>CM033424.1:116192132-117442132 GCA_019425775.1 Rafetus swinhoei
GGCCTAGGATTCCTGCCACCCAGCCTCACATTCATCCAGGTCCCACTCTGTGGAGGGGTTTCTGGGCAGGAGGTGCTGGGGATAAGGGTCTGTGGGGGATGACTTGGGATTGGGAGGATAAACTGTGGTTCTCAACTAGTGGTCCTGATAACATTGTGATAACTAGGTTGAGAACCACTGGACTGGGCTCTCCCTTTGATATTATTCACTGTTGGTACGTCTCCTCCCAGCCATTACTCCCATCTGGACTTCAGTCTAAAAGGAAAGATTAATTTGGGTGGGTTTGGTTTTTGTTTTTTCATATCATCTGAATTATCCCATGTAGTCAGCAGGAACAATATTTACTCTGTAACCAAAACACGCCTCTCTTTTAGATATCAGTTGGCACAGATGAGATATATATACATTTCTTATTTTTTTTAATCCTTGCATTTGGTTTTCATTATCCTGCGTCTCAGGTGGTCCTTTTGTTTCAATAAACACGGATCTAGCATGTTGTCAAGCATTCTGTATGAGCCATAACCTTTGGTGCCCTAGAAATGTAGAAACAGCATCCATCATTATTTTGTTAAATTGTCTGTATCGCCCTATGACTTTTTCATATTACTGTAGTTGTGCCACAAATTTCCAAGTGCCTTTGAGAATGGAGAGTCACTGGAAACAATCCAGTCCACAGGTGGCCTTACATCTGTCCTTATCCTACAACTGAAATCAGCCCTGCTGTGTGGACTGTAGTGGTATTAAAAGCTTTAGCCAGGCTTATTTTGAGAATATCCATGGTTATGACTCATTGACTGACTCATACTTAACATAAAGTTACACTTCTTTAAATGTACACTTAATCCAATAGGTGGGACAGCTGTGGCAATTCCCAATCACTTTGTTGGTGTGCATGTGTTATTAAGTGAAACAAGGTAGCTATTGTTTGTTAGCATTTTGCATGGAATTGGGTTAATATATTAATGGGAACTTCCACTTATTTCCTTGGTGATCCATCTGAAAATGTGTTTTCCTGACCTCCTTAGGCTTCAGAGGTCATTGCCTATAGTTTTGGAGCTACATGAGTCAGATTTTGATCTCAGTTACAATGGGGTAAACCCAGTGATTTGGTGTAAAATAAATCAGGATTTGACTCACTATCAAAAAAGACTAAAGAGAAATCAAATGTCTCCCCTTGCCTCTTTGTGTTCTCCAATGTTGGTCAAATCTCTTCAGACATCTAGAAAGCATGATGGATTCTTAAGGGTCTCGAGACATGGGGAGGTGTTTCTAGGATTTATAATAAGCTGTTCCAATTTATTTAATGAGGGATAGGATTGAAGGGAGCATTTTACATTGCCAGGGCCATGCACAATGATCTTACACCATATACACTATTCCATCCCTCAGCAGTATCTGTTTAAAAATTAACATATCAACATCCCTGCATGGCATTTCATTCTGTAGTCTAAGTAAAGTGTCACAGTATGCATTGCTTTGCTGACAACATGGCAAGTGCCTCAGGGAAAATGACAATTTTAAATAACACCGCAGCATGACAGACACACTGACAGCTGGCTTAAAACTTTATTTGTACTGGTAGCTAACTAAGGCCCAGTCTACACTTAAAACTTAGGTTGACATACTTGTGGTGCTCAGGAGTGTGAAAAACCCATAACTGTGCTGACCTAATCCCTAATGTAGATGTAGCGAGGTCAATAGAGAAACACTTCCATTGATGTAGCTACAATTGGTCAGGAGATAGTGTGGCCAGAGTGATGGAAAAAGCCCTTTCTGACTCTGCAGTGTATGTCTGCACTATGGTGTTACAGTGGCATAGCCACTATGAGGGCACATCTACACAGCAGGGCTAAAGCTGAAATAAGCTATGCAACTTGAGCTACGTCTTCGTGATGGAGGCAGCAAGGGGGGGGAAGCGACTAGTCGACGAGTTGATTAGTTGTTTACATCCCTACCCTCACGCCACTTAGGCCAGGTCCATGTGAGGGCTTTTGCTGGTATAATAATATTGGTTGGGGTGTGACTATTTTTCATAACATTTCCATACAGATTTAAGCCCTAACGATGTGCCAGTATAGCCTATTTCACTCAATGAACTATCTAAAGCTGGTCTGCAGTACAGACCTACATCAGTATAACTACAGTGCTCGGGTATGAAAAATCCACTCCTTCCAATGTCTTCATTAAAGCACAGCTGTGGCACTGCTGCAACTACACCAATCAGCATTTTAAGAATTGAGTTTGCCCTAAGCCAGTGTTTCTCAAACTGTGCTCCGCGGAGCCCACATCTCCAGGGGCTCCGCGAGGCTGACAAACTGGAAACATCGATAGGTACAACACATACAATCAGTGGACCGCTGGGGCTTCACATAAATTTTTACGCATGTAAAGGGCTCTGGAGCCCAAAAAGTTTGAGAACCGCTGCCCTAAGCTATATTGGGGAAAACATTCTTGCCAGTATGAGGTGCATCAACTGGAGGATTTGCCAGTTCAGCCATACTGGTGTCCTAGCAAAACTGTGTAGTAGGTAGTGCAAATGGACCAGATTCTAGCTGGAAAAGTTTAGTAGGGAAATCCCTTGATGAAGAGGAAATTCCCACTGGCATAAGGCCAGCAGATCACATTCCTAGACCAGCTGTGCTACCCCACCCTGGTGTAGGAGTTCTGGTGGAGGTGAATCAGGGCAGTGCAACTGAGCTCGGCCCTGCTACACTAATCCTTCACAGGCTTAGAGTTCCCTAGGAAGGCCAGTAGTGCTCCAACTCATGCCAAGACCAGTACACACTGGGCCTCAGAATCTGGAGGTTGTAATCAACTCCTCAATGTCCCATCATGCCCGTTGGTACCTCAAGAGTTTGGGTTCCACTTCAAGACAGACTGTTCAATAACAGGGAAGCTAATCTAGTGCTACCTATGACTCTAATTCCGTAGACACACCAGCTACCTGCACTGTTTATTAAATCCATAGGCTGTTGCCAGCCTTAATAAAAAATGTAAACAGTCCCCTTGAAAGCTCCCATCCCTCTTGAAACCAAGTGAGTGGTTCCCTGTGATATAAGGCCCCTTTCACCATAATATCACCGAAAAGTCAAGTTCCTTTTTTCCCAAAGAATCAGACACATATCACGGGTCAATTCCTCTTTAGATCTCCCTCCTTTATCCAATAAGGCAACACTCAATCCAATCCTGTAATACACTTGTTCAGTCTTTATTAATTAGATGAAAATGAAGCAAGAGCCATTTGCACAGTGCTAAGAATACTAACAAAAAAGACAAACATAACCTTTCTGTTCAAGCAACAAGGTCTTTTCGGTTCAGCTAGGAAGCTTATGGCAGGTGGGGGTATTTTACCTGGCAAAGTCCTTGCCTCTTAGGATCCAGAATGGTAAAAAGAACCCTGTTTCCTTTTACAGGCAGCTTTTATCTGAAAACTTTGCTATGCAACTGTTCTGACCCCAGGGCTCTCAGATGCAAAAGGTGATGGAGTGGAAGAAGTCCATGAGGTAATTCTTCAGTAAAGTTATCCTGTGTGACTCATCCCTGGGGGAGAGTTTTCCCTTCTGCATTATCACGTAGACTGATTTCTACCTAATGTATTGAAAATCCAGGCATTTCTTCTGCACACATTGCTTTTAATGGGTATCAATTGACCACTCTCTCCCCAGAGAGGTGTATCTGTTATTGCTATGGGTGAAACTCAGCTATGATTAATGACACTTGTGGTCTGACCCATCCATATGAGAGTTATATAATACACATGTAAAGAGATGCAAAGATTAGCCTAGAACTATTAGTCTTCCATTCAACAGCTTTTAGGAAAGTCCAAACACTACATATTTTACTGGAATTTTAATAACTTAATGATAATAGCATTTCACCAGCATTAAGCCTGACAGACTCTCTCACTTGATACATAGGCCCAGTATTGACCTAAGTCTCCAGCTCCATATCTGCCACATTGAATAGATTAATTTTTTCTTCTAAGGCCAGGTCGACACTGGTGGAGAAAAAGCAATGCAAGATATGCAACTCCAGCGACGTGAATTGCGTACCTGGAGTCAGTGCACCTTGCATCGATTTTTCTGAGAGGATAAACTCTCCTGTCAACTTCCATTACTACAGCGAGGAGTACTGCAGTTGATGGGGGTGCTCTCAGCATTTGATTTAGTGGGTCTTTACTAGACTCACTAAATCACACCTGGGAAGATTGATCGCTGGAGTGTCGATCCTCCAGTAAGTGAAGACAAGGCCTCAAATGGCATTGACACTGGATGCTGTTGTGGGGAGGAATGGTCTCATTTTGTTCCATGTCAGTACAGTGCTTAGCACCACAGGCACCAGCTTCTAATTTTCCCCAAGGGTGCTCAACCCCCTCTGCCTCATCCCACCTGCCTCTTCCTGCCCCTGCTCTGCTCCATCCCTTGAGCACACTCCATCCCCACTCCCTCTGCCTCCATTCCAAAACCTCATAGAATCATAGAATACTAGGACTGGAAGGGACCTCGAGAGGTCATCGAGTCCAGTCCCCTGCCCTCATGGCAGGACCCAGTACTGTCTAGACCATCCCTGACAGACATTTATCTAGCCTGCTCTTAAATATCTCCAGAGATGGATGCGGATGCCAGGGAAGCTGGAGGCTTCCTGAGACACAGCAGTGCTGGGAAAAGGCAGGCAGGGCTGGGGAGCTCTGGCCTCACTCTCACTCCCAGGCTGCAGGGCCTGAGGCAAGACCTGAGTGTACTAAGGCTGCAGCGTCACAGCCAGAGACAGGAGAAGGCAGCAGGGCCACACCCCCTTGCCAATAAGGAGTGGTCATTTCAGACTGCAGTTTGCCCCTGAGGTGAGGGACTAGAGCTAGATGATGACTGGCAGTGGGTCACTGAGGCAAGGTGAGTACCAGGGGATAGGGGGTTCCCTGGGAGGAGAAGATCCCCAGAGTGCAGAGACATAGGACTGTTGATACCCCCTGCCCCCCTCAAAGGGGGACTGAGAGACAACTGTAGTGGATACTGCTGGAGGGTGGTATCCTGAAAGGGATGCTGTGGTCTGGGAGTGACGTGGGTCCGGAACAGGAACATGGAGTGAAAACAGAGTGAGACGCCAGCCGGACGGAGGAGCCTTGGTGATGAGCTAATTCCCAGTGCTACCAGCAGGAGGGGCCATGGCAGTGAGTCCTGCCCCGTGACAATGTGCAAAAACTTGTCTCTTACCAGCAATAAAGCTTATACCTCTCCCACCCTGTCTTTCTCTTATGTAGGAGAGACAGGCAGAGATGTGGGAAAGGTTTTTGCTCAACACTCAGAGAGGCAAATGTAACATGCTAAGAGGTCTGTGTTTCTTTGGTAACAGCCTAGCCACCAGCAACTCCTGAGCTCCAAGTTTTACACTAAATTAGGACCCTCCTGAAATAGGTCTCTCTTTCTGCAGACTTTCACTGACATTATTGTGCCTTGTTGGTGCTAGTTATAGTAGAGAGATTGTTGTCGTTTAGCTCGTGTTCTTAAATCATTTAAAACCTTCATTTGATACTAATAACTCTTCTGAAAGTTGATACACAAATCTCTTTTCCAATCAAATGTCATTCTCCAGTTATGTAACTTGTTTGTTTTCATTAATGAACACAGAGGCCTCATTTCCGTATTAGTTCTAATTCCTTAGCATACTAATGAACTGCTTTCCTTGCACTCCTTAAAGGAACAGAGTTTGATATGGAAGAATTGCTCATGTTTCTCAAGCAGTGTGTGCAGATTAATACATGTCTAATAATACCATTATTAGCATAGTAAATGTGTGTGCATCCTTTTTTATTTTTAAGTTGTGCTTAAGTTGTGTTACTCGGTGAACGGGATTCTTAGCTGGTGTAAATCAGCATAGCTTTTTTTGAAGTTATGAGAAGATGATTCAGCCTCCAAGCCTATTAATTGCTTTTCTCTCTGCAGAGATTGCCAGCTAGCGTCCCAATGTGAAATGTGGTTTTTCTGATGTGGAAACATATCTAGTGGGAACTGAAAGGAGACTAATCAGCCATCCAATGATAATGACTATTTCCCTGCATTACCTAACCTCCATAAGGTTTGTGCTTATTAGTTTGTGTCTTTCGCCAGATAGAACAGTCTTTGATAAACATTTTGCATTGTATGCAATGTCGATTTTGCATTGTGTTGTTCATAATATGGTTTTTCTAACTGATCTGTGTCAAGTCAGGAAATGTAACATTTTCCTCACAGACTAAAATTTGTCATCTCTGTCAGGGATTTTCATGAGACTGTTACGATGAAGATGGGGCTTTACATCCAGTTGCCCTACTCACGCTATCTTACAACATAGAAACTAGCTTATGTGAGACGCAGCAATATTTGCAACTGTACATGAAAGAGTCAAATTGCTCACCAGCTGACAAATCCCAACAAGCTCTAACCAGCGCTTCATAGAGCTATTTTTCTGTTTATGGCAGTGTAAGTAGCAACCTAGTTGTGGGAAATGGACAGATGTTTAGGAAAGCTAATCTTAGCCAGTCCATTTAGTACTTGTTACAAATCTCTGTGTGAACTTGCTCTGAAGTGCAGTACACTTTCAGTTTGATGGTGACTAGTCCTTTTAGCATCACCGCTCTTTGCCAATGTAGGTGATGCTGCATACTCTGCTGTTTCTTGCCTTGCCATCTGGCAGCCAGAGATCAATGAGGAGCACCAAAATTGAATGCCACACAACGAGGGAAGAAGGGGAGAAGGTGGTGATGATTCATAAGAAGATAGAAAAAATGTCAGGGACAGCATAGCCAAACAGAAGCTACTAAAACCTCAGCCAGCTTAGAACGTTTACTCAGCCAGAACCAAAAACCGTAAGGATGAACTCCAATCTAGGGTCCCAGATCATACTTTGCCCTCTTCCCCAAATTCAGTTGGTTTGTACCTGACTCTGCTTTTTTGTGTCATCGCTAGTAACTTTTTGTTGTTGTTTATTATAATAGCATTTAAAAGACCCAATTAAGGACTGGGTCCCACGATGCTAGGTGTAGTACAGGAATGTAATAAAGAAAGAGTCTGTGACCTGATCCTGGCTTTGCCCTGGCTTGCTGTGTGGCTTTGGCCAGGTCTCTTAGCGTGGGATCCAGAAAGTGCATGGGGCATTGCATGGCTGAGCATCACAGTGCCTAACTTCAGACAGCTAGAAAATCACAGGAACAACACCATGATTCCCAAAGCAAAGGGAAATACTCTGTTCCCCATACATGTGCTGGGAGAGGTGCCACCAGTATGTCAGGCAGCACCCACCTAAATTAGCAATGGGAACATGCCAATCACAGAGACCCTCCTCTATGAGATAGGCACCTCCTCCCAGGAGCCTGGATAAACAGGAGAGACAGAGGGAGTCTCACATCAGGCTGATAGCTCCATGTTCAGAGCCCTCTCCTGAGAGATAGAAGGGCCTTCTTGCTAACCCTTCTCCCTATCTGACAGGGGTGCAGGAATTGAATATGATTCTACTGCATCCTAGTGGGTGCTCTAATTATAAGGTTGAAAATTATAGGGTGAACACCACTACTTCCCTCTGAGGCTGGATTTTGAATTGGGCTGATTTTGTAGGTGGCTTCTGAGCATGCCCACCACACTGGGCCCTGCACATGACTTAGATGGCCAAACGCCTGTCGTTTTCTGCTTCTTGTGTTGCTCTTGGTCTGTGTGGGAAAAGTGTCTGAGCATGTGCCCAGAGACAGGAACATGGGCACTGATTTTTACCCTGAAGGTGCTGAGTAAGTTTAGGTACCTACAGGGTTCAGTGGAAGCTTGAGGATCACAGTGGATTTAGGCACTTAGCCCAAGGTTTGCATACTTAAATCTGAGGTTTAGATGCCTAACTACCGTCAGGGCCCATCATTAAACTCTGTATGTTTCAATTCCTCTATATATGAAGTAGGGAAAATGCTTTCCTACCTCATAGGGCTGTTGCAAAGTCATACTCTAGTAAGCACTAAGTAGTTTATCTTTCCAGATGATTCACCTCTGCTTACATGCTGGAATTTCATCCCTTCTCTGCCTTCTGCTCTGTAGATTACACAGGCTAATAGAAGTTCTTTCATTCAGGTGCCCTGCTTCAGCAAAATATTGATGCACACGCTTAAAGCCAATTTATCTGAATGAGACACAAGCACTTGTTTAAGGGCATTGCCAAGTAAGGGCCTGTCCCATGTGTGAATTGAGTTTTTAAAAGAGGCTCAGGCCTCACATCCCAGCTGCGTTGGGTGTTCCTTCCAGATCAGGAGTGTGATACTTTATACATGAGGGGAGTGCACTGTAACCGCCATATTCCTCATCTATGTATAATCATGGAACTGCATATAAAGAATGCCATGTGTGGTATCAGGGGAAAGGTTATGATCTGTTTAAACCCATCGGTCCATCTTACAATTTTATATGCATTAATGATATACATAGTTAGAACTGTAGTGTAAGGTTTTCACTAAAATATGCTGTGGGTTTGGGAAGGACAATGACAAGAGAGGTAACCAACTTCTGGGTGGGTGCAGAACCATTACCAGCAATTGTCCAGCAGAGGAGTGACTCATTCACAGGAGACACACCAGGAATATTGCTTCACCTTGTGACTCAGCAATGCCCACCAGACAAGCCTGGACTCGTGTTCTCCAAGCTCATGGACTAGAGGTATAAAACAGAACACACCATGATTGCCTATCTCTCCTCCCTATGCTTCAAACAACAAGGACACTCAGACGACTTAAGACACCAATAGAGGAGACTGGCCCAGATTTCAAGGATAAAATGAACTGCAATATCCAGTGGGGTAAGAAACTGCTTAATCTTCTTGTTGTCCAGTCTAATAGGGTTGAGAGTTTAGAGTGCGTTCCTATATTTTCTTCCTTTTTCAGACAACAACTCTGACTCTTTTCCCGTCACTAATAATTACTTAAAGTCTATCTTTTATAGTTAATAAAACTTGTTTTACTATTTAGGCAAATTCAACAGTAAAGATAAAGTGCTTGGTAAATCTACCCAGTTTTACAAAGGCTACTATATATCCATTTTCCATTGATGAAGTGGAGAACCAATTATTAAACTTGCATTACTTGAGAGAGGGTCTTGAGCAGCACAAGATGGTATATACCTGAGGTACAAGGCTGAAAACTGGAGGGATTTGACTGGTACCTTTCTCCTTGTGGTTCTTGGAATGTTGATGCAATCTAGCTGAGTGTGGAGCTTCACATGCTGTTGTGCTGAGTGATAACAGCACCTGCAGGGGTTTGCTACTTGTCACTAGCAAAATATTGTAACCATGAGGGAAAGAAACGCCTGTGGATCCTGGCTCTAATGGGAGAAGATCTGACTTCATCTTCTCATTTGGACTCCTATTTCTTCTAGAATGGGAGGAATTTTGAAATGCCCGGGGGGGTGCGACAAATCATCCTACCTGCGCGGGAAGATATTATTCAGTGGAGGAAAACTGAGGCACCAACAGTGTAGACCCCTAAATTGAATGCTGAGGGCAGCCCTCACCGGCATCCAGTACTTCTCCTTCTTCAAGGAGTATGGGAAGCTGGGGGGAATGTGTGCTCCCATTGGCCTCCTGCAATGTCTATAGTGATTTAAAGTACATTAACTCTAGCTACGCAATTAATGTAGCTGGAGTTGCGTATCTTAGGTCGACCTTCCCCTCCAGTGTAGACTAGGCCTGAGTGACTAATTTCTGAGTTTGAAATCTCTCCTTAGACTATAAGTACCACTTTTACACACAAATAAGCAGAGATTTAAAGCTAAAGACATCTCTGAGAACTTGACTGAAGTCAGTGGAGATATATCAGGGATGAGTTTGGCCCTTGATTTTTAGATTTTACAGTAAATTCACCCACCGTTAAACAAATGGAATACATTATTTGTGTTTAGCAGGGAAATGGCCAAGGAGAGGGAGCCAAGGTAAATATGCAAACAATGCATCATAAAGGAAAAGGCATTTAACTCTGCTTGTTTGCTGTTGTGTTTGAAACTGGTTTGCAATATAAACATTCTCAAGTGTAAAATGAGTCACAAGGTCATCTCTTTCTCTTGCTCTTATGCACGCACTCTCGTGGAAGTTCAGGGTTATTTTGATTAAACATATATTTGACTGTTTATATAACAAGACAAAAGTAAGTTTGCTGTTTAAAAATCTCTATTGCTATATAGCAAGTAAAAGCTAGACAAACAGTTTCATAGTTTAGGGAAAGCTTATTCCTCAGTCTTCATGAACTATGCATGAACTGTATCTTTGTAGACGTCTGATTTATAGACTTGCTAGACGAATGGGATAGCTGTGTGCACAGTATGCACAATCAGTTGGTTTGCTTTGTGGGCCCAGCCTCTGACTCCTGGATTGTATTGCTTATAGGCATACCTAAGAACTGAGGCGGAGTGCTCTAGACTAGTGGTCCCCAACGCGGTGCCGGCGGGCGCCATGTTGCCCACCGGGACATTTATGTGCGCCCGCCGAGTGATCAGTGCCGGCCCTGCCCCGGGTGCGCGGCGCATGTGCGGTGCCGTCCCCAGGCGCGTGGAGCATGGGCGGCCCCGCTCCCAGGCGCGCGGCGCATGGGCAGCCCCTTGCCGGGCACGTGGCGCATGCAAGGTACCAGCCCCGGGTATGTGGTGCTTGGGCGGCCCCGGCCCCAGGCATGTAGCGCATGGGCGGCCCTGCTCTCGGGCGCGTGGCACATGGGCGCGCGATGCATGAGCAGCCCTGCCCCTGGGCGCGCAGCACGGCACATGCGTGGCCCCACCCCTGGGTGCCTGGCAGCCCCAAAAAGTTGGGGACCACTGCTCTAGACTATTAGTAGGTGACCTATTAGCAAACCCCTTGGGAAATTATTTCCCCCTCGTCCTTGCTGTATTTGCAACCAAATGCATACTCATTCAGCTAAACATGCTCAAGGATTTTTAAAATCCAACAGATGTATTAAAAATATTTCAGCTGCTGGGCTTGAAGGATTCTAGGTAAAATGTGATCAGCTGCCAGGGGAAATGAGAAAAAATTGGAAAAAATTGTTATAGTAGTAGGGATATATTTTGATCTATACTTGGATGCCTCCAAATATAGTGCAGTCAGAGAAGCAGCCCTCCGAAGGGTCTAGGATCGCATGTATTTATGTCATACATCATGACCTGGTGCATAGAGTTTATCTATGTGCATCTGGGATGGGCATAGTACTGAAGCATGGCAAAGTCACAAATGAGTTGTGCAGGTTGTCTTAAACAGGTTTCAATAAAAATCCTACTATGCACCCTCTATTATCCTGCATTCTGTGCAAGCATTTGTTATATTTAAGAAATGCTCTAGAATTCTAAAAACAATTTTTGGAACTGGGTGCCAGCATGAACTAGGTCTAGAGGCCCCCTGATGGAGGCCCCAGGGGCCTGCCACACCTGTCCCAGGAAAAGACTAGCGGAGCTAAGTCCTCCAAGCAGTCCTAGAGAGACTGCACAGGAAGCAGTTAATCAGGAGGGAGGTTATAAGGGCTAGCCACTCAGAGGGTTGCCAACTAATATAAAAGGCACTACAGTGCAACCCAGTCAGTTACTTGCTGAAGCCAGATGAGTTCAGACCAAGATCTTGGTGGAGCAAAGGGAACTGCAGCACCATGGACTGTTCAGTGCGGGCAGAGGCAGGGAAGTGCGAGAGAGCGTGCTTCTGGATGGCTGCTGCTGTATCTGAGCATAAAAGAGCCCCGAGGTAAGGATGAAATACTGGTGAAGGGTGGGGCTGCAGGGAGCTGACCCAGGGAATGGAAAGTGGTTTAGTTAAAGGGACACAGTGTCACATGGCTGCTACTCTTATGATCATTGGGCTGGGGCCCTGAGTAGTGGGCGGTATGGATTCCTCCTTCCCCCAGGACACTGGGGTATGTCTACACTGCACAGTTATTTCAAAATAAGCTATTCCGGAATAGTTATTCTGAAATAGCTTATTTCGAAACAGCACATCCACACTACAGGGAATCCTCAAAATTAGTCGGAGGCAGGCTCCCCTTATGTGGACATGCTATCTCAATTTAGAGCCCCAGGAAGCATTGGGGAGAAATTACTTAGAATGGCCCTCATGAGGAGCTATTTCGAAATAGCACCACTGGAGCATCCACACTGCAGCTATTTCAAAATAGCTATTTCAAAAGAGGCGTTATTCCTCGTGGAATGAGGTTTACAGAAGTCAGAATAAGCCACCTGTTATTTCAATATTATACGGTGTAGACGCTCATTGTTATTTTGGAATAACGTTAGTCACTAGAAACTGCCAGAAAGGATCACCATAAACTGAGAGAAGTGCCCAACTGCAAGGAGGTGCCATACCATTAGAGACTAGCTTGTTGTGGGCAATGAAGAAGTGAAATATAGGGTGCCTCCCCCAAAACAACTAGATAGGGAAGGTGGAAATATGTCTCTGGCAAGTGACAGGAGCTGCTCAAAATTTGGATTTGAATGGGCAGGTTACAGGTGAATCACAGAATCATAGAATACTAGATCTCTAAGGGATCTTGAGAGGTCATCGAATCCAGTCCCCTGCCCTCACGGCCGGACCCAGTACCGTCGAGATCATCCCTGATAGATGTTTGTCTAACTTGCTCTTAAATATCTCCAGAGATGAAGATTCTATAACATCCCTAGGCAATTTATTCCAGTGTTTAACCAAGTTTTTTCCTAATGTCCAACCTAAGCCTCTCTTGCTGTAGCTTAAGCCCATTGCTTCTTGTCGTATCCTCAGAGGCCAAGGAGGACATTTTTTCTCCCTTCTTCTTGTGACACCCTTTTAGATACTTGAAAACCGCTATCCATGTTCCCTCTGTCTTCTCTTTTCCAAACTAAACAAGCCCAATTCCTTCAGCCTTGCCTCATAGCTCATGTTTTCTAGACCTTTAATCATTCTTGTAGCTCTTCTCTGGACCTTCTCCAATTTCTCTACATCTTTCTTGAAATGTGGTGCCCAGAACTGGACACAATACTTCAATTGAGGCCTAATCAGATGAAATACTCAACATGCTACAATAAACACATATTACCTTAATCTCCAACTTGTCACAGGAATATCTGTAGCAAGTAGCGATAATAGATAAAATGAAAGATCTCTTGTGTGCAGAAAGAATACAGGAGTGCTGAGCACTCACTGTTTTTTCTTCTGAACTGTTGCTCTACTGTCTACCTTAGAAATAGCCTGAAATGTCATTGTCAAAATCCTGAGGTGCAAACTGAAAAACACCTTCCCTTTGATTACTCTTTTAAGTCAAAAGTCAA
Source organism: Rafetus swinhoei (assembly GCA_019425775.1). Lineage (NCBI taxonomy): Eukaryota > Metazoa > Chordata > Testudines > Trionychidae > Rafetus > Rafetus swinhoei. The sequence continues at coordinate 116,205,404 of CM033424.1, forward strand.
ATGTCTTCTACTGCTTATTCCTTACCACTGCTTACTTGTGAGGTAAGGTATAGCCTAATGGAATGAGAATACTTCTCCACAACTGTCCTTTCCAATGTCTTTAAACAGAACTTGTATTTTTTAAATATACACATTATTTTCAAAAACAAACAAACCTCAATCTATGCAGTAACCTAATAGGTCTGCCATCTTCAGAACTGAAGAGACTGGCAAAAGTCTTTCCCCTTTCTTTCTAGCCTAGTTCATGTAGTCTGATTCTCTGGATACATGGAGACTCTTTTGTGACTCAAATTACTGTTGCATAATGTGAAAACGGGCTCATCCCATGCAATAATTCTCTGGTAAATATTGAACTAGCACAAGGAAATCCTTCTTTATCCAGAATGGCATTTGCTACTGCAGGCAGCTGGAGTTCACATCTCTTAATTTTTCATAGAAACTTCTGTGTTCATGCAAGGTACTAGACTATTTGACACGTCAGAGATCTAAAAATCTATCAATAAAATAGCTAAATACAGTGTGTCCCACTGAAGCAAACATTTCTTAATACTGTATTTTGCTATTAAGCTTCAACTGACCTGGAGGGACCTTCTCCAAGAGCATTAGTTTGGTCTGGTCACAAAGATAAGGCTTAACCCATTTCAGAACTTCATTTTAGGCTTTCTAGCATTGTGTTATTGGAATGTGATGAGATTGCATCATAATGTGTTCTTGCACACTGAAGCAATATTGTGACATGAAAAAATAAATATTGTGATTTTGGGCTGTGGCATTGTGATGCATTTTTGGGAAGGAATTTAGTACCTTGTTTTTAAAGATGATTTATTAGTATTTCAGTGGCACCTACAAGCCTCAGTTAGGGACCAAAACCCCCATTGCATTATGCGCGACACGCACAATAATAAAGGTAATCCTTGGTCCTATGTGCTCACAATCTTAGCCTATGATTACAGATAATAGGCAGATACAACAAATCAAAGGTGGCGTATGCAGAGTGGAAGGAATAGGTAATTGTAAAATGATCACTTTATACTAAAAAGTAGCCATTTCAGTGCAGCAGTCCACCCGCCTGCTCCCAAAAAAAGTAACTGGCACAGGTTTTGGGAAAAGTCATTCTGCTTGTTGGGGTTTTTTTTTTTTTAATTTAAAACTATATAGCATATCCTCCAAGGGAATGAATGTCTTGTCAGGTCTCTCTCTGAACAAAGACAGTCACTGTGCTTTAGCTGAAGTGATTGAATAACATCCAAATGTGGTGTGTGATTGAATGTACATCAGAGAGATTATTTAGTAGGCCTGTCTTTGGATGGTGTGATTGACTCCCTCCCAGTGAGTTAGTGATACTAATCCCATCCTAGCTTGCCCTACCACTGTACACTGTTGGAGATGTCTCTGCCAGCTCTCTTTAGCACACAAGGGCTCCTGTTTGTAACAGTGTTGGTCTTTCTATCTTTCGCTCCCAAAGGAAGATGAACAGACTGCTTTTTCTGCCCTCTATATAGCTTTGTGTAGATAATACCATAGCCAAAAGTAGTAGAAAATGGGGAAAGTCTTTGTGTCTCATTTCAGAACCCAAACAGGATGCCCTGATTTACCAGCATTGCCCTGGTTTAAAGAGGACTTCTGTAATATCTTGGCTTGTTCTCGTGAAACTGGGACAAGGCTCTGGTTGAATCAGAATCCTGAAGTACCAAGTGAGACTTCCAGCATGCTGGTAAGAGACAACCACTTTAGTTCCAAGCTGACATCATTTGATCTGGCTAAATTGGCAAAAGCCTATACTCGGTCACATGACCATCAGTGCCCACTAATTCCAGTAATGGCTGCATACATGAGGTATTAGGTAACTTGCTATTTGCCTTTATTGGCCCACAATAACACCTCTGCTTCATCACTATACCTAGTGACTCTTGCCTGCTTACCAGCTTCACCTCTTGGAGCAGCTGAGGATGAGAGGACAATGGCTACGCAGATCTCTGGGCTGCATGGTCGCTCCACCTGGGAGAAGCACATGCCAGGCCCCAGTGCTAGGAATCACAGGAGAGGAGCAGTGAGGCAAGAAATAAAGTTGGTCATGAAATTAGTCATGAGGACTGTCACAGGGTGGCACCCACTTCTCATGAGCATCCCCAGCCAGGTGGATGTGCCTGCACTGTTAATGTATGGCGACCCCAGTTGGGGTTCTTCAGGTGGGTTTTCAGTGGCTCAGTCCTCCAGCTGAATCTCGCACACTATCTGTACATGAAACAGAACAAAACCCTTCCAGGTTTTTAACTTATTAACTGTCTGTAACTTGTCCTGGCTCTGGGGCCACACACGCAGGGCTGTTTCCCTGGAGACTCGATTCCTGTGGCTTGGCTTATTCCAGGGGTTCCCAAACTTTTTGACACGGGGACCAGTAAATCCATTCACGAGCTTTTGGAGGACCTGTAACATTCATTTGCGTATTTGCATATTCATTAAGCAAATGATGAATATTCAAATAAGTTGTTTCTGGTCCTCCCAAAGCCCCCATGCCAGTGTTAGCAAAGCTTTTGATACAGTCACCCACAATATTCTTGCCAGCAAGTTAAGGGAATATGGATTGGATAAATGGACTGTAAGATGGATAGAAAGCTGGCTAGATCAGGGTTTCCCAAACTTTTTACTTTAGTTGGAACCTGTTTTTTTTCAGTACTGTTTTTTGCAGCCCAAAAATATGAATGCATATAAAAAAAGAATTAAAAATGAATAAATTTTCAGTGTTTCACCCGGTAGCATCCTCTGCCCAGCCTGGGCCAGGGCTTGGGGGACCTGGCGCCGCATGGGCATTCCAGGAGGCGGGAGCAGGAGCAGATTGGGGGTAGGGTATCTGGCTAGGAAGGAGGGTGCAAGGAGGGGTAGGGTTGCCAGGTGTCCAGTTTTGTACCGGACAGTCCGGTATTTGAGGGTTCTGTCCGGGAAACAAATTGAGAAAATACCAGACATATAAAATGTCTGGTATTTTCTAATTAGGTAAGTTTTATTATTATTAGGTGTATCAGTCCGTAGCTGCGAACTGCCTGGCTGGTAGATGTGCTCACGCTGCGTGAGTGTGTCTACCAGCCAGGCAGTTTCGCAACTACTTGAGGGAGGGTATGGGGGGGGTGCAAAATGGAATCCCCGGGGCCGGACTCACTCATGTGCCCAGGTCTGCATGTGCCCGGGTCAGTCCCGCTCGCCTCCTGATCTCCCCAGTCCAGCCCTGCTGCCCCAGTCCAGCCCTCCACCGATCTCCCCCGGTCAGCCCCGCTCCCAGACGACCCCCTGACCAGCCCCCCTTCCCCCATCCAGCCCTGGTTCCACCGCCCGCCCTTCCCGATCTCCGCCGGACAGCCCTGCTGCCCCCAACCCTGCTTCCGCTATCCACCTGCCCAGATCTCCCCCGGACAGCCCCACTGACCCCAACCCTGCTTCCGTCGGCCACCAGGAGGTGTGTGTGTGGGGGAAACTGGCCCCTCTCTGCGGGACAGCCCTGCTGCCCCCAACCCTGCTTCCCGGCAGCCAGTTTCCCCCCGCCACACACACACACCTCCTCCCAGCCCGCCCCACTCTGCTCCCCTCCCGGCAGCCATGCCGAGGCCCGGTATTTTTTTCCCGCAGGCCGCGGCCCATAGTTTGGGAAACGCTGGCTTATTCTATCTGAGCTGCCAGCCAAGAGTCCTTTCTTTGCCCCCCCAACCCCACAGCAACAGTCCCATCAGCCAGCCAAGTGCTTTCTCTTGCTCCCCTGGTCCCTGCCCGCACTGAGCTGTCCATGGTCCCACTGCCCTTTCAGCCATCCAGGAACACAGTCCTATCTCCTCCAGCTCCAGGCAGCAACTCTTTCTCTGAGGCTATATCTATACTGCAGGCTTCTTGCACAAGAATCTTTTTGTGAAGGCACTTACCCTTGGTGGCTCCTGGCCAGCAGGCTAGTGGGACCCACAGGCAGGCTTCTTGCTTGCTGTGTCCCACGTTCTGCTCAAAGCAGCCAGCTGCTGGGGCCATGTGCATCTCTGTACAGGGCGCCATTAGAGAGGCACCTCCACGAGCTGTTTGTGCCCACAAGCACAGCCCAAGCAGCTCCTATTGCCCAGTTTGTGCAGGGTCCCAGGTGCCATCCCACACTGAGGATGCCCTTGTCCCTGTCTGCATCCCCTCCTCTAGACACAACCCAGCTCTGGGGGACAGGTGGGTGGCCCAGACAGTAAGGGGAGTGAAGTAGAATGTTTGGATGACTTCCAGCTCCCTCACTGTGTTTAAAAAAAAAAAGTTCCCAAGCCCCTGTGGACAGGTATAAGTCACAGCACAGTTCTGTGTGCAAGCCTGTTTTATTCTTAAAGTAACAGCACTTCAGAGAAAACATTAAAAGAATACAAACCTACAGACGTGCTAATAAGCCTACCAAACACCATCCCTCATGAATTCTTGCAGGAGCAATCAAATCCTCACCCAAGAGTATATATGAACCTCTCGGGGGAGGGGGTGGTGATGGAGGGATATAGCTTCACAAGACTAACACAAAAAATACATTAGCATCCTCCCCCCTACTACAGAAGTTACATACCATGCTGTGATAACACATAAACAGCTGCATTTTTACTAGAATGTGCTTCCAATGGTATTAACTATAATTTAATAGACGTTAATAATGTTTATCTTAATCCAATAAAGTTTGTTCAAGATATTGCTGGCCTGTCACAGCATGCTCAGAGGCAGAAATGAAAGGAGCTCTCTTACTGAAGAAATTAAGGCACCAAGCAATTATAAGAGCCTACAGGGCTTGGGAGCAACTGAGAAGGAGTTTTGTAAATCCCAGCGGGACCTGATTTGGGGTTTAAGTGTGAATCCAGAAATTAGTGTATATATATATTTTTAAAAAGCAGCAAACCCTCTCCAACTTTCCTCTTGGGTCAGAGTAGGCAGGTAAATGCAATATGATGGTTCCTGACCTAGCAAACTTTTGTTTTAGCATAGCATACATTATATTTTTCCAGTTAAGGAACTGTCAATTAACTTTGAAAATTAAAAGTGATTCATTGTCATACGCAGACCCAAAATGTAATATAAAACATCCCTCTCTGTCTGTCATCAGGCATAGGAACACCAGTTTAATAGTACTGCGTAGGGTCCCAAAAATACTAAGGATGGCTCTTCAGCTAGGTCCACACAGTAATTCTGTTGTTCTAGCTGTGGCCTCTTGGCATCGCTGCAGAAAATATTTGCATGGTAGCATAGCTGCAGCACTATATGTCTCCTAGCATATGCAGCGCCCGCTTCTTATTACACTTTTACACATCCATGTCAGGACCCATTTACGCTGCCAGAGAATTGTAAAAGCATCTCTCTGAATTAAGCCTGCAATGTCTAGTGAAAATTGCATTGATAGTTTTCAATCTTGTAGGAAGCTTAAAACTAAACAAGATGTCTTATTCTGAGCGATAAGAACAATCCTGTTTGTCTCCAGTGAAACTGCTTATTACCACAAAGCAAAGGGATGATGATCTAATTCAAATCTACCATAATTTTTTTTAAATAAAGATACCAGAGGCTTCTGATTTTATTTTAAACTCCTGCTCCTCCCATTACCAGGTGAGGGTGGAGAAATTTAAAGAGGAAGTAATTCTGAAAACAGTATAGTCACATTTCTAAAGAGTCTTACCTGTATAAAGACTCATGATTTATTTGCCATGCTCGGTGTTGTACAGAGCCCATAGAACATGGTACTAATTTTGAATTCAGGGTGACTTCTGACATCTCAGAGAGGTGGCCGTGTTAGTCTGTAACTGCAAAAACAATGAGTCGTCCTCTGGCACCTTAAACACTAACACATTTATTTGGACATAAGCTTTCGTGATACAAACCATACATCTGACTAAGTGGTTTTTTTACTTGTGGAAGTTTGTGTCCAAATAAATTTGTTAGTCTTTAAAGTGCCACAGGACTCCTCTTTGTTTCTGTCTATTGTGTACAGCTCCCGATCCATGTCCTGTTGCGCGCACACACTTTACTTCGCATTAACCATACCTCCTTTGAGGTTAGCATGCTCTTTATTGTAAGAAACTCCCTCCCAGTCCTCATTCCCTCCCTACCAAGGATAAAAGGTTTACAGTGAACAATGAATGTTGGCTGTGAGCTGTCAATACTGATGCTGCAGTAATATTCTTCTTGCTGCCCTTCCCCAAGGAAGTCGCCTCATGAATAATTGCAGTGGGAACCAAGCCTTGCTGTCCTGGATGTAATCCGCTGGTAGTGGGGTGCACTAGCCTATCTGTAACACAAAGTCTACTGACTGGCATGCCCTCCCCCCAGCTGTTAGTGCTTCCTGGAGCACATGGAGCGATGTTCCAGAGTAGGGTTGCCAGGTGTCTGGTTTTGAACCAGACACTCCAGTATTTGAGCTTTCTGTTCAGGAAACAAATTGAGAAAATAGAAATGAGAAAATACAAATGTCCGGTATTTTCTAAATAAGATGGAATGTAGATTGTGATGTAATGTCAGGTGTGTCTGGTATTTCTGTTGAAACCATCTGGCAACCCTACTCCAGAGGCAATTTAAAGGGTCTGGGGCTCCAGCCGCTGCCATAATAGCAGCAGCCTGGAGCCTTGGGCCCCTTTGAATTGCCGGGCACCAGGGCAGTTGCCCCATTTGTACACATCACAGTGGGCCTGCATCTTCGCTCGCTGCTTGCTTTGCCAACGCTACCACTTGTTGCACTGCTGAATCTTGTTTCTCTCCTAATAGTCTTCCTTCCAATCCACTGCTATTCCAGGCCTTCTTGTGTACCATAACCTATTTGACTAAGTTCACAGTATCAGCCAAACTATCTAGTGACTTGTTGGCAACTTTTCCTAGAGACAGAGCCCTTGCTCAGCTAGTGTGTGAGTATGGTCTAGTGTCTCCCTTCATGCTTGTAAAGGCCCTCACAAGGATTCCAAGTCATAAGCAAATGCTTCCAACCTTCCTTTAGGTATGTAATGGTGTTATGTGAACTCAGTTGCCCTGATTTCCCTTTCAGCTTTGCAGAATTCTTTGCCCCGATAGAGGCAACAAACACAGCTTGTTTTCACTGTCCATTTCCCTGCAAGCCATTTTATACAAAATAAGTTCTGGGTCCATTAATAAATTTGGTAGGCAACTATTTCTGTTCCAAAGCCGTTTTCCTTGGCAAAGAGTTCAAAACCTTTCCCGACAGCTTGTCATATTCATTATATATTCAGCTAGTCATATTCGTAAAGGGGTTATATTTCTCTGAGTGACTCACAGCACCTCACTTTGTGCAATCAGTAGTATGCAAATCCTGATCCAGTGCTAAATGCCGTTTGATTTCTCCTGGTTATGTACAGCTCCCCACGACCAGCTGAAGTGTTCCACACTTCCATTCAAGGTTATTGTTTTCCACACCACTTATGTTGTCATTTTGTATCGCTAGTTTTGAGCTATTCATATCAATTGCTAGGAACAACTGCTTGGATCTTTTATTTAATGTCATTTACTTCCGCACTCTTTATTACATGCTGAATTTTTCCATTGTGGCATTTTTTAAATTCCATACTCTACCATTAGTAGACATATATAAGTGCCAAGTAAACTGTAAATATAAGTGTAAATCTTGCCTACCTCTATGACTACGCCCTTGATGTGCGTAGGGCTCTGACCACCCTAAAACTAGTACAGCTCTGCTTTGAGAGAAGTGGAGGGAATGGGCTAGATGCCAATGTATCTGCATCCTCTGTGCCACTCTTTGGGTCCTTCCATAAAACCATGGATGGGGACATGGGGGCAAAGAGGGGACATGTTAGGAGAGGACAATTCTGCTCTACTTACCCTCCTGGTCTAGCTGCTATGATAGCCTTATGTCTGAGAGGGAGTCCCCACAGCCTAAGGAGAAGGAGTTTGTTCTCCTCTTTCCCTTCTCTAAACTTTTTTATGATTTTTTCCCCACACATTTAACTATGGATGATGGAGTATTTGCCCCACAGAGCAACGATGACAAAGAAGGGGAGGAGGGACAGCAGCCAGGGGTTTGAAATCATTCTAGTAAAAGAAACATTAATCTTCCTTTCACTTGGGCCTGCGTGACCTTGAGCCTCTCTGTTCTCCTTCAGCTTTCTATTTTCTGCTGGAAAAGTGGAGGAAACTAAACAGTACTGAAAAGTGGTGAAGGAAAACAAATGTTGCAATGATGCCTTGGTCCTGCGATCCCATCCATTGGACAATTCAGGGTGGCTGCCCCAGGCGCAGTGCTGGACCCACGGGATTAGCTGGGGCCTGGTGCAGTGGCAGCAGGGGTCGCCCCCCCCCCCACTCACTGCGATGGTGGGAGTTAGAGTGGCCCGGCAGTGTGCTCTGCTTCACCGCTCTCTTCTGGCCTGCTGAGCTCAACTTCTCAGCAGTGGTGGAAAGCAGAGTGTCCCAGCCCCAGAATGCTCTTCCTGCAACCATGAAGTGGGGTGCAGCAGGCTGGGAGGGCACTCAGTAGGGTGGGGTGGAGCAGGCTGCTGGGCCACTCTATTTTGCGCAAAAAAACCCTTTTGCGCAAAATCCCTTATGCCTCAAAAAATGAGGTTTAGAGGATCTTGTGCAAAAGGGTTTTTTTTGCGCAAAACGGACCTGTCTACACTTTTTTTTTTTGCGCAAAAACCTCTTCCGCAAAAAGGATCGGAAGACACTATGCAAATAACAGTGCGGCGAGAAATGCTAATGAGCTCTTCATTTGCATTGCCTCTGCCGACAAATTCCTGCAGTGTAGACATAGCCTCAGTGCTCCTGCGGAGGTCACACTTTCACTTGAAAGTTACTGTGGCTGTGCTTTAATTTCAGAAGTGTAGAGAAAGCCTGTGACTTTTCTAGTCCAATTCTCCACAGCAATTTTTTCTCCTCAACTAAATTCTATTCTGTCCTCTTTCTAGAAGATGGATTACCTATACATTGCACCAGAAAGTCTTTGTTTGCTTTAATTCACCATAGAGGTAATTTAACATTTTACCTTTTTAGTTTAAGGTAAAACCTTAAACTTTACATTTTAAAGGTACCTGGGGAGCCCCATGGAGTGGCCCTTTCATGGTACTCAAGCTATGACCCGGCCGACCCAACCACCTCCCTTGAGTTCCTTCTTATCGTCCATGGTAGCCTTGGAACTGCATCTTGCTTGCCTCTCAAGTACTCCCTTAGCCCAGTTACTTGGTCTCCCTTTTTAGCCCCCAGTAGTTGTTGTTGTTGTTATTGAGGGAGTGAGTGGGATTTTTCCCGTCCTTTTGGGGCTTTGGGGCATGCTGCGAGACCAGGGCTTTGAGTCATGGAACACACTTGAAAAGCCTGTGCCCGACAGTGCCCCCCACAACTCCTGTCTGAGTTGTCAGGGGGAAGCACATCAGTCCCAGCACTGCATGATCTGTAGGGTGTCTAAACCCAGGACCAAGAAAGAGCAGGATTTCAATTTGAAACGCTTGCTTGTGGAATCTGCACTTTCCCTCACTGCCAGCTGACTGCCAGGGCTTAGAACCGAGTGCCTCCGTGTGGAGCACGCTGGTGTCTGTTCGCAATCCGATGCTACGGGAAGTATTTACTGTGGGAGACCCTCAGCACCATTTTCTAGACAGAGAAGACTGGACTCACATCCAAGATTGGATGGTGAAGGTCGTTTAACATCAGTCTTGAAGTGTTAGAATCACATTTTGATGAACATTAGGAAACCCACCTTACCCCACAGGGGAAGTGTTTATCAGACCCTATTGACGGCCCAAGCTGCTGTACCGTTCTGACTTAGGAGACCATGATCCGTTCTATAACTACAGGATGGAATGGGCCTGATTCTGTTTGTATAGTCATTTAACAAAGTGGGTAAGAAACACACTCGGTTATTCGAGGTGCAAAGAAGGGGAGAATAGGGCCATTTTGTATTGTATTAGCCAGTTGTGTGTTTCCACATACCAAGCACGTTAAGCAAAACAAACCCACCTTGTGTTTTCTAGGGAGCTGCTATGTCCCCTTTGTTGTGCCAGCATTTGATTAATGCACCAGCACCACAATACATGGCACTGGAAGGGAGTACTGCATAAGGCACATGGAAGTGATGTAGTGGCATTATGCAGCAAACAAATAAAAATAATGGTGGCAACCTCCCAGAAAGGGGGATTCAAATGATCTTTATAAAGTGGATCTCATGGAATGCGACCCTGTAAGCTATTGCTCAAAATCTGAATTACTTGTAAAGATGTATGTGACTCCTTAGATTGGGAAAAGGGAGAGGAGTGTCCTACCCACAGCCATGCTCTCTATATAGCAGATCCCTTCCTTCAGCTTTGGAAATGTTCCGCCTTTTTGCTGAATAATTTAGTCTGCCATGGGGCTGGGATAAATTCTGTTTGTTTTGAGACTGACAGATATGAGATGCAGGGAAGGGTGAGGAAGGCTTATTCAGGAGGATGAGCCCACCAGTCAGTAGCATTTTAAGAAAATGCTATAGCAGCCAATCTTCACTGTGCTGGTGAACTCCATTCTAAAGTGCTCTTCTTCTTATAGGCTACGTCTACACTGCAGGCTTCTTGCGCAAGAAGCTTTTTGCAGAAGAGAGCGTGTCCACACTGCAAAAGCACATCGAAAAGCAATGCGCTTTTGCGCATGAGAGCGTCCAGACTGCATGGACGCGCTCTCGAAAGGAAACTCTGATTGCTATTTACAGAATGGCCACCAGGGCACCTGTGCTTTTTTTTGCACAAAAAAACCCTGTTCCCCGTCCCCACACACCTTTTTGCGCAAGAACTCTTGCACAAAAAGGAGTTATTCCTCGTAGAAGGAGGAATACCTACACCGGAAAACCCGCTCTGTTCTTTTGTTTTATTTACACGCTTGAGGTGTGGACACTCCGTGAGTTTTTGCACAAAACCAACTGTTTTTGCGCAAAAATTCTGTAGTGTAGACCTACCCTTAAAGCTGATATCAATGGATTTTCTATTCCATTTCAAGCTGCTTTGCAGAGAGCATGATGCAAACAGCATGCAAGTTTGAACTGTCTGGATCTCTTCCAATCTCTATTCCCAGAAGGCTTGTTCTCACAAATACTGCAGAATACAAGCACAATACAAGGGGGGGAAGAGAGGGGAGATTCATAAGGGGTAGGGAGCTGAAGACAATGTCACTAACCACAGTTTATAAAGCAATATGGTCAAGCAGCCTGCATTAAATCATTTAACTTGAGCAGGGGAGAACACTTATTTTTGGAACTGTGCTAATTAGAAATAGGTAACATGACTGGTTTAATCAGCCTTTTGGGAGCTTTGGAGCCCAGGAAGTAAATATATTATAGTCCTTTTATTCTGAATGTGCCTATGAATGTCAAGATGGGTCTGAGCAGGACTATCAAGCCTGTCTCTGTACCTGTTGGTGTTTTCTCTAAATAACATCTTTACTTACATATACCCCAAATCCACAATTACTTTTAGCAAGAAATTTCTCCAGGATTTGGGGCAGGAGGTGGAACATGAATAACTTATTGGATAATACATCTACCAGTTCAAAGTGAAGCTAAATGGGCAAAACATGCTGCGACCCACAAGCCCATCACTGTGGTACAACACTTTCAACATTCTAGCTGTTTTATAACCTCACCAAACTAGATGGGGCCTTTATAAATCTGAACAGGACATGCTCACACACTTCTGAGTGGTGAATGGTCAGGAAAGGGGAATGTGATTCTTGCCCTTTGACTTGTCTCTTTGTTTTTGTGAGCTGTTTGCCAGCTCTTTGGGAAGGAGACATTCCCATAATCGTGGGGGGTGGGGAAAGAGATAATCCAGGGCAGAATTGTCCCTGGTCACACCAAATCCGAGTAGTGGTGGTTGACACAGGGAGTTCTGCAGTCCATGGAGTAGCACGCTGCTCTTTGCTTCTTTTAAAACCCAACTCATTTGAAGGCTAGTGGGTCCAAAATGATGGATTCACCAGCTCCAGTACCTTTACATTCCATACACCCAAATTCCCAGAGCATGAAGGTACAAAAGGGCACTACAGCTCAATAAGGGTATGGAGTTTGAACATGTGCATCTCAAATCCTGCTTTGCTCCCTACAGGGAAAGATACCACTTCTGCTTTAGGTAGTGTCCCAACTAAGAAGGGAGCAGGATCTACTTTGTCAGACTTTTGGAACAAAAACAAACGTCACTTAGGATTAGGGCAAAAGCAACCAGCAGTCCTGTGCCTGTTGTTTTTCACAGTTACAGACAAATACAGCTACCACTCTGAGACTTTTTAAGATTAGGGATCCACCTTGATAAATAAGCAAATTGGAAAGATAAACCAGAGCAAATGAAAATGACAGGGAAAAGAACAGCTTGAATGTCATAAGTAATCTCTTTACTACTTTCTGATCCCAAAATGCTTTGTGTCCTGAAATAGAAATTTCATCGTTTGGGTTCTGTGGATTTAACAATTTAAAAAGAAATAAGATAAGGAAGATGTTAGCTGAGAATGCAGCTGCTGAATAAGGCTGTGTCTACACTGAGAAAGAAGGTCATATTTATTAAGGTCGATTTTGTAAAGACGAAGTGCACATTCCCATTGTGCACAAGAGTTCGATGTAGTGCGTCCTCAGTAGAGTGGCTACCATATGCTCTGTGGGTAGCTGTCCCACAATTCCTGACTCCCCTTTGCATTCTTGGTTATGTTCCGAGTTGCCAATGGGACTAAAACTGTGCAGTGAGTGGTTCTGGGTACATGTCGTCAGAGTGCCATAATGCACTCATCTTCTCCCCTCCTCCCCTGCCCCTCTTGAAAGTAATGGCAAACAATCTTTTTGCACCCTTCTTTCCCTGGTTATCCATGCAGATGCCATAGCAGGGTAAGCATGGAAGCTGTTCAGCAGCAAAGTATTATGACAATCATATTAGCTGCCCTGCACCTTTATGCTGCAGTATGTCCAGAGCATATCCAGGGCCCACCAGAGTGAGGAATATCAGAGAGGTAGCCGTGTTAGTCTGAATCTGCAAAAAGCGGCGAGGAGTCCTGTGGCACCTTATAGACTAACTGAAGTGTTGGAGCATAAGCTTTCGTGGGCAAAGACCCACATGCATCTGACGAAGTGGGTCTTTGCCCACGAAAGCCTATGCTCCAACACTTCGGTTAGTCTATAAGGTGCCACAGGACTCCTCGCCACTTTTGCAGAGTGAGGAAGACTCTAAAGAAGCCATGAACATACTCTTCTGTGAAGCATGTGAGATAAGCGATTGGCAGATGCCACCCGGCATTTGAGCCTATTGACACAATGGAATGCCAGTTCTGGTGCCGTGAGACAAGCACTTTCTGGTGGGACTGCATTGTGATGCAGCTATGGGACAATGACCAGTGGCTGCAAAACTTTCACATGCATAAGGCCACTTTCATGGAAGTTTGTGAATTGCTTTCCCCTGCCTTGAAGCACAGCAATATCAAAATGAGACCCGCTCTGACAGTTGAGAAGTGAGTGGCAATAGCCCTGTGGAAGCTTGCAACTCCAGACAACTACCAGTCAGTTAGAAATCAATTTGGAGTGGGAAAATCTACAGTGGGGGCTGCTGTGATCCGAGTAGTCAGGGCAATCAATACTCTTCTACTACAAAGAATAGTGACTCTGGGAAACATACAGGATATGGTGGACGGTTTTGCCGTGATGGGTTCCCTAGCTGGTGGTGCAATAGGGAATGTGTGTTCCATCTATCTTGGCATCTGACCACCTTGCCAAAGAGTATGTAAACTGCAAGGGGTACTTCTCAATGGTGTTGCTGGTGCTGGTGGATCAGAAGGGCCATTTCACTGATATCAGCATGGGATGGTTGGGAAAAAGTGCATGATATCCACATCTTTAGGAATTCCTGCCTCTTTTGAAAGCTGTAAGCTGGAACTTTCTTCCCAGATGGGAAAATTAATATTGGAGGCATTGAAATGCCAATAGTGATCCTTGGGGACCTACCTACCCTTTGTTCCTGTGACTCAGGAAGCTGCACATAAGCAGCCTAGACTGCAGTCAGGAGCAGTTCAATTACAGGCTAAGCACGTGCAGAATAGTGGTAGAATGTGCAAGGTTGAATTTACTGCACCTCCTCATGAAAAGCAGAGGCACAGCGGTCCAGGACCCAGCACGAGCTAGGTCTGCTCAGTCCCAGATCGTGCCGGGTCCCGGACCTACCCCTCTGTGGCTCTGACTTTTAAATGTAGTAAGAGCCACCGAGCTCTTACTACATTTAAAAGGCAGAGCCGCAGCGTCCCAGAGCCAGCACAAGCCAGCTCCAGGAACTACCCCTGTTGCAGCACTGCAGAGAGCCTCCCCTTATCGACTAATTGTGTAGTCGATACAAATTGTATCGACTACACAATTAGCTAAACATCCTTAGCATTTCACTGACAGTTGTGGACAGAAGGTCCACCGAAGTGGAACAAAAATGATTAAGGGTCTAGAAAAAACTACCTGTGAGGGAAGATTGAAAGAATTGGACTTGTTTAGTTTAGAAAAGAGAAGACAGAGAGGGGACATGATAGCAGCTTTCAAGTGCCTGAATGGTGGTTACAAGGAGGAGGGAGAAAAATTATTCTCCTTAACCTCTGATGATAGGAGAAGAAGCAATGGGTTTAAACTGCATCAAGGGTGGTTTCGGTTGGACATTAGGAAAAACTTCCTGTCAGGATGATTGAGCACTGGAATAAATTGCCTAGGGAGACTGTGGGATCTCCATCATTGGAGATTTATAAGAGAAGGTTTAGACAAACCATTTCAGTTATAAGATCAAGAACACATATTCCTGCTCATCCAGAAATATAATGTATGCCATCATGTGCCAACAGTGTCCGTCTGCTATGTATATTGGACAGCTTCTCAGACACTTCGCCAAAGAATCAATGCACACAAAACAGACATCAGACAGTTTCACAAAGAAAAAACAGTTTCTTGCCATTTCAACCAGACTGGGCATTGTCTCAACAACCTGACTACATGCATCCTACCTCAAAGAGACTTTAACACAAGACTTCAAAGAGAAGCCTCTGAACTGTCATTCATGCTTAAATTTGACACTTTACGAATGGGCCTTAACAAAGATGCTAATTATTTTACCCATTACAAAGATAGCTTCCCCCAATTATCACCTCTAATATCATTATCTCATAGACACCAACCTCTCCCCCTCACCCCCCCCCGTTCTAAAATCTGATTTGTCTATTTTATATGTGTTTACTTTTTTTGATTGTATCCCTTTGGTATATATGGTCATGCCAATTTTCGTCCACAATTTGATCTGAGAAGTGGGTCTGGCCCCACGAAAGCTCATCACCTAATAAACCATCTTGTTAGTCTTTAAAGTGCTACATAGTCCTGTCTTTTGTTTCAGCAAGACCAGACTAACACGGCTACATCTCTATTACTTGTCAGGGAAGAGCTAGATGGTGCTTGGTCCTGACATGAGGGCAGAGAACTGGACTTGATGACCTCTCGAGGTCCATTCTAGTTCTAGTGTTCTATGACAGTGGTTCCCAACCTTTTTATACTGCGGACCGGCAAACCCATTGTGATGGGGTGAGGTCACAGAAGAACCCTTAGGGATGCCTCCCAGAGTGCTGACACAGCCACTGCCACTTGCCTTCCTGCTCTCTGGGGCTCCTCACCACCCAGTCCTGCTGGGCCAGCTCCCTGGTCTCCCTCAGCTAGACACCATGCTGAGATCACTGCCCCCTCCAAGAGGAAGCACAGATAGTGAACCTCAAGGAGAGTGCAGTTTTGGGCCCAGCTTCCTGGGATACAACTCCCCAAATGGGATCAAATCCCCCACTGAATTATTTGGGTAAGCCCCCTTTAGCAATGAAAGGGGGAATATACACACGGGTTGCCCCTCTAGGTAATAATTGTTTACATTATTTACAATTATTTGGTAGAAAATAAAAGTGATTTTATGAAGTACAAGCAGTAGGATTTAAGTGGTAGTGAGAATAGGCAGAGCAAAAGAGATTACAAACTCAAAAGTATCAGAAAATGGTTCGCTAATTCTTGTCTGAGGCAGAACAACAAAAATGGCTGCCCGTCGCAGGTGAGCCATAGCCAGTTACACCTGAAAGGGTTGGTATAGGGGGCTCTGTCTGTGAGGCGGAGCGCTTTCCATATAAGGGCATACAGAATAATTATCTTCCCCTGCTCACTCCACCCACTGCAGCAAAGATCAGCCAATGGGCTGACTCGTGGTCAGGCCTGCTTACTCCACCCACTGCGGCAAAGAGCAGCCAATGAGGTGATAAGTGACCAGGTGATAAAACAGGCAGCCGAACCCCCCTCTGAGTGGGGAATCGCATTGTGTGAACGCCTGGCCTGATCACCCCGACGCCTTGCACCCCCCGCTCTTGAGTCTTATTGAGCGTACTCCGAGTTGGTCGACCCGAGTGGAGACAGTTTATGAGCATGTGGCTGGTACTTGTGTTCCTGCTGTCTCCAGAACTGGTATAACACCCCTCCCCCGTCATTATCCCTATCCTGATTGATTTTAGTTACCCTTGTTCCCTGTCAAGTGATAGCTGGTTAAAGAGTCGTTGTGCTAACTTTATGAATAGTTGTTATTAAGGTTTTTTGACTGTTCTCTTTTATAAATTAGTGTACATAGTTAACTCTATGAATAATATCAGTATTAATTCAACTGTTCCTAACCCCTGGGCAATTATTGAGAACTATTGTGATTTAGAGAAGCCTCAGGGAATTGTTTTGTATTGTCTGGCAATTTGTTTATTTTTTATTCTGATGATTGTCTGGCGTCCACGTATGTGACCAAGTTTTCAGTCACAGGGTGTCAGAGTCACCACTAAAATAAAATCAGTTTTCTTTTTTGCAACCCCCAAGTCGTGGTCTAATCCTTTCTGGCATCCCTTTCGAACCTCGCGTAGTGCGGGCACCGACAATTCTAACACTAAAATCCTCAGGACAAACTTATTATAAACTCACCCTAAAACTGTTTCTGCTCCAGCGGCACCTTCAAAACAAGGGAAATTTCCACTTCCCCTGTGGTGTCTGGTCCAGCCAGCCCAAAGACCAAAGACTCTACCTTCCTATTCTTTTTAAAGAATTCCCTTATTGCATGGGGAGTCACCTGGCCACTCCCTACCAACCATTGCTAAGACTTAAGAACAAAGGGCTTTTTGCATATGATTACCCAGACATTGAGGCTTCCCTTGATGACTTTCATTCACACATTTAAAAAACATAAAGCATTCCACACTAATTTTACACACACAAATGATACCTACGCCAAAATAAGATAAACAGACCCAGCGGATTAAGACATGAAGATTGATAGGTTACATGAAGTAATTTGCTGAAAACATCCATAAAGCATGGGGGGGGGGGGATGTGAACTGTCACACCCATTCACAAACTTTTGGCAGACTGGTAACATTTTATTTGCATATTTGCACATTCATTATACAAATAATTAAAATGCAAATATGCAAATAAAATTTTACCAGTCTGCCGAAAACCCTGGCCCCCAGAGCTGCTGCGAACAGCTGGCTTCAGCTTCAGCAGTTGCCACATGATGGGTGGCTGCCACAGGTAAATGCAGCTGTTGGTGGCAGCTCTGGAGAGCCCTCCACCACCCCCCAGCTACAGCCACTGATCCCAGAGTCCTCCGCACCCAACCCTCCACCCCGTGCCAGCTCCCACCCTCAAAGCCCCCCAGTGCCAGCCCTCCACCCCTTGCAGCTGCACCCACCAGACCCCCTCAGTGCCAGACCCTCCCCCAGCACTAGCCCCACCCCTGGAGCCCCCAGTGCCTGCCCCGCTCCCCTCACCTAGTCCTGTGCTGCCTCCAGGCTCCAGCTGAGTGCTGCTGCCTGGGTTGCAGCTACTCTAAGGCTGCCGTGCCGGCTTCCACACTGCCCTCCCACTATGCAGCAAACTGCTCTTCTGCGTCCAGGAGGAGACCCTGCCCGGCATTGGTTGGCTGAGAGGTGGGGCAGGACACATCTCACTGGACAGCCATGGCAGGAGGGGAGGCGCTGGGCAGTGTACCCCAGCCCTGGCCTCCAGATCCGCCGTGTCCCAGCAGCCAGTAATTTGTAGCCCGGCAGCGGGCTGTGGATTAGTGGTCGGGAACCACTGTTCTGTGATACTATCTCTTAGGAATATTCTGCACAATTTTTGTGCCACCACTTTGATGTTCTAGTTTCTTGCAATATGGGTCTGCAAATCCCTGCTAGGAGATGAGCTGAGACTAAAGAAATGGTAGCCTTTGAAATGCTTTTTATGTACATATTAATTAGAATTCCAATAAAAAACCTGTTACTTATAGATTAATGCCCTGTATTTGGTGTATCTGAGCCCACAACTGCGATCAAATGGAGAAAATTTACTGATGCCTTGAAAAGTATTAAGTGTGTATTTTTGAGATGTGTTGTTTGCAACAGTACTTCTGATATCAGAATTCATACTGTGGAAGCAGGGAAAGGAAAAAGGGGATTTGTGTGCAGCCATCTTAGGGTTGTTAGCAATAGAGCAAGAGACAGGCTAACCCTGAGGCCTAACCACGCGAGAGCGAGAATTGTAATTGACGCTTCGCTCTAAAGATAAGGATGGAATGCTGACTCCAGCAGGAACCTTGAGATAAGGTAGCATCTGAAGGGAACTGTGTGGGCAGAGAGATAATCGTTAGTTGTTGATGTATGTAATGGGAAGGTATATATACTTGTCTTCTACTGCTTGTACTTTGAAGATCTGCTTAGGAAGGGGGACCCCCCCGCGTCCGACTGCAGTCTTCCCTTGCAATTGCTCGAAAATAAACTGTCTCTGACTTGTTGCTTACCAAACGCAGAGTGAGGACCTTGTTTTCTTCCACAATACATTGAAAAGAGTGTTGTGTTAATAACATTATAGTAATTTAAAATGTACTGAGCTGTATACACTGGCTATTAAGGGGAAATGATCGGTAACATTTTAAATTGAAATGGCACTTCTAACTGTGATGGGTTTGGTCACAGAGATCTCTTCAGAGTGTCACTTGATGTTTTGAAAATACCACTGAGTACACCTACCTGTCCTCTGGGGTACCCCACCTCCCAATACTGCTGAAGCAGAGCCTCTGGTTTTGCCCAGCGATGACACCAACTCTGTGCCACAGCCACAGCAAAGCAACACAGACAATGAGAACACTTCTTGGAAGGCTCAGTCAAAGGGACCTGACACAGTCCCCAGGTGCACAGCCCCAGTGGGACTAGAACCCCTGATAAATCTGTCTTACTCTTTACAAAGTTTATACAGAGCAAGCTCAGAACTTGTTTGCCCCTCTCTATCAATGAGAGACATGCACAGCTATTCTTCCCCCGTCCTGTAACAATTGTTTATACTGAGTCTGATAATAAACAAAAGTGATTTTATTAAGCATAAAAGTAGGATTTAAGTGGTTGCAAGTGATAGCAGACAGATCAAAGTAAGTTACTAAGCAAAATAAACCAGCCAAACCTAATATATTAAGAGAATTTGTTACAAATCATAATGTCTCACTCTAGTTCTTATTTCAGGTAAAGTCCTTCTCAGGCTAGAGATGTCCTTTCTGATCTGGGACCAGCAGTTCCCCTCCACCCCTATTGTTACAGTCCTTTGTTTCCAGGTGTTTTCATGTACCTTCTCCGGGTAGGGAGGCAGTCTGTCAAGCCAGCTGAGGACAATCATTGTTTATTTCCCTTGCCTTATATTTAATTTCCCTAAGGCAGGAAGCCTTTGGGTATGTCTACATTTGCACCCTCTTTCGAGAGAGGGATGCAAATGCAGCTGAGAAAAATTGCAAATGAAGCGCGGATTTGAATTTCCCGCACTTCATTTGCATATTCGCGTTATGGTGCTATTTTGAAAAAATAAACGCTGTCTAGACATGGTTATTTCGAAAGAAAACCCTTCTTCTGAAATAACTGGTAAACCTCGTTGTAGGAGGAATAAGGGTTATTTCAGAAGAAGGGTTTTCTTTTGAAATAACCGCGTCGAGACAGCGTTTCTTTTTTATATTTAAATCCCGGCTTCATTTGCAATTTCGAATGTCTACATTTGCATCCCTCTCTCAAAAGAGGGTGCAAGTGTAGACATACCCTTTGTTTGGTTCCCTAACCCAGGGCCATTCTTAGGCATAGCACCACACTGGTACCCCAAATTCAGTGGTGCCCTATGCTGGCTATGCCTAGGGACGGGATTTGAGGCAGTGCAGGTTCCGGCACTGGCTGCCTCTCCCCCCACAGGCTCAGCACCGGGGCTCCGGTGGTGCTCAGCCCCATCCTCTGGCTGCCCTCATCCCTATGTGCTGCACTCAGCCCCTGCTCCCCCGGCAGTGGCTAGTGTGGGACTGAGGACTTGGCTAGAGCAGGGGACAGCCAAGTGCTGCCAGCGGCTAGAGAGAAGCTGTGCTTTCCCCTTGAAAGCACCATTTCTCTCCAACTACTGACTGCACAGCTTCCCCCTGTTCCTCCTGCCACCCACCTTTGCCCACACCTCCTCCGTGCTGCCCTGAGGCTGCAGATGAGCCTCCCTCCTTGCCCTGCTCCAGCCTTGCCAAGTCTCCCGGACCCAACAGACCAGACACCATTTGATACAGTAACAAATAATGAGATGCATGCTTGGGTTACCCTTCATTGCCATTGGGTTAGTATCAGCAAGAGGTTGCAGGAAAAATCTTCACAGCTCCTAATGGAGCTTTACACTGACTTATACCAGTTGAGGATCTGGGCCCTGTGTTTGACAGGAGCTATGAAAAAGGGGATCACAGGACCAAATTTTTCAGTTGGGTATGTGCATAAGACTTCCATTGAAGTCACTGCACCTGTGTGACTGATGTCAGAGTGCAGTGCTTGGAAGAAGTCTCTTGTAGGTCATATCCATCCGCTCCTTCCCTTGTGGAGCCCATGCAAGTGTTCCCTACAGTGCGTTGTCCAGTCCAATTTTAAATAACGGATGGGGCTTCCCCCACTTCCCTGGGGATGCTACTCCACAATTTAATACAGCTCGGTGTTAGCAAGATTTGCTGATAGCTTAATTTTTCCTTTGTGGGACTGAACGCTATAGCATGATTAAGACATGCAGGAGAACTGGCAGTTGCAAGGCTAGAGCTATTTAGCCACTTTCTAGCTGTGCTTTTTAATATTAGCAAGTCAGAAATCCTCCCTTAATAGGGTGCTTGTTTCTAGTCCTAGTGGGTGGCAAAAAATTGGACCTCTATTTTTTTTTCTGCATAATAGTGTGAGTTATTGGAGGTAAATGTTAGCCATTTCTAAGATTTGCTGACTATGAGCTTTTCTTTCCCTTTGAGGCTTGCGCAGCCAGATTCCATAACGCACATGCCATAAAAAATGGCAGTACAAACATTTGGGAAAATGTGCACAACTCAATTGTGGCATTTGCAATTTTAGAAATATACTTACTCTAAACTTATGCCAATTTAAACTTTTATACCACACTGTGTAGCCACTCTTCCTAGATACTTACACGTGCAGTACACACAAGCTGTGAGATTCTTCTTTTAAATGCTAAGCATCTTACATTTCAGCTGAAACAACATCTGCACTATATACGCTCTTTTTCCACACACACACACACCCCATACCTTATTATATTTGCCCAAATACTGCTGTTTATGTCACACTCAAAGTGCAAGCTCTCACAAACTAATCCATGCCATAGTTGGTGTGTCTCCTTGCAAACGTATACCCCTCACATCCATTCATACCTCCCTGGGATGTGCTCCAGTCCCTTTCTAGGTCTCCACAGAGATGAGCTCTGTCTGCACAGAGGGGATCTTGTTTTTATTTCATTCTGCAGCTGAGGAAATATACAGTAGTGACAGGGAGTCTTGGGAAGCTGAATACAAAGATTCATTTTTGCAAGCTGCGCATTACCATCCAGCATTGGTAAAATTCCTCTCAAAGAGCGGCTGTTCAAATTAAACATGAAGCAGTCTGCCAGAGGAACAGAAGCTGGGTTGGCTCCTCAGGTGAGGTAAAGCAGGGTAGCTCCATTGAAGGTGAGAGGTTTTGCTGACTTACACCAGCTGAGGTTTTGGCCCTCAATCTGTTTCAGTAGCCTGATGATGACAATGGATAACATTCAGACCTCCCTGAGGAGAACCCCGGTATTTTCATTTCAGTTCTGAACTAAATTAGCTCAGATTAAAAGAGTGTAATTGCGGTCAGTCTGCAGCTGATCATGTGGTGCAGTGGTTTCGATGGAAATTGTAATGTAATGCATATAGACATTTCTAATCAACATCACAATAACTTAATGCAACAATTGGACAGCAGTAACTGGAAGTTTGTTTATAAACATTGCGCAGTCCTGACTCACAGTTGAAGCCTTGAGAGGAAAATTATCAGAATGGGTCTGGATAGGGCCTGGAAATGGCTTGCTCATTACCATAAGTAATTTTCCACATTAGTATCAGAGGGGTAGCCATGTTAGTCTGAATCTGCAAAAGCGGCGAGGAGTCCTGTGGCACCTTATAGACTAACGGAAGTGTTGGAACATAAGCATCTGAAGAAGTGGGTCTTTGCCCACGAAAGCTTATGCTCCAACACTTCTGTTGGTCTATAAGGTGCCACAGGACTCCTCACCGCTTTTCCACATTAGGTATTTTCCTCCTTTTATTCACATCCACCCTGATTGAATTAGCTCTGATGTAACACTCCCATCTCTGTACCCCTACCATCTATTTCTTTTTCTTTCACTTTGCAACTCACTTCATCACATGCGCAATACACAAAAGCTTGTGCCATAATAAAATTGTTAGTCTTTAAGGTGCTGCCAGACTCTTTGTTGTTTTAGTTTACACTGTCATTTGGCCAGATCTTCAGAGTTGACCAGAACACCAAGCAGTACTCAGGTGGTTTAAGGCCACTTTTTTCTCTTCCTCATCCATCTCTTTATTCCTGCACGAAGTGCATCTCTGCTGCAGTGAAAAACTTGGCTCCTTGGATTCAACCCTGATTTTGATACATATCCACTGTGTGACTTAGCCCCCTGAATCTCTTTCCTGTTGTGTAAGTTAGTTATATGGCAACAACTTGCTACTACTGCAATAGGAACTTTAGAAATGCTAATAGGTTAGCTAACAAAGACACATCTCACATCCCCAACTAATCTTTGTAGAAATGTTACACTGAATGTCTCCTGCTGGGTGGTTTCAGATTATTAGCCTGAAACTCCTAGATGGAGAATGCAATATTTTCTGCTTCATTCTCTTGTAGTCTTACAGAGGACTGGGGGAACCAGCATGAGACTGTAGCGTAGAAGCTTTGAGCTCTATTTAAAGTCAAATGAGAAGAGAACATGCTTTATAAAATGGCAATAAAAAGCCAAAAATAAATACAGGAGAATTAATGGGTTGCAGTGATTTACAAGTAAATTGTTCCAATGAGGATTCGGTCTCCATAGGGTGCTGGGTACATACTTCCCATTTACTACCCTTGTGTTTGTCCTTGGCAATGGAAAGAGGAGAATTACTACTTCCCCATCTCCCCTACATATGCAAATTTAGATGCAGTCTGCCAGATTCTGTTGATACTTTGTACTAGCCAGGAATGACTGGGGGCTTTTAACCACAGAATTACTGTCTAGAGTGCTGGTAACCTCTGGGACTGTAGATACCAACTCCTGCTGGGTGGTGGAGAGAGAAAGATGTGGTAGTGGCAGGGGAGGAAGGGTTGTTGTTTTTCAATAACTCTGGTCAGGGGACTGAATCAGGAATTAAAGTAGAGTCTCTTAAGAGCAGTGCATATCATAACTTTATTACAGTGTGGAATGTCATTATGGTGCTTTGTTCTCCCAAAAGATTTCACAGCTCCTCATTCTTCATTACGTGCAGCAGTGCAATACATCCTGCAAAGTGCCAAGGACACCAATAGTGCTTTAGAAATAATTTGAAGTGTGTAGCTCTTCCTTTCTGCTGAAACTGCCAGCTGTGGTTGAAGTGTACTGGTGGACAGAGGTTAGCTCTATCCACCAGCAGGCCCTATCAGAGGAGGGGCCAGGAGGGCCATTTGGCCCAGGCTTCAGGAGACAAAGAGGCCTCAAATTTTGACATTTTTCTACCAAGCCATTTTCATTTATTATACACCTTGCAGTTATAACAGAGACAACAAAATAATTTTATTAGAGGAATTTAGTAACGGGGGACATGTTAGCAGACAAAATGTCAAGACTTTGAAATAAAACTATCAGGGCTGTAGTAAATAACACCCACAAACCATTATTATATAATATTAATTGTGAAGTATATACAATTAAAATTGTGTATAACCAATAGCTTTTAGCTATTTTGCTAAAGGGGTTTAAAAGAACCCCCTTTGTAAAAATGAAGCAAAGATTTGAAAGTGGTGCAAGTAAGAGATGTGTACCTTTAGTGTGGTATCAGTAGTACCAGTACATGAATAAGTTTGCCCTCTAGGATGCTGTCAATTGGCATCTATCCTCCTCCACTAAATTGGAATGGCAAAGCCAGCATCATTGTTCTACTGGTTAGAATAAAACCACAAGCAGGTGATGCAACCCACAGTGTAACCATTACTCATGCCTGTTGCTGCCGGTCACATGTAAATGACGTAATAGTTGGGTCTGTTGACAATGAACTTCTCTTAGAACTGACTTGAGGTCTTAGGCAAGGAGCATCATAATGAGTCAGAACCTTAATTATAAGGTAAAAGCCCAATTCCTCTGCTTGTATAACTCCTTTTAAATGAATGGAGTTACACCAGTAGATGATATAACTAGAAGTGATTCCCTTCCAGTGGGCACCCTGACTTCAGAACATCAAGTGAGATAGTCAGAAAAGAGACCTCTTACGCAACAAGATCTGATTCCTGTGTGTGTTTATATAGTCTCCTGATTTAATAGCAAAGTGACTTAATAGAAATAGGAAAGAGGGAGCTAAAATTCTAATTCCAAAGTCAAATTCTACCCAGGGTTACATCAGTGTAAGCACTGTGAAAAACCAGTTGCAACTGAGGTAAAACTTTAGTCTAGCAAAATCTTTTTTGATGCTGCTGGTGCATGAGCTAGAAAGAACCTAGGCTGACTACATATTGCTGGCAGATAGAAATAGGGGTGGCCCGTCCATATAGGTGAACTAGGCGGTCGCCTAGGGCACCAAGTTAAATGGGGCGCCAAATGGTGGTGCAATATCATTGAGGGGTTTGGAGGTGGGGGCGCTGATTGCATGGGTCGCCTAGGGTGCCAGTTGCTGGCAGCTAGTCTAGGGCCGCTCCTGGATAGAAAGCCATATAAATGTGCGTGTGTTTGCTTTTAAACTGAACAAAATAGATCTAGATGTTAGAAGGTTATTACAACCCAGTCCTCCTTCCTAATTTTGTTAACAGACTTGAATTTTTTTTTAAGGGTAGCAAGTTTAATTTGCTTTTCTCCATTAAAACTCGATCAGCCTCAGCAAGCCTTATAGTTATTCCTTTTTATTGGGGTGTTTGAAATAATTATGTAATACTCCTTAATTTAGAGGTGTTTTTTGTTAAAAGTATGGGAATAAAAATTATTCTAACTAAACTGAAGTTATTAATGATTAATTCTGACGGAGCATGGTTCTCTTTGAAGTAGCACTCTGGGGACTTATTGATTAGCAATAACACAAAGTGCCTGAAGTTTTCTATTTGAAATTTTTTTTAAAAATTGCAAAGGTTGCTGGTATAGCATAAAAACCTCACTGACTGAACAATTTCCCCAGCAGGAGACTGTAAGGACAGAAGAGTAAAAATAATTATTATATGAAGGCCTAATTGTTTTCTTATTGACTTTATATTTAAATAAAATAGAGATTGTAAATAGAAAAATGCATTGACCTAATGTTATGGAATCCAAATATCAGCTGTTAGGCAATGTGAAATTTAACAGGACCGCTTGAATAGAGATCATGCATAACAGAGCTGCCCGTCCCTTTATAGTATACTGATGCTTCTGACCATTCCTTGTTTATGAATAAAAACTATTAACACTGTTAATTCAAAACAGCTGTCTATTCCAGTACAATGGTAGCATCTTGAAACATTGCTGTTTTGTGCTGTCTGGAGATCCAACACATGTGCTATCTTGTAGCAGTAGACAGCTGAGAAATCTATTTACAAAACTGTATTCAAAGCCAAATCCTTTAAACCAAATGAATACAATTGGTGTGGGGAGGGGGTTGTGTGTGTGTGTGTGTTGTTATGTGTTTGTAGTGTCTGCTTCAATGAGTCCTGACCCTAATTGGGATCTATAGGTGCTACCAGAATATTAATAATATAATGTGTGATATGCCCAGGAACTATTTGTATAGTAGGCCAATAGTTTCAAGCCTGAGTTCCTAAAATTAGAATCTTAAATGAAACTGGGTTAATCTTCAAAGATGCTGAGCTCCTGCAACTCCCAGTGATTTCAATGAGAATAAGTTCTCTGTGTTTATGAAAATCAAGCCAGTTTTAATTCAGTTAACTTAATATGGATTTAGGAACATAAGAATTGTCATACTGGACCAGACCCAGTGTTCCTTTAATCCAGCATCCTATCTCTCCTACACCAGATGCTTAAAAGGAAGGTGTAAGAGCCCTGCAGTAGGTAAGTGTAAGACAATCTGCCCTTCATATAGATCTCATCCCAATCTCTAATAGTCAGATTTTCTTAAGCTCTGAAACTCACAGTTGAAACTCTGAAACTAACAGTATCCTGTTAAAAATGTGATTGTTGTATGTTACATTACTCCACTTCAGTTCATCTGATGAAGTAGGTTGTGCCACAGAAGCTCATGATACTAAATATTTTTGTTAGTCTCTAAGGTGCCACAGGACTACTCATTATGATAACTCTAGATATTCTTTTTAGGGATTATAATTAGCCAGTCTTTCTTGAATCTTGTTAAACTCTTGACATCCTGAGGCAATGAGTTCCACAGTCTGTCTATACACTGTATTGAGTTCCATTGTCTACACATGGTAATGAGTTCTACAGTCTGTCTATACATTCTGCCTTGCCATGGCCAGTGCTTCCTTTTTATCAGTTTTGAATTACCTATCTTTTAACTCCATTGGAAGTCCCTTTGTTTTTTCATTACAAATCATGAAGAATAATTGCTCATGATTTGCTTTCTTTATGCCATTCCTTATTTCATATACTTTTCTCATGTTCCCTCTTATTATTCTCCTTTCTAAGGTGAACAATCCCAATCCCAGTCTGTCTCCATAGAGTTTTTTTCCCCAGGCCTTTGATCATTAATTTTGCCCATCTCTAATTCTGCCACATCCTGTTTTGAAATGGAGAGAGCAGGACTGCAGGCACTATTCCAGATGAGGCTGCACCATTAATTTATACTAGAATTTCCAAATTATTCTCCATCCTTTTCCTCTTGTTTGCTTTTTGGACTGCAGCTACACATTGAACAGAGCTCTTCACTGAGTTGCATAAGCATGCAAGTTTGAAAACTCAGGCCTCAATTTTCACTGTATGACAACGTAAGTAATAACTAGTGCTGGGAAATTAGAATTCCATCCCTTATCCTTACTGTCCCTGTGCCATCTTCCCTCACCCCAAAAAGGCCCAATGTTTAGTGTGTGGGGAACAGATTGTACTTTTTTGCATTGGCTTTCTCACCAGGAGGCTTATTTAAAGCACCACATTATAATTTGAACTGCTTTAAGGTTCCTCTGGAATTTTACTGACTGTCTCAGCAGAATGTTTAAGCCATTCTTTACTGCATCATGAAAACATAGCACCACATTTTGCCTTCACTTGCCATCCTGCAGCCTCACTGATGCCACTGGGGTTGCACATAGTGTAGGCTGAAGGAGGGTCTGAAGGAATGCTTCCCTGACAGGTAGCTGGGAGGGGGAAAGATTTGGGGTATCTTTTATGTTATCCTCTTGCTCTGGTTACATATTCAACAGAGAGTGGTGTCAAAGTGATCAGCTTCAGCTGGTGTTGGGTACAAATCACTTTAGTGCTGAATGCAGGGGTAGGGGGCTATGGTTAGCAATGTTGTAATTATTGTGGGAATATGGAGAAGCAGGACTGTATTAACCTGGCCCAAATGAGGGGGGCATCCTCGGTTGAAAGAACCTCTCTAACTTGAATGTCAGAGCCCTGTGAAAGTAAGAGGGGTGGGGACAGGTGTCCCAGCCAGGAGTCTACAAATCCTCCCCAAGGGTCCTCCCTGGACTGGTTTAACCTGTTCTCTTCTCCCTCCCCTTCCCACTCCCCCATTCGAAGAAAAAAATTAAATAGGCTTCATTCGGAATATCTTGATGTTAAATACTCAAATCACAGCTGAGCTCTGTTTAGGTAGGACTGTGTTTTTGCCTGGCCTAAGGGCAAAAAATCACTGGGAGCTGAAATCACTTGAGATGGGGCAGTGTTTCTGCCCAGCCTGCAAAGAACTGAAAATTACTAAGTGATTTACATGCAGAGATCAAGCAACAAGAGTGGTGATCAGGTGGCCAGCAGGGTGGCAGTGGTGAGGCATAGTGAATGGCCAGCAGGGTGGCTGATGGAGAGGTGCAGTGAGCAGGTGGCCAGCAAGAGCAGTGAGCAGATGGCTGGCAGGAGTGGCTGGTGAGCAGATGGCAGGATGGTGGCAGACAGGAGTGGCAAATGAATGCCTGAGCAGTGGAGCAAGTAAGATGCCTCTTTACCTCCCCTCCACCCAGAGTGGGAGGTGGACTCTGCAGCCGCACCTCTAAACACTGGGTCTGCACTGACCACAGACAGCAACTATATGTGGAATGCTGAGACGGGTCGGACACCTGAGAGGGACATTTGGGTTGCTGGACTTAAGAACCTAAGGCAAAAAGGAACACTGCCCAACTTACTTGGGGGTGGGTCTTTTACTCACACTTCCTGTATGAACTCTGATTGCAGCGTTCTCTCAAATTAATGCCGAGTTACTTCCCTCCTTTTATTAAAAGTTCCTTTTCTACACTCAGACTCTGTGCTTTGTCTGGGGGAAGTGTTGCCTTTCAGAGGTGCCCAGGATCGCGTGTAAATTTCCTAGGTTACTGGGTGGGAGTTTGAGACAGTTCTGTGTGGTAGGGTTACCATATTTGAACTTTCAAAAAAGAGGACACTCCTGAGAGGGAGGGTATCTGTATCAGCATCTACCAACTCACATTGTATTAACTCACATTGTATAACACATTAATACAACGTGAGCTGGTAGATGCTGATACAGATACCCTCCCTCCCAGGAGTGTCCTCTTTTTTGAAAGTTCAAATATGGTAACCCTACAACACAGAACTGTCTCAAACTCCCACCCAGTAACCTAGTGTTGTATCCATGGAAAGGAGCTCCTAGATATTGAACATGGCCCTGGTTGCTGCTGGCTCCACCTGGCAGAAGGGTTACATAACTAAGGGCAGTTTTAGATCCCTTGAGTCCCTGGAGGGTCTTATTTGAAAATTAAATATGTGCAGATCTGATGTGCCAGGAAGTTCTAATAAAAATCTATTTTCATAACCTCCCTTCATTGATTTTTGCTTAAACAGGCTTACAGTGTTGCTGTAAGATGGACATTGCATCTTCTTAGAGCATTTACAAATGTTTTTATGAAACCATAGATTTATCACCGTCCAGTAAATAACTAGAGTTCCAACAACCTTTTGCATTCTGACATGCATTCTGATCGAGGGACCCAAGATTATTGCTTGGTCTGTGCCTATATAAGTATCCCCTAATCATCCCCGTGTCTTGTTTCTTAATGCCGGTATGATTAACATTTGTTAATAACGAACTTACACAATAAAGCTGCATCAGCAGCGAAGAGCAATATTGCTCTCTCAGTATCATCTCAACAGCTTCCTGTGCAACACAGTACAAATCTGCCTCAGAGGAGAGGAAGGCTCATCTGGTATTCAGGACACAATGCAGCTGAAAAATTGTATGTGTGACATGTTCACTGCTTTGCTTGAGTTCCGCACAGCAGGGCTCAACTCATGCAAGCCGTGCCTGACGTGTGATTTAGTAAGGCTGTGAGCAGAGTGAATGAGTAGCACAGTCCTCGCCTAGGCCAGATTAGAATTCTGAGCTTGTACTGGTCTGCGGGTTTTCACAAAGCAGAGTTTTGGCTCAGGCCAATCAAAAAACTTGTTTCATTGCTGGTTGCCAGGTAGCATAAGCCACTCAAAGTCTTTATAATCAGAATGACAAAAGGGGTGGGGGAATGACTACTATTTGACTGGCCAAGAAAGGTTAGACTGCAGTGGTTTGTTTTGCCACAATAATTTGGCAGTCTTTGCCATACTACTCATAAAGATTATTCTCTGAAAAGTCAGGCTAAGCCTTTTATAAGAGTGGCCTCTTGATTTTACAGTAGACTTAGGGGGACCCCAAAGCTTTAGATTCTAGTGAAATTGCACTTTAGAGTCTAGTGAAATTGCAGAAAGTCTTCAAAAGCTTGAGGGGGCTCTAATCATACTTATTTGAAATGTTCACTCGCCTACATTATTTGAGTCCATGCATCATTTCCCTCATGGAGGAGCTAACTCTTTGGCCCAAACAGACAACAAAAAATAGGGTAAATTGACACGGACTAACATTGACTTACAAAACTCAGTGAGAGTCATTTGTGGGGTCTGAAGATTTGGGACAAGGCTATCCATGAGCACAACCACAAGTCCTGTAGCCATGGTAAGTGCCGTTCCCTTTCCTATCTGCCTGGGAACCTTTGCACATCATAGTAAGTGTGGAGTGCTGATTTCTAACATTCTCCTAAGGGTTTCAGTGAAAGTGTGGTCTTATGGTTAAATTAAGGGAGTGGCATCTGTGACAGACTTCTCTTGGGACTGTGACCAAATTGCTCTGTCTCCCTGTGCCTCAGCTTCCTATAGGAACCATCTCAATACACAAAGGGGGCGAGACAGGGAGCAGTATCATCCCCATTTAAGCTCTGTCTCTTTTTTAAGTACATACACAACATAATGCCTCTAGGTGACATTGTAATACAAGTAATATGTGTATATTGTCATGACCTCAGCAATGGCTACTGGCAAGAGTTGTATGTGCGGGGGCAGCCAAAGTTGGGACTTAGGTCCCATCTAGAACTAATACTCATTTAGAAGACCCAGATATAAGGCTGGCCCTTGACCTAGTTATACTGCAGTTTAAAAAAGCAGTGTTGAGGGAACCAGACCATTCTCTTTCATCTGTTCAAGGCTTTATTTTAGTTACAGGGTCATCAACAGTGCTGACTGCAAGTCTTCAAAAATCATGAGTCATCCCTCAAATATCCTGAAATCGTCTTAAAACTCCTGAGACTATAAAATAATAAATTTTGGAATAGTTCTTATTTGCTTTCCAGTTTTTGAGCCTTTAGGGTACGCTTGGGTCAGCTTTTCTCTGCTGCCATAGGTCTAGGAACTTACTTTTATAAAACCAAAAGCTGAGATTCTCACCTAATAACAGGACTCCAGAAGACGGAGTTTAAGAAAAAATATAACTGGTGTGAGGCAGGGGCGATGTGAGAGGGGGATACATAGCCACAAGCCCCTTCCTAACATGATGAGTGGGAGCAACGGGCCAGTGGCAGAGCTGGAAGGGAAAAGGTGAGATTAGAGCTTTTATTTTTCCAGTTCTGGCCACACTGCCTGCTGGTATTAAGAGGGCTTATCCCTTCATCCTCCTCCTGCCTTCCTGGTCCTTCTCATGTGAACAGAGAACTGCAATACCCAAAGTCCAGTGACACAAACAATTCACTGCTTATTGGGGCTAGCTTCCAGCAAGCATGCATCCAGTTTCCTTGCCTTTCTTCCCTTGTTCCCAACTTACTTCCTGTTTGTCCCCAATGTATAAAGTAAATAATTTCAGGTCCTTAACCAATCATTCTACGGAAATTTAACTAACCAATCCTAACACATTGTAATATGATTATCTAACCAGTCATATATCACCACCTTAAGAGTAATTATTATACAGCCAGCGTAATTAATTATACAGCAGACAGAAATAATCCAAGAACCAGACAGAGACCATAAAGAAACAATAGAAAGGTGGGGAGCATAATAACAAAACAATAAAGAAATGAGGATTTCACAAGCCCGACTGCTGATAGGTGGGTCCTTGCGTGACAGAAAGTTAGTAACCCAAGTTTTCTTAAAATCTTCTAGGCTGTTCCCTTTATCTGGAGGTGATAGATTGTACTGCCTTTCTAACAGCCCCAAATTACTTTATTTCAATGTGATTGGTTTGAAATGTGTCAGGACATGACTGTACTTTTCCCAACTTATGGATGCTCCTGCTGCTTAGCCAAAAGTCTTAGCTTAAGAACAAGGCCTCAGATTATCATATACAGATAGATTGTGACTTTGATTTTGTTTTTCTACCCCTGTAATTAGCAAAATGGTAACAATGCACCTACATTCTTAAAATATAGGCCTTCAGTGCAGCAGTGCAGTGGCTGCATTCTTCCAGGCAGTTGCTGTGTCACACCGGGCAGCATCCCTGGCAGGCAGCGTAGCTGAAGGCTATGAGAGGACAGAGTGGTACTGTGACATGGGGAGGGGATAGGGAGAGTGTGGGAGAGAGTGAGGGGGAACTGGACTGGGGATGGGAACAAGTCACGTAGGGGAGTTGCTTATTATGGGCCTAAGCCATGGATGTGGTTGTTAAACTAAGCTGCCTGTTCTCAAAATGTTATATCTCAGGCTCTCTTCTCCCATTCATGTGAATGTCACCATGGGTAAAAGCACATGGAACATTTAAGTCCAATGCCAGCTGAAGGTATCTATTTTATGTTCAAATTCCAGACTCTCACAAGTTTATAGGTTAAAGTTATAGACTACACGCATTTCCCCCCCGCCCCAGTAAATTTTTTAGCAGGATGGCCAGCAACCTGGCTTAGTCCTGGCTTGTGATGAATCTGGGACCTACCCCTGCTGCAGCTTTGCATTTAAAGTGTATTAGGAGCTAGGCTGTCAGGAAGCCTGGCTCAGTTCTGGCTCATGTCAGGTCTGGGAGCACAGACCCTGCCCCCCCACCCCGGAGAGGGACTGCTGCAGCCCTGCACTGCTGCCTCTGTATCAGACAGGCAGCCAGTCTGCGAGGGGAGCTGGTTTTTAAACTGGCTCTCCTTGCAGACCAGCTCCCACCTGGCACCCCACACTGTATCAGAGGCAGCAGCAAGGAGTGGCAGGGGACTCTTTGGAAGTGAGGCTGGAGCGCACTGGCTGCTGGCCCCACCTCCCAGATACTATAGAGTAGCCGACTAACCGATAAGAATTCATGAGATTACTTGACTATTCAATTACCATAAAATCTCGAGTATAATGCGCACTTTTCCCCCCGGTTTTTTAGAGTCAAAGCCGGGGTGCGCATTATACATAGGAGATTTTCTGTTAAAGTTTTTAACTCACCCTCCCCTCTGCACAGAAACTTTCCAGCTGCCGCGCGGCACCCCGCCAGGCTCCCGGACAAGGTGAGGAGCCAGCGGCGCCGCCAAACTGCAGCACCTGGCTCGCTGCCTGCCCGGTCTCAGCACGGGCAGCTGGGCAGGGGGCCCCCACGGCAGACGCGAGTTCAGCTGGGCAGGGGGCCCCTGTGGCAGGCGCAAGCTCAGCCAGGCTCCTGGACAAGGCGAGGAGCGCCCTGGCTCGCTGCCTGCCCGGTCTCGACACGGACAGCTGGGCGGGGGGGGCAGGCAAGGGGTCCGCGGCAGGCGCGAGCTCAGTGCGGCGCGTGAGCAGCTGGGCGGGGGGGGGGACGGGAGCAGGTTTCAAACTCCACTGCTGGCTCCCTGGTGCTGCGCGCGCGCACGTTTCCCGGGCAAGCCTGCAGTTGGGAGTGGCCCCTTCCTTCCTATATATACTGTAAAATCGCGAGTATAATTGGGGTGTGCATTATGTATAGG
The DNA here is from genome assembly GCA_019425775.1 of Rafetus swinhoei. Classification (NCBI taxonomy): domain Eukaryota; kingdom Metazoa; phylum Chordata; order Testudines; family Trionychidae; genus Rafetus; species Rafetus swinhoei. The sequence continues at coordinate 116,239,247 of CM033424.1, forward strand.
AGTTCACTTTTTTCCAGGATTCTGACGTCGAAAAGGTAGGTGCACATTATACATAGGTGCACATTATACTCGCAATTTTATGGTAACTGATATTTAACATCCCTAGTTTGAACTCCCTACATTTTGTAAATCAAATATAATTTTTATTGGGCAAGCTGTGTATTGAGTTATTTCATTCCCTTCTCTTTGACATGATGAATCTTATATTTGTTAGTTGTTTAACAAAGGGAATCATGGTCAATGCATCGAGGGAGCTTTACTGAAGTGTCTGCTATTCATGTATGTGTTGATGTAGTGTGGCTGAGTGGCTGCCCACTGACCCAGAGGGGAAGGAGCACCTCCCTGAGCCCCAGCACCTGACCCCAGCAGCCCACCTGACCAGAAGCAAAGGGGCAGGATATAAAAGGCCTGCTGGAGAGGCCGTTGGAGGGAAGTGTCCAGAGGAGCCAGAAGCCTCCCCTGCACACCTAAGCAAGGAGCTGGGCCTGGGAGAAGCTGAGGACTGGCCTGGACTCCTAGGGCCCCAGCTGGATGACAAACTGGAAGGGCTGCTTACCTGGCTGAAGGTTCCAGAGCACTGAAGGCCAGAGGACCTGCACTGGGCACAGGTACCTCCCAAGGGAGAGAGTGGAAAAAGCTCTCCAGGGGTAGCCGATCACCATTTGGCTGAGCCAGAACTGGGTCAGTGTGTTGCAGTCCGGATCCCCATTGACCCAGCAGCAGACTGCTCTGCTGCTGTTAGGGCCCTGGGCTGGGACGCACTGGAGTGGGTGGGCCTGCATCCCTCTTACCCCCTCCACTCTTGGGTGGCAGTCTCCTTCCTCGGCTGTTCCTGAACAGTAGCCTGAACCTGCCGGACCTCCTCCTGAGCAAGGGGACACAACTGGGTTGGTTGCGACCGGGACTTGAGAACTGTTTCTGAACTGGTTATTTGCCTGCCGCCCCGCCCAAAACCAGGGTTGGGCTCTGAACTGTTCGTTTGTGTTTGCCCCTGACAGCTATCTGAGACTGTGGATTGCCCCAGAGCTGAAAAGCCACAGCTAATTCCCCAGAGACTAAGCAGGGTATAGTGGGGAGGAGTGGCCACCTACTGACCCAGAGGGGGAGGAGCCCCTCCCTGAGCCCCACTGGGCTACAGTTGACAAAAATAAATGTAACTTTTTAAAAACCTAAAACATTTGGGAAAGGACGTTCAAAGTGAGCACTTTGCTCTAAAGATACATCTGCTTCTAAATTAGTGTCCGGTTAATGTCTAAGAGTGTAGTAAATCTTTCTGGGTTGAAGGATAAATATCAATCTCTTCCAATTGTCACCAGAAAACAAACACTTCAGAGGCTTTCCTACATTGTTTGGAGAGAAGAGGACCCTATGACGATGAACTACATTGACAAGTAGAGTGAACTTCTTGAGTTCTGTATCCAGCCAGGCCACTGACTTGCCATGTGGCTGTGGATATGACTCTGGAATGCTTTGCCTCCATTTTCCCAGCTGAAACTGGCTCAAAGGAGCACAGGAAGAATCAGTGATTGTATAATGCTGTGCAGTGCTTATTGTGCCTATGCTTACAGTGCTATAAAATTATGGCTTTAAAGATAACAAAATATAGGGCAAAGTTATTACTTGCACAACCGTTAGTTGGTGAAATCCATTTGCTAAACTAATATAAATTCAGAGATGTTCCACATCTATGACAAGAAACCTGGAAATGAGTCACTAAAACTGTACTCCAAAGTTGCACACAGGACACTAGCCAGCACATGCCATAAATGTCTAACTCTGCAGCTGCAACACTGTGTGCTGTATATTTTATCTACACCTAGAATGCATTTTATCAAAGGAATGCTAGAAACAGCATTTCTTAGACCCCCAACAACGCCATATGTTCTCTCTTGTTTTAAATAGTGACAATGAACCTACTCTGGGCTCGAGCAAGCTTCTAGGTTTATGTGACTCTATAGTATGTGCAATGAAGGAAGTTCTTTTTGTACATTTATATTTCTAGACATATATAATTGGATGTCTTGGAATTGTTCCTGTTATTTTACTGAGCTAGTATATGCAGGGGATTTCATTTATCATGTATTTTGGCTTGAATTAATAGCCCATCTTCCACAGATTAGAAGATTGATCTAAAAGCAGATGCCATACTAAATGTGTCCCACCTCCCCTTAATTTAACAGATGTCTTTGAATTGTGATAAAGCTTCTGTGGTTGAGACTCTGTCCTCTGGGGGAAATGAGAAAGGCCTGGGAAAATCTGGTCATGTACATAAGAGTGTGGCAAGCCCTGAGCCATAGCATGATTGTGTGAAATCAATAACCTTGGAAACTATGTCTGTTCTAGCTGAGACGTATCATGTTTCAATAAAAAACACTGAATCATGTGTCTTGTGGTCCAAGAGACCGTCCCTGACAAAGTAACAAACATGCCTTACCAATGCTGCTCTATGAATAACAGTGCTATTAAAACAAATGTTATCCTGTCAGTATACTGTTATGTATTCTAAGCCTAAAATTCAGGACTGGTATGGTGTCCTAGCAGGTTGTGCTCTTCATGGTCTTGTGGAAGACTTGGTTTGATTCCCATTTCTGTTCTCTGACTCACTGAGGCTATGTCTACACAACAGGGGTGTTTTTTGCGGAAGGGGCAATGCAAATGAAGCACTCGTTAACAACTTCTCGCACTTCATTTGCATAGTCTCTTCCGATCCTTTTTGAGGAAGAGGTTTTTGCGCAAAAAAAAAAAAAAGCAGTGTAGACAGGTCTGTTTTGTGCAAAAAAACCCTTTTGCGCAAGATCCTTATGCCTTTAAAAAGGAGGTATACAGGATCTTGCGCAAAAGGGGTTTTTTTTGCACAAAACAGACCCGTCTACACTGCTTTTTTTTGCGCAAAAACCTCTTCCACTAAAAGGATCGGAAGAGACTATGCAAATGAAGCACGAAAAGTTGCTAATGAGCACTTCATTTGCATTGCCTCTTCCGCAAAAAAAAGTAGTGTAGACATAGCCTAAGTCCCTGAGCCTTACACCTTAATCATCTTCAGTAGCACCTTAGTCAGTGTGACTGGACAATAGGGTAAAAGTATTGGGCATAAGAAAAGGCAGCAGAACTTGACCTAATTGCAGAGAAAGCATGTTAACCATTTAAGGAGAAAGCAGATCATGATGCTCCAAAGTGACCTTCCAGTCAGTTAAGTAGAGAGATACCGAAGGAAATGACAGATACACTGTGGGTAGGTGATATCTTTTATTGGACCAATTTCTGTTGGTGAAGGTACCAGTTCAAGAAATACAGAGAGCTCTTCTTCAGATCTAGGGAAGGATATATTAGGGTATGTCTATCCTGCAAAAACAAACAAACAAAAAGACCCAAAGTAGTGAGACTCAGAGATTGGGTCAGCTGACTCAGGAACATGTTATGGGGCTAAAAATAGCTACAGAGGTATTTGGGATTGGGCTGAAGCCCAGGCTCAGAAAAATGAGTGAAATTCTTCAACAATCATTACATCTACCACTGACAGGATAGCTACACAATCCCTGATATCTAACTACAAGGTAACGATCAAACCAGATGACAAAAAGGTTGCTGTCATAGTCCTTAATCCTTTGCTATGTCAATGAGGCCAACTGCATCTCTAAGACACCCCCTCCTGTGAAGAACTCAAACAAGACCCTATACAACAATTTGCACAGGAATTTAAAGATACCATCAAATCCTTCCCCAGATAACTAAAAGAAAAACTCTACAGCCTCATTCCCAATGAACCCACCCCAGGGACCTTCTACCTATTTTACAAGAGACAGAAATAAGAACATAACATAAGAACATAAGAACGGCCGTACCGGGTCAGACCAAAGGTCCATCTAGCCCAGTATCCTGTCTGCCGACAGTGGCCAGCACCAGGTGCCCCAGAGGGGGTGGACCGAAGACAATGATCAAGCGATTTGTCTCCTGCCATCCCTCTCCAGCCTCTGTCAAACAGAGGCCAAGGACACCATTTTATCCCCTGGCTAATAGCCTTTATGGACCTAACCTCCATGAAATTATCTAGCTTCTCTTAAACTCTGTTATATTCCTAGCCTTCACAGCCTCCTCTGGCAAGGAGTTCCACAGGCTGACTACACGCTGTGTGAAGAAGAACTTTCTTTTATTAGTTTTAAACTGCTACCCATTAATTTCATTTGGTGTCCTCTAGTTCTTCTATTTAGGAACTAATAAATAACTTTTCTTTATCGGCCCTCCACACCACTCATGATTTTATACACCTCATCATATCCCCTCAGTCTCCTCTTTTCTAAACTGAAAAGTCCCAGTCGCTTAACCTCTCCTCATGGGACCTGCTCCAAACCCCTAATCATTTTAGTTGCTCTTTCTGAACCCTTTCCAAGGCCAAAATATCTTTTTGAGGTGAGGAGACCACATCTGTACACAGTATTCAAGATGTGGGCGTACTCATAGTTTTATACAGGGGCAGTAAGATATTCTGGGTCTTATTTTCTATCCCTTTCTTAATAATACCTAGCATCCTATTTGCCTTTTGACCGCTGCACACTGTGTGGAAGTTTTCAGAGAACTGTCCACGATAACTCCAAGATCTCTTTCCTGATTTGTCGAGCTAAATTAGCCCCCATCATACTGTACGATAGTTGGGGTTATTTTTCCCATGTGCATTACTTTACACTTATCCACATTAAATTTCATTTGCCATTTTGTTGCCCAATCACTCAGTTTGGTGAGATCTTCTTGGAGTCCTCACAGTCTGCTTCTGTCTTGACTATCCTAAACAGTTTGGTATCATCCGCAAACTTTACCACCTCACTGCTTACCCCTTTCTCCAGATCATTTATGAATAAGTTGAACAGATTGGTCCTAGGACTGACCCTTGGGGACACCTACTAGTTACCCTCTCCATTCTGAAAATTTACCATTTATTCCTACCCTTTGTTTCTGTCTTTTAACCAGTTCTCAATCCAAGAAAGGACCTTCCCTCTTATCCCATGGCCATGTAATTTACACAAGAGCCTTTGGTGAGGACCTTGTCAAAGGCTTTCTGGAAATCTAAGTATACTATATCTACTGGATCCCCTTGTCCGCATGTTTGTTAACCCCTTCAAAGAACTCTAATAGATTAGTAAGACAGGATTTCCCTTTACAGAACCCATGTTGACTTTTGTCCAACAAATTATGTTCTTCTACATGCTTCACAATTTTATTCTTTACTATTGTTTGACTAATTTGCCCGGTACTGAAGTTAGACTTACCGGTCTGTAATTGCCGGATCGCCTCTAGAGCCCTTTTTAAATATTGGTGTCACGTTGGCTACCTTCCAGTCATTAGGTACGGAAGCCGATTTAAGGGATAGGTTACAAACCACAGATAATAGTTCAGCAATTTCCCATTTGAGTTCTTTTAGAACCCTTGGATGAATGCCATCCGGTCCGGAGATTTGTTAACATTAAGTTTTTCTATTTGTTCCAAAAGCTCCTCTAATGACACTTCAATCCGGGACAGTTCCTCAGATTCATTACCCACAGAGGACGGTGCAGATTTGGGAATCTCCCCAACGTCCTCAGCCGTGAAGACTGAAGCAAAGAAATCATTTAGTTTCTCACAATGGCTTTATCGTCCTTGATTGCGCCTTTTATAGTTCGATCGTCTAGGGGACCCACAGGTTTTTAGCAGGCTTCCTGCTTCTAATGTACTTAAAAACATTTTGTTATTTCTTTTTGAGTTTTGGCTAGCTGTTCCTCAAAATCTTTTTGCTTTTCTTATTACATTTTTACACTTGATTTGACAGTGTTTATGTTCCTTTCTATTTATCTCACTAGGATCGGACTTCCACTTCTTAAAAGATACCTTTTTGTCCCTCACTGCTTCTTTTACATGGTGGTTAAGCCACGGTGACTCTTTTAGGTCTCTTGCTATGTTTTTAATTTGGGGTATACATTTAAGTTGGGCCTCTATTATGGTGTCTTTAAAAGTTTCCATGCAGCTTGCAGGGATTTGGCTCTAGTCACTATGCCTTTTAATTTCTGTTTAACTAACCTCCTCATTTTGTGTAATTCCCCTTTTTGAAATTAAATGCCAGGGTGCTGGTCTGCTGAGGTGTTCTTCCCACCACAGGAATGTTGAATGTTATTATATTATGGTCACTATTCCCAAGCGGTCCTGTAACGGTTATTTCCTGGACCTGATCCTGCGCTCCACTCAGGACTAAATCGAGAATTGCCTCTCCCTTGTGGGTTCCTGCACCAGCTGCTCCAAGAAGCAGTCATTTAAGCCATTGAGAAATTTATCTCGCTTCTCTTCCTGAGGTGACATGTATCCAGTCAATATGGGGTAATTAAAATCCCCATTATTATAGAGTTCTTTGTTTTGGTAGCCTCTCTAATCTCCCTCAGCATTTCAATGTCAGTATCCCTGTCCTGGTCAGGTGGTCGGTAATATATCCCTACTGCTAATTTCTTATTTTTGGAGCATGGAATTACTATCCATAGCGATTCTATTGAACATGTTGATTCATTTAATATTTTTATTTCATTTGATTCTACATTATCTTTCACATACAGTGCCACTCCGCCACCCACCCGGCCTGCTCTATCCTTTCGATATATTTTATATCCCGGTATGATTGTGTCCACAGATTTTCCTCATTCCACCAGGTTTCAGTGATGCCTATTATGTCAATCTCCTCATTTAATACTAGGTACTCTAGTTCACCCATCTTATTAGTCAGACTCCTAGCATTTGTGTAGAAGCACTTTAAAAATTTGCCATTGCTTATTTGTCTGCCCTTCCCTGATGCATTGGATTCCTTTGTACGCGGTTTTTTTGTCTGCTCTGGCCCATGGTTTGCCCTCTCCCCTCCTCTCTTTCTGACTACAGCTTAGAGAATCTCTATCAATGGATTCTCCTCTAAGAGAAGTCTCCCTCCGATTCGTGCATCTCCACACCAATCGGCTTTCCCCATCTCTCAGTTTAAAAACTGCTCTACGGCCTTTTAATGTTTAGTGCCAGCAGTCTGGTTCCACCCTGGTTTAGGTGGAGCCCATCCTTCCTGTATAGGCTCCCCTCTCCCAAAAGTGTCCCCAGTTCCTAATAAATCCAAACCCCTCTTCCCTACACCATCGTCTCATCCACGCATTGAGATTCTGAATCTCTGCCTGCCTACCTGGCCCTGCGCGTGGAACTGGAAGCACTTCGAGAATGCCACCATAGAGGTCCTGGATTTCAGTCTCTTTCCTAGCAGCCTAAATTTGGCCTCCAGGACATCTCTCCTACCCTTCCCTACGTCATTGGTACCTACATGTACCACGACCACCAGCTCCTCCCAGCACTACACATAAGTCTATCTAGATGCCTCGAGAGATCCCAACCTTTGCACCAGGCAGGCAAGTGACCATACGGTTCTCCCGGTCATCACAAACCCAACTATCTATGTTTCTAACGATCGAGTCACCCACTACTAACACCTGCCTCTTCCGAACTGGCATTCCCTCCCCCTCAGAGGTATCCTCAGTGCGAGAGGATACGCAACATCCTCTGGGAGGAGGGTCCCAACTACTGGGATGGTTTCCCTCTGCTCCCATTGAATGCTCTGTTCCCTTGAGACTTTCATCCTCCTTAAGAGTACTGGGGCTCTCAGACTGGAGGTGGGACAGTACTACAGTGTCCCAGAAAGTCTCATCCACATATCTCTCTACCTCCCTTAGCTCCTCCAGTTCAGCCACCCTGGCCTCCAAAGCCCGAACTCGGTCTCTGAGGTCAGGAGCTCCTTGCAACGGTGCACACATAAGCAAGCCGCCCACAGGGCAGGTAATCATACATGTTACACTCGCAATAAAGAGGATAGCCCCACTCTGCTGCTGGGCTTCTGTCTCCATTTTCTAATGAATAAGTTTAAGTATAAACTGGGATTCTTTTAAACCTCTGGAATATAGATTATGATAAGAGTTATGTTTTAAAGAAGGCCAGAAGTCACTAGTGCCCTCTAACCTCCCCCTCTAAACTCCCTCTCCAAACTCCCTGTTAGCAGTTCCTGTTCACAAGCTCCCTGGTCGCTGAGTCACAGGCTTATATAGCTCTGGTAGCCCCTCCCCCTGACTGAGGCTCAGCCAATTAACAGAGGCTTCTAGATTTCAAACCTTTTAGAAGCTCCTTCAAGCAAACAAACAAACCAACCAAACAGACAAACACAAGCTCAGCACACAGCAAATAACTCCCCCACATACAAACACACACTCCAGACAGCCACTTACCACAAGGGTCCCCTTTTTACTCCTCTTTTACCTGGAGAGCTCCCTCTCCAAACTCCCTGTTAGCAGTTCCTGTTCGCAAGGGAATCAGGATGGCCACATCATGTCTGCCTCTGGCACTCATCCTGAAGGAATAATACACCTTCTAGAAATAATCCTCAAGTCCCCAAAGGGCCAGCTTCTTCTAAGACATACTGACTTCTCCAGAAACTCCACAACATAACAATCTCCCCCAGAACACCATCCTTGCTGCCATGAATGTCACCTCCCTATATACCAACATCCCTCACAAAGATAGAATTGCTGCCTGCCTCAAATCACTACAAGATAATGTACAACATGTGGAAACCCACCCAAAACACATTGCAATGGATGAGTTTGGCGTTCTCACCCATAATAACTTCACACTTAACAACAAACATTCTGTCCTAACCATGGTAACAGCCACAGGCTACTCGGATGACTTCCCAATATGCCAACTTTTCCATGGACCACCTCAAGGAAAAATGTGGCCTAATAAACAATATCACCTCACCTACCTTCTCCTTTCCATAGCTTTCTAACTTGGCTACAACAACACTACAAACATCCTGAAGGAAACACTGACCAATTCTCTTCGGCACAACCATGACTGTATACTTGCACTGTAGGAGTTATAAAGTAAGCGAAAATGAATGCTTCTTAGGGCTCTAGTGAGGACACAGAGGACCCATAGGATAAGTAAAAGCAGAAATTAACCAGATTCAATTTCCTAACAGTAATGCTTTTGGGGCCTGGTTTATTGCTGGCTGTTGATTCAGTCAGTATTCAACCAGTAATCAAACCAGGCAGCATTTAAAAGTTGGAATTTATTGGCTGTCTCTTTGAGACTCATTATTGTGCTTACAGAAGTTAATATCACAGCTCAGTCTGAATTCTCAGTGTATTGTACTAGAATGTCACTTCAATACATTATTTACAGCTGCTGCAGCTATTCCAAAACTCACCAAACCTCCTGTTTTAACTGCATTAAAAAGGCCCTAGAGACAGCTTTGTTTAAACAGAAAAATTAATAGGAAGTTGTGGTGGTGGGAAAGAAGATCTGCTAAGGGAAGCTTGACTGACACAACCTTGACATTAAAGAAAGATGCGAAATTGCCTGGCTTGTATGTGTTGGGCAGTACATGTCACTCAAGTCTCCCTAGCCCACTGCCATAGACTAATCAGTAAAGAAAGCTCTGTTGATGCTTAAACATCATGAAAAGAGGACATGGCAGAAGAGCCAGTGGCCTGTGCTACAATTAGGATTCCTGTTATTATAGCTTTCTGCATCGTAAGTGACACCAGCCAAAATTCAGTTGAAGAACACAGATCAGTACTGATCAATTTGCAGAGGAGTTCAATTCCTAAGGGCAGGTCTACCTGGAAAATTCCATCCAGAGCCGTCCTGCCTATAGGACGGGTCAGTAGCCCTAGGCCCATTGCTTTTGGGAGCCCCCAAGCGGCTGCCTTAATCATCCGATGGACTGGACCCAGGGGGCCCAGCGCAGCCTGGGAGGATTCTGTGGGGGGCCTGGCATGGGGTGGCATAAAGGCTCAAGGGCAGATGGCCAGTGGGGTGGAACAGAGTAGGCTGCAGGGTTACTCTGGCTCCCGCCGCTGCAGTGAGTGTGTGTTGAGGGGGAGGCAACTACTGCTGCTGCTCCCCTGATTCACATCACTCTGGGCAGGGGTCTTTGGTCAAATGGTGCAGGGGGGCAGGAAAGGGCAGAGAAGCGGTGGGGCTTGGGGCAAGAAGTAGGCTGGGGGCAGGGATGGAGAAGAGGTGGGGCGGGGCCTGCGGGTGGAGATTTGCCCCTGGGCCCTATGCCTAGGCCCTAGGGCACTGGCGAGAGGGTTGTCCCAGACCAGCCTCCTCCTTAGGGATGGCCCTGCCTCCATCAGTATAGTTATGTTTCTCGAGGATGTGAAAAATTCTTTCATTGACCTAGCTACCGCTTTAGGGGCAGTGGATTACCTCTGATAATGGGAGAACACCTCCCGTCAGCTGAGACAGTCTCTACAGTGAAGTGCTATAGCAGTACAGATGCAATAGTAGTTTAAGTGTAGACATAACCTGAGTATTGTGTAGTATTTTGGTGCTGAAAGTTAACCTGGAAAAGCCAAGGATACTATTCAACAGCACAAATGGCCTGTGACCTTCTCTTCCCTACTCTAACTCAAAATGAATGAACTTACAGCTCTACTCCAAAAAATGACCCTATGAAGATGTTCTTACTCAACAGATTACTTTAACAAGTAATTATCAAAGACAATGGAACCAGCAGAAGGCAGAATAAAGGGTGCTCTAAAGGTGAGGTGGTGGGGTGGGTTCTGGCATGGGCTAGGGGTTCACTTGGGGAGGGCAGCATGGCAGGTTCTAGTCCATCCCCCACCCCATTCTGGCAGCAGAGGGTTAGCCTATACACAGTCTGCCCCAGCAGAAGGCAGAATAAAGGGAGCTCTGAAAGTGAGGTGGTAGGACAAATCAAACATCTGTGTGCCACATAAGTACAGTTAAACCTGTACAGTTCCTGTGCATGCTCATTCACTTGCACAAGTCATGTGTCAATTACTTCACTTAGCCTGTCATGGGGGAGGAGGAACCATTGAAAGGGAGTCTGCAGAACTGGTGGAAGCAATTTCTTTGTCTTCTCACTACTTCCTTATGATCGTCTCTCTTGTTTGGCTACTGTCTTTACTGCATGTAAGGGGTACGTTTTTCTACCTATCTTCCACTATAAAATCCTAGGGGAGACAAGATAAAGCACGTGCCCAAGGAGGACAGGGTTGTGAGTTGGAGTCTTCACCCAGCAGCCCAAGCCCCACCCACCGTGGGAACAACCAGACAGCCAACACAGGACACAGAACCCACCAGAGGTGGGGTAGGCTGGGCTCAGCTCAGCTCTGGAGCAGCCTAGAGGATAGCACACTCACCTGAAGAGCACAGGGTCATGTGGATTCAAGTTCTGGGAGCTGCTGGACAGCCAACTGAAATTGAATGACTTGAGAGACATTCACCACCGTGCAGTGGACAGCCACGTAGCCTATGCAACACTAAAACCCTCATAATATGGTTTAAGTCATGCATAGGCCTTGTGCTAGCCCTTGTATTCAGGCATGAGTTTCACCTTGGCTGTGTCTACACTGGCACGATCTTGTGCAAAAGCGGCTGCTCTTGCGCAAAAACTTGCTGCCTGTCTACACTGGCTGCATGTTCTTGCGCAAGTAAACTGACGTTCTAATGTATGAAATCAGGGCTTCTTGCGCCAGAACTCTAACGCTCCCGCTCAGGAATAAGCCCTTTTGTGCAACTGTTCTTGCGCAAGAGGCCAGTGTAGACAGGCAACATGAATTTCTTGCGCAAGAAAGCCCTATGGTTAAAAGGGCCATTAGAGCTTTCTTGCGCAAGAGAGCGTCTATACTGGCAAGGATGCTCTTGCGCAAAAGCACATGCCAGTATAGACGCTCTCTTCTGGAAGAGTTCTTGCGCAAGAAGCTGCCAATGTAGACGTAGCCAAGCTGTCTGAGCAGTAAAATCAGGCTCTAAATTATGTTTTACCTGTACTAGCCTTACAGACCTAGAGCCTAATCTGGATTCTATTTCTTCTCAAGCCTCATCAACAGAACAGTTTATTAATTCCCAATCAATCACACCTATGCAAATCTATCAATGATAATGGGACTCCACAGATGTCACTGAGGCTTGCAGAATCCTTATCACTGCATGAGAAGGAAAGAGCCTAGTGTGAATGTGGGATCCCAGCAGGGGCACCAACAGCCTCCGTGGGCCCCTGGGCAAGGTGTCTGGGAGGCTTAGTTCATGCCCCCAGAAGTGGCAGAGCCTTTGGAGGAAGGGGCAAAGCTGGGGGGAACCAACCCTGAGCGCTCCATGCCAGCCCCTACATAGCACTCAGTGCTGCCACTTGGAGCATGGCGCGGCCCCTCCTCCCCCTATCATTAGCACTGCCCAGAGTACATGATGCAGTACTTCAACAGCAATTTAAAGGGCCCAGGGCTCCGGCTGCTGCTGCAACTGGCAGGGAGCCAGCCCCAGGCCCCTTTGGATGACCAGGCCCTGGGAAAGTTGCTCCCTTTGCTTCCCCCTGTCAGGCCTGGAGAAATCATTTTATTATTTTTACACTGCATAAACTGAATATGGAAACAACAGAGAAGCAATGCACACTGGGGCACACCGTGCTATTTTTACAGTCATACTGGAACAGAACTCCCCTTTCAAATACAATCCCTGCTGCAATGAGTTTATTTTTTCCAGTCCAAGTCCCGATGGACACATTTCCACCTGGCTCAACATAAAATTTCACTACCAGAACTGGAATCCCTGCTGACAGCTTCATTAGAAAATCCAGTGACTGAATTGGGCTTAGAGATGGAACCATCTTCTATATTTTAAACTGGCTAGTTCTTCTAGGTTGGGTTTTAAACTGGCTAGTTCTTCTAGAGTTGATGTTTAGGGCAGAGCTGTATGAGGTAGCTTACACTACCATTGTCTGCTGGATAGCTAACAGAAGATTCCACTTAAGAGGTCTGTGAAGCCAGCACATTAGTAGGTATTCCTGCAAATTCTCAAGATTGTTTTTAAAGTGACACATAAGATGCATTATTTGAAGAAGCAATGGCAAGAGACATTTCTTTATTCAGTATTTATGCCCACTAATTCTTCTAAATTTAGCACCTGTGTCCACTAATCTCCAAGCCATCTGGAAGACATTATAGCAAAAGGAAAATGAAACTAATTGCTTTGGCTCTGGGGAATTAAACATTGAATTTGTGGTGAAGGAGGAGGAGGAAAAGAGTTAATGGATTTCTTTCAGAACACCCCCAAATCTGGCTGCAACTATGTAGCAAGCACATGCTGAATCAAATATCTGTGTGCCACATAAGCACAGCTAAACCTGTACAGTCCCTGTGCACACTCATTCACTTGCACAAGTCACGTGCCAATTACTTCACTTAGCCTGTTTGGGGGGAGGAGGAACCATTGAAAGGGAGTCTGCAGAACCGGTGGAAGCAATTTCTTTGTCTTCTCACTACTTTCTTTTGATCTTCTCTCTTGTTTGGCTACTGTCTTTACTGCATGTAAGGGGTACGTTTTTCTACCTATCTTCCACTATAAAATCCTAGGGGAGACAAGGCACATGTATTTTTTAGCATGAGGTAGCTAGGGTGTCAACACTGTACCGTCACATGTGGTTGACCTCACCTATTTAGTTCCTATTAAATCTACAGGTGCCTTGATTCCAGCAGAATTTTACAGGGGAACTATTAATGCACATTAGCTATCCCATGGTAAAAACACTTGGTAATGAATACAAAGCCTTTCTCTTGGTCTCCTCTTTCTGGCAGTGGATCTGGGCTGACCATGTTTAAGAGTCTGTCATACAGGGAAGTAGATAGCTTTATTTAACTCTTTCCCCCCTTCCCAAATTAAAAAAAAACAGCTGTTGAATATAATCTTTACTTTAGCTGGTTATTATGACAAGGACAATGACCTAATGGCTCAATTTCTCTTCATCCCAGGCTTCCATGAGCATCTGATGGTCTCAGCTGCTTGAATTCCCTCACCTTCCCTGGAGGTATCAGCTGGCTTTTGGTAATTGGGGCTCTACTGAAAATCTCTCCTGTAGCAGGCTCAACCTGCTTTCTTCCCTGGTTGGGAAATGGTTCTGCAACTAGGATCTCCTGTTCTTGTGAAGCAGAGCGCTGTGTACCTTGCTGAGGCTCGCCTGTCTGTGCTTTTCACATTCTTTCTGCATCCATACTGGTTATTTCCCACCTCAGAAAGGTTAAGGATCCTCATCTTTTCTGTCTCTAGGCAGTGTGTGAGAACTTCTGATTCCCCTTTCTCTTGCGAGACCTGGGACAGGCTCTTCTCCCCACTTCCTGGTGCTCTTTTCTAAAGAGAGTGGGGAAGCCATTCATAACACCCACGGTTCTTTGGCTGGCTTTTTGTAGCCTCTAACTCCAGTTCTGTCATGTCTGGCCGTCAAAGGGCCTGTACCTATCTCTTATTTGTAGTCTTTTCTTGTGAGAATCTTGCGGTGAGAGAAGACCACAGAAGGTGATACAAGAAAAACATAAAAGCAATTGTTTCCCAATATAATCAACTGCTCAGGTGTAGGCTGTTCCCTTTCTTCATTTTGCCATGTTCCAGACTGCTTTACAACACATGCATTGACTATATAAAACCAAGAGGACAGCTAAATGTTTTAATTTGCCAGGGAAGGAAGGAGAGAAGGGTATGTGTGTTTCTGCAATTTTACACCATTCTTACCAAGTAGCAACAGAAGTACACAAACAATGTATATTTTCAAGATACTAAAAGGAAGTAGCTTAAAAATGGCTGATTGAAAAGGAGGATACTAAACTTTCAAAAATAAGTGAATCAGCTTCTCTTGGTTGCAGTTCTGAGCTGTTGTCCCCATCATCCACCTGCAAAAGGAACCAAATGTAAGTTTACTTGATACTGTTAGCATTTTTGGTCATGTCTAAACTGAGAGATAAGGTTGAATTTATCAATGTCAATATTTTACCACCCAGTTTTGTAAAGTCAAAGATGCATGTCTCCACGGTATGCAAGAATGTGATATAATTCAAAGTAGAGCATCCCTAGCCAGGTGGCTACCAATGACTTTGTCAGTGATGCACGGTGGGTAGCTAACACACAGTGCCTGCGCTCCTTTGCATTCTGGGTTATGTTCCTAGTGCATGCTGGGACCAAAACTGTACAGCAGGTGGTTCTGGATACATGTTGTCAGCATCCAATAATGCATTCATTAACTCCTTGCCCCCCGCCCCGCTTAAAACCAATGGCAGTCTTTTTTCCCTGGTTATCCGCACAGATGAGCAGCATGAGCATGGAACCTACCATGGATCCCGTTAAGCATCAAAGCATGACGACGATGATGATGTTAACCTTGGTGCACCCCAATCCTGGAGTATGTCCAGAGCGTATCCAGAGTCCATCGTAATGAGGAAGAATTTTGGGAGGCCATCAACATACTCTTCTGCAAAGCACTAGAGTTGAGTGACTTGCAAATGCCACTGGCATTCGATCCTATTGACACAGTTAAATGCCAATTCTGGTGTCATCAGACAAGCACAGACTGGTGGGACTGCATTGCAATGAAGGATGATCAGCAGTGGCTGCAAAACTTTTGCATGCATAAGGCCACTTTCATTAAAGTCTGCTTTCCCCTGGCCTAAAGCACAAGAATACCAAAATAAGACCCATTCTGACAGTGGAAAAGTGAGTGGCAATTGCCCTGTGGAAGCTTGCAACGCCAGACAGCTACTGGTAAGTTGGAATTCAATGGTTTATCTGATTTTGAAAATAATGTTCCCACATAGCTTTTTCATCATCAAGTGCTTAAAATGATAAAGGTTTACAGGAGAAAGATTACTGTATAATTATTCAACCTTGTGTTTTCACTGTCATTGGGGGGTGAGACACACTCTTCTTTGTATCCCCCTATTTTAAAATATCCTGTAAATGAATAATTGAATTGGGAAAACCTGTTGTCGCTGTGGGCCAGATTGTGAAACCCCTGCTAACTAGGAGCCTTTGGAACAACTTGTTAGAGTAACTGCTCACCAGGGTAAAGGGAATTACACTCTGGTCCTAACCCAGTGTGATATTTGCCTGTTGCTCTCTCCCCTGCCAAAAGACCATGAATGTACAGGAGACAATAAATGGACAGACCTCTTTGTTTTGCCAAGTTCCTGATGGCCAGTATTTATAAAACACATTGACAATGAGAGAGGACTAGAAATGGGAAATGTATGGGCAGGAACACTAAGCTCCAAAATACTTGAAGTTTTAGCCAAGCTTTTGAGATGCACTTTTGACTTCTCTTCCTTCCTCATTCCCAGTCAGCCAGCCACAGAATTGGTGAAAGCCTCAAAGATTCTGCCATTGCAAGGTCACAAATTTGATGGCCTTATAAACATTGTTCTCCTTAATAACACCCCAACCACCATGCCAGTCTCTTCTTTTAAAGCCAGCTCCACTCACTCTTGGCCCTTCTCATGGAGTGTGGTAGGAAACTTCCATCACAATTTGGGGAAAAAGTGGTATTTGCTATCATGCTGGTTCAAATGGGTGTTACGTTGACATTGCTTATGCCATTGACTGATGGTAAATACACCAGTTTAATGCAGCAGAATAACAAAAAGAATGCCATAGCAACAACTGCAGCACTTGTGATCCTCTGGTTTATATCCTAGGGTACATCTACATAGCACGCTTATTTCAAAATGAGCTATTACAGATTTTTTTCCAAAATAGCTTATTTCAAAATAGCAGGTCTGCACTACAGAGAAGCCTCTAAATTAGTTGGAGGCAGGCTTCTCTAATATGGATGTGCCACCTCGATTTAAAGCCCCAGGAGGTACTGGGGAGTAATTACTTTGAATGGCCCTGGGGAGGAGCTATTTTGAAATAGCAGCAGTGGAGCATCCACACTACTGCTATTTTGGAATAGGCCTTATTCCTCGTGGAATGAATTTTACAGATTTGGAAATAAGCCGTCCGTTATTTTGAAATTATTTTGGAATAACGGAATTGCTATGTAGATGGTCACATTATTTCAAATTAATGTCAGTTATTTCAAAATAACTGTGCTGTGTAGATGCACCCCTACATGTGAAGAGCAACCTAGTCATTCAAATAGGCTAAGAGCCCTTCCCCATTATCATCGACTAAGCTTGTTCCTCTTAATAATAGGATTTTGTTTAGTTTCCTATGTAGTTTCCTCTACTTCCCCTAGCTCCTCCATGACATCTCATCCTTTCTCCAAGAAGTCCTGTGTTGCATTTTGTGTGCTCCCCTGAAGTATGTGAATAACTCATGTGTAGCTCCCCCCTCTCCTCAGGCTGCTGCTGATGGTTGCATTCCTCTGCAGCCAGAATGTCTCTAGGGTCTAGTTAGATTCTTGCAGCTGGAGAGCCATTCTAGAAACTTACATTTCCTGGCTGCCTCCTTAGTTTTCAGATCCCTCTGATGTATAGCTTCACTGTGCAGCAAAGACAGAAAACTGTACTGTAAGTTCAACAGAGGTCACCCAATGCAGCATTTTTTGGCAAGGCTGATGATTCACACTTGCCCTCAAATGCATTGAGTGCGTACTGTGAACACAGTGACTGCGTTTATACACTGCGGGCCCAATCCTTCTCCAGTTGAAGTTAACTGGATTTTTGCGATTTATTTCAGAGGGAGCAGAAGCAGGTGCCAGGGGTCAACCCCTGTGACATGCTAAGCACCTACAAGCAGCTTAATGGCCTGCTCTCCCATTGACTTCAAGAGGAGCTGATCTAAAGGGAGTAGGACCATTCCTATTGACTTCAGTGAGCTTGGAATTAGGCCCATAAACCCCATGAAGAAGGCAGTGGGCACCTTTCCAGGATTGGACCCTATGGATGAGGCAACTTTAGAGTGTATTGGAACGAAGGCTTGATACTTTATAAGGCTGAGGTGTAGAAGAGTGGTTACATCTAGAATCAGAAATCTGCAAGGCCTGATGGTACCATATATTTATGGTTACTTGGTTGCCTGACTTCTAGAAGACTGAAAAATGTTAAACTGTCAGTGCAAATCTTTTAACTTTAACTGAAAAAAAGCCTTTGAAAAAGAAATAACACATTATTAGATAGCATTATTTCCCTCCTGACAGTGCACATATTTACCCATTTGTGGTATAATCATTTGGCTAATCACAATTTTATTAAGGAAAAGAAACACAAAATACTGTGCCAAAGCCCAGTACATTCTTTCTCTTTAACCTGAACCAGTTGATAGTCTGTTTCCCTGTGCAGGCTTGCCTATATTATCATTCTCATTTTGTATTGCAATGAGAGGAGAATAAACATTCCCATTTGAATATTTTGAAAATATCCACTTAGGAGACAAGCCCAAATCTGGAACTGAGCTGTGCTCTGTTGGCATTGTCAGCCTTAAGAGTAAGGGGATTGTTGGGTGGGACAGAGTAAGGGGAATGTTGGGTGGGACAGAGCAGCCGCTATACACCAGTTGAGTCTATCTGGGAATATTTTGAAGATATGTGTTCCCTGGGTAAAAAAAAAAGGAAAACTTGTCAAGTGTAAGCAGAGCAAGAAGAAGCTGCAGGGCCTAGTTGCAAGAATGAAACTTCATAAGGAAAACTGTTTATTGGGAGAAAAAGATGTAGATGAAGATATGGCTATGGCAGAATGGATTAACTGGTAAGCAACTTAAATAATTCAGTTTGCAATGCATCATTCTTCAAAATCCTCTCCATGCTTTTTAGTATAAGTGTGATTTGACAAGTAAATTCCCAAGCTGTTTGACATGTTACATGTTGCTAGAAGAAAAAAAGTTTATTTTAGCTAATCTTTATGTCTGGTTTAATTAGTTAACTAGGTTTAGAATCTATCACTGAAGTGTACAGTACAGAAAGCTGCAGTAGAGAAATCTAGGGTTGCCAGTTGCCACTGAGAGTCAGTTTCTTATTTTATATTACATAATACACGTCTTAGTGTTTTTTAGGTAACTTGATTTAAATCCATAATTTTTTTGGTGATTTAAATCAGTCATATGAATCGCCTTGATTTATGTCGATCAACTCTGTTACAAGCCACTTGGGATATTGGTCTACACAAAATAAAGTGGAATTTATTCTTTCATCATTACTCAGCTGATAATGTAAGGGTTATAAAAGACTAGAGGGCTGTGCCCCCTGCTCACTGCTTGCCAACTCTCCCATCTGGCCGCAATGCTCACCAACCCCACACCCAGCCACTACGCTTGCCAACCCCCCCTTTAAACCCTCCAAAAAACTCCAACCCTTACTGATGTGGCCCCCAACTAAAACACCTCACTCCTCTGGTGTTTCAGCCCCATGTTGGGGGGGAGGGTAGGTAGGACTGAGGTTTAAGGCCTCAGGCCAGATAAACTCTTCTGGGGCTCCAGGGCTAGTGGATTTTATGGGCCCCCTAGGCTATGAGATGAGGCCAAAATGAGGGGTTAAGTGTGCGGGCAGGGCTGCCAGTGAGTAGGATAGGGTTAGGGGTGCAGGATCTGGGAAGGAGGTGGGATGCAGGTGGGGGTGAGGGTGCAGAGTGTGGCCAGCAGGGAGGGTACAGAAGGAGGCTGGGAGTAGGGTGTCTGGCCAGGAGGGAGGGTGCAGGACCAGGCTGGTGGTAGGATGTGTGACCAATTGGGAGGGTGCAGGAGCAGGCTGGCAGTAGGTTGTGGGGCCAAGGAGGAGTGTGTAGGAGCAGTCTGGGGGCCGGGTATCTGGCCAGGAGGGAGGGGACAGGGCCAGGGGGAGGGTGCAGGAATGGGCTGGGAGTGTGAGGTCTTGGTGGAAGGTTTGTATGAGGGGAATGGAGGTGCAGGATCTCAGTGAGGGGTAGGTGGGTATGAGTGAGGGGGTCAGGGTGCGGGGTCTTGGCCTGGGGAGAGAGTGAGCGGGCTGGGGGTGCAGGGCCTTGTCAGGGCTGTGAGTGAGCAGGCTGGGGTCTTGGTGGAGGGTGTGTGTGAGTGGGTGGGGGTGCAGAATATTGACTGGGGGTAAGAATGAGTGGGCTGGAGGTGTGGGTTCTTAGCAGGGCAATTTGTGAGCATGCAGGAGGCATGGAGTCTCACTGGCGGGGGTGTGTGAGAGGGTGGGGGTGCAGAGTATTGGCTAGGGGTATGAATGAGCAGGCTGGGGTGCAGGGTCTCAGCTTGGGAGGGTATGAGTGAGGGGGATGGGGGTGCGGGGTCTCAGCAGGGTGGTGAGTGATGGGGATGGGGAAGGATGGTGAGTGAATGGGCTGGGGATGTAGAGTCTGGGCATGATGGAAGGGGGGGCCACTTATTTGCTTTTGTGTGGCTCCCAATGCTGACCCCCAGGCACCACCTCCTGCTGCTCCTATTGGCTTGATTCTGGAGCAGCGGGCAAAGCCTCCAGGAAGCGAGTCCCTGTGCTGAGGGGGAAAGGAAGCGCCAGCGGAGCCATTTCTGGATTTGCTTCTTCCCACTAGCCCTGGTGGGAAGCTGGCCTGGTGCTCCAATATTGTGGGGGGGGGATGAGGCTGGAGCACTAGCATGGGCTCCCTGCTGCAGGTGGGAGTGAAGGGGGAGGTTGAGTTGGAACTGCAAAAGAGCCATATTTGGCTTGGGAGCCATGGTTGCTGACTGCCCTGGCATAAGAAGTGGGGCTCTCATGGCCAGAGAGCATGATGCTGGCATTCTGTCGTCTGGCAAGAAAAACTTTTGTGTGTGTATATATAGAGAAAGTGAGGGGGAAAAAGGGTCATACTGAACTCTTCTGGTACATCTAGACTGCAAGGCTATCCCGAAATTGCTACCCCACGTCCAAGGAACGTGTCCACTATTTCGAAATAATTTTCGAAATAACGGACGTGCTATTTTGGCATCCCTGTAAACCATGTTCCACGAGGAATAAGGGATGTCTCAAAATAGTGCTTTATTTTGAAATCTGGCACTGTGTAGACATGCTAAATTTCAAAATAGCCTGTTTCGAAATAAAATTGAAATAAGATATGCAATTTGCATAGCACACGTTGCATATTTTATTTCAGTTTTAGAGCACAGTCTAGACATACCCTTCGATTCACAAGGTGTAAAGCATAGCACACATCATCTACTATATATTTTAGAGAGTTTGTCTGCTTGTCCATTTGTCTGTTTGTTCAAGAACTCCTCCTAAACGGTAAGAGCTAGGACCACCAAATTTGGTATATAGCTTCCTCTTATCATAACTTAAAGCTTGGTTTGCCAGGAAAGTAGTATATGCCTGGAATGGGATTGTTCTTCTGGCTGGGGGAACAGCAGCACAGGAAACCAGAAACATGGCCAATGGAAGCAGAGGGAATGGTCCCTGGGACTGGCAGGGTGCACAGAGCCAGGTAAGTGCCCCACATCCCCCTCAAGCCCAGACCCTGCACTCCCATCATCCTTGCACACACACTCTCCAAGGAAGACCCCACACCCTCACTTTGCTCCTGCACCCTCCCTCCTGCCCAGACCTTGCACCACCACCTGCACCCCACCTCCTGCCCACTGTGACGGGGCGGTCCAGCCCCGCACTGGCCAAGGGGGGAGCCAGCTGGCCTGCTGGGCTGTGCTGGCCCTGCCCCCGTAGCAGTGCTGGGCGTGCTCCAACTGCAGGCCAGGTATAAAGGCCAGGGAAACAGCTCAGATAGGGCTGGCCTCTGGGGAGGGAGGAGCTCCTGCCCAACCTCCAGAGCCCCAGCTGGACCTGCCACCGGAGCAAGAGCCGCCGGGACTGCTGCCATTGCTGCTACCATCCCCGGGCCGAGCACGCCCGCAACGCTGACCCCAGGGGGCAGCCCTCCCCGCCGCGGTGGACAACCCCGTCGCTGCTGCCCCAGACGCCGGACCTGCCAACGTCACGGCTGCCGCCAGCCCAGCGTCTGCAGGTGGGGTCTCCGTCGGCCCCGGGGCTGGGGTAGGAAGCAACCCAGGGCAAGGGGCAGGGAACGCCCCGGTGGGCTCGGTGCGTTCCGGGGAGAACTTCCCGCTGAGCCAGTGGTGGGAACCACCCACCACTACTAGGGCCCTGGGTTGGGGTCCGGTGGAGAGGGAGGGCCCGGACCCCCCTACCCCATCTTCCCAGAGCGTGGACTAGGCCTCAGGGCCCACGTTTGGGCTGAACTAGGCCTCCGGGCCGGGGAGTGTACGGCCTGACCCCAGGGCCAAGCAGTGCAGGGTGGGGGCGCCCCGCGACACCCACACATCCCCCTTCAGCCCGCTCCTGCATCCAACCTCCCAGCCAGACCCCTAACCCCATTTCATTCCTGCACCCAACCTCCCAGCCAGACACCCAACCCCATTTAATTCCAGACCCCCACCTCTAGCCTGCTTCTGCACCCTACCTCCCACCCAGACTTTGCACTTTCACCTTCCCCTGCACCCCACCTTCTGCCTAGACCCTGCACCCCTATCCCACTCCCCAGCAGCCCTCTTCTGCACATAGAACCCCTTATTTTTGGCTCCACCTCAGAGCCATGGGGAGCCCACAAAATTTACTAGCCCTGAGACCCCAGAAGAGTTAATCTGGCCTGTGGGAAGCCCTGAACTTCTGTCCTCATTTCTCTCCTTACCCCCAATAGGGCTGGAGTGCGAGGAGAGTGAGGTGTCTCAGTCAGGGGCCACATCAGTGAGGGTTAGGTTTTTTTGTTTTTGTTTTTTGTTTGTTTTGGTTTTTGCTTTTGTTTTGCTTCTAACTTTTGTGCTTAATCTGTTTAATGATTTTGATTAATAATAATTCCTTTCTTACCAGTTATATAGGCTCCCTTTTTCAAGTATCTAAAAGGGTGTCACGAGGAGGAGGGAGAAAAATTGTTCTTCCTGGCTTCTGAGGATAGAACAAGAAGCAATGGGCTTAAACTGCAGCAAGGGAAGTTTAGGTTGGACGTTAGGAAAAAGTTCCTAACTGTCAGGGTGGTTAAACACTGGAATAAATTGCCTAGGGAGGTTATGGAATCTCCATCTATTTAAGAGCAGGTTAGATAAATGTCTATCAGGGATGGTAGACAGTACTGGGTCCTGCCATGAGGGCAGGGGACTGGACTCGATGACCTCTCGAGGTCCCTTCCAGTCCTAGTATTCTATGTTACAGCTGCATATTTATGTTTTATGCTCCAGTAGCCTTATATGAATCATTTAGTATTTAAGGTATTTAGAGATAAGCAATGGCATTTTGTTATCATGGGTGGTTGGCTGGTGGTCCATGGAAAATTTTTGTTGCTTTGGGTGGGCACAGGCCTAAAAGTTTGTACTAATGCTGCTCAGGCTGTATTTGTGCTGAGGGTGGCATTTCAGAGCTGTCAATTTCACACACTTCTCCCTTAGTAAATTCACTCTAAAAATTGCCTCATAAGCCAGAATCCTCTGCAAAATGCCCTTGACCTGTGTTTGGGATGTGTCGTGGGGTTGCAGCTGGGAAGTTGCCTCCCCCCAGGCCATTTACTTTGTGGCTGATTCCAAATGGTAATGGCTGGAGAAGATTTTGGCATCAGAGCCTCCTTTGCAAAACTGGAAGAGCTTTATGACAGCAGATCCTCTGAACTCACCACTCCCTCATCCCCAGCCTCCTCATTCTACAGTATTCAGAGTGCTCCTACAAAGCTGTGGGTGCTCACTGCCTATTGCCCCCCTCCTGCTGTGCACCCTTGTTATGTAGAGTTGTATCGGGGCTTCCTGCATGAGCAGTTATTGGGGGGGAAACAAGATTTGCCCCTTACTGATATTTTAAAATAAGTTTAGTGCTACTGAAATGGATAGTTCTGGTTTCTAGCACTAGGTACAATTGCTTCATTATCGTCTTACCGGTTGCAACTTTTGGCTGGATTAAGCCACTTTCCCTTCATAACTACAGAGCAGTATGAATAACAGACTTTGGGCTTCCACTATATTGTGAAGTTCTCTCCATTGGGCATGTCTCCTATTGGAAGATGTAACAAAAACCTGGAGAAAGTGCAGGAAAATATTTCATGAGCAAAAAGTTCTTGATTAGAGTCTCTATTTTTATTAAATATGCCACTTTGGTCCTGTGAGATTGGAATATGGTAATTAATACATTTGAGGCAATTAGGCTTTAAGTCACAGTCCTTCCATTTGTTTGGTTACTTTCTGTAGCATGTATACACACTAGCCCTGTTAGACTGCACTAAGGGTGTAATTTATCTGCCTATATTCTGAATAAGTGAGTTCCCTCAGGGCACCTCTGACTATTTTACTCTCATAACCCTCAAGGGACAAACTAGGTGTAGTTTGTTTTCCTTCCCCTAGAAATCAAGTTACAGAGTAAAACTGATTGTAACCCTCAAAATCTAGCAGCCAGCAGTTCCTAATGCAAGTAACAGGACACCTTTCTAGCTCGTGAACTGGTAGTTCATATACTATAGCATTTTCACAGTTCCTCCATTGAAGACAGTCACCAGGCTGCAGTTTCACAGCCATTTTACTGAAAAAAGATTTGTATTTTTGTTACTACTAGAAGATAGTCCCCATTTGATAGGCCCCTTCAAACCATGAGAAAATCTCAAAGCATGAAGTTTCTGAAGAGAGACACCAGCTCAAACTCTGGGCCATTTAATTGGAAACATTTGAGGATTTTTTTTAAAAGCACTGAATTGACTTTCTTCCAGCTTGGTTTGATTTATATGTTTCATTAAGACTCACAAACCTAACCAGGTCTAAAGACTGTATGTCCTGTTCAGTGACTTACTGTGCTGTTGTTTGAGAAATCCATTGTTCCATTGTGCCGTTTGACAAGTAATTTATAATTATACACACAAAAATGACATTAGAAGAACATTATTACGGTTTCAAAGCAAAACACACAAAAACAGGAAACTCCTAAATTAATGATGACCTGCTTCATTTGTTGCACGAGCTGGAAGATGTGTACTATTTGTAGTCCTGGGGCAGGCTGCTTTAGGCATGCCCATAACTGTAGGCCCTCCCCTTCTGGTAAAGGGGAGGAACCATTGAAGCTCAGACTACAATTGATTCTGGGAGCAGCAAATGACAAAACAGGCACCAGAGTGAGATCAAAGATAAAGAATGAGAGATCCAGAGATGAAAAAGGAGCAGAGAATCCCAGACAACACCAACTGCTCCTCAAAGGGGGCAGAGAAGTCCAGCAGAGCAGACAGATTTGCTAGGCCCAGGGGCGGCCCTAGACTAGCTGCCAGCAACTGGCGCCCTAGGCAAACATGCAATCGGTGCCCCCACCCCAAGGGCAGATATCGACTGAGGGTTTTGGTTCTGTGCTGGGGAGAGGGGGGTTGGGGATGGAGTTCTGTGGCTGGGGGCCAAGGGGCTGGGGGCCGAGGGGCTGGGGATGGAGTTCTGGGGCTGGGGGCCAGGGGCTGGGGATGGAGTTCGGGGCCGGGGCTGGGAGAGAGTCCCTGCACCAGCCTCCTCCCAAGATCCCACCCCCCCCAGAGAGAAGCCGGCATGTGCCTCTCCCGGGGCTGACTCCCCAGCGGGGCAGGGAAACCCCCCATGGTCCTCCTCCCCCGGGGCTGACTCCCCCCCTCCCGTGGGGCAGGGGAAACCCCCTCCGCGGTCCTGCTCCCCCAGGGCTGACCCCTCCCCTCCCGCGGCACAGGGGAAACCCCACCGTGCGCTGCCTCTCCCAGGACTTACCCCCCTCCTGGCCGCAGGGAAGCTGTGCTCCAGGTAAGGCACCGGAAAGGGAGGGGGAAATGGAAAGAGCAGGGTTTGGAATTTGGCGCCCCATGTAACTTGGCGCCCTAGGCGACTGCCTAGTTTGCCTATAGGCACAGGCTGCCCCTGGCTAGGCCCCTGGGTAAGGATGGGGGCAGCTCCATGCTCCTGGAAGGGAAGGGCCAGCACCTGGTGTGGAAGAGATGAGGCTGGGGCAGCCAGCTCTCAGCACTGCCCAGAGTGTGTCCTGCTGTGGCCCTTCCCCCGCCAGCCCTTGGAGTCATCCAGAGTGTCCTGTGCAGCATTCCAGTGGCAATTGAAAGGACCTGGGGCTCTGGCCACTGCTGCCATCACTGCAATAGCAGCGGTGGGAAGCCCTGCTCCCTTTTGAATTGCTGGGCACCGGTGCAGTTGCCCCCTTTCTCTGCCCCTCTCGGATACCTGAAGAATTTAATGGACAAAGATAAGAGGAACTCCGCTGAGAGACATGATTGGACAATGGAACAAAAATAGGCCACATAGTGACGAAGCACCTCCCATTGAATTTCCCGCTCCTGGTGTGAAGGATGGCCATCTTGACCAGTGTCAGGAGGAGGTTCTGTGACATTGTGAGGCCACGGCTGGGCTATGCATAAATCAGAAGATGTGAGGGAAAATGCAGCCAGAACCTCTGTAAGAGTTTCAGGACAAACTTGAAAAGGGGCTGCAACCTGATGCATGTAATGTAGATGTGCACTGGGTTTTCCCTCTCACCACAAAAGGGGCATGTGTTGGGGAAGTCCTTGAACTACATTAGGTTCTTGCCCAGGCTCACAACTCAGGTTGCCAGGTGTCCGGTTTTGAACCGGACAGTCCAGTATTTGAGCTTGCTGTTCGAAACAAATTGAGAAAATATAAATGTCTGGTATTTTCTAAATAAGATGTAATGTAGATTGTGATGTAATGTCAAGTGTGTCCCGTATTTTTGTTGAAATCATCAGGCAACCCTACTCACAATACCCTGGATGAATCACCAACTAACCTCCCCGGTGGTGAATGGCACGATAGAGGAGTAAAGAATGGCCTGCTGAGGTTCCTCATGCTCTGCTGCTCGGAAGATGGGTAATGAATGAGGCAGGGAATTGCAGATAGGGTTGCCAGGTGTCTGGTATTGAACTGAATAGTCCGTTATTTTCGCCTCCTGTCCGGTAAAAAAAATTCAGAGAATACTGGATACCTAAAATATCCGGTACTTTCTGATTTTTTTTTTCCGGGGCCAGGAGGTGAAAATCCCGGGGTGTCTGGCTCAATACGGAGGCAGCCTGGCAACCCTAGTGCTTACCGGGCAGCTGTCCGGCCTGGAGCAAGGAGGCAAGATGGTGGGCAGCCGCCGGCAGCTTGTTAGGGTCAAAAAGTCTCACCACATGGTTTTGAAAGGGGCCATGGTGGGTTTTTTTTCTTAACAACTCAACAAACTTTTTCCTGGCATGTTTTTTTTTTGTTTTTTTTCCCCTTGTTCGGCATTTTTTCTAAAACCATCTGGCAACCCTAATTGCAGGAAGAAAAAGAGTGGTCTCAGGGTCAAGGCTGCCTAGGAGAAGTGGATTCTATCTGTATTTCTGCCACAGAAGTCTAGACTCTGAAAGGTATTGAGGCAACTAATTCCCATTGCTATCACTGGCAAATTTATTTGCCTAAATGTACTAGCAATAGTCCCAATCTTACACTTTTACAAGTGAAGTAACTTTACATACTGAACTCAGGCTCATGCATCATTTTTAGCAGAATCACTATTTTTATTATTTCCATGAATTGGAAATTTCTGCTGTTCTCAAAGGCATCTTGGGGATAACTATCTCTTGCATTAAATAATAATTTTTAATTCAGCATGGCAGACCCTTGCATCAGAGCAAGGGTGAAACTGACTGTA
Organism: Rafetus swinhoei; assembly: GCA_019425775.1. Lineage (NCBI taxonomy): Eukaryota > Metazoa > Chordata > Testudines > Trionychidae > Rafetus > Rafetus swinhoei. Next base: position 116,266,635 of record CM033424.1, read on the forward strand.
AACACAAAATTCATTAACCTTTCTCGTAGCCTAGAGAAATGCAAAAGAAATAAATCAGCATTTATTGCGAAAAGCAAATTATATTTATAGATATTTTAGCTATTAGATTCTATTGATAAATGTTGGTGAATGTCAGTTTCACCATACACTCCCAAACATGAAAATATATTTCCATTGACAATTGAAATTTACAGATGGGCAATGAAGGAAAAAGGTTGCTTGAGAATTTGTTAGATTTAAGGATACTTACTTAACATATTTAGATTGTGATGCTGGCAATTTGTGTTTAATGGTTGTACAGTTTTAACGTTTTGAATATCAACATCTACTGTCATGGAACAATTACCTGACCTCCTCCATTGTCTGATTCTCTTATTTTTCACAGTTGTGAAAAATAAATCACATAATTCTGAATAACTGTGAACATTTGGATACACAATACAAAAATACTTAATAAACATTGATAATTCCATTTAAATAATTAAAATGAGGCATGGCAGAATTCAGTTTTTATCATCTTATGTTAACATGGGGAATGATGATTTTGTAATTTTTCACCAGACCCTGTCTTTGAAATTGCATAAGAACATAAGAACGGCCGTACTGGGTCAGACCAAAGGTCCATCTAGCCCGGTATCCGGTCTGCCGACAGTGGCCAGCACCAGATGCCCCAGAGAGGGTGGACCAAGACAATGATCAAGCCGATTTGTCTCTGCCATCCTCTCTCAGCCTCTGACAAACAGAGGCCAAGGACACCATTTTATCCCCTGGCTAATAGCCTTTATGGACCTAACCTCCATGAAATTATCTAGCTTCTCTTTAAACTCTATTATAGTCCTAGCCTTCACAGCCTCCTCTGGCAAGGAGTTCCACAGGCTGACTACACGCTGTGTGAAGAAGAACTTTCTTTTATTAGTTTTAAACCTGCTACCCATTAATTTCATTTGGTGTCCTCTAGTTCTTCTATTTAGGGAACTAATAAATAACTTTTATCGGCCCTCTCCACACCACTCATGATTTTATACACCTCATCATATCCCCTCAGTCTCTCTTTTCTAAACTGAAAAGTCCCAGTCGCTTAACTTCTCCTCATATGGGACCCGCCCAAACCCCTAATCGCTTTAGTTGCCCTTTCTGAACCCTTTCCAAGGCCAAAATATCTTTTGAGGTGAGGAGACCACATCTGTACACAGTATTCAAGATGTGGGCGTACTCATAGTTTTATACAGGGGCAGTAAGATATTCTGGGTCTTATTTTCTATCCCTTTCTTAATAATACCTAGCATCCTATTTGCCTTTTTGACCGCCACACACTGTGTGGAAGTTTTCAGGAGAACTGTCCACGATAACTCCAAGATCTCTTTCCTGATTTGTCGTAGCTAAATTAGCCCCCATCATACTGTACGATAGTTGGGGTTATTTTTCCGATGTGCATTACTTTACACTTATCCACATTAAATTTCATTTGCCATTTTGTTGCCCAATCACTCAGTTTGGTGAGATCTTCTTGGAGTCCTCACAGTCTGCTTCTGTCTTGACTATCCTAAACAGTTTGGTATCATCTGCAAACTTACCACCTCACTGCTTACTCCCTTTCTCCAGATCATTTATAAATAAGTTGAACAGGATTGGTCCTAGGACTGACCCTTGGGGACACCACTAGTTACCCTCTCCATTCTGAAAATTTACCATTTATTCCTACCCTTTGTTTCCTGTCTTTAACCAGTTCTCAATCCAAGAAAGGACCTTCCTCTTATCCCATGGCCATGTAATTTACACAAGAGCCTTTGGTGAGGGACCTTGTCAAAGGCTTTCTGAAAATCTAAGTATACTATATCTACTGGATCCCCTTGTCCGCATGTTTGTTAACCCCTTCAAAGAACTCTAATAGATTAGTAAGACAGGATTTCTTTACAGAAACCATGTTGACTTTTGTCCAACAAATTATGTTCTTCTACATGCTTCACAATTTTATTCTTTACTATTGTTTCACTAATTTGCCAGGTACTGAAGTTAGACTTACCGGTCTGTAATTGCCCGGATCGCCTCTAGAGCCCTTTTTAAATATTGGTGTCACGTTGGCTACCTTCCAGTCATTAGGTACGGAAGCCGATTTAAGGGATAGGTTACAAACCACAGATAATAGTTCAGCAATTTCCCATTTGAGTTCTTTTTAGAACCCTTGATGAATGCCATCCGGTCCCGGAGATTTGTTAACATTAAGTTTTTCTATTTGTTCCAAAACCTCCTCTAATGACACTTCAATCCGGGACAGTTCCTCAGATTCATCACCCACAAAGGACGGTGCAGATTTGGGAATCTCCCAACGCCCTCAGCCGTGAAGACTGAAGCAAAGAAATCATTTAGTTTCTCCGCAATGGCTTTATCGCCCTGATTGCGCCTTTATAGTTCGATCGCCTAGGGGACCCACAGGTTTTTTAGCAGGCTTCCTGCTTCTAATGTACTTAAAAACATTTTGTTATTTCTTTTGAGTTTTTGGCTAGCTGTTCTCAAAATCTTTTTTGCTTTTCTTATTACATTTTTACACTTGATTTGACAGTGTTTATGTTCCTTTCTATTTATCTCACTAGGATTGACTTCCACTTAAAAGATGCCTTTTGTCCTCACTGCTTCTTTTACATGGTGGTTAAGCCACGTGACTCTTTTTAGGTCTCTTGCTATGTTTTTTAATTTGGGGTATACATTTAAGTTGGGCCTCTATTATGGTGTCTTTAAAAGTTTCCATGCAGCTTGCAGGATTTGGCTCTAGTCACTGTGCCTTTTAATTTCTGTTTAACTAACCTCCTCATTTTTGTGTAATTCTCTTTGAAATTAAATGCCAGGGTGCTGGTCTGCTGAGGTGTTCTTCCCACCACAGGAATGTTGAATGTTATTATATTATGGTCACTATTCCCAAGCGGTCCTGTAACGGTTATTTCCTGACCTGATCCTGCGCCCACTCAGGACTAAATCGAGAATTGCCTCCCCTTGTGGGTTCCTGCACCTAGCTGCTCCAAGAAGCAGTCATTTAAGCCATTGAGAAATTTTATCTCCGCTTCTTCCTGAGGTGACATGTATCCAGTCAATATGGGGGTAATTAAAATCCCCATTATTATAGAGTTCTTTATTTTGGTAGCCTCTCTAATCTCCTCAGCATTTCAATGTCAGTATCGCTGTCCTGGTCAGGTGGTCGGTAATATATCCCTACTGCTAATTTCTTATTATTGAGCATGGAATTACTATCCATAGCGATTCTATTGAACATGTTGATTCATTTAATATTTTTATTTCATTTGATTCTACATTATCTTTCATATACAGTGCCACTCCGCCACCCACCCGGCCTGCTCTATCCTTTCGATATATTTTATATCTCGGTATGATTGTGTCCCACAGATTTTCCTCATTCCACCAGGTTTCAGTGATGCCTATTATGTCAATCTCCTCATTTAATACTAGGTACTCTAGTTCACCCATCTTATTAGTCAGACTCCTAGCATTTGTGTAGAAGCACTTTAAAAATTTGCCACTGCTTATTTGTCTGCCCTTCCTGATGCACTGGATTCCTTTGTATGCGGTTGTTTGTCTGCTCTGGCCCATGGTTTGCCCTCTCCCCTCCTCTCTTTCTGACTACAGCTTAGAGAATCTCTATCAATGGATTCTCCTCTAAGAGAAGTCTCCCTCCGATTTACGTGCATCTCCGCACCAATCGGCTTTCCCCCATCTCTTAGTTTAAAAACTGCTCTCGGCCTTTTTAATGTTTAGTGCCAGCAGTCTGGTTCCACCCTGGTTTAGGTGGAGCCCGTCCTTCCTGTATAGGCTCCCCCTCTCCCAAAAGTGTCCCCAGTTCCTAATAAATCCAAACCCCTCTTCCCTACACCATTGTCTCATCCAAGCATTGAGACTCTGGAGCTCTGCCTGTCTACCTGGCCCTGCGCGTGGAACTGGAAGCATTTCCGAGAATGCCACCATAGAGGTCCTGGATTTCAGTCTCTTTCCTAGCAGCCTAAATTTGGCCTCCAGGACATCTCTCCTACCCTTCCCTACGTCATTGGTACCTACATGTACCACGACCACCGGCTCCTCCCAGCACTACACATAAGTCTATCTAGATGCCTCGAGAGATCCGCAACCTTCGCACCAGGCAGGCAAGTGACCATACGGTTCTCCCGGTCATCACAAACCCAACTATCTATGTTTCTAACGATCGAATCACCCACTATTAACACCTGCCTCTTCCTAACTGGTATTCCCTCCCCCTCAGAGGTATCCTCAGTGCGAGAGGATACCGCAACATCCTCTGGGAGGAGGGTCCCAACTACGGAATGGTTTCCCTCTGCTCCCATTGAATGCTCTGTTCCCTTGAGACTTTCATCCTCCTTAAGAGCACTGGGGCTCTCAGACTGGAGGTGGGACAGTACTACAGTGTCCCGGAAAGTCTCATCAACATATCTCTCTACCTCCCTTAGCTCCTCCAGTTCAGCCACCCTGGCCTCCAAAGCCCGAACTCGGTCTCTGAGGGTCAGGAGCTCCTTGCAACGGGTGCACACATACGCCACCCACCCACAGGGCAGGTAATCATACATGTTACACTTGATGCAATAAAGAGGATAGCCCCCACTCTGCTGCTGGGCTTCTGTCTCCATTTTTCTAATGAATAAGTTTAAGTATAAACTGGGATTCTTTTTAAACCTCTGGAATATAGATTATGATAAGAGTTATATTTTAAAGAAGGTCAGAAGTCACTAGTGTCCTCTAACCTCCCCCTCTAAACTCCCTGTTAGCTGTTCCTGTTCGCAAGCTCTTCTAGATACATTTTCTATCAGTCTAGGTTTCAGAGACAGGAAGTTGTGGTTCAGCCTCTGGTCTTCCCTTTGACCCCTGTGGGCCTCCCCATCAGTTTTTCCTGGTTATCTAATCTCCCTTCTTCACTCACAGGGTGGTTTTGTAATTTGGCTTCTCATAGTTTTTCTGAACCAGGAGGTTGCTGGACTCTTATGTTACTGAATAGACATGAGAGTAAAATAATTAACCTAGAAATAACCACACAACTCTAGATCAAGATTGTGTAACAGCTACTGCCCCTCTTTTAATTAGAAAGGAACAAAGAATAACCTTGTTAACTGGTTTTCATGTTCAAGCCCATCTTGCTCTTACCACTAATAAATGAGTTAATTGTGAAGGGCTTTGCATATTTTGCTGAAAAGTGTTGTGGTGTAAATATGTTCACAGAACTCATTTACAAGGACATATGCCAAATGTAACAACTGTTATCCAACACCGTTGCAGTGCGTTTCCATCCTACCCCAGAGCTGGCTGCCTTCCAGTGGTGGGTGAAAGAAGTTATAATTTATAAAGGGTGCTGGTGATCCTCAAGGATGATATGCATGATGTAAAATACAGCACTACCTTTGCTGCAGTAGTGTGACTAGCCTGACAGGTTGAATAGAGTGTTATTAGACTGCAGTCATTTTAACTCTACCCGTGTGTAGCCTTACAATAACAAACGTCATATTCAACTCATAGGGGATAAAGGCATCTCTTTTATCAAATCGCAGCAAACAAACCATTGGCTTATGTACATTTAATTTGCTTTAAGCGATCAGCCTGATATCTTAATCCTAGGCAAACCGGATACTCTCTCGGGCCCGCTCAAGTGAAAGGACTGCAGAAGGCAGTCTAGCACGAAGACCCACTCCTATGTCTTTAAGCTGGGGATAACTGGAGAGGAACCAAAGCGATCGGGGGGCTGTCATCGATCTTTCGGTCGCTGAAACCTCAACCCCTGGCTCCCCCCCCACCCTGCCGCCTCCCCAGCCACCCTGCTGCTGCTGCTGTTGGCTGACACCACATCCACCGCCTCCTGCCTGAGCCAAACCCTGCTGCAGTTTAGCGCAGGCTCTTAAACCCTGCACTTTCCTAGCGGCCGCGGGAGACTGGCCCCCTTGCCCGGAGACGCTGCAGGAGGCGGACGAGCTCCCGGATCAGGCCGGGTGCCCAGGGAGCGCGCAGGCTCTCCCCGCCCCCTCTGCTGAGCGTGGCTTGAGCTCGCTCGGCTGCCGGCGGAGGTGCCCGGGCGGGGGAAGGGCTGGGTCCGGCTGCTCCCTGCAGGGGGCGCCCGGCTGCTGCTCAGAGCGCGGCGAGGAGCGCAGGTGCTGCCGCTGTTACCTGGGCCGGGGCGAGGGGCGGGTTTGCAGGTCGGGGCTGCTGAGCCGGGCGCGCACGGCAGAGCGGGGCGCGCTGCCCGCCCCCTTCCTTCGCTACGTGCGGCGGGCGCTGCAGCCGCGGGAGAGGCGCCGCCAGGCACCGGAGCGAGCTGTTCCCGGGGCTTCTCCCGCAGGCCGGCGGGCCCCGGGCTGGGCGAGTCGCCCCCGTGGCGCGGAGCCAGATGCGCGGGCAGGAGCCAGCCAGGCGCTGCCGGGAGCTCTGCCCGGCCGAGCCGCTGCCCCGGTGCTGCCCGCGGGACCCGTAGCGGCTGCTGGGGCAGGGGAGCCGCAGCGGGGGCGGCTTTTCGCAGCGCGCCTCGGCTGCGGGGGGTGTCTGGGCCGCGCGCGGCTTGGCGCAGGGGGGTCCGGGGGCGCCCTGCCCGGCGGGGCCGCGCGAGCTTTGGGGCGCCTCCCCCGCCCCTTGCCGCCCCCGCCGCTCTATGTGAGGCTCCCGCATGGCGATAGACCGGCGACGCGACGCGGCTGGCGGAGGCCGGCAGCTGCCCGAGGAGAACGGGTCCCTGCCGGCCGGGGAGGCGGGCTCGGCGGCGGCGGCGGCGGCTCCCCACCGGCCGCGGAGATCCAGCCCTTGCCGCCGCCGCCGGCAGCCGCCGGCTCCTGCAGCCCCCTGCTGCTGGACTACGATGGCTCGGTGCTGCCTTTCCTCGGGGGGCTGGGCGGCGGGTACCAGCGGACCCTGGTGCTGCTCACTTGGATCCCGGCCCTTTTCATCGGCTTCAGCCAGTTCTCGGACTCCTTCCTGCTGGACCAGCCGGACTTCTGGTGCCGGGAGGCGGACGGGCAGGGTAACGGGACTAGCCCCTTGACCCGGGGCTTCGCTAACCACAGCCACAGCGGCGGGATGCTGGGGCCCCCGGCGCTGCCCACCCCGCCGCCGGGGGACAACGCCAGCCAGTGCCACTGCCACGAGTGGCAGTACCGGATCAGAGCCGGGCTCGCCCACAACGTCGTGAGCAAGGTAAGGGGAAGGGGGTGTCTGCCCCTGGGCACCGCCTGCCTCGGGAACCCGCGCGTGTGCTGCCCCCTTCTCCCCCCTGCATTTCTGGTGGCTGTTTCCTGGGGTCACTGGCTTATTTGCAGTCCTTGATGTGTGCCCCGGCTGAGCAGCCCCGCAGCTCTCGGCTTGGCAGTTCATAGACCCGGCACCTCCGGGCTTGTTGCTTCAGCTCTCAAAGTAAGAAATATGGTTTGAGACTGGGCCACCCCTTTCATTGCAAATCAAGCACTGCTCATCTGCCCTTTTCCAAGCCGGGCCCTGGGCAGCGCGGGTGCTGAGCGCCATGAGCCATACTGTAAAACCCTGTATATGATGGCAGCCACTTCAAGCCAGCGGGTGCCTGGCCACCCCTAGTTCCAGCACCTGCTCTTCCACCCTCAATACTGTAAGCCCACCTCACCAACTGCGTAGGTTGGGCTGAGGGGCTGCACAAGCTGGGGGATAAAATATGCAAAGTGGGTTTGACCAAGGAATCCTTCCCTCCGGAGGAGGGACGCCTCCCTTAAACTTATGCTCAGATATCCAAGAGGGAAAGCAGGCCAGGTGGCAAGTAGCCTGTGTGTGGGTCACATGCTTCTGAACTCTTATCTACTTCCTGATTGCCAGATTCTTTGTTTGTTTTTTTTAATTCATCATGTAATGGGACTGGCACGAACGAGGTGTATTACTGGCAGGTATTGGTCGAAAGTTACACCCAGCTGTGTCATTGAACCTGAATCCTTAACTCAAACCTCCCTTGTTCATGTAAATCCGGGCCCCTCCTAAACTCAGTCGGCAGTATTGCTAATTTTGGTGACCATTTTGAATATGTGTACACACAGTTCATGGAAAAATAAGTTGGCACCATTAGATCTGTCATGAAGCATTTGAACCCACACATCCAGAAGCAAAAGCAATCAATAACCCATTAGCTACCAAGCCTTGAATAAATCCCATGCTTCCTGTCCTGATGTACTCTTTGAATTAATGTCTTGAAAACCTGAACCCTTTTCCCTTTATTCCTCATTCCTGCCTACTCCAATATTATTTCATATTTTTGTCTCAGGTTTGTGTTTGAATGCATTTTTGTTGTTAAGTTACAAAGTCACAAGGGTCAAGAAATAGGACACGGTCTACACGCTGCTGATATACTATACTAATCTACACAGTTTTCACTGCTAGCACTAATCTCTCAAGCGCTACACATCCAGTGGGCTAATGAAAAGACATAAAATCTTTCAACAGTAGAAAGAAAATTTTCGATTTAGTACTGAGTGGAGCGCAGGATCTGGTCCAGGAGGTAACTATTACAGGACTGCTTGGGAATAGTGACCATAATATAATAACATTTAACATTCCTGTGGTGGGAAGAACACCTCAGCAGTCCAACACTGTCATTTAATTTAAAAAAGGGGAAATATGCAAAAATGAGGAGGTTAGTTAAACAGAAATTAAAAGGTACAGTGACTAGAGTAAAATCCCTGCAAGCTGCATGGAAACTTTTCAAAGACACCATAATAGAGGCCCAACTTAAATGAATACCCCAAATTAAAAAACAAAGTAAGGGACCTAAAAGAGCCACCATAGCTTAACAACCATGTAAAAAAAGCAGTGAGAGATACAAAGGCATATTTTAAAAAGTGGAAGTCCAATCCCAGTGAGGTTAGTAGAAAGGAACATAAATACTGCCAAATTAAGTGTAAAAAATGTAATAAGAAAAGCCAAAAAAGATTGAGGAACAGCTAGCCAAAAACTCAAAAAGTAATAGCAAAATGTTTTTTAAGTACATTAGAAGCAGGAAGCCTGCTAAAAAAACAGTGGGGCCTCTGAATGATCGAGATACAAAAGGAGCAATCAAAGAACGATAAAGCCATTGCGGAGAGACTAAATGATTTCTTTTCTTCAGTCTTCACGGCTGAGGATGTTAGGGAGATTCCCAAACCTGCACTGTCCTTTGTGGGTGATGAATCTGAGGAACTGTCCTGGATTGAAGTGTCATTAGAGGAGGTTTTGGAACAAATTGAAAAACTTAACAGTAACAAATCACCGGGACCGGATGGCATTCACCCAAGGGTTCTGAAAGAACTCAAATGTGAAATTGCAGAACTATTAACTGTGGTTTGTAACCTATCCTTTAAATCAGCTTCTGTACCCGAGGACTGGAAGACTGCTAACATAACGCCAATATTTAAAAAGGGCTCTAGAGGCGACCCTGGCAATTACAGACCAGTAAGTCTAACATCAGTACGGGGAAAATTCGTTGAAACAACAGTAAAGAATAAAATTGTCAGATACGTAGAAGAACATAATTTGTTGGCCAAAAGTCAACATGATTTCTGTAAAGGGAAATCGTGTCTTACTAATCTATTAGAGTTCTTTGAAGGGGTTAACAAACATGTGGACAAGGGGGATCCAGTAGATTTAGTGTACTTAGATTTCCTGAAAGCCTTTGACAAGGTCCCTCACCAAAGGCTCTTATGTAAATTAAGTTGTCATGGGATAAGAGGGAAGGTCCTTTCATGGATTGAGAACTGGTTAAAAGACAGGAAACAAAGGGTAGGAATAAATGGTAAATTTTCAGAATGGGGAGGTGTAACTAGTGGTGTTCCCCAAGGGTCAGTCCTAGGACCAATCCTATTCAACTTATTCATAAATGATCTAGAGAAAGGGGTAAGCAGTGAGGTGGCAAAGTTTGCGGATGCTACTTAACTGTTCAAGGTAATCTAGACCAAGGCAGGCTGTGAAGAACTTCAAAAAGATCTCACCAAACTGAGTGATTGGGCAACAAAATGGCAAATGAAATTTAATGTGGATAAGTGTAAAGTAATGCACATTGGAAAAAATAACCCTAACTATACATACAATATGACAGGGGCTAATTTAGCTACAACTAATCAGGAAAGACATCTTGGAGTTACTGTAGTTCTCTGAAAATGTCCACACAGCGTGCAGCGGCCATCAAAAAAGCAATTAGGATGCTAGGAATTATTTAAAAAGGGATAGAAAATAAGACGAAGAATATCTTACTGCCCCTATATAAAACTATAGTGTGCCCACATCTGAAATACTGCATACAGATGTGGTCTCCTCACCTCAAAAAAGTTATTTTGGCATTAGAAAAGGTTCAGAAAAGAGCAACTAAAATGATTAGGGGTTTGGAACGGGTCCCATATGAGGAGAGGCTAAAGAGACTGGGACTTTGCAGTTTAGAAGAGAGGAGACTGAGGGGGGATATGATAGAGGTATATAAAATCATGAGTGGTGTGGAGAGGGTGAATAAAGAAAAGTTATTTATTTGTTCCCATAATATAAGAACTAGAGGACACCAAATGAAATTAATGGGTAGCAGGTTTAAAACTAATAAAATAAAGTTCTTTTTCACACAGCGCACAGTCAACCTGTGGAGCTCCTTGCCAGAGGAGGCAGTGAAGGCTAGGACTATAACAGAGTTTAAAGAAGAGCTAGATAAACTCATGGAGGTTAGGTCCATAAAAGGCTATTTGCCAGGGGGTAAGGAATGGTGCCCCTGGCCTCTGTTTGTCAAAGGCTGGAGATGGATGGCAGGAGACAATTTGCTTTATCATTGTCTTCGGTCCACCCCCTCTGGGAAACCTGGCAGTGGCCACTGTCAGCAGACTGGATACTGGGCTAGATGGACCTTTGGTCTGACCCACTATGGCCGTTCTTATGTTCTTAAAACACTTTTAAACAGAGAATCTCAAGTTATGACTACCTCTGTACCAATGCAGCATACTAAGTAGATCAGTTTTAGATTACACAACAAGCTACTTTTCTGCAAAAATTGTTGAGAGTGGCAATGAGTAATGTAGATTTGAAAGTCACACAACTGGTATGCGCTGTGATAAATTTATTTCTAGCAATGTATTTAATGAAGGAATAAAAGAAGACTTGCATTTTAGGTATAGAAATCATCCTAGTCAAAAAGAAAATTGCATACTTGCTCTATATTACATAAAGTAATCCTGTAAAATATAAATATGATTTATAGTTAAAACTACAATGAATTCTGATCTGGTAGTATTTCCATATATTCTAATTAGCAAATGTATAGGATCACTTTGCCTTTTCACGTGATATATTTTTAATAGTGGTGCAAAACTCTTTTGTGCCATCTCTGTACAATTCTCATTGATACTAGTAAACAACTGTAGCTTATGAGATATAAAACAAAAATGTTACATCATGATAGCAGTTCCCTTAATCTCAAACCCCCAAAGCTCAGCAAAAAATAGTTCTCACATGGGAACTCTGTTTGGATTAACTGTGCTGCATTACTTTCCTAAACTAGACATGCACTCATCAAGCATGGTTGCTCTTTGCTCATGTCAGTTATTGGAAATCATTTCAGTTTTTCAGTATGTATCTCAAAGTGTAAATGATATGAAAAAAGCAACCAGATACAGGACAAGCAAATTAACCCCAGAAAAATTCACAAGCATAATGGTTCAAAAATGTCTTCCCTCACACACACTGTCTAGTGTGATGTGATATAAAACTGCAGATCTGAGGTTATGTTAGGGCCAGATTTGCTTCTGCTCTGACTGAGGACTGAGCTATGTATATGTTTTATGGGGCAATGTTTTTTAGTCTGTGGTTTGTGAACCCCCAAAGGTCTGCTTTGGAGTTGGTGGCTCTGGTTCCCAAAAGGGTTCACACTTCCATTTGCAATTTTTAGGGGTCCACAAATAAAAAAGGTTGCAAACCACTGCTCTGGAGCTGTGGTTTGCATTCAGGGAAGTATGCAAGCTTTGGGGGTACACAGAGGTATTCTAGGGGCACCTCAGCTCATTCAGATATTTGCCTAATTTTACAACAGGCTTTGTAAAAAGTACCTAGCAAAGTCAGTACATACTAAAATTTTCATGCAGATAATAACTTGTTTATATTGCTCTAAGTATTATACTCTGAAATGCAAGTACAATAGTTATATTCCAATTGATTTATTTTATAATTGTATGGTAAAAATGAGAAAATAAGAAAATTTCAGTAATGTGTGTTGTAATACTTTTGGGGTTTGTTTTTATGTCTGATTATATAACCAGTTTAACTCAGGTGAAACTTGAGCAGTATGCAGAACCAATCAAACACCTGAAAGGGGTACAGTGGTCTAGAAAGGTTGAGAGCCACTGTTCTAGACCAAACTCTTCTACCTAAAGCAGAGTGATAGCAATCTTGAAATACATTTTGTGTGTGTGGGAGGGAAGGAAAGGGAGAGAGAGACCATAATGAAATTCTGAGAATCTTTTGAAACTTATTGTGAAGTTGATAATAGAGTGGAGAGCATTACTCCTTTATCACTGTGGGCTATCACAGCATTTTTAAAAATGTGTTCTTTGGAACAATTTAGCACGTAGGGCAAATTGATTTTAATGGATAAACAAACAGCTGTGGTCCTTGCTCTCTTGTTTAATAAAAAAAAAACTTTAAGAGACTTCAGAGGGGTTTTTTAAAGTATAATTTGTATTGTTGGTGTGTGTTTGCTTGGCAAATATTTCCCATTAAGCTGTAATACCATATAATTACAATTATGGAGTTTTCTAAGAATTGGGATACCTCTTCAGTTTTGGTTTATTACAAAGGAATGGGAAAAACAAAGCATCATTTCATCCTGTCTCAATCTTTATCTCAGGTGAATCAATGGGAGTTTTGTCATTGACTTAACTGGGAGAAGGTTTGGGCCATAACAGCTAATTCCCGTATAGGTGTCCCAGCTTCCTTTGTAAAATAGGGCTGCGCTGACTTATTCTGAAAGTTGGATGCTGAGAGCTCCCTCTTTCCCCCACTAAATAAACTTGCTCTTGTTACACAATGTTCCGATCTATCTAAATAGAGTTTTAGGGAATGTATCTTGGACTAATACACACTCAGCTGTGTGGCAGCCAGGGGTTATATTGAAACAGCACACGTCGAGCCAAAAAAAGTGTAAATCAAAAAGGTAGTTGGCCAGCATATCCCCTATTCTGAATCTGTGTTGCTCACAAGTAATAAAGGAAGAAAAATGAGCTCTGGTACATTCACTTATATCTTAGCTGCACAACTATTTGTGGTTTTTGGTACAAAGCGTATTTTGAACTCTTCTTGTTTTGTTCTTTACATATTTTGTATGTGAGTTTAGAATGTCACCTTCATTTGTTCCTCTTTAGCAAACAGTTGTCCATTAATAAAATGGGTCACTTTAATTAATTAGCTTGCAACTGTTTTCCCTTGCAGTATCTTTCAATAGATTGTAGCCTCTTGCCTTTTGTTATGCCTGGGACTTGCAGGGTCGAGGCTTGTCACTTTCAGCACAGCTTTTCAGGGTACCCATTTCTGCCTCTTCTTGGGTCTTTGTTGGTTGTTGTGTTGAGTTAGCTAGTTGCTTGATCTGCAGCAGAATGTGTTTTTGGTGGTTTTCTGGAGCCATGCATCATTCCTTGCCTTTCTGATATTTTTGAAGAAAGGCAAAGCTGTTCCAGGCATGAACAAAGCACTGAACTCTTGACTGAGTTGCAGGGGGGAGGGAGAGAGGAAGGGAGGAGCTGCTTTTGAAAGTGCTGTCAGTCATGAGGGGCTTGAAACAGTAATAAAGTACCACACTGTTTATTTAATATTGTTGAAATTATTACAAAGAAGCAGCTAACAACATAATTCAACCACAAGGCTCTCAATGGCCACATTAAATCACAGACCTGGGTTAATGTCCTGATTCAGGGCATAAATCATGGACTTCAACATGGTACTTAAATTAATCTTCTCCTCTAGATTTATTTATATATTAATACAGTTGTTAAATGCTACTCTGAGAACTTGGACTTGTTTGTTTCTCACACCATTCAGTTGTATTGCCTAGATATCAGATGCAAATGTAGATGAGGGTGCTTACTGTTCATATATGTCCTGCGCTGAATAAGTTCTTGAGACAAAAAAAAATCCATAATGATAATAGTTAGGAAGCTGGGCACCTTCTTATCCTCTGTGATCACAGTGTATCCTTCATAGTTGCCTAGATGTGGACAGATACTCTTCATCCATACAGTCAATTTATTTATAAATTGGGCAAACTTTCTCCTAGCCCCTTGTGTTGTGGAGGATGTACTCACCTGCTGGGGAAGCTGCTTTCGCCAGTCCAGTATTCTGAGCTTCAGTCTGTGAGCTTCCACCTGCCTCATCTCTGCCCTGTCCTCAACTTCCAGTCAATACATGAGTTTTTGGTCTGCTTTCTGTTCAACTTCTTTGTTGGCCTTGTGACTTTGGTAGACTCTCTCTTCCTTATTGGTCTTGCAGTGTCTGGGGCTTGTGTTGATCTGTGGCATAGGATCCTGCCAGGGCTATGCCAGTGTCAATCTGTCTGGAATGGGTCAGGAGCCTGAGTACCAATCTCAGAACAAACTGTTATGATTGGCATACACTCCAAATTGCTTGTGAGGTCTAGAATTAGATTTCATCCACCAGATATCAAGTGTGAATTCCTCAGGTATTATAACAGCCTCAGCATGGAGTCACAGACAGTTCTCTTGGGCAGTCCTAGCCGTCTTGTCCAGGCAAGGTTGCCTTTCTGATGGATGGTCCCTTACACCAAATAGCACAACAATATTCAGGTTACTCCCAGTCAAAAGGACAGGCCACATACTCGTGTCACTTTACTCCCGGGGGAATTCTGCATCTAAAAATTCTCTGACAAAAAATTTTCAAAATTCTGCACACTATTTTAAAATTCTGCAATTTTTATTTGTCAAAATAACACAATGTAATCACAACAGTTCCAATAATTTGGTAATTTATTTCAAAATATTTGTCAGCAATTGTGTCTACAACATTACAGACACACACACAACTTCCCCCAGGAATAGAAAGTTGAAGAACCCCCCGGGACAATCCAATTCCTGTTTCTCTGCCTCTGCCCCCACCCAGAGCCTAGCCAGTGGGCTGGACACCCACAATCCCTTCCCCACTCAGAGTCAAGCTGTGGGCCCCCCCCCCCAACCTAGATCACTATTCCCTTTAAGCTGAGCACTTGAGCATTCACCCAGGAGAGATTTAAACGCCACCCAGCTAATTAGCTGAGCACCCACAGCTGCCACATGTGTTTCTACTGGTGGTGCACAATGCACTTGTCTTGATGCACATAACAAAATGTATTCTGCACACAAATGAAAAAATTAGAGGTACCACTGAGGCCCTGACAGTGCATACTGCAGCTTTCAAGAAACAGCTGCTAGGTCCCTGAAGCCTCTAAATGAATGCATAGGCATCCAGGAAGGCTGCACTCGCTGCCCTTGCACCCACAGGTGTATCCCCAGCAGCTCCCATTGGTCATGCTTCCCTGCCAGTGGGCGCTGCGGAGCCAGCACTTGGGCAGGATCATCCTTCAGAGCCTCCCTGGTTGTCCTTGCACTTAGAGGCCACAGACACTTGGTGCCCATTTCTGGGAGCCATGTAGAACCAGGGCACTTGCCTTAGTGCTCGGTTGTGGGCCCCAGGAGGCACTGGGAGGGAGGAATTGATCAGCAGAGCCCACGGACTCCCAGGTAGCCACTCATGGACCTCAGTTTGAGAAACAGTAAACTAAGGAAAAGAAATGAGTTGTTTACAAGATTATAGCAGGTTATACCCTAGGGATGTTAAAATGCATTTAAGTAATTGTGTAATCGCTGAAAATTTCAGTAGTTATACATGGGGGGCAGGCTGCTCAAGCCTCTTTAAGCCAGCTCCCTGCACATACGGGCTTTACCTGTCCCTCTGTTCAGCTGCCTCTGATACAGAGGCCGTAGCGCGGAGTGGAGTTGGGGCTGTATGGAACCATGCAGCCCGGGCTGGTTGGTTAACCGTGCACATGGTTACACTTTCACATCCCTAATACAAACACACACAAATTACCATCTTGGGTAATAGAGGCTGTTGTAATATGCAAGCTCTATATGTCCTATAGGACTAACCCAATCTAGAGGTTCTCATGCCTAGGCATAGAAATCTAGCCCTCTTAACCAGCACAGAAATCTATTTTGTTTTTGTTGGGGAGTTTTATTCCCTTCCACCAGAATTCAAGCTGATGGAATGAGTCCTTGTGCACATCTCCTCTTCACGGGTGTGGGAGAAGCAGTCAACCAAGTCTTTTGTCTTCTGATGTTCCACAATAATTTCTCTGGTGTCTTTTATGGGGGCCATCTTTCAATGGGCAGGAGATAATGCGTCCTGTGGCAAACTAGTATTTCACACTTGGTAGTGCTTTTCTCCTGGGAGGTAAGGAAGGCTTACAGTTTGAGCAAACACTTTTACAATTACAGAGCAAACGCTTAAATATTTACCTTAAACACAGGATATAAACATTATAAGTGAAATTAATGCATTTACAAACATTTAAGTCTAAACATTGAACTTTTTTTTCAAATATCTGTTTTACCAATCCTAACACACAGGTGAGCCAACCTGGTTTCTGGCTATGCCTTTGTAAATGTTCAAATGATGCTTTAGGCCCTTAGCATGAGCTAGCACCTGGTCTGCCAGCATCACTTACCCCCCCCCCCTCATTTTACAAATAGGGGAAACCATGACATGCTTATGGTCACCATTACATTAAGGAAAAATGTAGTGGCTTTTACTACAGTGAAATGAAATGTTTTTGAGATGGTGACTTTTCCCCTGGTGGTAAGTCACATGAAATAAGTTGAAGCTGGAATGTTTGTGAACACATCATGGATGTTTAGTTCCATGGACAGTAGCAAATCATGCTAGGGATTTAGATGGTGTATAGCTACTGACACCATTGTGCCAATAAAAAGAGGGAGGTGTAGAATTTCAGGAGCTGCGAAAGGAGCTTGGAATTTGCTGTCTTGTCTTTAAAACCTGGATCTGTTAACCTGGATGCTCTGCAAAGCCCATCTTTAACCCACAGCTTTGGTGGAAGAATTGAGTGAACCTGAAGGTTTTACTATATGTTGTTAATTTTTAGAAGTATATTTGTTAGAATGCTCCACTGTAATTGGTTGCATTATATTGTGTGGTGATTTGTATCATGAATGCTAATTTGTGTAATGGGAACCCAGAGCAGAGGGTAGACAACTACTGAGACGTTAATGCATTGAAATAAATAATGGAACAGATCACAGGGATGCTAGCTTAGACTATTCCATTTTTTTTAGAGAACATTAGTATAATCATAGAATATTAGTACTGGAAGGGACCTCTAGAAGTCATCAAGTCCTGTCCCCTGCCCTCATGGCAGGACAAAGCACGATTATCCCTGACAAGTGTCTGTCTAACTTGCTTTTATAGATCTCCAATGATGAACATTACACCGCTTCCCTAGGCAATTTATTCCGGTGTTTAACCACCCTGACAGTTTGAACATTAGGAGAAACTTCCTACCTAAATCTCCCTTCTTCAATTTAAGCCCATTGCTGCTTGTCCTATCAATGACTAGTTGAGAGATTGATTTCAAGTAACTTCTTTAGCTTAAAGCAGGCCAATTATTAAATACTGCTTCATGGCTAGTCACCAGTGGATCCAGATGTTCACTCATGCTGCAGCACTGTTCCCTGAACCTGTGGCTATTAATTTTCTTTGGGCTCGTGTTTTCAGCTTTCCTGTGTAATAGTGCATTATTTTCCTAGCAGAATTTTATCTAGTTTTCCCTTGTCTTATTTGGTTTGGCTGTCATTATGTTGTCCCCTTCCCACCTTGCAAAAAGGGAACTCAACCTGTGCCTTGCTTCTGGGAACTGGGGTGGGGAGTGTTTATGTGGAAAGAGCTGACTTTTCATTCTCTCTAGTGCAGATCTTATTCACACCAAGTACTCTACTCAAAAATGACACTATTTAAATATTGCTGTAATCCAAGGTACTTCTAGAACTATGCTTATGACAATGAATAAGGAGCTTAAGTAATGGCCACCCAAGAACAGGCCACTGTATTTCTTATGTACGGCTCCAGAAGGACTCAATCTGCAAGGTGCCCAATGCTCATGAGAGGTGCTGTTTTCCCACTGGCTTCCATAGGAGTTTGTCACATTTCTGGTGTGGACCAGTGAGCGGTTGTAATCCTGTGTGCCTTGAAATGCTTTGCTGCAGCAGCTCCCTATCTGGATCTCCCAGCCAGCATGTGTAGTATGAGTTGTGTCAATGTGATAAACAGCCTTGGTTTGGCAACTCTGATGCTGACAGTCCACTTGTTACACCGCAGCCACAGTCTGGGCAATTGTGTGATTCATCCTTTGACATCCAGTCCAAGTTTTTGGCAGTCAGTGGCTTAGGGACACCCAGAGCATTGGGTTGCATCCCTGATCATCTTAGCAAATAGACATTGATGTATGTATTTTCTGTTAACTAGTCTAACTCTTTTTTGAACCTAGTTATACTTCTGGCCTTCACAGCATCTTCTGGCAATGAGTTCTATGGGCTGACTATGTGGAGAAGCATTTTCTTCCATTTGTTTTAAACCTATTGCCTAATAATTTCATTGGGCAACTCCTTGTTGTTGTTGCTTGAAAACATAATTAACACTTCCTTATTCACTCCCTCCATACTCTTCAAGATTTTATAGAGCTCTCTTTTATCCCACCTTAGCCAAAGATAATTTTAAGATGAACAGTCCCAGTATTTTAAATTTGTACACAAAAGTTGGTCCATATACCTAATGATTTTTGTTGCCTTTCTCTGTACGTTTTCTAATTCGAATAAATATCTATCTTAAGGTGGGCTGATCAGAGCTCCAACTAGTATTCAAGGTTTAGGTGTACCAGGGGATTTATGTAGTGGCATAATATTTTGGGTTTTTTTTCCTCCTCCCCCGCAGGGTTCCCCATATTCTATGAATGTGCAGCGGCAGTCAAAAAACTAATAGAACTGGAAGGAACCTAGAGAGGTCATCCAGTCCAGAGTCCTTTGCACTCTCAGCAGGATCAAGCACCATCTAGATCAGGAGTAGGGCACCTTTTTTGGGTTGGTGGCCGCTGACCCATAGAAAAATCAGTTGGGCCAGGGGTATTGGGGTATGGAGTGCCAGTGCAGGCTTCCCAATGCTGGGGGGGAGGAGCTCTGAGCCCCAGGGGCTGGATCCAGGCAAGCCAGGGACCGCATCTGGCCCCTGGGCCTTAGATTCCCTACCCCTGATCTAGACCATCCCTGAAAGTGTGTCCAAATTGCTCATCAAAACCTTCAATGATGGAGGTTCTACAGTTTCCCAGGCAATTTATTCCAGTGCTTAACCACCCTGACAACTAGGTAGATTTTCCTAATGTGCAACCTAACCCTCCTTCACTGCAGTTTAAGCCCATTGTTTCTTGTAGTATCATCAGAGGTTAAGGAGAATAAATTTTCTCCCTTCTCCTTGCAACACCCTTTTAGGTACATGAAGGCTGTTATCGTGTCCCTTCTCAGTCTTCTCTTTTCCAGCCTAAATTAATTCTTTTAATCTTCCCTTATAGGTCATGTTTTCTAGACCTTTAATCACTTTTGTTGCTCTTCTCAGGGCCTTCTCCAGTTTGTCTACATCTTTCCTGAAATGTGGTGTCCTGAACTGGACACAATACTCAAGTTGCAGCCTAATCAGTGCAGAGTAGAGCAGAAGAATTATTTTTTATGTCTTGCTTACAACACTCCTGCTAATACATCCCAGGATGTGTTGGTTTTTTTCTCCAACAGTGTTGTATTTCCCTAGTTTATTAACAAGAAGGTCATGCAAGCCTGTCTCAAATGTCTTACTAAAGTGTAGGTATATCACATCTATCACTTCCTCCTTGTCTACAAGGCCTGTTACCCTGTCAAAGAAAGCGATCATGTTGGTTTGACATCATTGCTCTTTACAAATCCATCCTGACTGTTTCTTATCACCTTATTAACTTCTAGATGTTTATAAATGGATTCCTTAATTATTTGCTTCATTATCTTTCTAGGTACAGAAGTTAAGCTGACTGGTCTGTAGTTTCCTGGGTTGTCCTTATTTCCCTTTTTATAGATGGGCACTCGGGGCATGTCTACACTGCAGGGCAAAAGTTGAATTAAGATACGTAACTTCAGCTACGTCAATTACGTACCTGAAGTCGAAATGGCTTAATTTGGCCTTTGGCACTGTCTACAGAGTAGGAAGTTGAAGGAAGAACCCTCTGCCAGCATGTCCTTCCAAGGGTAGTTGCCACGGCCATCTCTGCTACTCTCAGTTGCATTAGTTTCACATTAGGTGAGCCTTTATGTAATAAATCACTTAATGGCTTTATAGAATTTAACACCTTGCTCTCACCGAGAAACTCGTCATAGGCACACCTGTGAAGTACAGGTGTCATGTGCTGTCTGTATGATACACTATCCTGCACCTACATAGTATCTCAATGGTTTGTGTTTAGCCCCATATGCAGTTATCTCAATGTGAAAAACATGCAGTCGGTGATTGTACCAAAGTGTGCTCATACAAAAGAAATGGTCACACAATTTCCTTTCCAGCAACAGATGGAAAAATATAATTTTACCAGTGATGCTCTGAATACTCAGAAATAGATCAAGATCTGGTAAAATATCTCAATTACAAACTTGCTTTGCAGAAGGTGAGTCAAGAAATGCGGATGTAAAATTGACCACTTTCTGGCTGCATTCCTCAAATTGCCAATGTTATCTCAAGTCTTGTCAGGTCAACTCTGACAACTAACCCTTATCCAGCCTCCAGGAGCTGGATCAGAACTGATACAAATGAACAATAATTTCCATTCCTGCTTACTCCTTCACATAGCACAAGAACATGAAATTAATAGGCAGCAGATTTAAAACAAAAGGAAGTACTAATTCAGTTGTTTCAGTCACTCTGTGGAACCTGATGCCAGGGGATGTTGCAAAGGCCAAAATTATAACGTGGATCAAAAAAGAACTAGATAAGTTCATGTAGAATATATTTGTCAATGGCTATTAGCAAGATGGTCAGGAACGCAAAACCATGCTCTGGGTATCCCTGGCCTAGCCTGTTTGTCAGAAGCTTAGAGTGGACAACAGGGGGATGGATCATTCCACGATTACCTGTTCTGTTAATTCCCATTAGGGTACCTGGCATTGGCCACTGTCAGAAGACAGAATACTGGCCTAGATGGACCATTAGTATGACCCAATATGGCTGTTCTTATGTTACCTTATGTTGGCATGTTTGGTAAATATGCCAAACTGTCTTACTAGCTCAACAGCCTCACACGCGCATTAAGTAGGAAGAGTGACAGAACAAGCTTCTCGGGTACACAGGATGAGTTCCAAAATTACTTTGAGACCCTGAGGAAAGTATAGGGTGACTAGATGCCCCAATTTTATAGGTTCAGCCTGATATTTGGGGCATTGTGTTATGTAGGCTTCTGTTCCATTTCTCTCCGCCGCCCCCCCCCCCCCCCCCAGCTCCTAATTTTTCACACTTGATTCTGGCCATCCTAGGAAAGTAAAAATTACCATTGGCAGGGGGAGGGGAGAGGAGAAGAGAAGGAGGAGCTGCAGATGTGTCAACAAAACCTTAAGCTTAGAGTGAGCCAAAACAGTTTGACAGATTGAGAAGAATTGGTAGGGATGCTTCTTTGTGCAGTTTAACTCTGATTTTAGATGTAATAGTTGAATTCTGACCAGTTCTTTCTATGTTTATATATAAACAGTTTTTGTAGCAATTACTGCCATGGAGAAAAAGCTTAAAACTATAAATTACAACAAATTAATTTTAAAACCACAAACCACTATGCATGCTCTGAGAAATTTCAAGCCATTGTGAGCAATTCCCACAAAGAAATAATCTCTTAAATGTGTTTCATCTGGAGGGCATCTGAAGAGTCAAGGACCAGGATAAATCCACAAATCTCCTTTTTTTTTGAAATTTCAAGAGATGGAAAAATTGCATGATCCATTGTAGATTTTCTGGAATTACTGCTGGAGATTAAATGTATTGTTGGCCATCAAGATACTAATATATGAAACACTCAAAAAACAATAGTGATTTGTAATAATGGCTCAAATTAAAGTGTGGGATTTGACCAAATGAAGCAAAACATGTAGGTGGTTATTTTGAATATCCAGAAATTTCAGTATTACGAAGATGTTGATAAATCTGTATGAACATAATGAATTATTTTGTGTTTGGTGTTTGAAATTGTGCATAAATATCTGGTTGAACTACAAACACTTGTTGGTGGGATAGTGTGCAATATTTGTGTTTTTTACTTTTAATGTGTTTTTGGGAAATACAGAATTCAACTTTTAAACTCTCTCCTTTATTTTTGCAGTGCAACTTGCACACTCTGGGTGATTATATAATTAATTAAGCTTACTGGGTTCCTGACCTATGAAAGCTTTCAATAATGGAACATGATCTAGTGATTTGGAAAAGAACAGTGATGACTGACCCTATATCAAAATAAATTAAAGTTTTAAAAAATGCATTGCTTCAAAGTCATGGCATCGGTTTTTCAATTTGTACACTGGATTCCAACAGTTTGGCTTTTTAGGCTGTCTGCATGGCAATAAAACACCCATGGCTGGCCCATGCCAGCTCTGAGACCAAAGTGTAATTGTCTAAATTGCAATTTTTTGCAAGCCAAAGTCAGCTGACCTGGCCAGTGGCAGGTGTTTCTTTGTAGCGTATACAAGGCTTAACAAACGAGCGCCCCCATTGACTTGGAAAAGGGATAACAGCCTACACCATATATATATTCTGAATATCTTCGACACCTCTTTCTAATGAAGTTTTCTAAGCAGGCTTCTGTATCCCCTCATTCGATTTACTGTTTTTTCTCTTAATGTCAAAGGGGGGAAAAAGAGATTGAATCAAAAATTAAATTGGGATTGAACCATATCAGATTATGCCCATAGAATACAAAGCATAGTATTTTATATGGGGTGAAATTTATCTTGTGCAGAGTGTTCGGAAAGAACACTTTAAAAATATTGATGTCCATTTTTGGTTCTGTCTTTGGGGGTCCTAGATAGTTACCCCCACTTTCTTTCTCTAGTCTCCTTCATTCCAAAAGCTGTAATATGCCAAGTACAATAGAGCTGTCAGTTCTTTGGGTCATAGTAGTGACACACATTTGAAGGATGAAATACAAGGTATCAGTTGGACAGTCTGACCTTCAAAAGGTCAAGTGCTTCTCATCATGAATGTTAAATGTGAAAACAGTTCAAAACCTTACATTATAATTGACACTGCCAAGCTTCCTGCTGCTATTCTTCATCTTTCTTTTGAAAGGAGAGCATGTTTTTTAGAGCATTTTTGAGAGCCTACTCTAAGAGCAAACCATTTTCGATTTCACTTCAGCCCTTTCTAAGGAACAGTATTCTCTCATTTTTCCACCCCTGAGCGGTTGTTCTCATATCTCCATGTTGGTGTGAATAAAAATATTCATGGGAGGGCAGGCAGGCAAAGGGTTCATAATATAGGAGGAGGCTCAGCCAGGGGGCAGAGGATTGTGGTGCAAGGCTGTGAGGGCTCCAGCTGGGAGTATAGACCAACTATGGGATGGGGATAGGTTTGGGAGGGATTTGGGGTGAAGGACCATGCTCCAGGGCTACTGCCAGGAGAGAGGCCTTGCAGCAGCACTGGGGCTAGAGGGAAAACTGTGGCAGCTTTGGGGCCAGTCCTCCCCATCTGCAGCAAGTTGGAAGGACAGGCTAGGTGCACATTGGAGTGCCAGAGCGGGTTCTAGGTTCAGGCTCTGGGAGGGTGTTTGGATGCAGAGCTGCTCGGGGCTAGAGCAGGCGCTTGAGGTGCAGGAGGGGGTTCATATCTGGGGTGAGGTTTTGGGATCCAGGTTGACTTGTCGGGATGCTGCAGGTTTCTGCCCTGTGCAGCTTCCCTGTGGGCCTGTGCTGGGCTAAATAGGTAGGTCATCGCTTACTGTGAATTTAAGTTGTGAATATATGGATTATCCAAGCATTCACTTGTCTGAAAAATTCACAGGGTTAAAAACTTGTTCAGTAATCGAATGAAAAGATATTGTTAATATTTAACTAAAATGTTTGCACTGTAAATGTTAAGGCTCTCTTTATGATTGTTAAACTGGTATTAAAACAGGTCTGAAAACTAGTTTAACTTTTTACCCAGTTGTCACTGAGCCAGTACCACAAAAATGCTTTGTTTAGAACAGTGGTTATCAGCAACTAAAAACTGAGAAATGACAATTGTAAAACACTGCTTTCTAGTATGATTCCTGGTGATATGTGCTTTTGCTCCCAGAAAATTCACAGTGCTGGGATGTTGGAATTGGCTGCAATTGTCTAAAAAAAACTATTCAAGGATAAATCAGTTTTGTGACATTAGTGTCGTGTTCTTCTGAAAAAAGGAAAAAACAACCGTAACATTAAAGATGCAGGATTACAGCACAAAAAGACAGGGTTTCTTCTCTTGGGAGAATAGGCTAAGGGTCAAAGGTACATTTCCCATGTTTTTTTCAAGTGCTTCCTATGGAATGAGGAGAAATAGCTAAAGAGGAAATAGAGATTCAGTGTTCAATATTTGTGCAACACAATTTACATGCTCTGTTTTTGTAACTGTCATAGAAAGACTCACACAGAAGAAGTCACATAAATGAAGAATTCCATTGAGCTTTAAAGAGCACCATAGCCTCTGGCAAAGGAGCAATGTTCAGTGCTGTTGGGTAGAAGGAGCTCTGGGTGCAGGAAATAAATGTGATCTGTTTACTTTCTGGGCTGGTAGAGATTATACAGATCACAAAGAAAATGGCAAACTTGTATCTTGATCATGCTTAGGGTTTAGGCTTGCATGTGAGTGTTTCCGGGATTAAGGGAGTGGTGTGGGAGAAGCTGACCTTAAATATTCAAAAATCATGAGTTGGGCTCTAAACTATTATGAAAATAGCTTAAAAGACATGATTTTAAAAGAATTTTGGATTGCTTTTATTTGCCATTTGGAGTTCTCAGGTTTTGTCTGGAAATATGTGGACTAGAGAAGTAATTTTTTTTTTAAAGCAAGTGATCTCTCATCTCCACAAAGTCACAGCTTGGACTTGGAAAAAAAAATATTGCAAAACTTGGATTGAAATGGCAAAATACTCAGTACTTTTGAGGAATTGGAACACAGGTTTCTGATGTTCATGGAGACTTAAGGCAAAATTATTTGTAAGTGCCTGTTGTAGTCATCATGATAGATCTCCAAGGACTTTGATGTTACTCCAACTACATCAGTGTTGACTTTATTGAGGTGAAAGAGAACCTGATCCACTTCTGGACTACTTGCCCTTCAGTCAGTGGGAAGTCACTTATTTTTGGGATGGGTGAATTCTGAGATGGCTGGAGGTAAAGAGATATCCCTCCAAAAATAAAGGGAGATGAGAGAGAAATTGGAGGTTGATGAATGCTGCTATGATTAATTAAATCCCTTTGAGTATTTAGAACACTGTATATAGGATATGTGATTAGCAAATCAGTATTAGCAACGATTGCGTAATTTAAACATGCCAAATCTGTGATCTGTGTTTACTTCTTAGTGGGACTGGGGAGCAACAAAGCTGCTACTAATGTTAGCTGTTCCTGATAAAAGTGAAACCAAAGAGTAGCTGATCTTCTCTAGTGTCACAGTACTAGAATTTCAGAATTTTTTTCATGCTGGAGATCTTGCTGGGATGACTCATGGATTGTTTGAGGATTTTTGTTAATTTTTATAAACTTTCCAGTTGAATTGGAGCTAAGGTGGTATTCCCAAAGGCTCAAAAGAAAAAAAGTTACTAAATTAAAGTATAGACAGGAATCCCACTTCTTTTGCTAGCTGTTACTCACGAAACTGTGTAGAACTTGTATGGAATGTAGGAGAATGCTGCACACCTGAATGTCCTAGGTTTGGGGATCCCTGGGAAATATAACATGTTGTTTTCCCCTGAACAAGGAAACCCTATCTTAGGGCAGTTCTACAACTGAATCTGAAACCACAAGATCAAATACAATTGTAGTAATGCAATTGACAAATCACAGAATCTAACAAGAACCATAAAATCAATAAATGGCTTGGAATTGCACTATTTTTCCATCTCTAGCCATAATAGAGTGCAGATAATAATAGCTTTTCTCCAAGGAATCCTGCAGTACTTTTAGCTTGCTGAAGTTGAGCTGAGGCTGCTGATTTATTCATTAAGCTTGGGGATGGGGGTTCAGTCTTTAGAACCTACAATAATGCATCTGTTTTAAAAGACTGACTTTTATTTCTTATGTTGGTTAGTGATGGGGACGGACACACCTACCCACCCTCTATTTAAGCCTCTTTCATAGTAACCTAGGGCCACCGAGCTATTTAAGCCTCTTTCATAGTAACCTAGGGCAAGTAATATTGAGTTGTGTGCCTGCTTTTCCCCATGAAATGGGGGGAGAGGAGACTTTCATCAAAATAATCTTTATGGAAGTGTTAGAATGTTAGATGGACTCACACTCACACTCTCAGTAAATGTTAACATTGAAATATCAAGACCTTTCAGAAGTTGATGTGGAACATTCAAAGGGTGACTTTTTGGACAAGCATCTAAAAATGATTAGAGGATTTTCTGGGGGAGGGGGGGAGTGGAATTCAGCGATGGCTCTTGCTAGCAGGGGCAACTGGTGAGGAAGGACATGGGGGGTACAAGCCAGGTGACTGCCCCCCACATGACTCAGCTACCTGTGTGTAGGGTTGCCAGGTGTCCGGTATTCACCCGGACAGTCCGTTATTTTCAGCTCCTGTCCGGTAAAAAAATTCAGAGAATACCGGACACCTAAAATGTCCGGTATTTTCTGAATGTTTCCCTGGCCAGGAGGCGAAAATGCCGGGCACCTGGCAACCCTACAAACACTCAGCGCCCAGCCTCTCCCTTAACACCCCCCCCAGTCCCCAACACCCCCAGCCCCCGACCCCAACCCCAGAGTTGTTGACTTGAGTCCCACGACTTGAACTCAAGTCCAACTTAAGTCGCCTAGGTGACTCAACTTGAGACTCGCTAATTTTGTTAAATCGACTTGGTGAAAAAATTGTCTGAAAATGTCAATATTGATGGCTTGTACAAAAGTGACTTGTCATTTTTTAAATTAAGACTTGAGACTTGATTTGGGACTTGATTCGAAAGTGACTTTAGGGACTCGAGACTCGACTTGAGACTTGAACTGTAGTGACTTGAGACTCGACTTGGACTTGACAATGACAACTTGAAGACAACACTGCCCAGCCCCCATGCTTACCTGGTTCCCCAAGGCTGCTGGCACAAAATGGCTGCCAGCCAAAAGACCTAGGGGAAGCAATGCTTTCCCCTGGGTCTTAGTGCTCAACCGCTCCCCTGCACTCACTGTTAAAGGGGACATGCTGTTTGGTATTTTTGTTTCAACCATCTGGCAACCCTATTCACAACCCATAAAATAAATAAAGCCTTAATATACATCTTATCTACTTTCTTCCACTGTGAGTTCCTCCTCTGGGTTCAACTGGGGTGGGCTTGGCTGACTTTTGAAAAACTAGCTCTCTGAAGGGGCTGCATTCTCTGTGTCCCCCTCCTCAATGAGCTTTTTGTCAATATGCACTTTTGGGGCTCTTTCCTCTGGATTTCCTGAGGTGTCCACAATTACTCATGGTATGGTTGTGGGGTCCCTACCTAGTACAACTCCAGCTCCACATAGAAGCAGCAAGTATGGGGTGGGGAGAGGGGTAGTTCTGGATTTTCTGTAGGTCTCCATTGCCTTTTGGTATGACTGCTGCAGTTCTTTCCCCTTTGACCAACATAGCCACTTGTCAGCTCCAGCTTCTGCTTTCATTCTGCATGTTTATTTCTGCTTTAGCCTGAAGCTGGGCTTGCACTGTTCCTTTTCCCACAGGCTGAGGAAATCCAGGACTTCTTTCCTGGACCAAGAAGCTTTACATGGAAGAAAAGGAAGACTTGCCAAGGAGGGATAGCAGAAAGTGAAGCATTCCAAAAACACACTGCGTATTTTACTTTATTTATAGGGTTGCCAGGTGTCTGGTTTTGAACTGGACAGGCCAGTATTTGAGCTTTCTGTTTGGGAAACAAATTGAGAAAATATAAATGAGAAAATAAAAATGTCTGGTATTTTCTAAATAAGATGTAATGTAGATTGTGATGTAATGTCAGGTGTGTCCGGTATTTTTGTTGAAACCATCTGGCAACCCTACCTGTGTGGGAGGTGGGGAAGTCAGCTGGGGGGAGGATTCTGTGTTAGGCAATATGTGTGTGGCAGCTTGGTGAGGGTTGTGAGTGTGATGGGAATCTGGATGCACAGGGACTTTGTGTGTGTTGGGGGGGCAGGGTATTTCCCGGTGCAGTGGCACTGGGTCTCTGCAGGGAGGTTCAGGTGAAAGTGATTGGGGCTCAGTGCAGGGAGTCTAGGTGTGGAGGCTACATCAGGAGGTGCTGCTGGAAGATAGAGTTGGTGGGGTGGGAGTCTCAGTGCAGATGGCTGTGGCTTAATGGGGTGGGAGTCCAGATGCAGGAGGCTAGTGGGGTGTGTTTCTGTGGGGATGGTCTGGGTGCAGGGTGAGGATCCAGATGCAGGGTAGTAGTGGAGGGGGGTGGGTTACAGCTCTCATCTTGGAGTCTACGTGCACAGATATTGGGTGAATGGGAGAGCAGCTCCCCATGTAGTGAGTGACAGGAAGGGAGGAACCCTTATTGATACACAAGTCATCTTTAATAATTAGTGAACGTTGGACCACGTTCTGAGGTAAGACTTCCACTGAAGTGAATTGGCAAACACTGAGTAACACCTGTCTGGATTTGGTGTGTGATGAGGAGGTTATCAAATAGTTACTCTTTAGGAGTTTTAGGTTTTGTCAGATACATAATGAAAGGAAGCGTCAAAGGAATCTATTTTGGTTTTAGTCTATGGTGTCAGGGCTCATCTACAGCTGACAAATGTCAGGATCCTAGGTTTTGCCAAAAATGCTGCTACAGTATAGAAACACTTGCAACATGTTGCCAACAGTGTATCAACATATGGCAAAATTTTTAAATTGGTGTGTTACCAAACTTGGTACTGCTGAATTATTTAGGATTTCTTCAGTAATTTTGAAATACACATTAGACGTGACAATTGTAAGCTATTGTCTCAAATTGTCATTCTATCTGATCTGTCAAACTGGGCAGGATTGGATGGGAGACATCCAAGGCAGGTCCAAAGAACTCTTGGAAAAGGTGTAAAATTAGCAGCTAACCCTCTTCCCTGTAGGTCGGTATTGTACTAACTCCCCATTGTAATGTTGGGGATACCGCTCTGGGACAGATGCTCTCTTTCATTGAGATGTAAAGTTAAAGTGAAGTCTTTTGAGGTCAGTGATTCCAGGCATTATTTGCAAGAGCAGAAGTGTTATGCTTGGTATTCTGGCCAAATTCCAGTTTGAGTATAAAAGAATCTCCCAGTGTAAATTCCCTTGGAGTTTCAGTTAAATGTAATAGCCTTCACATTTCCTAAGGCTTCATCCTGCAAACATTTAAACACAGATACCTTTTCTCTCCCCCCTCCCCCCAATAAATTTGTTATGTAGTGACAGTGTTGTGTGCTGTTAAATAGCTTCTGTTATATTGTGCATGTATGTAACTTGTACATTTGTGTGTGGAATATGTGATAGCACAGATAGTAATAGATAACATTTGTAATAGATATTGCTGCCATTCTAACAGCTCCCTGTTTAGATGTTTATAGCTTTATCAGAAGGTTTTGGGCTTAATTTTTCCATGTTTGGTTTATGAGTTGGGTTGAATTGGAATGCTTTGTGTGTCTATATATAGTAAAAACTTCTAATATGAAAGTCTGGAGATGTCAGATTCGAAATAAAACTGACAAGTTCCTTATTGTTTCTATTTCTCTGTGCAGCAGGATGACAAAAAGAGAATGCTAATTTCTGTAACTTGTTTGAGAGCAAAGAATAGAAAACATTGTATGTATATAGCAGCCTTTTATTTGAGCATACTATTGAGCATGCCATCATTTTTCATGTGGAACTCCACAGTAAAACCAAAAAGGAGTTCAGCCTAAAAAAGTCAGTGGCGCTATATAGCCCTATAAAATTATTACATCACTGTGTACATACTAGTTGTAGATAATCTCTGTACAGTTCAGTATAATTTAGCTCAAGTTTGTAGAAGTTGTCATGGGGGAAGCTGGGTAAACTTGGGCACTAGGCAGTTTATGATTGTGATCCACAAGCTGCAAGTTTCTGCTAACATGGTAAGCAGTGAAATAGTTTTAAAATGGTGACATTTTAAATTGACTATTTCATTGGGAGTTATGGATCTGATCACAGGTCTTAGAATTCTTGTTACAAGCAATCTCAGACCTAGGAAGTCTATGCTGCATTGGTTTACATTAGATATCATGGTGCAGAGTATCCACTGGCAACCAAGCAGCGCCCTTCTGCCTTCCAGCCTGCTGCTGCTTGCCTGACCAACTTCTCCTCCACCCTCCCAGCACTTCCGGAGCACCATGAACAAACAGCTAATTCAAAGCATTCAGGAAGCCCCAGAAGGGCAGGAGAGAAGCTAGGATGGGATGTGCTTGGGGAAGGGGCAAGGTGTAGCTGAAAGCTTGCAGGAAGGGGGGTGGAATGGGGGCTGGGTGGGAAGAGACTGAGCAGGGGTGAGGCTTGCGGAAAGGAGTGAAGTGGGGGTGGGACCCGGAGTGGAGGGGCGGGGTGCTGAGTACTCCCCTAGCTAGAGTGTTCTATGGTAGACACTCTCTTGGTGTAAACTGATGCCAGTGGGCTATGACGACTTATCAGTTGAGGATCTGGCTCATAATTTTAAAATATTGAAATCTTAGGTTCTGATTGATAATTCTGAGACAAAGGGTGGATTCTGGTGGGTACATTAGGGGTGGTGTTAGGCTCAAGGTTCTAAAGAGGAGGAGTTATTGCGGCATGTAATAGAGCAGCTGAATTTGTCGTATTTCCTTAATTTCCACCTAAAGTATTATAATGAACAACTAATGACACTTCAGCACTTTTCAGTCTTGAACCCTCACCCTTATGTAATCTTTCTGAATGTCCATTATGTTCAGTTTACATTATGGTCAGGTATCTTTGTTGACTAGCAATACAGATCAAAATGCACTGCGGTATCTGCTGTTTTCATTTTGGATTACATTACCATTTCTCTCATAACAACAAAATGAAAATGGCAGGCTTGAATACGTGGCCTTTACATTATTTTAAAATAGTGTTTTAATATAAGTATTTTGACATTACTTGAACTCGATTTGTAATGCACCTTCTTCACAAGTGATTTATCCTATTGCTGGGCATTATGCAATCTCAATTAGCAAGGTAATTTTGAAAATATTTCTAGAGGTCATATGTCTCTTTGTGCATCTAGTAGCCCTAAAATCTTGAAGTCTCGTTTGTGTGTGCAAAATGGCATTAGTTACATTTCCCTCCCTCTCCAAAAAAAAAGGGGGGGGGGGGCTTTTAAAATTTGGCCTTGCTCACTTGATTACAGTAAATAGTTTGTAGACACTTGGTGAGAAGTATTTACTCCTCCTATTAGCTTCTTGATATTAAGCCCTTTGCTGCCTTCAGACTTGCAGCATATAGCTTGCAAATGGCCTCACTGGTAGGTCTCCCACAGATGTGAGTGTGCTTCAGTGACAGCACGCTATAGGAAAGGAAAATAGGTATGGCTTCAAAAGACTGAATTCAGATGTTTCCAGAGGAATGGATCCATCTGCAAAGAGCTTATAGGATGTACTGACCATATATTTTTACATGACCAGCCATTTCTGTATGTAATTGGATGGTGTACTGCTGACATCATGTCTCTCTTGACTCTGTAGAGATGTGCTAGTCAAACAGCTGTTATGCTTTCTGTCACATGGTATACTCCACTCACCATTTTGCAGGGAGCCTGTCTCATGCATTATTGGTACCAAATGAGTTTTAATCTATCCCTTTTTTGTGAGATTAATGAATCCTGTAAACCCCCCCAACCTCAAATTTTTCTAATCTAACATTCGCTTGGGATGTTGGATCTCAACACGTAATCAAAAAGCAAATGACATGTTTGATTCTGTACATTTGACCTTGCAGTCATGTCCTGCAAGATGTTGATTGGTAGGACACCTCCCTTACCTTGCACATGAATGACAATGTATACTTCACATTAGGGTTGAAACTAGATATATATGGCTCCCATTGCACTAGTATCTGAACACCTCATAAACATTGAATTTATCCTTGTAACACTCCTGTGAGGTAGGGAAGCATTACCACTTCTGCAATATAGACAGCAAACAGTGGCATGAAGAGATTACATGATTTGCCTAAGAACATGGAAGCAGTTGCAGGCAGAGCCAGGAATTGAACTCAGATCTCCTGAGGCTCTAGCCAATGCCCTTGCCCCAAAATGTTTCTCTGTTGGGAAAATGAATGGAAATTAGAGCTAGGGTTGCCAAATGGTTTAACCAAAAATACCAAACACCCCCTCCCCAAAAAAAAACCCACCAGGAAAAAAATTCTGTGGGGGGGAAGGAGGGAGACCAAAGTTGTTGAGACAAAAAAAAAAAAACACCACAGCATGGCTCCTTTCAGAGTGCCTGCAGAGTCAGAATAGGGAAAGGAACAGGGAAGTATATATGAATGGAGATTGCCTATCTCCTAGAACTGGAAGGGGACCTCGAAAGGTCATCGAGTCCAGTCCCCTGCCTTCACAGCAGGACCAAGTACCATCCCTGACAGATTATTGCCCCAAATCCCTAAATGGCCTCCTCAAGGATTGAACTCACAACCCTGGGTTTAGCAGGCCAACGCTCAAACCTTGGAGGCTTTTTTTTTTCTCAACAACTTTGGTTCCCCCCCCCCCCCTTTCTTCCCCTCCTTCAACAGAATTTTTTCCCAGTTTTTTTGGGGGGGTGTTCGGTATTTTTGTTTCAACCATCTGGCAACCCTATGGGGGACACTGCATTGTGTTGCATGCAAAAAACTTCCCATCAATTGATGTGAAGTATCCTGAACCTGGTGACTCTGGAGCCTGTTACAAACACATCTTCCCAAGGCATTTGAAAACTGGACATTGGGGAAATCAGGGATTTGAAATTGTCTGACTTACTGGTGGTGGGGTATATGCAGAATTCTACTGCTGCACTTTAGACTTGTTGGGGTGATATTTGGAGATATTTTAAGTTACTTCAAGACTGCCCAGAACATTTGGCTAGATGCTCATTTTTATTAATCCAAATTAACTTGAGAACAAAGATTAAATGACCAAACTTATTAGTGTATAACTAAGCACCTGATCCAACTCACTGAAGCAAAGGAGACTTTTCACTCCCAGTAACATGAGGTGGATTTGGACTTGAACGATGAAGTAAGAACATGAAGTGTGAATGCTAAAATTGAAAAGAACAGCTACAACAACATTATGTTTAAATGCACCAGAGAAGAACCAAGTATGTTTCAATGTACCTTGTCTCTTTTCTTCTTTCAGTGGGATCTTGTTTGTGACTCTTCCTGGAAAGTCCACATTGCTAAATTCTCTCTACTAGTAGGATTAATCTTTGGCTACTTGATAACAGGATGTATAGCTGACTGGTGAGTGAAACATCTGTTAATGCTATATCATTTAAATGAATAGAGATGTTCAGTATCTCTCAAACTTTAAAAAAAGTTGCTCTTCATGGAAAAATCTTTTAATAATTATATCTGCAGACCTCTGAAAAATGTTGCATGAGTTGGCAATACAAAATTGCATTTTAATTGCTTGGGCTGATTCATTTATAGCATGATAAATAACTTAAAAGGAAAATATTTAACCATTGACTTCTAATTATTTGCTGTTGACACACTTTTACTTCTGTCATGACAGAGCTGAATTAAATATTTTCTAATTATTTAAAAAACAAGCTTTTGTTTAGATAGCAATAGCCTCTAGTGTTCTGTCAAATACTCGTTACAGGCACAAATTGCTTTTTAGCCATATTTGGTGATAAAAAGAGGCAAGGTCAACTCACATTTGGCCCAGAATGTTCATCTTATTTTTAAAAGGTCTTTATAAACCTTACCATTGTTTTGCTAATTTTTAAAATTGTTTTGAAACAAATGAACATTTCCTTGAAAGTTTGAAACCCAAATATTGCAGCATTAAGAACACATCTCCATATTACTCAGAGTGTGGGATACATACCTCTGGATTACTGGGGAATGGGAGCATTCAGAGAACTCTCAATCACACTCCAGAGTCTGTTTTTACTTTAAAAAAATCACTATCTATTTTGGTTACAAAGTAAAATTTTATAGTGTGGCCAAAGTAATATCTGCCTGAGCTTGCAGAGAGCCTGAAACTCTAGTTTTGGGGTATGAAACTACCCCATTCATTCCAGTGGATGCTAACTCAGTTGTCAATGATTAACTACTAATTAAAGCAGGGAAGAGACTAGTAAATATGTAGTGTTATGAAGATTAACATGATTACTGCCCACTTTGGTGCTATACCTCAAAGCTGTGAGGAGGAGAACCTTGCTGCATTTGAGGCAACGTGGCCTGAATCTTTACAGCGTCTTAATTTCAATTTTAACTAATCCAAACAAATGTTTTTAATATACATAAATTAATGTCCAGTATCAAATATTCATTGCTACTTAAAATAAAGGTTTAAAAATATATTCAATAGAATACAGTTGTTATGCTTATAAGAAGCACACAGGATCTTTTTCAGGGGAAAAGGCAATATGCCGCATTTGAGAATACAGTAGAGAAGCAGTTAACATATGCTTTATAAAGACACAGCTATATACACACGCGCGCGCGCGCTTGCACACACGCGCCCTGCAGATGGTGCATGGTTACCAGTCCGTCATGGATTAAGTCAGTCTTACTGGCCAGGCCAGGCTGACTGAGCAAGGAGTCGGGGTTCTTCTGAGGCGTGGCTTGTAGGACTGAACCCAGAGTTTAATGGCCAGAGCCCCCCTTCTTATACATGTAAGTCCCATTGGAGTCTGAAGGTATTGCAGTGTCATGCTGCAATCATGCATCCTTAAGAGGTGTTAATCTGTGTGTTCCAGAGTTATCCTTCGATGGTGATTGTGAGGCTTTCCATTGATCTCTCTTTGTTGGGACGGTGTCTCTGCCTGTCTCCAAGGTTGTCAATGCTGCTGATTTAATTCAACCTCAAGACAAAATGCATGTTTCTTATCTTCAAAGTTTCCATTTCTTATTAATCACCTGGGCATCTGTCACACTTACACACACATCTTCCCCTCACGCCCCACAAGTGTACAGAGTTTCAGACAAGATGAATAGTTACTAGAAGACACAACTTAGTTTGTGATGCAGACATGAGATACAACTTAATTTGTAATGCTAACAGGGAGCACAGCCTTATAGTAAACATTGTCTAATCATGAGAGAGACACAGAGAGAAATAGAAGCTACAGAACTTATAAGCAAGTCATTATACATTAAATAATTATGCATCATTCTTATAGTCTTATAACCAATACTAAAATATAAATTTTTGCTACACAGTTGAATTTTATTTAATTAGAATTATAAATTTAGGGTAATGCTTGAAAAACATGTGACAGAGTTGTGGGGGGATGGTGAGAGAGTCTGATTTGTTTTACTGACCCGCAAAGAAGCAGCAGTGTCTTGCCTTAGGTTTTAAAAGTTTGGCAAACTCAAAGGTAAGTGACTAGATTAACAAAAGGGAAATTGACTTTAATTTATTTTCATTGCCTAAGTTGAGAGAGCCTAAATAGTGACACAAATTGGATTTTGAATCTCTCAAAAATGTAATAATCTGAGTTTGTGGTAATTATATAAATAAAAAAATTGTTTGCAACATACAGTTTTTAAGTTGATGGCGTTCCCTTTAAAAGAAAACTTCTCAAGCTGCAACTGGTGGTATAGATGGAAGATTTATGGGCTCCAGCATGTGGAGATTCCATTCAAACGTGTGGCCAAATACTTATCCAACAACCAGGGCGTGGATGGCAGCACGGTGTCATATGGGCATTTCAGAAAGCGTCCTGTGTCAGTCAGGCAGTTTGTTGCTCTCTCTGGGCCAGCACAATGTGCTTCCAAAAATTTGTTGTTGTTGCTTTCTACAGAAGTAACATGATCACTGGAAATATGGCTGCCTAGAATTTTTCAGTGGTTGGCAACATTCATGCTTATGTACGCATAGAGTATGTCCCTCACACCCTCCCTTAGATCATTTTTCTTTTGATAGCATTGCTTACATGCATCTAATGCTATAAAATATCTGCAAGTGCATCAGGATATCACATCTCATATGTTGCTAGTTGCACAAAGGTCCAGGACCTAAATTCCCTATAAGATGCGTGGCCACACAGCTGCCTATTTTTCGTAGAATCATAGAACTGGCAGAAACAAAAGACAGAACTATGTAGCACTTTAAAGACTAACAAGATGGTTTATTAGGTGATGAGCTTTCGTGGGCCAGACCCACTTCCTCAGCTCAATTTGTGGAAGAAAATTGGCCCAACCATATATACCAAAGTGATACAATCAAAAAAATGAACACATATGAAATTGACAAATCAAATTTTAGAACAGAGTGGGGGTAAGGGGGGAAGGTTAGAGTCTGTGAGGTAATGACATTAGGGGTGATAATAGGGGAAGTTTCTGTGAGGTAATGACATTAGGGGTGATAATTGGGGAAGCTATCTTTGTAATGGGTGAGATAATTAGAATCTTTGAGACCCATACATAAAGTGTCAAATTTAAGCATGAATGACAATTCTGAAGCTTCTCTTTGAAGTCTGGAGTTAAAATCTCTTTGAAGCAATATGTATGTTTTAAGGTCATTGAGGGAATGGTCAGTCTGGCTGAAATGGCAAGCAACAGCTTTCTCTCTGTGAGAGAGTCTTATGTCTGTTTTGCGTGCATTGATTCTTTGGCGAAGTGTCTGAGAAGTTTGTCCAATGTACATAGCAGACGGACACTTTAAGCACATGATGGCATAAATTATATTTCTGGATGAACAGGAATATGTGTTCTCGATCTTGTAACTGGCATGGTTAGGTCCAGTAATGGTGTCAGCAGAGTAAATATGTGGACAAAGCTGGCACCGGGGTTTGTTGCAAGGGAAAGTTCCAGGGTTGGTATTAGTGTGGTATGTCCTGTAGTTGTAGGTCAGAATCATCCTGAGGTTAGGTGGTTGTCTATAAGAGACTATGGGTCTGTCTCCCAGAGCCCTCGGAGGGTAGTATCCTGTTCCAGAATAGGTTGTAGTTTATTGATAATGCGTTGGACGGGTTTAAGTTGGGGGCTATAGGTGATGACAAGTGGTGTTCTATTGTTGGTTTTCTTGGGTCTGTCTTGAAGTAGATGGTTTCTGGGTATTCGTCTGGCTCTTTCAATTTGTTTTTTTATTTCTCCGGGTGGGTAATTGAGGTTTGTAAATGCTTGGTAGAGATCCTGAAGTTTCTGGTCTCTGTCAGTGGGATTAGAGCAGATGTGATTGTATCTAAGGGCTTGGCTATGTGTCCTGGATGGGAGCTGGAGGCATGTAGGTAACTGTAGGAGTCAGTGGGTTTTCTGTAGAGAGTGGTGTCTAATTTACCATTGGTGATTTGTACTGTGGTGTCCAGGAAATGGATCTCTCGTGTAGAATGGTCCAGGCTGAGATTGATGGTGGGGTGTAGGTGTTTCTTGGGCATGGGTCCAGATCATAAAGATGTCATCGATGTAGCGTAAGTAGAGAAGGGGTAAAAGGGGATGGGATCTGACGAAACGTTGTTCTAAGCCAGCCATAAAGATGTTAGCGTACTGTAGGGCCATGCGGGTAGCCA
Source organism: Rafetus swinhoei (assembly GCA_019425775.1). NCBI lineage: Eukaryota > Metazoa > Chordata > Testudines > Trionychidae > Rafetus > Rafetus swinhoei. The sequence continues at coordinate 116,304,566 of CM033424.1, forward strand.
TGGCTGTGCCGCTGATCTGGAGGTATAAGTTGTCCTCAAATTGGAAATAATTGTGGGTGAGAACAAAGTTACATAGGTCTGCTACCAGATTGGCAGTGGTATTCTCTGGGATAGTGTTTCTAATTGTTTGTAATCCGTCTTCATGTGGGATGTTGGTATAGAGAGCTTCTGGCAGGAACTTCAAGAGATCAAGTCCAATCCCTGCAGTCATAGCAGAACTGAGAATCATGTAGCTCATCCCTGACAGGTGTTTGTCTAATATGCTTTTATAAATCTCCAGTGATGGACGTTCCATAACCTCCCTGGGGAATTATTCCAGTGCTTAACCATCCTGACAGTTAGGAAGCTTTTCCTAATGTCCAACCTAAACCTCCCTTGCTGCAATTTAAGCCCATTGCTTCTCGTCCTATCAGAGGTCAAGGAGAACAATTTTTCTTATAACACTCTTTTAGGTACAAGAAAGCTGCTATCATATGCCCTCTCAGTCTTCTCTTTTTCCAAACTAAACAAGCCCAATTCTTTCAGTCTTCCCTCATAGGTCATGTTTTCTAGGCCTTTAATCATTTTTGTTGCTCTTCCTTGGACTTTTTCCTATTTGCTCACATCTGTCCTGAAATGTGATGTCCAGAACTGGACACACTGCTCAAGGTGAGGCCTAATCAGCCCAAAGTAGAGTGGAAGAATTACTTCTTGTGTCCTTCTTACAAGACTTCTGTTAATACATCCCAAAATGATGTTTGCTTTTTTTGCAACCGTGTCACACTGACTCATTTAGCCTTGTGGTCCACTATGACCCCGAGCTCCTTTTTTCCATTTTGCATGTGTGCAACTGATTGTTCATTCCTAAGTGGAGTACTTTGCATTTGTCCTTATTGAATTTCATCATATTTACCTCAGATTTTTCCAGTTTGTCCAGATCACTTTGAATTATAACCCTATCCTCCAAAGTACTTAAAATCCCTCCTAGCTTGGTATTCTGCTAACTTTTTTAGTGTCGAAATCACTGATGAAGATATTGAACAGAACAGGACCCAGAAGGGATCCCTGCAGAACCCCACCATTATGCCCTTTCAGCATGACAGTGAACCATTGATACCTACTCTGTGGGACCAGTTGTCCAACCAGTTATGCACTCATCTTATAGTAGCTGCATCTAGGTTGTATTTCTCTAAGTTGTTAATGAGAAAGTCATGCAAGACTCTATTAAAAGCCTTACTAAAGTCTAGATATACCACATCTATCACTTTCCCCTTATCCACAAGGCTTGTTACCCTATCAAAGAAAACTATCAGATCTGTTTGACATTTTGTTCTTTACAAATCCATGCTGGCTGTTACTTATTATCTTCTATCTGAGAGGGGAGCAGAGTTGGGGGGCATGCAAGTTTCTGTGCCCTGACCTGGTTCCCCTGTTGAAGTGGTAGATCAGACCCCGGCTCTCTGACCCCACTCCCCATGGGAGCTCCAGGCGGGCGGAACAAGGCCAAGTCCATGCCTAACTTTTATTCCTGGCAGATGGTGTGATGGGGGCAGAATGTGGGGAGCATTCAGGACACACATTTTTATGGGGGGTCCCTGGCCAAAGCATCTATTTCTCCCCTTCTTCCAAGACTAGCTGGGGAAGGGGAGAAGCAACCCCATAGCTGCTATCTACCCACCTATCCTGTTCTGGCTATGCCACTGCCCAGGGATGGGAAAAATTAGAGGGGAACATTGTCCAGAACCACTTGCATCCTTTGTGCTTGTTGTTTAACAGTGTGTACAGGATTCCACATAACCCAAAGTTCCTCATGGTTTGGATTCAAGATTCTTTTTTTGGGCCCTAAAACCTGAAAATATAAATGTGAAAGGTACATATTTTTTCAACACAAAAAGAGGTAATTACCGTTTTGTTTTGAATATATGACAGTGTTATGAATCCAACTGCTGGGGAAATAATGTTCTGTTCTCTTCCTGATTTAAAAAGCCACACGCTAACCAAGAGTCCATCATCAATGTTTCATGAGGTTTGTAATACCGATTAAAGCAGCCTGCTTTGACCTTACTGTTGACCTGAATGTGCCGGATGGTGCTTTCTGTTTTAAAAATATCTCTGTTACATTCTACAGATGAGTTAAAGCTCTTGGCATGAGGTGTCAAAAGGGTGATGTTGGAGTTAAAAATGTACTGTGCCCATTCCCCTTGAAGAGGCCAATATGCTCTGTGTGTGAATTGACATTTAGAAAATGGGGCTAATCACATGTAAATTGCGATAAACATTCTTACACAGTCTTCCAATTCCCAAAAGCCTTAATAGCATCAGAAGAATATGCTCTGCCACTGTCTCTCACATCTAGATAGGACTTTATTGCTCTTATTCCAATGTAATTAAAGCAAATCCCCATAGTTTTAATAATTTATGTACATGTGCAGTACCTTTTTATAGTTGCATTGTTAACCAGCAGAACCTAAGCAAATGCCCAAATAAGAGTACTAAGTATTGAGATTAAATTAAATTTAGGACTTTGTAGAGAATGTGTCTGATGTAAGCTTTTTTAAGAAGTCTGTTTTCTTGCATATATTTTCCCCCCATATCTATATATGCCTTGGCACAATGGGATGAAGCCAAACCCCTCTAAATTCTGTAGTAATGTTAATTTTATTCTCTCTTCAGTCCCACAAAAGCACACTCAACTGTGGCTCATAATTGACAACACTTACAGAAATATAGCCTGTACAGTCAGGCAACTTTTTCCCCCCTGTTCGTCAATATTTTTGAGTTTGCTGTATTCAGCCTGGCTTCATGGTTTTTGGCGGTTAGAACATTGACCAGGTGGCCTAGTTCAGATGCCTTCCCTGAAAGAATGTCAGGAAAGGGGCAGATTGTAGCTAACTTTGATGGCTCATCTGTGGGACTTCCTGACTCTTGTTTACTGCATTGTTCTTCTATCAGTCCAGATGGCTGTCCTAAACATATGATGCTCTTCCCTCCTGGTTAGGAGCTGTACTCCAGTTCTAGCTTCATGCAAGATTGCTGATAGTCTGCTCTGTAATCTTGTTAATTCCTTCTTTGCAAGGAAAGCTAGAGGACGAGGAAGCTATAGGCAGGCCTGGACAGGCAGACCAAACAAATTGGCAGGTGTCTGACTGCAAATAGTTGAATCCTATGGCCCTTTGGAAATATTCTGAGTTTCATAGCTGGTGGATTGTGGAATCCAGGGAGGTGCTGCTGATTGAAATGAATGAAGTTCACCCCTTTTAGAGGTATTGCTTCAGGCTCTCTGAAGGCTGAGAAGGAGGGGTGATGCTTCATTTTTGAGGCTGTCTCCACAACCATAAGGACTAGAAACTTAGTTTTTAACCAAATGAAAGCTGAGATTTGTGGAGCTGAAGCATGTGGCAAGAGGAGAATTCTCTAGTAAATTTAATGGTCGTGGAAAATATTTTTTCCTCTTGAGGGAAAACTTCTATTAATCAAATGACCTTTCCAAACTAGGGGCTTTTCCCCCCAAAGTGCCTGCCATATCTTTTATTAATGGCTTGCACTTACTGCAAATTTATTTTTGTTCACTTCAGGGTTTTGAATATGTCTCTTGGATTAAATAGTGATGCACTTAATGCCATTTGCTTTAATCTGTTCATAAACAAATTTCTCCATGAAATCTTTGCGAGACCTACCAAAGCAATAATTGAATTTAATAAGCAGAAATATGAGAAGTGTGTGTGGAGGGAAAGTATGTTGGTTGCTATTCAAAATTGCTAGCAGCATTTGTGAGGAACTGTGTGATTTGATCCCATCTGTGCCTGTGTCTGTTCTCTGCAAGAGATAACCATCTAGCATTGTGTCCACCTTGGATTTTAACCTCTTCTCCCCACTTCCTTCCCATTTCCAGGGTTGGTCGACGGCCAGTGCTACTCTCCTCAGTTATATTCATTCTGATATTTGGACTGACTGTGGCTCTTTCAGTGAACGTGACAATGTTCAGCACGCTCCGATTTTTTGAAGGGTTTTGCCTGGCTGGAATAATCCTATCCCTGTACGCACTACGTGAGTATTACATTCATAATTCAGTCAACTCCAGTTTTGTTTAAATACACAGTCTGTTCTATGTTATGCTTCCTGCTGAATGTATTTCAAGAGGCTTGTACAAAAAACAATTGAATCCCAGAGTTCTTTTTCATATGCTGCATCAGTTTTGTTGTTTGGAAATATCTTCCCTGCCCCCATTTTTTCTTGCATTGCCAGAGAATCAGCCTATGCAGCGGATGTGTTAATGAGTTTGCAAATGGAAGAAAGGATTAAACAATATTTATTCTTTTGAATGTCTTTAACCTGGGAGTTGCCTCCTTTTGTCATGGCAACATTCACACCATAACAGGTGTCAGCATGATTTCACAACAGCTCTTTCAGAGATTTGAATAATCCTCATATCTCATTGTACGTACAGAGACACAGAATTTTTACTGAAATGTCTTAAATATTAGTAGCTGGGCTTATTCCCCTCTATTGTCATTTAGGGAATTGTTAAATAGAGGGAAAATTGGTGAAGGGAAAATCGCTTGCTCTCTTTGAATTGTTTTTGTACTGATTTGCTTTGTTTGCTGAGAGAAACTAGACAGAAATCATGTCAGAAACTAATGCTTGCTCACTGTTGTCAGGAGAGGGAGGACTCCAGGCGGATTTGGTACACTTAAATGATGTCTATATTGCAGTTAGACATCCTCATACCATCTGACTCAGGCTTGTGGGCCTCAGGGTAAGAGGCTGTTCATATGTGGTGTGGACATTTGGGCTCAAGCATCAGTTCGAGTTTAGGTTCAGGAGCCTGAGCTGCTGCCCAAACCCGAAAATCTATACTGGAATCAAACAACCCCTTAAACCAAGCCCTGTGAGTCTGAGTCTGCTGGCACAAGATTAAAGTAGCAGGTTTTTAATTGCAGTGTAGACCTACTCTTACTGGCCATGATTTTCAAAAGCCACCCTCCTTCTCCTCTCCGCCCCCCGAGATACTTGCTCAACACTATCTGAAAATAAAGTGCCTTTAAGGCAGAGGCAGGCAAAATATGGCCTGCTGGTCAGATCCAGCCCAGCCCACTAAGGGCAGGCTCCCTGCATGTCAGAGCATCCGGCTGTGGGGGCCATGTGCTTTTCTGTGTGCCACAAGCTGGAGGTGGGGGAGCAGGTGTGGAGAGACTGGCCAATGTTTGCAGCATAGACAGCTCGTAAAGTACCTCCCCAGTCCATGGGTGTTCAGGGAAGCACATGGCCCCTGCTGGGTGCCTGCTTGAGGGACCTGCTGGCTGGGAGCCGCTCTGGCCAGGTGGCACTTACCTAGGCCTGCATCTGGCAACCCACTCCTCCCACACCCCAACTGTCTGCTTCCTCTCTTGCACTCCTACCCCAGGTAACAACCCAAACCCTCTGCACCCTGCTCCTGCACTTATATCTCTACCAGACCCTGCACCCCAATATGCTGCTTTAGCTCACAACTCCATCCTGCCCTAGCTCAAAACCCAAACCCCTGCACCAGTGTTCCCAATAAGCTGATTAATTGGGTGGCCGCCCAGGAGAGATTCAGGTGCTGCCTATCTGATTGGCAGAGTGCCCACAGCTGACCACAGCCAGAGGCATGTGTTTCTATTTGTGGTACACATCCCTTGGTACACATAACAAAATTCATTCCACACACAAATGGAAAATCTTAACGGGAACATTGCTCTGCACCCCCCCCCCCCACCTCTCCTTCAAGTTGGAATCCTCTCTTGCCTCCCTCACAGACCTTGCACCTCCTACTGGACCCCAATTTTCTGCTCCAGATCACAACCCTCTCTTTCATCCAAATTCCCTCACAGACCCAATACTCCCTTCTGTGCCCAACCTCCATCCCAGATCCCACACACCTCCATTAATATCATGAAAGAGAATGGCTCTTGACCATTTTGTAATTCTTGGAATAGCCTCCTATCAAAAATTATTGATCACTCCTGCTCTAAGGCATCCCAGGTCAGAGATGCAAAAGACTAGTCACTTCTAAAATTGGCTGCTATTTTAATCATTAGAAAGTTTAAAACAATTTTAAGAGTAACTTCTGGCTAAATTAATAAACATACTTCAATGTCCAACTCCTCATAGCTTAGGTAGAGGACAGAGAAATGGCATAAAAGAAATTGACATCTAATATTTTCACAGGTCTCTTCCTCTTTCTCTCTCAACCACTCTTCATTATACAGTAATATAGATATTCCCTTACCAGGAGCTAGAGAAATCTGTTTTGATTGGCAGCTGTACCTGGAGTGCTGCAGTAAATACAGTAGCATGACCATATGTATAATTAGCATCTAGTATCTTATCAAGGTACCAATGTGTGGCACTTTTTTATTTTATTTCTGGTACTGGGAAAACAATTATCAATATATCCTGGAAACTTCTGTACAGTTCAAGTTTTATTTACTTCCTACTCCAATGTAGATTGACATTCAGCCCATCGGATCTGTGGATTTAGTGCACCCTCTGTAACATGCACATATATGATCTTTCATAGTGCTGGGTTCCTCTGTTTGTTTGTTTTTATCTTTAGGTTGTAGTGAGAGGGAAGAGGGTGATTAATATGTACAAGAATTTGTTCACTGCTTCAGTGCATAAGTTGCATAGTACCTGAGGTAGATTTTCTTCTCTTGCCTTTGGGCATATAATTCAAATCTGGTTTCAGCTTTCAGTGTTACTGAGTAGAAGTAAACCATACAGGTTGAATCTCTGTAATCTGGTACTCTCTAGTCCAGCAACATCCGTGGTCTGGCATGATTTTCTTAGCCAGATGTCCACTTACCATGAGTGTAGTCAGGTTTCCCGCAGTCCCATCAAGTTTGTTTATTGTCACTGGCCCTGATTCTGTGTTCTGTGCCATTATTTAGCTCCAATTTACCCCTAAATGTCTTTTATGAGCCCAGTAAGCAGTGGAAGTGTTGGTAATGCTGCTAGACAATATTGACCTCCTGTGGTTCGGCAAATTCTCTGGTGCAGCACAGGTCAGGTCCCGAGGGTGCCGGATTAGAGAGGTTCAACCTGTACAGGCATTTACAGCTTAAAAAGGTAATTGGCCTGCCACAACGATGTGGATTAGCTTGCTGGTTATGGTTGGATTTAGTGCCCACCTAAGGGGAATTAATAAATAATCATCTTAGGTTCTTTAGGAATGGAAATAGTACCAAAGTAGCGTCAGATAGCTGAAATTGCATAAATTAGATTGATGGCCCACGGTAGTCTTGACTTAGGCATTAAGTGCGTGAAGGTGTTGGGGAGGAAAGAACCTAGCAATGTAGCCAGGGCTGTGTAGTGCGCTATCTGTCCATACTACATACTTTGTGTCTTGGCCAGGTACAGACTGGGGTGGCTAGCCTGCACTGCTGTGGCTATGCTTCTATTTTTAGCACACTAGTATGGTCAGAGGTAGAACATCTCTGCTTGAGCTGAAAATTGCACCTTCCCACTCCTACCTGAGTACTGGAGAATTCACATTCTTCCAAAGACAATGATGAGATTGAATTGTGTGAGAGAGCAAAGATATGAAAGCCTCAGAAGGATTTAAAGACACAGATTTTCTTCCAAGAGCTTAGATGGTTCAGGAAGAGATTGGAGCGGAGATTGTTGGAAATAAATCTTATTGCACCAAGATTGGAGGAGCTGGGTTTTTATTGTGTTAAAAATCCTTTTCTCTTGTTTTGCGGTGTTCCTATGTTTAATCTAAACAGTACTTTGTTTTTGCAAGGCAGACCTGGGTTACTGTATTAACCACGGATCACAGTTCCCAAAGGAAGGAACTGCAGGTGGCTAAACGCAGTCTGACCTGTTAGACAGTGCAACCTAGCACTCTGCCACAGAGTGGGAGAATTTCAGGATTCTCCTCCAAAGAGGGGCAATCAGACAGACAAGAAGAGGGGTTAGAAATGCAGTTAATCCTGAAACATGACACACATGGAGCAGCCAGAGGCATGCTTTCTTCCACTGCTGTTCTGAATTGGTTTGCTTGTGGCCTCCCCCAGATGATTAGTCATATTGAACAAAGTGCACTCAGCAAACATGATAAATGCTGAGCATGAGCATGTGCTGAGGAAGACACTGGCTTTTTTTTTTATTCTGACACACAGGTAATTCCCGTCATTAGTTCACTTAGTCCTGTAGGGCTATTGCTCATGCTAAGGCCCAGATCTAGCCACATTGACCCTGCACAAATAGTAATGTTTGACACATTTTACTGCATTCACTTAGTTAGGATTCTAGATTAATTGGAATTCCATGCAAATGCAGGGGTCCTAGTGGATAGAGTGCAGAATAGAAACCAGTGGTACTTGGCATGTGAGTTTCTTACTGCTTTAAAATACTGTGACAGGTGCCATATTCATTAAGTCTTCCAAGCTAAAGATTTTGTGGGTATCTTTCTGGGGGTGTAGAACTGGCATAGTAACTGTGTTCTTACCTTTTATCATTTGATAATTGTGCTATTGCAAAGAAACGAATGCTATTGCAAGGCATCTCTCTCAGTGTATTTGAATGAAGAGCAGAGCTGGAGCAGTGCCTTCCAAGGCGCAGCACAAAGCAAAGGGAACAGGGAACTAAAAATGGTATGGGAAGAGATCACTTGCTGTATAACTAAGATTTTTTTTCTCCCCTACTTCCCTGACTCTGTAACTTCCTATAAGGTGAAGCATTTGTAGTGATAAAAGAAAATGGAGATGATGATGTGAACTGAGGTCTTTTAGTGGATGAAAAAGTTCTTTTCTGGCAAGTGCGGTTGACAGCTTTAGCAAGCATCCTGTTAATGCTACAGCCATCATTCTAATAACGTTGCCTGAGTCAGACAGCAGGAGCAATGGCACAGATTTGCACACAATCATAGAATGCCCAGTAATTTCATGGGTGACTGAGCTGCAGACTTATTTGCAAAATTAGAAAGCTTAAACTTGAATGAGCAGGTAAATGGATTCTGAAAATAGGATTGTGGTAAGGGAGGAGATGGATTTCCACGTCACTGCCAATGGGGTCGGTGCACCTTTGCCTTGGTGCGCAATAAAAGAAAGTAGGGCCACACTGTCCTAGTCTCTTTCAGTTTCTGTGGAGATACCTACTACATCAGGAGCAGGCAATAATTTTTGGTGGGGGGCCACTCCAAGGTTTTGGTCAGTGGTCAAGGGCCGCACTTTTCTGTGGAGGAAGTGCGGGTCTAGGTTGGAGGTTGGGTGCATGGGATAAGGGACTGGGGGTGCAGGAGACAGTGTGGGATCTGAGAGGAAGTTTAGGTGGACGAGGGGGCTGTGACCTAGGTCAGGGAATGGGGTGTAGGGTCAGGGAGGAGGTGTGGGTGCAGGAGAGGATTCTGGCCTGGGAGAGGGTGTAGGAGAGGGTACAGTGTCTGGGAGGGAGTTGTGACCTGGGGCAGAGGGTGCAGAGAGTTTGATGGTGATCTGGGGGAAGGAGCTGGGGTGCAGGAGGGGTTGGGCTGCCAGAGGCAGGCGCTGGCTGGGAGGAGTTTACCTAAGTGTCTCCTGGCCAGCAAGCTGCAGCGCCCCTAAGGCAGGCTGGGCTCCCTGCCTGCTGCAGTCCCAGCCGGCTTGAAAATGCAGGATGCTCCCTCCATGTGTGTCTCAACTCCGGGTGGGGGAAGAGGCTTGTGTGGACCCAGTCTCGCAGGCCAGCCGCTCAGTGGCTGTTTCCAGCCAACAGAAGCTGAGCAATTGGCTGAGGTCAATTTTTATTGGCAGGTTGTTTCTGGCCAATAGGAGCTGAGGATTGGGTTGGGGGTGGGGAGTTCGCACGAAGCCTCCCCCTTCCTGCAGAACAGAGTGCCACAGGGACTGTTTTAAACTGCAGCAGCTGTGTATGCCTGAGGGTCTTGGCAGGGTGGTCTGTCCTGCATCCAGTGGCTTGGCAGGCCAGATCCGGCCTCTGGGCCGTATTTTGCCCAGCCCCCCTACTACATCTATGGTAATTCTAGCTCATACTTCAAAAGACAGTTCAGACTGCCCAATGGTCTTTTCCATTGTGATGTCTCGGGATAATTAATAAAGTTTTTGGCTTATGTCATTTTTATTCTTTCAAGCCATTTAAATGCAAGGAGTTGTCAGAAGTTAAGCATGGGCTTGGGGGGGGGGGGGAGGAGGAGGAATGAGGATGAAGGCAGGAGCAAGACTTGTACAGAGCAGAGCAAATCCACCTACGAGGCTGTGGGATATCAGAGCCAGATTTGCAGAATTGTGCCGCCATTTAAGCAACAAAATAATTGGTCAGATTTTCAGCATGGCGAGCTTTTTAAAAAAATCTGACTGGGGGGGAAGGTGAAATGGGTTTAAGGCAGGGGTCAGCAACCTATGGCAAGCTGGTTTTGAGCAGTATGTGGGGAGCTCGGCCTCCCTCTCCCCCCACACAGCAGGAAGCCCCCATTGCTGCAGGAGCCCTCCTCCTTCCCCAGCACCAGGTTAGGCTGCACCACGCCCATAGGCAGTGGGAGGAGGCAGCGCTGGGGCTGAGGCAGCCGTTCCTCCAGCATCCAGGGCTGGCCTGGGGCTGCGTGGCAAGCAAGGCCAAGGATCACACTAAACGGTAAGCTCTGCATCTTAATTTATATATTAATGAAGTGCTAAAATGTAAGTAGGACTATTATTGACTTTAAAAAGTATCAATGGCATGCAGACCCATAAATAGAAGTGAATAAATTAAATCTTGGCATGCTGCTTCTGAAAGGTTGCTGACCCCTGTTAAGCACTTTTGAGAATCTGACCTTGAAGGGGTGCAACCATTCCAGTATCCAGTCAAACCCTCATTGCTCCATTTTCTTCCCCCAACCCTTCAATAACAAAATAAGCAAAATGTAGCCGAAACGAGTTAGGTTCAGTGTTGAAAACCAGCAAAAGAGAGAGAAAAATAGTTCAGTGTGATCCAAACCCGAACAACTGAGTGACTAAAGCTGTGAAATGAATCTTTCAAGTGGGGAGGGGAACACTCAATTGTCTAGCAGACTGATATGAGGTTTGATTTTTGTAGTGCTTTGATAAGATTCTGTTCTGATAAGAACCTTGACAAGATCAAGGTTTTAAAATTATTAACTTGTTTATATAATCAGTTTCTACTGAACTGATTCTGTTCAGCTCTGGTGCAGCTGTAGCAAGAGCAATAGCAGAGAGATGCTTTGAGAGAGTCTCCCTGGATCTCGTTTCAATGTATGGAATAGCATGGTACAGGTTGGACCTTGCTGGTCTGGCACCTTCGGGCCCTGACTTGGCCCATGCTTCCATCAGGTTTGGGCTCCAGCTTGCCTCCGCTGCTGCCCCGGTTCTGCTGCTGTGGGGTCCAGAGCACCACAGCCAGAGCTCCGCAGCCCCCTGGCTCCATGGCTGGGGCTGGAGCTGTGCAGTCAAGGGCCAAGGCGGAGGGCTGGAGCCAGAGCTGGAGCTCCCTGGCTGCTGGAGCCTGAATAGTGCTGGGGCAGAGCTCCACAGCCGCTGCTGGGGCCAGAGCTCCCTGCTGTGCTGCTCGTTTCACCCTGCTCCCCCCATATACACTGGCCTCCTGGCTGAGTTGCTGGTGTCCCCTACAGCACTCCTGCCGGACCATGGATGTTGTCGGACCAGGGAGTCCCGGTTAACCTGTACTGAGTATTGCTTAAAAACAGCTGCAAATTTCTGAAATATCTGATTGAGACACGGGTTTCTATATGTTGTATACAGGTTGAATCTCCTTTGTCCAGCACCCTTGGGACCTATGGAGAGGTTAAGGCTATGCCAGCCCTAACTGGGGCTGCATCCCCCACTGCGCCAGCCCCAGCCAGAACTGTGCTCCTGGCTGCTGACCTTGCTGCCTCGAACCCTGGCTGGGGATGTGCTCCACACCGCCAGTCCTGACCGGGCTGTGCTTCTGAGCCTGGCCAGCTGGGGCTTTCTGATTCAGCAATATCTGTGGTCCTGCCAGACCACAGATGTTGCCGGACCAGAGAGTCCTGGATTTTAGAGGTTCAGCCTGTGATGTTTTTTTAATTGTAACTGTATCGTAATTTTACTACTACTTACTTGCTGCTGTGTAAGAAACATTAAGTAAAATAGTTTAATCAAGGGCTGTGTTGACAACCTGTCAGTTATCCTCTGGGGATTATGCTTAACCTGTGCAAAATGAAACCGGATGCAGCCCATGAAACTACAGGTTCCCAACAGTCAATATTCCATTTAAAAAAAAAATCACCCTTGTGCCACATTGTCTTGCTCAGCAAAGCAAAATCTTGACCCCAGGTTTATCAGATGATCTCAGTCTTTTGTGTGTGGGGGGGGTGGGAGAGTTCCTCTTGGGTCTTTAATGCATACATTCTCCCTTCAGAGCATTTGCTGACTGCTTGTTTGAATAATTAAAAAATGGGATCAGGCTCTTATTTAATCTGAATCAATGTACTTATCCCAGTTACTGGAATATTTCAGATATTGGCTATATGGCAAAGAGAAATCCATAGTCAATCCCACAGAAGATGTAAAATCTGAACTTATTTATTTAATGTATTTTGAGTATAACTGGAAATGCAACTTAACCATGCGCCACAGATAAATATTCCTGTACATGACGGTGTTATTCGATTAGGTGGGTCAGATGAGAGAAACCAATCCTACCCTTTTCTCTGCTCAGAATACAGCCTGCTGTCTCTGTAAAGTATCCTTTTCTAACTCTTCCAAAAGAGCTTCATCAGATTTGGTAATCTTAGCCCAGACCTCTCATGCCATCTCACAAACATTGTATTTGCAGGACCACAGCTGTGGATTTCAGAACTATTTTTATCAACACAGACTCAAACAGGAAAATCAGACCTTTCTTTTAACTTAAATAGTGAAGGAACTTCTTCTCGTTTACACTAGGGTCTTTTTATTAGAGCTGGTTGGGAAATAGCTTTTGTTCCATTGAAAAACCTTCACACATGCTAACAAGTTCTCCTTTTTGTTGACATTTTTTGTTGGGTTTTTTACACACGCGCACGTGCAAACTTGAATTTTAGAGAATTGTTGAGGCTGGTGAGAGTGCTACTTTATCAGCCACAACATGAAAGCTTATGATACCATCTATGTTTTGTTGTTCTTTAAGGTGCTACTAGATTCTTTGTTAAGTTTTTACTGTTACAGACTAACTCGGCTACCCCTCTGAAGCTTTTGAACAAATTAGTTGTTAGCCCTTGGTTTGGGGCTCCGTTTATTGTCCAAATGACCATGTACTCACAAAGGGAAAACAAAACTTCCATTTTGGGGCTTTCTTCCCAGTCACCATGTTACCTAGTTCTGACCATTAGAGCCTGCCTTCCTTAGGGACTGCTATAGGACACTGTCCTTTTCTGGAACCTCCCACAACAGTCAGCAGATGAACCACTCCCGCTTGCTGGCTTTTGTAATTACTTTGTACTCTGGATAATGTCACAGGGACTTTATGTTCCATCGAATAGCTGTGGCCCCTCCATTCTCAACCTAGGGTGCCCTTTATACTGCTTTGTTCTGAGAGCAGCCACTCCTGGCCTGTTCACGCTAGCATATAAACTCACCCCCCCAGCTAATTGATGTGAGTGCTGCTTCTAGTCACATATTCCTGAGTTCTATGGTGGAGCAACACCAGCAAAGTCTCAATCCTGGACTTGTCCCCAGAAATGAGCATCTTGTACTGCCCAGTTCTTTCCTTCTGGACAATACACACTCAAAGAGAGCCTATCATTCCATTAATAGAAATCCTATTATCTCAAATGGAGGTTTCCAAACACGCGCTCTATTAGCTAAAACAAGTCTATTAACTACAGACAAATTAAATATAATTTAAGTGATTAAAAGTAATGAGGCATAAAAAAGTCAGAATTGGCTATAAAGAAATAAAAGGTAAAGTGCAAGCTAAACTTAACAAGCGCATCTGATTAAGTGAGTTGCAGCTCAAGAAAGCTTATGCCATAATAAAATTGCTGGTCTTTAAAGTGCCACTGTTCTTTTTTTCTGAAACACATGAAAACGGCTGCCTCTGAAACTTGAATCCAAGAGGTTTTTTCTCTCCACTTGAGTCTGGCTGATCTTTCAGCCCTGAGTGCTCCCCGTTTCAGTAGTGCTCCTTTTGTCTTTCGAACGGGTTGTTGATGCCATGAGTGGAGTTGAGGTGATTTGGGACATGTTCCTCACTTTTATCCCTTTTCCTCCTCTTTGAGAATTGTCTCTAGTTGGGGTTTAGGTGACAACCAGTCTGTTCCATTGCCAAAATTTAAGTTTCTTGCTCACACCCTTCTTCAAGCCAAAAAATAGCCAAGTAAACAGGTAGTAGTCTGCTGACAAATGGGCGAGATGCCAACCAGGCTTTTGCCTCTGAGGAACTGGTTTGGGCTGCTTCCCTGGATTTGGAAGATGCCTTAGTAATATACAGGAAAACCTTATAACAGGGTGGTGAACCTAGGGGCCGGATACGGCCTCTGGCTCGCTTGGATCTGGCCTCTGATGCTCAGAGCGCCCCCCCACCCACCCAGCATTGGGGAGCCTGCACTGGTCTCTCCCCCCTTTGCCACCCTATCGCAGGACTGGAGCACACAAAATCTACTAGCCTGGGCCCCCCTTGACTCTGATGTGTGAGGGAATGCGGGAAGAGTCTTTCTCCTTCTCAGTCGGGACATGTCAGTAAGGGTTTATTGGGGTGTTTTTTTCTCTCTTTCCTTCTCACTTGTGTGCGGCCCCCGACTGATTTTTTTTTTTTCTGTGGGTGAGCAGCCCCCAGCCCAAAAAAGGTTCCCCACCCCGCCTTGTAACTTAACATGTATAGTTGCCACACATTTTACCAGTACAATAAAGATCAGCAAATGATGAGTTTGCCAATGATACCTCCAGGCATACTTTGTACAAAATTTACTATAGGTATGTGAAAATAGTGAATATAGGGTATATTCTGTCTCTGTCCTTTCCCACATGGTTCTGACAATTCACCTAACCAAAGGGTTTAAGATGGACAGGAAAGAAATTTGCTATTTTCAAGTCAACTTGTATTTTTTCTGCACTTTCCTTCATTGGCAGAAACTAAGGAGCATTTCCTTGTTCTGTAAATCTGAAAACTTAACTGCTGGTGTTTTTGATACTTCTGTGTCTCAGATGTATCGAGTCTAAAGTGGTGACCAGTGGAAAAACCAATGAAAAATACTTTTGATTTTTAATTCTGTTTCCACATACATGAAGTGTCCTAACCCCCTTAACTAATCATGCAAGGATATTTCTCCTGTTTTAAACTATAACTTCATTCTACAAAGTTATTTTCCCTTCTGCAGTGCATTAAACAAGTATAGCTTTTAATACTATATATAAAACATAAAGATAGCTGTCTGTATGTGTGTTTAATGCAACATATAAGCTAATATTTTAAGTTTAGCAACATACAAGTGAGAAATTATGGAAAAGAATTGTGATATATGAGCTGAGATTTAAAATGACAAATGAGAAAAGTGAAGGGAGAGAGTAATGGGGCTATTATTAGTATTATAATAATTGAATATTATAAAGAGAACCTTACTGTCTGCCTCAGGGACCAGAACACAAATATCAGTGTTTGAAAATAGCCATTGCTGAGTTTCTGTGCTCAGGATGCAATTTCAAAGCAAAATAATGCTTGGGGTGAGGGGGGGGGGGGGACGGGAACGGTAGCTTTTTTTTTTTTTTAAAGGAAACATTTGATTTAAAAGGAAACTGTATTCCATACTAAACATCTTGTCAATCCTCAGAACTAGGGGTTTGTAACTGAGGAAATAGAAACTGTATTTCAGCAGGGAATACTAATATCAGTGCTACCCCCCAGCAAGGTTTCCCTGTTTTTATGTAGATACAGGGAACTTCTGAAGAGTCACAGTGCTTCTGGCAGCAGTAGGGCTACCAGCTTGTCAAAGGGTGTGTTCTAGCCTTCCTGATGTAGCTTACATTCCCAAATTGATGTATGGAGTGGGTGGTACTGCAGAGAGAGTGTCTTTCTAACAGGATGTTTGCTGCCTGCATCATAAACTTCATGTTAGCCTCTTGCCCAGAGATCCAACCCTCCATACTTTCCTGCACCACTGGGGAATTAACAGCTCTCTAATCTTTGCTACACAAACTATGGAGTTCGTTCAGTCTGTTAGTGAAACCTCATCTTTCTGCCATGCTAAGTTATTCAGTGGTTACTTCCATCTTTGTGGTCACAACTAAACGAGAGAGATTTTTATCATGGACTTATAATTAGCATCATACATCCATGGTCTTCTAAGAAATACACTTTCCTAGGAGAAATATAAATGGTTCAGTGATGGAGAAGTGAAAGGCTCCCCCTTTTCTGGGCAGGTTTCAATATCTTTCTCAAGTGAGGGGCTAAATCTGCTGTGTTGGAGTGGGCCTTACCAAAACCATTTGTGTCCAGCCTCTTCTGGTAGATCTGTTGGCTCATCAGGCTTCACCTAATCTATGTCCCAAGATATGATCAGCATCCTGACATCAGAACAGAAGAGTGTCAAATGAGGCATTTAGAGCTTAATAGTGCTGAGGCTGCCCTTCCAGCAACCAATTTACACAGCTTCAACTCTCTCATTTTGAGACTTTTGTGTGTTGTTCTGCTGCAAAACCATTCACATAAGGCGACACGGCACAGCTACTGTTGTACTTCTTTCCTCTCAGCAGCACACCTTGATAGGAAAGTGCAAGCCGAGGTTTAATGGGAGCTGAAGGGGCAATGCAAATGGACATAGAGAATATAAACTTTAAAAAATAACTGGTTTAGTGGTTTGAGTATTTAAAATAAACACACAAAATATTAATAGTTTTTAAGAGTATTAAACATCATACATTTCTTTATGCATCATTCAGGAGGAACAAAGCAGAATTCCCCGGGGCAATTGCCTCCTTTGAGCCTCCCCTGTCTGTGGGCCTGTGTATTACCTTTGGTGCTTTCCTTAGCCTCTTGATTCCCAAGACCTGTCAGGTGGTTCGTATTTATGGAGATTCCAGGTTGATGATGATAAATTTCCAGTGACTGTTTCCTCATTTCTAAAATGGTTATTACATGTAGGGATGTCAACGTGTAGTCAACTACATGATTAACTGATAAGCTTGGCCTCGTCTATCAGAGGCAGCTGTGGGGGGAGGGCAGCGGATGCTGCTCCGTGGGATGCCAGCTACAATGTGATGCGGTTACATGATAATTGAATTACTCGATATCGAACATCCCTTCAACACAAAACACACAGTAATTATGTGTCTGAGATGAATGGTGCTTAAACACATTGGCAGGCTGTGTATTGTAGGAAATGCCTTAAATTTGTCTTACATAAAGTTCCTGCGAGGAGGAAGATAGAGTGGAATACTTGTGGAGCTCACATTGGTACCACATTAAGGCCTTTGTCCGGCAAAGGGAATAGTGTAGGCAGACAGCTGCACTGTGTTTGGGGCCTAAGAGAAACTCTTCACTATATTATGTCCAGTGGCCTCTTTCCTGCCCTGCCTCTTCCCCCAAGCTCCATCCCCTGAGCCATGCAACCTGGGAGACTAGCAGGGCCAGGGATCTGGCACTGGCAGGAGGGGTCAGGCCCTCAGAATTACTGGTAGTGACGGGGGGAAAGCAGAGCAATGTGGCCCTAGCTTGCTCTGCTCCCCTGGTTCCTGGCTGTGTCACTCTGTTTCCCGTTGGTGAGTGCGAGGATGATTCCTCCTCTGAGAAAAGCACCTGGAGCTGGGGGAGCAAAGTGAGCTAGGACAATGTTGCTCCACTTTCCCCTGCCACTTCTGGTGAATGCAGGGGCAGGGGATAATGGCCCCTGCTCCAGGCCTCCCCACTAGTGCCCTAGACCATCCAGAGGCTCTGACTCTGCTGGCTGCTGGTCCCTTGCCCCTTCCTGCCTAGGGTGATTTTGGTGAGGGGAGGGGGGAGTCATGTCTCCCCACACATCGCACCTCACCCCGATAAGAGAGGGTATGATTAAAAACCATTTCACTTGAGCTAGAATTAAAACCACTAGTTATTTTAGGTTGCAAGGACAAAAATAAAATAAACTTAGGAGTATTTACTATAAAATCAGTCAGAGCCTCGTGACTGCTAATATGAGAGTGGTACTGTTGTGTGATGTTATGGTATCACAGTGGTCCCATCATTGGGTTTCAAATGGCTGGTGAAACTTTCAATGAGCTGTTAGTGTCTTTACCAATTAGGCCCCATTTGCAGTGAGAGAGACTGCTGTCTGTTATGATTATGAAATACTCTCATTTCCCTCTATTTTTACATTCCTTCTATTCAAGCATTCTATTCATGGCAGTTTGCACATGGAATTTGTAATCTGATGTCTCTGTACATAAAAATGGAAAAAAGTAAAATCTTTTATGGGAGTTTGGTTGCTTCAGAAATAACTCTCCTGTCTGTTGTAAGGAGATTGGAGCTACTTAGCTTTCTCTCCTCCTTCCTCTTCCCTCCGCTCCGGAATTTCTAGATGCAATATAAAATGATAAAATACCTATTCATAAATCTAACAAAAGCTTGGCAAAGTTTCATTCTCTCATCAAACAGGCCAGAAGCAGGCCCAGGAGCACTTGTCTGCTGTAAATGCAGAATTAACATCATCATCATTGTTAATGTTATTTTTCAAGATTGTTTTGCATGTGAATGTAGTTACTGGTTGTTTGTTCTTCTTGGTAACAGGTTGGAAGGATAAAGTTTACAAAAAAATGCTGCTTTGGTATCAAGAAATAAATGACAAAATCCTATCACAGAATATAGTAGGTGATATGACGTGGTGTAGTTTTATTTCACTTGCTAAAGATTATTGAAGATGCAGGGTTTTTATAAGCAGTCTTTCTCTGCAAGTAGGCTAGATAGAAACAACTCTTTTTAAATGGGACATTGTTATCTCTGTTTTCAAATAAAGTGGCCATCCTTAATTGAGAGGCATTTGTTGGTGGGGACACTGTTATGTACATACCCACGTTTTCACATCCTTGAGAATTTCCCAGTGTGGGCAATTTTAAAGCCTAGAGGACATTGAAAACATGTTAATTATAGGTGTTTATTAGCTCTTCTTATTGGTAATTTACAGGCTTAATTTTTTTTAGAAATTTGCATATGTTGTACAGGTAAAACTTCTTCCCAAAGAAGTCATCTGCATTTGAATGATAGCCTTTATTCTTAGGACATCTCTGTTGCCAGGTTGTTAATTTTCCCTGTGACAGACAAGTGCTTCTTGCAGATCCTTTAACGAAAATCATGTCCATTATCGGTATCTGTCTCTCTTTTAATTTAGCACCCTTCAGCTCTTGGAATGAGGAGGCTATATCGTTGGGTTCATTTAAAAAAAATCCACTGAAACTTGATTAGAGAACCAGATACGATCAGGTTTCAATTACTAGACTTCCTTCTTACTGGCAAGCTTTTGTTAGCACTGTGCAAGGAGTTTAGCAGAGAATAAATAGAAACCTACAGTCAGCAGATGACAATAAATAGTCTGTTGCTCAGAGTAAAGCATTCTGTCCAGAGACTTGGCAGGCACTAGGCCTTCAGGAGCAGAAAGGCAGCACTGCAACATTACAGTACTGAAGGACCGTGTCTTACAAGGAAAAATGAGAATAAACAGCTTCGTTGTTTTCTTTTTTCTTTTGCTTTGCTGAGCTTGTTCTTCAGGAGAAGGCTAATTTTTATAAAGGGGGTGAAGAAAGGAATAGTTGTTGTCTGTATCCAGGGAGCGAGAATTGAAAGATGGTTACTGGTCTGACTTGTTTTTCATCCTCCTGCTCGTATTTATTGAAAGAGAATCTTGAGATCTTTATTTGGAACTGCAGTGGCATGTTGACGCCACCCCCCATTAAGGATGTTAAATTTAGATTAATCAGCTAATCAAATAGGAGATGTAATTTGAATTGACTGTTCAATTAGTCGATAAGGGTGCCTCCACATTTGAAATGTACAAGAGCCCCAGCAGGGCTCTTGTACAATTCAAAAGCAAAATGCTGCCGGGAGCCTGGGGTGAGCAGGGGACTCAAACAGCTGGCCCCACTTTCCCCACTGCACTTTGCTTTTGAAATGTACAAGAGCCTTTTCCGGGCTCTTGTACATTTCAAAAACAGGGAGCACGGGGCCAATAGGGGAGCTGTTTGAGTCCCCTGCTCGCCCCAGGCTCCCCGTAGCACTTTGCTTTTGAATTGTACAAGAGCCCTGTTCTTGCTACGTTTCCCAGACGGAAGCACGGCCAGTTCCCTGCTGCACCCTGCCCCTTCTCTCCATGGAGTCAGTGCTGGGGGGGAAACTGGCTTTTAAGCAGGCTCTCCCCCCAGCGCACCAGATCCTGCTGCCTGCTACCTCTCTCTGATAGAGGCAGCAAGGGGGAGAGCAAAGCAACTAGTCAAGTCACTTGCTGCCTCTATCTAATCTCAGTATTCCCTCCACTCTCCCCCAGGTACTTGTCCTAGTTTCTCTGCCCAGCCCGTACCACTTCTCTCCTTGTGCCCTGGTTCTGTCAGATCTGTTTCCTCCAAGCCCTCACCTCCTCCTTCCTGCCCACTGGTTCCCAGTCCCACCCTCTCCTTTAGCTTCTCATTCTATGTTAGCATCTCCCTTTCCTCCCTATCACTAGCCCCCTGTGTCCGTCCACCCACTTTCTTCCCTGGCTCCCACGCACTCTGTTTTGAGCTTCAGCCGAGACCAGTGAGCTGTTGCGCCCCCAACTGCCCTGTAACGCTTGCTGACTTAAATGCTCTCCTGCTGTGGCTCACAGAGAGGACACCAACACCCAGCAGACAAGTTTGTAGATTCTTGCATGTCTATATGCTTGCAGCCCTGGCTCAGTACACTTATCCTAGCAACCCATTCCCAAATGTTCCCCAAACTGTATGGCCTGAAGTGTCCAGCCCTCTCTTGGAACACCTGGGGGGAGGGAGGGGAGGCGGGTAACATAGTATTTAGGACATTTAAAGAGATAAAAATACAGCTTACCGCTTTAACTGGAGCTAACAATCCTTTCCGTTCAAAAGCAGAACTGAGTTGTATTATAGTATAAAGCAAGCAGGTTTATTAGCAATAGGACATAGGTTAAATTTGGTAACAAGTAGAATGAATTGGAGATGGAACAGGTTACAAATAAACAGTAAAATACACTTTCCAGTTGCTAAGATTTAACCCAACAAGCTACAGCCTTGGTTAAACATAGATTCCTTACCAATCTTTTTCTTTCCAGCCATGACTGACTTTTTCTCTCAGGAAGGCTCTTATACAGAACTACAAGATGCTGGCTACCCTTGACTTCCTGGGTGGAAGATCTATACGTTAGCATATTTCTCAAATATATTCATATATTCACATATATATTCTCTTCCTAGAGATTTCAACCCTTACTGGTGAAGGACCCATCTTCCTCAATTTGTAGGAGCTCTAGTCCCATGTATGTCCAGTGATGGATGCCTGCTCCTTTCGCTCTACATATAACTAATCTTACTGTTTTGGCCTCTGACTCAGGATATCAAACATGATTTGAGTTGAAATTTATAGAGTAATGACCTCACACTGTTTTGGGATTAAAAAAAAATTACTCTGGATTATTTAGTTCCCTTTCCACACAGTTTTGGGTGGTGACCTCATTTTGGTTATTTTGAAAGTAAATATTTATAAGTGCATGATATCCCTCTCCAACCCCCAGAAAGACTGAACTGTAAACTTGTGTTTAGTCATACCAGAAAGCTGGCCGTTCTCAATAATACTATAGAAACCTTCCCACACTGCCTTGACCCCCAGAGAAATAATTCAGGCCACACCTGATAACTTTGTGCATGCTCACTAGACTGGTTAGCTAGATGTTTTTTTCCTTTCACTAGAAGCAGTCACCTTGAATTTGTTTAGGTTTAATGTGGAAATCATGCAGGAGTTTGTGGATATAGCTATATAGACCTATATAATATGAATGACTCATTAACCAGTCTTTCCTGCCTCCTTTGGTCTGTTTCGTTGTGTTCATCATTTTAAAATATTCATTTTACACATACTTGGAACATGGAATCCTATGTAACCCTGGTAGGTGTAGAGGTTTTGCAATTTACCGTATAGAACTAAAGAGGCAATGTTTCGGGTTTTTAGGGCACTAGTGATGTGTTCAGGTAGGGAATTTTCATCACCTGTTCAGGCAGTTGGGCTATATTCCATGCTGTCATTAATAGACTGTGTTCACCGCTATCATGTTATCAAGTTGTATGAATGATTTTGCCCTCCAAATTGTATCCTTTTGTCAAGCAGTAAAATATTCGGTTCTACTTCAGCTGCTTGTTTGTTATGCAAACAAACTAATTACATCTGATACATTCAGGAAGTTTATTATACACATAACTGTGGAACAAGTATGCCAAGTTCTTGCATAAAGGCTGAGTAGTGCATTTGTTTTGAGGACTTCATCAGTTGCTAAGGAAGAAAGGCAAAGATTATGGGATATATGTGTGGCTGGCAAATTTACTTTTGATTCAGTCATTCTCACTGAGTTGTTTTGACTCTTCTTCAAACAAGAGATGTATGGTGTAAGCGTTTGCCTTTGTGTTGATTTCCAGATAAAGTACTTACTGCTTTTCACCTCAAGTGTCCCTACAATGTCCTCTTTCTTCCCTTGTGGAACACTTTCTCCTTGGGACCTATGTGCTCATGCTATTCCACAGCAGTGATTTGAATACTGAAAGCATCATCAGGATTGCTCACTGTTTAGTTTTTGGCATAATTGTCCTAATAAAATGTGTTTGTAGTGGTGTTGTGGCCTGAAGAGGAGCTTTGTGTAGCTTGAAAGCATCTGGTTTCACTGAGGAAAATCGGTCCAATAAAAAGTATTACCTTGCCCATCTTGTGTGTCTAATAAAATAACTGACAGATCATTATTACTAACTTGGTTATTTACAGTCCTCTTGCCAAAGGTCAGGAAGAAGCTCTGTCCATGGCTATGGATGTTCTAACTGAAAAGAAAATCGGTGAAGTATGAGAAATTTTACTCTTGGTTTAATTTCATAACTTAACACCTGGAGGAGTAACAAATCACAGATAAACTTGTGTAACTAGCAGAAAATGTGTCCCCCCCCCCCCCATTCTGTGGTGGACAGTTTTACACAGAAGGACTTTTGAGAGATTTATATTGAAATAGGTGTTATCTTTCTGCCCCATTAAACAAGAAATTGGTTTTCAACATCATTTCACTGGTGAATCCAAAGCAGGCTAACTGGAGGACAGCCAATTTTGGGGCTGTCATCTCCTGTCTAATACTCACCATGTGCATTGATACACACATCAGAGAGTTAAAATTCCTTCTCTCTAGAGACATCAATATACAATACAGTAAATTAATGTGTTAAAAAATAACTTGGTAAAACCAAACATCCAGCTTGCCTGAAAACTTTTCCTTTTAACCAAGAGAAATATTGTTAGCTAGAATCTTTTAACTCAGAATTATTCACAACAAATGCTGCAAACCTTTCTTTTGCTTTTTGCTTGATTTATAAATGTGTGGTCTGGAATACACCTAGGTTGAATATATTGAAGTGCTGTTTGTTTCTGTCGGTTAATCGTAGATATTCCACATCCAAACACAGAATGTGTTCAGATACGTCACCTAGATTTCAGGACAGAAAATACACTTTTTAAAGTATTTTTTGTATCTGTGTGTTAGTGGGAAAGCGGGTTTTCCAAAATTACTATGATCGAGATTTGTCAAAATGTTGAGGGAAAATGAATATTTTTTTTGTAGCTTTTACTCCCTGTTTCCCAACATAAGAACAGCCATACTGGGTCCAACAATGGTCCGTCTAACCTAGTCTTTCTACAGTGGCCATGCCAGGTGCTTCAGAGGGAATGAACAGAACAGGCAGTCATTGAGTGACCCATTCCCTGTCACCCACTCACTGCTTCTGGCAAACAGGTGCTAGGGGCACTTGGGAGTATGGTGTTGCATTGTGCCCATCCTCACAAGTAGCTATTGTTGCACCTGTCCTCCATGAATTTATGTAGTTCTTCCTTGTACCCTGTTTATAGTTTTGACATTCACAATTTCCACTAGCAGTGAGTTCTACAGGTTGACTGGGTGTTGTGTGAACGACTGTTTCCTTTTGTTTTAAACCTGCTGCCTATTAACCAGCTCTAGTCATTACATTCTTACTCGTATTAATTGGAAGAGATAAACTCACTGGAGTTAACTGCCTATGGAAAAATAGAAAAGTGTGAATCTGAATTGAAGAACAAGACTAATTCCCCTTTTGTAGATTATTTCCCAATATCATAGAACACTAGAACTGGAAGGGACCTCAAGAGATCAAGAGCAGTCCCCTGCCCTCACGGCAGGACCAAGCACCGTTTAGATCATCCCTATATATACTAGGTCTCAGAGATACTAATTAAGTTCAATTGCTATGATTGTTTTAATAATTCATTTACCCTTTGATGGCTGCAGACTTTTTGTCTGGGATCAAATGTAGGATTAGTTTCATATCTCATATGTCTGCCTTCTAGGAGACGCTGCCCTGCAAATGCAGGACACAAGTCTGACATGGAAAGTTTTTTTTTTTCCATCTCTGATTAATGTAATCATATCTTTATGTAAGCAGCTGTTATGACCCTCACTGCATGTTTGGATGCAGGACTTCTACCTCCATAGCACAAACCTCTAGTAGGTTGTGAGCTAGCTTCTAAAAGGCAGCAGGTGCACACACAGGGCTAGTAATCTGAAAATTGTCAGCCAGAAAAAGTGGATCTTTATAGCTGGATAAAAAGCGGTTTCCCATGAACTAAGTACCCTTGGCCTGGATCCTCCCACAGCTCCCAAGAGCACTTCTGTTTGGCTAGGCATTGCTGGGACCTGCCAGCTTACACTTCTTGATTTTTGTGCATGTCTATTGTTACCTACAATTTCTGTAGGCTTGCTGCAGTGTTTAAGACATACACAAGCAGCATATGGTGTCTTAGCTTCCTGGGGTATTCAGTGAAGGCTATCTAGTCAGTGTCATCAGGTAGGAGTGTGCTGTATTTCCCATTCCTCCTCCTACTTTGCCCCATGGCTGTCAGTTACTGAAGGTGTGTAAAGTGGCATTCTCCTTCACACTGGGCTGCATGGGGCCAGGGCCCCGCAGCAATCCTCTGGAGCACAGGGCTGGGGCCAGAGCCCCATGGCTGCCCCATGGTGCGTGGGGCTCTTGCCTCTGCTACCCAGGAAGCTGGCAGCAGCTGGACAAGCAGCCCAGCCAGGTTGGAGGTGGAGGAGGGCGAGACACTATCTGTAAACCTTACAATACTGGTTGAATGGATTTGTGGTCAATACAAACTCTGATTTAAATTAGGGATGTTAGCGAGTAGTCAACTACTCGACTACCCAATAAATATAAGCTTATCAGGTAGTCAAGTGGAGTACTCGACTACTCGCTCCCCCCTTACTGCCTCTGTATGAGAGGCAGCAAGGTGGGGAGAACAAAGCCGGTGCTGGGTGGAGCCGGCTTAAAAGCTGGTTCCCCCCAGCACCATCTCCTTGGTGCTGCCTGTCCTTCCCCCCCCCCCCCCCCTTCCCGGCCGCAGAGGCAGCATGGGGGGGAGGGGATAGGAGAGGCTGCTGTGAAGCAGCTTTTGCCCACGGCAGGCCGAGGCTCGCCACGGGCAGAGACTTCTGCTGCTAAGCAATCTCAGTTGATGGCAGCTAGGTCTGGCTGCACGCAGGGGCTGCTCTGGCAGCAGCCCCTGGCCACAGACCACCCTGGCCGCCACAAAGAGGGGCTGCTGGACTTGGCACGAGCTGGGACCTGTGGGTGGCTCCCAGGGCCACTGCTCAGTCCTGGCTCCGGGAGCAACCCCCACTGCAGCTCTGCAGAGTGGCCCCTTAACTAATCGTGTAGTCGATACAAATGGTATCGACTACATGATTAGCCAGATAAGGATGCTAAATTGCGGTTAACTTAAACCTCCCACTTTCTGCTCTACAGTCCCCTAACTTAAACTCTGTATGTGCATGTGTGTCCAGTGTGAGAGAATTCCCTGCATCACCACTGGAAACTAAATTCTTAAATTTAGTTTTCTTCTGCTCTCAGATTTTTGTGTAATTGAGGAGGGCGTGTGGCTTTGTGATGTGGGGAAATGTTCAGGAGGAATGTGTTAGGGACCATGAATCTGGGGTTGTGACTAAGAAACTGGGTTGAAATATGCATTAGAGATAAAATGCTGGTGTGATCACTCCTTACCCCCACCTAATCTTTTTGAGTCAGGATATTGAATTTGTCTTGAACATCTGTAAATCAGTGTGTGCTAATTACATGGAATAGTGGAGTAATGCAGTTTCAGAGAAAGGTAGCTTACTTTTTTGTTGATACAATTGTCTGTCTAATCAAGTAATCTATTCACCCAAAAACAGTCCGTGCTGCACTATTCCCCAGGGTGGTGGTGGTCATCACATATCTGAGAAGTCCTGGTCGGAATCAGTGACTAATACAAAAACAATATAATGTTTTATTTACTTTTTCAGTCATTGTTCCCAAGTACGTTGTTGGACAAGATGTTTTAGCTGAAAGCCAAAGAAAGCACCAGTGCCCTTGCAGGGCAGATTATGCTGTTCCTCCAAGAAAAGTGAACTTGTGTGTGCGTCGTTGTGTGCGCACACATCTGGTTTTTTAAATTGCTTTGACAGTTGCACTCTGCCTCATATTTAAATCAGATCATTAAAGTAATGCTGTCGCAACACTGTGGACTACCTGCTCTTTGTTTATAAATCCATGTGAAATTTACTTCAGAACTCCTTTATAAACGTTAATTTTGTTTAAAATTCAGTGGTCTGTCACCGAGAAATATATACATTTAATTCTATCTCCCCTATAAATCTAGCAGTTGAGGTTTGAAGGTCACATTATAAACAATGAACATGAAAAGTTTCATTAATCTCCTGTAGCAGTAACTTCTGAACAAAAATTATGATGCCAGTTTTCAAAGTTTGCTGTTCATGTTACGGAAGCCAATACATTGGGTGGTGTCTCTTTTATAAGACATCGATAGTCCAGTTTGAGCATCCAAGGCCCAGTCCAGTAATGTACTACCACATGTTAGTTATTTTAAGCATTTAAGGCTCAAGGTTTAAGTACCAGGCCCACTGAAACCAGTGGGTACTTTGTCCTACACAGAAGACGCTTTCTTCCATCCCCCTGGGAAATGAGTAAAGTACACAGCAGTTTGTGAGAATTCCTTTGCCTTGAGTATTTATGTTGTTGTAGTAGTGTGTCCTCTGGAAAAATGACCCTCTCATGACATTGGTTATTATACTGTACTAAACAGCAGAACAAATATTAATTAATTGGATGTAAGGATAGGGAGGGTAATAAAATTAGTATGGAGAAAAGTGCTTCAAATGTTAATGTCACTTCAAAAAGGAAATAAATCTATTTATGGAAAATAAGGCAACCTCGTCCTAAGTAACTGAATGGCCAGATATAATTAACAAGCCTTTTGGAAAACTTGTATACTTTTGTCTTATGTCAAGAACGTCGCTGAATTGTGATTAGATTTCTCAGATATGTTAAATGCCCCAGTGCGCCCTGTGCTTGTAGTGCCAGTAGCACTGATATTCACTAGTGGATAAATGAGTCTGCTTATACAGGGCCAGTGGAGAATGGGAACTCAGAATTATTTAATATGGATCTGACCTCTGAGCCCTTTGGCATTCTTTTATAGCTGGCAGACTGAGAGGAAGAGAATCTTGGTGATCTGCTCGCAATTGGACAAAATGGGACTGCTAATTATGTTTGGGAAGCTTGCCTAGATTGTCATAAATATTTCTGTTCTCCTTTAAGACCAATTTTGTTTTAACAAAATGTAGGGATGTAATAGTATAGTCGATTAACTAATAAGCAAAAGCTTAAACATTAATGCTATAGTCTACACGCATTCCCCCCGCCTCTCTTTGCCAGTTAATTTTTTAATAGGCTGGTCCAGCAGCCCGGCTCAGTCCTGACTTGCGCCGGGTCCGGGACCTGCCACCACTGTGGCTCCTAATGCATTGCAATGTAAGCCCAGGGTTAGTAGAACTTAAGTTAGCAGACCCTGGGTTTGTTAGGAGTATTAGGAGCCAGGTGAGCAGGCAACCTGGCCCAGTTCCAGCTTGAGCTGGATCTGGGAGCTCAAACCCCCCAGATAGGGGCTGCTGCCATACCGCGCTGCTGCCTCTGTATCAGAAGCAGCAGCTTGTGGTGACAGGCAACACGTTCAGGAGGGGAACTGGTTTTTAAACTGTCTCCCTTCGTGGACCTGCTCCCGCCTGGCACCTCACGCTGCTGCCTCTGATACAGAGGTAGCAGCGCGAGTGGCAGGAGGCTCCTCGGGAGTGAGGACGGAGCGCACTAGCTGCCGGCCCCACCCCTGAGGACTATAGACTAGTTGAGTAACTGATAAAAATTCATGAGGTTAGTTGACTATTCAATTGACCGATATTTAACATCCCTAACAAAATGGGAAAACCATCCACAGTGATTGTCATTGTATTTACTTACGTTACTTTCCCTCCTCCCAGCAGAGATCCCCTGTCCCTTAGAACAGGGGTAGGGAACCTAAGGCCTGAGGGCTAGATGCGGTCTCTGGCTTGCCTGGATCTGGCCCATGAGGCTCAGGGCTCCCCCCAGCATTGGGGAGCCTGCAGTGGCACTCCCCGCCAACCCCCCGGGCGACTGGAGCACACAAAATCTTCTAGGCTCGGCCCCCCTAGGCTTTAGTGTGTGTGGAGAGTGTCTTTCTCCTTAGTCAGGGGCCGCATCAATGAGATTTTTGTTGCTTCTCACTTGCGTGTGGACCCTGACTGATTTTTCTGTGGGTTAGCGGCCCTGGCCCAAAAAAGGTTCCCCACTCCTGCCTTAGAACCTGGCTTCTCTATGCATGGAATATAAATTAAATACTGAAGTTGCCTCTAAAGATAAGTTCCCTACAATTCAAAAGGTCAGGCCATGGCTACACCAACCCAATAGCAGGACAGGACAAGATTGTGACCTTGCTTAACTCTTGTGAAAGATGATGGAAAGTAATCTGTGTCTGGCTTTTTTTCTCCCCTATGTTCCAGTTCTGCCGGATAGCATGCTGGGTAGCAGAAAAAAGGCTTCCCCCACTTCCCACCCTTGCGCACCCACCTGCTTGGGCCTGGGAACAGAAACCTGGTAGAGCTGTGTACATCTACACAAACATACTGGCTCTGGCCATGTAGGTAACCTGCATAGGGAGAGCAAAGGATCTCCTTATGTTCCTGGCACTCCTTTGCACGTGTAACAGGACTTGTCACTGAGTGCTTGAAGAACAGAAAGGTGTCTTAGTCCCTCAGTTTATTTCTTTGTCATGCCTTTAATCTTTAAGAAATATAAATGGGCTGAAGAAAACACAGTGCATTTTAGGAGTGTGTTCTACTCCTTCACTCAGGTTGGGGGAAATCTGCATAGATCTTGATTTCAAGCTGTTTACCTTATGACTTTTCTCCTCCTCCAACCTCAGGTCTACCTCCAGCGATCAACCAGCCTATCCAAG
Source organism: Rafetus swinhoei (assembly GCA_019425775.1). NCBI lineage: Eukaryota > Metazoa > Chordata > Testudines > Trionychidae > Rafetus > Rafetus swinhoei. Next base: position 116,334,053 of record CM033424.1, read on the forward strand.
TACATGGCTTGGCTAGGATGTCTTCTGTTCATCCCTTGTCAGTTGAATCCAGTCTCATGCTGTACTAGGATGTGCTCTTCAGTATGTTCCCTGATCTCCTTTCAGGCTGTGCAATAGCACAGCAGAGCCTTTGTTATGCTCGAGTGCTATTTATAGCCTGTGACGTGCATAATAACTGCTGCCTGTGTTTCAGCCCCTGTGTACTTTGTGACACATTAAAACCTAAATTGGGTGTCAGTGCAGTCTGATTTATGGGCCAGTGCTGCACTGAACCCTGGAATAAACTGGAAAAGGTGCGCCACAAAATGGAAGTATAGAACCACTGCATATTATTTATTTGCCGCACAGCAGAGAAATGTCATTGCTGCGAATTTTAAGAGCTCAGCAAAAAGTGAATATGGGTGACGATCAGCTGTGTGGAACAGGGGTCAGATCCTGGTAAGAGGAGTGAAAGTGACTGAATCAACTTGGGGAGGGAGAAGAGGAGGCTTGTAGGAGGAAGCAGCACCCTCTTCTGTGACAATTATGAATCCTGCGTGAAATATCTGCCCCTGCTGCACAGCCCTATAGTCTTGCAGGGCTTCTGCAACAAACCAGTCATTTGTATTGTTTGTATTACCTTGGTTTCTAGACACCCTAGTCATAGACTGGGACCCCACTGTGCTGGGTACTGTACAAATACACAATAGAAAACCTCATCCTTGCACCACAGTGGCCTCCCTAGAAGACCTGTTTGTGGCAGAGCATTGTATACACCACCTCAAATGGATCTTGTTCAGACTATATGGTTTGCAAATGGATCAGGACAGTTGAGTCTAATGATGTAAAGAATATATAATTTTTCCTTGCTGTGACCTTGCTGGTAAAGGTGGTGGAGTATATGTTACAGAAATATTCATGTTACACTAGATGGACTTCATAGGGGGTCTTGGTAAGTGTTCTCAATAAGAGAGAAAAGAGGGAATTTATCTGAAGGCAACTAACAGTATGGTGAAATAAAATATACAGGCAACGGAGACCCTTCGGGCCATGGACTTAAAAAAAAAAAGTGACCCAAACATTTATTACAATTCCAGAATGAGGGACTGTTCAGGTAAGAGTAAAATTCTTCCAATGGCAGGCAAGCTCTCAGAATACTAAACAAAAAAATATCCCTAATCTCTGAAGGACACATTTAATCCTGGATGCCCTGTGGATACATGAGAGTTGAAGATTTGGCTTTGTATATGCTACAAATCTTGTTTAGTCATTATTGAAAGAGATGAAATATACATGTACGCTCCCTATCTCCTGTGGCCCAAATTATTGCTGGCCCTATTTAGGTGCACCAGAGGCAGATGAAGGTGCAGGACTATACAAAAAGAAGCACACAGGTGACAGCTGAGGTGAGGACTATAGCTGAGGAGGTCTGCAGCGTGACACCAGGAGCAATGGAGAAGGACAGAGTGCAACTTTTCAAAGGAGTAACCTGTCCCGCTACCACCCATGCTCCCTTCACCCAGCAACTCTGTAAGCTGTGTGCCTTGTGCAGGTAAAATTCTTCCAAGGCCTGTTGCTCACAGTGTGCTGCCTCCCTGTCTCTGAGAGCCCTCCTGCCATGCAACCTGACTGCATGTACTGAAGGTGAACTTTTTCATTTGGACCATCATGCTGGCACATCATACTGCACTCCAACTGAATTATAATTGAATGCAGATTCTTTTTAGTTGACTTAAAACAGACTTTTTTGTTTTTAAAACAATTAAAAAGGCAGGCACTGTGTAAAACATGGCCAAGACATACACCATCATGATATAGTGCAGCTGCCCAGGGTTTTTTTTTTTTTTTTTTTTTTTTTGGTAATAGTTTGCTCCGCGACAGTGTGACCTCCTATGTTCTGAGCTATTCTTTTTATAAACAGGCAAGATGCGAGGAAAAGAAGGGGAGAAACATGGGTCGATAGAATTGCTTACATTCCAGCAAATTCAGTACCTTGGTTCTGCATAGTTGCTTGAGGGGAACCGTTTGAAGGAGACAAAAGGTCTTTATCAACTGAACTAAATTATTCAGCAGAATATTGAGAGGTGTATGCCAAAAGAGAAAAAAACAGTGAACCTTACACTCCCTACTGCAGCCTGTAATGATCTAAAAATAGAGCTTCTGTCTCTGGGAAAGACCAGAGAATTTTAATTAGCTCATGGTGCTGAGCAGCTTCAGTGTGTGTCAGCATGTTCTGCACAAAGGTGTTGCCAGGCATTCTTTACTGTTATACTAATTTTTCAGTTTAAATAAAAATAGGTATGTGTGGGGGCAGGCAGTCGGTTATGTCATTGACTTAACATCATAAATCTTGTGACTAGAAAAGGGCTACTGGTGAATGATCAGGAAGCCCCTTTTATTCCCCCCTCCCTTTTTCCTTCTCGCTTTCCATTTTGTGTCAATTTTTTTTAAAGTCACTGATGTTTATTCTGTCCTTATCCATTTCAAATAAATTATTACCAGGTTCATAAGGTCACACTCCCTGGTAAGTTTTGTATCCTCCCCCTTTCCTTTTTGAATTTACCTTTCCAAATAACCTTTATGAATGTGTGTGGGGGCCTTTTTATTTCAATGTCATAATGTCAAAGCTTCTGAGATGCTTCTTTATTTGACTGACTTGGATTTCGGGAATCTGGAGTTGCTATAATGGTTTGCTGGCCTGTGTTAAAGGAGCTGGTGGTTTCAGTTCATTTCCTCGTGGACAGGCATCTGCCTCCTTACTTGTCAGCTTGTCAGAACAAAAATGAGTGAACCGGTGGGTGGCTGAGAGCTTCTGCTCTTCCTCTTTCCATTTCTTTTCCCTAGCTTTCTCCTCTCCCCCTGTTGCTGCTGTTGTGGGAAGGCTAGGCTAAAGGACTGAATCTTTTATTGCACTCTGGACACAGTGTGGTGGTTTATATTCCCATATCAAGTAGGAAACATAGTCATGGACCAGGACCCCATTGTGCTAGCTGCTGCACAAACACAGAACAAAAAGACTGTCCCTGCTTCCAAAAGCTTACAGTCTATCAGAAGTTTCAGGCAACTAGGCACCCATCATGGCTGGTCTCTATTTTTGAGTTTGCTCCTTCTATATTTCTGGCCTTACTGGAAGCAGGAGGTACCAGAAATCTAATGTATTACATGTATACAGTCCCTAGTAGGGAGGTAATAGTGTAGTCAATTTACTGACTAACTGATAAGCAAAAGCTTATAGGAAAATGCTTTGGACCACTCACTGTCTGTCTGTCTGTCTGTCTCAATTTTTTAGCAGGCTGGCCAACAGCCCGGTTCATTCCTGGCTGGGTCCGGGACTTACCCCTGCTGCGGCTCTATTAGGAGTCAGGAGGGCAGGCAGCCTAGCTCAGTTCCAGGAGCTCAGCCCCTAGCCTGGACAGGGGAGCTGGTTTTTAAACTGTCTTCCTTTGCAGACCAGCTCCTGCCGGGCACACCATGCTGCTGCCTCTGATACAGAGGCAGCAGCACGGAGTGGCAGGGGGCTCCTCGGGGATGGGGCTGAAGTGCACTGGCTTCCAGCCCCACCCCCCGGGGACTGTAGAATAGTCAAGTAACCGATAAGAATTCATGAGGTTAATCGACTATTCAGTTAACCGATATGTAGCATCCCTAGTCCATTGTGGAATTGGCCAGAAATAAGATGCTAATAATTATTTCCAAATGAACTTTGTAGACCACAGGGTCTCAGAGAAACATCTGAATATTTTGGATGGATATTTGAACAAAAATAGAAACCTGTGGAGGTTCATCTGTTGAAGAGGGTCAGAAACTGTCACCTTTTTTGGACATGCTAATTTTTGCGAAAAGACCCGGAAGAACTGAAAACAAAGAGAAATTTCAATTTTTCAGTGAAAACTTTGAGAAACGTTGACATATTTTGGCTGAAAATTTTGAACATGAAATTTCCTGATCAGGTATATTGCCCTTCGTTAATGCTCATATCTCCTCATATCCCTGGGATGGAGAGGACCAGGGTTACAATACAGACAAATAGCAGGAGCGGAAAGGCAAGAACCATCAAATGTGTTGATTTTTGGCTGGGAATTTTTCATTTGGGCATTCACGCACTGATAGTATCTTAGGCCCGAGGTGCAGCATTGCCAGGGGATGCTCAACTCTGGCTCCACTGCAGACCCCAGCTGCACTCCACCCCTGTCCTGCCTCTTCCCTGCCCCCACTCTGTCCCCTCCCACTCATTTTCCCACGCCTGTTCCTCCCCTCCCCACCACACCACATTGTAGTTCTCCCAATGGGAGTACTCTAGTGTCTTTACTATAATAATAATAATAATTAATAATAAAAAACTACAGCAATAGGTTTCAATCCTTTTATTGGTCACTTTTGTATTTTCTCTACCCAGTGAGCTACTGTAGTTGCTCCTTAGGTATTTTTCAGCATCCCCTCTCAGGCTATGTCTACATGGTACTCCCTTAGCTAGGGCATGTAGACTTTGTGTGGCTACATGCTGTACTGAAAGCTAGGCTGCATCCACGCTACTTCATGTAGCTACATGCAGCAGTGAGAGGCTCTGGCGGTGGGGAGGCAATGGGACACTATGCTGCTAAAAATAGCTGTGCAGATGTGGGAGGCACTGACTGGGCATGTGGAGTAAAAGTCACGGACAGGTCACAGGAATAAACAAAAAATTCATTGGAAGTCTGTGACCTGTCCCTGACTTTTAATAAAAATGTTCCTGACAAAATGGGGAGGCGGATTCCACACCCACTGCTGCTTGTGCTCCCACCCCTGCAGTTTGTGGGAGCTCCAGGGTCCTCCCACTGCACTTGGGTTGCTGGGGGTGAGGGTGGGGATTCCCCCACAGGAAGGAGGAGTGAGGGGGGGGGCCTGGTTGGGACCTCCAGCCCTGAGGCAGAAAATATCATGGACGTCAGTGGAAGTTACTGATTCCATGACCTCCGTGACATAATTGTGGCCTTAACTACATGGATTCTGGCTTGTCTTGTACTCTTCTTGCCTAAAGCAGCGTCTCACTGTCTGTGCTGCTATTAATACCTGTACAAAGGAGCATGCACTTCTATGTAGCCTAAGAAGTGTTCAGTGTAGACTTACCCACAGACATACTCCCAGCCCAGTCTGCCAGAACAGTGTTTCAGGTAGCTAATCTAGTCATTGCTTGTGCACTTGCTAGATATTAGGGATCTGTGTTGTCATTTGCCATCTGTACACCCAGACTGTCATTATCCACTGTACCTGCATTGTTCTTATTTAAAGTTCTGATTTTTAAAAAGTTGGGTTTTGTACCAGAAAGAGAGCTTTCAGAAATCTTAAGATTAGTAGCTTCAGGACGCTGATTTGACATTAATGGAAGATATGTCTCTAAATCATAATCTGTGTACCCAGTAAGTCCCATAGAGTGCCAAGAAATGTCCACATAGCCAGAGAACAAAATAATCCGGAGGTTCTTGTTCTCTAAGGAGGCAAAACAATTTGTTGGGTTTCTAGGTATCTTATTGTTATAACTATAGGGATGAAAACTGATTTGAAGGATGCTGAAAAAACTTAAAAACCAACAAATAGTCTTGCAGCACCTTAGAGACTAACAAAACATGTAGATGGTATCATGAGTTTTCGTGGGCAGAAGTGGGTTGTGCCCATGAAAGCTCATGATACCATCTACATTTTTCTTAGTCTCTAAGGTGCTGCAAGACTATTCGTTGTGTTAGTTGGTAACGGAAAAACCTTAACACGGTTACCCCTCTGAAACTTTTAAAGGCTGTTGTAATCCAGAATGTCAAAGGGCAGGTCTACACTATAGCTTGCTTAAGTTGCTCAGGGATTGGGAACTCCCACCCAGCAATGTAAGTTACACTGACCTAAGTGTGTTTGTGGAGATGGTTATGTTGCTAGAAGACATTGTCCAGCCAATATAACTACTGCTGCTTGGGGAGGTGGAGTAATTATGTGGACTTCCGTTGGCTTAGAGTGGCTGTACTAGAAGTGTTGTAGTGCCACAGCTACATTGGTACAGCTGTGCTGCTGTAGCAGTTCTAGTGTAGCAATTGCTATTAGCCCAACGACTAATAAATTAGTCATAAAAGGTGACCCTGGTTTTCACAGTTAGCACCTCAATCTTCTGTCATGTGGCTGAGTTTTAAAGAATGTTCTCTCCTTTTCTATTCTGGTGTTAGATGTGGAAGTAACTTTTGAGGAGAATGGCATGGAGAAGCCACCCAAATGTCAGCCAAGGAAGAAGAATTAAAAAGATAATATGATCCACATGTCCTGTCAGCAGGAATGATGCTTAAACTAAACCCTGACTCCAGTATCACTCTTGTCTGTCTGTTTGTGTTAGGAATTGCTGAATTTTTATGGCAGTAGCAGAAAGGCTGATCATAGCAAGTGACTCTTGCAATATCATTAAGAGTCAGTACAGAAATACCCCATTAATTGTTTCAACAGAGAAATGAGGAATCTAAATTCCCATTGTAACTTTTCTTTTTAAAAAGAGCAGATATTTATCACCGGATCCTAGGCTTCAAAAAAGATACACAGTAAACATTGTCCAAAACCTGATGGAAATTTTCATCTTTAATTTATGTTCCTTTTTTGTAAGCTGCATATTTCAAAGAGCGCAAATTCCGTCTTTCTTTGTGTTTGATTTGCAAAGGAGATCCAACTGGGGCCTATCAGACTGGCTATAGAAGTTCTGTGCTTCCACCACTGCTCCCTTAATATTTGTGGTGCTGTTAAGGGACAAGTGTCTCTTCATTAGACCAGCAGCATCAGACTGAACTGACTAGTGTTCTGCATGCAGTAATGAAGCAACATGTCATATTGATGCTACTGTCTGCACCAGTTCCAACAACATGGATAAAGAGCAAGTGCAACCCTTTACAGATTGACTAGAAATGCAAAAGCTTCAGAGGGGTAGCCGAGTTAGTCTGTAACAGGAAAAATTTAAACAACAACAAATAGTCTAGTAGCACTTTAAACAAAACATGTAGATGGTATCATGAGCTTTCGTGGGCACAACCCACTTCTTCAGATGACCGGAGTGTTGGAAAGTAGTCCATAGCATTTGAAAGCAAAGTGGTACAGCTGCTGAGACAGAGATGCCTATCCAGTTGGCCCAAAGCTTGTGATTTCAGATGTGCTGCAACCAGTATCCTCCATTAGTATTGGGAGATGCTTTTGTTAAAACAAAACCACACGTTATGCAGTGGTTGGTTATGTGGAATTCACCCACATCTCCTGGGATATATTGACCTATGTATTAATTACCAAGGCTGGAGTTCTGGAAAGGTGATATCTTATGTACCAGGTTTTGTCCTCTGAGTCTGAATCATTGGACTTTGCTTTTGCTTGGCATATTACACTGTCTCACCAGCTTGCTGATGTCTGATGATTCCCAAAGGAAACAAACGAAAATAAACATTTAGTTAAAAATAAAGTTACACTTTTTTTAGAAGTCTTATTTAGCTGACAACTTAACAGCTTGATTCATTTATTTAATTTGTCTTCGAGTTTGCCTTCAATTTAAATATTAGTTATTATATAAGAGGTCATTAATTTCTTTGTGGCAAATGTTTAACCATTACTATCACTCAGGTGCCTTGGAATCTTTGAATGAAACTAAAATTGAAGTGAAAGTCAAAGGTTAGAGTGGATTTAGAACATAAGAACATAACGTCAGACCAAAGGTCCATCTAGCCCAGTATCCTGTCTGCCGACAGTGGCCAGCACCAGGTGCCCCAGAGGGGTGGACCAAGACAATGATCAAGCACTTTGTCTCCTGCCATCTTCCTCCAGCCTCTGTCAAACAGAGGCCAAGGACACCATTTTATCCCCTGGCTAATAGCCTTTATGGACCTAACCTCCATGAAATTATCTAGCTTCTCTTAAACTCTGTTATAGTCCTAGCCTTCACAGCCTCCTCTGGCAAGGAGTTCCACATGGACTACACGCTGTGTGAAGAAGAACTTTCTTTTATTAGTTTTAAACCTGCTACCCATTAATTTCATTTGGTGTCCTCTAGTTCTTCTATTTAGGAACTAATAAATAACTTTCTTTATCGGCCCTCCACACCACTCATGATTTTATACACCTCTATCATATCCCCCCTCAGTCTCCTCTTTTCTAAACTGAAAAGTCCCAGTCGCTTTAACCTCTATAATCACACACATTTCTGTGTGATTATATTCTTACTTCCATATCTCCCTGGTTTGGCTTCATACGACAGAGCTTGTTTTGCAAAGAGAAACCATTGCATCTTCAGTAAGCTGTTGAATGCGTGTTTTCTTAAGCTTCCTTGTGGTGCTCTACTTTGAAATACGATGTGGTATATTTTCTATACAATGGAGCAGGAGTAAAAATATATATATACAGTAAACTTCCGATAATCCGGCACCTTTAGGACCCAGGGGGTGCCGGATGATCAGATATGCCGGACTATCGGAAGGGGGGGCTATGAGGGGTCTAGGGTGGTGTGGGGATGCCACCCCAGATCCTCATAGCCCCCTTCTGATTGTCGGCTCTGCCCCAGGCGCCCCGATTCAGCCGCTGCTGGTCAGTTTCAGCAGCAGCTGAATCGACGCCTGGGGCAGAGCAGCTGCTGCCGGGTTGGTCCTGCAGCGCCAAGGGGCGGCACTACCGACCAACCCGCAGCACCCCAGCTGCTCTGCTCGAGCATCCCAAGTCAGCCGCTGTTGAAATTGACCAGCAGCTGACTCCGGGAAGCCCGGGGCAGAGCAGCTCTTCCTCGGGCTTCCCGGAGTCAGCCCCTGGTCAGTTTCAGCAGCGGCCGACTTGGGGACGCCTGGGGCAGAGCAGTTGGGGTGCTGCCGGGTTGGTCTGGTAGCGCCGAGGAGCAGCGCTACGGACCAACCCGTCAGCACCCCAGCTGCTCTGCTCAGGCGTCCCAAGTCAGCCACTCGCTGAAACTGACCAGGGCTGACTCCGGAAGCCCGGCAGAGCAGCTCTGCCTCGGCTTCCCGGAGTCAGCCGCTGGTCAGTTTCAGCTGCGGCTGACTTGGGGACAGCTGTGCTGCCGGGTTGGTCCTGCAGCGCCGAGGGGCAGCACTGTGGGACCTACCGGCAGCACTCCAGCTGCTCTGGCCCCAGCTTCCCGATTCAGCCGCTGGTCAGTTTCAGCAGCGGCTGAATCGGGAAGCCGGAGGCAGAGCAGCTCCAATGGTCCGGCTGCCCGGAGCACTTCCGGATTCCTGATGGTGCCGGACCATCAGGAGTGCCGGACCATCAGATGCTGGACGAATGGTGTGTGTGTGTGTGTGTGTGTGTATTTTGCTCAGTGTCCTGCCTCCGATCAGGTTGAACTTATAATGGATGCTAGTATTTAATTGAACCTTGCTAAAGTTATGAATATTACTTGTGGTGCAGCCTTTCAATCATGTTAGTGGTTTTTTCTATTAATAATGAAATAACAATTTTGTAGACAAAGCACTGGGAGTTTAAGCAATAAATACAATTTCAAGTTGCTTTTCCAGCCACTAAGTGCTACATAAATTGAGGCTTTGTTAATTTGTTGGGTCTTCTTAAATTTCACTCCCCCCAAAAAAGGGTCAGACTACCTTGTCAGCAGCAATCATTTAACACTTTTTCTCTTTACTCCAAACTATCTACTGTTGGCAGCCAAACAACCTATGCGGCTACATGCTTTGTTCTGCCAACACATTCTTCCTCTCCTCTTATATCCTATGTGCTTGTAGTCTTATATAGTGCATCATAAGTAGGGACTTCTTTGAAGAGGGCAAATCTGCTTGGTTTGAGGGCAAGACATGAGTTATTCTGATGCTTCAGTTTACACTCTGTACCTCACATTTTAATTTTTTTTTTTAAACAGTTCCTGACGAAAGAGTAGATAAAATCTCAGTAGGGGAAGTCAGTTATGAAACCTACCATTCAGTACTCCTGTAGTTTCGCTGATGGTACCAATAGTGGAAATTGGTGTGGACAGGACTCAGGATTGTCTTACCATTGTTATTTCTACACTACAACTCCCACCACTGCTGCCCCAGGTAGAGCTGCACAAGGCATAAATTAGGGATCCAGCTGTTATCATTGTAGACATGGCTGTGGTGTCTAGCTGAATTCACCTTTGGGGTTGTGCTGCAAGCATGAGTGGAGATGATGAGCCAGGGGAAAAGTCAAAGTGGGTGATGAAAGCCTGCTGGCATATGTTGGACATTAGGAAAAACTTCCTAACTGTCAGGGCCGTTAAACACTGGAATAAGTTGCCTAGGGAGGTTGTAGAACCTCCATCTCTGGAGATATTTAAGAGCAGGTTAGACAGACATCTGTCAGGGATGGTCTAGAAGATGGTACTGGGTCCTGCCGTGAGGGCAGGGGACTGGACTCGATGACCTCTTGAGATCTCTTCCATTTCTAGTGTTCTATGATTCTGTGATTGCTTGTTGGCAGTGGCAGTGAGGTTATACTCTCATATCAATTTTTGTATTTTCCTTTTTTGTGCCTGTATAGCCTCAGTGGCTTGGCAGCATATATCTGAACTCATAGATTCAAATCAAACTCCTTGGAAATGGTTCTTGCAATCAAACTTTATGGCTTATTTGAATCAATGACAGCATACCTCAATGCTTTGTGCCTCTGTGAAATCTAATCCTTTAAAACAAACTTTTAAAAGGCTCTCTGGCATGCTGATACGACCATAGCACTTAGTTTTGATGGAGCATCTGTCTCCAGGAGAGTCACAAGTGTACTTCCCCAGGCCCTGTAATTTGTCAGTCATAGTTGTGTTTTTTAATTAACCTAATGATCATTTGTCCAGAATGAAGTGGTGTTAGTGGTTAGAGCATAGACCTAGGAATCAGGAACCCTGTGTTCTGTTTCCGTTTCTGCCACTGTCTCACTTTGAATGGGCCATTTATCCCTTTGTCTTAATTTCCTTTAAAATTGGGGGTAACGTGACTTAATTCACAGGGGTTGTTGGGAGTTAATCTAATGTATATAAAATACGCCATCTGTCTAAGCATTATAGAACAGTTGTGTGTGTTTCCATGCTTAATAGCAGTAACAGCCTTTCCATCCTAATCCTGCTATTTTATCTACCTTCGCTACACTCACTGCTTCCTTCACATATGTATGCTTTTAGAAGTGTATGTGAACAAAAACAAAAGGCCTGAATAAAGTCCAGGTATTCCAAAAGTGAGTGTGATTAAGTAGTTAATAGTAAATTATTTTTCAGAGTACCTAAGTATCTGCTGCCAATTTTCTTCGGGTATCATTATCCATGTACTAGTAATTTGTTTCAGCAGCAATTTGTTATTTATTGGATCAAGGAAACAATTGTATTTTCAGCCTAGTTAAGTAAAATCCATTTTTTTTTTACCATGACTAATAGAGTAAGCAGGTACATTCTTTGATAACTGTCTGCTTGTTTACAAATACGCCTAGAAGGCGTGTTTAGAATTTGACTTGCATTTGTTTTTAAATACTATGCTTATTATTTTACTAGCTGGCTTTCACAATTTTTCAATTTCAAAATAAATGAAAGGTGCCCCTGCAGGCAGAGGGCTGCTCCACCCCAGTGAGTCCTGTTGTGGGCATGTGTGCTCCAGCATGCCTCCTAACCACCCCAGTTAAGTGGTTAACTGGTTAAACAGTACATTTATCTGGTTAACTGATTAAACAGAATTTTACATCTCTAGAACAAACAGTGCCCCTTCCCCACCCTAGGTGCTGGGTATGCTGCCACACCCCGTGGCTTAAAGTGGTGTCAGCTATGTACAGGGTTTACAGGTTGGGTTAGTGGCTCTCAGCACCCCCACTGTACAAATTGTTCCAGTGCCCCTGTTCACTCCGGACTATTAGGAGAGCGATTTAGGAGAACCCACTAAAAATTTGGTTGTGAAGTGCTCAGTTATGTAGGTGCATTAAGTTGTAGAACAGAACAAAGAGTAAAGTAAGCAGAGGGATGATTAGATTTTTTTTTTTTTAGTTGCCCAACTGCAATTCTGATAATAGGCAGTTTAATTGCCTTTAATATTTTTGCTTGTTGGCATTTGCATCATTTCATTGTATTCATACTGTACTTACTAAGTAAATCAGTGCAGCTCCATGCTTTCAGAAATCATGAACTGGTCCTCCAGAATCATGTGACTTGGCTTAAAAATCTTACGATTTTAAAAATAATACCTTTTGAATTTTTTTTCTTTTTGCATTCTGGTGCTGGAGCCCTTCGATGTTATGTTTTCAGGCTTTTCTCTGCAACCACAGTAACTAGAAACATCTTTTTTTAATGAAAGCTGAGAGGATCGCATCATAACATGTCTCCAAGAATTGGAACCTTTTGGAAAATACGGCAAGACTTAAAATTATCAGAGCTTCCAACTTGTTAACACCAAATGGCTAATCAAATGTGGGAAAGGAATAAAAACCACAAAACCCGATGAATTGCATTAGCTTTTTAAATCACATGGCTCACAGATTCAGGCTCATGCTATGACAGTATGTCTGTGTAGGAAAACATAATCTGGTGAACGTTACTTATCCAGGGAGCATAGCTGAGACTGTAACCTATAATATTTATTTTTGATCTTTTACTGAGCCTGTCGATAACAGCAAGTGTTCCACAATATTTAAGTGAAACCATTCTGTAGTAGTGTAATGCCTGTTAATTGAACTTTCTGTTATTGAGAACGCCCACCTTGTAATTGCCATACGAAACGCATCCTATCTCTGTCTGGGTTGGTTCCAGTAAAACTGGCCTCCCTGCAAAGCTGTGGATGAACTACCTGCTTCTGGGAAAGCCCAAAACTTCAGTATGAATTGTTAATAGTGAGAGTGGGGGTTGGAGATCAGCACTATGGCTGAAGTGTGGGCATGGAATAGGTAATAGGTCCAGAATTGGAGAAGGGGTGATGAGGAGGGGCAGGGATGTGAGGGAGGGAAGTAGTGGCTCTAGATTTCCAGAGAAGTGGGAGATGCAGAGTAATCTGTGAGGTGACCCCTTCTGAACACACCATGGTTCTGAGGGACTTGGAGTTACTGCCACAGTGCTCTCAGTCATCAAACCATGCAGCCCTGAGAAGGAAGCAGCAAATTGGACCAGGTGAGGCTTCTCTAACTTGTGGGTCACCTGAGAATTGGGCAACGTCTGAACTAGCTCTGTCTCATCTACCCTGCCGATCACCAGCTATTCAGCATTCTCAGGCGCTCATGGGTATGTGCGGGAGGGAGAGGGAGGGGACTAGAGCTTTGCAGCATGCCTAGCGAGATAATAAAACCAGGTTCTGGCAGAGAGTAAAGGGACACAAATTCCAAAGCAGAAGACGCTTTCTGAGAATGTGTGCTTCTAGCAGCCTTCTCTTGTTTTTAAAGGAAAGGGGCTTACACACTGCTACTGCCATGTCTATACTAAGATAAGGTTGAACCTTTTATGGTTGATTTCTAGTCATCCAATTTTGCAAAGTTGAAGGTCCATGTCCTCACTGCAGGGATGAATCCAAAATAGCCTGAAGTAGCGCATTCCCATTAGGGAGCCTTCCATCCACTCAGCTACTCACCGTGCATCACTCTCTATCCCACAGTGCCTATGCCACTTTGCATTCTGGTTTATGCATGTGACGGGGCTGACCAGCCCCACACTGAACAGGGGGGCGGAGAACCCGCCTATTGGGTGGAATACGCCCCTCCCCCGCAGCCCTGCTGGGCGTGTTCGCAGTGCAGCCCCGGTATAAAAGGCTGCCGGGCTGCTCAGTTGAGGCTGGCCGCGGGAGGGGAAGGAGCTCTTCTCCAGGCACCGGAGCCACAGCCGCAGCAGCTGGACCAAGAGGCGCTGGACCCGTTGCCCCTGCTGCTGTGGTTGCCGGGACGAGCCAGACCGCAACGCCGGCCACGCGGCGCAGCCTCCCTAGACGCTGTCGCTGTTGTTGCTGGACCCGCACCTTCAGGTGGGACCGCCGTCGGACCGGGCGAGGGGGTAGGAAGCAACCCAGGGCGGGGGCCAGAAAAAGGCCCAGCGGGCTCAGTGAGTTTTGGGGAGGACACCCCACTGAGCCAGTGGTGGGAACCACCCGCCACCGATAGGGCCCTGGGTTGGGACCCGGTGGAGAGGGAGGGCCCAGGCCCCCCTACTCCTTCCTCCCAGATCCCTGACGACGAGAGGATCCATTTAAAGGACTAGGCCACAGGGCCTGCATTTAAAGGACTAGGCCGCGGGGCCTGCGTTTAAAGGGACTGGACCTTGGGGAGAAGAGGGCAGGGCTGGTGAGCCCGCCACAATGCTCCTGGTGCATGCTGGGACCAAAACTGTGCAGCTGGTGGTTGAGTTCCTGTCATCAGCATCCCATAATGCACTCGTCTTCTCCTTCCCCCCTTTGTGTGAGATCAGCGGGAAGCAGAGCGGGACACTGTGGGATGCCTCCCGGAGGCTAATAACCTCAACTTTCGCCAACACTGTGTCTATTCTATCATAAACTTGACCAGCCAAGGTTGGAATTGTTACTTCTCATGAGATCAGGAGTAACTTACATCGATTTCATCAGTCCTTAACATTGATGACAGGCTTGATAGTGCGGATGCGTTGTTTAGAAAATCAACCATGTGGCTAAATTTGGTGTAAACTCCTTGTGTAGAACAGGCCTATTGATTGTAACTGGGGCAGTGTAGCATGAGAAGATCTGGTCTTGGAGATGACCAGTTCTAAAATTTTTAGTGGCTCTGTAGATTAGAATAAAACACCTTGAATTCCACCCAGAAATGTATTGATAGCCAGTGTAAATTATGGCGTGTAAGAGCATCATTTATTAGATGCCATGGTGTATTTGTACCAGCTTCAGTTTCCAGCTATTCTTTGTATGCAAAGTACTCTACAGTTATCCAATTACAGGAGCCATGTTGCCATATCTAATGATCTTTCCACATGTGACATGATTTTGGCTGGGGGTTGGAGTCAGTCTTGTGATAATGCAAGAAGCTCTTCTAGCAAATATGAGCCCTCTGGCTGCCTGCCCCACTCACTCCCCTGTGGGGCAGAATAACTGGGCACAGCCGCTGTAGGCAGAGCTCTCCCCACTCCAGTAACCCAATACCATTCTCATAGGAGGTGGGGACAAGGCAGCTAAAGAGCCTAGGAGTTCAGCACTTCTCTGCTCTTTCTCTCCTCATGTGAGCAATGGGGACCAGATGGTGCTTCTGCTCCTTCTCCTTTCACCCTTTTTCTTGCAGCACCCAATCTAGGAATGGGGAGAGGGGGTGGAGAGCATATGGAGCTGCCACCCTCAGCCTGGCAGAGGAAGAAGGGACCTTGTGGTCTGGGGGGAGGGTGAAGAGCCCCAGGAGGAGCAGAACTGGGGTTGGGAAGAAGGGGCAGAATCAAGGGGGGGAGCACAAACTCATGAAGATGGGAACAGAATAGATGAAGAATTAATTGCTGGGCAGAGGAGGAGCAGATGAGGGGATGGGCAAGCTCCTGTAGGAATAGCCAAAAATCACCTTACTCAGTAAATGTGAGGGCCTTGGCAGTACTAGCTGTCATGCACATGCTGGGGACGGGCAGTGGGATGTTCAAAAATCTAAAGCTAGACCAAACATACACAGGATAGGCTAGGGGAGAGAGGAAATCACACACACACCTCTCATGGGTTTTTTTGGGTCTGACTCATGAATTTTTTCCTCTCTCGAGGTTGGCAGTATTGGAGAAAAAGCTGCATGCTGAAGTGTGCAGGCTTCAAATGAGGCTTTGAACTGGAACATTTTGTATTCACTGCCTTTTAACGTAGGGTGTAGTGGAACTGTAATGTGCTATTTTATGTCTGTACAGTGTTAATATCAACTAATTTGCATTCCAAGCTTTAAAACTGCATAAATAACTTCAGTTGTAGGGACAAGGCAGAGACTTGCATGGATTGTAGGTGGCTAGCAGAATAGATAAAACTCAAATGGCATTTAAACATTACTTGTCACTGCCAAGTTTCTGCATATAAAAGTCAAATGTGCCTTTTAATTGTGGGATTTTTGTAATGCTCACTACCTTTGTAAGCTGCCAGGGAGAGAACTTTTCATGTCAGTTCAAGTTTTATTGTCCACAGCTTTATATAATCATTATAGCAGCTGATCTAATAAAGAGCTTATAGACCTCAAATTTTGGTTCTCAAACATAGTGTTTCGTTAAAGAGGGGGCTTCAACGCGCTGCTAAACTGGTGCTTGTGTTGTCATATATCTGCCCTGTCTCAGAAAATTCTTGAGTGTCTTGAAGTCTCTGGGATGATTGATTGCTTTAATGTAAACATTCCAGTCCTTGGAGCATAGAACTAGGTCACAGGTGGTGAGTGACAAGGGAAGGTGGGGTGGTTGGAGATACAAAGGAGTGGCCTCCATTTCTAGACTGAGACCAATAGTAAGGTGGGTAACATTCAGAGTGATTGATTGTTCTGACTCTGTTCCCAGGCGGCTTATTGTAATTTGTGCTAGGGCAGGAATTCTGGTGCTTGTGTAATTTTAGCTCTGATTATGAGATCCAGTTCAGCTAATTAAGAAACAGGTGTGAAAGGGAAGATTTGTGGTTTGTTAAAATATATCATCAGGTACCACATCTCAGTTTAGCAGCAGCAGAAGGTAGGTTCAGTAGGGAACCCTACTTTAGTGACAGCATTAAATCTCCAACCTAAGAACAAAACACTTTTGTGCTCTATGCTCCGCATATCTCTGTGGGTCGGCTTTCCTGAGTGAGACTGACATACCCTGCACTAAAGAACTTTAGCAGAGGGGTCATCCATTGCTCTCATTGAGAGTCATAGAATTGTAAGGCTGAAAGGAACCTTGAGGTCATCCAGTCATTCCCTGATGCTGTGGCAAGACCCAAGTGTCCTAGACCATCCCTGAAAGGATTCCACAACTTCCCTTGATACTGTAACTTAACTACTGTATAGCTAGAACATTTTTTCCCCCAATATATAGCCTGTATCTTCCTTGCTGCAGATTGAGCCAATCACTTCTTGTTTTACTTTAAGAGGATGTGGAGAACAGTTGATCACCTTTTTTATAATAGCCCTTAAGATATTTGATATGTCCCTCTCCCCCAAGTTGTCTTTTCTGAAGACTTAAATACTCCAAGTATCTTCAATCTTGCCTCAAAAATCTGGTTCTCTTAAACCATATATCATTTCTGCTCTCCTCTGGGTTTTCTCCCATTTCTCAGCACCTTTCTTGATGTGTGGGGCCCAAACCAACACAGTACTCTAAAGGAGGCCTCACCAGTGCCAAGTGGAATAGAACAATTATTTCCCATGTCTTGGACACAACAGTCTTGTTAATGCACCCTAGATCCCTTTTCTGGCAACTTCACCACATTACTGCTTGACATTTAATTTGTAATTCAGTGTAGCCCTGAGATCCCATTTAGGAGTACTACAGCTTTGCCGTTCATTGCCCATATTGTATTTGTATTTGATTTTACCTTGCTAAGTATCATAATTTGCGTTGGTCTTTATTGAATTTCAGTTGTTGTTTTCAGACCAATTCTCCGATTTAGCAAGGTCCTTTGGAATTCTAAGCCTATCCTCCAAAGTGTCATCCACAAATGTTATAAGTGTCCTCTCCACAAATGTTATAAATGTGCTCTCCACCCTACTATACAAGCCATTAATGAAAATATTGATTAGTACCAAAGCCATGGGCAGACCCCTGCATGATACTATTGTATGTATCCTTCCAGTTTGACAGTGAACCATTCATAGCTAGTCTTCAAATTGATATTTTCAACCAGCTGTGTGCACACTTTTTAGAAATTACATCTAGACCATATCCCTCTGGCTTGCTTATGAGAATATCATGTGGGATGGTCTCAAAAGCTTGGCTAATCTACTATATATTTGAGGGAGTTTGTCCATCTGTTAAAGAACTCCAAAATGGTAAGAACTGGGACCACCAAAGTCAGTCTACATCTTCCTCTTCATATATCTTACAGCAAGATAAGGGTTTGGTTGTGCCAGGAAGATGGGATGTACCCAGAATGGGATTGCTTCTCAGAAAACCAAACAGAAAAGAAACGGAATCACCAGACAGGTGAAAGGGGCTGGTTGGGGGCACCTCCTCCCCCATCTTCTCCCATCTGGGAATGCCCCAGCCCCTGAGCCTCCTACCCCTTAGGCATCCTTTAGGGAGGGCAGGAGGGGATGAAGCTTCTTCACTGCTCCTTCCTCCCCAACTTGTATGGGGATGTTGCTGGCTGCTCCCCTCTGTCAGGGAGTGAGGGTAAAGCGCCGTTTGTGGCGTTCCTCAGTCTGTCTGGAAAGCACAGGGGGCAGATGAACCTGGACTTACCCTGGCTGGGGGACATGTACCCCTCCCCTAGTTGTGCCTGCTGTAGTGGCCATGGCTGGGGTAGTCCTCTCTCCCTGGGGCAGCCTGCACACTGAACTCCTCATCCCTAGCCCCACCCCAGAGCAATGATTTAAATGAAGCATGTACGTTTTCATTTATTTTCCAAAAAAACAACTACTAAGGTACCTGAGCAACACCTGGTGAATCTTCTAGTATCAAGATAAAACACCTTCCTCCCATCCCCTAGACCAGTAACTGTCAAAGAAGGAAATTAGGTTGGTTTGGCATGATTTTTCATTGACAAATCAGTTTTGGTTGTTAATCACTCTATTCCTCTCAGTCAGTGGTTCCCAACCTTTTTTTATATCGTGGAGTGGCAACTCATTCAAAAACTGTTGGCGGACCAGCAGTAAAACATTTGCATATGCATTATGGTAATTAATTTGCATATTCATCATGGTAATTGTAAAAGGCCATGTGTTATTTTACATTGCATCTGTACTCTCACAGTAGATGTCATTGTAACCGTAGCCCATGGTATATGAGGCAAATCAAAGGGGGGGGGGACATGCTAATTAACATGAATTTGAAAAACTGCTGCGTGCACACATTTTTAAAAAACCAATAAAATAGATGCTAGTATTTGTTAGAGTATTCTCAGGCCAAACCTTTGGCTTCAGTTGCACCAGAATTAGAGGCAGCAGTTAACAGGTCTGATAGTGCTGACACATTAATCTTTTCCTATGCCCTTAATAATGCATAGTAATATTGTGTGCACGCGCATAGTAATACTGTGTGCACGCACTAGCGGAGAGCAGCTGGAGGCCGGGGAAGGCTCCCACGAGCAGGGAGGGAGGAGAACAGGGTTGCAGGGGCTAGGGATGTGAAGGACTAGTCAACTGGCTAGTCAATTAGTTGTTTGCCCCCCCTCCCACGCTGACTCTATCAGAAAGAGGCAGCAATGCGGGTGGGAGGTGGGGGTACTTCAAAGTGGCAGTGCCTCATGGAGCCTGGGACCAGATCCCGGGCTCCATGCAGCACTGCTGTTTTGAAGTGCTGCGGGGACCTTGGTGTCAGGCTCCTTGCAGCATTTCAAAGTGGCAGCGCCACACCAAGCCCAGGGTCAGCGGGGGAGTCCCCAGCTGATCCCAAGCTCCACATGGCACTTTCGCCTTTTGAAGTGTAGCGACAGCCATAGGGCTGTTTTGTTACACTTCAGAGGCGGAGGCGCCCTATCGAATAGTCGATGCAAAATGCATTGACTATTCAATTAGTTGATATTTAATATCCTTATTAGGGGCAGCTGCTCATCACCGCTGGTAGCAGCAGCGGGGAAAGGAGGACACCGGCACCTCTTCTAGTGTCTGTGCTGCTCCCGGCTCCCAGCCTCCCGAAGGGGAGGGGAAAGCTAGGAGCCTCCACTTCCAAGCTAAGGTAGTCTGCGATAAGAACTACCACTTCCCCAGCAGGCTCCCAGGAGTCGCTTGAGGAACGGGAAGTGTGGCAGGAGCCAAGGATATAGGAAGTAGAGAATGACCCCCGTGAGAACAGCCCTTTCAAACGGAAAATGACAAGGAGGTAGCATGTTTGAGCTACTGACTCAAAAGAACCATTTGACCCTTGGATACTTTTGCCTAGTTCCTGCTGGATTTCTAATTGGAATTCCTGTTCCTTGAACAATCACGCAGCGGGAAGCAGAGAATGTACAAGTAACCCTCTGCCACATCTGTCTGGTTCCTTGCATACTATGGTGTGCAGCACAGTGACAGCCATGACTCTTCTAGCTGATCTCTTGTTATAGAGATACTAAGTTTTTAATAGAATTCTATTTGCATGTTTTGTAATTTCAACTGATATTAATGTTTAGCCTTTTTAATTTTAATAATTTAAATTTCCGTGTCTGTGAAAAATTATGATTCTAAGTTTTTTTATTTTTATTGATTTAAATGTTCACAGATACAGGAAATCTGGGGATCAGACCATGGGGAGAGTCAGACAATAATTTAATGACAGTAGACACTGAGATTCAAAAAGTTAAAGCTTTATAATCACTGAAACACAAATTGTCGACATCACATAGGGGCAAAATATTCAAAGTGGATATCCATAAATCCAACTCTAATAAGCTGTCAGGTAGCATTTGTCTGACTTTGCCAATCTCTCCATTCCATTCCAGTCCAGTCATTGTCATTGTTGGAAATATTTTTGTTCCTTTGTGTGTGAATAGTGAACTTGATGTTTATCAGCATTTACCAATAAAAATCACATCCTTTTAACCCTAAGTATTGTACTTCCTTACCTTCCTGTGTGTTTTACTTATCTCTGTTTAAAAGCATTTCCTCTGATAACATAAGCAGACTATTTCTCAGTTCTGCTGCATATAAATCTACAGTTGTGTGTGGCTATTACTAGAAAGATAACCCCCCACCAGCAGGTCAAATCTGGTGGCATGGTACAGAACGCTGCACCAGGAAGATGCTTATAGCTGGTACAGTGTACCAAAAAGAGACGGCAGAACGTAGAGCTGCTGGATGGCCCCGTTCTGACAGTTCCTCTGGCGTGGGCCCATGTTCTGCTCCTCTCCCTGCTGTGGATCCTGAGAACTGCAGCAGGGAAAGGAAAGGAACCCCCAGCCCTGCCTGCTGCCCTTGCAGAGCACTGCATCTTCTCGGGGTTCCCAGCAGCAGCCTTGCCTTGTGGGGGTTGGGCTGGGAGCCGTACAGGCACCGAAGGAGCTGCTGGTGTTCTCCTTCCCCACTGCTGTTCCGAGGTGAGCACCGCCACTGCCCTCCATGTGGTGCTTAGCCCTAGCCAAACCCTGCAGCCGCCTTTCATGCAACCCCGCCAACAAGGTAGCATAGTGGCCACCGGAGCTGCTGCGGCCCGGCAGGCAAGGGTTCATAGCCTGTGGACCAGCAATTAGGAACCGCTGCTCTAGGTACTTTTCCCTTCTCTCAGACCTCACGGCTGTGTCTAGACTGGCCAGTTTTTCCGGAAAATCAGCCACTTTTCCGGAAAAACTTGCCAGCTGTCTACACTGGCCGCTTGAATTTCCGCAAAAGCACTGACTTCCTAATGTAAGAAATCAGTGCTTTTTGCGGAAATACTATGCTGCTCCCGTTCGGGCAAAAGTCCCTTTTGCGCAAAACTTTTGCGCAGAAGGGCCAGTGTAGACAGCTGAGATTTGTTTTCCGCAAAAAAGCCCCGATCGCGAAAATGGCGATCAAAAAGTGCTTTTGAGGAAAAGCATCCGTGCCAATCTAGACGCTCTGTTCCGAAAATGCTTTTAACAGAAAACTTTCCCGTTAAAAGCATTTCTGGAAAATCATGCCAGTCTAGACACAGCCCACCTTTCCTTTGATACTTGAAGATAATTGGTTAACTTTATCAAGCCCTGCTGTCTTGAATACATCTAATTCACCTAAATGTATATAATCTTAATGTGTAAAGCAACATGTCTTCCCTTTTGTCCTGTCCTGGCCTATATCAGTATTCCAGTCATAAGATTTATCTCACCAAGTTTCTTTGATGCCCATGGAGGATTTGAAGTGGACCACCTTGTACTGGAATTGTATCTTTATGGCTCAGGTCTTTCGTCTGACTTCCTTCAGATTTTCTGTACATATCTGAAGACAGAACATGGTCTTTAGCAAGTTGATTGCTGCCTATAGTGTGTTTCTGAAGCAGGCACGTTGGTTAACTCCAGAAGAAAATAAGAAATGTTATGTACCCATGTTCTGCACCTGAGTTTTGCTTTGATGCTCATAATGTGAATCTAATAGTATGAATTTGAGATTCTAAGCACCTCAAGTGCACTATTTCTTCAATGGGAGCTGTGGATGCTGCCTCCTTCTGTAAACCAGGCCATAACCTCTTTCTGAGCTGTTCCCCGGGGTAAAACTTTTCATATAAGTGAATAACAGATGTAGAGTGAACCAAAGTCCTATAACTGAACAAGAGCATTCCCTTGTTCATACGGAAGCATTACCACATTCATACACCAAGCCTCCCTTTTTTCCCTGGTGACTCATTTATCTACCACACATTCCCTGTTATCCAGAGGGTGGGGAAAAAAATTTGGTACAAGAACTCTTAAATAAGAGTTCAGTTTAACCCCTGTTTAATATGAATAAGGCTTAGTGCATTTTTTGATCCTGCTGCTATGCCATAAAGCTACCATTCTGGGTATTGAGAAAAGGATCAGAAAACTGCTATATAAGAGATGAGACGCACACCCCCCCTTATATACTATGGGTAATCAGTTATTTTTGTCAAGATCCGTATTTCTTGGTCAAGATATTGTTAAGGTCCAGACTGCAGAGAAAAATAATACAAAAACTATAATAATGCTAATAGGTATATAAAAGTCTGAGAGATAGCTATGTTAGTCTGTAAATGAAAAAACTTAAAACAACGAATTGTCCTGCAGCACCATAGAGACCAATAAAAAATGTAGATGGTATAGCTTTCGTTGGCACAACCCACTCATTCAGAGCTCATGGTACTATTTACATATTTTGTTAGTCTCTAAGTGTACGTCTACACTACGCTTAGAGGACAAAGTCGAATTAAGATACTCAACTTCAGATATGTTAATTACGTAGCTGAAGTCGAAGTAGCTTAACTTGGTTTTTGGTGCTGTCTACACTGCAGGAAGTTGAAGGAAGAACACTCTCCCTTCGACTTCCCTTACTCCTACTAAGCAGGGTTACTGGCATCAACTGGAACCGGCAGGGTTACCGGCATCACTTTGAATTAGCTTTCTTAACTAGACGGCTAATTCAAACCCTAGAAGGTTGACAGTGGCAGCTTTGATCTTCTCTCTAGTGTAGACAGTACCCTAAAGTGCTGCAGGACGATTCATTGTTTAAATTTTTTCAAGTATATAAAAAGATGTAGTGGTGCATTCCAAAGAGGCTGGCGGTTCAGATTTGACCCATTGTCTACCTATTGACTATCACAGCAGTATATCTCTAATAATCTACACTACAAATCCAAAACAGTACTACACTAATGGAAGATAAGGTTTGGACCATTAATGTGGAATATATGAGTGATTTTCTGGAAGGGATTTTTCCCCAATATGTTGTGTCTGTACTAACTTCAGTGCCATCCATCAATAATGCTTTTTGTTGTATCGGCTACATTTACTTTTTAGCTCAACGTACTTGGGAACAGTATTATTTGAGAGTGTTCCCTTTCTTTCTTTCTTAAGATATTTCATCTTTCTACTAGTATATGGATTTCTGGGGAAAAGAAAATAACCTAGAGATTAATCTAAGTTTCTGAAAGCCAGTTCTTTTCTACAAGTGCACATCTGGCTTGTGCATTTCTTAGAGACTGTAACATCAGTTCTGCCCAGGTATTTCTCAGCTGCACTAAGAAATGGCATATCACTCATCAAAGCCACTTTTTGTTTGGAGAACAGCTATTGCCTGTGTCATAAGGGTTTACAGTTCCTTGCTTGTAATGCTCACGTCTAACTAGTGGCAACATTTGGCCTGCAAAATCATTTATTGTGATTGATGATGCATGATCTGCCAAGGACCCAGCCTGGCTGTCAGATCCCAGGCTGAATTGATAGGGTTGGGAGTAAGACAAATGTCTTTTTACTAGAAAATTGAGCAGATTGATTCTGGATCCATTCAAATAAAGCAAGTTGTTGAAGTCCACTATACTATTTTTAATAAGTCAGAGTAGTAATGCACTTGTAAGTCATTATATTTTTATAGTTTGCCTATAGAATTCAGGCACTCTTGAATATGTGGCTTTGGTTTTGTTTACCTGTATCTGTAACAAGTATGCTCTGTCAGTGTTTGCTACTGACATGTAAAGGACCCAATCTTCGGCCAACCTTTGAAGGGGATCATAGATCAGAGACACAGCAGCTGTGTATCTATGCTACATTTCATAGTAGGACTAAACTTTTGTATTGGAAACATATTACTGTATGTAAAACTGCTTTCAAATAGATTCCAGCCCCCTTCTCTTCCTCCCTCCCCCCATCCCCAAAAAAAGACTTTATAAAAAATTCCACAATTTCAGAATACCTAAAATGTTAAGAAGTTTAGAAATTAGCAAATAAGGGATCCAGTAGTATTTGAAATAAAAGGTTATGTGGCTGTGGAAACTGTCTAGATCCTTTACCTTACTAGGAGCATAACGGCAAAGCCTTTTGTAAGCTATTAAGGTCTTACTCACAAGAACAATCCCATTTGCAGTCAGTGGGGCAAATTGTATAAATCCTCACTAACCTGTGCCAGTGCATTCAATACATTACAGTGGGTCTCAACTTCATGGCGGGGAAGGGGGCAACCACTTCCATGTTTCTCCTTTTACTTATATAGGCTGGTATTTTTAGTGGAGCCTTATTCTCACAGAACCCTCTACAAATTCCAGTTTTCTTCCCTTTCTGAATATCAGCTCCTTGGAAATAAGGGACATGTTTGAAAATTAGAGTGGGGTTTTCATGTATTATCTGGCATCTTCACAAATGTCACGATGAAATAGACCTACCATGTCACAAGGTTAGAATTGATGGTGTTTCAAAAGCAGTTATTCATGTGAGTGATTCCCTTCCTAAGGAATCTGTTGTTTTTAAACAAAATCTTTTTTACAAAATAAAAGAAACATTCAGGATGTTGCACTGGTTTCAGTGATACCCTATGTGCAGACCTTTTGTGGCATGGTTGCAGTTTTCACACGTGGTAGAAAAGTGGCTTTTGCATTTAGGATATGTGAGAATAAATCTCTCAGGAGATCACAAATAGTTTTTCTGTCTCAGGAATGTGCAGAGACAATGTCAGCATCAGTGTGTGTATATAAATATATCAAAGCTGGTAGGAAGACTCCAATTTTATTTCCATGATAAATTTCTAGCAAAAATTTTATTTGAGCGATTACATAGAAATAATAGTGGAGCAATGATTTCGTGTAACTTTTTTGTGGAACCTTTAGATTTTTTTCATTAAAAATCAATAAGGCACAAAAATGTCACTTTAAAATGAAACAAAAGTGTGTGTGTGTGTGTGTGTGTGTGTGTGTGTGTGTGTGTAAAATATGTGAGAGGGTATATATGGTGTGTGCATGTGTATGAGATCTTTCTAAAGGAAAGATGTCGGGTGACAAAGGAGATGTCGCACCCCTTCCAACCACTTTTTGGTTTTTTTATGATATTTCTTCATATGGTAGTAAAGAGCTAAGGAGTATTTTGTTTTCAGTTTAGCGACTCCTTTCTCTGTAGGAGGTAGGTTCTGCATCACTGAAACCACCTATTCTGAGAGTTATCTTTTCTTATAGCTCAAACGTGATTTTGAATGATGAGTTGGAGAGGGTGGTAGAAAAGGAACCCAAAGCTTTTATATGACCACATTGCTTTCAGACTTCACATACAAAGAGACTGTCTCAAAGTCTGATCAGAGAGGGGAAAAATGTTCTTCGTCAAACTCATCTTCCTTTTCTTTTAATGGGGTGAGGAGAGGAAGAATCCTCAGGGGAAACTCAAAGGAGGTCCTATATACAGAACAAGGAGGAACATGCAGCTTGGCATATATCCCTCTAATTCTGTCCCAATGTTGGTAACTTCCTAGCAACATTAAAAGCATCCCTTGGCTAAATCCCTAGGGGAATCATCAGGTTCTTCCTTTCTTCTGGCTGAAAGCTCGTGTATTGAGCAACAGTGACTTGGCTTTTGTGAGGATAAATTGTAAACAAACCAATCCAATGAATATTGCTCTGAAGTCAGTTACTGTAGCATTTCCAGACTTCTGTGTGCCAAGGCTGAGGTTAGGAGCAAACAGCATAGAAAGTAGCTCAAACTGAATGAAAATGGGAATTAGAGGAGAGGGAAGTCGAGCTGCTTGTTAGTCTTGACTATACTCCTTGATGTAAGATACAGAATATATAGCTGAAGATTGGTATGCATTTATTTCTGAACTAGAAGATATGCCCGGCATTGCTCAGGTCTTTCACTCAATTTTTGTTTTACTTCATTTAAATCATTGCTGTGGGGTGGGGCTGAGATGAGAAGTTAAGTGTGCAAGTTGCCCCAGGGAAAGACGACAACTCCAGCCACCTCTCACTGCAGCAACAGCGGGCACAGCCGGGGGAGGAGTGCATGTCTCCCGGCTGGCACAGGTCCAGGTTTGTCTGCCTCCTGCACTCCCCACCCAGAGTGAGTAATGCAGCAAACTGTGTATTTTCCCTTGGCCCACTGCTGAAGGAGAATAGCCAGCAACATCCCTGTATGATTTGGGGTGGGATGGGAGTTATATCAGGCAGTGGGTGCATGGAGGGTGGGAGGCTCAGGGCTAGGGCAGAACCAGATTGGGGGGCACCCCCAGCCAGCCCCTTTCACCTGCTGAAGGACCCTGTCGCTCTTCTGTATGGTTTTATGAGAAGCAATCCCATTCTGGGCACATCCTGTTTTCCTGGCACAACCAAACCCTTATTTTGGTTTAAGTTAGGAGAAGAGGAAGCCGATACCAAATTTTGTGGTTCTAGTTCTTACCATTAGGAGGGGTTCTTCAACAGAAGACACAGACAAACTATCTCAAATATCTAGTAGATATAATAGCTTCTTGAGGTTTGCTTCACTGCCAGAATTGTAAATATACTAAGAAATTGTTTCTGTTGCCTTCCCTCCTTAGTCCCAAAGTTAAGCCAAGCCACTTAAGGTTTCTCAGCATATTACATTAGCTCAAACACAACGATAGTCATTTGGAACTCTTAATAGCAGTGTGTAACAGTTTCCTTGTGTGGCGCACGCTGTAGAGTGGTAGAGAATTTAATTTGCTAACAGAGCTCATCAGCTGTTGCTTTCTTTTCTATAATCCAATATAAACCACATTACTCTTTGGAGAGTTCTTGATTCTCAGTTACTAACCACAAGACTCTATTATAGGCACCAACTTTAATTTCATGTGAGTGTAGCAAAGTGGTTCACATGAACATATGTCTTTTTGTTCACCAGTTTGCATTCAGGAATCTCTTGCAGTCATAGTGAACTAAAAATCTAGGCACAAGGTTTAAAACAAAACACAAATGTATCCAAGGAAACACACACATTTGAGAATCCATTCCTCTTTCCCTTACCTGCCAAGACCTGCATTGAGAATTCTTCTCCATTTTACTTGCAGCAAATGGATGGTATCTCACATGGTTATACAATTCTATCCAATGCTTGGGGGGGACAGCCATTGCAGTGAAAGCAGAATCGTTGTTGCTGTTCTTTTTAGGTTGTAAAAGTTGTCCATAGTTTGTAAGTTACCTATATTATGGGAACTTGAACACTTTCAACACTTTTTGTAAAGCTTTACCATTCACTTTTAAAAGCAAACATTAATTGTTGAAATGGGCTGCAACATGTGGCACAGTGGCGGGCTTTGGTTATGTGAGGGCAGAATGGGTCTATTATTAGATGCATTTTCTCCTGTTGTCTTTCATCCTAGTCTCTTGGCAGACTAGTCCCTTCACTGTCGCTTTTTTAATCAATGGAAGAAGCCAGAATTTAGGTCAAACTAGATCACGGTGATACCTTTTGGCCTTGGAATTTATGAATTAATTGCTTGTTCAAAGCAGGAAAACATAATTGTCTTTGATAGAGGATGTTGTCATTAAGGGATATTAGTCTTTACTATGGTATAGATAATATGGAAAGTCAAAGCCCCGATGCACCAATATACGGTACAAATATGTATATGTTTTCTTTTATAAACACACGTGTGTTTGAAGAATCCTAATTCATTGGCTTGAGATTTGTGTCTACCTCTTTTTCTTTCAGCAGTTAGAGGTATTGAATTATCTTACACAATTTTTAAAAAAAAATTTAAAAGAAAAGTTGGCATGCAGAATTTTTTTTCTTCCCCTACAAAATATTTGGCTGAGACCTAGAGGTCATTCAAGTGGGTTGGAGGTTTGGTTTTCAGATTTCCTACACCCACACCTATAGTAGCAAGCAGCATGTTTTTGGAAAAATTAATCAAACACTAGTTTCAGCTCCAGACATGATCCATAAGAAAATCCTGCATATGAAGTAAACTGTAGTCAATCATATGTTTATATTTTACATTTTTGACAGGAAAATACTTATTTTTAAATTAAACAGCATAAAAATAAGTGGTGCTGTTTGGTAAACATCTGTAGTATTATTAACTGTAGTGGAAGCAACAGATGATGATGTGATTTTTTTTTTTTTTTTTCCATATTTTAGAAACCAGATCCTTCATATTCAGATTCTTTGGGGATGAGAGGTGTTGCATTATAGGTGAATAAATGCTGCATTATAGGTGAAATAAAGGAGAATAAATGCTGCATTGTAGGTGAAATAAAGGAGAAAAGGGTGCAATTGAACTCTGTATACAGTTTTGTACTAAATACCATCCAGGGCGGCTGCCAGGCCCGAGCGAAGGTGGTGGTGGGGAAGCTCCGCAGTTTTGG
Organism: Rafetus swinhoei; assembly: GCA_019425775.1. Lineage (NCBI taxonomy): Eukaryota > Metazoa > Chordata > Testudines > Trionychidae > Rafetus > Rafetus swinhoei. Next base: position 116,362,767 of record CM033424.1, read on the forward strand.
AAGGGGTGGGGCCGGGGCCAACAGTCCTCAGCGCCACTTGGAGTGCGCTATGCAGGGTTTGGATGGCGATTTAGAGGGCCTGGGAATCCAGATGCGGCTGCGAGCTCTGGGCCCTTTTGAATCCCTGGTCCGTGGGGCAGATGCCTCTTTTTGGCCTCTCCCCTTCCCCACTTTGGTGGGCCTGATAGCAACTAATAGTACAGGGCATAAACTTTAGAAATAAACTGTAGGCCTTATACAGTATATATGCATTACTTTTAATTGGAGTCTTGCTTGTCAGAGGCAGGAATGTTTCTTCCTATAAAAATGTTTGTTCAATGATCTGATATAGGCTGTTCACTACAGTATCAGCAATTCTTATCAGATCTCCTATACTTTCTAAACCTAACATGGTTATAATCTATATCTAAGGGGTGTCATGTAAGATACCCTATGCAAACTGGTGACACACTGGGTCTCAAAAACATTGGGTGGTATATGTATTGGGTGTGTACAAAGTGTGATAGGTGCTAGAATTATGCTCTTAAAATGTGGTTTAATATGCAATCTATAAGTAATATCTGCCCTAGACAAAGGAATGTGGATTTGCTTTCTACCACAATTAAGGTATGTTTACATAAAAGGTGAAGAAACCCATCAACCTAGTAGGGGGAGAGAGTCTCTTATCTCAGTGTTGGGGAGGAGACTGCAAAAATTAGTATGGCTATCTAATGGACACAGTAAGATGAGCCCCAGGAGGGCTTCCTGCCTCTTGAAGCAAGATCAGTGAGCTTTGGGGAAGGCATAATGAGGGACAAAAAGTTATTTCATGGGGGATTCAAAGGGTCAGAGGCTCTGGGTCCTTCAACCGATGGAGATGAGGTCTCTGGGAAGTGAGTTTAGGTGACAAATGAGCCTCAGCAAAGATTGTAACTTGCTGAAATTGTTTTACTTTTAGAAGCATATTTTTATTTCTGTTGCAACCTTTTCTGTCTTTATTCTTGATATTGCTTAATCCTATGTCCTTTAGTTAAATAAAATTGTTTTACTATAAATAATTCAGTGCTGTGACTGAAACGAGCGTGTTTGTCAAACCCCCATTAAATGTGTGAGCTCCCGTGTATTATCTCTTTAACTAGCCAATTATCCCGTCATAAGATGGGATTTTCAGGTCTCTCCTCCACCTCGGTCTTCTCTCCTAAGCCTCCGGTCTCTCACTTCATCTCTCTCTCTCTCTCCTCCTACTACTACCTCCCCCCTCTCTCTCTCAGCTCTCCTCCACCTCCTGCCTCTCTCTTTCTCTTCTCCTCCCCCTCCTGCCTCTCACTCGGGGGACCATGCACTCCCTGTGCTGCATGGGGAGCGTGGAGCCCAAACGGTCGCTTGCGCCACTTGCTCCCATGCGGCGGCCTAGCTGAGTGGCGCGGAAGTCAGCCGAGCGCCACAGCGGGAGGTGAAGGGGGGCGGGGTGGTGATGTTCACGGCCAGGGGGCGGGGCCTGGAGCTGCTGTCATGCTGCACATCACCGCCCCCCCCTTCCCCTCCCGCTGTGGCTCTTGGCTGACTTCTGCACCGCTCAGCTGGACCGCCGCGGGGGAGCAAGCGGCCGTTTGGGCCCCGCACTCCCCATGCAGCATGGGCCGCCCAGAGGGAACAGCCAGCATTTCAGGCAACAGCGCCCCCCAGAGGGAACAGTCAGCATTTCAGGCAACAGCGCCCCCCAGAGGGAACAGCCAGCATTTCAGCGTTACAGACTCTCAGACACTGGGCTACTTTATCTCTTTAATGGAGCAATGAACTGAATAATTTCTCAGAGTGTTCCACAAAGGCTGGACACTGCAGGGCAGGTGGTTGTGGCCTTCTGGTAAAGATTTGAACTGCCTCTTCCATCTGTGTGCTTATCTTTTAGAAATCCTTGCCTAACTTAATTTCTAAATAGAAAAATATTTTGCAGGTGTTTTCCATTCATTTTCATATTCTGACTTGTCTGTTATTGGGTCATCAATGATTAATTAGTACAACCTTACCATCTTTTTTACACTTTATGCTACCTGGTCTGTAGTGTAATTACCGTACAGAACTTGCATGCTTTTTAATTCACACATGGTACACAAGATGTTGTTTTTCCTGCCTGTGGTGGGCTGCCTGCTGATTTGTCTCTTTGAAGGAGGACTTTGAAAATTGAAGCTGCATCAGCAATTTGAATTCTAATCTCCGGTGAAATTAATGAATGTTTCTGTATAGTCACTAGGTCAATATTAAAACCAAGCAGTGCTGTCCAAATCACTGTGATCTTTACCAATATTGTCAATTTCTTTATGCAGAATTCAGAAATTGGCCCTGCGTTGACCACCACAAAATGCAGAATGACAATTCTCATCTATGCTCTTGCAGGCCCAGTTTCAAGAGGGGCTGCCTACATTTAACTGTTAAAATTTGGGCCTGGACATTTTCAGTAAATGTCATGGTAGAGATTCAAGAAAAAAATGATAAATCATGGGAACAGTACCAAATAATGTCGTTTTCAGTACATGAAGAAACAGTGGAACCTCAAAGATACGAATACCAGAGTTAGAGGCTAACCTGTCAACTGGACACCATGGGAACCAGAAGTAAGCTGAGAGAGGGACAACCTTGCAAGCTCAGAGCCAGGGGAAGAAACTTCCCAAACTGCTACTGAAACCTGCCCTAGAGTGTGATCTTCTGGCACAGGAGCCGAAGCTCCTATCTGCATGCTGTGCTATGGAGGAGCAGTTTTAAAGGGCTACAACTTGAACTGGGCACCTACTGACACTGCGGTGCCCTAGTGTGCTTCACCCTTGCAGCCAGGGGCTAGAACCACTCCCACTTGGTGGACACCCATTGCAAAGCTGTAAGCCCCAGCTCAGAGTAGTCAGCCCTGAGGCATGTCCTATAATGACTTGTTCAGTGTTACAGAGGATTTCAGAGTTACGAAAATCTTCTGTTCCCAAGGTGGCCATGACTCTGAGGTTCTTCTATACCCAAGAGTACAGAGGACCTCCTGAAAGTTGAAACTTGGAGAGGCAGAAGGGGATTAGAAAGAGGACCCTTCCCACAGTCAACCGTAGAAGAGGCACGTATCCTTCAAGACTGAGTGTTTTGATCTAGCACGCTAGGTCACAGAGCTATTCATTTTTCGCCCATCTACCCCTCTGTGTAGAGCAGGGTGGGCAGGCCAAACCTGAGTAGTGCTGTGACCACAGGCAACAGGTGACAACATCACTCAGTTTGGGGGCCCAATCAAATGCATCTTCACAGCCAACATCTCACAGTCCTTATTGAAATTCATGATTTCCATGACCTCCGCGACAAAACTGTAGGCTTACCATGGACTTTTCTTTACTTTGCACAGCACCTCATAGCATTGAGCCTAAAGTGAGTAGCTGTCATGAGGAAACAGCTACTCTACATGGTTATTCCAAAAACGTGCAATTAAATGGTGGAAATAGTAACAGATGTGATCTGGTCTAGGCTTTATGCATTACTGAAAGTCCTGCCTAGATCTGGTGTGGAGGAAGTAAATAAAGTTATTTACTACTTCCCATAACATAAGAACTAGGGGGTCACCAAATGAAATTAATAGGTATCAGGATTAAAACAAACAAAAGGACGTTCTTCTTCGTGCAGTGGTCAGTCAATCTGTGGAACTCCTTGCCAGAGGATGTTGTGAAGACAAGGACTTTAACAGGGTTTTTTAAAAAAAAGATAAATTCATGGAGAATAGATCCATCAATGACTATTAGCTAGGATGGGTAGAAATGGTGTCCCTAGTGTCCATTTGTCAGAAGCTGGCAATGGGTGACAAGGGAAGGATCACTTGATGATTACCTGTTCTGTTCATTCCCTCTGGGAGCACCTAGCAATTGGCCACAGGATACTAGGCTAGATGGACCTTTGGTTTGACCCAGTATAGCTGTTTTCATGACCGCTTTGATGGCAGTTGCTTTTCTCAGCTGATTGTATAGGTGAGTTAGTGTCAAACATTTTTTAATTAAAGATATAGTATCTTGCATAGTTTAAGTATTTTTCATGCTCCTTAGCTTGTAATGTCATCTTAGAAGCTTGAACATCATCTTCTCCTTCTCAGTCTTCTGCTTTTACTTTTAGGGTGGATATATTGAAGAACCTGGGGTATATCTGTGTTTCCAACAGAGCTGAGTTACCATGGCCATTGGTTAGGCACAGGCATCACTGATGTCAGTGTAATTGTGAGACTGTGATTAGTCAATTCAGTGAATCTCAAGCTTTAAAAACCCTAAGTGCTCTCATCAGTTTGTTCCCATGTTAAAATATCCCCCCTCTAAGATCAATTTATTTTAATCTGAATGTGTGTTAGTGGTTTGGATGTGTTGGGAATGTGCTATTTTCAGCAGTGGGGTAGCAGGTGCAGTGTTCTAAGCAATGGTTTCTGACCAGCTTACAAAATGATTTGTAAGTGAAGAATTACACGCCTGCAAGGGGCCTGCCTCAGTAATAACTCGGTAATTCAGTGTAGCCTGCCATCAAAGTATTTCGTACAAGGTTGTTGTTTTTTCATTAGGCTGATTGGCTTTTTGCATGGCTACAGCTCCCAGAGTTTTCTTGAATTATTTGTGCACTGTAGGACTATTGGTTTTTTTCAGCCACCAGCAATATCAAGCAACTGATAATAAAAGGTTTAATACTTACAATACAATACAAATTACCCAGTTTTGGAGTAAAGATTACCCATGCCTAGCAAAACATCTGCTGATCTTAGTGTGTAATCCGGACACAGAGAGGAGGAGATTAGGAATGTTAGATAATGTGTAAATGAACAGTCATGTAACTGCGCAAAATATTATCAGTTACACTAGTGTAGTGGTCACCAACCAGTAGATCAGGATCTACTAGTAGATCTTGGAGCCTCTGACGGGTGATCCTGACTGGTTTGGGTCAGCAGCTCTGGGGGCTGTAAACTTCAAATAAATGTGCAAAAAGACGCAGCAGCAGAAGCTCCATTAAATAAAGTGTGTGAGTTTGTGATTAATAATCATTGTCAATTATCAATAATATTCTGTTATATATTTTCAGTCATGCAAATGGGCATTCTTATACAGCTCTTTGTTGACCCCTTATTCAGAATTTTGATGTAGTTTGGCTCTTTGGTTTGAAAAGGTTGCAGACTCTTTCTGTAGGGGGTGGTGCCAGAATTTCAGGTGTGTTAAAAGCTTTTAGCCTGCTTTTGAATACTGGAACAAAAGGCCTAGCTCATGACAATGGAAGCATGATTATATTTCAAACAAAGTTTTCGTAAGCATTAATGGCTTAAAATAAGAAAGGAATGGATTCTTTTAACAATTTTTTTAATGTTTTAGGTATCTGCAAACTCTGATCTTAATTATTTTACGCAAATATGCAGATTAATTTGAATAAATATGCAAATGTGCAAATAAAAAGTTACCAGTCTGCCAAAAGTTTGTGAATAGGTTTGCTGGTCTGCGGTATAAAAAAAAGGTTGGGAACCAGTAGAAGATGGTGGGCCAGCAGAACACATTGTGCCTGTCAGCAGTGGACCAGAAGTAAGCTAAGCATCTGCTTTCTACCAAAGAGGGCATGTCTTCACTTGCTGTGCTGGAGATCAATCTTCTGGCATTTGATTTAGTGGGTCTAGTTAAAACCCACTAAATCAACCCTGAGAGTGGCTCCAGTCGGCGCCAAGGGAAGCAGACAGGAATGTTTGCTCCCGATGGCCTCCCTCTGTAAAGACGGCATCAAGCTTGGTTTAAGGTGTAAGCCAACTCCAGCTACGTATTTTAGGTAGCTGGAGTTGCGTACCTTAACCTGACCTTCTAGATCTAGTGTAGACCTGGCCAGAGAATGGATATCAGAATGGAGCATGGACTGTTTATATGCTTCTGGCCTTTTTTCCGAAGAGCAAAGTCATAGATTGATGTGGGCATAAAGCTAGTTGACTGCGTGACATTACTTTGATAACCTTCCTATTCACACTTACCCCTCATCAAAACTATGTAGCTAGTGGGGAACCAGGGCCAGTGGAGAGATTGGGAGTTGTCTGGGGAATATTGGAGGGATAGTTCTCAGTGCCCTGAAGACTTAAATCCAAACTTTTTACTGTTTGTCCAGAGCCAGACTTCGAAGCTTCTTGAGATTTGTTCCTGGCCAGTTATACCCCACTTCATTTTTTGCAACAGACCTCCCTCTGGAAAGCATGGTTGTCTTCATAAGAACTTCACAGTTCCGTATAGCAGTTGGCAATCCAAATTATCATCCCATACTAAATGGACAATTAAAGCCAGTGTGCTAAAACAGAGGTTGGGGGGAGAATAGGGTCTCCCCTTGGCTTCTCTGCTGCCCTGTGACTCTATAGGAGAAGGTAAAGTGGATACATTTTAGTAGATAAAAGGAATCCTTTAGGAAGGAAATTGACAGAGTACTTTATATGCTAGGATGGAAGTCTGTCAATGCTGACTGGGAAACAGTTGTGTGGGATTCTATGGCAACAATGTGTAATTTAATTCTATTTTGGAACTAGTCTTGGTGGTACTTCTATTGTCAAACCCTGCCATAACTGTATTGGAGTGACATCTAACAGCAGTGAATGTTAATACTGAGAGTTCCCTGAAGGTATCTGAGGGAAAAAAGGAAAATCATTATAAAAGTAAGGAACCAAAACTGGATAGAAGTCAAAAGACAGGAAATGAGTAACTGCCTTATTTTTCATATTCATTTTAGTGATATGGAGGAGTCCATATTTCTGTTGTGATAAAGTTTATCTGTTTTTCTCAGTGCCTAATCTACAGTTGCAGATTTTGCCTTGGTACCTTGAACTGACTGACATTTTCTCCTTGAGAAATTAAAGTTAATTCAAGTATTGAAGAGCCTTGCATTCCTTTTATAGGCATGTCTTGACCTATCAGGCATGTTTGTACATTGGCATGGGGAGAGAGAGGGAGAAATATGTAAGCACCTAAAACTTTCACAGAAATTGCAGGTAAAAATTTGGTAATTAGTGTTAGTCACACTATTAAGTATAAAACTAACACTGCATATGATATCTAATATATGGAAGTGTTCTGAGGGCTCTCATTGACCAACCATCTTGTATAGTCCCTTTTAAGCAAGTGAATACAAATGGGAAGGGTAAGATAAAACTGAAAAGAATAGACACTAAACATAGGCGGCCTTGAATCATCAGGTGAATGTTTGCAGTGAGGCGAACCTGTGCTAAAGACAAATAAAATAAAACCTCTTTGTTTAAAACAGGCTCCTCTTTGTACTCCAGTAGATCAGACATTGTAAATAAGGTGTTTGGCTATTCATCCGGGATTTGCGTCCATCTAGTATTAGTGAACGATAGGCATTTCTATTGCTTAGAATGAAGAGAAGACTGCAAAGGAAGCAGGTTTAGTTAGGTGATTTTTTTTTAATTTGTTTTTGTTGATAACATCATTTTCACTCATTCAATTGAACTTTATTGGCAATATCAAATTAAACTTCTGGCTAAATTAGAAGCCCAGTGCAACAGCTGTGTGAACTATTGGTCTTATTTTTTTCATATGGTTAGCTAGAATGCAGTGTCTCAATTAACTGTTGATACTCATTTAGCATGATGACCAATAAGCACATGGCACAGTTTGCCTGAGGGTTTCTCCATGCATAAAAATTAATCTGGAATAAAATAGGATGTGAACTTAAAGCAGATAAACTATTCCTGAACAGCTCCATGTGTGGATGCTTTTATTCTAGAATAAGTGCCTTATCCCAAATTACTTTAATCCACTTCAGAAGTGAATTAAATAGAATAAAAGCGTCCACAGATGGACTAGCTATTCCAGAATAAATTCTGAGAAAGATAAGCCCTAAATATGAAGTTTTATTAAAGAGTATAGGAAGATAAAGGAAAAGAAAATAGCAATTAGACTGTCTGCACTTAGAAGCATATGTTTAACATGGTTGAACTCAAAGCAAGCAGTGATTTTGAATGCCATTTCCCTTTGAGAATGATATTGGTAGATCTCCTGGGGGCCCAATTTGTGCATTCCCCCTTCCTTTCTTGCTCCTCTCCACCCACAAGTGCACTTACTCCAATAGGAGTTCCTGGTTTACAAGGAATACAGATTCTTGCCCTTCATGCAAGAAAAACTGTAATGAATGCTGATGTTTTAAGGCCTTACTTAATTCACAGTATTGCAGATCCAGCAATGCTAGGGTTCCACCACTGTTTTGATTTTATTTTGTGTACTTTGCAAAGTCCACAATTTTGCATATGTTTTGAGGTTTGCAACACACATTTTTCCCCATTAGTACAGTAGAAACCTGTTTATCTGAGCAGCTAGGGCTTGGGCTCTCAGCCACATGCATTAATGACTATAATAAAGTTTCAGCAAGATGTTTGCTTTTCAAAAAAAAAATAGCAGGCATAGCATAATACTTGAGTGTTTTTATATTGTTTCTACATTTTTTTTCTTAAACAAATAGGTCTCCTCTGGCATTTCCGAATTACTTCAATTAATAAAAGGCCATTATTACTTTTCCATGATTTTTCATGTCTTGCCTGTAATTCAGCTGCGATTGTTTGACTATCACCCTGTGATTCAAGTAGAGCCTTACTTGTGTTCTATCAGGAATTTTTGGCTAACTGAAAGGATAATTTTAAAATGACAGTGTCACTATCGGACTGTATCCTCTTTACTGATTTTAAACCAAGAACCTTCATCTGCACTTTGGGTTAGCTTGAACGGAAGGTGAGCTAATGTACAATCTTCCTTTCCTTGGGCAGGATTTTTTAGATGGCATTTTAGTTGCTTTTACTTATGTCACTTGATTTGGTCAGACTTCCTGAATGCTATTTATGCTAGCCTATGAGTCCGGAAGGGATGATTGTGGTCATTTAGTCTGACCCACTGTTACGTAAATTATAGGATTTTAACTCAATGTTGCCTGTATCAAGCCTCGTAACCAGTGATTGAATGAGTTCTCCTCATGACTTGGTTCTGCTCCAGGCAGGCAAAACTTCTGGCCCTGCCAATACCACATTACAAATAATGGAGACTTAAAAAAATTAAATTTTATAAAGCTCCTTGATTCCTGCATTGATGCTGTGTGGCTGGGTTATCACTGATTATTTAATGTTCCAATTCTATATAATTAGCTTTGTTTTTGAAGGCTATACAATAAATAACATTTTTTAAAGATATATTTTGCTCCTCCCTTTCCAAATTCAAGAGGCATCCTAATTATGTAACCCTTCTGAGCTTTATCTTTCATATGTAATAAAGAATTATTGATACATGTCCTAACTTTTTTCAGTTAAATTAGTATGACGTGTGCACAGTTCATTAACCTTTCTAAAATCAGAATGAGTCAAATTTCAGTGCAGCTGGATATTTTCCAAGAAACTTGGTTTCACTTCAATTTTGAGTTAGTTAAGCACATTTCTATGGCTTTTGCTGAGAACAAACTATAATATGTTATCTTAAAATCCTTAAAGCATTACTATTTACAGAAGCCAATCATTCCTTGTAGAAAAATTGTCTTTACGAGCTTGGTTATGCAAAGTGACTGAGAACTGTCTTCAGAGTATTAGTGCATGATTTTTGGAACAGCTTTGGGAGGAAATGTTGAAATGACAGATATTTACTGAGCAGTTGCTTGGTCACTGCTCTTCACCTTCAAGAGAGATTTTCTACTTTAAAATAAGAAAGGAAATTCACAGGAAAAAAAACTGTGATGGTAAAGTTGAAATACAGTTCGTCGCATGAGAGTAAGTCCTTTGCAAATATAGTTAGTAAAGCAGCCTTTTGAATGTCAGGAAATTTTGAGTTAAGGTTACATTTAAAAAAATCTCCAAATGATTATTTGTTTTTATGAGGATACTACCTCTGTACCCTTAGCAGATGAACCTTACTATCCTAGGCAAATATTTTCTGGCATCCTAAATGTTGCTGTTACTTGTAACCAAATAAATTAACCATGCCTCTGTTTGTTTGGTAACAAAAATTCTATTTTTAGTTGTATTGAAGACAGGCCAAAGATGCAAAAATTGTGACAACTTACCAGCTTTCTATTGTGAAATCCTATTTTATAAAGACAACCCTTTTTAGTCAGGAGAGAAACAGTCCAGTAAGGAAGTTTTCCTTTCTCAGAACTTTTCTAAGCGGACTGCAAGATAATCAAAACACAGGAACCTAGCTTTCCATGCCTCCAAGAACTTCCTTACAGATAATCAGTCCAGCGTTTCAGTACACTGTGCTGTATAGTACCACTGTCAAAATCCTCTTTCTCCAACAGATTCTGTTGAAAGCTCATTTCCTCCTTATATTGCAAGCTTCTCCCAGATACAGGAAAAGTATAAGGCAGATGTGGAAGTGTAGAAGTGGTTTCACTGGTATCTCTGATACTTCCCTCTCCCATAAATTAGCTTGAAGTGTGCTGTTTGTAAGGAATGGTGAAGCTTAAAATACTAACCTTGTTATGCTGAAAAGTGTTGGGGGAAGGGGCAGGGGTGGTCTTTATACATCTGTTGCAACGTTATTAGTTTAGAGCCTCATTCTGCAAGGTCTCTATACAGAGAACTCACATTCCGTGAGCAGTGGAATTCTAAGACCAGATCCTCGAGATCTGTCCCTCTTTGTAATTTTAAGCTAGAGTCTTTCCCCATCTAGCAGCTGTTTTTCACTTTCCTGTCTAATTGTCTCATATCCTATGTTTATGTGTGATCACGCAAGGTCTTTCTGTCACACCATCTAGAAGGGCTCAAAACCATTTGCAGGCAGGTATCCTATAATTAGATTACACCAAGCCAGTTATCACCTTCACAGTCTCACGTGGAATCACAGAAAGTCCCCTGAGGCTCTCCAGTCTCTTTTGCCATCCCTGCAGACTGGACTTAGTGTTAAGTGGTCACTCATACCAAAAATCACACAACATTCAGGTTGTTTCCAGTCCCAAGAGACCAGAATCCTAGATTTTTACACCAAAGAGAATGCCAATTCTGTAATAAAGTATTTAAATGTGTATTAGCTAGGAAAGTGAAATTGGGAGTTACTTACAGATTAAAGCAAGCAAATATACACACAAATGAGTTACCATCTAAATCCTTTGTCAGTTCAAAGTATCTTTCATGGTGGACGGAGGAGATAATTCTTGGGACTATCTGGCTGTGGTGTGGCCTTGACAGTTCAAATAGCAAAGAGATGAAAAATCTTCACAAACTATTTTTATTTTCCTCTTCCAGCATTCAGAGCAGTGGGACAAGGCCTTCTGCACATATTCCTCCATGAGTGTGCTAGTGCTGTGATGGGTTGGGTCACAGAGACCCATCCCTGGAGACTGTCACCTGATGAGCTGATCATTTCACTGAGCCTACCTACCTGCTCTCTGGGGAGCCCTACCACCTTGTCCTGCTGAGCTAGAAGCTCTGGTCTCACCCAGCAAATGCACAGAGTTGGGGTAGCAGCCCCTCAGCAAAGTGGCACAGACACTGAGAACAGCTCAGCTCTGGGAGGGTTAATTTACAGAGGCTTGACAGAACCCAGGAGCACAGTCTCAATGGGATCAAAACTTCAGATAGATCTGTCTGACTCTATATATAGAAGTTTTACACAGAGAAATCTCATAAAGTTCTCTCTATCGATGAGAGAAAGAGATACACAACTGTTGTGTCCCTCCACCCCCAGGTAACAATTATTTACACTGAGTTTGATAATAAACAAAAGTGATTTTATAAGTATAAAAGTATGATTTAAGTAGTTGCCAGTGGTAACAGACAGATCAAAGTAAGTTACTAAGCTAAAATAAAACAAAACATGCCAGCTAAGCATAAGACATTAAGAGAATACATTAATACACTGCTTCTCTTCAGCATCTGAGGAAGAGATTTGTAGCTCATGAAAGCTTATGCTCCAATACCCTAATAAATTTGTTAGTCTTTAAATAGCCACTGTGCTCTTTGTTTTTGCTGAGACAGACTAACGTGGATGCCTCTCAAACACTAAGGGTACGGCTACACTGTGGGGGTTTTTTTTGAAGAAGGTATGCAAATTGCACTCGCATTTGCATATCTTCTTCCATTTTTTTTTTTCCGGAAGAAGATTTTCCAATATTTGGCCCGTCTACACGGGGCCAAATGTTGGAAAAAACCCTCTTTCGGAAGCCCCCTGTACACATCGTTTTACGAGGAATAAGGGGGCTTCCGAAAGAGGGTTTTTTCCGACATTTGGCCCCGTGTAGACGGGCCAAATTGGAAAATCCTCTTCTGGGGGAAAAAAAGGAAGCTATGCAAATGTGAGCGCAATTTACAATTTACATACCTTCTTCAAAACCCCTCCGCCCGCCTCACCCCCCTCCACACACACAGTGTAGCCGTACCCTAAGAGAAGTTGTTACAAATCGTAATTTCTCACCCTAATTCTCATTTCAGGTGAAGTGTCTTCAGGCTCTTCTTTCTGACCTAGGTCCAACAGCTCATCTTCACCCCTGTCGTTAGAGATCTTTTTGTTCCCATGTGCTTTCATGTATCCTCTCAGGATGGGGAACAATCTGTGAAGCCAGTTGAAGATAATCATCATGTGCTTCCCATTCCTTAAATAGAATTTCTCCAGGGCAGGAAGTCTTTGTCCCATTCCCTCTATCCCTGTGGAAAAATACCAAATTCAAGATGGATTCTAGCACTAGGTGGCATGTTCACATGTCTTTGTAGGACCAGTTGTAACGCACACACTTAGTGTGGTTCACTGTCCCATGCAGTGGCACCTAGACCACAGCAACAGATAAGAACAAGAGACCTCTAAAGCATGGGCTGAGCGCCAGCTGGCTTTTAGTTCAAAGGGCAGAGGCTCCTATACTAAGCTCCAGAGGCCCCAGGTTTAAATTCGCCTTGTGGTGGTTATACAATCACAGTTTAGGCTTACATGAAAAATAAGACTATTCACAGATACTTGTCTTGGCCTTTAAGTTCCTTAAGTACCATGAATGGTTTTCACTGGAAGACCTAGATTAATAAGCAGGTTTACACTTTATATTTCTAACTTCCCATAAAAGAAAGATACAGGCACACAAATAGAATATACACATTCATGGGATTACAAGCCCTTGAATGGCATGTTACTTGCCCAGTTTTGCATAAAGTATATTTGAGTTATGCATATACATATTCAAAAATATATTTCCATAAAAATATGGGGGCACAGTCACAAGCCCCCATTTTTTCCACTCCTTGGTATTGTGATGTTTCTTGACGGCTCATCTTCTTTTAATACTCCTTTTGGAGGATGGGCAGAAGTGACAATTCATGTGCTTGGATTCGCAAGCTCAGAACAAACATTTTCAAAGTTTTAAGGGCAAACTTAATATGTTTTCCCATAGCATGGAATGCAGACAGCAAGTGAGATTATTGCATACAGTAATCTGTATGCCCCCTTCCCTTCATGCCCAGAGCCCATCCCCCCAGCCTGCTCACTACCCCACACCCCCCAGCCCGCTTCCACTGAGACCTGAACTAAAAGGCAGAGTCACAGTGGCATGGGACCTGGTGTGAGCTGGGACTCCAGCTGCTGCTCTGCTTTTCTGCCTTTTCAATGTGATAAGAGCCTTGTGGCAGAGTCACAGCAGCATGAGAGAAACAGCTCTAATTACTATGTGGCCACAAACACAGCCAAAGGCTGTCTTGTGCTCCTGGAGATTACTGCCTTCGTTACAGTTTCTCCGGAGCGCCCTTTCTCAGAGGATGTGGGCATTAGCAGCAGTGCTACAAGGAGGGATCGCCTTGTGCAGCCCATGGTGAGATCTCTCTCTTTCCCCATGCAGTTACGAGGGCTCTGTAGTACGGACCAGAAGCTGCAAGTTTTCAAGTGGTTTTCCCTCTGCACTACATTTGCTCTTGCTAAGACTTCCATGACCACATAAGGACTCGGCACTGGCAGAGCCGATGTGCCCTGCCACTGGTATGACCTATTTTCCCCATTTGCAGACTCTGATGGGGTGTGACACTCTTGGTCTCAGCGGAGGGCTCTGATTGCTAATTACGTATGGTGAGAGCCCTCTAGTGAAGCACATACTCAGGAAAGGCTTGTGACTGGGAGCAGGCACTACCAAGGTTCTCCATCGTCTCTTATCTGTGGCAAAAAGAGCAGGAGATGGCCAGGGCTGGCCTTACCATGAGGCGAACTGAGGCAGCTGCCTTAAGTGCCAGACTGGGGGGGGGCGCCACTAGGACCCAGAGTGTAGAAAATTGTGTCTGCTGCTGTTAGTTCTCCTTTATTGGGGTAGGTAGCAGAGCAGTACCATGAGAGGAGTAGAACAGGAAGAAGGCAGAATTGAGACCTTTCAAAGTTTTGGCCCAAGCGAGGGGGCATGGGGGCATCATTTGAGCTCCCCGCCTCAGGTGCCAAAATGTTGTGGGCCGGCCCTGGAGATGGCACTTCACAAAGGGACCCAAACCTCCCCCAATTGGTAGAGGATGGTGGGAAGAGTTCTTAGATGGGTCACATGACCCACTTACAAGATCGATCACTCTGCCCTGGAACTTCACCTGATTGGTCTAATCTGCTCTTGGGGCAGTCCCATGGGACCGAAACCCATTCCTGTTGGTAGAGAATGGTGAGAGTTCTTAGAGGGGGTCACACTTACACAACACCCTTTCCTTCCGGTTGTGTGTCCAGCTTGACACTGGAAGTACTACCCCAGGGGTGGGACACTTTGTGGCAGGTGGGCAGGGCATAAGAGACCAGGGGGCATGGCTAATGGGGTCACAGGGTGGCTAACATTTGATTTGATGGTAGGTCCCTTATATCATGTGTCCCCATTTTTGCTTCGGAAAATATGGTCACCATACTGTTACCTGGGGGACTTAGGTAAGCAATTACTGTGGAAGCCAAAACCTGTAGTGAAGCCTAAGGCCTAAGGCAGGTTGCCCCCACAGAAGCCAGATTCGGCCTGGTGTTACGTATCTAGTCACCGTTGGATTGGGTAACCACAAATCAGGCGAGAGACCAATGTTTAGGGCCAAACCATATATTTTGGAAAGTCAAACGCAGAACAGCAACTGCATAAACCCACCCTATCCCAGAAGAGAAAGGAGATAGATAGATCCCGAATACACAAGGGGTATACGTTAAAATGTCAGAGGCGGCGATTGAGGCCTGCGACCTTCCACCCTGTGGCTAGTGTGAAGCCTTAGGGGAGGACAGCAGGGCGCCCTCGCTGACAGAGATCAGTCCAGTCGAACCGGTCCTCACGCCGATGGATCCTCGCCTCCGGTGGAAAAGGTAAGTCCCTCCAGGAGTTGGCACTTGATAGTCCTTCGACTCACAGTCCAATCCAGCAGGTAAGAAGGTGTCAATAAAGTCCAAGTCCATGTGGCAGGAGCCAGCAACCAATTAAGTGGGGTATCCCCACACTCACGGTGGCTACCTCACCACGACTCGAGCTATAATCCTTATACCAATATCCACGAACAAAAATGGAGCACCACGGGAAACAGACAAACACTGACAGGACTCTGAACGGCAGACAGTGACTGACAGACAAAGGCACAGACGGACAGTGGCGAACCCGAACCTTCCTTTGGTCAGGGCTTATAAACTCTTCAAGGCGGGAAAAGGGTGGTAAGGGCTGGGTGCACAGAATGGTGCTGTGTGCAACCTTCCGGAAGGGAGGAGTGCACAGTTTCTGGGTGGTGTGCAGCTCATTTGAGTGCCTAGTGCACAGTTTGGGCTGAGTGCATAACTAAAGGGAGGGGTGCACATAGCGTGGTACAGTGTGCACCTGATGTTTTGGTGGGAAAGGAGTTACACGGGAAAAGAGACAAGATGGAATCCAGAGAGACTCCATTTTGGATCACAACAGTCTCTTATTATTTTTACCCAGGCAACAATACCCATATGCCAGATTTACTTTCCTGGGGTTCTGGAGTTAGTGGATGTTGTGGGCCCCCTTAGGCTCTGGGGTGGGGACAAAAATTAGAGGTTCAGTGTGTGGGACAGGCTGTCTGTATGGCCCTGAGGATGACATGGACCACAGCCAAATGGGCCACTGGTTGATAGCCACGGCTTTTATTAAGTTAGAGAACAATTTAAGACCCCTTGTCTAATTTTTGCCATCAGTACACAGTTCCAACAGGAAAATGCTAGAATCAGAGGGCTAATGTAAACTTATTCATTTGTTCTGTTAAATGAAATAACTGTGGAAGCAGATTCTCTCACCGAGAGCATTTCTTGTGCAGAATTGGTGCCCAGCAGAGGCGACAGGTCAGAGAGAACACAGGGTGCCATTGGCCACCCTTCGCCCAGGGCCCGCCTCTCCCCACTCTTGTTCTATTCTCTCCTCACCCCTTCCCTGCCTTTATTCCATGCCTCTTCCCCCAACTGGGGTGGCCTTCCCCTCCCGTGCCCTCCCTCCCGCACTCACTGGCAGCAGAGGGATCATTGGAGCAAGGCAGTCCCGCTGCTTTGCTTCCTCAGCCACTGCGTTGATCCACTTCCCACTAGGGTGTACAGGGTGGTCCCCTCTCCCCAGAATGGTGTGGCTGGGAGAGCAAAGCAGTAGGACTGCTTATCCTACTTATCCTGCTGCTGCTGCTGAGTGTGGGGAGAGGTGGATCCCTGCTGTAGGCGCCAGTCCTCTCCTCCCGCCCTTGCTATTCCTCTTGCCAGCTGCTGGTCAGCTCTTCCCACCCTCCGCATTTGGGGCATGCTGAGATTCACAAGTCTCTCTCTGTGGGGAGGGTGGCTCTGGAACCCTGCTGGTGCATGAGACAGGGACTTTTCACCATGCTTGGCTGTCTCAGTTAGCTTGGAAATGCTTACCAGACCTGACACAAGAGGTTTATAATGTGCTGTTTGTACCTGCTGAAGACCTGTGGCCGTTGGCTCTTTTCCCTATTGTGAAATGCCATGGAGCTGAAAGTGGCATGAATTGAAACATTTATAATTTCAATGGATTTTTCCCTCCCTGTTTAAGTGAAGAAATTGTTATGCAAATTCATATCTGGTAAAAGCATTTTTGCTGATTGAAGGGATTGTAATGTTAAAATTCTGAAACAAATATGCTTCAAATTAAACACCATCTGTAGAAGAAAATTAGCCCCCATGACCCCTCTTGTGCTGTGTTCTGTTTTGGCTATTCCTGTTTGTAGCGTGTGTGTGGAATGTTTTGCTATCAAAGAAGACAACCATGATTTGATTCTACTAGGGGAAAAAAAAAAAGCAGCCAGCTGTTGTGAACAGCCAGCACAGTTACATTTGTGAACTATGCATGTGATCAAGCATTTCCTTTGGAGAAGGTTACCTTATAGAGGAGAGAAAGGTCTAATGCAGCAGCTTTGTGTCACTTAGCATTGTTATAGAACGAGGTTAAAAATAGCAGCAAAGCTATCAGTGACATTGTGACAATAGGAGGAAGAAAAAAAGACCCTGAAAGGGGAGACGAGGGTTTAGAACAGGGGTTCCCAAATTTTTTGACACGGAGACCAGTAAATCCATTCACAAGCTTTTGGAGGATTGGTAACATTTATTTGCATATTCATTAAGCAAATGATGAATATGCAAATAAGTTGTTTCTGGTCCTCCCAAAGCCCCCAGTGCCAGCTTTAGCAAAGCTTTTAATACGGTCACCCACAATATTCTTGCCAGCAAGTTAAGGGAATATGGATTGGATAAATGGACTGTAAGATGGATAGAAAGCTGGCTAGACCAGGGTTTCCCAAACTTTTTACTTTAGTTGGAACCCGGTTTTTTTCAGTACTGTTTTTTGCAGCCCAAAAATACAAACGCATATTAAAAAAAAGAATTAAAAATAAATAAATTTTCAGTGTTTCACCCGGCTGCATCCTACGCCCGGCCAGGGCTTGGGGGACTCGGCGCTGCATGGGCACTCCAGGAGGCAGGAGCAGATTGGGGGTAGGGTATCTGCCTAGGAGGGAGAGTGCAAGGAGGGGTAGGGTTGCCAGGTGTCCAGTTTTGTACCGGACAGTCCGGTATTTGAGGGTTCTGTCCAGGAAACACATTGAGAAAATACCAGACATATAAAATGTCCGGTATTTTCTAATTAGGTAAGTTATTATTATTATTAGGTGTATCAGTCCGTAGCTGCGAACTGCCTGGCTGGTAGATGTGCTCATGCTGTGTGAGTGTGTCTATCAGCCAGGAAGTTTGCAACTACTCGAGGGAGGGTATGAGGGGGTGTGTGGGGGGAGGGGGAGAATTGAATCCCCAGGGCCGGACTCACTCGTGTGCCCGGGTCTGCATGTGCCCGGGTCAGTCCCACTTCCCGCCAGCCGATTCTCTCCCCCCTCCCCCCCGCTTCTCCTCCCAATCTCCCCTGGCCAGCCCTGCTTCCGGCGGCTGGTTCTCCCGTCCACCTCCTCACAATCTCCCCCGTCCAGCCTGCCCCCGTCCAGCCCTGCTTCCGCCGCCCGCACGCCCCGATCTCCGCCGGACAGCCCTGCTGCCCCCAACCCTGCTTCCCGGTGGCCGGTTTCCCCCTCCTCCCCCCCACACACGCACACCACCTCCCAGCCCGCCCCGCTCCCCTCCCCTCCCGGCAGCCATGCTGAGGCCTGGTATTCTTTTCCCACAGCCCAGTAGCAGGCCGCAGCCCATAGTTTGGGAAACGCTGGTTTTGAATGAAAGGGAAGAAAGATACCATTCATCAGAATGGTAGATGGTGCTGGTGAAGACACACTGATCTGTGGCAGCCCTGACCTGCTTCTTTATATTACCATTATTATCAGGGCTCAACAAATCCGTTTATCTACTTGCCCGTGGCAAGTAGATTTCAGCCAGTCGCCCTGTTGCAGGGCCGGCTGGCCTTAGGTTCGGGCAAACAGGACTCATGCCCAGGGCGCCGTAGCTAGAGGGTGAGGGACAACTGGGCATGGGTGCTTCTGGGCAAAGGGGGTGGAGAGTACTGGGCGAGGGGTGGTGTGGCAGGACATGCTGGAAGCACAGGGTGGGTTGGGGGCACAGCTGGGAGGAAAGTGTAGGAGTAGAGATGAAGGGGGCGCTGTGCAGAAGATGCAGGGTTAGTGGTAAAGGTTGCAAAGGATGGGGGTGTTGGGGTTGGGCAGCCCATGGGTGCGGGAGCAAGGCTGGGTGGGAGTGAGACTGGGTGCCAAGCTGGGTGGTTTTCAGGGCTGGTGGGTGCAGAGTCATGCACCTTGTTAATTATCCCTTGTTTTAGTATTTTTTCTTACATTTTATATATATATATATATATATATATATATATATATATATATATAATATATAAATAAATACATTTTGTTAGTAACTGGTGGGTGCCACAGTGGCACACCTCCAAACAAGCGCGCATCACATCAATATTGGTGCACAAGACACAACTCCCTCCGCCATCGCGGACGGAAAATCTTAGAGGGAACACTGGTCCATATTAGATGTGTTAAATCAAACCCTGGGAGATTGATCTCTGTAGCATTTATCTCCTGGTAAGTGGAGACAAGGCCTAATATCTGAACCATGGACACTGACTCCGTGGATGTTCCAGGGCTGGAACAGTCATGGGGAAAAATTAGGGGGTGCTCAGCCCCCACTGACAGCCAAGCTCCTCCTCTCCCTTCGTCCACCCAGCACCTCACCTGCTGGTAGCCCACTAACCAGCTCCTCTTCCTCCTTCCCAGCACCTTCCCCTCTTCTATGAACAGCTGTATTGTAGTGTTCAGAACATTACAGTAGGGAGGGGGGAGAAGCACGTATGCGGTGTGGTGGGATGGTATGTACTTTAGCACCATCCTGGCACTTTCATATCAAATGGACATAATGCATTTGGCTCAGTGTTGAGGGTGGGAGACTTCTTGAACTTCAAATCAGATACAACTGTGGTGGCTGTACTTGGAGCCACCCTGTGAACCCTGTATTGAGTAGCCTGGCCTAGAAGTACCATCTAGCCTGGTTTCAGTCATACATAGAGAAATAATTATATTAGAAAAAATCCATCAAAATGTGAACTAGAAAAAATAGTAGGCACATAAGAAACCATGAGCTATTCATTGTGGAAACAGGCCTTCAAAGGCACCTGGATCACGTGTGGATGTGTTTTAGAATGACTTGCACTGTGCGGTTTCAAGGCAGTGGAAAGTAATCCTGATTCTATTATTCAATCAATGGAGTTTAGTCAATTACTTCGTTTGATAAAGGACT
Organism: Rafetus swinhoei; assembly: GCA_019425775.1. NCBI lineage: Eukaryota > Metazoa > Chordata > Testudines > Trionychidae > Rafetus > Rafetus swinhoei. The sequence goes on from CM033424.1 coordinate 116,382,905, forward strand.
GGATTTCTCCAGAGGGTGAATGAATTTGATTTATTTTCTTTCTCTGTCACTGCCTTTGGTTTAAATGCATTGCCTCTGCATTGTGGTGTGTGATAACCATTCCTTCTGCACTCTGCTTTTATTTACTTATCTATCTTTTATTAACAGAATTTTCACCTGACCCTTCCCTATTTGCATCTGGTGCCAGCACAGATAATCAAGAAAGAGCATTTTTTCTCTAAACTCATCCAGGAGTGAGCACTGCCTGCAGCTGGTGCTATTGCAGCCCCGCTGAAGCAAAGCTGGGCAGACTTCATACTTTACATATGTATGAAGTGTGCAATGTTTGGAAGTTTGGATCTAACCACCATCTGGAAATTGGGATGTTTTTCCAGGATTCTTGAGGCTGCAAATATGGGCTGGAAATTAAAAAAAAAAAAAAAAATAGGGAGAGCCTAAATTTCTTATTTGTATTTTCAGTAGGGCCTAGAAGCAACAAAGCAAGCTGGGGGCTCCATCATGCTAAGCATTGTACAGACACACGAGAGATGATCCTTGCCCCAACAGGAGAATTCAGTTTAAAGAGACAAGTCAGACAAAGATTGGGAAGTGAAACAGAGGCACAGAGAGATGGAATGACTTGTCCAGGGTTACACCGCAAACCCGTGGTAGAGCCAGGATTAGAACCAAAGTGTTCTGACTCTCAGTCCACTAGACCAATGGTGCCGGAACCACAGTGAAACACTCATGTGGTCTTTTAGCCATTTGACTTCAGCTCCTGGCTATGCTCAGGAACTGTGAAAGGAGGAGGGGAGAATGAAGAACTTGAAAATGAAAAGTGTAGTGTTTTAAAATGGATTACTTCATTTTTGAACCTTACAAATCTAGTTCTTAGGCATTTGTACTGTCACCCTTCATTCTAATACTTGAATCTCTTGAATCTGGCAATCCTGGGAAACAGGGCCAGGCCAGGGAGGGTACTGCTCCATGCCACTAGGGCAGCAGTGGGGAAAAGTCTCCCGCAGAGCGCATCGCTGTGGTGGTGTTCTCCCAGCTTAGAGTGAGGGGGAGTGGCAGCACACAGAGCCGTGTCTACCTGCCAGGGTCCATACTACACGCATTCCCAAATTAGGGTCACACAGAGTATGGCGGTTATCCTGTATCTCAGTCCCTCCCTGGTAGCAGTGGACTTGAAATGTAGTGGGCTTCTGACCCTTTCTCCCTTTTTGTTTTTGTTTGGAGGTAGGAGGGGCATGTTGTGGTGGGCTTGGGAAGTGGGCTTGGGGTGTCTGTCACTTTTGTTATGATAAGCTTTTGCAGCATTTCCTTAAAATGATCATCCTCTGGAGGTTCGTGTAATCTCTACTCTGACATTTGTTCCATAGCTAGATTCTGTCAACTGGGAATGCTTTTTTCCCCTGGGCTCTGTATTTCCCCCAGAGGAGCGAGCGCATCTTGGTGGCTCGTAGGTTGAAATCAGACAGGAGGTGCCAAGGTACAAATATCATTTAGCATCTGAAATCTAGCCAAGGATCCATCTGTAACACAGCTAGTGCTTGGTCCATTAATTACTTTATGATTTGGAATTGGAGCTGCTGAACTAATCATGGGCACTCTTTCAAAGTGTTTAACTTTTTCCCTCTTCATATATTGTTTGCAAACAACTTGTGTTTTTTTAAGATAAATGAGTTTGCTGTTCATGCATATGCAAATATCTAATAATAATATCTAGCTTTTTTTATTGGGGTTGTTGGCAAATGCCCAAAGCAAACACAGTTTGCTATTTACTTGTTACTTCTCTAAGTAACAAAAAGGGGAAAGACATGATCAGGTAACCAGGCCTTCAGTTTGCATAAGGGAGGAAAGGGAGCAGTGTGTGTGTTTGAAGGAGCTAGGTCAGCATTAGGACATTTTAAACCAGGTCTTGCTTGAGAAGTGGCTGCTGGAGAGGAGAGGGGGGAGGAGGAGGAGTTTCTTGTGTTATAATATTGTGAGGGAGATCTGAGAGAGGTTACTAATTGCTGTGTCTGATCATTTCAAGTGGATCATCCGGCTGTTTTCTTTTCATAGACATTTTTTATTACCACCTCCAGAGTCTTGTAGAAGAGAATCGGTCTGGTATGAAATAGCACTGAATTCCAGCGTAATTTTTTTACCTTTTTCAAATTCTTTTACCTCCATGGCAGTCTTGAACTCATGAGTTTTCAGTGATACAAGTGCTGGAAATGTTGCCAGCATGCGCCAGTCTCTTGCTATAGTCATTCGTTTTGTACCACGTTCAGCACAAATGATGCATCAACTTGAACTACGTCAGTTACAGTTTGGCATTCTTCACAGCTCTTGAAGCTCTAGTTCACAGGCTTGTCCACTCCTGTTCCAAATACTGTATATCGTTCTGGAATCTTCCTCCCATTAAGTTGTATGCAATTAGTGATCATGTATATTTTGTTAATCAGTGGCAATATATCGGAGACTTCTGTTTTCATAACTGTTAATCCCTTGCTAGCAAGCTGGAAAAAATGATTGATCTTTATGGGCAATCCAAAGCCCATTGTCTTAAAACTATTTCTAAGATTGAAAAAGCTATAAAAATCAAACCTTTCAAAGTTAATGATTCTTTGAAGCTCCTCAAAAGATTGTGTACCGGTCTAAAACGCATGATGCCCTACTCATACAGGCCAAAAGAAACTTGCTACATTTTGAATTATTCATGAGACATCTATATTCACATTAAACAATTTAAATGCTATGAATCTCAAAAATGGTATAATCATTATACATTGACTTTCCGTTGTTGTTAAGCAGTAGTTTTTGTGCATACCAAGATCACACTGGATACATTGGTAAAATTTCCTAATAGCTCAGAATTCTTCCACTTTAGACTTTCTTTGTGGGGACGTCGGTCTTTGAAAATGAAACTCATTTATTGCTTGAGCCCCGCGTGTATACAAAATTTGTATCTGCACCCAGATCAATAGCCACAAAAATGAGCCATGGATATCTACATTGACATCCATGAATGCAGATAACTAGTTGTAAAGCAGATATCAAGTGGGTACTGCAAATTTGCAGAGTTCTACATAAACAAAAATTTGTATCCATATCTGCATCCGTATCTGCCAAAATGAGCTTATGGAGATGTGGTTACCCACTTATTTGAAGGGCTCTATCTCCTTTAGTTTCCTAAGGATAGTTTGTGCATTGCATAGGGTTCTGTGACTCCAGAAACTGTGTTAATTAAAATACAAATGCAGTAACAAGGATTGTGGGCTTTAGTGTACTGAAAAAGCTAATTTCTGTATTCCAAACTCCAATTTATTAATTCACAGCTGGAATCAAGAGTTCTAAGGGGTGGCCTGGTGTGCTGTTGACTGATTGCTATGAAGGGATGATTCAGCTGCTCAGAACTCAGATTTGTAGTTACCTTTCATGTGATTTTGTTAACAAAATATTTAGTCTTATCACAGACGTAGTCAAGAGAGTGCCAGAATATACAACGAAGAGCTAATTAATGGCATAGCTTTAGAAAACCCTTAAGGACATACGGCATGATAGAACCATATTTAATATATGGACCTCACTTGTGAAACACAGCTTTCATTGTTTCTAAGTATGTGCATGAAAAATGCATATGCCATTATCTCCCTGTCCGTCTCCAGGAGGAAATGTACTCACCAGCCCCCTCCTTTAAGAAGAGCCTGAGAAAATATATAACACATAGATTCCTTGAAGGCCTAGTTCTCCACTACTTTACACCAGCTTTATGATGAAATTTGTTGAAACAGATGCATTGACGCTGACACACAACTTGTGTACTAGATAGAAATCCAGCTCTGGAAGTCTAACAACTCTGGCTGCGTGAGAGAAAGCTGGAGAGAATGTCAGAATTGAAGGCTCTTCATTGTCGAGTTATGTCTTAAAAACAAATATAGAAACTAGCAATTCAGGTCTTCCAGCTAATCTCAACTGCTTTGTTGAAATATAAACCGAGAGCCTGGTTTATAGAAATACTACTGCTGTGCTTGGAGTGTACTGGAGGTAGTTTGATAGCTGTTTTTTTTTAAAAAGGATAGTATAATATGATGAATGCGGTCCATATATTGGTACGCTGGAGATTAATTTAAGGGGGAGCTTGTTATTTGAGTTAGCATTGTTTGGAACTGCTATTAATGCATCTACAGTCCTTTTATGTTGGAAGGCCATTGAGGGATCACTGTGATAATCTAGTTTAAAAGCCCTGTTCATGCTTACTTTTGAACCAGGAACCTGATGTATGATGGGCAAATGTGATCTTCACTAAGGATGTTAACTGGTAAGCATACTGGTAAGAATGAGGCTTACCAGTATGCTTACCGCTTAACCGTCTGTTGCCAATGAATTCCACCATCAGCCAGCTACCCTGGGCATGGATCAGCCCTGTACATGAAGGGCCCTGCAGGCAAGGTGGCAGGATGTCGCGGCCGCAGCGGGGTTGGGTGGTAGGCACTAAGTTAAAATGGTTAACTGTTTTTACAACCCTAATCTTTGCTTGTTCCCCAGAAACTAGTCCTGTGATTTCGAACTCAAGAAAGACTTCCTAGTTTCCACCCTTCTGCTTTCACCTCCAAACAACACAGCCTTATTATTTGAAGGGGATTTCCTACAGGCTTTCTACATAATACACAATACATTCATTATTTTAACTGTCATACATGGTAGTTATAGAGCCCTGCAACTGATACAAAAAAAATCTATTCCTATCCACAATAATTAACTTGTTTCCAACTCATAAAAGGTGAGGTGCGGATTGTAGGTACCGGCACCAGCACCCTATCTCACTGTCAGTCGTGCAAGGGTACAAAACTTGGAATTGTGTCCAATCTGTGATCCACAAAGATAATAAACAATACCCATTTATAGCCTCCCATATCGGTGGGTGCAGATATGGGAAGCTATAAATGGGTATCCAAAGATTTGCAGGGCTCTGGTCATAGATGAGAAATATCCCTCAAAGGTTGAACAGAAATGTGCAGTTCAAAAAATAATCTGTTGTAGACATGTGCACATGTCTACAAATCGCAGATTTCCCCACAAATTTGCATATATAGCTTTTTCCACACAGGGATAATGGTCCTTAAATGCATGCTAGGATAAGTTAGTTCAGCATCTGCCACGTTCCTGTGTGTATCCTGTATATTTCTATAGCAGACACCTTGAATGTAGGCAATACTGGGGTTATCTAAACAAAAATACTTATCTTGATCTCTGTGCAATTGATGAAATCTAATAATTCATACCTCTATTTCCCTATCTGGAAAATGAGGACAATGATGCTTACAGGTTGGACTTCCCTGTTCCGGCACCCTTGGGACCTGACCAGTCCCAAACGAGGGGATTTGCCACTAGCCCCCCAGCCTGCTGCTGGCTATGCTTCCAGCCCCAGCCGGTCACCCTGCCAGCTAGTCATGTCCCTGGCTTCCCTACTGGGCAAGGTTCCTAGCTGCAGGTTGTTCTGCTGCCTGACTCCCGGTCACTGGAGCTCTCTGACCTGAGAACATCTGTGGTCCCAGACCATGGATGTTGCTGGATCAGAGAGTCCTGATTTAGAGAGGTGCAACCAGTACCTCCTTTTGTAAAGTACTTGGAGATCTATAGCTGAAAAGCTCAGCATGAATGCTAGGTGGTGATAGTATTGTATTATGTTGGTATCTGTGATGCAGTAGGCTGCCAGAGAGGATTGTAGCTCCTAATGATCAGCCCACCCTACCACCTTGGTTGGCCCTTTAAGGGTTTGGAAGGGGGTAGTGAGGGATACATGTTGAGGCCTAGGGGTCTTGGGAAGGAATTTGCAGGTGTACCTTTTAAGAGCCTGAAAGAGGAATCAGGGCAAGGCTCCCCTCTCACCCATCAGTGGGGAAGCATTGGGAGAAGGGAAGAAGCATAAAGACTGCCTCCTCAGATAAGAGAGGGCTGGCCTGCTGAACCCTCCATTTTGGTAGGTTAGTTGGGAAGGGTGCTGGGCTGAAGGAGCTGTCAAAAGGCTTGCCTCATCTTAGTCCGTAGTGAGAAGCTTAAGAAACACACATCAGAAGCAGCAGCCCCACCCCTGCCCTGGCTCACAGCTCCAGTCCCGGCTCTTGGGATGTGTGGGCCGATCACATTTCGGGTAAGGGAGGTCTGACATAAAAAGTTTGAGGACCACTGGTTGAAGTTCAGAGGGCAGAGAACTGCAAGCAGTTCAATGTAGCTGCTGCAGCAAAGAGCTGAGACTGGCTTTTTGGAAATTTTTCCATAGCTATTCCTAGGAGAAGCTGTGAGGAATTCCATGGTCAGGGCCCAGGCAGCAGAATCTACAACTCTTATAAAGATATTGATAAGAGACTTAAAGGTAAGAGTAGCCCAGGGAAAAAGGTAACAGTCACAGGACTGAAAGAATGGCCGTTAGCTGCTTAAATGGGGTACCCAGACAAGAACCCAGAACTCCTCCAGGCCAAGAGGAGAAACATGGGTGTCAAGAATAGTAGAAGCTAGGAACAGCAAATGCCAGGTAAAGGCCAGAAGGCCATTTTGAAGGACATGAGATTTTTCTGCTAACCCCCATAAGGGGAATGGACTGAGACATGACCTGGCCACGTGCCTTCAGACTGATGTCCTTGACTGAATGGGCTCTGGGGTTAAAAAAAAAATCCCTGTAGCACCATGACTGGACACTAGGAGTCGCTCTGTAGGTGAAAGACCCATTATGACAGTATCACGTAGTGTGTGTGGCCAAAAACAAAAGGTGGGGGGTGCGTATGTGATAGTGACTTTCTTTAGTTCAAATTAATGAAAACAGGCTACATAGCACTTCACCACCAAAGGAATAGGTTGGGAAACTCTTAATGGACTGGGAGAAACAGAGGTTCTGTTACTCCATCCATAGTATGAAAGTGTAAGTTGGACTTCAGTGGATGTGTGTGGGCAGACCCTGAGGCTGCATGGAACCATATGAAATCAGTGGGGCCCTGTCTGGGCTCAAGAGTCTTCCTACATGCATCACAATGCCTGGTATTAAGGTGGTTTTATGAGAGCCTTTCTCTTTGACACGTCAACAAGGCAGTCTAAGCATTACTAAGGTCAAGAATGCTGGTCTGCCAGGTGCTTGCTCAAACTACTATTTTAAGCTGCTTGTGTCTTAAGACTGGTACCACAGATCTTTGGGAACTAGAGAGGCTAATCTAATGTGCAGTATATTTGCATTAGTGATGCTGTATTTGACACAGTGAGTTTCTGGTAATGGTACTTGAAAGTCATGTTCATCCAGTAACTACAGCAATTTTTCTTCATCTTTAGGGAAGTGGGAATAACTTGATCATACATAGGATAGCCCATAGATGGTTTTGCATCTGCTTTCTTCTCTGAGGTTCTTTGCTGTGTTTATATAGTCAGTCATTGCTGCAAATGGAATATTATGTCTTTTGTGCATCTTTGACTCAAACGCAGTTATATAATTTTGACACATCTTCCTGACTTGATATAAAAGTTGATCTTGTCTCTGCAAGTTTTCATAATGGACACTAAGCTCTTGATAATGGACACTAATCTAAGCTCAGCCATTGGAAAGCTGAATTTGCACCTGTCTAATGAAATTTGTTTTGTTTCTATAGCAACAAATCAACGTAGACTTCCTGAAAGAATACTGGAGTGTGAGTGACTGTGATGTCTGATTTAAAAACCAAAACAGATGTAGCCTTGAAAGTTATAAAAACATAACTTGGAGGACATCTCCTGTAACCGGGTCTCAGGGGAGCCAGATGGGGTCACTTAGGCTGAACTGCAATGAATGGGGCAGCCATTCCCAAAGCTGGTGGTTATTCCAATACCAAGTCAGGGCAAAACAGCCTCTAAGATACCTGCTGGTTACCCAGAAGCCAATGACACAGTTCCCTTAGAGCAACCCAACCTTAGGCTTGTACCCATACACCTAAATCAAAGATCTACCAATCCCAAAGGATAGGGACACATTACTTCCAGGTCAGTGAATATTTCAAATCTTATCCCAAATACATGGGGGCAGCCAATTCTTATTAAAACTAAAACTTATTGAAAATGAGAGAGAGTAATGGTTAAAAGATGTTGTATAGATATAGATATATACCCACAGTCAGACATGAGTATAGTTCTAAGGTTAGATTCATAGTAAAGATTGTGAGCTTTGTAATTGTAAAGAGTTCTTTTAGAGTTTAGTCCATAGGTTATAGTCCAATGTCCAACATCATCTTTAGAGTATACCAGTTTAAGACTAGGACCTAGATCCTTATGGCTTAAGTTTCCCCTACATGAAACCTTAAGCAGATCTGAGATGACAGGATTGGCACCCACTGGTCATCTTATAGATAGAGTATTCTGGAAGCCTCTTGACCATACAGTCCAGGGCGAACAATAGGCTGTTGATGGAACCTTCTGTTTCCCAAACACCATGGTAATTAATATAGGTAATTTATCTATTAAACAATGTATCACAGAGTTTAATGAAACATATAAAAATGCCCTTTTGACTTCTGCATCAATAGCTGTGATAACAGACAGGCACTGTCTTTTTTCATGGTTAACATCTTTTTGTAAACACACACAATTAGTATTGCCTCTAACTTTTAGCACAGGGTGGGGAACCTTGTTTGGGTTCGGGGCCCACTGACCCACAGAAAAATCAGTTGGGGGGGGCCCACATGCAAATGAGAAGCTATCAGTCAGGGGGGCAGGCTTAAGTTCCCCAACCCTGTTTTAGCAACATAGATTTGTATTTCCAAGTTCTAGCCTGACTAGCACTGAATGGTCTGAATTGCCACTTACACATTTTTTTCTAACATGTTTCTACAAGGTTTTCTTTGGGCCATTTGGCCTTCAGGATGCTTAACCCTTTCTGGCTATGTGTCATGCTTAGCATAAGATTTGTTAGTTATATAACAGTGGTAGCAACAATGGTTTTATGGTCATATGATAATCAGATTGTCACATTTCCCCACTGAGGGGAAAAAAAGGAATTGGTTAATCCCAGTCTACTTCATGACTAGGAAGGATGCCTTATTAATGGGATGGGAGCTGTGTGTTTAATCTTGTTTTCCTAATTAAACTTTGAACACCTTTTTATGCAACAGTAAGTGTGTTTGGGTTCTTTTCACCCTGCCAAAGCTGAACTGTGGTTTGTTTATGGCTAGGATAATGAACATGTTGACTGCTTCACTACCGTTGCATTTTCCTTTGTCTGGGTTGGCAACATTCCAGTTCCAGCAGTAGTGTGGTGCTAGCCTTGGAACAAAGTGATAAACGTTCTGCTCAAATCCCCATCCCACATACAGCTTGGCTTCTGATGAAGGACATCTTAGCTCCTGCTTTTCCCCTTCCCCAGCTTTTCATATCCAGCATCTTCATCATTTAATAATAAGTGTAACAACAAAATAACTGTGGAAGAGTTCTAAAAGAAAAGTATCATTGATAAAGGGATGGTGACAAAATTGTTTGTCTCGCCCATATATTTGTTTCCTTTTGCAGTTAAGGGCTGCACAATCAGTATTTGTGGCAGCCTTATTATGGCTAACGATTAACCCCTAGAAGTGAATGTAGACAAGCCTGAAGTGTAGACTGCAGGGTACCAGTGTAGTTCTAGCTGAAAAGAAAAATCCATCAACATTAGGATGTGGTTCTATGATCTGAAGCAGTTTTATTGCTGTACTTCTGTTGATTTTGAAAAAGTGATTCTGCTAGACCCAGCTTCATTTCTGAGACTTAGTGGGTGATTCTCCAGGGCTCAGGGATTTTAAGGAATTTTATCAACCAACGCTGTCACAACGGCTGCTGAATTTAGTGAAATGGCAGTAGTGATGGATTTCTCTGAAGAGGGAAGGGAGGGACATATGGGAAGCTTTCTTGCTAAAAGTTGGGTGAGATCCCCTATGGGGATGGGAAGAAAACTTCAAAGGCAGAGGCGCCTTATTGACTAATCAAATAGTTGATGCTAGAGATGTTAAATATTGGTTAACTGAATAGTCAAGTAACCTCATGAATTCTTATCGGTTAGTTGACTATTTTATAGACCCTGGAGGTGGGACCAGCAGCAGCGTGGGGTGCCAGGCGGGAGCTAGTCTGTGAGGGGAGCCAGCTTAAAAACCAGCTTCTCTTGTGGACTGGCTGCTTGTTCTCCTATGCTGCTGCCTCTGATAAAGAGGCAGCAGTGCGGGCCCAGCGCAGACCGGAACTGAGCTGGGCTGCCTGCCCACCTGGCTCCTAATACATTTTAAATGCAGAGCCACAGCAGGGGTAGGTCCCAAACCCAGCATGAGCCAGAACTGAGCCAGGCTGCTGGCCAGCCTGTTAAAAAATTTACTGGTTGCAGAGGAGGTGGGGGTGGAACGCATGTAGTCTATAGCATTAACCTATAAGCTTTTAGCTTATCGATTAATCGGTTACTGAACTACACTATTATATCCCTAGTTGATGCAAAACGCATTGACTATTCAATTAGTCAATTACTTGAAATTTAATATCCCTACTTGGCATCTCTGGTACCATGTTTTCACCATCTTGTAGGATCGGGCCCTAAATCTTTGGGACACTTGGGAGCTTTTATTTGCCACAAGTCTTCAGTAAAATATTTTTGGGCCCAAGACTGAGCAAAATGTTTCTAAAGGACTATTGTATCCTCTTGGTAAATCAAATAGGAAAAAATTGTGATTGACGGAAGTACTTGGCTCCAGTGCCATAAAAAAAAATTGCTTGCATTGACCTTCAAATTTTGCATGTTCCCTTTTGTTTCAGGAATAGAACTTTGTCCTCCTGGGCACCGGTTCATGGTCACCATGGTGGCAAGCTTCATTGCAATGGCAGGACAGTTCCTCATGCCAGGCTTGGCTGCCCTCTGCAGAGACTGGCAGGTTCTTCAGGCTGTCATCATCTGCCCATTCCTGCTGATGCTAGTTTACTGGTCGTAAGTATTTCTGCCTTGTTTCTTGTGTGTAAAGATGCTTGCTTCTAAAGCTGGGTTTGGGAGATGTTTTGGTATTGGGGAAGGCCCCCATATTATTATAGTCTTTGAGATTTTCTTTTTCCTAGTTATAAAATGCCTCCTTCAGTAAATAGGCAAATCCCTGAAACAAAGCTTCAGAAGGAAAAACTTTTACTCTCTAATGTAGCTTCTTCTGTTTTTAATGGGAGGGAAGGAGGACCATTCTAGTTTATTAAGCTGCCATCCGTGCTACATGCTTCTTTGAGGAGGGGACATGTTGCAATCGCCAAGTATAAAAAATGAGAAGAAAAGTAAGCTATTGCCAGCAGGATGTTGACTGTTTAGCCTTAGCTTTAGCCCTTGGAGATCTGCATTTCTAAAGTCACGTTTTCCCCTTAACCACCTAGCGTAGTTCTTGCTTGCCCCTTCAGTTTCTTTGGCCTTCACTAGGCTAGGATTTAAAGCGGTGAGAATAGCATGTATTGGCCAACATGTGCAACCTAGCCCATTTTCTACATTGCCCTTAATATGTGCTAAGCTCATGTTCCCTGAGGGAGTCTACATAGCAGCTAGGAGGGTATTTCTCAGATGTGCAGCACACTAAAATTAAGTGTGATCATGATGGCATAGGCAGTTGCTCACGGAAGCCGCTGGAATATAGACTCAGGGAGTCAGACAGGATTCTACTCTGGTGGCTAGCCTGACCCACTGCCCATGTCATAGCAGCCGTGCTGTTATTTTTAGCGTGCTAGGTGGAGCAAAGCCAGTGTGTGTCCATCTACCCATGCTGGGAAGTATCTAAGGCTCCCACTAAGCTTCTCACTCAGTCAGCTTAGCATGTTTTAAAATCTGTACGTATCCATGCTGTACGCTGCAGTTCTAGCCGTGTCCATCCCTCCATGTTAGAGGGAGAGGTAATATCTTTTATTGGGCCAATGTCTGTTGGTGAGAGAGACAGGCTTTTGAGCCATGCAGCCATCTTCAAGGCTGAGAGAGATACTCAGCATGTGACAGTAGGGATGTTAAATACTAGCCCCACTCCCAAGGAGTGCCCTGCCACTTTGTGCTGTTGCATCTGTATCAGAAGCAGCAGTGTGGGATGCCAGGCGGGAGCTGATCTGCAAGGGGAGCCTGTCACCCCTTGCTGCTGCCTCTGATACAGAGACAGCAGTGTGGGGTGGCAGCAGCTCCTGTCTGGGGGGGAGGGAGAGGTCTGAGCTCCTGGACTGGGCACTAGCCAAAACTGAGCTGGGCTGCCTGCTCCTAATATACTTTAAATGCAGAGCTTCAGTGGGAGTAGGTCTCGGACCCATTGCAAGCCAGGACTGAACCAGGCTGCTGGCCAGCTTGCTAAAAAATGTACTGGCATGGGGTGGGGAGGGGAGAATGCACGTATTCTATAGCATTAACCTGTAAGCTTTTGCTTATCGGTTGATCGATTAATCAACTACACCAGGGCTACTCAACTTTGGAAGCTGCGGGGGCCACAATGATACTCTCAGCACATGCTGAGGGCCGCAACTTAAGTGTGGTTGCATATATATGCAAATATATATGCAAATAGCTCCTGGCACCTCCTCCCTCGGGGCTAGGAATGCCGACACCCTGTACCTGCCTGTTCCAGCCAGCCCATCTGCTTGCGTCTTTCAGTGCTCACCCCGCCTGGGAGACGCCTCGCAGTTGTGGAACGTGTTCCCAGTGGAGGCCATGTTCAAAGGATCCCACCCATGGGCTGTGTGTTGAGCCCCTGTAAACCCAAACTGCACCACAGGCCACAAACAAACAGGCCGCCGGCTGTATGCAGCCCACAGGCCGCTTGTTGCGTAGCTCTGGACTACACTATTACATCCCTATGTGACAGCTAAATTCAAGGTAAAACAGATTGTTTAGCATAGGTAGTTAGCAAATATTATAAGGGATCATTCATGGTGAAGTGGCCCCTTAACACCTCTGTAGTCATGGGACAGAAAGAGGGGATGAGTGGATTACAGTGTGTTGGAGTAAACCATAAATTCAGTGCCTCAGTTCTAGCTGTGATTTTTAGTGTCTAGCAAAGTTATGAATTTAAACTCCAGACTTGTCTTTTGAAAGTTGTGCAGGTTCCTTTGAGAATGAGGACTGAGAGGTCAGCTGTTTTCCTGTGTGAGTTCATTCAAGAGCATGGTTTCACCCACGTAGCTCTTATTGGGCCATTTAATGCACTGGATGAGGTACACTGCATGTTGTTATAGGCATGTATAGGATCCATGGATCTTGAAAGCTGTTGTGGGAAGTGTTGATCACTGTAGCAGTGTAGATGTGTCTTCAGGATTTGTTATTTTGTGCTGCTTTGAGTTGGCGTGTCCTGGTCTGAGCCTTAGCAGGTGTACATTATCACATATATACTACAGAATCTGTTGTTGTATTTTACTCCCTATCCTTCGTCAATGACCCTGTTGGTTCAGTCATTCTACATCTCAATGCATTTTAGCATAACAATTCAGGCTTTAAGCAGTGCATATTGCTAGTGTGCAATTGCAATACCATCCATTACAAATATTTTATTTGATAGTTTTACTGTCCTTTAAGAAGACAGATTAGTAACATACCAAACAAACCAACAAAATCAAGTCTGTTTAAAGAGACTTTTTAAATATTAAATAAAGTGCAACATCAGGATCTGCCTCAGCTCCAGGTAAACTCAATGCAAAGGCTCCTGCTAATATTAATGAGAGTTGGAAATACTAACCTTTCATCCCAGACTTCATGGTTTTGCTACTGACCAAATTCTGCCCTTGAATATGCACCTATAAATCCTTTTGAAAACAGGCGGGGAAGGATGGAAAGAAGGTAGAATTAAGTCCTACTTGTACTATTTGATAATGGTAGCAATAACAAAAGTATCAAGAAAAAACAGACTCTACAAGTTTTGGAAGAGCAGAAAGGGACTGAAAATGTTTGTTTAGTTACACAGGGTGTACATGTATGCTTCATGTATGCTGGGTGCATGACTATTACCTGTCATATCTTTTTAAGTGGGATGCCCTTTTAATGAAGCAGGTAAGATGTTGTCATTTTTATAGTTCCTTCTATTGTGTAGGGCATGTATTGTATGCAGAGTTTGGATGGGGAGGGGAGTGAACTTGTGTTTAATTGTAACAAAAGAAAAAAATGAAAGTTGCCCTTCTTTGTCAATAATTACCCACACAATGTAATCAGTTAAACAGTAGAAAGGTCCTTTCATCCATCATATTGTCTCGGCCCTCTTCCTTCCCCCTCCTTCCCCCGATCTGTGATGTCTGATTTATCTTCTATGACTGTGCTTTCTCTGCTTCCCCCTCACTCTGTATTACAAATTCTATGGTGTCAGGTGCTGTATCCGGGCTGGATCCAGCTCGCCAAATGGATTGATCCGGACTGTGGAGGTCCTGCCCACTCCCCTGCTCCCAGGCCAATCAGGACCTAGGGACGGGGGAGCGTGTAGTGCTTAGTCCACCTTGACTCTAAGCGCTGTGCGCCGGAGGGCAGGGAACAAGAGATTTCACACTACCCACACCCCCAGGTCATTCAGGGCCTGGGTGCGGGGGAAAATGCACAAAGTCTCCTCCCACCCTTCAAGGAGCTTGGCACTTAAAGTCAACCTTGGAGCTCCCTTGCAGGGCGGGGCAGACTTCATGCTCCTCCTGCCCCCACGCTCTGATTGACCTGGGGGCAAGAGGGAGTGGGTGAAGTCTCCTACCATCAGGGGTGCCTAGAGGGAACTGCCTAGAGGGAACTGCCAGCTGGGGGGGAGCAAAGACTTCACGTGCTCCCTCACCCCCAGAAGAATCAGGGGCTGTGGGTGGAGAAGCATGGAAGTGTCCTGGCCCCGCCCATTCTGCCTGAGGCCCTGCCTCTTCTGGGGGTGGCCTGGGGCCACTTCAAAAATTTCTGAAGTGTCCCCTGGTCAAAAACTATTGCCCAACTCCGTCCTAGAATCTGGAAGATTATAGACAATTGTGCATAAGCTAGGTCTGAGAAACGTGCTTACGAGCATGCACTTATGCCCAGATTTTAGATCACCAGGATACAGAAGGCTTTCTGTTTCCTCCTTTGGGTATTAGATGCTTCCTGGATCTGGCTGTCTTGAAGGTCAGCAAGTGCGTTGTTAATTAAAACAAAGAAACCCAAAATCCTAACTCAGAGTTAAGGGGGTGAAAAGGGCTAGTTGGGTTGGGTCTAGATGCACAGGTGCCATAAGATGAGATTTGTCCTTTCCCTGTGTTTCTCAAATTCAGCAGCTTGAATTTGAATTGGTGTAGTTGTTCTGATGTAACCCCCTAGTGCAAACACAGTTTACTCTGTTTGCAGGCTCAGGTCACACTTACTCCCAAGTGTGCCTTAAAATGGATAGCACTGGCTGCAGCAGGGTTTGTGAGCCAGTGACCCTCAGCACAACAATTCTTAAAGGCATCTTCTCCTCATCCCCGTCTTCACATCTGTGTCCCTCCTTCCTCCTGTCTGCATTTCTCTCTCTGTTGCCTCTCTCCTGCCACCTGTTCTGTGTTTGTCCCTCCCCCCCTTCCCTTTTGTAAAAACATATTTTCACTTTTTCTATGGTTTGAATTTTCTGTGGTGTTAAAGGTTTTTATTCCGTTGTTTCAGTGTTCCTCATGTACCTTCCCTTTCTCCCAGTGGTCTCCGCATGGACAGCCGCAAGAACTTCTGTACACACTGAAACCAGACACTGACAGGATTTCTAGTTTTTCCTGCCTCAGCTTTTTCCATGGGGAAGGGACTTGTTTTACATTTACTCACCACTGCGGCATCTCCTTGCTAGCTGTGCTTGGAATTAGCTCTGCTTGCCAGGGCATTCTCTGGCGGTGCCTCACCGCTGTCACTTTCATTCCAGGACCCATTCCACTCCCAGGACTATGGCGTCCTCTTCGTGACACAGCCCTCTGGCTATGCCACACTGTCCAGGGGACAGAATCACAGTCCTTCAGTTGAGCCCCTTCCTGGGTGGAGGACCCAAGCCCACCCACTACTCTGGGTCCCATTCCAGGAACCCTGTGCATGGCCGCCACTTGCTGCATCCCCTCCAACTTTTCTGTAAATCTCCTTGGGTGACTTCCCCACAGTCCTAGCACCCTCTTTGCTCTTGCCTCAGGGCCTCTGCAAATTTCTGCGGCCCACTAGGAGTGGCTTTTATCTCTCAGGGTCTCTGCATGCAGCACTGCTCTGTCCAGGGTGCGTGCTGCCCTCTGCCTGCAAGGCAGCCAGCCATCCTCCCTCCTCAAGCTCCAGAGAGTGACTGAAGCTGCTCTGCACTGCAGCCCTCCTTAATGGGCCTCCCCAGTCTTGATTGGCTGCTCCTCATGGCCTCTCTTTGATTGGCCACTTCCTATGCAGCCTCCCAAGGGCTCTATTAACTCCTTATTGTCCAGTGTGGGGCTGATCACAGTACTCCAAAGGGAAAGTTAGGATGGGGGTAAGGGTGCTCAGAGCAAAAAAAAAAAAAAAAAAAAAGGAAAAGAAATCTTGCCAAAGCCAATAACTGCGTTTCCCCATTTGAGTAGAGCGGGTGGGTGGGTGGGGTTGGAGGGTGTCTCACCTATTTTGAGATGGATGGTCAGTCTCAAAATGCAGAATCCAAGTCCTGATTCTGGGCTGAGTGACTCTGAACAGCATTTGTCCCGAATTCCCTGCAGCGCCTGCCTCTTCCTGATTGGGGGAGATGAGAGGGGAATGATGGAGGACCTTAGCCCCACTTGACTATGAGGCCCTATGCCCTGGCGGGCCAGAAGCTGGAGTTGGGCAGTAGTAAGAACCACCCAGGGAACCTGAGCAACCGTGGGGAGCCCCAGACTCTCTACCTGCCCTTGACAATATGCCCCTCTGGGTGGGGCTGGCGACTGCTCTTGAGCACCATTAGCCCCCTGTCCAGGGCAGGTGGAGGCTTCCAGGCTTCCCACAGCACCCAAGGCTCCAGGGTAGCTCTGTGCGGTGGTGCCACTTTGAAACACGCTGGGGAGCCCGGCGTCAGGCTCCTTGCGGCATTTCAAAGCAGCAGCGCCCCGTGGAGCCTGGAGACACCCCAGCTGGCCCCGGGCTGCATGTGGTGTTTCAAAGTGGCAGCGCTACGCAGAGCCCAGGGTCTGGCCCCAGGCTCCATGCGGTGCTGCTGCTTTGAAGCACCCTGTTCTCCCCCAATCCCTTGCTGCCTCTTTCTGATAGAGGCGGCAGGGGGAGGGGAGCGACTCATCAACTAGTCCCTTCACATCCCTAGTTTGATACAGAGCATTTCCTATTTTGTTTGTGTTGTCAAAAGATGTTGGCAAAGCAGCTTCTTGTAAATATTGTCTTAGGTTAGGATAATACAACAATGCAAGGAGATACAATTGTAGTGAACTAGAAATATGAAATCAGGCTGTGGGTCTAATTTCTGATTCATTTGCTTGCTTGCTTTTTGCTTTTAAGTTTCCCATCATGCTGCCTAAAGTTTGGAAGTCAGAGCTGAAACAATGCCCCCTGTGTGTGTGTCTGCACAGACGCAACAAGTTTAGACCCTGTGTGAGATCACACAACTGAAATTGAAACAATAAAAGTAAAATGCATTAAATATTTAAGAGAATTTTAACTTGATATGTTGTTTAATCTCCCCGAATTGAGACAAAGCAATTAGGGAAGTTTATTTGAGGACCTCAAGATGCATTTAATCCTTGATTTTTATCTCAAAATGTTGTTGTCTTCCATCTCCTCCTGCTATTGCTCATCAGACTGAGCAGTTAGAGCAACTGGTCTTTTGCCTTTGGGTTTTTGAGCATCTTCAGTGCTGGAATCATACAGAAGCTACAAAGGGAAGAGACTCTTCCCCCCCTCCCACCTTTTCTTCTTGAATGACCAAAATAATGATCTTGGAGGACTGGAAATCCTTTTACCTTCTCCCCTCTTTCCAGTTTGTCCCTAGTGGTTAGAAGCTGTAGCCTCTCTCCAGTCCTTGGAATATTTATTTCTGAGTCATCCCACTCCAAAAGGAAGTAGTCTTTAAAGGTTGGATGTGTTAGATCCCAGTCCTGCAATTGTTAATGCACAGGGGGACTGTCTATACCAGTGTTTCCCAAATGGTGTTCTGTGGAACCCCGGGGTTCCGCGAAGTGAAAATAAAGGTTCCATGAAAAAAAGTCCATTACAATAACTTTTTTTTATTTAAAAAAATTAATATTACGTGATTTTTATTTTTAAATATGTGCAATTAAACTAAATGTTGATCTTATGACCTTGTTTAGCATTTGTTTATTATTATTATGATGATGATGATGATTTGTGGTCTGCTTTTTCAGCTCCATATATTAGACTGTTGTTAGGGGTTCCACAAAATTCTTTCGAGTTTAAAAGGGTTCCGTGGCCAAATAAAATTGGGAAACACTGGTCTACACAAAGCTCCATGCTGCAGTCCACTTGCACACTATTACTTATGTGGAATCTCATATAGGGGAAAAACTCCTGTATACATGAGATGACAAATACTTGCACAGGTACTGAGGAAGTAAGTCTCTCTGAAGAGAGAGGTATGTATATGATTTTTAAAGCATCAGCCCTGAAGATTTTCCTGTGTTTGCCAAGTAGAGAAGCCAGCTGTCATAGTATGGCAACAGCTGTCGCAGGGCTTATTCATGTTTCAGTGCCCAGGCCTATTTTGGTGTGGCAGCTGTTGAGAAACACTGCCTGCCTTCTGGCAAGAGGAGCTGTTGTGCTCAGTGGGTTGGAGGCCAGCTGGTGAGTGCTCCCTGCTCTCCTGGCCTTGAATGTAAGCAGAATGGAGCCTGGTATGGTTTGGTTCCCGAAGAAGGGTGGTGACCAGCTGCTCAGTGAAAAGGTGGCAACGCCCCGAAGCCCAGCTCTATAGAGTGTTGCATGATTGTATGCCCAAATACAGCTAGCCATTTTCTAGTGTCGTCACCCCATTGTCATACATAGCTGCCTGCACTGTGTACACAAGATAGGTAACTATTTTTAAACAGTTTTGACCCTGACCATTAATTTTACGCTTCTTTTCCTCCTATTCTAGTTTTCGCCCCTCCAATTGCCACTATACTCTGGCTTTCTACCTTCTTTTGTCCTCTCCCTCCTGTCTAGCTCCCTCTTTAATAATATCTTGTTAATTCACCCACCTTG
The DNA here is from genome assembly GCA_019425775.1 of Rafetus swinhoei. Taxonomy (NCBI): domain Eukaryota; kingdom Metazoa; phylum Chordata; order Testudines; family Trionychidae; genus Rafetus; species Rafetus swinhoei. The sequence continues at coordinate 116,401,980 of CM033424.1, forward strand.
TTAATTAACCCATCTGGTTAATTCACCCACCCCAGAGATCACCTTGACACTGGGCTCTCACCTTCCAAAAGTACATAAAACTGTTGGGGTCTAAATTAGCTGTTACCATTCAAGAGAGAGATCTTGGAGTCATTGTGGATAGTCTCTGAAAACATTCACTCAATGTGCAGCAGCAGTCAAAAATTGCAGATGGAATATTGGGAATCATTAGGTAAGGAATAAATAACTCAGAAAATAGCTTATTGCCTGATATAAATCGATGGTATGCCCACATCTTGATGCTGCATACAGATGTGGTTGCCTCATCTCAAAAAGGGCAACAAAAATGGTGAGTATGGAACAGCCACCTTATGAAGAGAGATTAGTAAGACTGGGACTTTTAAGCTTGGAAAAGAGACTACAGGGGATATGATAGAAGTCTATAAAATCATGACTGCTATAGAGAAAGTAAATAAGGTAGTGTTGTTTACTCATAACACAAAAACGAAATTAATAGGCAGCAGGTTTAACAGAAACAAAAGGAAGGTTTTTTTCTTCACACAAAACCAGTCAACGTGTGGAACTCCTTGCCAGAGGATATCATGAAGACCAACACTATAACTGAATTAAAAAAAGTACTAGATAAGTTCATGGAGAATGGTCCGTCAATGACTATTAGCCAGCATGGACAGGGATGGTGTCTGTTTGCCAAAAGCTGGGAATGGGAGACCGGGAATGGATCATTTGATGATTACCTGTTCTCCTCATTCCCACTGGGGCACCTGGCATTGGCCACTGATGGAAGATCAGATACTAAGCTAGATGGACTGTCCTCCATACTCTGGTCTGACCCAGTTGGGTTGTTCTTATGAAGGGTAATATTGAGCAGGGTGAGCAGGAGCCAAAGTGATTCTGAAACAATCACCCTTCTCTTGAAGGCGGTGGAAATGCTCACACATGTAAAGTTAAACGAAGTTTTGCAGGCTCAGGCCCCACGTGTGTGAGTTGACATTCAATTTTACTTTTTAGTTACATTTTTCATTAAGCATACATGATTGATGAGAGGAACACGTGGGAATAATCTACTTGTCTGTATTTGGACTGTGAGCTGCACAAGGCAAGGAAAGTGTCTTGTATCTTCTCTTCTGGGAAACTCCTAACCATGGTAGCCACTATTGGAAAGAATTATTGAAAATAAATAATCATCCATAATTCTACATGTGCAGCCTGGTCAGGCTGGGACAAAAAATGATGCTTTGATATGTTGAGCGGATTTCTACCCTGGAAACCAGCTTCAGAACCACTAACACAGCCCTTTTCCAGCAGTTCCAGTACAAATAGTACTTTGCTATTAAAGGTTTGCGGTGGCTTTTGTTCAGTTACTAAGCAGACTGTTCCAAAGGATCATTAGAGTAGCAGCTATTCTGCCAATTATCAAGGGCAAAATACTGGATGGTGTGTTGCATTCAGAACCTTGCGGGAGGGGGGAGATAGATTTGCAAAATGTCACTTTCACAAAAATATGTTCTGCTGGAAAATTTGCTGAGGCAAACACATTATATCAATGCAGTATAATGAGCTGTCAAGAGAATGGCTCTTCTATTTGCTGCACTTACTGTTCTTTGCCATTTTGGGTCAGTTTTTCTTAACATTCTCCTTTTTTATGCATAAAATCAATATGCCTTTTTCTTCATCTAGCATTCAAGCCAAGGGTGATGGCTTGCCTGTATTAACCTGAAGAGATGGCTGTTTTATGGTGCAGCTGCCTTTACTTCCTTCCGTTGTCACCCTGCCCCTTTGCATATTAAGAGTTGAAACTGCATTTATGGCAAAGGTCACCACACTGTGGTGGAATTTATGATTAGTGTAGCTTTATTTTATAATGCATCCGTTATACAAACTGTGTTAGATGCCTTGGAGGATTAAATATATTTCTTGAATCAGAGGGAAAGAGAAATTGCAGCATACACAAGGGAGAAGACGGCAAGCTTTGTGGACCTATTTTAGCTGTGTATTTGTAAAGTTCCAGATGTGCATGTTTGGCTCAATCTGGAAAATAATGGATTTGAAAATACAGAGAAGGCTAGTCAATTAAGACAGAGATTAGGGTGTCTACATTTAATAGAAATAAATGACAACTCTATGAAAAATAGCGATGTTTAAGGAAAACCACCCCAAATACTGTGCACTCTGCATCACGGCGTATGAGCCCTTTCGTGATTATTGCTTAAACACTTGTATCTGATCAAATGCTTCTTAGTTACTCCTTAATGGATATAGGTTGTGGGTTAGCAGGTCCGATCTCAGGTTGTTTTTTAATGACATCCACACCAGTTGCCTCTCAGTTCCTGACTTATAAAAGTTTTCATGTGTGAGCTAATAGTTTCTGAAGACAGCTACTACTAATCAGTGTGAAGCCTGCAACTCTTTAGACAGCCTGCGCTTCATCAGTCTTTTCTCCAAACTCTCACAAGACTTGGTAGATATTAAAAGATTTTTAAGACCAGGCAGTACCACTAGATCATATAGTCTGAACTCCTTTATAGTACACCCTGCTATGGTGTAAGTCTTTCTTGGAGTACAATATTGATTACATTTTTGCAGGAGTACAAAATTAATCAGATTTCTGCAAATTCATATCCATGTTGTTCCTTTGAAGTTCATATCAAAGATAGATGTTTTCCCAATGTTGCTCATCTACCATCCTCAGGAATAATGTGGTATTAAGCTTATATGGTGCGTTCTCTGATGCTCTTGCTATTAAATCAGAAGTGTTTGAAGTTCTCCCTGCATAGTTCAGCACTATTTCCTATGAGGTTTGTATTCAAAGTGGGATTCCATTTTATTTGACTTAATTCCATGTTTGATACCATTGTACAGAGGCGTGTCCGATACGGGATATTTTTATGCAATATATCTCATAGATAAAGGAATGTTGTTTTCATCAAAGGGAGATTTCTTAATAATAAAATTAAACATGGCTACTTATTACATATTTATACATAATAGTAATAGACTTATCACTACTCTGTCACAATACCTTAAAATCTGTTTCTGAAGCAGGATGTTATTTACTTATAGAGGGCAAAATAGTGTTTTGCAGATCATGTTAAACAATCTGCCTTAAAGCAAAATCAACATTGTGTTGTAATTATAAACAAGTTCAATGAGGTATTTTCCCCCTCCAGCTTTAAAAACTTCCAGTCACTTCCTTAACTTTGGCTGCTTTCCTCTGGGTAGGAAAGGCCATTTGGAAACTGTCCCACACTTTTATTCTGTTGGCAGCTGGTAGCTTTTGCAGACAATGCTTCCTAGGACATCTCTGCATGGTAAGTTAGTGTGCAGCAAGCCATAGCGTAAACCTACAATGCTCCAGCTTGCTGCTGTCTAACTCAGTTGGTGGACTTTCACTGCAGTGTTGCCACACAGAGTTAGCTCATGAAGCTAGAGAACTATGGATTCACTCCCTAGCTTGCCACATGCTAAGAGCTTTCCTACGCTGGCAAGTTACTGCTCTGTAACTTTCTCGCTCAAGGGTGTGGAACCCCCCCTTCCTCCCAGCACAACCAGTTACAGCGCTGTAAAGCGCCAGTGTAAACAGGCTCCCAGCACTGTTGGCTACCCCACTGGTGGAGGTGGTTTACCTACAGTGCTGGGAGAGCACTCTCCCAGCACTGATGCCGTGACCACACTGCCACGTTAAAGCGCTGCCACTGCGCTTTAAACTTACAAGCGTAGACGAAGCCTAAATCACAATGTAGACAATTCTCCCCAACCCTTTCATACACTGAACTAATGCACACAGTCCTGTTAACTTGCCTTATTTTGTTTTATATTGTTCCACTTTACAAAATATGTAATGCACTAGGAATTGGCCTCTGTGCATCTGTATAAAAGAAAATGTGGAGGGAGGGTGAAATATTAAATACCCCTCAATAGTTTATATAGTGAGAATCTTTGTTTTTGGGCTGTTTGTAGGAAGCATCATGTTAAAAAATGTTCAGGCATTATTTGAGAATAAAGTAAGTCAACAAATGCATTTGGCTCCCATTGATAGATCTTTGTGAGCACCCACTAACACATTTTGTGTCTCTTGAAGTATTTTCCCAGAGTCCCTTCGGTGGCTGATGGCTACCCAACAGTTTGAGGCATCCAAGAAACTTATCCTTCACTTCACTAACAAAAACAGGATGAACACTGAAAGTGATATCAAAGGAGTGATGCCAGGTGAGTAGGTTTGCCCAACAAATTAGGCAGAGGAAATCCAGGCAGAGGAATTACTTTGGTTGTTTGCAAGTATTCACGAGACATAACTGCCCTGAATTAAATGGTCAAGTCACCATGTGTAAAATTACCCGATTTATTCATTCATGTATTTTACAGTTGTTGAAATACAGTCCTGAACTTGGTAGCTGTTTAAATGACTCAGTGTATTGGATAGTCCTACCAATTACATTATTTCTCATTTTTCAGTGCGATGTTTTATGGCTGTGTCTCAGTTCATTTCACCATAGCTAGAGAAACCACCATTAGCCTTGTATTATTAGCCCTGGTCTGTAAATGAGATTGTGCTCTTCAAAACACATTAATTTATTCATATGGAAATTTGGCTGCTGCCAGTTAACAGATTCTTAGTAATATCAATATTGATGCAGATCTAAAAATGGTCCACATTTTATTTCCATTTCTTAAAATCTTACTTTACTAGTCATTTCACTTTCCTTTTTAAGTCATTTTGCACTTTTAAGAGAGATTCTCCTGGTGATGGTCAAGGTGGTTATTGTTGGAAATGTAAACCTGGTTGACTGATTGCTTGATGCTTTTCAGATGAGCAGGCAGTTATTGTCACCAAGATTGTCACTGACACAGTAATGTTATTCTTCAGCATGTTTCAGAAAGTGATGGGCTTTATATGGCTCCATCTATGTTCAATTATAAAGAAGGAGAACATTTTTCTGAAGCTACTCTATCTCTGTTTCACCTGTCAAATTCTTGTCAAGCTCCCCTTTACTCTTCAAAGCACTGGCAGTGCCCAGAAATATGCATTTACAATGTTCCTTAGAACCAGTATCTGAACTGTCAGTCACCCAGAGGCCAGCTAGTACATTTGTTCACTGTACTTCTATGGTTTACTGTTCTTTGGTTAAGTCTGCTCTCTCTGCCCATCACTATGAATTAGTGCATTTCAACCCAATGCAGAAAATTCATCCAAGATTTTATGAGCAATTGAAATCCCAAATATTCCTTTAATACAGGAATCCATACGTTCTTATGATTGTCTTTGCACTCACGTGAATTTTATCCACAGAATGAAAAATGTCACTGTTGCACTAGTACCTAATAGACTAAAAGATTAGACTTATCCTCAATAATTTGTACATTAAACATTGAAATCCTAGCCAGGTCTTTGCTTCATCTTGCTATTTATACCAAGTGGCCTCTTTTGTTTTGAGTGAGGCCTAATCTACTCCATTGTCAAGCTTATCTGATTATAATATTGTTTTATGTACATATTGTAAACTGTTGATTCATGTTGTATGTAATTATAAGAAATATTATTTAAAATACCCCTACATTAAAAATGTATTTAGTCTTTAGATTGTAAAGTCAAGTACTAGCAAGTTAGGAAATACATAGGGTACCATAAATTTGGCAACCTAGATCCTCCTTCCTGGGCATCCAGCCTGTTTAGTGGGATGAAATCTGAGCTTCACAACTTAGCTCCACGGGTACAATGGAACTCTAAGGCAAAAACTCTTCTGTACAGGAGACAGAATGTTCTTGGGGGCAAAACTATGGAATCAATTCCCCTTGGAACTAAGGATCATGACAAATCTCATCGCCAAATGCAAGGTGCATGCTTTTTGACCTTGTCTTCTTTAATATAAACATATAGCAGTGTGTACATGTGTAGTGTGGAAAACAAAACCAAAAAACACAAAACAACTTCCAAAACAAAATACATGAGATATTCCTCACATTGCTTATTGCACCACTGAAAAAGACTCAAATACTATAGTGAAGAGGATAACATAAGAACCTATATAAAATAGAATGTGACATCCTATGAAAAATACAATATGTGATCATGTAATTAAAAATAAGGTTAAAATGTATATTCACAAAGGGGGGCCAAGTTAAAGATGTACGGGCAATCTTAAAATCAGCATCTCTTAACATTATACTTCTTGAATTTGCAATTTAAATAACCTTTTTTAACTGTGGTAGGAGGGCTGATTTATTTATATTAAATTCATGTATGTTTACAATTTGTATTAATTTTAGTAAGCTGCATTGACTTGAAATATTTTATTTATCTTTAACTAGCAGATTTACCTGGCGTTGCTTGGCTCCTTAACTCAATTGAGGGGAATTTTTTAGATGGTGGGGAGAAGGGGTTACTTTTGGAAAATAGAGGGAAAATTTACATGTTTCACATAAATAATTGTATTTTTAAAAATACAGTATTTTATTAAGTGCATTTTTATTTAAGATTTTTTTAAAGGGAATTGTTAAAATTTGTCTTCAGTTTTTTAAAATAATTTTTAAATGGGAATTCCATCACACATTTTTTCTTCATCCCTATAAAATCTTATCATTCACTATGTTTTAACAAAAAGGGCTGTATTCAGTTTGGTTTGCAATAACATTGTGTTCTAGCTTTGAAACGTTCAGCATTGATTTAGCTGTACCAAGACAAGGCACTACTCCAAATTTCTCCCTTTCATCTCTTTTCTGTAAGGGTTATTGAGAAGCAAACCTATTCCAGGTTCATCCTATGTTTCTGGCTTATCTTGGTTCAGTATCTGTCAACATTTGTTCACTTATGTCAATTTTTAGGACTGTACCTGCTTTAGTGATTCTGTCTCTCTTCTGTTTAGTTTTATGAGAAGCTATCCCTTTCCTGGCACATCCAAATCCTTACCTTGCTTTAAATTATGATAAGAGGAAGCTGTATACTTAATTTGGTGGTTCTAGCTCTTACTGTTTAGGAGGATAAACTTAAAAAACAACAAATAGTCTAGTAGCACTTTAAAGACTAACAAAACATGTAGATGGTATCCTGAGCTTTCGTGGACACAGCCCACTTCTTTAGATGACTAGAGCTCTACGCAAAGAGCTGCACCTTCATTGAATGTTAGGTTGATAGTGTCCCAACCATCCCTCATCACGATTGAGGCCATTAGCATGAGAATTGAACCTGCAGATGAAATGTAATTCCAACACCTCTCTGAGTATTTGGCTAGTAGACTTGGTTTGTGACAAGACAGCCACTTGAAGATCTTCTAAACAGTGATTAGGGTAGATTAAAGTGTTCCCCAACAGGTTTCTGTACGTTCCCTTTACATATATCTGATTTGTGTCCATTGATTCTTTCCCGTAGGGACTGTCCAGTTTGTCCAATATATATATAGCAGCCAGCAATGCCCCAGATGCAAACAGCTCTTTGTGTAGATTCCTGTGTTAGTACCCTTTCTATCTATTGAGTTTGATTCTTATCTGCTTCTTTTAACTACCCTGTCTTCAGGTGCTTACTGATTCCCAGTTCTGCCTTCCTGTATTTACCTTTGATATTTCCATACCCTCTGTTCCTTGTTTCCCGAACTCCTCTTTTATCTCTCTCCCCCCCCCCCCCCCCCCATTTATTTGGGTCTGCACATCCTAAACTCAAAACTCCGGTCATCTGAAGAAGTGGGCTGTGCCCACAAAAGCTCATGATACCATCTACATGTTTTGTTAGTCTGTACAGGATAAACTTAAACAACAAATGGTCTGGTAGCACTTTATAGACTAACTCAGCTACTCCCCTGAAGCTTCTGAACATGTTTAAGAGGAGTTATAGATCAAACAGACAAACTCTCTAAAATACACAGTAGATTGTGTGCTATAGCATAAGGCTAAGCCATTTTATTAATTAAAAAACATAGGTATTTTTAATGTAACTTCCTTTTTTTTTTTTTTTTAAGGAGGAAGGTAGAAATAAATGCTGTTGTGTATAGCTGTAACCTATAGGAGACATTTTAACAATATTTTCTGTGGAGGAAGATGAATTGTTAAGTAACAGAATATGCTGTTATCATACACATTCATAGCTGGTTTTTTTTTTTTTATCAGTGGTCCTATAGCAGGGACATATAAAAATTACTTTCTGTCATTGATTATTATGAGGGAGTCTTACTCTATGTGTTAGACATAAGATGGCCTGCTATAATTGATCAGACCAGTGTCCTGTCTTGCCCAGTGTCCTGTTTTCTGACTGTGGCCAGTACCAAAGCTTCAGAGAGAATGAACAGAACAGGGCAATATATCAAGTGATCAGTCACCTGTCATCCAGTCCCAGTATCTGGTAATAAGAGACTTAAGGTCTCCCAGAACATGGTATTGCTCCACAACCATCTTAGCTAATAGTCATTGATGTATCTCTTCTCCACGAACTTCTCTAGTTCTTTTCAGAACCTGTTATAATTTTGGCCTTTGCAACATACCCCAGCAATGAGTTCCACAGGTTGGTAATGTATTAAGTGACAAAGTACTTCTTTGTGCTTGATTTGATCCTGCTGCCTGTTAATTTCATCGGGGTGGCCTCTGGTTCTTGTATTGTGTGAAGAAGTAAATAATATCTGGTTCTTGTATTGTGTGAAGAATTAAATAATACTTCCTTATTCACTTTCTTAACATCTTCCATGATTTTATAGGCCTTTTTCATACCCCCTTAAGAGCATTTCTTGATGCTATGGCTTTTATTTCCATCTCTGGATATATTTATGCATACCAACTGTCAGTAAATTTTACTGATGTTACCCTTTTCAAACTTAGTTGAGATACTGTTAGGAAACAGGACACATCTGTTTCTGCCTCCCACTGATGCCAAAGCTATCTTTTTCTCTTGAGTTTTCAGTTTTTTGTTTTGTTTTAAATTATCTTGACAGCCCCATATGTTAAGGTTTTCTTATCCACAATGTTGGAGCGATGCATTACAGAAAAAACTAGCAAGGGGGCAAAATGTTCTTAACTGAAAATCCTTATTTCTTTGCTTAGATTAGTGCTATAGGTTAAATCAAGAGAGTGTGGAGAGATGTCAGACAAGTCTTGGTTTTGAATGATCAAAGAACCTTATCTGCACCTAAACTATAGATTTCTGACTACACAAGTTAGTAAGTAGAGAAAAACAGATCATCATCTGGGAAAACCCTAAGGAGACATAGCCTCCTTGCAGACTCTGAATGCCATCCAAATCCATCTCTAGCTAGGCTCTTAAGGTGATCTGAATAGTCAGTTTATGTTCATTGGCAACTATATTGTTCCACTAGAGCTTTTGGTGATCACATAATTGCTAGTCCTGTAGCAGCACAACTTGGTAAACCTGCTTTGTGATTTATCTTCCATTCTAATACATCCATACCAAGGAAGCAGGAGCATACTGGCAATCAAAATAGGCCCAGGAAATGGGTTGAGAACGGCCCTCCCTATGACGTCACCCCTGCGTGCCCCCCGAGCCCCGCCCCCTGCGTCATTTCCGGCAGGTGGCGGGTTGGGCTCTGCGTGCCACATACAGCACGAACGTGGAGCCGCTCGGAGTGAGGGGCAATGGCGTGAGGACACAACGGCCCACCAGACGATGGCCCACCGGGAAATTCCTGGTATCCTGCCGGGCCAGTTCGCCCCTGCAAAAAAGCCATAAAACTGAACCAGCTGATGGAGGCAGTTGCTGAGTTCATCTACAAATATCTTCACTGCTGATCTTGTCCTGCTACTTAATGGAACAAGTGACAAAGACAACAAAACTTTTTTTTTTAAAGTTATTCCATTGTTCTTCTGTCGTCTTTGGCACCCACATTTCACTGCCGTGCAACTGCAGTGATAATCGTGCTTTGATAGATCTGCAGCTTTGTAATAACCTAGAGGGCCCACAGTCTCCACAGAGGTCTTTGAATGGGCTGGAATGTGGCAGTGGCTGCTGTTATAGAAGCATTAGCAATTTTTCAGCATCTCCAGCACTGGCTATGATGTATTTGACAATTGTCACCTACTCAATATCCATCTAGTTGTATTGTTTCTGGATTAATAACCAGACTAGTGTGTATTGCTTCTTAGCAGGAGAGAATGGCCCTCAGCTGCAGCATTTCACCAGCCTGAGCCAAAGAGATGTCATCAGTGTAATTCCCAGTCTCAAAACGATGTTCAGCTCAATACCACCATGCCTCATCAAGCTTATTCATCAGCTGGTCAATAGCAGTGCTGAGCAATAATGGTGATAGGACCCAGCCTTGCCAAATTCCGTGAGAGATTCAGAGCCGTGCCATATATCTGCCACTGATGCAAATATGGCTTTCTGTGCCAGTCTGGAGCTCCTCTGTCAATAACAGCATCTTCTCCAGAATGCCATATCACCTCATGACAACCCACAAACATGCTCTGACAGAAGCCTATAAAAAGTGCTGCATGTGGCTTACGAAATTCAGCCCTCTTCTCAAAACGCTGCCTCAGTGTAAAGATATGGCTGAAAGTTGGAGCGATCAGACCTGAAATGGCACCAAGTGTCCCAGCTTTTGCCCTACAGTCCATCCCTGATTTGAGACATTAACTCAGAATAAAAAAAACATTCCCTGGGACTAACAGTAGTGTAGTACCTCTAGCTGCTACCACTGGCCTTGTGACCCTGTTTGGAAAGAGGCAGAATAACACCCTTCTTCCAGCCATGGAGGATGATGTTAGCATGCTAGCTGGCTCAAAGAATATGCAGCTATGGACAGTACTTCCCTCTGTTATCCTCCATGGTTGGTGTGTTCATGTCATGAGAGCATTTCTACTGATGCTGACCAGCGTGTGACAGTCCACTCTAGAGGTATGTCTACACTAGCTCCCTAGTTCGAACTAGGGAGGCTAATGTAGGCATACCCTTGGGTCCTTAAGCTGAGAAGGCCATGGGTTTGTGTCTGCCACTAGGGCAAAAATGATCAATGAAAACCTGGTCATCAGTGCAAAAGGGTCATCCTGGTATCTTTCCTGTTAGCAGGAAAGGAGAAAAGCAGATACTTCTGGTTTGTTTTAAGTGTTGAGTAAAGGGTGGGTGAGAAGCTTGTACTTATACACAACAACAGGTGTCGGGGGCAGCGGCTCAACGTTGGCGCAGGAATTACATAGTTTCATTTTTCCTATTGTTGAGCTGTCCACCAGTCTATTTTAACTGCCTTGTGCCTTACAGCAGAAAAGACAGTTTGAAGCTGAACTTTAGTTAACATCCATTGTGTCTCAATATTCTGACTCACCAGATGATCATACGTAGCCCTGTGTGACAGAGTTACACAATACGTCTAAATGATAGACCACCTCCCTAGCAATGAACATGTGAAGCAATCTGCAGCTGGAAAATCCACTGTAATTCTGTTTGTAGGTTGCAGTCAAATTAATGTGCGCGACACCACAGAACATTACAGCAATTGCCTTCAGTCACATGAACGCCTTTTTTTTTTTTTTTTTTTTTTTTTTTTAATGGCTCTTATCAGTGAGTAAATCCATTTCCAGGTGAAGGGGGAAACCATCTTGAATTTCAATCCAAACACTGATCAGATTCTGAGCCCATTGTAAGTTTCATGTTATTTCCACTGACGGGTGCAAGTCCTTATATCTGTCGGCTTACTGATGACATGCAACTCAAACTGTGAGCCTGATCCAAAGCTCATTGAAGTCATTGGGAAGATGGCCACATGATGATGATGATGATGATGATGATAAAAAGGATGAACCACATGATGAAAGTAGGGGGCAGAAGAATTAGATCCCTCTGGAAATTCACACAACAAAGCCCCTGGGGTGAATGAAAAACCTCCCAACACCCCTCTTAAAGAATGTTTCTGAAGGAATCAAAAGGAATGATTTGACAGCAGTTCCATCTACATCTGTAAAGGTATATGAGGTTCTGATGAGCTGGAGGTGCACTCTTTGATCAAGCCTACTATGCAGCCCTGGCAGCATAAGGGGCTAGGCACCCAAGTGTGTAACTAGGGTTTTCGATGGGCTCATATTTGAGTTGGCTCTCCCATTCCACCACTCAGACAGTTGTGGTTATACTTCTATTTTTATCATGCTAGCTCAATCAGAGCTAGCTTGGGTATATAGACCCAAGCTGGAAATTATACCTCCGGTTCTAGTGTAGACTTAGCCATAATCAACTGCTTCGAAAGCAGCTGAAAAACTTAGGCCTATTCGCAAAGACATCTGGTCCTAAGTCATTAGTAGGAGGACATTAACCAACAAGCACAGTCTTACTGCCATACCTGCACCAACACACACACACTGATAAACAGGGTTATCTGAGGACTCTAGATGACTGAAAATTTGCATTGCTCAACCTTCTCAGTAGCCATGCTCACAGAGAAAATGTGGTATTCATTATAAGCTGTACTTTTCTGAGACACAGAATAAAGGAGAAAATTCCTCCTGTTTGGGTATCTTTATTTTTCACTGCTTAACAGCAACCTTGACTTTTGCCAGGATCAGATTGTTTCATTAAGAGATTTTTTTCCTTTACAAATCATATTGTCCCCACCAATTAGAAACAGAAACACACTAATTAGAGTTGCTTGAAAAATACATTTACAGAGAATATGAAATTTCAACATTCTTTTCATTTCAGACTTTTAATTCACTCTCTTATAATCTACCATTTATTGCATTTTTATCAAATATTGGTGACACTTTTTTTTAGTAAAAATCTGTTTTTATAAATGTAAAATCTCAATAAGCATGGTGCTAACATTTTTATATTTGATAAACTTTTATTAAGATATAGTTGTTTTTTTCACAGTAAAGAAACATTTTGACAGTGTTAGTTCAGGAAAAAAAATAGTATTCAAAGAAATATTTTTTGTTGCAGGTAGGGGATAAGAATTTAATCAAATAAGACTGTTAACCAGATCATCTTAAAGGAGGAGAAAAACATGTTGGTTGAAGGATTTTAAAATCAAAAAACTTCATTCTGTCTGCACATTAGGGAAAGGTTGTTTTCCATTTTTAAGTAGTTTGTGTATTCTGGTAAGACAAAGGGCCAGATCTTCACCTCATGTAAATTAGCATAATTCCATTGAAGTCAGTATAAGTGCACCTCACTGATTTATACCATGTCAGGATCTAGATAATAATTTACAGTTAAGTAAAAGGTGAGTACATTGCTATTTTTGTTTGTACTCTGCTATGGGCTCCTTGAAAGTCTGTATTGGTAGTTATCTTTCATTTCAGACCTGATGCTTCCATGGAAACCTGCCTTTAGGTGTGTGTTTCATTGTTTTTTGTAAATGGGTGACAGGGACACTTTTGTAAACTCCTTTTGATGAAAAATAACTACTTGACCATACTGAATAAAAAGCAAGTCCCTTCTTTACTTATCTCTGAATGAAAATCTAATCAGGAATGCTTCTCTTGACATTCAGGAGGTAGATGTTTATTTCCAAGATACAGCCAATCAACATGAGAGTTGAAAGACTATTTAAAGCATGCAGGGAAAAAATTCAGATAGCATTGCAAAGGCAGTCAGCAGAGAGTGAGTATCCAATTAGAAATTAATACTTAATGAATGAATTTCATTAATTCCATGTGACTCAGAAAAAAGGTGAAATTTGGTGTCCTCAAACCAATGAGGACCCAGTTTTTAAATGTAAAGCCTGTTTCTAAATCAAAAGAGCAGAATTGCTTCTGAAGTAAATATGCACACCTTTGGCCATTCAGAGGTACAGTAAAACTTCAATTGTCCGGCATCCAGTGGTCCGGCACTGCCGATAGTCCGGCACCAACTGGAACTCGGAAGTGCTCCGGCCAGCCGGACAATTGGAGCTGCTCTGCCCCCGGCTTTCCCAAGTCCGCCGCTGGTCAGTTTCAGCAGCGGCTGACTTGGGGAAGCCGGGGGCAGAGCAGCTGGGGTGCTGCCGGGTTGGTCCCGCAGTGCCGCCCTCTCCCACGCTGTGCAGTTCCCTGCCGACCCCACCCCAGACCCCTTATAGCCCCCCTTCTGGTACTCTGGCGTAGCTGATAATCCGGCACCCCCTGGGTCCTAAAGGTGCTGGATTATCGGAAGTTTACTGTATTACTATGGTGAAATAATGACAAATGCTGTGTGTCAGTTTGCTTCCATATATGCAATTTAATCATTTTTAGCTGTGCGTGTTTTGTTTTTATAGGTAAGAAGTTACATTTTAAAAAAGCCCAATTTTAAAAGCAGCATGCAAAATCAAGCACTTAAGAGTTAAGAATAGATTGTGTGCAGATTTAATTTGGCCTCCTTCTGTTAATGTGCTATGAAGCAATCTTGAATTTACATGATCACATACTATTTTTTCCACAGGACCCTTGCCTCACTCAGTGCACAGGATGGACGATGCTCCAGGAATGAAGCTGTTGTCCGTAGAATCCCTACCTCATTTGTTGCAGAAGTTGGAAGGTGTGTAGTGAATGAGGCAGAGGATTGCAGGAAGAGAAAGAACAATGTCATGATTAAGCAAAAACAAGGAGTCCTAGCACTGATCTGCCATATAGTAATGTAACATTCCCATCCTTATACATAGGTATAAATCCCTGCCAAACTGAAACTTCCACTTTCTGCATATGATGAAATGAGCTGCAGCCCATGAAAGCTTATGCCCTAATACATTTGTTAGTCTTTAAGGTGCCACAGAACTCCTTGTTCTTTTTGCTGAAACAGACTAACAAAGCTGCCCCTCTGAAACTTGTCACCATGGTTAAGGCAGCTGAATGCTGCCATGTAGCTAGTGGGAACAGATAGCATGTATTAAAAATCCGGACAGGATAGGGAGGTAATAGGCACCTCCCTAAATATTGGGAATTCTAGTCCTCCAACATAGAGCATTGGATTCTACTTTGCTACAGAGTTCTTCTGTGATGCTAAGCAAGTCACGTAACCCAAACTTTTCCCAGGTGGCCATTAATTTTATGTTCCTCATTTTCTGGGTGCCTGGCTTGATACTCTGGGGTCTGATTTAGAGATAAGTTGAGCACGATCAGCTGCAGCTTAAGTTAACAGGAGCTATCATTTGAACCTGTAATGTGCTGTATAATGCCAAGTACTCTGAAAAATCAAGACCTACATTTTTCGAGGGGGCACCAAAAATTAATGGCTATTTTTGACAACTTCAGCCTAAAACTGTGCTTTGGTTTCCCATCCATAAAATGGGGGTGGTAATATCCCTAGCCATAAAGATATTGTCATTAATCTTTGTGAAGAATTCAGATGCTCTGGTGAGAGCACCACAGAAATGCCTATAAGGAAGCTAATAATTTTGTATTCAGTGCAAGGTTTAGATGGTGTGCATGAAATTAGTCCTAAGGCCACACATTGAACAAGGAGGATAAAAAGAAATATTAAATAACTCCTCATTCAATGCATAAAGCAGGAGCCCTGTGGGAAAAATAACATGTGATCATGTAATTAAAGACTGAATCGTAATGCCTACACACAAGGGGACCGAATTGAGGTTGCAAGCGAAAACCTCCCAACATTAGCGTGTTCTTGATTTCGGAACTATAATGTTCTTTAACATCGTTTTTAAAAAAATGTAACTTACTATAGAGGGGCATTATGGGCTGATGAAATGAGCACTGGGTAGGGAGCCAGGAACCCTTGGGTTCTAACCGCTCTCTGCCATGAATTGATGCAGAGAATCCCATGAAAATGCAACGGCTTCAGAGTTTGTGCAGAGGAGTCGGAGGCTGACGTCTTTCCTCCCTGTGTGGCTGTTACATTTCCTAATGAATAGTTGTCATTTCCACCAAAGTTATAAAGAGCTTCCTTGTTCATTATTTTTCTGCTCTGAGCCGGAATGGAAATGCTACAATGAACGATGCTGTAGAGAACAGGAAGGCACATAAAAAGGGGCTGTGAATTGATGAGTAAAGGAAGCTTATTCTCCCTCATACCCAGCTTCCTAAAGAAGCGATAAAGCTGAAAAGTTAAATGCAGGTTGTTTTTAAGTGGGAAAATCCAGTCCAGGAGCCATGGTAGACCCATTAAAGAGCCACCTGCAGCTCGTGGGGCTGAGTCTGAGTCTCTGTAATAGGCCATGACATACTGCCACGCTTACAGTTAGTCAAGGAACCTCAGATAGAGCCCTGTAAGTATAAGAGGGCAGGGCGTACAAGGCAGGCTGATGTTCATCTCCAGGATTCTGCCTCTTTAGAATTCACCCCCACCTCCTGCTGGGTTCACAACACCTCAGCTTTATTAAGAGAGAAACAAAGTGGGAGGATTATAAGAGTTTGAAAGGACTTGATATAGAAGGAAGTTTTGAAAGGATTGAGTGCCCATAGCATGGATGAAGTGATGCTTAATAAGGGAGATAATGATCTACAAATATCTGAGTATAAAAATCAGGAATGGAGAAGAATGATTTGGGATGGTATAAGAGGTAAGATTGAGTTACTATCCCATTGAGGGGCAAAATTTAAGCTATATATTGATCACTAAAATGCTGAAATAGTTTCCCAAAAAGAAGTGGAATTGCCTTTTGCTCGAGAAGTTTTAAAACTAGACTGGACAAAGCACTAAAAAAGTTCTGTAGGGAGCAGTTGTTTACTGGCAGGGGCCATATATGTTTGTACAGAACCTAGCACATGGGGCCCTGATCCATGACTAGGATAACTAGTTGCTAGCATAATGCAAACAATTTAATTACTTTTATATAACCAACTTACCTTTGTTCTGATCTCTGTATTTGTGATTCTGTCATCTGGTGTGTTCTGCTGCAGTTTGTGGATTATAGATTGAAAGATTTCAGATGTAATTATGAGAGCAGCATGACGGGATACTCATATCTTTTTTTAAAAAATGTATCTCAGAACCAAAGTTTAAACTCCTGTCTAGTGTGTCTGCGGGCAGTGAAGAGCATGAATAATTAGATTACAAAATAACATTTCTCTATTGGATTTACCAAGCAAAAAATAAGAACTTCCAGATAATACAAACACACTTGTTCTTTGGCTGTCTGCCCCCCACTTACCTTAATTTTCTTTACTTCTCCGGGGGGGTTTCATTTCTTTTATCTTATATCCATTTAAAGATTGGGAAAAATGGAGGTATTAGAGACAGCTAGACTGTTTATGTATGAAGTGTGCTAATGCAGACTACTGTGGGAGGCCATGTTGAGATCTCATCATCAGTCAGTATATATTGTGACTGCTCCAAGACTTTTTTGGGTAATTTTTTTTTTTTTTAATGCTAGTGAAAGACTCTAGTTCTCGTGTCCACAAATCAAGAAGGATGTTGCTAAATTGGAGAGAGTTCAGAAAAGAGTTGCAGGAATGATTCAAGGATTAGAAAACATAGCCTAGTGAGATTGAAGGAGCTCAATCTATAAGAATATAAGAACGGCCATACTGAGTCAAACCAAAGGTCCATCCAGCCCAGTATCTTGTCTTCTGATAATGGCCAATGCCAGGTGAGAGTGAGATCCTTTTTGAGCTCTTCACAATCTGCTTTGGTCTTAACTATCTTGAGTAGTTTAGTATCATCTACAAATTTTGCCACCTTACTGTTTACCCTTTTCTCCAGATCATTTATAAATAGGTAAAATAGGATTGGTCCCTGGACAGACCCTTGGGGGACAACACTAGTTACCTCTCTCCAATCTGAAAACTGACCATTTATTCCTATTCTTTGTTTCCTGTCCTTTAACCAGTTATCAGTCCGTGAGAGGACCTTCCCTCTTATCCCGTGACAACAAATTTAAGAGCCTTTCCTGTAGGACCTTGTCCCTCTGGAAATCTAAGTATATCCACTGGATCCCCTTTGTCCACATGCTCGTTTACCGTAACAAAGCAAAAGTCAAGGAGAGACTTCATTATAAGTACCAGCATGGGGAACAAATATTTGGTAATGGGCTCTTCAGGGTAGCAGAGAAAGGTAGAGTATGATCTGCTGGTGAGATGCTGAAGCTAGACAAATTCAGATGTAAATAAGGTACAAACATTTATCAGTGAAAGTAAGTAACCATTGGAACAATTTACCAAGGGTTGCGATAGATTCTTCATCTCTGGATTTTTTTTTTCTAAAAGATCTCTCTCAGAATTATTTTGGGGAAGTTCTCTGGCCTGTGTTAGGCAGGAAGTAAAACTGGATGATCACAATGGTCCCTCCTGGCTTTAGAATCTATTAATCTAGAAGTGTTAAGGCATGTACAGTTTGTACTGCTGGAATGTGGAACTGTTGTGACATTTCTTTCTAGCCCCAGCTGGTTGTTTTAACTGGCCTTTTACCCTTGGTACCATTTGTAACTGATACAGTATCTTGGAAAGTATGATCTAATCTCTGGGGATTAGGTGTCGGAGTAATATAGTACCCTTCATTCTGCCTTTTACCATTCATAGACTATGCAAATGTCTGTTCTCCCTAAGGATTATCTATATTCCACTACAAAATGGTAAAGAAAAGTCAGCTTATAGCTGCCTCAGCAGGATTCCAATAGCAAAGTGTGTCAGTCAAGTTCACAGCTCTTTTCTTGAACTCAGGAGCAAGCAATGTCTTCCAGGATCGAGTGCTGCTTTAAAATCAGAATGAATAGCTATCAAGAGCCCGCATAATTTTTCTTTAAAAAAAAAAAAAAAAATCCTCAGTTTAGTGTCCCATCAAAACGACTGAACACCTGAAACTGAGGAGACATTATCTTTTATTGAGCCAAATTCTGTTGGTGAAAGGGACAAGCCTTGGTGCTCCACAGAGCAGTTCTTGAGGGGCTTGAAATCATGCCCCTTTTACCAGCTGAAATTGGTCCAATAAAATCTGTTACCTCATCCCTCATTCTAGGGCCAGCACAGCTGCAGCAGCACTGAAGTTGAGGAAGACAGATGATTCATTGCTGCAACCTGCTAGCCATTTATTTCTAGAAACCTGGAAACACACATTGAATGAGTTGGTAGTTTCCAGTCCACTCCTTAGCACAGATCTATCTCACAGAAGTGCGATCAGTTTTGTCAAAAATGCGAGGACCCTGTTTGTGAGGGGTGAAACACTAGCAGAGTGTGTTGCTGATTAGGACTAAAATACACCAGAACCTCTGGTAGTGTATCAGGCAACTTGACACAGGGGCGGCCCGTAAGGCTAGGCAAACTAGGCAGTTGCCTAGGGTGCCGCCGGCCTGGGTGCCCGATGATGATGCCCCGGTGTCCCGTGATTACGTCACGGCCCTGCAGGCGGGGGCGCCGATCGCGCTTTCTGCCTGGGGCGCCAGCTGCCGCAGCCGGCCTCGGGCCGCTCCTGACTTGACATCACTCTCTAGCTCTCTCTAGGGCTGTGTTCCACGCCTAACTCCCCAATTAATTTTTTACATAAATGTTTTAAATTGTGGGTAGCATTGGAATCTGCAGGAAGCCACTTGCAGCCCTCCAAGGCTGCAGAGAGGACCACCAGCACATGGAAGGATAGGAGAGAAACAAATCAAGGTGTGTATGTGTGTAAGGTGGTATGGCATCTTCAGAGCTCTAAGGCAGGAGGGACAGAGGACCCTACTGTCCCTCTTCCAGAACAAAATCTGAAACCCTATAGCTGCACTGCTCTGCTCCCCCACTACCAAGAGAATGACCTTCTGTTTTGTTTCAGAGTTGGAGAAGGAGCTTACCAGGAGGCCCAAGAAGGTCTGCATTGTTAAAGTGGTGGGAACCAGGAACCTGTGGAAAAACATTGTAGTATTGTGTGTGAACTCGTAAGTCCAATATATTCCTGTCAAGTATGTTGAATGTTGGTAAACTGAAAGTAGATGTGGATGGTGATGGAAATATGGAGGCTCTTTTGTCCCAGTATAGGACTCTTAATCCAGTGTCTTAGATGTCTCATCAAAGATCAGTTGAGTGAGTTCTGCTACATGAGTGAACTCCTGTAGAAGCTTAAGGAAGTAGTCATTTGATGTTCTAAGCTGCAGAGCAAAAAGCATGAGGCCCTCGAATTGTAGCTCTGTAAACAGGGATAGGCAATAATCTTAGGTGACAGAGGCCACTCCAAAGTTTTGTTAAGTGGGCAAGGGCTGCACTTGTCTATGGAGGAGGTGCTGGGTCTGGGATGGAAGCACAGGGAGCAGCCAGCTGCTTTGAGCAGTGCTGCTCTGTGCTGCAAGGGCAGGCCTGCAGGCCGAGTTAAAGGGCTTGGTGGCCAGATCCACCCTGCTGGCCATATCTTGTCTGCCTCTGCTGTAAGGGCATTGGTGTGTCAATGATCAAGTGATCTCTCTCTTGCACAAACTTTCTACTGTTGGATTTTCCAGTGTGACGAGCACAAATTCCATTGAGTTTTCATGTGAATTCCATCCTTGCCTCCCAGTTTCAATGGAATCTGTGCTACTAAAGTCACTTAGAGTACATCTACATAGAGTTTTAAAATAATGGTAATGAGTCACAGGCCCTGAATCTACAGATTGGGGCTCCCACTACAGCGCTAAAAACAACTGTGTAGACAATTGGACTCAGCTGTAGCTCAGGATCTGAAACCCAGGCAGGTAGATGGGCTTTTGTGTCTGAGTTCCAGTCTTGGTTGTGACATCTGCAGTGCTGTTTTCAGCACTGTAGCACAAACTCTGGTCTGTTCTCAGGCCTTGTCTTCATTCCACGGAAGATCAATGCTGCCGTGATTGATCTTCCAGAGTTTGATTTAGTGAGTCTAGTTAAGTCAGAGGGCACCCTCACGGGTGTCTAGTACTCCTACTCTTAATGTCCCCATCAGCCTCCCGCTGGGGGGATGGCAACAAGCTCGATTTAAGGTAAGCTGACTCCAGCTCCGTATTTTATGTAGCTGGAGTTGCGTAACTTACGCTGAGCTTCTGGAACAGTGTTTTAAACTCACTGTTCCGGGTTTAAAACAGTGTACTCATAGATGCTTTAGAAAATTGAACCTTATGTTTCCAATGGACAATGACAAGGCGCAGATCAGTCTGAACAGGTTAGTGTCTTTGGTGCATTTGATGGTGTCCCTTTTCAATCTAAAGCAAATAATTCAGAAGTTTTTTGTGGGGTCTTGTAAGTTTCCCTCAAGTTAGAAGTCAATCTCTAGATTTCCATTGTCCTGCATGAAAATTAGTGACTACCAGTTTAATTTGCACATCTTAAATTATCTGGGAGGTACAGGAGAGTAAATGAGGTGATAAGTCCAAGGATATTACCATCTTGTCTTCACTTCATTTCAAATAAAGATTAGGAGAAACTAAGAACATATGGTAGATTTGAATGTAATCAACTGCAGAATTATAAAACTGTTTACATAATTTATCTACATTCTGTTTAATATTTTCTACAATTAAGTGGATTAAGTTGGCAGAGGAAGATGTTGCTGGGCAATAAATACTAAGCTGTTGCCTGTATAGTAACTGTCCATGATATCCTGAAAATTATACAAAAAGGACTGGAGTCCCTCCAAATCATTAAAGGGGTATACAGAGAACATGCACTTTCTGAAACACAGTATTGTGACACCTACATTGTAAGGCCTCCGTCTGGCCAACATCTGCATGGGTGAAGTTAAGCATGTGCTTAAGTGTTTGCAGGATCAGGCCCTGATTGAGTTATTCCACACACAACTGAAGTTTCTTAAGTGTGCAATAAGAGTATATGTATGGACTTGCAATCTATTTCAAAGTGATCCTAACTACTTTTGATGGAGGAGAAGGAAATGGGAAAGTGAGGGGGCAATGATGGTGATGTTTTGAAATTGGGAAGGAGCAGTGCTAGCAAGACCAGAAATTGCCCTAGGAAAATTAAGTGTGTGCAATACAAGTTCTCAATCCTTAGTTGGAATTTCCACTTGATTTTAGGGCACAACTGTAATCTTCACTCACATGAGAAGTTACAGTGACCCATATGATTATGAATTGTAGCATTAGATCAACTGATCCTTCCTGGGTGAGGCCCATTGACTCTAATGATCTGTCTCTGCTGAATCAGCTGCTGGATCAACATCTTAATTTTCCATGTCAGTTGAGGAAAGAGGTGATGGGCTTTTAATAATCACTGAATTGTCCTCCTATATTTTGGAGCAATTATTTTGCTGCTAGACTGAGTTTATAACTACAGTAACTTAAGTGGACTTATGAACATTATCTCTGTATGAATGCCCCCTTTCCTACCCCAAATTAGACTTGTTTGGAAATTCCCAAGACCAGAATAAAAACAACACACAAGATGATTTTTGGCTGTTTTCAGGGGAGAAGTTTGCTTTTTTTTAAGCATGTGAATCGAACTCCTGTTTGTCAGGCAGATTTTAAGTTTCAATAGGGACAGAAGAGCTGTTTCTATTCCTACATAATGTAGTCTGTCCTAAGATTCAAGCAGGTGTGAATTTTAGGAAAGATAAGACATTTTGAGGAAAAAAGAGGAAACTTCTTTGGGGCACATTGATTCATTTGAAAAAAGGCAACTGTCTGAATCGAGAATTTTCAGATGTGAAAATAAATCTCTGGGATGTGTATTAAAGGGACGAGTGCAGGTAATAAATTGCATAACAGATCATTTATTTGAGGCATCTTCAGTTTATTACGTGGATCATCTCTGCATATATTTGTGTTTATATATTAGTGTTGTCTAGTTACATATTAAATAATGTTTTGTAAGGTAGCAAGCATCATAGTTCAGACAAAGTAAATTCTGTCTACAGAAGTAAATAATCTACAGATTAGTCTGTAGATTTCTAAAGCAAATGAAATTTTGTGCATGAAAAAACTGTCCTGTAATATTTCTGTGTGATGTAAAGTATATCGATGCACAATACTATTGTGCACAATACTGTCGGTGCACAATACTATTGTGGCTTTCGTTGACTGGTCTGCTATGCACAGGGCTGTCATTCACTGAGCTAAGTCAAGTCCCTACATTTGTTTGTTTAAAAAACAAAAAGCCTTCCATTATTCCATTTCCATAAAAATTGTTTCAAATTCCTGAAAATAATTGGCTAGATGGTGTACTGATATAACATACTAGCCATTCATTTGGGAGACGTAGGTCCAAATGTATCCTAATGATGTACATGTGGAATGAATTCAGCAGTATTTAGTGTACTCCTTAGTTAATGGAATGCAGCAGGTCCACATTGCCTAAATGCTATGGAATTTGCCACAGAAGGCCCTTTTCTTGGAGAGGAGTTGTGCTGCCTGAGGAGGTGTTGATGGTACTAAAATGCACCAGGGGCTCTGTCAGTGCAAGGTGAATTTACATTGCACTAACTTCTGGCCCTATCCATATGAATCTCACCACACCCGGCATTAATTTTTTAATAAATGTGTAAAACAGTCATAGTAGCAAATTAAATCCAGTTTCAGTATGTCCCTTTAAATATGCATTTTAAAAATTACTTTGGCAGCAGCACTACCTTGAGCAGTGAGGTTGCTGTCTGTTGTGCGATCTGTTTTATAACACGCTTCCCTGCTGCCCAACCATATAGCACTTTAACATAAACCTGATCACAGCAGTGCTCATTTTAAAGGCTGGGGGTCAGATGTTAGATTGAGAATAACAGAAGCCTATTTCATTAATCTGAAGGCAGCTTCTGATTGGTTTTCATGACTGATTTCAGGTTGCTTCCAATCACACAATAAAAATGTAATTTCACATGGCTTGATTTCAGAGCGGCTGTTGCTTAGCATCTATTAGAATCAGGTCAGTTGAATACGTCAGTTGAATACGAGTCTTTTAGTGTGATCAATGTTCTGATTGTTGTTTATTTGTATTATAGCAGAATCCCAGAGTCCTCAAAGGAGTCTGGGTCCCCTATTGGGCCAGGTGTTGTATATGCTTAGTAAGAGAAGTCCTCCTCTCAAAAAAAAACCTTGGTTTTCCTTTTCTTGCCACTCCCTTGTTGAATTTGAATGTTTGCCTGCCTGTTCAGCAGTGGTCTCCCATTGTCACTTTGTTTTCCCCAGGCTGACAGGGTTTGGGATACACCACTGCTTTGCAAAAAGCATGATGGGTCATGAAGTGAAGATGGCGCTCACCCACAATTTCTATGCGGACTACTACACCATGGCAGGGATTGCTTTAGCTTCCTGCCTAGCTATGTGCCCCGTCGTTGGGTTTCTAGGGCGAAGAGGAGGACTGCTGCTGTTCATGATTCTGACAGCTCTGGCATCGCTTCTACAGTTAGGCCTCCTCAACTGTAAGTGGGGGCATAAGAGTGACTTTCATCTATATACTGGTCAGAGAGCATTACATTTCAAAGCTGCATGAGGCCTTGAATCAGTCAACTGCTGTATGAAAAAGCCTGTCTATTGCAGAACAGAAGAGCAGTAAATCAGCTCTCTGTGGATGGTGCGGATTCACACACTGTACAATCCTAATGAAAGCAATAGGGAATGTAAGTCGCTGTAGATATTGGCCCATTATCTGTACATATTCAACTACAGTGAAACTCTTTTTTGTTCCCTTTCCAATTTCCTCTTTATTTTTTCAGTTCATTTTTCTAGGTGCAGGGAATTATTCCTGTACCAGAGCTCAGAGATAATCACCCATGTTGAGACGTTAAAAACAGAGTGGATTTCAATCTCTGGTAATGTGTCAAAATTGAGTGTCTGGGTATTAAAAAAGAAAAAAAAAGTTTTCTGTTCTCTTACAAGAGTGCATGGAAATGCCATATAATTTTTACCAGATTTTTTTTCCCCCAAGAAAGCTGCAAAGGAAATAGGCAAGAGAGATAAGGAAACCATTCACGGTTCCTTTTCTCAGATTTTCTGACTTGCAATGACCCTTCTTAGGAAGTTGAATTGATTGAAGGCAGAGTCTCAAAATTCCATCCTCTTATTTTTTGCAAAACAGGCAATTTTTATCAGACACAAAAACAGTGTGCACCAAGTCTGTGAGGCTATACTCTTTCTGGTTGCATGGGATTGGCGACAAAGGCAAGTATCTGAACACCTGGCTTTTTCCCCAAAAGACAGTTTGACAGAAGGGGGGAACATACCTCACTACTATAAAGTTATTGGGAGCACTCACCTGCATTGGAGGTATGTTCTCTATCTCTTCCCTCCCCCTTAGTACGAATGTGTGGCCACACATTGGCAACATACAAGTATCGGTATAATTAAGAAATACAGATAGCACATGCATGTATCTAATTATTATCACACTGCCTAGTATGGGACACAGCTAAGAACACCAATCTCAGGTCAGACTGCCAGAATGCAGGTTATATACCCCAGACTGGTGGTGTATTCTATCTTAAGACTTCATTAAGCCAGTAACAAAAATGTGCTTCCAAAAAAACTGTACTAGTTATTATGAAACCAAAGATTGTCCCCTCAGGCTCTCTCGCCTCTCATGCATCACCCAGACAAACCAGTCTTTTGTGATAAATGAGTATTAAAACCAGAAATAACATATATTAACTTCTTCCAGTTCCAGAAAACCAGACACCCACCTGAGGTCAATATATACTTCATGATCTTACCAAACACACAGTTTAGTAAACTAATTCAAAATTTATTAATGAAAAAGCAATTTAATGGTTAAAGTGAATCATATATATTGCATGTGATAGTTTGTAAATCAGGATAAAAGCTGTGATATTAAATTTGTGAGCTTGCAGTAAGTCTTTCTGGATCACCCAAGTGGTTGGAGGTCTTCAGTCCATATTCAAAGCTTCCCTTTGTTAGAAAACATAGTTCAGAGATATGGAGCAGGCAAGAGGCCAGGACATAATATCATAGTCTCAATTTATACCCCCAGTTCAAATACGTGGATGGTTACAGGCACAAACATGGGTGCTGAGTCAGGGATCACATGTTCTGTGTGCCCTTACTAAGTTATGAGACATCCATTGTCCACTTATTTTCTTAGACCTCAGGAAGGGCCCATCTGGAGAGTTGATTCTGCTTAATTGGCCTATCAACCATGGCTGACTACTCTTAATGTAAATCTGCCTTGTGTGTCTTATCCCCAGAATACAATATGCTTGAGATACAAATACATAGCAAAGATTCATCACTTCACAGAGCCCTTCTGTCCATAGGACAGTTTGGGGCAGTCCCCCATAGCAATGGGAGCCTTCAGGGCCCAAGGCAGCCTGGGCAATTACCTAGGGGACCTAGTGTGGGGTGTCAGAAAGGGTACCCCCCACCCTCACAGTCACTACGGCTGTGGGAGCCCAGGAGGCAGAGCAATGCATGCAGCAATCTGTGCCACTCCTGCCCTCTCCCAGTTGGGTTGCTCCATTCACTGTGGTAGCAGGAAACAGAGCTCTCCGGCCTGTCCCCAGCCTGCTGTGCTCTGCTCTCCTGAGCAATGCAGGGCTTGGAGGAGCACAGCAGGTTGTGTCCCAGCTGGGGCAATCCGCATCTTGTTGCCATGGTGAAGAGGAGCCCAGTGGAGAGATGGGTGGTGAGGTGGAGCATAGCAGGCTGCCAGGTCACTCCAGCTCCTGCTACAGGTGTGTGAGTGTCTGTGTGTGTTGGGGGAAGGCTTGCTGCCACCATGCACAGTCCACCCAGGTAATTCCCTGGCTGGGGAGAGGGGCGAGAGTGGGCAGAGCAGGGGCAAGATTTGTAGGAAGGGGAAGGAGCAGGGCAGGGTTTGAAAGAGTTGGGATGGAGGCGGGGCGAGTTGGGTTGGGTGGGTTTCCCCAGGCCCTCCACCCCTCCAGGGATGGCCCTGTAACTTCATTTACAATGATGATACATGCATATAAACAGGGTAACATTGTCTTTTACCAGGCATACTTTGCATAAGATTTATCACACCTGTGCAATAGTATCACATCAGCGGTGATACATAAACATGATCATCTTCCTTTATTTACAGTGTCACAATAATGCTGCATAATGAAATACAAAAAGCATGCTTTTGAAGAAACAGAATTCTTCAAAACTGAGTCCAAACTTCTCTAAGCTCTGTCAAGTAACCCAGCAGCTGTGGTGTTCTGCCAGGCTCACATAACTATTGTTCTGCTCGTTATGTAGTATTACTTAGGGTTGCGTAGGAATGTGGGCCAAAAAGCAGCTTGTGAATAATTTTAAACACTCTAAACTCACTTTGGATTTTGGCAAGGGGGAAAGATGTGTTTTAGCAATGCAGGGAGGCTGATTGGAATGGTTTCCTTTTCTAACTAAAGCCCCTGTCGCCATTCCCTCAGGGTTACAGCAAAGCTTGATTGCAGTTTCTCTTCCTCCTTCGTTACCAACACAGAGACTATTGTTTAATTTCACCGCTAATTCTGGGTCTTTTCAAATGATTTACCACTGTGTCTTTATTATCATCTCATTAAAATTCCATCCTCCAGTTGGCAAGAGAGCTGGAAATTACATGCCATGTCAAACAGGTTTTGAAAGACGATTCCAATCCAGTCATGACACTGGAAGGAAAGGGTATGAGGAGGAGATGGCAGGCTGTGGTTTGATTTGGAGTGGGAGGGGTTATGTATTTGGTTTTTTTCACTTGGAATAAATCACATATTTAAATGCAGTGCTCTCTCTCTCTCTCTCTCTCTCTCTCTCTTTATCTTTTGCGGTCTTGGATCCAGTGATTGGAAAATATAGTCAACTCCCAGACTCAGGTACTGTTTACAAATGTCTGTACAGGGTTTGAGAACTGCTCCCACTCTAAGTGGGTGTATGTGAAAGGCCAGAGTCGCTGAGAATGCAGAGCCCAATTGCAATAACTGCAGGCGTCCACATGGAAGGTTGCTGTTCAGCTCCATGTGCTAGGACTTGTCTTGTAGAGTCCTACAAGACTCTTCTTGGCTGCTTGTTGTTACAGTTCCTGTTCAGTGCCCCTTGGGGTCTGATCAGTTGCAGCGTAAGGATTTTTTTCTGTGGTGAAGATGAGAACATGTTATCTTCCTTTATTGCAACATCTGTAGTGTCTCAACCACAGAACTGAACTAGGCCATGATTAATTCTGCTTGTCTCCATGTGACTGCTAGATTTGGGTGGGAAGAATTCAGCGCCTGAAAGATTGTTGAGACATTTCTTTACATCTTTGAGATGGCTGTTGATAACAAAGCTGGGGATTATCTGTTTATTGCTAATTTGTAGCAATATGTTATGACATTTTTATTTGCATTTTGGGTAGTTTGGTACACGGCTTATTAAACATTGATTTACATACGTTTTGGGGAAGGAGACTCAAAATTGCATCTAAGGCAAATGAGTGACTTAATGTGGTGGTCTTGTTTTATTACTTGTGGACCATGGAACTTAATGTCCATGTGCCATTGTCTGTCTAACAGGTATGAGTGACAGCGTCAAGGACAAATTCTCTACTGCGTTTTCCATTGTGGGTATGTTTTCTTCACATGCTGTTGGAAGTCTTAGTGTTTTCTTCTGTGCTGAAATCACACCAACAGTAATAAGGTAAGATATCCAAACTTCCAGACTTCCACACTTGGGGTAGGAAACCAGTTCAGAAGTCCTCACTTTGATACTTTATTACATAAAGCATACTTTATGTAAGGAGGAATCTCTAAAAAGCTGATATTCAGTAATTGGAGCAATCTCTTGGGAGCTACTTTGCATATAAATATTTATTTAAACTATTTCAGTTGTTTCAGACAGTTTCACCCTTTCTTCTAATCAATATTTTAATTAACAACTTATATGATGGAATGAAGAGAATGCTTATAAAATTTCTGTGAGACTCCAAGCAGGGAGTGGCAAGTACTTTGGGACAGGGAGCAGGATTACAATTCAACAATATTTTGATAAAGTGGAGAATTAGTCTAAAATCAGAAGACAAGTGCAAAGTACTTCAATTAGGAAGAAAAAAATCAAACATGCACAGGCAAAATGGGAATAACTGGATAGCCAGTAGTAGTGCAGAAAAGGAACTGGAGGTTCTCCAATCCAGAAAGGGTGGGAAAAGAAGTTATCTTCTCCATTTACAACAAGCAAGTAGGGATGTAAAATCCAGGTTACCAGTTAACTGGCTAAACATTACGTTTAACTGCTTAACTGGGATCCTGCGGGTGGGGGGAGGGGAGAGGGAGGACTGCTCCAGCCTGGTAAGGGCAATGCTTACTGGTTAACTGGTTATATCCCTACAAGGAAGATTTTAGGTTCGATATTAGGAATTTTTTCTAACTATAAGGATTAAGTCCTGAAATAGGTTACTAACAGAGGCTGTGGAATCCTCCCTATGGGAGGTAAAAAACAGATTAGACAAACTAGGTGTAGGTATATTTAATCCTGACTCCGCATGAGGGGATTGACCTCTTGAGGTGCCTTCCAGCCTTACTTTTCTATGATTCTTTAATTATCAACAATACTTTTTACATTTAAGGATCATGTGAGGCATTGTACTTATAATTTGGTTTGCTCTCCAGATCTTACCCTGTGTTGTGCTTCAGTTTTGTTGCAAACTGTGAAATGATTGCATGCTAAAAAGTTACGCCTGGGTTTACATGCTTTGCTGAATCTGGGCCTAAAACAATTAAATTATGCTGTTGTCACTTGTTTTAATAAAAAGTGCCTCAGTGTCCCCACAGGGTTGTGAAACTAGTAAACATGTGCATGCATAAGCAAATTTTACTTTTTCCTGGGGGTGCTCTCCCCATCCAAGGCCCTGCCCCCACTCTTCCCCTTCCTTCCTCCCAACCGCCACTCCACCTCTGAGGCACCCGCCCCTAAGCTGCTTGCTGGTCTCTGTCCTCCCCAGACCTCTCCTGAGCCACTGAACAGCTGTGGCTGGTGAGTGCTGAGTTTCCACTATTTTTTTCCCATGAGTGCTCCAGCCCCAGAACACCCATATCTTCATCACCCGTGCATGTGTGCTTCTGAATTCCGCACCCAGGAGATTGAGAGAGTTTTTCTGGCCCAGTGAAGAAGCAGTCCTACTGCCATCCAGTGAAAGCTGCAGCCAAAATTCAGTGGCAGGTTGGTGTGGAAAAGAGGGGGGCCACCAGTACAGCTAGAAGTGGTAACAATCCCAGAGGTGATGTCCAAGGAACTGCACCTTGCAAAGGAATATCATTTCCTACTGCATGCACCTCCCTTTCCTCCAGCACCAGTGGTAGCATTACGCCTTTCACAGGCTGCCTCTAGTGGGCTGCCTCTTCCCTGCCTCCCCAACACAGGCCCATCTTAAAGGGCACAAAAATTTGCCCTAAATGTGGCCTATGGTGTCCTGGATAATAGTGAAAATGGAAAGTTAGGGTAGGGTCTCTTCTGGGAAGTTTACCAGCCATTTCTTTTCAATATCAGTTTTCTGTTGTGTTTATTCACTTTTTATAACCGCATAATCTCATGCACTGTACACAGACTGCATTTGTACATTCTGGATACTTGTTGCAACTGTGCCAAAATGATTTTAGGTGCCGAAGTCCCATTGTATTTCAGTTGGATTTTAGTTCTTTAAAAAGAGAAGGCAGGAAGGGTGGAGAGAAAGAGAAAACTCTCCAGCGAGAAATGTCCTTACAGTAGCTTTACAAAAATATATAGTAAAACTCTGTCATTTGTGTAGCAAAGGGGTTTATTTTCCAGCTGTGTGGCTTGAGGTACATATTTAACAAATGACAGCATTTTGGCAGGGGAAGTTAGTAGTGTTAGAAAAGAGAGTGAGAGCTAGTTTGAATCATTACTAGTTTTTGCTTGCTAAGTAAAACTCACCTGAAGCAAAATTCACCTTTTGTTTACTATCATAACTATGTTACAGATGGAATCATGAGCTTTCATGGGCACAACCCACTTTTTCAGATGAATGGAGTAAGAGATCCAGGGGTACAAATAAATAGCAGAGAAAGAGATGAGGGGATGGGGAAAAAGAAGGGAAAAAAATCTTGTCAGTACTTTTCCTTATTTTTTTCTTTCTCTTTCCCTCCCTATCCCCTCTCTTTTTCTGCTATTCATTTGTACCCTGGACCCCTTATTCCATGGTACAGCTGAAGAAGTGGGTTGTGCCCATATATAACTCATGATACCATCTACATTTTTTGTTAGTCTCTAAAGTGCTTCAGGACCATTTGTTATTGTTTTAAGTTTTTTCAGTTACAATCATGGCTACACCTCTGAGACTTTTATCGTAATTATGAAAAGGTTATTTTAGGATATCATTCCAATAAATTGTGTTCTGTAATTAGCTTTCCTTAAGATGCAGATGAAAATGTTTGAAACTTAGGCTTTTTTTCACAAGCAATAACTAGAAAATCCTTTCCACTTTATTCATGAATTAAGACTGTAAAGGGACATATCAACTTGTAATCAAGTTCAGTTGTTCTGGGTTTTTAAGTTTTCAGGTACTGACTTTTTTGACCAGCTGCTGATTTTTATGGTTTATGATAGATTTTTTCTTTTAATTTTTTTTCCGTTTTGTGAAAAAAAAAACTAAACAGAGAAGGAGCTAGCCAACTGAATGACTAGGCAAAAGAAACTGCCAAATATTGTCAAATGCACAAAGCAAACCAAAAATGTCCTTTTTTAATCTAATCCCATACCAAAGGCACTTAAGCAAAGTAAGCAGTCATGGGAGAAATTAGGGGTGGAGAACCTATGGTCTGTGGGCTGGATTCAGCCCCATGCTTGCCTTGATCTGGCCCATGGTGAAAAACGGAGCTTCCCCCAGCAGGGGGATGAGCTGGTTCTCATGCTCCAGCCCCTCAGCGAGTCTCTGAGCCTTGGCTCCTGGGCCAGATTGTGAAAGGAGTTTTAGGGACTGCAACCCAGGGCCCCAAGCTCCTTTTAGCCTGGGCCCTGGGACGCAGCCACTAAAGCCTCTGCATGCTGTGTTCTGGGCTGCCTCTGCCTGGCAGTGGCAGGAAAACACTGATTCATATGTTGCTATTCCTCTCCTCCCCCCCCCCAGCTGAAGCCCCATGCATTGCCAATAGCACAGGTAAGCTCTCTGTCCCTGAGCTTGCCTGCAGGTGTAGGCAGCCAGGGATAAGAGGCAAAGGAAGGCAATGCCTTCCCAAACTGTCAACCCAGCCCCACCCACTGTCTGCCTCCAGCCCATTCCGTGCAGCTCCCCCAGTCTGCTGGTGCTGTCTAGACTTCAGTCCCACTGAGGTTAGAGCCATGTTCTGCCAGTCCTCCCTGTGCTCCAGAGGAGCTGTGGGATGCTCCTACTAGGACCATGGACAGCAGGGGTGGAGTTTTGATTGGAAGAGGTGGGGCTAGCGGTTGCCTCCACCAGTCCTAGGTTCGCTCACAATCCATACCTGCAGTTTTTCTCCCACTGTTCCCATTGACCAAGAATCACAACCAATGAGAGCAGTGGGGGGTTGGGGGTGAGCCTACGAACACTTGGTTGGTGGCATGGAACCACCTGTTCTCCCACCAAGCAGGAGCTGCCCCAGGCAAGTGTCCCAATTCCTGCACCCTACCTCTCCCCCAAGACCCCACACCCCCATTCCCAGTCTACTCCTACCTCCTGGGTATCACTGCCAGAAGCTGACACTGGACAACACTTGATAATTGCCCTGTTGTGTCCATTCCCTCTGATGCATCTGGCACTGGCCACAGTTAGAAGATGGGATCCTGGATGGACACTCTTGCTGTGAGCCAGTATGTTCTGTTTTTAATGCATTTCAGATAGAAGTGGCATTGCTAAGCTGATGACGTGCCTTTGCTCTGGTATCTTGAAATGGGCATCCGGCCACTTCTCCTTCACACCTGTTATAGGGCAGTTGTCTTTATGAAATACCACTCATCGTGCATTGCAATTTGGCAGAGCATTTTATTGTCAGGACATGACCCAATTTGCTCAGTTGATGTTCCAGTCAAAGTCTTGGGGGAGGCCAGAGTAAGGGAATTGGGAGAGTCACTAGGTTTTTCAGACTAATTCTTTATTCATATTTTGCTTGTGAGGAAAAAGTCTCAATACAATAAAACTCCAATAGTCGGGCATCCAATAGTCCGGCACTCCTGATAGTCCGGCATCAAAATGGCAAGAGCCTAGTGAGTGAGCTTCGGCAAAAAATGAGTCACAAGGTAACAGCGGCAGCAGCTGAACTGAGCAAAAGGGTAAAAAGGCTTTAAAAACTAAAACATTACAGTATACTGTATACAGTATGTACAATAAAAGGGTTAAGAACACTTTATATACAGTATATAATGTATACAGTATATATATAACCATTTTATAGTACCTCCTGATAGTCCGGCATATCTGATAATCCGGCACCACCTAGGTCCCATAGGTTCCGGATTATCAGAAGTCTACTGTATTAAGGTGCTTACACAAGTAGATTGGCTATTGTTTGATTGCTACCATGACAATCAATAGCATTTGCCAACACTTCTAGACTGTTTTCAATATGCAAAAGTTTGTTTTTGAGCAGCCCCAACATCAGTTTCCAAGAATTTATTTTCCTGATAGAATCTACAATGTATGTTCCAGAGACATAAAAGCTCCCAGAAACAGCACAAATATTTATTGTTGGGATCCTTATTACACTATGTTAATGCTGGTCAGCCCTGATTTCGCAGTGCTAAGCACTAAAGCATCATTAAAGAATTCAAATTCTTTGTGCCAAGGAGTTCATTAAAAAGCTCCTTTCAAACACTGAATTAAAGCACCAAATGAAGCTGATAAGCCTCCAACAAGCATGATCAGAGTTCCACTGGGGACTGTGCTACTTACCAAACAGAGCAAGGCTTTAGACCGGCGTTAACTGGGAAGACTATTCTGTTTTTCTCCCTTCTTCCGCTCTAAAAGATGGAGAACAGTACTTGTTAGGCCCCAGGGAATAAATAGTAACTACGTATTGCGTGGCCTTGGCATTGCTTATTTCTGGTAGTTCGCGTTTCCCACCCTACAGATAGCAGCAATGAAGAAATAAAGTATGTGGGAGGAACAGTGGGGATTTTAGCCATTGGCCACTGATGTCTGTAACTAGAGTAAATACTCATTGAAGTTAAGAGGAGGTTGCTGAGGTTAACTTTAAACCAAATAATCAAATCCAGATGCTAAATTACAGCACTTCACACAGTGGAGTAAGATTGGGGCTCTAAGGCACAATTGCAATATAAATAAATAATCTTTTCAATAATTGAAAGTAAAGTGTTCTGGTGATGTTTAAAACTCTAGTTAGACCAGGAAAAATTCTAATTTATGACGAGGGAAACTTAGACTACAAATTTTGAACCAGGCTCTTTCAACATTTGCACCATTGACGATTACAAGAGCAGTTTTGGTCTTATAAATGGCTATCTTGTACTGTTCTGTTACCACATACGTGTAAGCAAAGCCTACTCTCTAGTGGTAACGCAGAGAATGGCAGAAGTCTGAAAAAACAACAAATAGTCTGGTAGCACTTTATAGACTAAAAAACATGTAGATGGTATCGTGAGCTTTCGTGGGCACAGCCCACTTCTCCAGATGACTGGAGTATTGGATGTCTAGGACCAAAATAAATAGGAGAGACAGGAAGGGGGCAAAATGAGGAAGAGGTTTGGTTTGTCCAACGTGTGTCCATTTCAGATGCCCAAACCACAGCTGGAAACACTAAGCCGTAGTCAGTTAATATTCAGTGTCTTAGAGCAAGTTGAAACAAACTGCACTATGAAATCTTAGAAAACGTGAATGAGCAAGAACAAAATCTAGAAATCAAGCACCTCAGAAAAGTTCTGAGTTCTGCCCATTGTCATACCATGCAAGAGAAAGCAAAGTGAACTACAACAACGCACTGCACTCGGGATGCATTTCAATTCTTCATTTAAATGCTTTTAAAATCCAGGTCAACTTTTTTTCCAAGTCTTTGAGGTACAGTACTGAATAGACGTGGTTTTCAAACAGGGTGTCGCATGGTGGTTCTGTGGGACTACCCCTGCAAGTATAAATTCATAAAGTTACTTAAATGTGGCAGAGTATTTAACTGAAGAAACAGTAGATTTTGGTAGGTTTTAATTTTTCAGCGAAAAGTTTAAAGCTAAAGCTTAATGTGAAACCCCAAAATGTCTACTTACATCACAAAATCCAGTAGGCCTTGAAAAAATTCAATTTATTCTGTAAAACTTAAACCATTCTTGCCTCTGGGGGGAAAAAAGCTAAATAAACATTGCACTGAGGGATAATAATAAATTAGAGAGATATATGGATCTCATAGAACTGGAAGGGACCTTGAGAGGTCATCAAGTCCAGTCCCCTGCCCTTATGACAGGACCAAATACCATCCCTGGCAGATTTGCCCTGATCCCTAAATGGCCCCCTCAAGGATTGAATTCACAACTCTGGGTTTAGTAGGCTAATGCTCAAACCAATGAGCCATTCCTCCCCCTCCAGCTTTGGGTCTGGGTCTGGGTCTGGGTCTGGGTCTGCTGATTGGAGCAGCATATTTTTGGTGTCCTACACTTGCTGCACTTAAGCAGCCAAGTTGTAAATCCATGGATACTGAAAAGATCCTGGATATGGGGATTAACTTTTGAGCAAGATGGCTGGTGGTCAGAGAAAATCCAGAAGTCTGAGATTTATAGTGTGGGTTTGATTTATATCATGCTGTATAACCTATATGTTGGTAATAAAAAGCTTAGCAATGTATTTGAAGTTTCGGTTTTGTGGAAAGGGTTGGAAATTGAGCACTGGGGGAACTGCAGAATGTTGACCCACAAGAAAGTAATACTGTCTGTGCACCAAGGAAGCAGAATGTAAATGTAATGAGGCAGTATGCTGGTATCAGGCCTTGAAAGAGTACCACAGAGTGTTACGTGTCCTGAAAACACCCTGCTGCAGTAGTGAAGCCCTGCAGACAGACAGGTGACTGAGAAGTCTGTGCTGGGAGAGAGGGCGAAGGAGCACAGCAGAGAAAAGTACAAAAGTAAATGAGAGCTACTGGGAAACCTGCTACTGAGGCACAGGGTAGGGAATGGATAAGCCCAATCCAGCAGCCTGAGGGAGAACATAAAGTGTTGCTGCATTGAGAACTCTGATCTAGTCAGTAAGGTGAAACCAGTCCTAGGAACCAATTGCTGGGTCATAGCTGCTATTAGAGAAAAGTGCTGGAGGGAACCTATCTGCATGTGGAACAGCCTGTCTGCAGAGGCTGTAAGGCTGGAATTTTCAAATGGGCCTAAGGGGTTAGTTCTGGGTTGCAGAAGCGCTGAGCACGAGAGCTGTACTTTGAAGATATGAAGTGCTATGTAAGGATCAGCGCCTCCCCTTCCCTCTCTGGGTCTCCCACCTGCTGCAGCTGTCTCGCAGCATGCAGGGGGCTCGGCGGGGTGAGGTGGAGGGGAGAAGCAGCAGGGATGGGGCCAGGCCTGAGAAGGGGCGGAACTGGGACCTTGAGGGAAGGGGTGGAGTTGGGGCAAGGCCGGGAGCACATCTGTAGGTGATGTAGGTCCAGCACCATAACAGCACATTGGAAAGTCCGTGCCTGTGTCTCTGCCCTAATTCTCCATCTCTAAACGAGGATACTGATCCTGCCAGTCCTCCCCTCGCAAGGGTGCTGTGATTTACTTTCACCAAGTTTAATGTTTATGGAGCCCTCACATACTGCTGTGATGAGCACCAAAGAAAAGACAGTGAAGAAATTTAAAACTGTCTGCAAAGCTTGGTTTGACTGGGGAGGAGCGGCCCATGCACTAAATAGGAAAGAGAGAACAACATTTTGAAGAGTTGCTCATTCAGTGAGCACCATCATTCTGTGCGCCGAATGAGGCAGGGACCCTGTGAAAACAACAAAATGTGATTACGTGATTGGTGATTGCATAGACACTGAACACCCACTGGCAGCCCTCCATCAGCTCCCACCAGCTGGTGGGCTCTGTGGGTGAGCGCCTTCCCCTTCCCTACCTGCACCTCCTGCCTGCCACAATCAGCTGTACAGTGGGGCTTGGAGGAGGGGGTAGAACTGGGCAGAAAGAGGTAGGGTGTGGAGTAGGGATAGGAGGAGGCAAGGCAGGGTGGGGCTTTGGTTGAAGGGGTGGGGAGGTGGAGCACACATGCCTCCCCCCCATCACTTTTTAAAGTTGGTGCTGTTGAATGGACTATATCAATGTTTACACGCAAGGGGACTGAATTAAGGTTGCCCCCGGCAGTATTAATTCTGATATTTCCTAACTTTTGAGTGTTTGACTTTGCAACCTAAATGGGGTGCGTTTTGTGTGTGCAATCTAAGGGCATGTCTACTCCCAAAAATTTATGTTGATTTGTATTAGATCGACTCAGCCAGCGGTGCATGGCTGTGACACTACACCTCCATTGGGTCAGTAATGCGCATCCTCACCAGGAGATGGAGGGAGCAGGAGCAAGGGAGGGTGCAGTGTGTGGCCAGGAGGGAGGGTACAGGAGCAAAAGTGGATGCAGGATCAGGATGGAGGTCAGGTGTCTGGCCAGGAGAGAGGATGCAGGAACAAAGAAGGGTGTCAGAGCAAGCTGGGAGAGTGAGGTCTTGGCTGGGAGGGGAGTGAGTGAGGGAGTTTGGGGGTCTGGGCATGAGGGGGAACACTTACTTGGCTTCATGCCCTCTTGCAGCAACTGCCGCAGCCATGCAGTCCTGGGCTGGCCCTGGAGACACCACTACTGCAGCCACATGGTCCCTGAGGCACCACTGCCGCGGCATGCAGTCTCGGGCTGGCTCCAGAGGCACCGTTGAGGAGCCTCAGTCCCAGCACTGCCGCCTCCCACCGCAACCTAACCTGCTGCCAGGGAAGTGGGAGGGCACCAGTGACAGCACAACAGGGGCAGAGCTGAGCTCCCGCCACGCATGCCAATGAAAATTGGCTCGCATGCTGTAGGTTGCCAACCACTGGTGTAGACTGTATAAACTGGCCTGGCCCACTTTTAGTGAAATGCTGTCAAGATCACATTGGATTCTAGGTCTGTAAAAGCAGGTTAGACTACCTTAAATCATCTAAGCTAGCCTACTCGATAGCGCTAATCAACTTAAAACCACAGAGATGCCCATTGTGACTGCACATAAAAGTGCTCCAGGTACTTTACACGGGTGTGAAACAGTGTTCCCTGTAAGCTCAGCATTTGGGCAGCCACCCAGAAAGATTCAAATGCCACCCAGCTGATTAGCAGTGCACCCAGAGTGCCCACAGCCAGTATGTGTTTCTATTGGTGGTGCACATGCCATACATAAGAAAATATATTCTGCACATGGATGGAAAAAAATTAAAGGGAACATGGGTGTGAAATACATCTTGGATTAGACTTGCCTCCAGTAGGTCCACATGTTTAGGATGAATTATTCAGCCTGCATCAGTTTAGACACAGTGTGGGTAGCACTGATTTGGTTCACACCAGTGTTTCTTAAACTTTTTAAGACCGAGGAACACCAAACAATTTTTTTTATGAGGAACGCCAAGGATTTTTTGTTGGGGGGGAAGTCACCTGCCCCTTTAAGGGTGGCCATTTTGAACTCTGTTGTTCTCCACGGCACACCTCCAACTGCCTCACGGCACACTGGTGTGCGTGGAACACAGTTTAAGAAACACTGGTTCACGCTGATGCAGGTTTAGTCCCACAATGAGAAGTAAGTCTTTCAATATTTGCTAGATGACGCATGTCAAACTTGAAGCCTACTGAGGGCCACACACATGAAAACTGATAGTTTTCAGGGCCACCAAAGAAAATGTATTTCTATTGGAAAATCGTATTTATTAATTATTATAGAGTATGTTTTAGGTATATTTTATAATAATTTTTCAGGTCTTGTTTGAATACAATACAATAATTTGATGTGTAAAATTGTTGTTTGCATCCATGAAGACTTTGAGTTTAAGGTGCTTCAGCCTCCCCCCTGCTCTAACCCAATGCTCTCCCCCTCCCGCAGAGCCAGGCACCCCCAGCCTCCCTGCTCTAACCCAATCCCCCCTACTCCCCCAGAGCCAGGCAGTCCCAGCCCCCCCACTCTAAACTAATGCCTGGGTCCCGGAGCCAGCCGCCGCCATGCGCTTCTCCCTCCAGGCACTGGGGCGCATGTACAGAGCAGCCGGCTGTGAGCAGGTGCTGGGACATGTGTGCAGAGCGGCTGCCATGAGCAGTCCTGGTGTGCAGCTCAGAACCAGCAGGAGCCACATTTCTTTAATCAAAGAGCCGCATGCAGCTCGAGAGCCTCGGGTTGGCCACCGCGTTATAAACAATGTAACTGGACAGGCTGCACTTAGATAATTTATGAAGATGTAGTTATGGGCCACAAAAAAATTCAATTGGGCGGCATGTTTGACATGACTGTGCTGAACCATCAGCTGGGAATTGCAGCTCAGGTACCTGGAGAGCATGGCAAGTAAGACAGTTTATAACAGCTCTGTGCTGAACCATCTGAAACAGGACACTTCAGTTTGGAATGGGTCAGGTGGCTAGGCACAGTCCCTGTGTTTTGAGGTTTAGCTTTGCTGACCTCTGCAGCCATTGCTTGGGTAATGTCCTTATATTAAGTAACACTGCTGTTTGTGAAGTAACTTTGATTCCAGAAAATAAACCAAAAGAAGAGTTTTCAATTGTTCACTGAAGTTTTGTTGTTTTCGGGTTTTTTTTTTTTCTTCCAAATACACGTCTGCTATGTTCTGTCTGTGTTGAGGCTGTTTGTCTTTTAGGGGAGGTGGACTCGGACTTGTCCTGGCCAGCGCAGGCTTCGGTATGCTGACTGCGCCTATAATGGAGCTTCATAACCAGAAAGGCTACTTTCTGCACCACGTGATATTCGCCTGCTGTACGCTCATTTGCATCATCTGTATTCTTCTCTTGCCGGAGAGCAAGAACCAAAACCTGCCTGAGAACATTCCAGATGGCGAACACTACACCAGAAAGCCCCTCCTGCCGCACAAGAAAGGGGAGCAGCCCCTGCTTCTGACAAACTCTGAACTCAAGGATTACTCCGGCCTCCACGATTCATCAGCTGTGGTCGATGGGGTATCCGAGAATACCACCGCCAATGGGATGAAATCTATGTAACGGGGCACATTTTTTTTTAATTATTATTTTTTAATTTTTTGGGGAGAAGGAGCACTTTGGGTGGGGGTGTTTTGCACAGGTTTGCAGACCATTAATGGAACAGATGGATACACGGGGGAATTCAACTCTGCTGGTAAAGCCACTTTTCGTAGGAATTATCAACTGGTGTGCAAATTTCTTTTGAAAAGGTTATGGGGGAAAATAATGCACCTGAGAATAGAACTGGCTGGAGATAACTCTTCAAACCCTTTCTTTCCTGGAATTGAATGTTTATATTTATTTTGATGATCACTTTAAAGAAGCACTTTATTCCCTTTTCCTTTCATTGATCACATGAATGAAGCCATCTTCTTTCAAGAGGTGCAGCCATTCCAAAAAAGAAATTGTGTAATGTTTTTTGTTTATCATTTTTGTTTTTTGTGCTTTGTTAAAGGAAAGAGGTATCTCTGCTGCAAAGTTGAATCCACTGAAACTCAGGCTAGCGCAACATTAGTTCTACCTATCTAGAAAGTTCAAATCCCCCAGGTTGCCAGCTGTGTTTATATAAACAACAAAAAGCCTGTCGTGACTCAAAGTTTGACTGCATTTTATTTAGCGTAAATTAGGTTTTGATAGAGTGCCCATATGCATTAAACATTATTTTTTAAATTAAAGTAGAGGAGTTGATTTTTTGTTTTGCTGTTAAAGCAGTCAGCAAAATGCTACACAAACAAGCTTAGCTTTTCTATCAAGGATCAGCCTTTTACATTTTAAATATCACATTCAGCTCTTTAGAGATTTCCTGCAAGTTATTAATAATATAAACAACTTTAAATGAGTTGACAAACAGTGGTAAAATTACAGTTTTGCCAAGAATAGTTTTAACTAACAGGAGATCCAATACTTGTATCCAGTGTTCCAGAAGAATATTTTTGGTCAAAGGAGACAAAATGCTAGTATTCACTGCAATCTGAAATGCTTGCTCCAAAAGGGAGTTCAGATGAAATTTCTACTCATACAAGAGCTATGACATTGCATGCCCAAATTGTTTAAAGCCTTAAATCCTATTCTTATTTAAATGGATAAATATTTCAGTGACTGTTAGAAGGAAAGGGAATGAATTGATTATTTGAATAAATACTGACAACGGGGGGAAAACAGCTGTTTAAAATGTTACTTAAGTAGAGGTCAAGGGGGCACGCCCTATGAAATGGGTTATCTTTAAAAATACAATTTTAAAATTGTCCTGTCTAGGCCAGAATTGTGATTACTATATATTCTGTTGTCTACTGTTTGCTATTTCTGTCCCAAGAATTTATAATGAATTGCCACTTTAATCCCACCAAAAATGGGCTCTTGTAGACTCTCCCTTTAAAAAAAACACTATAGGATCACTTACTTGAATAAAGTAAATTAAAATGCCTCTGTTTAGTAAAGTGTAAAGCAAATCTTTTCATTTATTGTACAGATGGCTACTTGATAGTAGCTAGTTGACCACCTCCTTCTAGTCCCCAAGCCAGTAACAGATTTGCATTGGCCGTCAGATTTTGATTCTTATTGTGTGACTGTTTTAAGGACTTAGTTAATACAAGGACAGGGTGAGTTTAAAAACCATTTTTGCATTAGTTCTAACAATCCCCACCACCACTACTGTTGCCTTTTCCACTCTGGCCATGCATTTATGATTTGCCCAGTGGTACAGCCATTTAAATGAACAGAGTAGCAGGATGAGCAATGTGGTATTGACCATCCATACCATTGCCGCTTTGATGAACATCTTGTATTCACAGGTATGGACAGGCTAATCTGCACCTTCCTCCTCTTTCCCTACCCCTTCTTTGCTCTATATATTGTCTGTTAACTACTGTACCTACTACTTACATTTTCCATTAGGCTGCCTTTGTCCTCGCAATCCACACAAAATCAGCAAGTCTGTGGGCAATGCAGTAAGCAGCATAGTCTCAGATGCTGATGAGTGGATGAGCGAGCAAGCAAGCCTCGAGAAGCGACAAAGATTGTCGTGGTTGGAAAAACAATGTTGTCCTAAAGCTGCTGACTTTTGTACAGAGGGTGTGGACATTTGAGCTCTTTTTGAGCCACGTAAGAAACACTGGACCAATTCAAGGTAATTTTGCCTGGAGTTACACTACTGTTTTCACCTTAGTTACACTTGCTGTGACAGCAACAGACCAATTTTCTTACACTCTCTAGTTATTGTACGGTTTGAAAGTGGCCGCCTCTCCTTCGTTTTGTTCCATGTTCAGATTTTTGCAGTCTGCATTCACCTTGAAAATAAGGCCTTTCGGTTTGTGCAGTATTCATGTGCCAAATGTAATACCTTTTGCCTTTTATATGAAGCTTGTTACAAGCCACATATCAGGAAAAGTGGGTTTATATCAAAATCTAGGAAGTAAAACAATAATCAAGGGAGGGGGGCCTTAACAGGAGAGCAATGGAGAGAGCAGAGGATTGTTTGAAATCGGGCATGCACAGCGGCTCAGAGCTGTTCCACCAGCACCTTGCAATCCACATACCA
Organism: Rafetus swinhoei; assembly: GCA_019425775.1. NCBI lineage: Eukaryota > Metazoa > Chordata > Testudines > Trionychidae > Rafetus > Rafetus swinhoei. The sequence continues at coordinate 116,444,269 of CM033424.1, forward strand.
TAGAACAGCTTTTTAGTTCATGGCTTCTGTGTATATATACTCAGACTGCAGTACAAACCATGTAGACCTTTTTCACAAGCCTATTAGATTGCATTTAGCTCTGTTATGGTCCTGGTAGGTCATCGCTGTTGTCCACAGCGCTTTATAGTTTCCTATTCTGGTGTTTGCTCTTTCATTACAGACCGGCCCAGCAAAGAGAATTGTTTAAACATATCAGCCTATTTAAATCATAAATAAATACATTAGGTGACAGGAGCACTTGGCAATTTTTTAATTTAATTTTTGTGAAATTGACTTTGCATTTTGTATTTTAATTTGCCTGACATGAGGCATTTGGTACTTTGAATTGAGGCTCAGTCCTGGCAAAAATATGAAATCATATTGTCTCAGTAGCTCTGTTATAGCTCATTTGAGAAGGTGAAAGCCTGTTTTGTGTAAAAGATATTAGCCATCAGCTTTTATGGAGTGTATCTGAGGAAGCAAAAATTCTGGGGAGACAGGCAGGTACTAAATGATACAGCAGAACAGGAGGCTATGAACAAACATCAGTTGCCTAATGTGTTCTGTCTGGTTCTCTATACTGATGGTACTCTGACAGTTCTGAATGACTGTCAAGCCATACGCTTCTCAGTCATGGTTCTCCTCAGTTAGTGCAAAGGAAACACTTTTCTCAAATGACTGCTGTTCCCAGTCAATGCAACAAGAAAAGCATTCAAAGCTCTGTTGTCCTTTTACGCCCATTTCTTTCCATGAGCCTTCAGTGATTTTCACCCGCTTAATGGGGTTTTTAGTTACCATTTAAGGGGTATTGGTTTTGCTTTTAGATTTTTTTAAACCAAATGTGAAAATAGCATTACATTTGATCATTTTTAAGGATTTTTTTTTTCCAGTAATGCCTCTGTTGCTAAAAACACTGAAAACACTTGTGAGAAGTGTTGTTTTGTGGCAACTCAGAAAGGTGGCTCTATTGGTTAAGCAGGTTTGTTTTGTTTTAACATGGAACTATTTTTCTTAAATGATGCCACTTCCTGGAGCCAAATGCTAAAGGTCACCAAATTGGAAGCAGAAGTGCCATTAAATGAACTCTGTGAATGTCAAGTCAAATTGCACCTGTAGTTAGCACATAAAGACAACGCTTAAGTGTGGGTTGATCCTCCCACATTTTAACTTTAAAAAAATCCTCATTTTAACTGTATTGTGTGAAATGTCTTGGGAAAGGAGTACAGTGTGTTTGTCTAGTGGGTAAGACTTCCCTCCCCCCCCTCAGTTTCTGATGAATTTTTATTAAAGAATCGTGTTACTGTATGTTTTGATCTAGTCTGTTGGTGCTTCTTCATAGCACAAGCTTAAATCAAGTACTGAAAACAGTCTTACAAAGCTAAATGTCTGCATGATGTTACATCTGTTGTACCTACTGAAAAACTTTGTATGTAAATGTACAGAAATAAAAATGTGTTGCCCCATTAGCATACTACTTAATGTCTTTCTTGCCTTTAGTGCAATGTGTGTTAATGCTGTGCTTCCCAAAATACCCTAGATACTGAAAAAGTGTAATGAATTTTTTAAAACCTCCCATAACAGCACTAACCATTTTTTTAAAAAGGGATTCACTAGCTAAGCAGGGTGCTTTAGCCACCAGCAGATGGCTTCTTAAGGTTGTGCTTCAAGGAAGAGACTTTGTTGCAGCTGAAGCAGTTTTGCTGCTCAACTACAAGTTCCATTTGCAGAAAAGACACAGCGTGATCTATGGGCCTGGAACTCAGAAGCCCAGGATTCTATTTCTGACTTGTTGCACAACCTAGGGCAAGTAATTTCACTCACCTGTGCCCGTTCCTCCTCCCACCCTTTATCTGTCTCGTCTGGTTTGACTGTAAGCTCTTCGGGGCAAGGGCCTATCTCTTAATATCTCTTTGTACAGTGCCCCTCTTTTCTGGGTTTGAGAGTCCACGTACAAGGAAGCTTGAAAAGAAGATTCAGTGTTGACTTGAGCTGGGGATAGACAAAGCATCTTTTTACAATAGGTTATTTCTGGGATCTAACTGTATATAGTAACATTTTCTGCCTTCATGATTTCAGTCAAGTCTGGGTCCAAAAGGAGCACCCATTCTTGGTTGCTCTCCCCACTCCTACTGAATTAGGCTACTAACCCAATTACGGGTCAAGCCAGCTGAATCTGCCTGTCTTTCTCAGATGTCATCCAGTGCCTTAAAGCTGAAAAGATGAAGACCACATACAGTTGGACAGTTTTGGCTTGACTGTCACTGTCTTACGCTATGAGACTTGGGGCACCTAGATTGATAGAGCCCTGCAAATCCACAGATATCCACTTCATATCCATGGCTCATTTTTTTGCTGATGCAGATACAAATTCTGGATCTAAAACCCTATAAATTTGTGGCTATCTGCTTTCTATCCCCAGATATCCCCATCAGCAGAGGTGAATATAGATATCCGGGGATCATTTTTGCCAATGTGGGTGCAGATACCAATTTTGTATCTGCACAGGGCTCTATGGATTGGTGATTGTGTTGCCATCTCCACTACTGATTAGGGATGTTTGAGTGTAAATGACTAGCCATTTAACTGATAGGCGGATGCTTATTGGTATCAGTTATATACTGATACTTTATATACTGCAGAGCCCGCAGCACAGGTAACTGTAACTGTTGAGATTTAATACACAATTTTTAACATCCCTACTATTGATGTCTGCGTTCATTTGCCCTGGTTTCCCAGAGGCTGGGAGCCGGTGCTTTTACATCAGGAAAGCTAATTTGGTACATTATTGGTCCCCTCTCAGTCTTCTCTTTTCCAAACTAAACAAGCCCAATTCCTTCAGCCTTGCCTCATAGTTCATGTTTTCTAGACCTTTAATCATTTTTCTTGCTCTTCTTTGGATCCTCTCCAGTTTCTCCATATCTTTCTTGAAACGTGGTGCCCAGAACTGGACACAATACTACAATTGAGGCCTAATCAGCGCAGAGTAGAACGGAAGAAAGACTTCTCATGTCTTGCACACAACACTCCTGTTAATGCATCCCAGAATCGTGTTTCCTTTTTTGCAATAGTGTCACACTGTTGACTCATTTAGCTTGTGGTCCACTCTGACCTCTAGATCCCTTTCTGCCGTACTCCTTCCTAGTCAATCACTTCCCACTCTATATATGTGAAAATGATTGTTCCTTCCTAAGTGGAGTGCTTTATATTTGTCCTTATTAAACTTCATTCTATTTGCCTCAGACCATTTCTCCAGTTTGTCCAGATCATTTTGAATTACGATCCTATCCTCCTAAGCACTTGTAACCCCTCTCAGCTTGGTATCATCTGCAAACTTAATAAGAGTACTCTTTATGCCATCATCTAAACCGTTGATGAAGATATTAAACAGAATCGATCCCAAAATAGATCCCCTGCGGAACCCCACTTGTTATGCCCTTCCAGCATGACTGTGAACCGTTGTTAACTACTCTCTGAGAATGACAACAAATGGTCTGGTAGCACTTTATAGACTATAAAGTGCTACCAGACCATTTGTTGTTTTTTTCTGTAGCAGACTAACTCGGCTACCCCCCCGAAGTCTCTGAGAATAGTTAGCCAGCCAGTTATTCACCCACCTTATAGTAGCCTCATCTAAGTTGTATTTGCCTAGTTAGTGATAAGAAGGTCATGAGAGACCATATCAAATGCCTTATTAAAGACTAGGTATACCACGTTCACCATTTCTCCGTTATCCACAAGACCTGTTATCCTATCAAACAAAGCTATCAGATTGGTTTGGCATGATTTGTTCTTTACTATTACTGACAGGGGTTTGTTCATAAAAACCTCCAATGATAAGAGATTCCACAGCCTACTTAGGCACTTTGTTCTAGTGGTGAACCATTGTGACAGGAAGTTTTTCCTAATGCCCACCCTAAACCCCTTGCTGTAATTTAAACCACTTACCCTTCCCATAGAGATTAAGAACAATTTTTCACCATCTTCCTTGGAACATTTTACATACTTGAAATTGTTATATTCCCCCCTAATCTTCTCTTATCCAGACCAAATAAACCCAAGTTTTTCAATCTTCTCTCATATAGTTTTTTAGACTTTTAATAATTTTTGTTGCTCTTCTCTGGACTTTCTTCAATTTGTCCACATCTTGCCTGAAGCATTGCACATAGAACTGGACATAATACTCCAGCTGAGGCCTTATCAATCAGCATGAAGTAGAGCAGAAGAATTACGTCTTGGCTACGTCTAGACTGGCATGATTTTCCGCAAATGCTTTTAACGGAAAAGTTTTCCCGTTAAAAGCATTTGCGGAAAAGAGCGTCTAGATTGGCACGGACGCTTTTGTGCAAAAGCACTTTTTGCGGAAAACCGTCCGTGCCAATCTAGACGCGGTTTTGTGCAAGAAAGCCCTGATCGCCGTTTTAGCCATCGGGGCTTTTTTGCACAAAACACTTTTTAGCTGTCTACACTGGCCCTCTTGCGCAAATACATTTGCGCAAGAGGGCTTTTGCCTGAACAGGAGCATCACTGTATTTGCGCAAGAAGCACTGATTTTGTACATTACAAAGTCAGTGCTCTTGCGCAAATTCAAGCGGCCAGTGTAGACAGCTGGCAAGCTTTTGCGGAAAAACTTGCCAGTCTAGACACAGCCCTTGTGTCTTGCTTATAACACTTCTCCTAGAATGTTCATCTTTGGCAAAAGTTATACTGTTGACTCTTGTGTAGCTTGTGATCCAGTGTAACCACCAGGTCCCTTTCTGCAATACTCTTTCTGAGGCAGTCATTTCTCACTTTGTATGTGTACAACTGCTTGTTCCTTCTTCAGTGGAGTACTTGGCATTTGTCCCTATTGAATTTCATTCTCTTCAGATCATTTCTCTAGTTCAAGGGTGAGCAATAATTTTTGATGGGGGGAGGGGAGTGGAATTTAGTAAGTGGCCAAGGGCTGCACTCTTCCATGCTATTAATGGAGATTGGGGTGCAGGAAGGAGAGTAAGATCTGGGAGGGAGTTTGGGTGAAGGAGGCAGTTGTGATCCAAATTCATCCAAAGCACTGGTAACACCTCTCAGTTGGTGGTATCAACAAACACTGTCAGTGGGCTGATGAAGTTATTGAACAGAAGCAGACACAGGTCTGATTCCTGCAGGACCCCACACATTCTGTTCTGTCAGCTAAACACTAAGGCTAAGTGAAATTTATACTCTTACTATAAGATTTACCTGGTGTTGCTTGGGTCCTTAACTCAAATAAGTTTTGTTTTTCTTCATTCAAATCATTGCTTGGGGTGGGACTAGGGATAAGGGGTTCAGTATGCAGGCTGCCCCATGAAGAGAGGACTGCTGCAGCAACTTGGAGCCAGGTGAGAAGTGTCTGCCCATAGCTGCTGCAGGTCTTCAGGAGAAGGAATACAAGTCGTCCCCCCCGGCCCCGCCAGCTGCAGGACAGACAGAAGTACAGACAGACAAACTCTGATGTCCCTTTCTCCACTCCTACCTGCTGCTGGCCTAATGGGGTTAATAACTATCTGGTCCCCATAGCTGGCCACTTGCTGTGCGCCCCTGTGCTCAGTCTACAGTATAACTATCCCTCTTACCAGACCACCTCTTTCCATTTTATGAAAGAAAATTGAATTCCAGGGTACATCCCATTGTCCTGGCACAACCAAACCCGGAGTTTGCTTTGTTGTAAGAGGAAGCTGCAAACCAAATTTGGAGGTCCTAGCTCTTACCCTTTAGGAGTTCTTGAACAAATGGACTCTCTAATGTACAGCAACACAAACTAAAATATATAGTAGATTGTAGAAACAGCTGCTGGTAATAGATACTATGTATTATTTATCAAAACAACTCTAAGCAGAGACTAGATATAAGGAGAGGTTAAAGTTGTATTCTCCACATTAGCATTATTTGCTGCATCTACTTTTTAACTACTGACCATGCACCCATAATAAAGTAATTCCTGGAGCCAGCCAGCTATTACAGCAGCATTAATAGTATTTTATACTTACATCAGATACTTTCCATGCACTCCCAAGTGTGAGATTTGTTACTTTACAGATTACACTTCTTCAATGCCATGGAGCAAGTCAGCAGTTGAATGAAAAAATAGGAACTCATACTGATTGTTCTTGGGGGCCTCTGTTTTAATTGTGAGAATTCTGCCTCTGTGGTGCTACAACTTGAACTCTCAGACTTTTATAGATAAGATTCTCATCTACTCCAGAAACTTCCTTTTAATAATAATAGCGTGCCCATGTATAGTACCTTTAACTTAAGGAGCTGAAACTGATTTGCAACATTAATTAAGCTTTGAGCCAGAGGGCTCAATGAAAGGAAAGAGGAAAAAATCCTAATTTCCTAGGGAAAATTGTCACATTTAGCATATTAACAACAGTAACTGGGAATAAAGACTCATCTCTAGAGGTTGCCACTGGTCACTTACATCATCTCCATGTAGAGTTACAGTGAAAGCTTTGTTATCCAGCACTCATGGGGAATGGAAGGTGCCAGTTAACATTATTGCTCTGCCCCTGTCCCTTTCTGGCATATCCAGCTCAAGGTAAGATGAAGGGGAAGGAGACACCTGCTGATGACATCAGCCAGCAGTGCTGGCTGTCAGAAGCCCTGCAATGGACAGCTAGGACTCAGGTGCATACACCTGAAGACACAGCACTATTGTGGTTGGGGGCAATGCCGATTAAAGTTTTCCATTTTGCCAGACAGCCCCATGCATGGGCTGGGAGCTGGCAGCATCTCTCTCTCTCTCACACATCCGTCCCTCCCCCCCAAAGGCTGACAGATGACACAGCTTTCATCTGTACTTATTCCAGTGCCCTTAATGTCAAACTACCCAAATATTTCCTCTTGTTTAATGCCCTTATAAAGTGAGGCTCTACTCTGAAGACTGTAAAAGTTATCATGGTGGTCCATGTATATTACATTCAGCCAATTTCTGCATCAAGTTTGCTCAATTTACACGTAAGATAGGCCTAACTACACCTGTCCATCCAACTCCATCTAGACTCTGAAAGAGCTTTCCTGCACTAAAAGCAGCAGTAGTAATTTTATAATCTAAACTATACTCTTAATTAATCTGTTGGTGTACAAGATGGAAAAGAATATTATGAAATGCGTTGGCACTGCATGACTAACAGAAAAATATCACTAAATGCAGCAGACAAGACTCTGGATATATAGTACATGCATACGCGTAAGAAACTATACTTCAAAAATCATTTATTTCCTTTTCAGTGGAAAATTCCTTTCCCTTTGAAAAAGCAAATTCCTGCCATTCTCCCACCAGGCTGCCACTGAAAATAATGTGACAGTGCCTTCCTTTTATTGATTTTTCACATAAGCACTAGAAGAGACTTGCTTTCTCTTCCTATAATTATGATACATAGTATGTTACATGTGCAACTAAAATCCAGTGAACATTCCTGAACCGATTACTTTATCCATCGTAAATCAAGGTCTGTGCATACCCAAATTTACAACGTCTGCTTAACTCACAACTTTCTTCCTCATAGCCCTCAATCCCCTTTCTCTACCATCAGACCACCTCCAACACAGCAGAGGAATGCAACGTTTGGAAGAAATAAATTTTTTGCCTAACATTTTTATTTTTTTAAGTTCTATTCAAGTTTGGTTAAAAAAAAATGGTACATCAAACACAAAAGCAAAGTTCCAAAATATTAACTCAGTGTTCATCAATATGAAACCCGATCAGTTTATTTCTTAAACAAAAAAGAATTGGCTTACAATGATGCAAAGTCAGAACTTCTCTGGAAAAGCCTTCATTTCTTCCTTGATTCTGTTCTCTATGTGCAATATGAAACTGCTGTCTGTGTTCGGAAGATTGTAGCTAACGAAGACCTGTTTTTTAGTCTTCCTGGCTAAAATACAAAACAGTCGTCCATTACTCATTCCTGTTAGTGCTGGTGGTAGTCAAACATTTTATGGAGGAAAAAAAGTGAGACAAGTTTCCTGTTTCACAATACAAATGACCTGGAGGATCCACCAATAATGTAGTAGTATAATCTATATATCTACTCAATTGGGCTTGTTGGTATCAGAGATATTAAAATGTGTTGTTTAATTTCAGCAGTTACACACAGAGCAGCAGGTGGCTTCCTGGGAGTCAGTGTGTAACCATGAAGGTTAACAGATGAGACCAAGCTCATTAAACATGTACACGGTTACACTTTCATATCCCTAGCTGATACTACGTGGCAGGTAAGTCAGTTTTAGCTTAGGACAGTGGTGGGCCATAAGCAAGGGTATCAAAAGTGAGGTGTGTGCTGACTGCACACAACACTGACTGCAAGAGACCTTGGTATCCAATCAAAGTGCTGCTATAGTTCAATCAGTACGCCCGACAGTTAGCAAAAATAGCCTATCCCAGGACACCACCTTCATTATGACAATCTTGTGGCCCAGTCACTAACTTAGGTTGTCCATCACTAAGTAAGGGACTGATTCAAAGTTCACAGTACTTAAGGGAAAGGGTCTCACTGACTTCAGCTGGCTTCTGAGCAGGCTCTTAAAGACAATGCAGCTCAAGATAAGTTATGGATTATCATAGACATTAGAACTGGAAAGGACCTTGAGATGACATTAAGCCCAGTGATCCTGCCCGCAGGGCAGGATCAATCAACAAACATCTAGATCATCCCTGACAGATGTCTGTCTAACTTGCTCTTGAATATCTCCAGTGATGGAGATTTCACAACTTCCCTAGGCAATTTATTCCAGTGTTTAACAGAGTTTGTCTGTCTGCTCAAGAACTCCACCTAAACCATAAGAGCTAGGATCACTAAACTCCGTATATGGTTTCCTCTTCTCCTAACTTAAAGCAAGCTAAAGGTTTGGTTGTGCCAGGAAAATGGGACTGCTGCTCATAAAACCATACAGAAAAGAGACAGAACCACTAGGCAGGTGAAAGAGGCTGGCTAGGGGGAACCCCTCTCTCCACCCCGTCCAGTGCTGCTCCCCCTGCCTCAGCTGTGTCCACTGGAGCTGCAGCGGCCATGGAGAGGTGTTTCTCACCTGGCCCCAAGCTGCTGTGGTAAAAGAGGGCTGGAGTAGTCCTCTCTCCCTGGGGCAGCCTGCACACTGAACCCTGGGGAGAGAGGACCCCGTCCCACCCCAGAACAATGATTTAAATGAAGAAAAATAAAAGTTAAAGGCCTCAGCAATGCTAGGTAAATCTCCTAGTGATAAATAAAACAGAGACCATATTAACTGGTCTATGTACATTAGCTAATGCTATTTTTCTATGAGGGTATGTCTACACAGCAGTATTATTTTGGAGTAACTGACATTATTCCGAAATAACATACTCCACGTCTACACTACAAGCAGTTATTTCAACATAATGTCGACCTGAAGGACTTCTTACTCCGACACCTGTAATCCTCATTTTACAAGAAGAGAAGTCAGAAGAAGAGTGCTCTACCTCGGACTTCCTGCTGTGTAAACAGTGCTAAAAGTCGAAATAAGCGATTTCGATTTAAGCTATGCAATTGACGTAGCTGAAGTTCGTAGCTTATTTTGGCTTTAGTCCTGCTGTAGAGAAGTACGTGACAGGCCTAATTATGGTGGTTAAAACAAAATCTGCAGACTGTGGAAAGATGACTCTAAATGATTAGCAGCTGAATGGATGACATGAAAAAAAGTTGAAGTATAGAAAATAGACTCCCTAATATTTATAAAATAATACCTAGGCACTCATAAAACTCCATCTTTAATGGACTGTGCAACATGAGGAGTGGGTGATATGTCGGCAGTGTGGGAAACCTGACGGGGAAACCTGAGGGACAGAAGTTGAGTTGCCCAACATGGTAGATGGTAATAGGCTGAGATCCACAAAGATGTTTAGGCTCCTGTCATTAAAATAAATGTTAGTGCTGTTGTAGCCATGTTGAGAGAGAGACAAGGCAAGTCAGGTCATATCCTTTTGGAAGTGAAGAACCTAAATAAGTGAGGATCTTTTGTGATCTTAGTCATGGTGTTAGAGCCAGCAAATAATTTAGGTGTTTTAAGGGCTGGGGTAGTCCTCTCTGCCCGGGTCAGAGCATGGTGTCAAAGCCAGCAAATAACTCATGTCTCTTTTATAAACAGGGCTCAATTCAGCAAAGCACTTAGGTGGTGAGTCAGCAAAGCTGGATTTAGGCTGGTACTTGAGTCCAACATCATTCCTGAACACAAAGCCAGAACTAAGAGGGAAAAATAGCAAGAAAAATGCTTGAAGTAGCAATGGGAGAAAGAAATGTACACAGCAGATTTCCAGAGAGAACAGGTATCCTCCTGAGTTCTGAATTATTTCTGCACAACGTCTGGCCCTAGTCCTCTAGAGGAGACACAAAATGGAGTTTCTAACTTGTGAATGTCACTCATGCTTTTTGTCTAACCTCAGAGTCCTGGTCAAAACTCCAATACGGCAGTTAGTAGGGATGTCAACACTGACAACTACATGATTAACCGATAAGCCTGGGCTTTTCGGTTAATCCTGTCAACTGCACGCATTCCCCACCCCCCTGACTGCCTCAGTATCAGAGGCAGCATGAGGGAAGAGGTGGGAGCCACCTCCCCTCCACAACCTCCACGCTGCAACGGGGTGGGGGAGAGGCGGGAGCCAATACGCGCAGGGAGCCAGCTTTTAAGCCAACTCTCCACACGTGCTAGCTCTGCAGACCCGCCTGGGGGAGAGAGGAGCCGGTGCTGGGGGGAGCTTTCAAGCCAGCTCTCCCCAGCACAGGCTCCACAATGCCGTCTGCCTCCCTCTCCCTCTATCAAAGCCAGTAGTGTGTGTGTGTGTGGGGGGGGTGGCTACTCCGTGGCAGCAGCCCCTATTCGCAGGTGGTCTGAACTCTCCACGGACAGGGGCTGCTGCTGTGGAGCAGCTTCTGTCCATGGGGAGTTTGGACACCCTGCAGACAGGGGCCGCTGCTACGCCACACTGCTGCTTCTGTATCAGAGGCAGCAGCAAGAGGTGGCAAGCGGGAGATGGTCTGCATGGGATGGCAGGGGACTCCCCAGGAGTGGGGCCAGGAGCACAATGGCTGCCAGCTCCTGTCCCCAGGGCCTATCGAATAGTTGTGTAACTGCTAAAATATGATGCAGTTACACAACTATTCAATTACACGCTATCAAACATCCCTAGCAGTTAGATCCTATCCTCATCTAAATTGCCTTTCAGAGTCAACTGAATATATGCCCTGCTCATTACATTCCCTTAAATGCAAAGAGAAGGGGGACATTTGTACTAAAAACACTACAAATATCTCTGATGTTACTCTGCCTCCTCATCCCCTCAGAAGGGTGAGAGCTGCAGCTTAAAAAACTGGAAGGGGTTTGTGCCACTCAGCTAGTGAAACATAGGTCAACATCCTCAAAAGTATGTAAGTACCTAACTCCCTTTGAAATGAATGAATTCAGTGAATACTAAGCAGTAATTCTACACCTGGCTGATCCACAACCACCCAGAGCAGATGTCATTCCTTGCACCTTACCTGCTCTCCTTTAGCCTAGCTCATGGGCTCCACTGAACACAATAAGTCCTACACAGCAGAAATGCTCGTTAACCAGCAATAAGATTTCACAACAATCTCAATATTGCAATACATTTGGAGAAGAAAGGCTCCAGTAGGGTAGGGAGAGGGCACAAACGTGGAAGAGAATTCACCAGCTCATGGGCAATACCACTACTATTCTGACTACTTCTGCTCTCATCTGTAATGTACGTAGAGAAGAACATTCAGTTAAGGGTTTCTCTTTCTGGACAATAACACTGCTGTGAGCTACTGGACAGATGTCCCATTCAACTCTAGAGGTGGCTTCATTTCAGTGGTGCGTGAGGAGATTCCTGTGTGCATTTTCCCTTCACATACACCCCTGCAACTGCCTTAAATCAGCAATCTGGGCCAATAATTGGTAGAGTGCTTTGGGATCTTTCTGGCTTAAAAGAACTATAGAAAAGTAGAATGTAAAAGTTTATGCCTGCACGATTCTGCACATATTTGTGCAAGCATTGGTGTTTGCATCTGCAGAGTGCAGGCATATGCACATTAAGCTGTCTAATGCAATGAATGACTATTTAAAAGCGCATATGAAAGTGTTGGGGACAGATGGGGGACAGAGAGGCCCACATGAAAAGTTTATTCCTTTCCTATATTGGTCACTAACTAAAACCTGGGTATTGTTTAAATGCAAAGCCCTCATTATGTTTATTGATAATGTTTGTCAGCAGCTGTGCCAGGAGAGTCCAAGTAGTACACTCCCATTACCATCAATGAAACCTAATGTTTTCTTCCTTTCGAACATTCTAATACAGTAGAACCTTAGAGTTACGAACTGACAGGCCAACCACACACATTATTTGGAACCGGAAGTACATAATCAGGCAACAGAAGAGATAGGGGGAAAGCAAATACAGTACTACTAAACTACTGTTAAAATACTAAAAAGTAAAGGTAAAGTTTTTTAAAGGCAAGGAAACGTGCTTTTTTCATTTAAGATGGTTAAAGGCAGCATTTTTGTTTGGGATGCCCTGACTCGCTGCAGGCTGGGTTGGAGGGAGGGGGGAAAGCAGACTGCATGGGGTATGGTGTGTGTGTGTGTTAGGCGGATATTTGCATGATTGTATTTCAAACAAAGTTTACATAGGTGTTAAGCTAAGAACGAAGAAGATTCTTTTAACAGGATTTTTTTGGAGTGTTGCACACATCTAAAACTCAGGACTTAATGATTTTTTAAAATCCTGTGTTAAAAATTAATACATGGTAAAATGTACTCCATTAAGGCCAGATCTTTGCTATGTGGTAGAGTTCCGGCTTTTATGAGTCAGAAGTAGCAAGTACCATGTGTGATGCTAGTTTTGTAGGATGAAACCTTATTTGCAAGATCTTTGAAACATGCATATGTCTACAAACCACGAAGCTATGTGTTAACTTGTTCTGGGGCTTCTACTTCCTCGAGTGGAAGAAGGCTAATTCCCTACCTTTGTAGTCACTAAGCAGCTAGACACAGGTGCAGCTAGACACTGCAGCTAGACACAAGTGTCTTGTTTCAATATATTTTCTTCAACACATATGCACTGCTTAAAAAGTGTGAGAGAGAGACATCAATCGATCCACACACTACCTCAACATTGGTGTTGCACATAAGAAATTTCAACCTACCCAAAAGAAAATTCAAACCACCCAAGGACAGAAAATGTTAGAGGGAACACTGGTCATGACTCACAATTTGAGAACCGCTGCTTTAACACAATGCAAGCTTCAAGCACAGTCAGCCAATATTTAATCACGTCTGCATGAGACAAACATATGCCTCTTATTGAGAAGTCAGGCAGCATTACTTGCGGTGACAGCAAAGGTGTTTCATTCCCACATATGTGAGGCAAAAGCCAAAACAACCAAATAATTTAAAGAGGATTTCCAAAAATATCACTGTGTAATAAAATCTCTGAACCATTCAAAAACGCACCTAGTCGCTGGGCTAGAGAATTTGATGTGGTATCAGAGGCATCTCCCAGGAGTGACGTAGACACTGGAATAGAGTCCTGAAAAGAAAGCGAAAAAATCAGTTGCTCATTCTGTACTAAAATTAGCTATTTTTCCTCTGATGAGATGGCTACAAATAAGTCAAAACAATTTGTCTGTTTAGATTTTTTTTAAAGGAATCCCAAAAGACTTACATTTCCTATAATTATTTGAGTAACCATATGCTAGCATGTTCAAAGTGAAATTCAATACGTAAAAAAAACCAAAAAACAACCAAAACACACATCCTTAGTTATATAAAGATGGTGGAAGAAAGTTTCAAAAGTGTCAAATTACAAATGAATTTGTAATTACACTGACTTGTACTCCCAAATCCCTGAGGCACTTTTGAAAATCTCCAGTGTCTACATTTTTATAGTGTAGTCATTAAAACAGTCTTTAATTACACACACATGCTATTTCACAAATGAAATATATAATTTTCCTACATCACTTTTAAAGAAAAATTCCATAACCTGGAAATACTTGAGTAGATACCACCTAAACATCCTGTTCCATACAAAAATCCAATGGTACACTCTGAGAAGGAAAGAAGTAAGTTCACTGAGACTACTCATACAGTTGAGTATTACTTATTGAACAGTGCACAACTGGGCTTTCATTGAGGCATGGGTTTCTATGAAGCCTGTGTCACTGAACAAACATTGCCTTATAAAAAACTTTATAAGACTATGATCCTATTCTTGACTGTTTATCTGGGACGGGGTAAGCAATAAAACAGCAGAGGTTCACCAGGGTTAGCCCCTGCTACTATATTTACCTGCACCTCCTCAAGGACGCAATTGCTACTTCCATTGGCCGGGAATAGTGATCTGCGGCCAACGAGAGCTATGATTCCCCCTGTACCTGCGGAGGCCCAAGTAAATATGGCAGTATGGGGGCCCGCCAGAGGCTAACCCTGGCAGACCAGATTCAGCTCGCAGGCCAGTATTTGCCCACCCCGATCTTGGATGCTGAGTATCTTCAACTCTGTGCCTGTTTTCACCATCTATAAAAAGGGGATAATTATACTTACTTTCTTATGTAAAGTGCTATGAGATGTACAGAGGAAAGTGATCTAATATAGCACCCACTGAAGTCAATGGAAGACTTTGAATTGACGTCAGCAGTTTGACCTGACCTCTAAGATGCAAGTATTGTGCTAATACGTGAGGCCAATTTTCTGACAAATGTTATCCACTTCTCTGCCAAAGTATTTACTTATACTCTCCATCTATTTGCAAAATGCTACAAGGAAAGAAAATATTCCCCCTCCCTCCATATAAACTCTTCTAGTCCTGAAAAGCTGCCCATTTGTTCATCCTAAAAATTCAACTCCTGAGATGAAAGTTCAGCAAAGGTATAAATCACAGAAAAAAGGGTTCAAATAGAAATGCTTGAGCAGTGTGTAGACTTGAAAAATTAATAGTGGGTAAAATTTTCAAAAGCATTTAATCATGTAGCAACTATATCCCATTATTAAAAGTATGTCTAACTGGAAGTCATGGAATTTAAGTTCCTAAATTTTACCCAGGCCTGAACTGCACGTAAAATTTAGGGCTGGGTTCAGCTGGAACAATTTTTAGGGTGGAGTGCTGAGTTACGACTCATCCCCCCCCTTTACCCTGTCCATGCCCCTCAACACCCCAGACTGGAGCCATAGCTGGGAGTGGGTGCCAGTGTACCCTGTTAGCTGAGCGTCTAGGCAGGTGCCCAGGAGAAATTCAAATACCACCCAGCTGATTAGCAGAGCACACACTGCCTCCCACAGTGGGCAGCATGGGTTTCTACTGATGGAGCACATCTGCACATGCCTTGGTGCATAACAAAATTTATCCTGCACACAGATGGAAAAAATGTTTACAGGGAACATTGATGGCTGCAGATCTCCAGGTATAGGGGTGACAGTAAGGACCTTGTGCCTGCAGCTGAGCCTCCAGGCCCGAACCTCAAGTGACAATATAACCCTCAGTGTCCAGGACCTCAGGACCAACAGTGGAGCCCATGGGTCCAGCAACCAGAACCCACACAAACAGTAGAACTAGCAGATGCAACCCCCTGGAGCTGGCAGCCAACACTCCAGGCAGCAGTAGGGCCCTGGGTATAGGCTAAGCCTCTAAAATGGGACATAAAATGGGGGGTGGGGCCTGGGTTAGGGTTCCCCCCCCCATTACTTTCCCTGCCTATGACTACACTACAAAGTTAGGTTGGCTTGTCTTAATTACAAGGCACAAGCCATGTAGGTCTAGGTATTGCCGCTCAGAAAGGTGGATTTAATACAGCCACATAAGAACCCCTCTTATAGCAGTATTAAGTGGCTATGCACCAGCAGTTTCAGGTGGGAAACGATGTCTCAATACTGGGAGGAAGGGCTGTCTACACCCCCGCTGCTACTGCTTCAGTCCTAGTTGTGTCTACACTGTGCATCCAAGTTAGGCCAGCCTAACCCCCCACAGACAGGCACAGCTCGGCCAATGGGGCAAGTCGTCTTACGGGCGGAGCTGCCACCTCTGGAGGGGGGCGGATGTACAGGGATGGCCGGGCGCCCTCCCGTACAGCCGCGGGCCTGTGCCGCTGGGGCCACTTCGGCCCTCCAGCCGGGCTCGCCTCTAGAACCGCATTGGCGCGCCCCGTTCACACGGGGCCGAAGGGGAGCGAGCCGGTTCACACGGCGGCCGCTAAAACCCGCTGTGCGAACGTCTCCCTAAAGCGGCGCCGGGCCCCCGGCGGGGAGCGGGGCTGCAGGGCCGGGGCTGCACTCACGTGGGGGCTGCACATGGCCACGGCCAGGCTGCGCAGCGCGGGCTCCGCCCCCACCCAGAGGAAGAGCGAGTCCCGCAGCCGCATGACGTGGAAGTGCGCGAGCTGCTCGCCCGCGCGCCCGCTGAAGTCGTGCAGGGAAATCCCGGGCGGGGCGGCTCCCTCCGGCGCGTGGCGCGGGGACCCCCCCTGGACCCCCTCGCGCCGCTGCTCCCGCTCCATCCGCCGCGCGCCTGGCCACGCCCGCTGCCGCCAGCCCGGAGCAAACGATCCCCGAGCGCATTGGTCCGCGTTTCGCACGTGCCGCGCCCTGGGGCTGCGCTCCACCCCCCGACCTGCCCTGTGCCTGCGCCCCGCTTGTTCCTGTCTGCCCCCGCGCTCAGCCTTCAGCCCGGCTCCTGGCCCCGCCCCCCTGAGAGCCCCTTGTCCCTGATCTGGTTCTGAGGGCGTAGCTGGGAGGCTCAGGGGGTCTCAGACCTGGCTGCCTGCTGGCAACCCCCACTTCTCCTTTAGGCCACTGGTTTTCAGACTGTCTCTCTTATGACCCAGTTGAAGAAAAATGTTGATGCCCCTGACCCAGCATAATTGGATTAGAGTGTGGGCTCCAGGGTGGGGCTGAGGATGAGAGATTTGGGGTGTAGAAGGAAGCTCCAGCTTTGGGGGGGGGGAATCAGGGCCAGGGCAGGAGTGCTCAACCTTTTTTCATTCGCAACACCAGAGCTGGGAAAATTTGCGCCAAAACCAAAAAAAAAAAAAAAAAAAAAACGCTGGGAACATTTTGTTGCAGCCCCTTTAATTTAAAGCACCAGTCCGCTCCCCCTACCCCTGCCATATATACCTTGGGCTCCAAGCCAGAAAACAAAATGCCGGCCAGCCCGGATCAAAGCGCTGCGACCCCCCCAGGAAGACGTCAGCGACCCCCTTGGGGGTTGCGACCTACGGGTTGTGCACCGCTGCCATAGACCATGCTGTGCCCCCAAAGCAGGTTCCCTGCCAAAGCAAGTGTGCAGCTAATGTTCAGGGCAAGGACAGTATGCGGAACCCTGTGTGGTCTCACCCCTTCCCCACCTAGGAGCCAGACCTGCTGGCTGCTTCTGGGGCATAGCACAATCGGAGGGACAGGCAGGTAGCATGCCGCAGCGCACACATGCCCCAATCACCTGATCCCCCTGTAGCTACAAGACCTAGCACCTGACATTCCATGACCCAGTACTGGGTCACAAGCAATGATTTGAAAATCACTGCCTTAGTGATTTGAAAATCACTGTGGCTTTGGTGTGCAGCTGGCCAGAGCTAATGGGGACTGTCCCAGTAGTGCATTGTACTATACCCCACCTACAGTAGAGGGGTGGGTGTACATTTAAAGGTGGTGCTCCTGTGTCCTTCCCCTTACTTCCACATCCACCACGTTGGGTGAGATCTAGTTTAGGCTTAGGGCCATGCCATCACCCCCCCACCCTCCTGCAGTCACATAAGCATGTGACAAGCTCAGCTTTCTTTCCCTGCTTGAGAAGTGAAACTTGAAAATGTGGCCAGTGCAGCTGCTGTCTGGCTGAGTCAGCAGACAGTCTGACACAATAGCTCAGAAATATAAACTATTCCATGCATCTTATGGGGATGGGTTGGGAGGCTAATGCTAGACACACTGCTCTGAAAAACTCCATCAATGCCACCCATCCTAGGATTTGGTATCTGGTGAGCAGCATGTGGTGGCCCAGCTCAGTCACCCAGGAAGACTTAATGCTTGCTGCTCCAGAGGAAGGGTGGGTTCCTGGTTCCTCTGCTGAGATAAAGGGTCACTCCAAATGGGGGAAGGCCACTGCAGGCCCAATCTCATAGTGTGTTTAGGGAACTATATTGCCTATAATTAATCATCCCTTCAGGCTGCTCTTATGGATAATCATAAATAGTATCAGTATTTTTTAGCCATAGAGCTCAAAGCATTTTACAAGGGATAGTGCGCATGATTATACCCTCTTTACAGATGGGGAAACTCAGGTCTAGAGAGTTTAAAGGTTTGCTTTGAAGAGTTGCTATGCAACCATAACTATTCTAAGTCAATTGTGGGTATGCTGCGCCTTTGAGAATCTGTTTTCATTTGAGGAGTCTTAATATGGATGTAAGAGGTATCCACGTTTGAAAATGTTACTTCTTTTGTAGAAAGACTGTTCAGTCCATTACTCTAGGCTAGGAATACACAAAGTTACTATGTACAAATATGGAAAGCAAAGATGTGTTGTATGTTATTATTTAAAGGAGAACTGTGAAAGTGTGGCTGTGGAAATAATCATGTAGCCATCACTACATACTTGCTTCAATGCAGAAGTAGGATTTGAACCAGAAAGAAACATTTGATATTTTGAAACATTTGAAGCTAACAGGCAGCTTGACTTTTAAATCTCTACTATTGAAATATATGGGACGATAAACACAGAAAATATTTCACAGAAGCAAAATTTCCAATCAGGCAGAAAACACAACAGAGAGAATTCTGACAAAAGTTGCAGTTGTGGCTGGAATCCACCAGATGGCACAGTACATTGGCAAGATGATATACCAAAGCTAGAGATAAAGGGATATAGCTGGCTATAATAAATTACACCTTTTGCATGTGCCCCAAGCTCTGCAGCGCCATAGCCTAATTCTGAACTATACAGTGTGGGAGTGTTTGCCAGTATGCTATCCCCTATTGGAAATCTGTGGGAATATAACATTGATACTGTGTCCTTACTCAAGTCTGTGGATAGCAAGTGTAACTTTTCTGCCAGGTAGCGCTGGCAGCAGCCAGGGCCGGGTTCAATATCTAGGGGTTCCTTTTCATCCATCTCACACAGAACTGGCTCGAGCCTCCTCCAAGTAGCCTAGGAAATTCACACACACCTGGGCATCTCTGAGAGGCAATGCTTCCCCACTCATAAGAACAGAGTCTGAGCGTAGAAAAGAAACTTTTAATGACAGAGGGAGAGAAATAACATGGCATTAACTTGGGAAAATATCACAAACAGAGTTCATAACCAAACCACGAGTAACCGTTCCACCTCAACTGGATTGAGCAATGTCCTTTGCCTCTCAGGCTTACAAATCCAGCAATGTAAGTGTCCCATTCACATGCCCAAACTTTCTCCATACCCCACTCACAGTTGCTGCCCTTGGTCAGGGCAGACCTGAGTTCAGAGCTCACCTTCCACCCTTGGGGGTTGGGGATAGGAGGCATCTCACCCACGCTGTTGGTCACTCGCCACTGCTCCTGCCAGCCACCCCACTGGCCACCTGCCACTGTTCCTACCGGCCGCCCGCTGGCTGCTCCCGCTATTCCTACTGGCCCCCTGCTGCCTGCTCCTGCCAGCCACCCTGCTGACCACCTGCCACTTGTCCTACCAGGTGCCTGCCTGCCGGCCGCTCGCTCCTGCCAGCTGCTGCTTCCACGATGGGTCTGGCTCTGGGCCAAACCTAGTGATTTCAGCTCTTTGTCAGTCTCTTAGTGATTGTAGCTCTTGGTCCACCACCTAGGCTGGCCAAAAGATTCCAGCTCCCACTGGAATAATATTTCAAAATAACAAAGAGACTCCTTATGGAGTCTGTTTTAGGTCTATCCTTAGAACGGAGGGGGGGAGAGAGACAGGTTGAACCAGTCTTATAGCTCATACCAGGAGGCCATGGAGCCTGTTGGTTCAAGCTCTTTCACCTCAATCCAATCCACTTGAGTCGGGAAGGGGAAGGCTTGTCCATCCAAGACTCTTTACAATGACAGTGTCTCTCCTGCAAGCACTGGTGTAATATTTTATAATTCCTGCATTTAGGGTTAACATGGTTTGTGAACCCACTCCAGCAAAATTAGTTATAATACACAACATTCCATTCCAACAATTGACCATCCATCAGGCCGATAGCACTAGCTGAACTGGATTTACATAACCACACCCCGGATTCCACTCCCATCCCAGCATGAGCTGTATTTACATATCAACAGTTGATTATCTTGCAGGGCTAAACGACTGAGTTAGCATAACCACACCCAGGGCTCCCTTCCCCTTTCAGCTGGCTGCATTGGAAGCAGTGGTTCAGACCCTGCTTACACAAGTTAACTCAGTTGGAGGCTACTGATATTTGCTGAAGTGTCTGAAAAAGTGCATTCCTAAAGGCAGGGGCTGCTTTGAGGTTGACCACTCTGTCCTCCTCTTTCAACTTTCAAGATACAACAAGGATATTTGCTTCCCAGTCCTTCATAAGATAGCTCTTTCTTAGCTATGATCCTGACAACAATTGATGTAATCTACAGGTACCTGTCTGCTCTACTTGGGGCTTTGGTGTTCCCGTTGTATAGAAGGCTGTGGAATTTTAAAATCTGAACTTAGTGATATATTAGTTTAAACAGACTGATAATCTCTCCTAGAGTTAGCTGGCAAGCAAGAATCCATTATAATGATAATTTTTCACCATTCAACTCCCATCTGTCTCTGGAAATCCTCTATATTTCCAAATTTTAAAACTAAACTTTCAGGTTGAGGCAGAATTTTTTCACCATTCCATTTTAGGAAAATTCATAAATGACATTGAAAGTTTACAACCCTTAGAGATCATTCATTTCTGAAATGTGACAAAAGAACCAGATCCTCAACACTCCTAAGTTGTTATTCTGCTACATCATGGTTGAGTCTACCCAGGCATGGAACTCCTCTGCTTCTCTAAAGGTGACATAGCACTCTGTGGGCATGTCTACACTACAGACAAGATTACCCTCCAGAGGTTGATCTTCTAGTGCAGGGCTGGCCAATCTGCAGCTTGTGAGCTGCATGCAGCTCTTCAAAAAATTGTGGCTCCTGTACCCACAGCTCACGGCTCTTAAAGGGGCAGCGTGTTTCTGTCTGAAAGAGACAGAGCCGGAGTTGTGGTGTCCCGTGCAGACTTCAAAATGGCCACCATCAAAGGGCAATGCCTGCTCTGCTCTTAAAAGGGCAAACTGTTGTTCGACCAAATGCAGCCGCCGGGGCTCTTTTTTTTCTCAACAACTTTTTTCTCTTGGCTCTTTGTGCTGTATCTACCACTATTTTGGCTCTTCATCTGTAATGGGTTGGTCACCCCTGTTCTAGTGTTTGATTTAGTGGGTCTAATGTAGATCCCTAAATCAAACACCAAGGGCAGCCCTTTCCGGTCTCCGGTACTCCTTGTTCTGCCCCCATCAGCCTCCCATAGGAGATGGCCAAGGCTCAACTTAAAGTAAGGCGAATCCAGCTATGCATTTTGCATAGCTGAATGGCATACCTTAAGCCAATCTGCCTGGGCTAGTGTAGAACAGGCCTGTTTGGCTAACAATCTCACACCTCAGCATTGGGGCGGGCAGGGGCAAGGTCAAGTATGTTCCCTTGGATGTCTCCACCAGCATAATGGTTCATTGCAAGCTAACTCTGGTCAAGACCATGGCAGCTACAGGGATAAAAAGGCTGGCTCTGGTATCCCGGCAAAACCCTGTAGTCTAGACATAGCCCCAGACTGTAGCTCAGAGAAGATTATATCTGACACAGATTTTGAAGCCAGTCTTGGAAGGCTGAGTTACTGACGTCCAATCTTGTGAGATGGTGAGCGCCTTCCAATATCAAGCTTTTTGTGACTGTAAAGAGGTGATGCAAGCAGGGTGACGGCACCCCGGAAAAACTCCGTAGTCTAGACATAGCCTAAATCTTGAGGGATTAATGCTGCTGCAGCCTGTACTGAAACAATAATATTTTGGGCTGTGTTCCGCAACGTCTTGTATTTTTTAGTGTTAGCCCTGGGAGGTGGAAGATTATAATAGAAAGGATACACAGCTCCCCTCCATGCTCAGCCGCACCCTGGAACACAAGTGTTGATGCTGTCTGTCCACTCACAAAGCATCTTCCAGGTATTGTGGAAGCACTGGAATGTGCTTTTGAATTAAACTTGACCCATGAAGCTCAATCAATCACAAGTAGAAGTACTGAAAAGTTACTTCAGCTCATTTTGATGCCTTTTGATGGCTAACTTCTGGTACAATCGATGTTCTTTCAAGTATGGAGGACAGAAACAAGATTTTACAAGCCAGAGGAATCTCTCATGGATCAGAAGTAGCTCTCATTGCTGATACTATTGAAGAAATAAAACATCTTAGAGATCACTGTCCCAAAATTCTACAGGAAGGAAGTTTTGTGGCAAAGGCATGGGAATTTTGGCATAATTGCAAAAGGCGAGAGGAATGAAACTGAAAAGATTTCACGATGAGACATCTAAGATTGAAGAATCATGTTCTAACATCTCTGAAAATGAACCAGCGTCTTTTATCAGAAGGAATGGTTTCAATGCAATTGAATAATGGCATATGCAAATTAGAGCACAGATTCAAAGAAACAAATAACATTTGTTTTACATTCGGGTCTGTCCTAAAATATGTGACACTAGTGCCTGAGGAACTGGAAGAAGTTTCTAAATGTCTGCTTCACCAGTATCCTACAGATCTTTCTGAGAATTTTCCCTGTGAAATGTTGCACCTAAAAAATCTCTTCAAGTCTACTTTTGGAAATGAATATAAACTACCCCCATTTACCTTATTAAATGAGATTTAAAAAACAACAACTCATTTTCAGTGAAGTATGTAGAGCCTATGGATTTTTTACACCCTGTCAGTGACTGTAGCAGAAGCTGAAAGAACTTTCAGCACGTGAGTACTCATCAAAACTGCAGGTGTTCTAGAATAGGGAAAGGACGGTTAAGCCAGTTAACTTTCTTGTCTTTCAGTATGAACTTGCAAGAGAAATTGACTTGAGTGGCAGGAGTGAATTCATGATTTTGCAAAGAAAAACGTCCAAAAAAATAAAGCTTTAAAGTTAATTGGCCTAATCATAAAATGTTTGCAGTCACTTTGGTCCATTAGAATTTTTTAAAAAAGACATAGGGGATAAAATAATCTTTATAATTACCAAATAGTTACAAAATAGCCAGCCAACGTGTAGGACTCTCAGGCTGGGTGTTATGTGAAACAAAAATAACAAGGGGGGGGACGTTTTTTTCAGAAATTTAGAATATGTAACAGTAATTTCATAATTCAACTTTTTTTCATGAATCATTAAACTGTATGTATGGGATCAGTTGTGTGTGAGAGGGGCCTCATGTTACAAGTTTGTACTGGGCCCGAAAAAAATTATGCTTGGGCTCTGGTCCCAGGATATTACAGCGACCAGATAGGGAGGTATTACTTTTTATCAGACTAACTTCTGTTCAGAAGTTGGTCCCATAAAAGATATTATCTTGCCTACCTTCTCTCTAGGGAAAATTAATGCTATTCATCCCCAATGCATTACTGTGGGTCACTGATGCTGAAAGAAAAACAGCATGTCAGATAAATTTCCACTTAAAGGTAACCATACAAATGTAAGGCTAGATTCTCCACTGCATCTAAGTGGAGCCTGGAGTGGGTGAGTTCCACCAGGGACCCAGCTGAGGTCCCCGGTTGAGGCCTACCAAAGCCAGGCCTGTTTCTCTTCAGCCCAGCCAGAGCTTGATTTTTCTTTCAAGGTTGCTGAGCACTAGGGATGTTAAATTTAGATTAATTAACTAAGGGTATGTCTACACTTGAACCTTCTTTCGAGAGAGGGATGCAAATGAAGCTATTCAAAATTGCAAATGAAGCCGGGATTTAAATATCCCTCGCTTAATTTGCATAATTGCGTTGAGGTGCTATTTCGAACTAGCGCTATTTCGAAATACAAAACGCAGTGTAGATGCGGTTATTACAGGAGAACACCCTTCTTCCGAAATAACCCTTATTCCTCATAAAATGAGGTTTAACAGTTATTTCGGAAGAAGGGTGTTCTCCCAAAATAACTGCATCTACACCACGTTTGTTATTTCGAAATTGCGCTAGTTCGAAATAGCGCCATAACGCGATTATGCAAATGAAGCGAGGGATATTTAAATCCCGGCTTCATTTGCAATTTTGAATGTCTTCATTTGCATCCCTCTCTTGAAAGAGGCTGCAAGTGTAGACATACCCTAAATGAATAGTCAATGGGAATTCCATCAACTATTTGATTAGTCTGTAAGGGCACCTCCACCAGTATGGTTGCCAGGTGTCCGGTATTGAACCAGACAGTCCATTATTTTCGCCTCCTGTGCAGTAAAAAAATTCAGAAAATACTGGATACCTAAAATGTTGGGTACTTTCTGATTTGAATTCCGGTTTCATATTGAATTCTGATTTCAATATGGAGGCAGCCTGGCAACCCTAGTGCTTACTGGGGAGCTGTCCGTCCCAGCGCAGGGAGGCAAGATGGCGGGCAGCCTCTGGCTGCCTATTAGGGCCAAAAAGCCACGTGGTTTTTAAAGGGGCCATGGTGTGTTATGTTTTTTTGCTCAACAAACTTTTTCCTGGGTTTTTTTTTTTTTGGTTGGTATTTTTTCTGAAACCATCTGGCAACCCTATCCATCAGGCTCTTGCTACAGTTCAAAAGTGGAAGTCCAGCAGAGAGCATGGGGCCAGCTGGGGACTGGCCTCATGTTCCCTGTGGCACCTGAGCCTTTGAATTGTACAAGATGTACATTCAAAAGCAGAAGCCCTGCAGGGAACGCAAGGTCAGGGGAGAGTTCCCCGCTAGCCCTGCACTCTCTGCGGTGCCTCAGCCCTTGAAATGTTCAAGAGCCCCAGTGGCTCTTGTACATTTCAGAAGCAGAATCGCAGCAGAACCTGCGTGAACTGAGACTGCTTCAGTCCCCACTTGTGCCGTTTCCTGTTCTGCCTCTACCATCCCTGCCACTCGTGGAGACCGTGCTGGGGGGAACAGGCTTTTAAGCCAGCTCTCCCCATCTTCTCCCCCCGCTTGCTGCCTCTCTCTGATAGAGGCAGCAAGGGCGGGAGGGGAAGTGACTAGTCACATCACTAGTCGACTATCCGATAAGCTTATGCTTATCGGATAGTCGACAAGTTGCTTGCATCCCTATTGAGTACCCAGAGCTTCTTTTGACATTCATTAGCATTATAAGTGTTCAGCATTCTGAAAATCAGGGTCATAACAACCTACACAATACAAAGCAGGGCACAGAAATCATATATTCTGCCCAGCCATAGGTGTCTAGCTCAATACATCAGACTTCTGTCTATAGACGGTTCTGCATATTTAACACATCACTCAGAATATAGCTGGTCTATGTGGAACATTGCACATGCCTCTTTAAGACTGGGAGAGAAAAACACCCATCTCAAAAGTGGAGGTAATTGTTGCGATGTGTTTGAAATGCAGTTATGAAACACGCTGCAGAGCGAGTGGACTTGTCTCAGGGCAGATCATTTGGTATGAAAGGAACATATTTGACAGTGTTTTAAAGGTATACAAATCAGAACACAAACAGAGAAACTAACTATAGAACAATCTATATCACCCATCACCTTTTTTAACAATGTCATATTTATTATATAGCTATGAAAGTTGGATGTAATTTATTCTGTCATGTCACATCTCTCATTTATGAGATTGCTATATCAGTATGAACTGTGGTGTAAAGCTAGCTATCACAATACCAATATAGCAGATATACTGAAGATTATACACTATTTGTGCAAGCGAATATAATGCTTGCATAATAATTAGGTCATGTTTACACTAGCATAGTTACACCACTGTAGTGTTACACACGTGCTACATTGACAGAAGGGGTTTTCTGTCAGTGTAGTTACTTCCACTGTCCAAGAGGCAGTAGCTAGAACAACAGAAGAATTCTAGAGTCAAGTATAATCTTTTTCCTTAATACAAAAAAACCCCCACCCCTTCTTTGATATGGTTTGTAATTTAGCTGTTCAAATTTCTCCCAGTAGATTTGGCAAGGAGCCTTTATGGAGTGAGCAGATTCTTTGCCCCCCACAATGCCATTCTGTCAACAAGTTTTGAATGCACCACATTGCTTTGAGTATTCTGCACAATTTTAACAGAGCTCATCTGATGACCAGTGTTAGCCAATGATCAGGCAGGAACAAGTCAAGCCTGCTAGATTTCATTCATGACTGTTCCAGTGCCCTGCTATGTAACCTTGAGTAAATCACTTGTGCTCTTTGTGCCTTATTTCATCCGTTTGTAAAATGAGGTAATTAAATAATACTCAATTCCCAGGGCTTTATTGAGGACTAATGGGTGGATAACATTTTCTATGTCAGAGCCTCCATATGTGCACAGTAATAACATTTTCCTGTTATAGGATGAGCCATGCTTTTCCTGTTGTTTTGTGTGTCACTAGATTAACTTGTCTTAGATCCAGCAGAATACTACAGTGTCCAAATTCATACACAGGACGTGCAATGTTCCTCCACTGGATTATTAATATTTTACATTGCAAAGTTTGGGAACCTTCAAAGTAAAAGGTGCTATATCCATGTAAAATATTACAGGCTCTCATTCTAATGCTCTCATTCTGTGCAGTAAAGGGTCCAGTGAGACTGCCAAGAAATGCACTAGAAATGGGAGGTTACCTACCTATGACCCACATTTTAAGACTCTTGGAAAAACAGGCAGGAAATGGGGGGGTGTAGAATGAAAATGAACATTAGGAAGGATGAGAAAAGCCAGGAAGAGTCATGAGTGAGTAAGAAAAAAGAAAAGGCAGAGAAATTAGGGAATTTCTTCCTCATCACATTTCTAAGTTATGTCCCTTGCCTCACTATTACATAGGAAGGGATGATATATCCTACTATATTTCTTGTCAGAAATATCTGTGTGTAGACCCATTTGTAAATGTGCGTTCATCTCCACCTACTAAGAGTGTAAGTCTAATACAGCCCCCCAGCTACACAGCCTAACTCTGCAACTCAAGTTACAGAGACTTTTGTTGTCTCATCTAGAGGTCACTCATTCAGTCTATGCTGTTGGCCAAGAGGGTGGTTGTCACATATATGGGGGCTTGACTAGATTTCAAATTGCATTTTGGGATGAGCTTCCTTTGTTCAAGAAGAAAATATGTAACCCGGGGCGGACTGGCAATCAAAATAGGCCCGGGAAATGGGTTGAGAATGGCCCACTTTTTCACAAAGAATGTTTTTAAAATTTACTCCTTGACCCCTATTAGCCACACCTCTGACCTCTGTTAACCACGCCCCTGACCCCCATTAGCCGCACCCCCTGACTCCCATTAGCCAGGCCTCTGGAGGTAACACTCTGGGGGCAAGATGGACACATGAGCAGAAGTAAAAGGTGTCATGTGACCCCCTCTCTAAGGCCTTTTCCCACCATCCTCCTACCAATAGGGATTTGTTTGGCCCCCACCAAACCCCCCTCATGCCTCTATCCTGCAATTGCATTAACCCAATGTGTGTGACATTAACTCGGGGGCGGAGGGGGCAGAGAGGCTGGGGGAAGTGTTCCCTCTAAAGAGTTTCCTCCCATGAGCAGAATGAATGTTGTGTTGTTCACCAGTACTGAGTTCATGTGGCTTGTTTGGATGTGCCACTGTGGCACCCAAGTTATTAATAAATATCTTATAAACCTTTACCTTTTCCCTCTGCTGCCATGTCTCCTCCCCTTATTCCATCAGCTCCCCTGGTGCCTGCTGCCCCCCAACCCCTCACCCTCCTCTGCTGTCCTGACTCCTGCCCTTCTCACTGCCCTCAGCCCTCCTGAGACCTGCCCCCCCTCCACCAGCCCTTCGCTCCTCCCTGTGCCCACCCCTCCAGTAGCCCCACTCTGATCATGTGAGCTACCCCTCCTCATCCCCTCTCCTAACACCTCCCTCTATACACCTGCCCTGCCTCTCTCCTCTGGTGCTGGTCCCTCCCCTGCAGGAGTCTGCCCTTCTGCTTCACCCCCAGAATCCCCTGGCACCTGCACCTTCCCTTACTCCTACACCCTCCTGATGCCCCCCCTTCCCTCACTGCCCCTACCCCCTTTGTCCTCTTTTTCCCTGATGCCCACCCCCTCATGCCCGTGCCCTCACACATGACTTGCTCCATCCCCGCCTTCCTCATGCCCACCCCTTCTTTCAAGCCTTCTCCCAGCACCTCTCCCTCCCCCCTCTAGCTCCCAATGCCCTGACCCTCTCCTCTCCCAGCATAACCCTGTCCCCCCCTCCCACTGACACCTCCCCTCCTGTCCTTTTCCTCATTGTCTCCACTTGGGCCCCTGGCATTTGTCTCTCCTCCACCCTGTCCTTTGGTGCCTTCCTTTCTTCTCCTGAATCTGACCCCCCTCACCTCAGCACAAGCCCCTTCCTCTCCCACCTCTTCCCCCTATTTTTCCCCCTTCCCTTCCCCTTCCCCACCTTCTGCCTTCCAGATTGCGGTGCTGGAGTCTGTGATCGGGTCCCAGAAGTCCCCGCAGCCCTGGCCCCAGCTGCTTCCGGGGCTCCAGACCACTTGCCGGGCCTGGAGCTGGGTCACGTGGTGCAACTCTGGGCCAGGAGGTTTTAAAGTCCCGGGCCGTGATGTCACGCCACACCTGGGCATCTCCCCTCTCAACTGTTGTGCGGTGTTTGAGCACACCACGCATGCGCTCCCTTGGCCCCACTGTGCCCCGTACATGGCCAGCGCTGGGGAATTTCAAGTGCGGGGTTGCAGCGCCCTGTCACAATCCCCCTCCTCCTTCAGCAGCCACCAGCGGGCCCTTTGGCCCTTCAGCCCTTCAGCCAGCCCTTTGGAGGACGGCCCACCGGGAAATTCCCGGTATCCTGCTGGGCCAGTCCGCCCCCGATGTAACCCACTGGTAAAATAAGAGTGTGTTTTTTTGTGGTCACAGAGGCAGGGGCACCTCTGTCCCCTACATGATCTTGCTGACTTCATATTTTCAGCTTCAGTCTTGTGCATTTACCTCTCCCAGGGCAGAAATCTGCAATTCTCCCACTCTTGGGCCCTGGGCACCAAGCACCCTGGGTATCAATCGTGCCAGTAGGTCAGACTGAGTTTTGGTCCCATGTTTTCTTACTTCAGAATTCTGTGATGAGCAGTATCCAGTGACAAAACAGCCTTTTTAAAGCCAAGTATTGTCTGTTTTGCAGTAGAAACAAAGCATAAGAGGGTTAAAAAAACAAAAAAAACCCCAAAAACCCTGCCTCCATGCATGTCTACCCTACTTAAAGGCTTACCATTCCCCCAGTGGTAATCCAGGCATGTCTAGTTTCTTCAGACAGCCCCGCAGGTGCTTGCTTTTCAGTCTGGTTCCCCGAGACAAACCTCAGTTTCCTGAGAGGGAGAGACCTTTTTTAAATTACCAGAGTTCCCTTATTCTGTGTTCCCAGACTTTGGCTCATCTGGACAAAACTTCATTTGCTGATTGGCAAGGGGATGGAGGTGAATGTAGAATTCCTGGCTTTATCCCTTAACTACACTTCAGTGTTTATGATAGGGTAGATTATCTTGAGCTATTTATATATATTCATATAATAAACATTTCAGTAATCAGAACAACATACAGCAGCCATAACTTGTTACAGAGCAGCTCCACATCTGTCACAGTTATGTGTTCCCCTCTCTGTGCCTGACTGACAGAGGACATGGCTCTTTAGTTCAAGTTCTGGAGGTTCCTGATTAAGTGCCTCAATATGTACGTGATTTCCCAACACAAATAAGCCTGATAACCACTAGTATCTGCAGTGGGAACAGCACTTATTATTGTCAGAGGATGCTTTCCAGAAACTCCATTTACGGACTGTATTCCCAGGATCTAAGGTTACTTTCTAGAAAAACAACACAAAATAATATTTAGCACTCTGGGGTAAATCTATAGAAGCCAAAAAGAGTTGCTCCCTATTTATGCCGGTATAATGAGAGAAGAATTTGGTCTTTACGTTGTCTCTTTTAAATGATTAATGAACTCAATTGCATCAGGTTTAGTATGGCTGCAAGTTTCACTTCAGAAACATTGAGGCTCATCATTAAACTCTGAGCTGATAACTATGATTTTCCTTTCTGCTGCTCAGAAAATGCCACATGCGCCCTTTTCAGCTCGTTTTCTTGACTGCAAAGGGTGATAGGCAAGCTGCTGCTGCCCTAGCTATGGAATCACAGAACACCAGCAGGTCTGCTCAGCAGGAATTTTAATGCATGTGCGTGCACTGAGTTCCATGTGACATGCATCTGTTATGCATTTTTCATGGAGCAGATGTGGATAAATCTCTGTAACATTTCCATATAATCATGTATCATTCTCATATAACTTTGTATTAAGAGATGTTATATATACATATCTTGTTCTTTTAGATATATCTTTATGTTAAGCTTTCTTATAGAATCCTTGTATTAAGAGAAACCTTCTATCCAGTCTTTCCCATAGAAACTTTGTATCAAGCTCTTCATGCTATAGGTCTTAGGAATAGTTAAGGTAAAGAAAAATGTCTTTTGCTAGGAGTAGAATAGATCTCTCCCTTTCCTTGATTGTCCTATTGAAATGAATGAGGCATGCATGGAGACTGAAAGGTGAGCACCTCCAGCAGCAATTGCAAGGGTGGACAGGGGCTGGGAGCCAGATCCAAGACAATACCTGTGAAATGAGCTCATTGGAAGGAAGATTGGACATTAAGGGTACGTCTAAACTACATGGCTCCGTCGACGGAGCCATGTAGATTAGTGTACTCAAAAAAGGGAAATGAAGCGGCGATTTAAATATCGCCACTTCATTTACATCAAATGGTTGCCTGCTGCCGATCAGTTGGTTGACGGCACAGCGGGCAGTCTGACGCCCGCGTTGACAAGGGTCCACCGTGGAGCATCCAGACTGCCCCGCTGTGCCGCCAAACAGCTGATTGGCACAGTGCGGCAGCCATTTTGATGTAAATGAAGCAGCAATTATTTCCCTATGTCTAGAAACCTCATCTACATGGCTCCGTCGACGGAACCATGTAGTCTAGACATACCCATAGACGGCCTTGGGAGTCAAGCAGCAAGTGGCTGCCCTTGAAAGGACTCTCTTTGAAGCAACATTAAAAAAGGTGAGGTGATGACTAACTGGCTACATGAGAGGGATAAATATGAGGCTTCTTGCAGAGGGACCCCGGGTTTTCATCTTGTCAACATTGGAGCATCGATCCGGATCAGCAGAAGCCCAGCTCCCCCCCTTCCTCATCTAACTCACCTGGCCTGTGCAGTTAGGGGGACCAACTATTGGTAACAATAAGACGGAGTGTGCTTGTGTGTGTGTGTGTGAGTGCATGAGTGTAATGTATCATATGCATATGATAAAGTATTGATTGATCTATGTATGTTCAATAAATATGGCGTGTTGCCTTATCCCCCTGAAAAAGATCCCAGGTGCTTCTTTTGAGCACAACACAGACACCAATCAGGAGTCCAGAAAGATTGTAGTAAATGACAAATAGAAAAATCATGATTAGATGAATTCACTGCATGTGGGAATGCATCTTTAATGCATTCAGGACCTGATCCAATGCCCATTGAAATCAACAGGAAAACTCTCATTGTCATCACTATGCTTTGGATCAGGCCCTTGAAACTATGCACATTAATTGTGCAGAGGGAACTGGAAACACTGCAAGTTTGGACTCAAGAGTTTCTGCCTAATGGATCATTCAGTTACACAGAACCAAACTCATGGGAAGACAAGTCTCCACATTTCAGTCTCCTACTGAGACTCAAATCTATCGCGGCAAAGGCCATTCACATATAGGGATGGAGGTCTTGGGTCTCCACCCTTCTCCCTGCCTCCTCCTATTTCACTCAACCTCCATGGCAGACCAGCTCCTTCAGAAATAAGGAGATGGTCTGGAGATGACTCTTCAGATCTACCAGCAGTTTAAAGCCATGTCTACGAGGGATGTAAAATCCTGTTTAATTAGTTAACTGGTTAAATGTTAAGTTTATTTTTTTAACTGATTAAATGGTGGCAGGTAGAAAGGGGGGCATTCCAGTCTGCACCGTGGGCAGGAGCTGATCCAGCTCCAAAGGGCTGCTGGCTCCCAGTCTGCATGGGCTGCGAGCCGGCAGCCCTCCCCTTCCCACCTGCTACTTCTGTCCCTCTCCCCCGCATCCATAGGGTTGCCAGGTATCCAGTTTTGAACTGAACAGTCCAGTATTTGAGCTTTCTGTTTGGGAAAAAAATTGAGAAACTATAATTGAGTAAATAGAACTGTCCAGTATTTTCTCAATCAGATGTAATGTAGATTGTGATGTAATGTCAAGTGTGTCCAGTATTTTTGTTGAAACCATCTGGCAACCCTACACATACAAGGCTGCTGACTCCCCAGCCCCACGGTGCTGTGGATGGAGGGCTGCTCCTGGGTAGAGGTTAACTGTTACCCGGTAAGCATCACCCATTAAGAGTGATACTTACTGGGTAACCTGCTAACCAGTTACCCGTTCACATCCCTAATGTCTACACCACAAGTGTTACGGTGGCACAACTGCAACACTACATCATGCCACTGTACCACAGACACTTTTCTACCTCTACTAAATCTACCACCTCGCCAGGCGGTAGCTAGGTTCCCAGAATAATTCTCCATCAACCTACATGGGGGTTTACATGGGGGTCAGGTTGTCTTAAACTACATCTTTTTCATAGCCCTGTGTGAGGTAGTTAGGGCAACATAACCTATAGCTACATACCAAGCCTCAGTCTGACTAGGACTCTCCCAAACTCTGTAAACCAACCCCAGACCTAACTATCACCCTGTGACTGTGATAGCACAAGGCTGCTGTGCTCAGAGTATAGCAACACCTGCTCAGTGGCCCCTGAACTCAGCCTCTCTGAGCTGCAGCCAGCCATTTCCCAGACCTGCTTCCTACAGCCTCAGGCTGAGACACAGCTGGTGGTGAAGCAGAGCTGGCAAGCCTTCTCTCTGCGTGGCTAAGAATATGGGTCAGTCCAGAAGAGAGGAGGGAGCAAGGGGGAAATTATGGTATTGTTAGGGCTGGGGGAGAATACTGGAGTACTATGGAAACAGAAAAGAAAGCCATGAGGATAAACAGAACCTACTGAGGAATCATGGGTAGAAAAGAGGAAGGCTGGAGGGAGACCTGTGGGGGCAAAGGGAGAAGCTAAATGTTTTTAAGATGTTTTTGAGTGCATGCTAGTGATTGGAGGTTTGTTTTCACCTCCTTTTCTTTCATCCTTTTAAGGCAACAACATCCACATCTCTTGTTCCAAAAGTACCTTTATCCAGTTTCTCATGACAATAAGGATCGGATTTTGCCTAGTTTTGTTTAATTACAAATACCTGATTGGAAGACAAAACATTAAGAATAACCCAGACTAGCAGGTGAATATTATTAATGCCTTGCTCTATGCACACAGTAAATTTGTTCCACAGGAATTGAGAAACAGCTGTATCACGTGTATTGATACTGGAACCTTATTCAGTTTTATACCAGGAGAGTACTGAACATAAGAATTAAAAAAAAATGTATTTCTTTTATTGCTGGTACACCACACCATCAATATAGTTCTTTGCTGCACTTCCATGGTCATGCTATGAGATTTATGACAGCAAGGACTCATTTGTCAATGGGGGCACGTCTACACTGTGGGATAAAGTCGAGTTAAGATACACAACTTCAGTTGCGTAGCTGAAGTCGAAATAGCTTAATTCGGCTTTTGGTACTGTCTATACAGCAGGAAGTTGAAGGAAGAACCCTCTTCTACTGACTTCCCCTTACTCCTCATGAAATGAGGTTTACAGGAGTTGGAGTAAGCAGCTCATTATTTTGAAATTATTTTGAAATAATGGGCTTGCTGTGTAGACATGCACTCTGTTATTTTGAAATAAGTGTGCAGTGTAGACATAGCCTTGGAGGCCTAAGGGAAACTGCTGCTAAAATGTCTGTACTTTGACTCCAACTGTTCAATAACTGCCTAGTCAGCAAAAGCATTTCCAATTCCTCCTAGATATTTTTCTGAGGTTTATATTCTCATTTGCTAAACATAGGCTGAGCCATTACAAGTCCCTTGCACTTCTTTGACACTTAGTAAGTAGTAGCTAAACAAGTCAATAAATAACAATCCTGTGATGGAACTCAGCACATCCTGGAATGTACTGCATTCACTCTGTGAGCGAATCCTAGGAGATACAGAAATGCCCTGTGATCTCCATTTGGCTTCTGCTGCACACCTACAATCTTCCCAGTGACAGCTGAGTGTTCTGTTTCTATTGACAAGAAGACACATGAGAGCTTTTCAAGTGAGATTGGGGACGCCTATCTCATTGGATCCTGGGTGGGGGTTTGGCTCAGAGTTTTGGTTGGGCTTTGGCATGGGAGGGGAATTCTGCATTTTTATTCTGAAGGAAAAACTCTGAGTAAACAGGGACGTAATAGCTGGCTCAAAAGGTTGTCTTTATTGTAAAAATAAAGTAATTAATATATTTTAAACATTAATAAATAGAAATTTGGCATGACACTAAAACCTATAATTTCACAAGGTGGAAATTTCATAAGATTAATTTATATATATTTAAATTTTAAACCTAAACTCACCCTGATGACATAGACCTGCAATTTGATCCACATGGGCAGACCATTATTCACTCATGCTGTCCCACTGAAGTCCATGGGGAATCTTCACAGCCACAGGGGTCCAGCTCTGAGAATCAGATTTCAAGAGTGGGGTCTGTGCTTACAGATTTTGGATCATTCCACCATCTGTCATACATTTGAACTGTAAGTTTCTGGGAATACAGAATGCTTAGGGCCAGCCAATGTTGGTGGGCTAGCACAATGGGCACCTCATCCTGACTTTGAGCACTCCATCAGTCAGTAGAAATAAGTTTTAAAATGCTACATGGTACAGGTAACTCAACACTGTGCCCTATATTAAGCCACAGAGTCTACAGCCCAGAGACCTTTGTGTCAGCTCCTTCCTTTGAAGAATTTCAGGAATGAATCTCAACATAAGAGGACAGAAATACATTTTACCAGTAGAGGGAAATGGAGCTCTGAGTGACACTGCAGCATGCACCACAAACTGTGCTGCTGTGAGAGGTACTGATTATTTACTTACTATGAAGTAAGAATGATTCCCTCACCTGATCTTTTATTACCTGGACTAACAAGGCCTTTGTAACATTCTCAGAACCTGGGAGGGAAAATCAAGTCCGGCTCACAACACTGACCATTTCAAGCGATGAGGCAACAGGGTTAGAAAGGGCTCACATCCAGCCTCTCTCAGCTGGAAGGACAGTAGGCATGGAAAAACAGGGTACGGGTAAAGTAATGAAAACCAAGCTGATCCTCTGAACTTCATTAGGTAAACTCTTGAGTGACTTCATCTTAGTCCTTCTTTCATGAGTACAGTGGGGATAAAAGTATAACCCCTTGGCCAGATCTTGGCTTTATGCTACGCTGGTTTTCCCACTCCTGCATTTGCAGTGCTTTTAAATGATGGGAAAAGAACGACATGAGTGAAAATGTTGCAGAGGTTTTTTGTTCTCTTCCTTTTTGTGCAGCCTGCTTCCAAGGCTAAGTTGGTTGCCTAGGAAACTGCAGTAGGAGAAATTTGATTGAATGTGTGGCCAGACTCAGCGTCAGAGTTGTGGGCAGAATTCTGACTGAGAGAGAAAAAGAGAGAGACTTGAAGCCAATGGAAAGATTTTAATTCACTTCAATGGGTTTCGAATACAGACATTACATATAAGGTTGTAACATCTAGTACTATAGTTAATTCCCTCCCAATGATCCAAGTTTATTTTTAATTGTTCATTTTTAGGAGCAAAACCTGGATGGGTTTTTTCCCTTCCAGTATGTACTGGTTTTTTTTCTTGTATTAGCTCAAAATTTAGCCTCTGGCTCTTGGGGATGAACTCAAAGTGGGTATGAGTGATCTTAAAGGTCAGCATTCCCTTTTGGATATTTTCTTGGATGTATATTTTATGAAAACCTATGCTCAAATTTGTGATTTGGTGGAGTTATAATCTGCTTGATTTAATACTGAAAACCTATGTATGTGTCTATGCGTACACACAATTATGCATTCACAAATGTACATACTGTATACATTTTGCACATTCAAACGTTGATAGTTCTGCCTATAGCTAGCCAATATGCAATTTATGGAACACAGCATCACTTTTAGCATTGGTAACACAAATACTGCCAACTCATCCCAATTATACAATTAAATTTGCACTAATTTCACTGCAAGCTGCAGTTGTTGTTTTTTAAGTACAATATACATAGCTACAGTGCAGTGGTTACGGGGAATAATCTATGTAACCATTATTCTGAATCATCACCTGAAGCATCTAGTGGTTTAGTGAAAACAGGCTTAATAAAATGGAAATTATTTTTAGGAATGTAATTATAGAATTAGATTTTGATTATATGCTAAATGTGCCACAAAAATGTTCGCTTGGCATTAAAACTACATACTAAGTGTAGTCAGCCATATAATTAAGTTGTTGCTGGTTTAGACCAGTAAAAGCAGATTTTACAGGGAATGTAAACGATCTAATTTGTCTTTTACATCACTTATTAAAAGTAAAACCCAATTCAGCAGCTTTCAAGCAGACTAATTTGAACGTTGAATGGTTTTTAAAGGAAAGTATGCCCAAAGAAACAAGTAGCCATCCTAACATGTAACTAACATGGATGGGACTGCTCTGAAGAACACCATAGAGATATTACAATATTCAATAGTTAAGCATACTGAAATGTATGAGGGAGGTTAGGAAGGATTAGTCATTGACTGATTGGAGAACAGAACAAAGAAAAGCAAAAAGCAAAAGGCTGATGTAAATTCTGGACATAGTGCTGCATTTTGTTTATTCCTGTGGAATGTCTGGCAGCTTTATTAATATAAATATTTGCTAAAATCTGAGAAAATTGCTACTTCTTAATCCTAGAATATTGAAACAGTATATGTGTTTGGGCTGTGGGTTCATTTTATCTCCAAAATGAAAATTCACAGCTAAATAACTTATACACCTGAAAGCAAACAAAATGTAAAGTGAAATAGACCATATTACTGGTATCCTATGTAATTTGTTGAGCACAGAAAAACATTCCTAGCGCAGCATAAAAAATACTGCTCCTACATGCTCTCTTAAATTCCACATCCCTGTCGTGCATTGTTACCATGTTCACTACTGAATTATTTCTAATGCCCTATCTGACATATTTGGACTTGCCGTAGTAATCAGAATATTGGAGTACTGTGATAAAAAATATAAGCAAGCAATCTGATACATTGTAGATCATACACATGCTCTGATAGTGTAAATCTGCCACAACATGAGGACAGGTTTGCTATAATATGATTCGTTTTGATTCAGAGTTCAGATAAAGCTATTTAACAAGAAAATTTAATCTATGTTTTGTGTATTAGAGTCAGTTGCAAATAGCTGCATGGCATGTGGACAGAGGTCAATGTTACATTGCTAGGGAGCAGCTACAAAAAATGAAATCCAGTCTCTAATGTTGGAATATGAAAAGCTGGCCTCATCACCTAGAAAACATCAGACATCATTACTCATGGAATATCTGGAAATAAGGTTTGCAAAGGAATTTTTTAAAAAAAAGCCTTTAGCAATATAGCCCCTGTCTGCAGTGGAAAAAAATCCTGCTTTGTGTAAACGAACCAGTTTAAAACCTCACCACTGTTGATCCTATTTTTGCAGGCTGTTTTAAAGTGATCCGTCTCATTCAAGTGAGGAAGGTCTAAATGACAAAAAAAAGTATTGCAGTTAATATTTGTAAATTGGATTTTATGCTGATCAGGTTGTGAAGTTTCAAAAGAATCAGTACTGACAATGGTCTCTAATCTCTTTACAGATCACTTAGCTTCCTCCCTGGACACACCTATGGACAAACACTAATTGCATATATGCTGTGTGTGTATTTGTGGGGACAGATATGTGGATAATTAGCAACGTTGCAGTATCCCTTTTAATTGTTCTTTTGTGTCTCGAAACTGACGAGCTTATTAAAACTTCCTTAATCTCCTCCCCAGCAAAAATCAAATAATCAAATGACAGTAGAATTTACATGTAAACACTCATTGAAAAACAGGTTGCGTTTCTCACAACTGCATGCAGCCAACCCAGTCACGTCCCAGGAAGACCTAATTTTCCTGTATTGATCTCGGGAGTGCTCCTTGTTTTTCCACTAGGGAAGAGGCTGGGTCCCTCAAGAAATCCGGATTTATATTAAAAACCACTTGTACCCGCTTGAAGGGTCAGTTTGGGGATCACCACCGTGAGAATGAGAAGGCAAGGCAGGGATCTGGCGTTGCTCAGCCATTATTCTGGAAATGAATTAGGCTCAGCCACGAAAGGGAGAGGCGAGAGAAGTGGGGGGAGGCGGAGTAGAACGCATCCCCGCCTCCCTCCCCCAGCACCCTGCAGTTTGATGCTGCAGCAAAGGGAGCAGAAACAAAAGGCGGATGCGGAGGGAGCGAGCTCTGTACGTGGCAGCAGGTTCGCGCCTTCCCGTCGCACGGCCGGACTCCAGTTCGCCCCTTTGTGTAAACACCGGCCGAGCGCTCGCGTTCCGCAGGCTTCTCCGGCTGCAAGGGAGGCGCCTCCGCCCAGCGCGCCTGGCCTCCGAGCCCCGCTCATGCCGCTGCCTGCTGCGCTCAGGATTGTTACTCGGGAGAGGGCCGCGCCGCTCGCTGCCACTGGGGGGGGGGGCAGGGAGCTGCTTCTTACCCCGCTTGCTCTGCACGGGCGGGGCTGGGGGAGCAAGAGGCGCTCGATGCCCTCAGGCTGCGACAAGCCCCCTCCCTGCTGCTGAGGCTGCAAACCCCCCCCCCCCGATGGGGCTCGCGCCGCCCCTGCCCAGCAGACAATGCAGCCCCGCACTGCCCGGGCCCCGCCCCGGCTCCCGCATTACGTCACCCGCCTGAGCAGGACTGCGGGCAGCCGGGGCGTGAATGAGGGGGCGGGGCTCCGGCGCGAGGGGGCGGGGCCAGCGGCCCCCGCTATAAAAGGGGGCGGCGGAGCGGCGGCTCGGGGTTCGGAGCTGCAGGTGGCGGAGCGAGGCAGGGCGCGGGCAGCCGGAGGCAGAGGGTGTTTGTTGCCGCGACTCGGGCGCCATGCGGGAGATCGTGCACATCCAGGCTGGCCAGTGCGGGAACCAGATCGGGGCCAAGGTAGAGAGCGGGGGCCGGGCTGGGGTCCCCCCCCTTGTGCCGGGCTGGGGGCAGCTCGCGGGTGCGCAGCCGGGGGCTGGAGTTAATTAGTGCTGCGCTCGTCTTAATGCCCGGCTGCTTTGTAATGTGCCCGGGCTGGTTTATCTCGGGCTGGGTATTGTCCCTAGGACAAGGACGCCCCGGCCCGCTTCAGCGGCGCGTCGGGCGGTGTCCAAGCAGTGCCCAGGCGAAGCGCTGCCGGGGCAGTGTTGAAAGCCCCGTCTGGAGGCTGGGCTGGCAGGCTGGGGCCATCCCTCCGAACAGCCGGGCTGGGACTCGCTGGCGGAGGCACCCGCCGGTGGGTTTGCAGCTGCCTCCCTGCAGGCTCCAGCGAGCCGCCTCGCCCTTGGCGCAAGGCGATGCAGTCTCGGGAATGGGTCTGATCTGCCGAATGCTCGGCACGCCCTCCTGCGCCGTGCCAAAGCAGGCGGGCACTCAGCAGAGCGAGAGGGCATGGCAGGCCACTCAGCCCCACCCAGCCTTGAAAAAAATTCCGCAGTAGTGCTCTGCCCCTCCCAAGCCCGCAGCCCCCTGCCCTGCCCTGCCCTTGGTCCGGCTGCGTCTGAATAAATGGCACTCGCGCGTTGCTAGTGGCTCTGAACAAAATCAATTGTGCTTCTTAGCAATCGCTTAATTGTAGCTCTGCACCTTCAGCTGCTTCTGGTGGGGAAACGCCTTGTCTGCTGCGTCAGTCCTGCTGCTGCAGCTACTGGTTAGGTTGCTGCTCCACTGGCCGAGCTACAGGAAGAGGGAAGGGCTGTAGAACATAGAAAAAGCTTTTTTTGGGGGTAGGAAAGAGGAGCACATTCCTGAGAGCCTAATACAATGAAATACCCTTTCAACCTTGTTTCAGTTCTGGGAGGTCATCAGTGACGAGCATGGCATTGACCCCACTGGCAGCTACCATGGAGACAGTGATTTGCAGCTAGAAAGGATCAACGTTTACTACAATGAAGCCACTGGTATCTCTTTTTGTTTATAGCTCTGTGTCCTCCTGAAATCAAAACTAAATATTCTTAAAGCACATCTCTATGTGTGTCTATTAGAGGTATATATAATTAAGTTCAGTACATTCTACATTTGGTAAAAGGCTCCCCCTGAATTACTGTTAAATCCTTGGCAAAGCTTTAATACCTACTTCAAATTCAAGTCCTCACCACACTCAAGTCTGTTCTTTTTAAATACCCCATTTCTTCACTTGTCTGGGCAGCAGCAGTCTTTTTCCAGTGAATTGTGATGAGGCTGCTCTGAGCACAGTAGCCTGTTTGTTAAATAGCTGACTGCAAGTCTGTAATCTGGCTTTTGTTCCTCCCACAGGTAATAAGTATGTGCCCCGTGCAATTCTTGTGGATTTGGAGCCTGGCACAATGGACTCTGTCAGATCTGGACCCTTTGGTCAGATCTTCAGACCTGACAACTTTGTCTTTGGTATGTAATTGTCTGTATCTGCAGTTGACTATTGCCATAACATTAAACTGAATACCCACTCTATGCCCCAAACTAACACAATTCACCTAGCTCCAAGAAACGAGAGACTTAGTTGGTAATTGGTGCCTTTATTTGCATAGTACTTAACACATTGGGTCCTGACCCTTGCTAGGAGTTCCAAGTAGTGCTGTAATATAAATGTTCCGCCCTAAACAGACCATATGAAACTGCTCCATGTTCTAGTGACTAAATCAGCATCTTTCCACTCTGCCTCCTAGGTCAGAGTGGTGCTGGAAACAACTGGGCAAAAGGCCACTACACAGAGGGAGCTGAGCTAGTGGACTCTGTCCTGGATGTGGTAAGAAAGGAATCGGAAAGCTGTGACTGTCTACAGGGTTTCCAGCTGACCCATTCTCTAGGTGGTGGCACGGGGTCTGGGATGGGAACACTCCTCATCAGCAAAATTAGAGAGGAGTACCCAGACAGAATCATGAACACCTTCAGTGTAATGCCATCTCCAAAGGTGTCAGACACAGTGGTTGAACCCTACAATGCCACCCTTTCTGTCCACCAGTTGGTGGAGAATACGGATGAAACCTACTGTATTGACAATGAAGCCTTGTATGACATTTGCTTCCGCACGCTGAAACTCACAACCCCTACCTACGGGGACCTCAACCACTTGGTCTCTGCCACCATGAGTGGCGTGACCACCTGCCTCCGGTTCCCCGGACAGCTGAATGCCGATCTCCGCAAGCTGGCAGTCAATATGGTGCCTTTCCCTCGACTGCACTTCTTCATGCCAGGGTTTGCCCCGCTAACTAGCCGGGGCAGCCAGCAGTACCGTGCCCTGACGGTGCCAGAGCTGACGCAGCAGATGTTCGATTCTAAAAACATGATGGCAGCCTGCGATCCCCGCCATGGCCGCTACCTGACGGTGGCGGCGATATTCCGTGGCCGAATGTCCATGAAGGAGGTGGACGAGCAGATGCTCAACGTCCAGAACAAAAACAGCAGCTACTTTGTGGAATGGATCCCCAACAATGTCAAGACGGCTGTCTGTGACATCCCCCCTCGTGGCCTCAAAATGTCTGCCACTTTCATTGGGAACAGCACAGCCATTCAGGAGCTGTTCAAGAGAATCTCTGAGCAGTTCACTGCCATGTTCCGGCGTAAGGCTTTCTTGCACTGGTACACTGGCGAGGGCATGGATGAGATGGAGTTCACTGAAGCAGAGAGCAACATGAATGACCTGGTCTCAGAATACCAGCAATACCAAGATGCCACTGCTGACGAGCAAGGAGAATTTGAAGAGGAAGGAGAGGAGGATGAGGCTTAAGATTAAAAAGGCTTAAGAAAATCTTTAGTAAAAAGGCAGGCAAGTGTGTTTGAATGAAGTCTGTTCAGTTGTGCTGAAGCATGCTTTATTATCTATGGTGCCCTTCACTGTTGCCTCTGTCAGCAGTTTTGTAGCCTTGACTGTCAATGTAACAGTAGTTGCAAAGAAAACCTGTAAAAATCCTCTGTTTAAATGGCTAACTTCTCAAATATAAAAGCCCTCTGTGTTCTAAATGGTGTGTTAGACTTATTTCTCTCTTCTCCTAAGAAAAGCAGAGCTAGGACAAGCTTCCTAATTGCAATCTCACATTAAATTGTGTGTGGTTGGCAAATATAAATGTCTCAGGCTATCAATCAGTAAGCCATCACTTGCACTGACATTCTAGTGATTAAGATTTTTCTCTCATTTTTAGAGATCATGCCAGTAAAAAATGCAATCTTGTGGTGTAGAAGCTGAACACTAATCTATTGTTGGAAAAGCTGCTTTAATAAAAACAAGACACTTCCCTCAAGGATTTTGCAGTGTCTATTTATGGGACTACATGGTAGTGAGATTGGTTAAACAGTATTAACTTGTCAAAACTGATCTCACAGGGTGGCTGCAGCCTTCCCTTGTCATTTAACAGCTCTTAATGCACTTGTTACAGGGCTTCCAGAATGTTGGGCAATCTCCCCTCCCTGTGACTGGAATGAACTTGAGCAGCACAGATCCCATTTGTGAAATGAGGGGTGTGTGTGTGCATGCACAGGGGCATGAGGTTAGACTTGCATTAGCAATACTGTAGTTATGGTTGACCGGTTATGTTTATGCCTAAAGGCCCATTCAGGTACTTAATGCTTATTCTCAAAGGTGAATGCTTTCCACAATCGTGACTTACTTCCCTTTATAGCTTTCTAGAGGCAACGACTCACCACCATGTTACTCTTCTGGCTAAACTGGCCGATTCTAGTACTATCAGCCTCAGGGTTACACACAACATAATCAAAACAAAACTTAACTACCTTCTTGGAGCAGGCTTGCAAAAGCAAAAAAACCCTACACTTGTCTGTCTCTTACCCTAGGTCTAGGCTTCTGCAGACTTCCTAGTGCCTGAAATGTTAATAGTCAATGCACAAAGAAATGCAGCATGATTCTTTGAGGAGCTGCCTTCTAAACCACTCTTAGTTTGCAGGGTGTTGGGGGAGGGAGGGGGGAAGAGAAGTGGTGGTGGAAACAGTTAAAATGTATTGGTAACCCCAGGTTACCTGCAGGTGAACATTTTACCTCCTTTTAAAGGGATCAGTGACCCTATAACATGCTAATGAGCTAGATCATAGCAGACCTGTGGCGGGGCTCTCAAACTAGAATAAATCCTACCCACCAATGTAGGATGGTTGAGAGAAATAGCCTCTGACCAGATTCTGACAGTCTATGATGTTATGGCTGATCTGCTATTACTTTAGGAAGCAGCTCTGTTTTTTACATTAAAATCAAGCAAGTTTCTGGGACTTAATATTTTGTTCTGTTTCTCTCTAGTCAAACAACTTGACACAACCCTCTTTTCAGGGAGAAAGGCCAAATAAGTGGTATAATAATGGTCAGTAATGGAAATGCTCCCTTATTTGTTCCTTAAGGGCCCTTAGAGGGGGAGCTCAAATGCAGCTGACCTTAGAGCCTATACACATAGGCAAAGGCTGGCCATTAGGCAAAATGCTTGGTAAGTTACTCTCTAAATAAGCATGGTGCGTTCACTCATTCAAATGTTTTAGCATAGTATTTGACCATAGTGGGTGCATGCACAGTTCTAGCTGTGCTGTTTAGTTAGTGTCTCCTACAGAACCACAAAATTGCCTTTGGTCTTAGGTTACCTTCTGAACAGTATCTACTTTCCCACCCTGTCTTCAGCCTCTCCTCCT
Organism: Rafetus swinhoei; assembly: GCA_019425775.1. NCBI lineage: Eukaryota > Metazoa > Chordata > Testudines > Trionychidae > Rafetus > Rafetus swinhoei. The sequence goes on from CM033424.1 coordinate 116,488,286, forward strand.
AAACCACAGGGAAGGAGATGTATCTTTCAACAGGGGAGGTCCCTGTATAGCTGTGGATAATGCCTTTAAGGAAAGCCCCTTATCTCTTAACCATGACGTGGTTGTGGTAAGAAGTAGTTCTAGTAACTCATTACACTACACACCACCCTTGCAGTCTTTAAAATAAAAGTACTAACAACACAAGTAAGTTGCCTTGGTTGTTAAAGTAACCCTCATCTTGCCTAATGAAGCTGTACTTGAAATCTTGTCTGCTTTTATGCATCTCCCAACAGTGTTAGAGTATACAATGCTGCCAGCTTTTTGGAAACTGAGGGGTGTTGAAAGGGCTAGCAATTTGCCTTTTACGTATAGTTGGCTTGTGGCAATGACTGAGCTAGTAACTATGCAAAGGAGGCAAACTATTCCTCCAATCATGCACAGTCTTTAAACTCAAACATCCCTGTCATTCAAATTGTGCCACTAAACATTGGCAGTATCATATTACAGCAATCATGCCTATTAACTTCCCCATTCACTCTCAGCATGTTAAGTCTTCCATGCTGTTTTAGCATCAATATGTCCCTGAGAAATTAGATTACCCAGTACTGATGCTTTCAGTACTGCTCATTTTCTTCAAAGTGGGATACCTTTCTACCCCTTATGCTGTTTGCTATCCTATCAGGTTTTGCTAGATCTCTCTCAGAAGATACACAGTAGGATGTTTTGGGGTAGAGTGTCTTCTATAAAGCTTAGTAACCTGCCATTAGCCCATCACCTCATATTTACATAGGGATATAAAAATTACATCTGGGCAAGAGGCTGGAGGAAAATTGGATTTGTGGGGAAAATATTTTATAAGATATGGAGAAAAGATGGGTTGGTTGGGGCATAGGAAAATTCAATATTTTATGCCTAGAACACTAGAATCCAACTGAACCTTTAATACCCTGGAGACTGCTAATTAGAGAAATCTAAGGATGACATCTTTCCTGTATTTCAGATAAAGAGGAAATGTGTGCTTTACTTCCTTGCCATGGTTACATTTCTCTTTCACAAAGAAAATGTGTGCACTTGAGCAGGATTCTAGAATAGAATCTAGCAACCTCTCCCTGCTGTAATTAGGCAGTTGACAGGTGTTGTAAATGTCCTGCTGGTGTAATCTTGTCTATTATCTAATGTATCAAATGGAGCATCTCTTTCAGGTGTGATTGTGATGAGCATAGAAGACTTATAGTCTCTATTTAGGCAATAGTCATGGATGCAATGGAAAAGATTCTGGCAAAAATATACCACTGAGGCTTAGTACCAAACATGGGATACTCACTCTTCATTAATAGAACCAATGCAAGAGAGTTGCTTTAGTAATGCTACAGGTTGGACCAGTCCTGGCTCAGATTTTGCTGAAGCAGGGGAGGTCACTTCTGGACCCCTGCCGGTGGGCTCTTCCACGCCCCCCCCCCCCCCGGCCCACTGGATTCCTAGACAGCTCCCCTGCTTCCTACTGGCTGTGGCTGGGTGCTGGGGCGCTCTGTGCCTCTGACCCACTGCCACAGTTACTCAGCTCCCAGCCCTACCAGGCAGCCATGTGTCAGGTCTCCCAACCCTGTTACAGTTCCACCACCCATGTGCTGGGCGGACTCACTGGCAGCTTGCTGCGGGCAGCTGTCTGGGTCCTTGCTGCTGGCCCTCCACTAGAACTCTCTGGTCCTGCAACATCGGTGCAGAACCATGGATGTTGCTGGACCAGAAAATCGTGATTAAGAGAGTTTCAGCCTGTAGTAGAAAAAAATACATGCACGGAAACAAGCAGAATCTGGCAACCCAGCCCATGGGCACAAGTAAACAAAATATCTCATAGCCCACACACACAACCCCTGGGTTCTGCATCCAGGTTGTCCATCACTGCTGTATAGGCAATGATTTGAGAAATCTGGTTGTGGTTTGGACATATTATACAGCAATATCGACAAACAATATTCCTAGCCAAGATCTCGAGGGGAAAATGACCTGGGGGAAGATGACAAAGCGAAGGACAACATTGAGGAAGATATTTATGCCAACAGACTATAATAGAACAAGAAATGTGTCATTAGACAGAAGTGGAAAGACTGGGCTGTCTTGCATCACAATGCAGGAGAGTATCTAATAAAATAACAGATCCTCATAGATATTTAGGAGCACTCTATGGCATCCCAATGCCTCTGCCCTGTCCCCCCCAGGCCCCCGGCCCACAGCATCTTCCCCCTTCCTACACACCAGCTCTGAGCCCCTCCCCAAACCTGGAGCCCCCTCGTACATCCCAAACCCATCATCCCCAGCTCCACCCCTGAGCCTGCATCCCCAGCCAGAGCCCTTGCACTCCAACCCTCTGTCCTACTCCTGAGCCCCTTAAGTCTAGCCCCACGGTTAGAGCCCACACCCTCACCTATGAATGTGATGTGTTGCACATCAGCTCCATGCTGGTGCACATGAGAAAATTCATTCCTCTCAGGTGTGAAAAAAATTAGAGGGTACACTGTTTTGGAGCCTAGTTAGGTACCTACATACTTTTGAGAATCTGGGTGGCTGGGCCAATTCTTAAATCTAGGCTAAATCCACAAATGGATTTAGATGTTACAATGACTAATTCTTGGTGCATCCTTTCACCTAATGCAGTGGTCTCCAACCTTTTTAAGCACAAGATCACTTTTTGAATTTAAGTGCAATCCAAGATCTACCTCAAACCCAAATACCCTTGCCCTGTTTCCTTTGTGCCCCTTCTCCAAGGCCCCACCCCTGCTCACTCCATCCTTCCTCCCGTCCGCATCCTCCCTCTTTCACCAGGCAGGGGCAATGGGTTGGGGTCATGGATTAAGGGATTCGGAGTGTGAGGGGCTCAGAGCTGATCTTGGGGCAGGCAGTTGGTGTGTCAGAGAGGATTCTAGGTGCAGGCTCTGGGAGGGTGTTTGGATGCAGGGGTGCTTGGGGCTAGGGCAGGGGCCTGGGGTACAGGAGGGGTTCATGACTAGGGTAGGGTTTCAGGATGTGGGCTCTGACTGGGCACCGTTTACCTCAGGTGGTTCCTGGCGGGTGGCGCAGTGGGGCTAAGGCAGGCTCACCCCTGGCCCTGCACCACTCCCAAAAGCAGCCAGCAAACTCCCCTCCATCCCAAGTCCTTTTGTCTCCCCTCTCTGCTCTGTGGAGCTAGGATACAGGGTGGGAGAGGGGGCACCTTGACATTAGCGCCCCTCTTGTCCCTCCTCTGCCCTGCACAGCAAGCAGGAGGCTCCTGGGGGTGGGAGGAGGCAGCTCTAAGGCAAAGGGCAGGAGATGTGCAGCAGTGCGGAGAGGGGCAGCTGAAGTCCCAGCACTTGATAGCCTCTTGGCCAAACCCGTCAGGACCACCTGTCAGAGGCTCCAAGATCTACCAGGAGATCCTGGTCTACTGGTTGGTGACCAGTGCCACCGACCTAATGGAATCCACACTTGAGCACACTTGCTGCCTAGATTCCTTTTACAATGCATGGGGAGGCTCCTAAGAATGTGATTCAAAGAAGCCAGCAAACTGAGTGGCTGCGTAAGCTAGCCAGCCAGAAGATTTTAGGTGTCTAGCTCTGGCCCAAAGGGACTCCCAACTGCCGTCAGATATACCAGCTCAGTCCTCTCTTGTGAAAAAGGGTGGAGTAGGGAAAGTGTTGGTAGAGAGGCTGCTGCTGTTACTGCCAACCCCTTCCTTTTGCTATCCAATAACCTGGTGGCTAGAGTACTCACCTAGGATATGGGAGACACAGGTTCAAATCTCTCTGCTTGATTTGGCTTACACCAAGGTCTCCCAGCTTCCAGATTAGTGCCCCAGCTGTTGGATCTATAAAGGGGCACTTCACTCCTCCTCCTTGGTTGCCTTTTATGTGGGTTCACTGTGCTCTGAGCACACTTATGACTGGGCCCTACAGAGGCACCCAGGTGGGGGAATACCTCCTTTGCAAATCCCACTGAGGCTGAGACATGAGCTAGTCCAGTGTTTCTCAACCAGTGGTACGAGTATCCTTAGGGGTACTCGAGAGAAGCCTGGGGGGTACGTGAACAACTGAAATTTGGAAAAAACTGAATTTTTGTTTTAAGTTTTACAGTGCTTTATTATTTTTGTACTTTTTACACCCAAAAATTTCATCACGCGCCCGGCTATGATTAAGTTGTTTAAACAAATGTGTTGCAACGGTAGAAAAAAAATTGTGTCTGAAAATTGTAGGTACTGGGGTACTTATATTTTTTTTTAAAAAGGGGTACTTTATAAAAAAATGTTGCGAAATACTGAGCTAGTCATCAAATGGCTCAGTGACATCAGAACTTTGGTGGCTGTGTGCATACTCACAAGCAGAAATGTAGGGGCATTTACCAATGGAGACTTAGCTATCCAGGGATTTTAAGCATCCACAGTTAGGTGGCAGCTGAGTAGGGTTTTTTTTTTTTTTAAAGCCCTTAGTGGTGCTTAAATGCTGGACTTACAAACTTAAGAAGGTAGTTAGGTGCCTCACAGGTAGTTTAGTAGCTCTCTAAAAAAGGGGGATACTAGGGAGAATCAATATATTAAAGAGTGTGGGATACTCAGATACTATGAGGCTACATAAGTACCTTAGAGAGACTACAGCGCTGGTGGTGTGAGAGTCTCCAGGACTCAAACAATGTGGCCTATTTCAATTAAGTCTGTGTCAATCTTTCTAAAGGGTGTTAAACTAGGGTCTCAGAAAATGACAACTGTAATGTGGATTAGCAAGATGGAGAAGAAAAGGTTGGAAACCCATAATCTTTAACTCCTCGCTACAAGGGTTCTTAACTTTTTGTTCAAGTCAGGTCTGAAGCTAGATCTCAGTCTGCCAGATTATGTGCTGGGGGCATGGTGTACAGAATACAGGTAGCCTGCCTGTCTCTGTATCTGATTATTGTGTGCTTGAAAATATCCAGAGCCAGCATAGAAAACTTAACAGCAAAGCACATGCTTAGTTTAATGGACAGAAACACTTTTCCCATTAGGTTATGTCTACACTGCAATGCTATTTTGGGATACCGGAGTATCCCAAAATAGCTTTCCCACATCTTCACAGCAAGCCCTTTATTTTGGGCTTGCTATTCTGACATCCCTGTAAACCTCATTCTATGAGGAGTAAGGGATGTTTCAGAATAGCATTTTATTTCAAAATGTGGTGCCGTGTAGACAGCGCCAAATGACAAAATAAGCTATTTCGAAATAGCATCGAAATAAGATACACAATTTGTGTAGCTCAAATTGCTTATCTCATTTTGAGTTACAGTGCTGTGTAGATGCACCCTTACTGTTCAGCTCCCACTGCAGAGCACACAGCAATGGTCATCTGGAGGCCTGTGGGAGATAATGTCAAGAGATGCAGTCAAGTCTGAACTCAGAGAAGAAGAAACGGAGTGTAGGGGGTGGAGGGCTCTGGTGATGTATGATGCAAAGCAAATGGAGGAAACTTTTCCATTTTCCCTTCCCCGCCCAAACCCCTAAAGCTTTAGGGGTGTGGACAAATCCCATTGCTATTTGCCTACATGGCACCCTTTTGGAATATTGTATGGCAAAGTTTTCCGAACTTTTTCATCTGTAGAGCCCCTACTGGGTCCTGATCATTTGGTGGTGCCCTTAAAATATAATGATTTTTAATTCAATAGGTACCCAAATAAATAAGCAAAGTTTTGGAATTCTATTTTTAATTTCTTATAATTTTTCCAATAAAATAATCTGAAAATTAGTAACAAAAAAACAGGACCATACAACTGTCATTATTATTTTCTTGCTGAGCCCCTGGATCCATCGCATGGAGCCCCACGGCTCCGCTGAGCACACTTCAGCAGGGGCGGCCCGTGCCTATAGGCAAACTAGGCAGCCGCCTAGGGTGCCAAGTTGCATGGGACGCCAAAGTTGCATGGGGCGCCAAAATTCCAAACCCTGCCCCTTCCATTTCCCTGTCCCTTTCCGGTGGCTTACCTGGAGCACGGCTTCCCTGTGGCCAGGAGGGGGGTAAGTCCTGGGAGAGGCAGCGCGCAGGGGGGGTTTCCCCTGTGCCGCGGTGGGGTCGGCCCCAGGGGAGGAGGAACGCAGGGGGGGTCCCCTGTGCCGCAGGGGGGGGGGTCGGCCCCAGGGGAGGAGGAACATGGGGGGGGTTCCCTGTGCCACGGATTATAGAATCTTAGAAGTGAAATAAACCTCGAGAGGTCATCGAGTCCAGTCCCCTGCCCTCATGGCAGGACCAAGCACAGTCTAGATCATCCTTGATAGGTGTCTGTTTAACCTGCTCTTAAATATCTCCTGTGATGGATATTCCACAACCCCCCTAGGCAATATTTTCCAGTGTTTAACCATCCTGACAGTTAGGATTTTTTCCCTAATGTCCAACCTAAACCTCCCATTGCTTCCTGTCCTATCCTCAGAGGCTAAGGAGAACATTTTTCTCTCTCTCCTCCTTGTAACACCCTTTTAGATACTTGAAAAATGCTATCATGTCCCCTCTCAGTCTTCTCTTTTCTAAATTAAACAAGCCCAGTTCTTTCAGTCTTCCCTCATAGATTTTGATCACATTGTTAGAGTAAAATTAACTATGATTGATGTAAGTTGAAGAACTGAGGGTCAAATTCTGCTCAGTTACTCTGGGGCAAATCCAAAGTAACTCAGTTCAAATCAAGGAATAGTTTGGTCTAATAATATTTGTAAATGGACTAAGTTCACAATTCTTTTTTCTGTTGACTGTTGAAAAAGTCAGTAAATAAAAAAAAATATTCATGACTATCGGATCAGCTTTAGAGATCGTTGAACATTCTAGTTGCCACAGATCACCACCTTGTCCCACCCCCAATCTATTGGCAAGTAATTTAGACAAGACCATTTTTCCACTGTAGGTTCCTACAAACATTTGCATTTCTAATGCTGCAGTAAACTATTCTACTCTCTGTTTAAACAACTAGTGTTGTCTCAATTGGGAAACAATTTTTTGCTTTAATGAGCCCTGAGTTTTTTGTTTTCCCCTATTGCCAGGAGATGAAACATTCCCTGGAGAGATCACAGGACTTTCACTTGTATTTGACTCAGATCCTTTCTCTTCAAAAGACTCTTTTTACTTTCCAATTCCACATGTATTTGTGGTTACACAGCTTGAGGGCCTGCTCATATTTTTCCAGCTTCCCTTGGAGCTGTGGGTTACACTGTCTCCCTCCCCCAGGGGACCCTGTATATGTGAGGCACTCTTTTCTTATTTAGAAACAAATCCCACAACACACCCTTTCTATGAAATATTCTCTGATTCTCTCTACTTACATGCTTTGTTTTGTAGGAACCAATTATGATGCATTCTAGGTAGTACTAGTTGATGTCAGTCTAGCCAATTAAGACTGTTTCCACCCCCTTATCCAATTCTGCAGCATTTACACAGTTAAAATATATCCTGTACTTTGTTATAGCAAAGGGTTATAATTACAGTAGGTCCCTGATATAAGACTCAATTACAATTAAGCATCCTGGCAATCCTCCTGTCATTCCCTGTGCTAGGCATCCTCCTTGTAAAAGTAGGAGTGGCAGTACTGGGGCCAGCTGCTTCTGTGTGCAGGCTCAGACACCTCCACTGTGGATTCTTTCTAGCACAGTCCAAGTACACAAAATGCTTGACTGTTAACATTCAAAAGTGAGGTCTCCCGGACACAGTATGGGGCTAGGAGGTACTAGAGTCCCCAGTCCATTTTGGAAAAGGAAGGAGACAAATTAGGTCTCTACCCTACTAGCCACTACAGCAACTAGAGCCCCTGGAATGTGGATTTCAGTACAAGCAGGGGAAGGGTCATGGGAGAGTTCTGAAAGGACTACCTCCCAGGGACTAAAGCAATCAAGAGAACTAGAGTAGGTGATAATCTTTCCAGTCCTCAAGCAGTTTTCCAAGGAAATTGGTTTCTCACCATTAATTTCAATCTGATGCAAATGATTTGCCTCTCAATAAAGCCATTCTAGAAAAAGAAGTGATAGCTATTAAAAATACATGTCAAGAACTTAGCTGTTTACATTTTCCAAGTAAGCTGGACACAGTTTAAGGTTAGCTTATTTCTCTCTGCCCCGCTCCCCCCAAAAAAAAAAAGACCTTTAGCTGTGTGGTTCTCATTTCAAGGAAAGGAGAAATCAATTGAGTTTACCCTACTAGTTTCTGTTTAATGTTTGCTTTTTCTGCAGTAACTAGCCCTTTCCTAATTTACCTCAATTTATCAATATTACATCTTTTTGTAGTCACCCTATATTTTTGCACTTGACCTCCTGGATGAGCTAAAGGCTGCATTTTTTTCTTTTGGCCATAATCCATAACTGAAGTGATGGGAGTGTTAATGATGCTCCATCCTAAGTCAACTATGAATGCACATATTTTGAAAGCTGAGACAGCTGCTTTAACCACCAAACTATGCTATCTTTGCTGAGTGTTTGGACTCAGGCAAGTTCTCACATTTTTCTATTTATGCAACAGCAATATACTGCCTATCCTTAAAATTAATAATTAAAAGCTCTAAGTGGAGTTAACAAGGTCAAACTAAGACCTACATATGTGGAATGGAATTCTGTCTTATTGATCTGTTTTAACTTCTTTGCTAAAAGCATAACCTCTGTCGTCTTATACTTATTTCCTGTATTACAGTGACACAGCTGGCAGTGGATGTCGCCACTGTAGGGTTACCAGATGGTTTCAGAAAAAATACCAAACAAACAAAAAGGACCCCGAGAGTTGTTAAGCAAAAACAAACAAACAAACAAAAAGCGTGGCCCCTTTAAGAAATGCGTGGTGAGGCTTTTTGCCCCAACAGGCTGCAGGCTGCCAGCGGCCGCCCACCATCTTGCCTCCCTGCGTGGGGCCAGACAGCTCCCCTGCGGAACCCGGTAAGCACTAGGGTTGCCAGGCTGCCTCCATATTGAGCCGGACAGCCTGGGATTTTTGCCTCCTGGCCGGGAAAAATATCAGAAAGTACCGGACATTTTAGGTGTCCAGTATTTTCTGAATTTTTTTACCGGACAGGTAGGGTTGCCAGATGTCTGGAATTGACCTGAACAGTCCGGTATTTTCACCTCCTGTCTGGTAAAAAAATTCAGAAAATACCGGACACCTAAAATGTCCGGTATTTTCTGATTTTTTCCTCTGCCAGGAGGCGAAAATACCGGACACCTGGCAACCCTATGCACACTCAGCAACTGGGCCCAGCCCCAAACCCAGGCCCCCTGCCTCCCCGCTTACCTGGTTTTGCAGGGGAGCTGTCTTCTGGCTCGGAGCAGGAAAACAAGATGGCCGCCGGCAAAAAGCCTCAAAGGCATTTCTTAAAGGGGCCATGCTGGTTTTATTTATTTATTGCTCAACTACTTTGGTCTCCCCCCCTTTTTTTTTCCCCTCAATAGAATTTTTTCCCAGTGTTTTGTTTTTTGTTTGGGGGAGTGGGTCGATATTTTTGGTTAAATCATCTGGCAACCCTATAGACAGGAGGCGAAAATACCAAACTGTCTGGTTCAATACCAGACACCTGGCAACCCTAGTCGCCAGGCCCTGGGCAATGTGTGTGTGTGGGCCAGTTCTGGGCCCCCAAAAGGGGCGTGACCTTCAGCAGAAGGGGTGGGTCTAGGGACAGCCAGCTTTCAGCACTGCCCAGAGAGCATGCCACGCTTCCCTAAGCCAGCTCTCAGCACTGTGCATGGCTCCAGCAGCAATTTAAAGAGCCTGGGGGCTCTGGCGGCCACTGCTGCTGCAAGCCTTTTAAATCACCAGCTCTGGGGCAGTTGTCCCCTTTGCCCACCTTGTCAGTGGCCCTGTGCAGTGGCATCTAGATGTCCCTTGTGCTAGGTACTCTACATACATGTAGTAAAAGCCAATCGCTACCCAAAGATCTACAAAGTAAACACACAAGACAGACAAGAAATAAGGCCATGAAAGGCAACATGACTTGCTGGGCCATGCAGCAGGTTAATGATAGAGCTAAGAAAATCACCCATTTCTCCTGAGTCTCAGTCCAGTGTCCTATCACCAAACTACACATCCTCTAATCCAGTCTTAAGCAGGTGAGCAGAAGCTTTCAAGAAACTAACCATTATTATAGCAAAAAAACCAAGTAGAATAATTATGCTTAGGACAGTGAGAAAAATGGGAACTCATGTACAATTCTACTGAAGTGAACACAAACATTTTTTATTTAAGAGACATACTATGATGAACACCAGAGAAATTTTGCCCCCAACAAATTACTTTGGTTCTGAACTCAGGGTGTAACTGTAATGTCTACTTGCAAACCCATTGTACTTAGTAATGTCTGAACGTTTATTTGGAAAAAAGAAATTTGTCTCGCACTCAAAATGGCACTTTTATAGCTGAGTCTGATACGAGAGGTTGAACCTCCCTAGTCCAGCACCCTCAGAACCTGATTGGTCCTGAACCAGGGAATTTGCCAGACCATGGAAGGTCAATGCCAGCTCCTCTGCTGCTGCCGGCTGTGGGGCTCCACTTTGGTGGCAGACGAGGAGCCAGCATTGATGGAATATTGGCAGAGCACATGACTGCTGGGCAGCACGCCACAGCCCCAAGCCACTTCCCGCAAGCTCCATCCATCCCCACTCCTCTCCCTCTCTCCCTGAGCTTATCACAAATAAGCTATTTGCTGCATTCTGGAAGCTCAGGGAGGGTGGAGGAGGAGTAGTTGAGCGCAGGGCCCCTGGCTTTTCCCCGTGATGCCAGATCATGGATGTTGCCAGATGAAGGAAGGCGGATTATAGAGATTCAACCTGTACAAGTTAGAACCATTGTTCCCCCTAAGGTGCACACTTGCGCAGCCGTACACAAAAAATTCTGAGCCTGCCCACCTCCTTAGCAGAGCCATGCAACTGCACTCACCTTCTTGCTGGACATAGAAGGTGAGTTGCATGGCTTCTCCCACAGCCAGGGCTGCGTGGTGGGCGGGGACAGGGATGGGGCCACATTGTGAGGTGGCTGCTCTGGCTACCGCTGGGGCTAAAGCCGTGTTGGGAGCCAGCTGCCGTCAGGGCTGAGGCCATGTGGATTAGAGCTGTGGGGCTGGCGGGTGGCTGCTGCTGCCGGGAATTAGGGCTGTGGGGCTGGTGGGTGGCTGTTGCTGCTGGGAATTGGGGCCTTGAGGCTGGTGGGCGGCTAATGCCACCAGGGATATTTTTTTTTAGCCTGGCTCGGGGTGGTTTATTAGCCTGGCCTCTGGACAGAAAGACCCAAGCAGCAGACTGGTAGGATTCTGTAGTGTCTGGAGGAGGCTGTGGGTGAGGCAGGATGTTCAAATCCACGGGTCCACATCAGTCAATATTGCAGTGTAGGGCCTGCTCTCACACATCTTCCCCAGGCAGCACTCCTGCAGCTCTGGCCAGGGGCTGTCACACCCCTCTCCATGTTGAAAACCAAAGAACTATCCCACGCTACAGTGGATGGTGCAGTTCAAATCCCCCTCCCCAAATCCCCAGGCCATTTGGCTCCAGGCAGCTGCTCAGGATGGAGTGCAAGGCACCAGGAGGAGCTGAGAGGCAGCTTTGCCACAGCCCATTGCATTAGACTGGGTGCTGGCTCTAGCCCCAGCCGCCCAAGAAGAGACAAAGGGCCCTGCTGAGATGCTTGTTCCCATAGTCCAGCCCAATGTCTGTCAGAGCTCCCTGAGGCCTGGCTGCAGGGCGAGAAGTGGCTGTAATGGAATCTAAGGGAGCCAGAGCTGCTGCTGGGCTCCTCTCACTACTCGCATGAGAGCCTGGTGGGGACTGCTCAGTGTTGACAGGGGAGTTGGGGCAGCTGAAGGAAGGGAGGAGTAGTGAGGGTTGGAGGAGGAGATGGGGGGCTAGCTGTGTAACAGGGCAGAAGATGAAGCAGGAGCTAATGCATCTGTACAGTAATATATATATATTTAGTTAGTTAGTTGTTTAGTTAGTAAGTAACTGGTGGGTGCCATGGTGGCACACATCTAGACAAGCACACAATGTCAATATTGGTGCACAAGACAAAACTCTGCTCATGGATGGAAAATCTTAGAGGGAACACTGATTAGAACTAATATTTTAAGTCAGCAGATAAGGTTTTGGGTTTGCCCAATATATACTTAAATTGCAAATTACTGTCTGATTGTAAAATAAAGCACTGAGACTAAGGAATAAGAGCAATTTTGACTGTCTGGTGAATGCCACAATTCATGCCTTGCTCTTGCTGGTATACAGCACAGTTGTTCTGCTAGAAACAGCAATATCAGCACTTCATGTATACTGATAAAGGAGCCTTATTGATATTTATACTAAGAGCACTGCTGACAGGATTAATAAAGACATTAATCTATTGGATAACACCCCATCAGTATTGTTATTTGCTGGGTCTAATATTTATGGCATAATGTATATTTATCATCAAGATCACCATTTGCTATGGTGTAGGAGGGTACTTGCTCCCTACAGCCTTCGGTTTGATCCCCTAGATTTGTAGGCAATTATCTAAGGCAGCGTTTCCCAAACTATGGGCCATGGCCCGGTACCAGTTGTGGCGTAGTGGGGGTGCTCTCTGCTCTGTAACCCAGTATCCCCCTGCACTGTGATGTGATTCCCACTGACTCACCCAAATGTGTATTGACCCAGACACCTAGGCTCAGCCTCCCAGGGAGAAAGAGAAAGGGAGGAAGGCAGGGACCAACACCTGGCTGGGGGGCAGGGCCTTGGGGGGAGGCAGTTGCTGTCTGGGAAGCATGGGGAGAACAGGCTAAGCTGGGGGCTAGGGGTGATGGACCCTAACCCTAGGGGCCTGAGTCATCTTGGCTCTGCCCCCGGTAGCCACATCACGTATGTGCTGTGCTGTATTCTGGAAAAATTAATAAACCCCTCTCTATGCTACTGGCTGGTGGAGACTGTTCTGGCTGCTATGGGGGTGCAGGATCGGGGAAACCCCAACTCGCCGTCACACCAGTCTGTGGGAAAAAAATACCGGGCCTCAGCATGGCTGCCGGGGTGTTCCGGGCTCCTGAAGTGCCCGTGCGGCGCCAGGTCCCCCAAGCCCTGGGCCGGGCTGGGAAGAGGATGCAGCCGGATGTTCCAGGCTCCCGGCAGAGGCGTAGCGAGGGGTGAACAAGGGGGGGCAGTTGTCCCCGGGCGCCACGCTAGGGAGGCGCCAGGCTGGGCTGCAGGGGTGTGGGGCACTGGGCTCACCTGGGCTGCAGGAGGAGGGAGGTGCCAAGAACCCAGCACTGGATTCAAGGGGAGGGAGGGAGGGGCAGGGAATCAGCACTGGGCTCAGCATGTCTGCGCGGTTTGGGGGGGGAGGTGCAGGGAAATGGAGCTCAGCTGGGCTGCAAGAGTAAAGAGGTGCAGGGTGCTGGGCTGAGCTGGGCTGCGGGAGAGGGCAGTGCAGGGTGCTGGGCTGCGGGAGGAGGGGAGGTGCAGAGCTCAAAGCTCAGTTTGGCTGCAGGAGGAGGGAGGTGCGGGGAACCAGGGCTAGACTCAAGGGGAGAGAGGGAGGGGCAGGAAATCAGCAATGGGCTCAGCAGTTCTGTAGGGTTTGGGGGGAGGTGCAGGGAAACAGGGCTCAGCTGTGCTGTGGGGGAGGCATGCAGGGAACCAGTGTGGGGCTCAACTGGGCTGAGGTGGATGGGGGAAGGCATAGGGAACAGACGGGCAGCTCAGCTGGGCTGTGAGGGGCTGCAGGGAACTGGTGCTGCACTCCCTTGAATTGTGGGGGATGGTTTTGGGGGAGGTGCAGGGAACCAGCGGGGGTGGGCAGCTCAGTTGGGTTGCAGGGGAGAGAGGTGCAAAGAAGCCTAGTGGGGAGGGAGGGAACCAGGAGCCCTGAAATGACCTCCCCTGGTCCAAAAAATCCTTCATCTGGGACCAGTCAGGTCCAGAGGGTGCCAGACCAGGGAGGTCCAACTCCTACTCAAGTCCCCTCCTTGCACCCTCCCTCCTAGCCAGATACCCTACCCCCAATCTGCTCCTGCTTCCTCCTCCCAGAGTGCCCGTGTTGCGCCAGGTCCCCCAAGCCCTGGCCTGGGCTAGGCAGAGGATGCAGCTGGATGTTCTGGGCTCCCGGAGTGCCCGTGCGGCGCCGGGTCCTGGCCCGGGCTGGGCGGAGGATGCAGCCAGGTGAAACTGAAAATTTATTCATTTTTAATTTTTTTTTTATTTGCATTTATATTTTTGGGCTGCAAAAAACAGTACTGAAAAAAAAACGGGTTCCAACTAAAGTAAAAAGTTTGGGAAACCCTGGTCTAGCCAGCTTTCTATCCATCTTGCAGTCCATTTATCCAATCCATATTCCCTTAACTTGCTGGCAAGAATATTGTGGGTGACTGTATCAAAAGCTTTGCTAAAGCTGGCACTGGGGGCTTTGGGAGGACCAGAAACAACTTATTTGCATATGCATCATTTGCTTAATGCATATGCAAATATGCAAATGAATGTTACCAGTCCACTAAAAGCTTGTGAATGGATTTACTGGTCCCCATGTCAAAAAGTTTGGGAACCCGTGGTCTAAGGCAGTAGATTTCTGGGCAGCTGCCCAGTGTGGCAGACTAATCTCTCAGAGAGAGAGAGAGCAGTGGGACCAAACCTAGGCCTATGGGGCAGTGGGCAGCACAATAAAGTTTTGCCTATTGTGGCTCTTAAGCAGCCATTAGCACCATTCTCCTTTCCCTGCTGGCTAAACAGGTACCAGCAGCAGTAGTCTGGATGAGAGATGAACAGAGAATGTGCTAGACCTTGATCCTGCCCCATTCCACCACATCCCCTCATTCCCTAGGACAGGACTGGCACACCACCTCCTCACCCTCCTCTTGGATGGGACCCCTATGAGCAGTCATGGCCTCAGCAGGGAAATGAGTGCAGGGATGCAAACACAATTTTGTCCCCCCCCCCCACCTGAATTTTTCTGAAATGATGCTCCTGCTTATTACAGTAGTGCTGAGAGGTCAGGTGAGAATGGAACCCCATTGTGCTAGGCCCTGCACAACTGCAGAATAAGAGAGATTATTAGATTAGATTTTACAATCTAATAGGTAAGAGACACGTCAGGGAAAAGTATGAGTCTCATTCAAAGACAGTTGTTCCCACTGAAGAAATGTGGATCTTTTTTAGAAATTGTCCCATGTCCCCAAAATTGTTGTGTTGCATGTCTTCTCTCTCTCTCTCCCCTCCTCTCACACACACAGTTTCTATTTTATCCTTAGCTAATCCCATAGAATTTAGACCATGTAAAACACAAGTATGGGAGACTAATGATGATTTGTTCATAAGAAAAAAAAAGAGCAACATCATGAAACATGCACAGTCTATGAAGGATCGATGTGCCAGCCAGAGGGACCACAGGTGATGGCATCGCAGCAGGCATTATGTAGCGAAGTCCCCAGATCTGGTGCAATTCTGTTAATTCACAACAGAGGCATAGCGAAGGAGGGGCAGAGGGGGTCAGTTGCCCCCGGGCGCCACGCTAGGGGGGCGCTGGGCTGGGGTGGGACCGGAGCGCACGCTGCTCTTGTCCACCTGACGCTTTGAACCAAGTCCCGGGACCTGCCAGCTAAGTACTGCTGCCGGCTCTCTACATACTGCGAGCTGAAGCAGCCAGCTGGGAGGAGCAGTGGTTTTAAAGGTACGTTCTTCGGTGCCTGGCTCTGGGCTGGGGAGTGGGGAGGAGGATTTGCTCTGGGGAGGAGGGTGAGTGCATGGGGGGGGGGACTGGCTTTGGGGCAAGTACTCAGAGATGCTTTTCTTTCATACCTTATCCAGTCACACCTCATTCACTCAACAGGACAATCAGTTTAGCAAAGGGGGGGTACAAAGTCTACAAGATACAAGGTTTCTATGTATAAAGGCTTAATACAAAGTTTCTATGTTCTGTAAAAGTATACAAAGTTTCTATAAAAGGACTTAATAAAACAAACTAAAGACTTATTACAAAACTAAAAGGACTTGATACAAAGTTAAAATAAAAAAAATTCAATGAGAAAATGATTAATACAGAGACTAATGAGATTTACCTACAGTTGCATTGGTATGGAGGGGGCTGAGGTGCTTGCTCTGGGGAAGGGGTGGTTGCACTGGAATGGGGAGGGTGCCTGGCTCTGGGGCAGGAGTGAGGGCACTGGGGTTACTTATTTTTTGTAAATAAAAGATACTTTATAACAAAAGGAAAAACCTAAAAAACAATAATCTGGTAGCACTTTAAAGACTAACAAACATGTAGATCAGGCATGTCAAACTTGAAGCCCTCGGAGGGCCACACTAATGAAAACTGATAGCTTTCAGGGACACCAAAATCATAGAATCAATCATAGAATACTAGGTCTGGAAGGGACCTCGAGAGGTCATCGAGTCCAGTCCCATGCCCTCATGGCAGGACCCAGTACTGTCTAGACCATCCCTGATAGACATTTATCTAACCTACTCTTAAATATCTCCACAGATGGAGATTCCACAACCACCCTAGGCAATTTATTCCAGTGTTTAAACACCCTGACAGTTAGGAACTTTTTCCTAATGTCCAACCTAAACCTCCCTTGCTTAAGTTTAAGCCCATGGCTTCTTGTTCTATCCTCAGAGGCCAGGAAGAACAAGTTTTCTCCCTCCTCCTTGTGACACCCTTTTAGATACCTGAAAACCGCTATCATGTCCCCTCTCAATCTTCTCTTTTCCAAGCTAAACAAACCCAATTCTTTCAGCCTTCCTTCATAGGTCATGTTCTCTAGACCGTTAATCATTCTTGTTGCTCTTCTCTGGACCTTCTCCAATTTCTCCACATCTTTCTTGAAATGTGGCACCCAGAACTGGACACAATACTCCAACTGAGGCCTAATCAGCACAGAGTAGAGCGGAAGAATGACTTCTCGTATCTTGCTCACAACACACCTGTTAATGCATCCTAGAATCATGTTGGCTTTTTTTGCAACAGCATCACACTGTTGACTCATATTTAGTTGTGGTCCACTATAACCCCTAGATCCTTTTCTGCCGTACTCCTTCCTAGACAGTTGTTTCTCATTCTGTATGTGTGAAACTGATTGTTCCTTCCTAAGTGGAGCACTTTGCATTTGTCCTTATTAAACTTCATCCTGTTTACCTCAGACCATTTCTCCAATTTGTCCAGATCATTTTGAATTATGACCCTATCCTCCAAAGCAGTTGCAACCCCTCCAAGATGAAACCTTGGTATCATCTGCAAACTTAATAAGCATACTCTGTATGCCGATATCTAAATCGTTGATGAAGATATTGAACAGAACTGGTCCCAAAACAGACCCCTGAGGAACCCCACTTGTTACTCCTTTCCAGCAGGATTGTGAACCGTTAATAACTACTCTCTGGGAACGGTTAACCAGCCAGTTATGCATTCACCTTATAGTAGTCCCATCTAAGTTGTATTTGCCTAGTTTATTGATAAGAATATCATGCAAGACCATATCAAATGCCTTACTAAAGTCTAGGTATACCACATCCACAGCTTCTCCCTTATCCACAAGACTTGTTATCCTATCAAAGAAAGCTATCAGTACAAAGAAAATGTACTTCTATAGGACAGTTGTAATTATTTATTATTCTAGATTATGTTTTAGGTATATTTTATAATATTTTTCAGGTCTTGTTTTAATATACAATAATTTGATGTGTAAAATGATTTGCTCATGTAAAATAATTTTTAATTTAAATATAAATTTAAGGTACTTTAAAATTTTTTATATGAAACATAACTTTGTTTTGTTGAAATAAAAACAAGTATAGACCATGGTCAACCAAATAGAACAGGCTTTTGTGAAAATTTCAGATACTTTGTAAGTCTGAGATTTTTCATAAACATATAATTATTCATGCTATTGCAAAAATGGACATATTTATTGATATAAAATGAATATACATTTTGTGATTATTTGGGAATAAATACATGAAACACACAAAATTAACAAAATATTCCCCTCCTTTCCCCCAGAGCCAGGCACTCCCATACCCCCATTCTAACCCAATCCCTCTCCGTTCCCCCAGAGCACCACTCCTCATACTCTAACTTATTGCTTCAAGTGCTTTCAAAAAGATGAGGGTGATTCTCATAATATATAATAGTATATGGAGATATACCATCTCATAGAACTGGAATGGATCTTGAGAGGTCATTGAGTCCAGTCCAGTCCCCTGCCCTCACAGCAGGACCAAGTACCATCCCTGACAGATTTGCCCCAGATCCCTAAATGGCCCCCTCAAGGGCTGAACTCACAACCCTGGGTTTAGCAGGCCAATGCTCAAACCACTGAGCCATCCCTCCCTCTCAAGTTGTATGTTACTTTGATTTAAAAATATTTCTGAGTGTTATTTTAATAGGCAAGTTAATCTCTTACATTCATAATTATGATGTAGCTTATCGCTGTGTGACAGTATTAAAAACAACTGGGTTAACTAGTAAGTAACTCAGCAGTTAGGAAGCATTACAGATTGCTTAAAATAAATTTGATATGCTCAATCTTTTTTACCTTTTATTCATTAAAGCAACGAGTTTGCTATAACAGTGGTTTTAAATGCTTGATTGAAATATAGTGATGAAATTGATATTTAGGTTATATAACATTTATTTCTCTTGTGTTTTATAAAACTTACATATATTAAGAATTTGGCATTTTTAATGTAAAAGACGTGAACCTAATGAGACCAGGATATGAACAAATTAAAGAGAAAAAATTATTTAACAGAATGTAAACCCCAAAAACTTTATAATTTATATTTGTCTGTAGTTAGTAAAATAAGTAATTCATTAAACAATAAATATTCTAAGATGTGGTATAGTGAGGAGGGTGGGGAGGGGAAGGGTTGCTCCCAGGTACCCTGCTAGTGGGGCGCCAATTTCGTGCCCCTCCACTCCCTGTCATCCCTCTGCTTGCCTACTCCTCTTCTGCCCACTGCTGCCGGCTGGAGCCACCTCCCTGCCCCCAGTACTGACCCTCCACCTCTGCTGAAGGGTTAGTGCATGCAGGGGCCTGGCCCCAAACTGGAGGGAGTGGGGTAGGATGCGGTACAAGCTCCCCTCCTCCCCCAGGATCCGGCTCAGCCACGCACCACATTTGCAAGGGGGGGGGGAGGCGCAAACTTTGCCTTTGCCCCCGGGCACATAACACCCTCGCTACGCCTCTGATCCACAAACCAATGGGGCAGTCCTGTGGATGGCACCAAGTAGGTTTGAGGCATGTATCCCTTCATGCATCAGTGGCAAGTTTGAGAGCACAATGGGGTGTTTTTTGTCTACCCTGGTGACATGGCCAAAGAGATGCAACACAACTTTTGGATATAATGAGCGACTGAAGGAAAGCCAGATTACTCTGAGATGATGACATTTTGCACAGTGAAACCATTTTATGCTCAGGATTTGGTATTGACTGTGCTCAAGTAATGCCTCCAGCCGCTCCAAGTCTGCCTGTAAGATGGTCCAGGTTTCTGACTCTCAGAAATACAGGTAGTTTGTGGTTTGATAGACCCGAAACGCCATCTCTGCATAAATATGTTATCAACAAAGTAGTTTATTTAATCAATCTATACATTGCTCATCACTGCAGTGTCTGGTTACTTATGTAGGCATGTATGGGCTGTAATTAGGAAGTAATTTATGCTGCAGCCATTTCCATACTTGTGTATCTGGATTTTTTTTTCAAACTATGGGGAATTATTGACAAGAATGAAAATGTTACAGGGTTTTTTGTTTCCTCCTTTCTTGCGCAGACTCATTCTGAGGCTATGTTGGTTGCCTGGGAAACTGCTGAAGGAAGAATTTGAATATGGTGCCAGAATGAACATCAGCATTGTGGACAGAGAGAAAGCGAGAGAGTACACACCCATAAAATGTATATATTAGATGCTTTGGTCCAAATCCACAAAGGTATTTAGGTTCTTAACTTCCATTGATTTCAAGGCTTTTGTGGACTTTTTTATTTGTAATATCAAAGAAGACTGAACATTCATGATGTTATGTTAGAAAAATATAATAGGAAATTACTGCGGTTATCTAAATACAGTCAAGATTTTA
This sequence comes from Rafetus swinhoei, assembly GCA_019425775.1. Taxonomy (NCBI): domain Eukaryota; kingdom Metazoa; phylum Chordata; order Testudines; family Trionychidae; genus Rafetus; species Rafetus swinhoei. The sequence goes on from CM033424.1 coordinate 116,508,292, forward strand.
AAAAGTGGGTACTTAAAATTAGGCTTCTATATTAATATTTAGATACCTGAAGGGTTTTCAAAGGTGTTCCACTATGGATGCTGCTAGGTGCTGAGCACTTTCAAAACCAGGCCATCTAAATATGCTTTTGAAATACCTGGCTACTATCCCTTGTTTATATATATGAGGGAACAAGTGCAGAATGATAACCCTGCTCAGGATTACAAAAGCATGTGTCTGGCAGATTTGGGAATACAATATAGGTTCTTGACTCACAGACCTATGCTCTAACCATTGCTGCATCATAGCTCCTTAAAGAACTTTTTTATAAACATCCAGACCTCACAGGACCAAGACCTTGGCAACGTACAGCAAACACTCTATAATCTAGCTGTTACCTTGAGCACACAATTTGAATACACTGAATTCACAGGTATTAAATTAGCTAGTGCAGAGGTTGCTTGTTAAGCAATACTGTTAAGTACCATGATTATTAAGTACCAAAGAAATATACTATTATGAGAAAAAAATTAATAATAGAAACTTGAATACATAAAGGCTTCAGCATTCAAAAACAGCACTCACAAAGTCTATTCTCAAGCTGATGCAAAAATCTTAGATCAAGCACAATCCCTTGATAATAACACCTGTTTTTGCTACAGCAAATGTTGTAATAAGAGTAATGTGGCAAAGGTGGCAGGGCAGATCCATGATAATTTTCACCAGCTGAGAATCTACCCAGGAGTCTCCTAGAACAGCATTTCCCAAAGTGTGGTCCGTGGCCCAGTATCAATCCTTAGAAAAAAAATAATGGTCCTTAGAAAAATGATCATGCATGATCCTATTAATTTGTGTGACAGGGTAACGGCAGTGTGGCCCTCTTGGTAGAGAGCCCGCCGCTGCGTCTCTGCTGGGCATGCTCTCAGGCAGCGGGGCTAGATCCGGCGGACGCTAGGACCCAACACAGAATGCCCGGCATAGCCGGGGGAGCCGGCGCCAGCCAATAAAGCGATCGAGATTGGGGCCAGGGGGGCAGGGCGGAACAACCTGCTGGACAGGTAGGGCCAGCGACACAATTTATTTGCATATTCATCATTTGCTTAATGAATATGCAAATATGAAAATAAATGTTACCAGTCCTCCAAAAGCTTGTGAATGGGTTTACTGGTCCCCAGTATCAAAAAGATTGAGAACCACTATCCTAGAAGATCCCCAACTTGCTAGGAGGAAGCTTCATGGGAGCAAATTGAGAGACTCAAAATTAGTGGCCACTTTTTGAAAATGTGGGACCAGGTGATTTGCCCAAGGCCACAGCAAGCCAGTGTCAGAGACAAGGACAAAACTCTGAAGTCTTAACTCCCTGTTTTATTCTCTAACCACTAGGCAGCAAACGTAAGCAACAAAACAAGATTTGAGGTGAAATCAGTTACTTTACAACACATTTCATGTTACTGTTTTAAACATAAACAAAACAAACTATTATTAATTATAGAGTCCTTTGCTCACCCTGGCTCCATATCACAGCTCTGTAATTACTACATTAGTAACTGACCACTTCTCCTGATATTGTGATTCTGTGACCAGCAAGCCATCAATCTGGTGATATAGTTAAAGGCATATATCCCCAGATTCCCACCTCCTCCCCCTTACACTTTCAATACTGTGCATCTGCAAAGCAGTGCAAATCTGTCATACATTTTAGAAGTAGACGTGATTTCTACACAATTCATTGTAGAATTTATCAAACTGAAAATTATTCCATATTTCTTACATTATGAATAGAGCAGTTGGAGAAAATATTTGGTCAGTATCTTTGGGGTCGTTGACACAAATCTGAGGCTCCTTATCAAATCTTTACATTGCCCCCCAATCTTCTGCCATGTCATCTGGTAGATTTACTTCCACCAGGAGAGCGGGGATGAGTAATGGAGGATTTGTGAAATGTTAAAACAGGAGCATATGCTTGGCTGAGTGGGGAGCTAACAATGGATAAGTCTATGTTGTGTTCCAACTAATGCTTACATACAAAAAAAATCTGATAACCTAGGGGGCTAAACTATCATCATCACAGAGACCTCTCTGAGCCCAAATCAACTCTACACCTCTACATTACACAGCACAGGTATTAAATCTCACACTAGCATTTCTACTTTTCCTTGATGTGGTCAGTCTCCATGATGCAAGGGCCTCATGTTTAGAGGCTTGGGCAGCTATAGGTGCTGCCATTGACAAGACGCAGATACAGTCTGCTAATGGTTGAAAATAGGAAAAACTGGCCTTTTCACCTAAGCAAGAATCAACCAACGTTAATCAGGTCAGAACTGGAAAAAGACGTGGGTAGAATAAAAAAAAAAAGGTAAGACATGCTCTACTACTATGCTGCAGTTTTCAATGGCATCAATGGCAGAATGACATAGTCCCATCTAACACATTTGCCCCCAATTTGATCAGTCCTCTGAAAAACAAACAGATTTAAGGTTTTCTCTACATGTAGGTCACTTGATCCCTCCCATTCACCTGACTATGCAAAATGAGGTCATTTCTACACAAATGCATACTGACAACATTGTAATTGAATGTGAACTATTCATGTTATTTCTAGGTTAAACAAATTATCTGTTGTTACAACGTCTTTGTAAATGAAAAAAGTCATGGAAGCTTTATGATTAATTTGCTAAGACAGAAAATAACTGAAAATCACAAATTAATAATTGGATTATATATTTTGCATAAACTATAATAAATTAATTCATTCAGGAAAGCAGTGTACACTCAAGACTGATCATGTTCTCAACCTACTGATCTCTGGCATCCACTCTAGGATATGTGGTACGTTTCTGGTAAATCCACAAAATGCCTGGATTATCTCTTTAAAATGTGTGCATATGTAAAAAACAGCGATCAGTTGCAGCAAATCTAGCAAGCATATCATCCATTGTGGTTCACAATGCTGGGTTCAGATTATATACTGGCTGTGACATGGGAGCCGGACTGCAGAATTCCAGATGACAATGAATCTATAAATTTAAATTGTGACAAAACTATTTGGCTATGAGTTTTGCCGCAAGAGCCTGTGCAAATGAAGTACGGATTAGCATTTTCCTGTCCTTCATTTGCATACTCTTTCGTTCCATTTTTGCACAAAAACAGGCAGTGTGGCCGTGGCTGTTTTGCACGAAACTCCCTTTTTCCGCAAGATCCTTATGCCTCTCTGGGACAATTAAGGCCTGGGGGCCGGGGAGCGCCCAAAGCCTTCTCTGCTCTGCCCCCATCCTGTGAGCAGTGTGTGGGCAGAGTGGAGAAGGCTTCAGGAGCTTCCTCGCCCCCAGACCCTAATTGGCTTGGGGGCCGGGGAGCAGCAGGGCCTCCACGGGCCAGATTCACCCGCTTGGCAGGCCGAATCTAGCCCATGGAGGCCCCTTTGCCCACCCCTGATCTAGACCATCTCTGATAGATGTCTATCCAACCTGCTCTTAAATATCTCCAGTGATGGAGATTCCACAGCCTCCCACAGCAAATGCGTCAATGTTTTGTCCTGGTTGATTTTTCTGGTCCAAAACCACATGAACAAATCCTATTCCCCAACCTCCTTTTACAGTCTCTTGCTTAATAAAAAAAAAAGCACAAACAAAAGAACAATTGAAAATAAAATTTAGGACAAAAATAGGTGATTGAAAAGCATTATCCTGTCTGGATTATAACATTGGGAAGAATAGAGGAATCTGAGGATACAAAGATTTTCTGGTCCTTCCTGCCCCCTCCCCCGCCCCATCCTTCAGTGTTTACTGGTGATACAAGAGAAGAAACAAAGGGAGCCAAGCATCCATTCTTATTTACCTAATAGTCCCCTCAGCCTTTAACCCCTTATACTTAAGAGCTTTGCAGGGCCTAAGACTTGTCTCTTTCACCAACAGAAGTCGGTGCAGTAAAAGATGCTGCCTCCCCCACACTGCGGCTCTACCTGCATACGGGCACTCAGCTCCTCAGAGGCATGTCGCTGACACTGCTTTTTACACACAGGCAATCGGTCCTCGTCGTGCCAGTTCTCACGTTTCAATGTAGCTGGAGCTTTTTGGACTGTTATACCCCGGGCTTTGGGAAGGCTGCAGAGGCCGGGCCGCGCCGCTCGCTGCCATAGGGTGGGGGGGCAGGGAGCTGCTTCTTACCCCGCTTGCTCTGCACGGGCGGGGCTGGGGGAGCAAGAGGCGCGCGATGCCCTCAGGCTGCAACAAGCCCCCTCCTTGCTGCTGAGGCTGCAAACCCCCCCCCCGCGATGGGGCTCGCACCGCCCCTGCCCAGCTGACAATGCCGCCCCGCACTGCCCGGGCCCCGCCCAGGCTCCCGCATTACGTCACCCGCCTGAGCAGGGCTGCGGGCAGCCGGGGCGTGAATGAGGGGGCGGGGCTCCGGCGCGAGGGGGCGGGGCCAGCGGCCCCGCTATAAAAGGGGGCGGCGGAGCGGCGGCTCGGGGTTCGGAGCTGCAGGTGGCGGAGCGAGGCAGGGCGCGGGCAGCCGGAGGCAGAGGGTGTTTGTTGCCGCGACTCGGGCGCCATGCGGGAGATCGTGCACATCCAGGCTGGCCAGTGCGGGAACCAGATCGGGGCCAAGGTAGAGAGCGGGGGCCGGGGCGGGGTCCCCCCCTTGTGCCGGGCTGGGGGCAGCTCGCGGGTGCGCAGCCGGGGGCGCGCAGCCGGGGGCTGGGCAGGCGCTGCGGTCCCTGTCACGGCGCAAAGGTGAGATCGCTACGGGGGAGCTGCTGGGGGCCGGGAACAGCTAAATAGACGCTGAAAACATCATCGGGGGGGGCGCCTTTCTGTGGCTCGGCGCATCCAAGCACCTGCCTCGGCTTCCCGTCCCGGCTGCGGCGCCTCGGCACAAACCTAATGGCGCTAGAGGGGAGCTGGGCTGTTGCGGGTGGGGGATTGGGGGTCATGCTGCGACAGCCCGATATCCGTGCTCTGAATGCACAATGGCTCTCCTCGCCTTGCTGATGCAGCAGCAGCCGCCTCCCTGCAGGCTCCAGCTGCCGCGCCCCTGTGCGCAGGGATGTCACCCGGGCTTGCAGCAGAGATGCTTCCAGTGCGTCACAGCTCTTGTGGCCTCTTTCTGCCTCTAGCTGCATCCCCAACGGGGAAACAGCTGGATTTCCTTTAGTGTCTAGCAACCGACATCAATTTGAAGGCTACATCTGGTTAGAGATACTGTAATTCTTGACCCCAGTGGGAACATTTCAGGAAGCAGTACAATTTTGTTACTGTATCTGATCTATACGTTTGCTGTTGGACACTGCAGTTTGGTGTTTTTCCTCGGTCGAGCTCTACCAATTCTCAATTGCTTCTGGGATGTGTGTATAAATATCTGTTTGTCTCCCCAAGGTGCAGTTATTGGTTAGTGTACTCCATTGGCTGGGCAGGGGTAGGTTCCTGGAGCTAGAAAAGACAAGACGTGTTGAATCCGTCCTGACACCCTAATGCAATTACTCAGTGCTTTTTCCAAACCCCCTATTTCAGTTCTGGGAAGTCATCAGTGATGAGCATGGCATTGACCCAACTGGCAGCTACCATGGAGACAGTGACTTGCAGTTAGAAAGGATCAACGTTTATTACAATGAAGCTGCTGGTAATTATACACCATTTGTTTCTTCAGCCCTTTGTAATTTTGCTATGTAAACTAAACAAAAAAAGGTGTAGAGGGGTACCCTTTTTATAGCTGGAACTGCTATTGTAAAGGAATTTGCTATTGACCATGGGAGCTTTGTTAAAGGGCTCTGAGTCTCTCCAAGATGGCTCTACTGAAAACTCTTTCCCTTTTGTCAGTGCGCAGTCTCTCCTGGGAGCTGGGTTGAGGCTGCTCAAAGCAAAAGCAGCCAGTTGACTGCAAGTCTGTAACGCTGTTTTTCTTCCTCCTATAGGTAATAAATATGTGCCCCGTGCAATCCTTGTTGATTTGGAGCCTGGTACAATGGACTCTGTCAGATCTGGACCCTTTGGCCAGATCTTCAGACCTGACAACTTCGTTTTTGGTATGTAGCTTTACATACAGCTGCAGCTACTGCAGTCTGGCTTCAGCGATGACCCAATTAAATACACCGTAATGCTCTTTGTACTAAACATTTTTTGTATATATTCAAGTGCACCCTTCCTGACTTTGGGGCTTGCATGAAACTTGTATGGAATAATTCAGCTTTTTAACTTGCAGATTTGAAAAACATAAATTGAATCATGCTATAAACAATAGTCAGTTAATCATTGTAAATCTATTTTAGTTCTGTAAAATTATCCTCTGTCCACTATCTAGAATGTAATAGTTCTCATCGCTTGGACTCCATATCACGTTCTAGTGACTAAATCAGCATCTTTCCACTCTGCCTTCTAGGTCAGAGTGGTGCTGGAAACAACTGGGCAAAAGGCCACTACACAGAGGGAGCTGAGCTAGTGGACTCTGTCCTGGATGTGGTAAGAAAGGAATCGGAAAGCTGTGACTGTCTACAGGGTTTCCAGCTGACCCATTCTCTAGGTGGTGGCACGGGGTCTGGGATGGGAACTCTCCTCATCAGCAAAATTAGAGAGGAGTACCCAGACAGAATCATGAACACCTTCAGTGTAATGCCATCTCCAAAGGTGTCAGACACAGTGGTTGAACCCTACAATGCCACCCTTTCTGTCCACCAGTTGGTGGAGAATACGGATGAAACCTACTGTATTGACAATGAAGCCTTGTATGACATTTGCTTCCGCACGCTGAAACTCACAACCCCTACCTACGGGGACCTCAACCACTTGGTCTCCGCCACCATGAGTGGCGTGACCACCTGCCTCCGGTTCCCCGGACAGCTGAATGCCGATCTCCGCAAGCTGGCAGTCAATATGGTGCCTTTCCCTCGACTGCACTTCTTCATGCCAGGGTTTGCCCCGCTAACTAGCCGGGGCAGCCAGCAGTACCGTGCCCTGACGGTGCCAGAGCTGACGCAGCAGATGTTCGATTCTAAAAACATGATGGCAGCCTGCGATCCCCGCCATGGCCGCTACCTGACGGTGGCGGCGATATTCCGTGGCCGAATGTCCATGAAGGAGGTGGACGAGCAGATGCTCAACGTCCAGAACAAAAACAGCAGCTACTTTGTGGAATGGATCCCCAACAATGTCAAGACGGCTGTCTGTGACATCCCCCCTCGTGGCCTCAAAATGTCTGCCACTTTCATTGGGAACAGCACAGCCATTCAGGAGCTGTTCAAGAGAATCTCTGAGCAGTTCACTGCCATGTTCCGGCGTAAGGCTTTCTTGCACTGGTACACTGGCGAGGGCATGGATGAGATGGAGTTCACTGAAGCAGAGAGCAACATGAATGACCTGGTCTCAGAATACCAGCAATACCAAGATGCCACTGCTGACGAGCAAGGAGAATTTGAAGAGGAAGGAGAGGAGGATGAGGCATAAGGCAGTTGGTACTAGAAAAACTCTTTTAAAGCAGGCATGTGGTCAGAATGAATTCTGACAGTGGTGATAAAGCATGTTCTTCATTGCAGTGTACTTGATTATCGCTGTTAAATTTTGTAACCTTAACAAAAATCTCTATGTAATAATTGTGAAGTCAAGTTTATTGATGACTTTGATTTAAGTTTTAAACGCATAAAGGCATGTGTTCCAAATATCTTCTGGTTTGTTTCTTTAAAACAGGTCTCTTCTCATATAGCATTCCTTTTTTATATATACTTATATTAACATCACACTTCATGCTTCTTGATATGGAATTCAGGTACTTGCAACATAACAATCTTGATCAAGTAAAGCACAGATTTAATGCTACTTCACTATTACTCTTGTTAGACAAATTCAGCTCTGCCAGGAACGTCTCAATTATCAAGCAAGATACAGTAGGTATCTTAACTTACCTCTAACTGGCATAAATGAGACTTCCTTTTACATTTTCTAATAATGGAGAATCAAACTGTAAATAAAATCAGTCACATAACAGGGATAGGGCACAGAAAGGGGAAATTTAAATAGTACATAGACTGTTTAGTATATAGACTTAGTTTGTTAAACTCAGTTATTGTAGGAAACTTTCTACTACTTTGTTGAATTCTTCTGCAAATCGTAAATGTAGATTGTGCTTTCCTTTCCTTCTGGCATCAGAAACAACCTAAAAGATAAGTTATGCATTTAGAATTTTACTTTATGCATATACAGCACATAGGGTAACTACATGACTTTGATAACCAAGTGCAAAATTTGAAGCAACTCCTGTCTCTCCCCCCCCCCCCCCACCTCCCATCGTCAAGCTGACTTCTCAAGTTAAAAATTAGCTGAGTTATTCCTAGAGTAGAAACTTTGATGGTGGACCACCTGTGCCTACAAACCTAAATTCCAGCTTTGGGGAAAACAATTTTGTTTCTGGAACAAAGGAAACCATGTTCGATGAGTGCTAAATGTAAATCTCTGTGAAACTTTGTCAGAAGCCAGATATATGGTTTCTTTCAGCTGATGCAGAGGGTTAACATTCCAGAGGTGGCAACACTGGAGTGAAGTCCACAGCACTTGTCTTCAGGGAAAAGGGCAGCGTGATGGTCATGAGATGAAGTGGTTCCCTCTTAAAAAGGGGTAGCTGTGCTAGAGTGGGAAGAGGAGGAGACTCATGGTGATGGCTGTGTGACACTGAGTACAGCTAGACAAGTTTGTCAGAAAAAGGTATGCAAAATGCACTATGCATTTTACATACCTTTTTCTGATTCTTTTGTCAGAAGAAGCTTTTCTGACATTTGGCCTGGCTAGAGTGGGCCAAGTGTTGGACCAAAAAACCCTCTTTTGGAAGCCCCTTCTTCCTCATAGAACAAGGAATACAGGGGCTTCCGAAAGAGCGTGTTTGCTCTTCCTCAAAAACAGAAGAGCAAATGTGTTCCCTAGATGTGGTGGTTTTTTTGGGGGGGATACCACTGGTAGCCCAAAAACCCCCTGCAGTCTAGCCATACCCTTAGTGTAATACGTAAAAAAAGGGCTTGGATTGGGTATTTAAGTATTGCTAAAGGAGTAGATTAAAAACAATGCCCCTCGTATTGAATTCTTCTAAAGAATCTAGTAGCATGGACCTGCAGTCAAGCTGTAATTTGAACTCAAACACAATGGTTCTGGAATGGCTTAAAGCTGTAGGCTTTTACAGTCCTGACTGCTGAAGCCATGTTCAGAGGGGCACACAGAGAAGTGAAAGTGACTCAACTTGGTGTACTTTTTTTTTTTTTTTTTTTTTAAAAGGGGATGTCCGTTTGATAACACCATGAGCTTGATTTTAATCAAATAAAATTGCCTTAGTTTGCTCTAATGTGGAAATAAGTCACAGATAAGTAAGGCTAAGCTAGTCCTGAGAGAATTCATATAGGAGTTTACCACCCTCTAACTTGTATGCATTGACTTCCCCTGTTTTAAGGTACATCTATGCTGCACTGCTATTTTGGGATATTTCAGTTATCCCAAAATAGCTATTCCACATCTTTTTGAAATATAACAGCTTGATATTCTGACACTCAAGGTTTACAGGGATGTTTCAGAATAGTGGTTTATTTTGAATTTTTGCACCAAATTACAAAATAGCTTATTTTGAAATAAGCTATGCTATTTGTGTACCTCAAATTACATAGCTTTTTCTGAGCTAAGGGTGCAGTGCAGCTGCACCCTTAGTTATCACCTTCCCCTGTAAGCTTAGCGACGGTAGTGTGTAATGACCAAATTGCCATCTGGCCTTAGTGCCATACCTGGAAAAACTTATTCATGGTCATCCCCAGATTGAAGGGTGTACCCTCACTTTCTGAATATAGCACCTCATACCCACCAAGTCCAGAACCTTAGCTGGTTGCCTATCCCTGAATCCAGCTCAGCTCATCTTATACACTAGACACCTCAAAACTAATCTTGTAGAGCATGCTATAATGCTCACCCTTTGAGAGACACTGGGATCTCCCCCCTCCTTTCTCAAAGTACTAAACTATGTCAGATAAGCCATTTTGGAACTACGAGAACAGAAAAGACTCACTAATTTCAGCAATATGGTACAAAAATTACTATATATAAAACTAGCTCAGGTTCTGCAACAGAGGCTCCTGTATTTGCTCAACAAGCAGTTAGGGGAGGTGTTTAACAAAATTCTATTGCAACACTGCCATGTTCCTTCTATCTCTAACTTCAATGGAAAGACTACACAGTGATGATAAAAGCATCACATGATGCCCATTATGTTGTCTTGGGGGAGGGATGGAGAATGGTATTTTTGACCTCTTCTGTACTTTTTACCTCCTTGTGGCTACTATATTTTCTCTGAGCACCCACAAATCTATGTCTTTAAAGACAAAGCACATAACACTGTGGAAGTGCATTGGCTTTATTACTGATTAACACACAACTACTAGCAAGACGTTTTTGCTATAAGCAGGGAAGGCTTACTATGTTGTACCAGTGAAGAAAAACCTGACTGCAAAGCAGAAAATCACAATTAAGGATGATAGCCTGTCCTTAAGGTACTCCTTGTGATGAGGCAATAGTTCTCAACCTTATTCATACCCACCCTTTCCAACAATGTGTGTGTGTAATCCTGACGAGTTCATGGAGTCCAGTTTGTGAATTTGTGCTAAAGTACTCCACTGCACATTGTGTAGAACATAGCAGGAGCCAATGGGAGCTGGGGGAAGGGATATGCCTGCCCAAAAATGGCTGCATACAACCACCTGCCCCACCCAGAGCTGTGCCAGATAGGTTCCCCTCCAGCTTCTGAGACTCCCTACCCCACTTCCCACTAGCCCTCTCCCACATACTGAACCCCCCCAATTGTTGGCCCACCCCAGAGCCTCAGGAGGCCCCCAAAAATCTACCTGCCCCCCAAAGAGTTAATCCAGTCTGGGGCAGGGGGGGAGAGCCCTTCCCCATAGGGCTGGAGTGCAAGGGTAACCCTGAGGCCCCAAGATGCATAAGTGAGGTGAGTGTCTCTCTTTTTTTCCTGCCTATCAATGCTACCTAGCTGATTTTTCTGAGGGTCATTGGCCCCCAATGCCAAAAAGGGTTCTCATCCCTAATCTAGATTGTTCCTGATAAAAAACACTTTATGTCAAAGACACTGGAGCAAAATAGTTGGCTGTCACTTAATGATTATTTAGAGGCCAGAGCCCAATAGTAAAATCCCAGTAAATGTATAGATAGAGCAGCTATGACTTTAGCATTCAGTGCTACTTCATACAAGTAGGATTCCTGCTCCAGCCCTAGTATCTCAGTGTTTCATTAGCAGCTACTAGCTCTGCTGAAAGGAGATATGACAAGAAGGAGTACAGTGGCAATAATTCAGATGGGTGGAAGTGGTCTTAATTTCTTGGTTTCACTTTAGAATTAATAGATTCCAAGGTGAGAGGGGACCATGGTATATAAAAAAGGCCATAGACATTCCCCAAAACTAATTCCTAGAGCATCTTTCTATTAAAAATAAAAATAAAAATTTAGTAGAGATTTAAAAAGTTGCTAGTGATGGACAATCCACTGCAATCCCTGCTACACTGTTTAAATAAAAGGTTACATGCCCTCACTGTTAAAAATTTACACTTCTATTTCCAGTCTAAATCTGTCTAGCTTCAACTTCCAGGCAGTGAGTCATGCCATACCTTTCTCTGCTAGACTTAGCAGCCCATTATTAAATAGTTGTTCCTCTGGTATGTATTTGTAATGAAGTAACCTTAATCTTCCCTTTGAGCTTCTTGAGTCGATTCAGCTTAAACAATCTCCCTGTAAGGCATGTTTACTGATCATTTAATCATTCTTATGGCTCTTCTCTGAACTCTCTCTAATTTATCAATGTCCTTCTTGAATTGTGGGCTCTAGAACGGGATACAGCATTCCAGCAGTGATTACAACAGTGCTAAATACAGAAGTAAAATAATCTCTCTATTCCTACCGAAGAGTTCCCTATTTATGCATTCAAGGATAGCATTAGTCCTTTTGGCCTAATTAGTCCTTTTGTTACACTGTGAGCCCATCAGCTGTTTATCCACTCCTCACAACTCTCTTTCAAAGTGACTGCTTCCCAGGATAGAGTCTCCATCTTGTAAGTATGGCCTAATTTCTTTGTTCCTAGATGTATACGTTTACCTTTAGCCACATTAAAATAGATGTTTTTTGCATGTGCCCAGTCATATGTCAGTGACCTGTCCTCTTCTTTATTTACCCACTCCCCCAAACCTTGTATCCTCTGCTAACTCTGTCAATAGTGATTTTGTTTTCTTCCAGGTTACTGATAACGTTTTTAATAGCAGAGGGCCAAGAACTAATCCCTGTGAGATGCACTAGAAACACACGTGCTGGATGAGTCCCCCATTCACAGCTATTTTGAAACCTATCAGTTAGCCAGCTTTTAATCCGTTTAGCTCCTCACTCCTTTTAAAAAGAGCACTATAATGTAAAAAGAGTAGTCTACACTGCTCTCAATGTACTATTCTGGGGGTGCTTTGAACATCTCCATCAATGCCTGAGAAATTCTGTCCAAAGATGTCCCATACTGGGTGTTCACTTCTTCCCTTCTGCAAAAGGTGTTTCAAAACTGTGTAGCTGAAGGTATGACTCACCGGGACTCTTTGATGTGTTTGTGAAGATATTCTGCATGAAACTGTGGTACCAAAGGGTCTTTCCCACCATGTATTATAAATGTTGGACACTTTATATGAGGCAGTAGATGTTGACAAATGTTACCTGAAAAACACAGATAACGTTTTTTATTTTAAAATATGAATGATTAAAACAGAAAAACTTGTTAGACAATAGGAACTTCTATTGTAGCTCTTACCATTAGCACCTATTATCATGTTCACTGTAATCGCCCTACCACAGAGGGATAAGCAAGTACCAAATCTATGCTGTCTAGCGCCAGTGCAAAACTCTCCTGTCTGAAAGATTAACTTATCTTATTTGTCCCTTTTCTGGATTTCCTTCATTGATACGTTGATGCATAACTGGCTCTCGGTACAAAAGGAGCTAACTGCCTTTCACAGATGACCTAGTGAAAACTGGATCAGATCCTCCAAAATGCTGATGGCTGAGTGCCGCCAACAAAAGGACTGACTACAACTCATTATGATGATGCTTCCCTATTTGGAGAAATGATGATACCAGCTGTCTGACATCTCTCTTACAAGTCTGTTTCTGGATTTGAAAAAATAAAGTGTAAGGAAACATCTTACCTACAGTCAATTCAGAGCCCACGGTCAGGTATTTAGTATTTTAGTTATAAGGACTAAAGAAAAATGCACGTAAGGAAGTCTTGGGCTCTTTCCCTTGTATGCACCCTATATACTGTATATATTGTTTGCATTCAGCAATTTAAAAGCAAATTTGCTATGAATTAAAACACAAAACTGCTGTTTAGTATTCAGGGGTCCCTCTTGTTTTTCAAAGTTCTCTATAAGAGGAAAGTTTATTCCCAAAGATTTTTAAGTGCCAAACTTAAAAATAACAGTTGTCACTGAATTGCAAATGACTAATCTTAGCTGACTAATCTTTGATTGCATTATATGCATCAAATATGCTTTGTTGAATCTGAACTACAAAACTTTGAAAACGAAACTTCCCACCCACCCCCTCACTTTCAACGCTTCCTGCTTATGTGTAGAAACTATAAAACAAATGCTTTTTAGGCTACATCCTAGCTCTAGAGTGGAAAATATTCCCCTGCTGAGAAAGAGGAGGAAAATGAACCCGAGAAGAAACTTTCCAACTACATCTGTTTAAAAATGATATTTTAATAACCTAGACTTGTGGGAAAGCGAAGGCAGAGAAAATTGTCAATTAATCATTTCCAAAAGCTCTTTTCCTCCTGTGCATCACTTAGATTCTGTGAAGTGTCTGCTGTATTCATGACAGTATTATAGGCCATCTGACTCATGATGAGTTGTGTGCATGTAGTTCTTCTTTGTCGGCTGCTAAGAGCAATGTTGAGAGATTTTTATCCATAACTTTTCTGCTGCTGCAATTGCAGGAATCTTACCATCTGCCTTGTCAGCAAACTGAGATATTCCATCCACCCAGGCCTCACATGTTTTTGCAAAGTATTCATATCCATACATTTCTTCCATTGGTTTCCTGACCTTTTCACTCCATTTTGAAACATCTCGGATAGCTGTGTAAAATGGCATTGAATATATTAGGCCCTCTTCAATAAACAAACAGCATTCACATAAACACTTATGTGCATTTTAAGAGCCAATGACAAATACAAATTTCACATGCTAAATTCTGTTTAAGGATTTTAAAAAAAAGTTATGGAAGGGTGAAAAATACATTAATTGTACTGTCTATAGCAGAGTCCTTTCTGAGTTCAAGACGCAAATAACCGTGTCACTACTGAATGCAAAGGGTAGACAAATCAAGAGATTCTGATCCTACAAGCTGTCTGCCTGCATAAGTTCAGCAAGACAGAGGGAAGACAGCTTGCAAGAAGAGGAAGTATGTACAGTCTCAGGGAGGGAAGGAAGAGTTTTTATCTGGAGTCAATGTTCCAATCATATATATTTTTATAGAAAAAAGGGGTAGGGTATGAATGCCCAGCTCTAGGACAGCTTTCTGCTCTGGCCTCTGGAGGGAAGCTGGCACCTGGTTACTCATCACAGTTCAATGGCAGGAAGTCTTTACTAAGACATTCCAGCAGGCTGACATCATGGCACACTTGCCACATTCCTAGAGGAAAACCAGGATTGCCTCACTGCATGTTAGGCACAGCTGTACAAACACTGTGGAATTCTACTTTACTCACTTGTTCGCCAGGTTTAGAAATCTTGTAGCTCACTCCACCTGTCAATAATGCAAATAAAGCAAATGTCCTCAAGAGTGGCACCTACCCTACTGTCTTGCACTCAAGAAGATGGGCCCCCATGCGGAGAGGGGGGGAAGGGTACATTTTACACTTCAGGGGGCCCAGCCCAGGCAGCAACCCCCATTACCATGAGCAAAAAATTGAGACTAAATTGTAGATCATGCTTGAGGATGTTTATGGACATTTATTTCTCTGTATCTATGTATCTACTTTCCCGATCTTGTGAGATTTCCTAGAGCCAATCAGAAGCAATGTTAGAGCAGTCTCACCTAGCATTCTGAGCAGTGAGTTCCTGGGCCTGCTGGTCCATCCCAGGCTCTTGTTTAGAATAGAGAGAGTGAGCATGTGCAGTAGAAATGTAAAAAATGATTTAAAAAAATGTAACCATGTAATTGCTAAAAAATCCTGCAGTTACACTCATGGTGGGCTCTGCAGTATAAAGTTTTATACTGCAGAGTCTGCAGCTGAAGGTGACCGCCCTGGCTCTCTGAGAGCAGGGCCAGCAGCCCCTACTGGCCGTGCTCCTGGGGAGCCAGTGTGTAACTGAAACGGAAACCAGTAAGCTAATGCTTGTTGGTTAACCATTTAAATGGTTATACGTTTACATGCCTAATGTGCACTTAAATTAGGGCTAAGTCTATACTTAAAATATTAAAATGCTGCCGCAGTCATGCTTTAAAGAGAAAACGTGGCCATGTCACCAACGCTGTGTGGGTTGTCCCAATGCTTCTCTGTAAACCACCTAAATGAGAAGCACAGATCCCAGCGCTGGGAGCTAGTTTACACTGGCGCTATATAGTGCTGTAACTTACTGCACATGGGGGAGAAGGGTTTCATACCTCTGAGACAGAAAGTTGCAGTGCAATAAAGTGGCAGTGTAGACATGGCCTAGGACTTGTAATTTGAGACTGAAAAAAGAGAGAAATTTGTGCTCCACTGTGACGTGGTCTGTCACAACAAGATCAAGAACTACCACTCCCACAGTTCCTTGAGCGTAGGCAGGAGGGAAATACAGCTGGTGTGAGCGGCAAGGTAAAGCACCATACGACAGTGGAAGGCAGTGGTGCTGCTACTTCTGGTAGGATTTGCAGGCCCAAAAATACATGCAAGTAAGTGTCTAATTCATTCACAGTCACCCACACCCAGACCCCATACTACCATGTGTGGTGGTGGTGATAAATACAAATCAAGCAGCCCGAAATGTAAGGAGAAAGGGAAATAAAAGAAGCTAACACACACCAATTTATCTTCCAGTTTTTCAAATCATACAAGGCCTTTCTGCAGTCAGGCAATATAACAACTAGGGAAGCAGATGAACAAAATCAAGATGAAAATAATTTCAATATAGAGCCTGTGTCTGTGGCTCTGGCAATTGATGACAAAGAAAAGCTGCCAGAACATGCATTGTGTAACTCCAATCTAATGCTTCAAGATGGTTGGGTAGTATCACCATTAGCACCACCACATTCAGAAGGTTTACATGCAGCAGCAAATAGTAGTGCTACATTATCTGATTCTTGTCTTTTCAAGGATGCAGGCTTGAGACCTGACAACATAACAGATTCTAGCCACCATAAAATTGTTCTGTCAGGTGTCCTGACTCAGAAAAAAATGCAGAAGCTAGCAAAGTCAATGCCAAAAAAAGTTCATGAACATAATTTTTCTGATTTTTTCTCAAATGTAAGACTTGCAAAAAGAAAGAAACGATACCAAGAGGCTGGCTTGCATGGAGTGCTACCAACCAAGCACTGTATTGTTTTCCATATCGGCTATTTCCTAAAAGGAAAAATAAACAACACAGTATGCTGGCAAAAAATGAAGCGTATTCACCAATTGTGAAAAAATGGCGTAAACTATGTACTAAATTTCTAGAACACAAAGGGTGTATCTACTCTGCAGGGCTTAACTCAAAATAAGCTATGCAAATTGAGCTACGTCAACTGTGTATCTTATTTTGAAATAGCTTATTTCGAAATAGGGAGTGTCTACACAGCACTTATTTCGAAATAGAGCACTCTTCCTCCGACTTCTCTTGTTCCTCGTACAATGAGGGTTACAGGAGTCAGAGTAAGAAGTCCTCCAGCTTGACAGTATTTTGACACTATTTCGAAATAACTGCCTGCTGTGTAGATGCAGACCAAGTTATTTTGGAATAGCACTAGTTATTTCAAAATAGTGTTGCAGTGTAGATTCTAAATGTCTGCTTCACAAGTATTCTACAGATTTTTCTGAGAATTTTCCTTGTGAATATTGCACCCAAAAAAACCAAACCTTCAAGTCTATACTTTTGGGAAAGAATATGAACTTATCTTATCGATTATCTTTTTATATTACATTTATCACAAACAACCGCAACTAATTTTCTGTGAAGTTTGCATAACCCTTCAGATTTTTTGCACACTTCCAGTCCCTGCGGCAGAAACTGAAAGAAGTTTCAGCTAGGGATGTGAAGGACTAGTCGACTAGTCGCTCCCTCCCGCTCCCTTGCTGCCTCTATCAGGGAGGAGGGAGTACTTCAAAGCGGCAGCGTCGCGTGGAGTCTGGGGCCAGACTTCGGGCTCAACATAGTGCTGCCGCTTTGAATCGCTGTGTGCAGCCTAGGGCCAGCTGGGGTGTCCCCAGGCTGCACGTGGCGTTTCAAAGCGGCAGCGCTGCATGAAGCCGGGTGTCAGTGGGGGGAGTCCCCAGCTGACCCTGGGCTCCAAGCAGTGCTTTTGCCTTTAAAGTATAGCCACTTCAAAGGTGGAGGTGCCCTATCGACTAATCAAATAGTCGATGCAAAATGCATTGACTATTCAATTAGTCAATTACTTGCAATTTAACATCCCTAGTTTCAGCAAGTTAGCACTCATCAAAAACTGTAGGTGTTCTACAGTGGGGCAAGAATGGTAAGTCACCTACCTATCTTGTCTATTCAGTCTGAACTTGCAAGAGAAATTGACTTTGGGAGGGTTTTGTAATTAAAATTATTTTGCAATTAAAAAGTCCAGAAAAAATAAAGCTTTAAAGTGAACTGGCCTAATCATACAATATTTGCAGTCACATTGGTGCCTTAGAATAGAATAATAATAAAAAAATCAAGACATCGACAAGATATAATACCTTTATAATTACCAAAATGTGACAAAATAGCCAGCCAACTTGTAGGACAGGCTGGGTGTTATGTTAAACAAAAAGAGCACAAGGGAGCATTTTTCAGAAACAGAGAATATGTAACAGTAATTTCAGAATTAAAATAAACTTTTCCCATTGCTCATGAGATGAAATGGGATGGGTACGTGTGTGGGAGGGGGCTCGCATTATAAGTTTGCACTGGGCCCCAAAAATTATTTGGGCCCTGACTAAAGCAGCAAAGACTAATGCTGTTACAACAGAAAAGGAGAGCGAACTGAAAGCTTCTGAGTCACCAGATGGCAATGACAGTTGCTAATAGTGAGCTCTTAAAATGGCTTCTGATGGCATGGGAAGGATTAAAGTGTTCAGTAGGTTAGATAAATAATATGAAATACAATCTGTTTGACCAATCAGAAAGCAGTAGTGACTAAAAGATGTTGTATAATGGCTGTTCACTGACTTGTTCTTGATACTGAACAGGTGCCTTCTTCACAAAAGTATTATTTGATGCTGTGGTTGGCAGTCTCATTAGAAACGCAAAAAAAATAGAGGGCATGGAGACCAGCTAGCTCTCTCCCCCACTTCACTCTTCTGATGTTATAATGACAAATAAATAAAAGGGCATTTCTGAGCTCACCGGTGGCATTAGCTCTTTTGCAGCAGAGTGCCAAATGGTCATATCCTGCACCTCTTAAATCCATAGTGAAACTACAATGAAAACAATGGTGTGGAATGGAGCCCACAGATTTGATATCAGTGATGGAAGAGCTCACAAAAAAAGACAGTGAAATAATATTTATGCAGTTGTCAAAATGGCTAAATAATCAGAACTATGTTTCATACTGGAAGAACAAGGCTTCACATTTGTACATGAATGCTTTTGTTCTGATACACCAGGGGTTGGCAACCTTTTCAAACCTGAGAGCCAAACTACATCAAAATTCAGAACAAGTGGTCAATAAGGAGCCATATAAGAATGTCCATTTGCATGACTGAAAATATACAACTTAATATTATTGATAATTGATATGATGACTAATACTAGCATAAATGAAACATTGTATTCACAGACTTTATTTATTGGGACTTTTGCTACTACATCTTTTCACACATTTCTTTGAAGTTTACACCATAACTGGTCAAATCCAGCTTCATGCATGCATTCAGGCTGTCTTCTGTCAATTTTATGGCAGGAGGCTGGGAATGTGGGGGTGCAGGAGTCTGGGTTGGAGCGTGATAGGGGGCTCAGAGCAGGGGGTTGGGGTGTACGATGCATTCAGGAACACAAGGTTGGAGTGTGTGTGGGGGTGCAGACAGGGCATGAGGAGTGTTATGGCAGGGGCATGAGGATGTGGGGGTGCAGGAGTCTGGGTTGAGGTGCATGAGGGGCACAGGGTTGGGGCAAAGGAATGCTATGGCAGTGGGCTGGAGATGTGGGGGTATGAGGAGCTCAGGGCAGGGGTTTGGGTGTATGATGGGCTCAGGGCACAGGGGTATGTGGGGTGCAGAAGTGTTATGATGCTGTGGCCAGATAGGGACTGGGCCCCAATTGGGGGTTTGTTGGCCAGGCTTCAATTTTAAATAAAAGTAAAATATTATGTCCGACACACAAGGTTTCAACATTGTCTTTATTTATGGCAGAGGTGAGGAGCCTTTTTTAGGTCAGGGGCCACTGACCCACAGAAAAATCAGTTGGGGACCACACAAGTGAGAAGCAAAAAAACCCCGAAAAACAAAACAACAAAAAAACCCTCCAAAACCCCTCAACCCTCACTGATGTGGCCCCCAACTAAAACACCTCACTCCCCTGGTGCCTCAGCCCCGTGGTGGGGGGAGTGACAGGGAGAACTGAGGTTCAAGGCTTCAGGCCAGATTTACTCTTCTGGGGTTCCAGGGTTAGTGCATTTTGTGGCCCCTCTAGGCTCTGGAGTGGGGCCAAAATGAGGGGTTAAATGTGTGGGACAGGGCTGCCAGTGAGTGGGATAAGGATGGGGGTGCATGATCTGGGGGGGAAGGTGGGGTGCAGGAGGGTGCAAGGTCTGGTTGGGAAGTAGGGTGCAGAAGCAGGCTGGGGGTGCAATGTCTGGGCATGAGGGGCACTTACTTGTTTTCACACCACATGCTGCTCCCAGGTGCCAGAGGTTTTCCCTGCTGCTCCAATGGGAGCAGTGGGGAAAGCTTCCAGAAAGTGCATCTGCACGCTGCTGTTTCCCCAGCCCGGGGAGGGAGAGAGGAGCAGCAACGTGCAGCCGTTTCTGGCTCCACTTCCCAGCAAGCTGGATCTGGTGTGGAGCCTCTGGCCTTTCCCCACCTCTCCCTCCGCAGGAAGCCAGCGCTGGTGCTCTAATCTTGCGGGGGGGTTGTAAGGCTGGAGTGCCAGCACAGGCTCCCTGCTGAGGAGGGAGAAAGGGAGCGGGCTGAGCTCTAGCTTCAAAAGGGCCATATCTGGCTCCATAGTGATTCATATTTGGATCGCAAGCCATAGGTTGCAGACACCTGTGATACGCTCTCTTCACTAGATGGTCTCTTATTACCACTATCGCAAATGATGTCCCTATATACAAAATGGCAGTAGCTTCATTAACAGTAATTGTAAATGGATATTTGACTATCAAATGAAATGTAGAACATATATGACCATGTGAGCATTTTGCATAAGGCAAACAGAGTGTGTATAGCCTTCTCTTTTCAACGTTTTTTTGTCCACCCTAAATCTTTCAAAAAAGCATAGCTATGTTTAGTAGGAACAGATTTTTCTATATACCTGGAGAAACGTGCCCTTTATTCTAAGTTAAGTTTATTCTAAAGCCCTATGGACTTTGGTAACCAGAACAGCATCAAATTTGGATACAAAGCAAATTATGAATAATTTTCAATATATAGCAATGTGCAATTTCTAAAAGAAAGTTTTTTCAGACATTTCTTGGGTTACTGAAATCGGCTATTTGTTCAACAAATTTTTTTTAGGATTTTCAGCCTTAGTTTTGCTGGAAAAATTGCAGTTAGACAGAAATCAGAAATCCTTGGTGTCTTGTTAATTTGCAAGCTTTTTTTGTTTGTTAATAAGGCAAAGAATTTAAAGGGAATGAAAGTGGGAAAGGGAATGTGGGTAATACATTTTTTCCTGACACATATTAACTTTATTTATGTCATTATTTTCTGACTGTGTATTCTGACCTCAGTTGGGAAATGTTCTTGTTCATTATAGGCTAAAATATTAGATATTACACACTGTTTTAAAAGTATTGCTGTTCCTCAGGAAACGTTTTCCCTATTCTGTCTTATTGCACCTAAGGTGATTTGTGTGTGTGTTTGGGGGGGGAGGGTGTTGTCTCACAAAGATTTTTAATCTATTCCTGTATTTACCAAAATGGGGAATTTTGTGATCTGTGTTAATTGCTTTAATTGATTATATGTCAGTAATTCTTTTAAAGGATCAATACAAAGATAACTGAAGAGACCTTTAGTATGATATAAGAAGAGACTAAGTTATTGGCCAATAGACATTTCTCTGTTCATGCAATTAATACTCGCCATTGTAAAGCTTCAGATCCTCCTGAGTAACAACAGCATTTGCTCCCCAAACAACTAATTTGTAGATAAGGGTTGGATGTTTCGCAGCTGCTATGAGTGCTGTAATCCCACCGTCACTCCATCCCAGCAAAGAGAACTTCTTAAACTTCAGTGCCTTGATTGGTGTGAGAAAATTACAGTACAGTGAACATCACTGGCCTTCACTACTAACCAGTTGTATCTACCTGCAGTCAAATGTGTCTTGACAATTAATACCTTCAACCAACATCTCCACAAGGGGGTCCTGTCAGAACAGCTATACCATGGTATGGCAAAGGATTAGTAGTGTAGTCAGAACCAAAGTCTGCAGAAAGCAAATAGTTCTGAGGGCTTGTTCACACAGAAAAGTTAAGTATAAGCTATGATGGGACTTTAAACTGATATACCATATAAAATCCCAATGTGGACACAATTATTCTGGAAATCCTACTCTTCATTACTAGGGCTGGTTCTTTAGCTACGTTAACATACTGTATTTGTGAGACTGTATGAACAAGTTAATTTATGCTTCATATGTAGGCTTGGCAACATTTTATTTTGTAATCATTTCTACCATTTTTAATGTTTATCAATTTAAATTTTCAATTGTAGGAAATTATGTGGGGGTCACACAATTATTTAATTACTGTAAATGTTGAGATTCAGAAAAGATAAAGCTTTATAGCCAATAAAATACAAATTGTCAACAGCTCATCTCAAAATATACAAAGCAAACAGTCTTAAATCAAATTCTAATACGTTCTCAAACAGCATTATTCTTTGCCTCTCTGTAAATTGCTATTGATGGAAATTATTTTTTCATCAGTTTGTGTAAAATGAAATCAATGTTTATTGACCTCTACTGATGAAAAATTGAATCCTTCCAATCTTATTCATAAGTGAGATTTCAATAATCCTTTAATATATGCACTTATAAACATGCATATTTTCAAAAGTAGAATGTACACTATAGTTTTCTGTTCTCAAAAATATCTAGTCAGTTATTCTCTTAACTTTAGCACTGATGAAATGTGGATGGGATGTGGCCCTGCTTTCTACCAGGTTGACTACAAGGTATCTGATTATGTACTCCTTTTAAGGAGAGCATCTTTTTCCTCTGAGAAGCAGGTAAAATGGGAGTTCCAAGCTTTCACACTTGGAAGCCTGTCACCTGCATATGATCAGGGATGTAATAGTATAGTTGATTAACCGATAAGCAGAAGCTTATAGATTAATGCTATAGACTACATGCATTTCCCCTCCACCCCACCCCCCATCCCTTTCCAGTAATTTTTTTAGCAGGCTGGCTAGCAACCCAGCTCAGTCCTGGCTTGCACTGGGTCCTGGACAACCCCCACTGCGGCTCTGCATTTAAAGTGTATTAGGAGCCAGGTAGGCAGACAGCCTGGCCCAGTTCGGGCCCGGGAGCTCAGACCCCTCCCCCCTGGATGGGGGCTGCCCGGGGACTATAGACTAGTTGACTAACCAATAAGAATTCATGAGGTTAATCGACTATTCAATAAACCAATATTTAACATCCCTACTTATGATAGCATTTTTGTTCTGATTGGCCAGAGCAGTACTGGATTTTTATGTTTGTCTGCATATACATTGCAGCAAGGAACAGCTGGATTTCACAACTAGGGAAAAACATTTCTCACGTTTCCTGTCAGACTAATTTTGGTTCAACTAAACTCCTCATGCATCATATTTTAGGAAGACTGCATTTTCAATTTCCCAGGGTTCTGCAAACTTGCTACTGTTAAAAGAAATAACTGGTTTCACTGTCCAAACCATGTCTGATATTTTTGGAACACGTTATATTGTCAGAATTCTTAACATGGCCAGAGATATCATATGGTTTAACATAAGGAATTCCACTCACAATTTGCCACTATAGTAGTTAACATTTTATTGTTAGGGTTTCCTTTAACATTAATTTGGCACAGTCATTATAAAAACAGAACAAAACTGCATAACATATTGTTCCCTTTATGATTCTATAAATCAGTTTAAAAAAATGGAGGAACAATGACAGACATGAATTCTTTGTAGGAGTGTAAATTATATTCATTGTGATTTTAGGAAAACTCTGACTCCCCATTCTAACTACTTCAGAAATAGACCTTACAATGGAAATGTTTCAGTTTAGTTTGCATGATCAGATGTTAAACCTTTTCACTATGACATTTTGTAAGACTGCATCACCACTAAAGAATTCATCAGCTACAATCATTAATGGTAGCTCTTGTTTTACCATCTATAGCAATATGTCTCAAAGTGGTCCGCGGATCCACTCTGATAAGGCTGTTACTGGGCTACTCTGATTTGTTTATTTATTGGCTCTGTAGCCACAGAGCCTTGTGGCTCCCATTGGCTTCAGTTCGCCGTTTGCAGCCAACGGGAGCCGCGGGAAGCAGCATGACCTGGGCTGCTGCTTCCTGCGGCTCCTCTTGGCTTCAAACAGTGAACTGCAGCCAATGGGAGCCACAAGGCTCTGTGGCTGGAGAGCTGGTAAATAAACAAACTGGAATGGCCCAGTAGAAGCTCTCTTAGGCTATGTCTACACTGGCGCGATCTTGTGCCAGATATATGCAAATGAGGCTAAGCGTGGAATATCGCCGAGCCTCATTTGCATATCTAATGAGCCGCCATTTTTGAGGAAGAGACTCTTGCGCCAGAAGGAGCTGTCTACACTGCCCCTTCTTGCGCAAGAAAAACCCTCTTGCACAATGCCGTTATTCCCGAAAATAATCAGCATAGAGGCATTGCGCAAGAGGGTTTTTCTTGCGCAAGAAGGGGCAGTGTAGACAGCTCCTTTTGGCGCAAGAGCCTCTTCCGCAAAAATGGTGGCTCATTAGATATGCAAATGAGGCTCAGCGATATTCCATGCTTAGCCTCGTTTGCATATCTCTGGCGCAAGATCGCGCCAGTGTAGACATAGCCTTAGAGTGGGTCCGCGGACCACTTTGAGAAACACTGATATATAGCTTAGTTTTTCTGGGCTTTATGTAGTGATAAAGTCACAAACATCCTGGGGCAAAATATTTTGGAATAAGAACATACTGCTTACTTACATAGTTAATTCCCATGGCTAAATCTTCTGTGTGATAAAAGGGAAATGGAAGAAAAAACAAGCTTCATAAGCAGAACGTCTTCATCCATTTTAAGTGCTTTGCATAATTTAATTTAATATCAGCAATTACTGTTATAAAACACATAATCCTTGATTTTGGCCCTCCCCACCAACATTAAGGAAAACAGAGTTACCATTATCTCTAAACATTATCTCAAAACAGAGTTACCTGCATCAGATCAACAGCATCTCTTGCATCCCTTTCAAAAAAATCAGGCGGAAAGTCTCGAACTGGAGGGATGGAATGTCCATAGCCTCGAGGATCCCAGGCTACTATTGTGAACAGCTGCTTGTTCATAGATTTGAGCTGTGGTCCAAAATCACTTTGACTGCTCCCTGAAAACATGATATCTTTATACTAGGGCTGTCAATCAATGGGCGTTAACGCCTGCAATGAATGCAGGGAAGAATTAATGCGTTAAAAAAATGAACGCACGTTAATTGCAGAGGGCGGCAAACCAGCATGAGCTGCTCCGGAGACCGTCTCTGGTAAGGTGCAGTAATGCAAACTGCCACCAGAGAGCGCACGGAAAAAAGAAGCAGCGAGAAAGGAAAAAAATCTGAAGACGTCCCAACTCCAAAGGAGAAGTAAACAAGAAGTAAAGACCCTGACACACATCCCTCTCCCCTCCCAGGTGACCATATTTTTAAAAATAAAACAGCCTGGGAGGCTTGCCCAAGCCGTTGCCCCTCCCCCCGGCAGGGGTCACCCAAGCCACCCTCTCTTTGCCTCCTGGGGCTGGGACTGATCCTCCCCCCACATCTGATTCTGGGGCTGAGTCCCCCCTCCTGAACTCTGCATTGCCCATGGTGGGGTCTACCCCCCAGCCTAAGGGCTGACCTCTCCCCTGAGCTTGGGGGCTGCCTCCCACCCCTGAGCCCTGTGCCACCTGCAGCTGGGGGCTGAGCCCCCCCCCCCGAACTCTGCACTGCCCACGACAGAGTCTACCACCCTCTGGCTCTGTGCTGCCTGCAGCTGGAGCTGAGCTAAAAAAGGACTCTTTTGAATAGGACACAAATATATTGATTATATAGAAGAATTTATTGAATTATTCCAGACATTGACACAGTTCTGCTGTGTTTTCATGATCAATAGGGATTAGGGCTGTCAATTGATGTGCGTTAATGCCTTTGAGGCAACGGGGCAGCGTTTCCAAGGGACAGCGAAATGTGGAGCTTGGTATCAGCTGCAGTCCTCAGCTGACCCTGGGCTCCACCTTGCACTGCCCCTTTGAAGTGCTGCTCTGGCGCCGCCGCAAAGGGGCAGCGCTGCACAGAGCCTGCAGTGTGCTGGTGACTCCAGCTGACCCCAGGCTCCCACGGTGCTGCCTGTTGGAAAAGCCAGGGCAGTCTTTCCAAGGGGCAGCGTTGCACGGAGCCGGGGTCAGCTGAGGACTCCAGCTGATCTCGGGCTTCAGCAGTGCTGGCCCTTTGAAACGCCACCGCAGCACATACGCGATTACATTTTTTTAATCGCTTGACAGCCCTACTCTATATATTAATCACTACTTTACAGCTACCCCATACATATTACAAATGAAGGTGGAGCAACGCCCACTTTAAAATAATTTGAAAGTTGAGATAAATCCACAAGAACCAAGTACCTTTCTCAAACTTACTATAACTAGGAATTGAAACTAACAGAGGATCAGTTGTTCATTAAAAACCTTTAGTAGTATTCTAATACATTTGAAGGAAACTAATATAAAAAAGCATTCAATCTCGCCTACTGAGTAAGACTTCATCAATTCACTTAGTTGGGACACATTTCAATGAAAAAACTTAGCTAAATGGCCTGTACCATGACCACTGCTTAATCATGACAGTACAAATAAAAATGTTACTGAATGAAGATATTTCTTCTAAGAGGTATCAATGGGTAAATAAGGTAATATACTCATTTTAAGAGTTTTCTGTTGCACCCATTACTGTAGGATGTAAGACCTTGATTTGGCGATATTTTTCAGACTTATATTTTCACACATTTTTAAATTAATAGGGTGCCAGGAAATCAGTTGGGCTGTTGAGTGCAGAGGATTCTCTTGGACTACAATCTCAATGAATGCAAGGGCTGAGATAGCAGTTTTGTGATCACACTTTGTATCCCCAGTATTATACATCAAAAGAATGTAAATCCAAATTTTATCCAAAAATCGCTCTACAATTCTAGAATTTAAAAGAAGCTGGTCAAATACTTTTAACACTCCTATCAGAATACTCAAATACCTGCTTTTACAGTAGTAACTAGTAACTGGAGACATGACAGAACCAGTGGAAGTTTATGACAGCACATGGGCTCTGAAAAAGAATTCTATTACCTCCACCGTGTACAGCATGGTGCAATTAGCTGATTATAGTAAGGGATAAGTTTTCTTCCCTTGCAACAACGTTTAATACCACTATCAGAAGCAGAATACAGAGTAAATGGAGAAGCACTGGACTGACCTGGTATTATAAATCTGGTACTAATTTTATTGATAGAAAGCACTGTGATCCAAATGCTTGAAACAGTTAAAAAGTGGGTTGCTTTATTTTAAGGACACCTTAGGAATAGTTGAACCACTTATTAAAACAACTCCTAATCAATAGGCTCCTTTGGTCAACAGATTGCTTATAACTGCCTATAATAAGTCTCATGTCTCTAATATGCTATTCATCATTTAACATTTTATAAAATTGCATCAAAAAGTATTTGTCATTTTTTGCATAACATTAAAACATGCCTGTTCTAAGATATTATATGCCAAGCTTCAGCCCAAAGAGATTTAAAACATGCAAAACAACAAAATCTGCAACTACAGTTTTAGTGATAATAATTAAACTATACCTGTGCACATTTCAAAATAAAACTATGTATACATTTGGGATGTGAAAGGTTAATTGGTTAACTGGTAAGCTTCACCCTTAATGAGTGAGGCTTTCTGGTTCCAGTTAACTGGTAGGGACAGGCCTGGCTCTGCTCCCGGGAAGGGGGGGGGGGGGGCTTCGCTGCGGCTTCTGCCATATAAAGCTTATTTAAGCTTTGTACTGCAGAGCCTGCAGTGTGTGTAACTGCTATGGTTTTTAGTGGTTACGCAGTTACATTTTTAAATGCATTTTTACATCCCTACTATACATTGCAAAAATCAATTTTGAATTCACATGTGGGCCTTTCTAGACTCCTCTTAAAACAGGATCAATATCAATAATGAACAATTTAAGAATTATTATTTCTCATACACCATTAGCTCCTTTTCTTCCTATTTTTTGCCACCATTTCTCCAGAAATACGTTCCAAATTTATATATTTTTAAAAATATTTTGTTACAAAGTATGTCAACAAGAAAAACTGTACCCCACTTCGTATATTTCAATAATCTATGGCCGTGATCTAGCAACCTACTTAAGCATATGCATAATTTTAAGCATATGGGTAGATCCAATGATTTCCTGTCAAGAAGTGATAGAAATGTAGCCGTGTTAGTCTGGTGCAGCTGAAACAAAATACAGGACTACTTAGTGCTACATAGTCCTGTATTTTGTTTCTGTCAAGAAGTGGCACTAAGCAAATGAGCAGCAGCATTGTGCATCAGATTTATGCACTTTCTAGGGTGTTTTAAGGTACAGAGTGTTGCATCATAGTGACTCAATCTAGAGATGACAAAGGTAGCAATTATTGTGGCAAGATCAGTATCCAAAAGTAGAGGTTGCAACTGCTAGCTAGATGTTCCTGGCTACTGACACATTATGAGTCTCTGAAAGCAGCTGAGAATTGAAAATACAACCAAAAGGTGAACATATGCTCTTGTTCAAAAACCCAATATAATTGCTGCTATTTTTCCCCTTCAGGAGAAAAGGTCTTGTTTAAACAAGATGTTAATGCTGCCATCAGTGTGCTCATTATTATAGCTGGAACTGGAAGACACCTATACTTTTTTTTAGAGATTATCATTCTTCAGTCCTTATATACTACAGTATAAAACACAATAGACCAGACACTATTGTTTTGCACCTTGTGTGGTCATTTGCACCTGTGTAAAGTGAACATAAGAATGGCCATATTGGGTCAGATCAAAGGTCCGTCTAGCCCAGTATCCTGTCTTCCAACAGTGGCCAATGCCAGCTGCTCCAGAGGGAGTGAACAGAACAGGTAACCATTAAGTGATTCCTCTCCTGTCATCCATTTCCAGCCTGTGACAGAGGCTAGGGACACTATTCCTACCCATCCTGGCTAATAGACATGGATGGTCATACCCTCCATTAATTTATCTAATTCTTTTTTGAACGCTGTTAAAGTCCTGGTCTTCAGAACATCCTCTGGCAAGGAGTTCCACAGGTTGACTGTGTGCTGCATGAAGAAAAACTTATTTTTGTTTGTTTTAAACCTGCTACCTATTCATTTCATTTGGTGACCCTTAGTTCTTATGTTATAGGAACAAGTAAATAACTTCTCCTTATTCACTTTTTCCACACCAGTCATGATTTTATAGACCTCTATCATATCCCCGCTTAGTCTCCTCTTTTCTAAACTGAAACGTCCCAGTCTTTTTAATCTCTCTTCATATGGGACCCGTTCCAAACCCCTAATCATTTTTGTTGCCCTTTTCTGAACATTTTCCAATGCAAAGTGGACGTACAGCATCACTGAATCAGAATGTTAGCGGTTTACACCCACTTTGTGCTGGTGTGAGTGACTACAGAAGGTGCAAGGCCATGGAGATTCAGACCTAGAATGTTTGCATCTATAAGGTTCTGGTGTTCTAAATAAGAATAACTTTGTAAATCTGTAACTGCTTAAAATTGATTTTTCTTAACTCTATTACATATACCAAATTCTACTTTTTACAAAATTAATGCATAAAAAATAAAATGTTGCTGAGAAAGATCTACAAAAAATATGAAATAGCTTTAGAAAAACCAAGAAAAAAAGTACTGATATCAAGTCCTAATATGATAGAAATTACTGACCTAACATTCCAGGAAGCAGCAGAACTGCATGATCTCCTTGTCCTGTCTGCTGATAATGCAGGTGCACTCCATTCACTTTGATTTTAGCAGACGTTATTGAAGTACTAAATGAAAAGAAAATTATTCAATAAGATAATATCTCATTACGGTGCAGTTTTTCAATGACTATGCAGTAGTTACTAATGCTAGACACTGACAGCACAGTCATATTTAAAGGGTTCTATTTGCCTTTGTGTAGGAGGTAGGTTTGGGTGTGGATATGTGTAAGAGAAAGAATCAAACACAGATTGCTTACTGGAAAATAGAGGAAGACTATATGGGAAGTCAGGCATGTGACATTTTTACTTCATATTATGCAGTTCTGCAAAGTGTCTCTTAAAATAAGTTGTATTTTTTGGAATAAAAAGGAAATTTTGCAAACCTGCATCACATTATAAAATAGGACACCTCTTTCTAAACACCTCCCTCCTTCCCAATACATAACCCTCAGAAATTACACTTGCTACCCTCCCAAGCATAGAGGATGACAGGACACATTGCTTGGCATAGGAGCCAGTACTCTGTGGCAAGATAGAACATTGGGAGCTCCAAAAAAGAAAAGAGGTAAGTGCTAAATTTTGAATGACCTTCTTAGCTTGGCTATTGGAGGTGTGCAGCATGTTACTAACTTACTAGAATTTTGTTAAAATCCTTGGTCTATCACTTTTCAGCATTTTGTTCTGCACAGTACCCAAATGAAGTGACAGATAGAGTAAGAATAAAAGCAGAAAAATGGTTAGTTCTAGTTTATAAGGTGGACTGCAGATCCACAAAGGGAAGCAAATGGGGAATAAATCACTTCCCTTGCTGCCTTGAGCAGACTACTTGAGTATAGACATATAGATTAAAGGAGCACGCATTCCTATTTACTACCTGCCTTGCCCCTTGAGTAGATGAGTTAAGAGACAAGGTGGAGAATGTTGGCTTTGGAATTGGCCAGTGAAGGTAAGCTAAGACAGCATGCTAGGGATAGGAATATGCTGTCTCCCCTAAGTGCAAAGAGGTAACACTTCCACTTGTATGGTTCCAATGTAATCTTTGCTGCTGGCATTTTTTTTTAAATTACTGTGTTGTAAGCATGTTTAATGGTGGTGGCTTTGAAATGTTTACATTTTATACTGATGGTAGTGCAATAATAGGAGATTTTAAGAAGAAAAAAATCAGTGTAACTACAGCCTTAAGTGCCCACAGAAGTAAAAATAAACAAAAAGGTTAAAAGGAAATGTCATGGTATTAAGGAGCTGCTTCCAAATGGCGGCTGCTGTTGAAACTCATTCTCTGCTGTTACATACCAGAATGTGGTTTATGGTTACATTATGTATGATCCACAAATTGTGTAATGAAAAAACCTGCAACTGGGGGTGGAGGAGGAAAATCTCATCATACAATGCAATTTAATATAATCTCAGCAGAGGGTATTGTTCACTTAGAAAATTCATTACTATGTAAAATGTTCCAACAGGAAGAAGTGGCACTACAAGATTATGAAAGTCAGTCACAAGCATAGGAAAATTAACAGTACAGACAAAGTCTAAAACATGAAAAGATGTGTATTTGCATAGTTTGGAATTCTGATATCACCATCAGTTAATTCTTAGAGAGAACATAGCTACATTTTAGAGACTGTTGGGTCTCTGCTAACCCATTACATATTTGTGGGAATATAAATTAATTTAAACTGTAATATATATATATATATATATATATTACTATTTAGAATATTAGTTGGCTTTAGGCACTAAATGTTTCACAAGTGTAATCTGTGAACAAGAACATGGTGCACTGAAAGTGATTATTTTTCCCTCCTTAAGTGTCTTTGAACTGACTTTTGAAGCCAGTTCGTTTCAAGTGGCCGGAGCACACAAAGGAGGTATTAGCACCATTTTGAGTCATAACCTGTTTTCTGCTCTGAATAGCAAAAACCTTGCTGAATATTGAGGAAATGGAGTACAAAACCATTTCCCATTGAAGAGTCAAGAAGATAACTGGATTACTTTTACTTTTGTGTAAACTTGTATTCTGGCAGCATAAGAACTCAAATATGCAAGTGTGGGAGCTTTCTTTTATTCTACTCTCTGTAGGATCTTATGCAGCTCTCATCACTGTAGTACCTGAGCATCTTACAGTAGTGCATTAAGTGGCATGAGTTACCTCAGGCTGTTTTCTTTCCATCTCCCACCCTCTTCTCAAGGTCAGAACTGTGTGTGCAGATGGTGGATTTTCTTTTTTTTAGTATGCTCATTATATGTTGTGTTTGGAGAAAGCAAGATCAAAAAAGTGCACCTTGCACTTGGCATGGAATATGATGATTGTTCCGGTGGTCCTTCCACAACATCAGACCAAGCACAGATGAGCCTTACCTTTCCAAGTTATATCTTCACTGCAGAAAGAAGTGTGTTTTTACATTGAGAGAGCTAACCCGGATAAGCTATGTCAATGACAATTCTAGCGGAGACAAAGCAAACAGGTAGTCTTTTATTATCTGAACTAGCTACATCAAGGTAACACCCATCTGTGCTGTGTGTCTACTAGGATTTTACATCCAGAAAGCTACTTCAAGTTAGCCAGTACAATGTAAAATTGTAGTGAAGTCATAGCCCTACTCTTCACCCTACTACACTCAGTCCTGACCAGTCAAGGGAGCACCTGCCAGTGGCAAAAATTCTGTTTTTAGAAAAGCATTCAATCATGCGCTTAAGCCCATCCCTATTCAGGAAAGCACTTATAAGCCCCATTGACTTCAGGGACTTAAATATTTGTTTAAGCACTTTTTTGAATAATGTGAGTGTCAACCAGAGCTTCTGAGCCCTCTTTCCTCCTATGGGTAATTTCCTGTTGCAGGACAAAGGAACAGTCACTTCAAACTATAAGGACAGCTTCCTCAGTGACATACCCTCCTCCTTGCTTTTTCTCCATGAGCTTCCTAGTGCTCCATAAGATTTACCTAATTTTACATCTATTAGTTAACATGTGTAAAGTTGGAATTCTATGTTATGGTATGACAGCACCAGCACATAGGAGTATTTGGATTCAAAGACAGACTGCCAACAATCCCACAAAAAGTTTGTGCTTTAACCTGGTATTAATACTGTGTACTGGAGGGTGAAGAGAGGGAACAAGCCATTTGCGAAGAGAGTGGAATGAGAGACTGAGATATTTATTCATTTTCTCATTTCAGCAAAAATGCTTTTTCTAAGCCATAATGAAAGAGGGAAATAACACCATTGAGCAAACAAACTTCTATTAGCATATTTGCACTTTGTTATTTAAATAGGATACTAGGTATATTTACAACATAACTAGGTATGTTTTACAACAGCTGACGTTCCCTCTAGGCGCCTAACAGGAGGAGACCTCCCGCGCTCTCCTTGCCCCCAGGCCAATCAGGGCCTGGAGGCAGGGGAGCACATGAAGTGTCCTCGCCCCTGCAAGAGTGTGCAGTGGCTAGAGACACACTCTGGCTGTTTTAAAACAGCCGGCATGTCTCTCTAGCCCAGGGGTGGGCAAAGGGCCCTCTGCGGGTCGGATCCGTCCTGCCAAGCCGGTGAATCTGGCCCGTGGCCACCCTGCCGCTCCCCCAACCCCAGGCCAATCAGGGCCTGGGAGCGAGAGAGCATGCGAAGTCTCCTTGCCCTCGCAAGAGTGCGCGGCGACTAGAGACAGTGCACTGTTTTAAAACAGTTGGCGTGTCTCTCTACCTGCTGCACGCCCCTGGCAGGGTGGGGA
Organism: Rafetus swinhoei; assembly: GCA_019425775.1. Taxonomy (NCBI): domain Eukaryota; kingdom Metazoa; phylum Chordata; order Testudines; family Trionychidae; genus Rafetus; species Rafetus swinhoei. The sequence goes on from CM033424.1 coordinate 116,541,614, forward strand.
CAGGATGCGAGAGACTTCATGCGCTCTCCGGCCTAGACCCCAACTAGCCTGGGGGTGGGGAGCGCACAAAGCTCCCCTCCCCCAAAGGCACGAAGCAGCTAGAGATAAACACGACTGTTTTAAAACAGCCAGTGTGGTTCTCTAGCCACCACGCGTTCTTGCGGGGGCAAGGAGACTTGGTGTGCTCCCCCGGCCCCAGGGCCTGATTGGCCTGCAGGTGGGGGAGTAGCAGGGTGTCCGCAGGCCAGATCCATTGGTTTGGCGGGCCAGATCTGGCCCGCAGAGGGCCCTTTTCCCATCCCTGTTCTAGGGTTTCACTATATATTTCTTATCTTTTAGCACAGCTATGTATTAGGCACTTACATCATGCAAAAACACACACAGGCGTTCGTATTTTATCTTTAGGATTGCCAGATGGTTTCAACAAAAATAACGGACACACTTGACATTACATCACAATCTATATTACATCTTATTTAGGAAATACCGGACATTTATATTTTCTCAATTTGTTTCCCGAACAGAAAGCTCAAATACTGGACTGTCCGGTTAAAAATTGGACACCTGGCAACCCTATTTATCTTCCAATTACTTTATATCCTAATAGTTGCAGTTGTCTTCTAACTTACCTCACTGTAAAAAACAAACAACACATATTGACTCCTTTTTCTTTGGATACTTCGTTGTATTACTTTACCTGCCTTAAATATGGTGGATGAAATCTTTATCCAATTAAAGTCAATGGGAATTTTATTTGCTTTTTTGCAGGAATGCTACTTTAAAGCATTATGGTTGGGAGAACTTTTCTTTCTATACCATTCACAAAATATCTTCATGATTTAGTGAGATTTTTCAGCTATTAAGCTTGATATTATGCTTAACTCTGCTATACACAGAGGCTGGCATTGCCCCATAGTTTACATTCAGGACTGAATGACTTTTATTTTAAATCCTTTCTCATAAAACAAACCATAATGAACAGACAATGGCTGTGCAGATGCCTATTCTTAATTCATGACAGTGGGAATAAAACTGCAGCCTTTCATTCACCAGAAGGCCCAGATTATAGGTAAACTAAGTGTTTATGTAACACAGTAGCTTGGGGCGGACAAGATCGGGCCCGTGAGCCTGATCTGCCCCACCAAGCCATTTGATCTGGCCTATGGCCCGCCCTACCATGCCCACCCCCAGGCTAATCAAGACCTTGGGAACCACCAGCTGTTCAAAATGGCTTGTGGTTCCCTCTAGGTGTCGCACGCCCTGGCAGGGCAGGAGCGGAAATCTTCATGCATTCCCTTGCCCCCAGGCCAATTGGGACCTGGGGGCGGGGGAGTACATGAAGTCTTCTCCTGCACCAGGGGTGCACACTGCCAGAGGGAACTGCCAGCTGTTCAAAATGGCTGGCAGTTCCCTCTGGCCACCCTGTGCTCCTGGCAGTGGGAGGGGGAAGAGACCTCCCGTGTTCCCCTGCTCCCAGGGGGAGTGCACAAAGTCTTCCCTCCACATGAAGTGCCTAGACGGAACCGCCCCTTCCACCTGAGGCCCTGCCCCTTCCGGGGCCAGCCCACAGCCACTACCAGCGTTGATGAAATGCCTCCCCTCTACAAAAATTATTGCCTACCCCTGCAATGGTTGACAATGGCACATACCAAACTAAGGTCCTGATCCTGCAATTAGATCTATGTGAGTCACCTACACAGTTCCTTTGAAGATTGGGATGCAAGTCCAGAAGTGGTCTTCAGGACTATGGCTCAGACTGGAAGAGTCATTATGCCATTTATAACTTAAGGAACTTTGACTACCTGTTAAGGACACATGTTTTAACATATTAATTTGACTACTGAAACTGATCAACCAAGCTTTCTGTTACCTACTGTAAATATTTATACATATAAACCAAGTTTCATAACTAACTGTGATGCAGCTAAATGTTTGAGCATAGGATAAGAAATGTAGCATGTCCTTAGCCCATTTTTGAACAAGATTAATTAATAGAAAATATAGCTCACTTGCCTTTTGACTTAAGAATTCCATTCCATACAGGTTATTTGACTATATCTTTCATCATGACAAATGAGGAACATTTAATATCCCATTACTTGAAATCATTTAAAAAATTAAACAAAAAGGAAAGAAGAAAAGAAAAACCTGCCTAACTTTACTACTGACAAAACATAATCACTATCCACCTGTTGCCTTTTTTTAAATGGGCCCTGAAATGGTGTTTTTACAGACCTCTGGGGAAAAACTATACTGCTTTCCTGTTTCATGTTGCACTTACAAATTCTAAAGCCTTTCCCCTTGACCTATTTATTAATTTCATGTAAAGTGGCCTTTCACTAAATGTGTGATGCTGCCTCACACTTGCTCTTGAGCCAAGTAAAAAGACTACTATCTTGGAATTTCATAACCAGTATATACAGACCTTTTTATTTGGATGAAGACTAAATGAGGGACTGCACCACAATCTCAGGAAATCATCACATTACTGTGAAGTTAATATGTAACCATTTGGGGATTGCAGAATCAGTAAGTCAGTCAGTAAATCAAAATGCTAATCTCAAAACATTAACTGCTCTATTTTTTTCAACAGGCCTGAAGTACTCCTACTTAGAATAGGTAATGTTCAGAATATTACTGGTTTATCAAAAAACATTAGGCATAATATAAAATTACTATTGAAGCATGAAAAATAAGAGCAATATTATTGCCTTTGAGAAAAACAATCACCTCATGCATGTCTTTTATAACTGTTAAGATAAATTTGCAGTTTTGTTTCTCTTTCCTAGGCATCTTAGAGATTCTCTGCTCTTTACATTTTCGTCCTTGTTTTTGATAGGTACAAAGAGCAGACTGTATGCACAAGATCAGATAGATCAGTGCCCCATAAAGCCATGATGACATGGAAATTATTTGCCCCAGTAGAGATGTTTTTTTTGGGGAGAGGAGGAGGGTTGTTAAATGGGACAAAGATGTCACTAGGAGGGTTCCAGCTCATTGGACAAAGAAACTGTGTCAGCAATGTGAGGTCAATGAAGTATGTTTTATGACTATACTATAAAGAGGTTAAGCCTGTACAACAATTTCCAGAAAAATAAAATGTGCATGCTGGACAGAAATTGTGCTAGAATCAAGCTAATTCAGATTTGATGCCCTTGACCCCATCCACCCTAACTTGCAGAGGTTGAGAATCCAGTTTTCTGCATGGTTATGTTGGCCAGCATAAACAAGGCATTGGATCTAGAGATGAACAGAGTCTGAAACCTTTTTTAAAGACGCTATGCCACATTTCACACTACCCAACATAGCCATGTATCTAGGCAGAAAACCTGTTTTTTTTTAAACAATGTTTAAAAACATTTCCTACCTGTAACATAGAGAGGGCCAAAGGCGACAGGCCCATAGCCCTGAACTTCTAGGAATTACAGTCAGTAATGCCCAGTAGCCTGTGCTGGTGAATCTACTTCTAGCACAGTAGTTCTCTGTCCCCTAAAGTCACAGGCTGAAGCCACATTTTTATTGTGTCTACAAATCATGCTACAGCCTTGTATTATCCAGACATGGGTTGCACGTTGTGGATGACAAGGGAAGGACACTTAAGTTTCAGCCCCTTACTGGGGGGCTGGGGTGCAGCTTGGCTCCCTAACCAGGGGGGAACAGGGACTCAACCCAGAGGAGAAGCGGGAGTGGGTGTGTGGAGACTAGTGACCGCTCCTTACACCAGAAGAAGGCAGGTAAAGAGACAGGCGCCCTCACCCCAAATCCCTCCAAAGCCCAGCCCCCAAGTACCCCACAGCCCCATGTCCCCCGCTTTCGCCAAAGCACCGCCCCTTCCATACCCCTCTGCACGCCCCCAGGCTCCCCAGCAGCAACAGGGGACTGACACGCCTGGGAGGCGGGGGCTGCTCCGCGCTGGCAGCGCCGCGGCCTGGCCGGGCAGAGCCGGGCCCGCTTTACCCGTAGGAGGCGGCGAGAGCAGCAGGTCCCCGGAGCTGGAGCAGCGGCGGCCCCCGGGCGGCTGGGGGTCGCGGGGCGAGGAGACGCCGCAGCAGCGCCCCGCCAGCAGCCAGCCGAGCCATGCCTGCCCCGCGCAGCCCCCAGCCCCGCCGCGGTGCTGCAAAGAGCCCGCCTCCTGGCTCCCGCCTCGCCCCGCTCGGGCCGCTCCCTCCCGCATGCCTGGCCCGGCCCCGCTGGTTGGGCCGGTGGCTGGGCGAGAGCTGCGGGAGGCCTGGGGAGAGGGGCTGCTGGAAGTGGCACGAGGCCCCTGGTGCAGGAGCTGGTCCCAAGAGCAGCCTTGTTTCCATCCTCCCGCCTCCCTCTGCCCCGCACGCCCACAGGGCCGGTGCCCCAACGCTGAGCGAGCGGCACTGCGACCTGGCACAGTAGGCGGAAGAAGTGCCATGTAAGTGCAGCTGCAAGGGCTGCAGGGCCACCCCAGTGACACCCCTCCGCCCCCGCTTCCTCGTTGTCCCCTGGAAGGCCCAGTGCTGGTGACTTGGCACCCTTGTGCTTTGGCCGACTGAGTGTATAGCCCTGCCACCCTCCAGGGATGGCTTTGGAGCCCACTGCTCAGAGCTGTGCCCCTGCTGCTCACACCATGGCCCATGCCACCAGACAGCTACATCCAGGTACAGTGCTCAAATCGAAAGTGTGACAAATGGGAACAAGTGGTGGGAAGTAATAGGTGACTATATAAGAAAAATCCACAAATATCAGGACTGTTCCTATAAAATCAGAACATCTGGTCACCTCATACCAAGGTGGCCCTTCCCAAGGAGTGTGAGGCCCAGGTGGCACACACAGCTACACTTGAGTTACCTTAAGATGTGATTTTCCAACCAATTAATTATGGCTTTGTTTACACTACATAGTTTTATTGCCAAAAACTGCCTTTAGGCAACAAAACAGCAAGAGTGTACACACTTCAACAGGAGTTTTGTTGGGGAAATATCCCCAGTTTCAGCAAGAAAAACTTCTACCCCTACCTGAGACTTTTTTTCTTTTCCCCTCCTTTTATTGTCAACAAAGAGCATAGACACTGCTGTTTGTTTTGTCAAAAGAACTGGCTTCCTCCATATCTCATAATGCTTGTCCTGCTCAGAGTTTTGTGCTCTGCTGCCCTGCAGGCATGTGCCCCTCTCCTTTCATAGCTCTGGGAAGTATCTGACAGCTGAGTGTGTTGCTCTGGGGATCAAACAAAGAGGAGTTCATGGACTGCTCCTGTTCTACGCTGCACTAGGAATACAGCCGCAGGACAGTGTTCTGCTACTTTGACATTCCTCAGCATGGAGCGCTCACAGAGCTACCCATGATGCCAATTCTGGCAGCTGAGGAAGCTGTGAGAGAACTCAGAGGGAATCCCAAGATGCGCAGGGATCAGCTCTGCCTTTCCACAACACTGCACCGTGGGACATATATGTGAGCATTTTCACAATGTTGATGATGGTGCCACCCTAGCGTAGACGTGACCTGTCAACAGGGGAACTTCCTCTGCTGATAATTTTGTTTTGTTGGCTTTTGGGTGTCGACATAAATTTTATTGACAAAAACTGGTAGTGTAGACCTATCCTTAGTGCAAACTTTTTAAACGTATGGGACAATAATGTTTCCTTGTAAATTCTGTACTTCAAGAAATTCTGTAATTTGTATGCTCTATCTTCAGCATGACTAGAAAGTTCATGCCCCTGCTTCTGATTAATTAGCCTGAGATGAAATGCCCCACAAAGTCTTTGCTTTGGCTCTGGCTTTTGGTTTTCCTTTCCCTTTTCATAAGCATACAACACCAAATTTACTCCCATCATTGAAGGAAAACTACATAAATAATAATAAATATTATCATAATAAAGAAGGCAATTCTTTTAATGTCAATTTACAGTTGTTTCTATACCTGATAATCAATATTGCTCTTACACTAGGTACTTTGTATTATTTTTAAACTTCTGTATTTTCATTATAAAATTTATTTTTTTAAAAGTTATAAAAAGAACATTTAATAAAATAAGGCACTGTGAGCTATGATGATCTCCTGGGGATATTGGCTGTGCTTAGAAGAGTTGAGTTTGGTTTTGTTTTCAGTCCAAACCTTAAATGCGGTGTGAGAAAATTCATGATACCACATGTTCACTAATGTGAGATTTACATAGCTGCCATACTTCTTTTAGGCAGTAATTAAGTCACTTTAAACACAGCTAGCGGTATGCTTTGAGGTAGTACTTCGAAAGTTTTTTAGATCCAAATTTTCCTCCCTCCCAGTTGACAGTGCCTTCCCTTCCATGTTACTTCTCACGACATACACAATTCAGATTTTATGTTAGCTTTTTTGTCCTTGCACAAAGTTTATTAGATAAAACTATTATCTTCATTGTAAAAGGAAGTGCTTTTTCTCCTTCTCTGAAGACAGGATTTTCAACATGGTCATGTCTTTTCGAAAATTTAATATTTTGAGCTACAGGATATCTGTATATACTTCTTGACAGAAATATGTGCATGTTCTAGACAGGTGTCTTTCATGCAGCACTTCTACAAAACTATTTCATGTTCTTAGTAAGAGGATCTTCAAATAAAAATCTCAGTCATTTCCACCTAGTTTCCAGATCCTCTACTCCTGGTTCATTTTTATCAAATCGTTAAGGAGATCTATTCTCTTGCAGCCATAGAGGGCTTTGGCCAGCTTTCCTACGGTAGGCCCTTTGTAACCTTCACTCATAACCCATTTCTGCAGCATTTGGTAAACTTTTTCTTTGAGTCCATCTCTTTCGTAGTCATGGTCAATTTCATCAATCTGTGGTTCACTGAATCCCAGTTTACGAGCACAATGTTTCCACTGTTTAGCCAAATTTTCTCTCACTAGATTCAGATTACTTTCAGAGAGGATAGAGGTGCTATCTGCAAAAAGAAAGACCAGTGTAAGAAGACTGCTTTGTTCAAACTCTCCCTTCCCTTTGAATGTCTCTCCCTAAAACATGGTCATAGTAATGACAGGACTATGGGTGGCTTTCATGTAAGCAGTTGGTTTAATGATGAAAGAAGAGTACTGAATGTCATAATGCTCCTGGATCTGCTACTGTTTTGCCTTTTTTGACCTAGGGCATGTCACAGTTTCCTTGTGACTTTCTTTAATCATCTGTAAAATTAAGAGAATCTATTTCACAATGGTGATCTGAGAGTTAATGTTTATAAAATGCTTGCAATTTCTTGGATGGAAGATAATATTTTAACTTGATTAAATAAATTAAATACATCCAGTAATGATTTAAGCCAGTATTGACAAATACAAATATTATGATTTTTAAAAATAGTTCTGCCCTTCCTGTACTGAAATATTTGAACTCTATGTCAGGGGGACCACTGATCCTAGTTTTGCTTCCATTGCTCTGTTTTTTTTCCTCTGTCTTGATGTACACATCCCCACGTGCTGACTCATGAGACAGTACACTGTGTTAACATGTGGTGCTCAGCTTAATGTCAGCTTCGGGTTTTATAGAGGCAGCTGGAGAATATCATCTATGACACAGGTGAGTAAACTTTTTGGCCTGAGGGCCATACCTCAGTATGGAAATTGTATGGTGAGCCATAAATGCTCATGAAATTGAGGATTGGGGTGCGGGAGGGTATGAGGGCTCTGGCTGGGGGGTACAGATTCTGGGGTGGGGCCATGGATGAGGTGTTTAGGGTACAAAGGATGCTCCAGGTTGGGACCAAGTAGTTCAGAGGGCAGGAATGGGATCAGGGCTGGGGCAGGAGGTTGGAGTGTGCTGGTGGTGGGGGTTCTAGAGTGCAAGCTCCAGGTGGCCCTTTCCTCAAACAACTCCCAGAGGAAATGGCACATCCCCCACTCCAGCTCCTACCCAGAGGTTTGGCCAGGAGGCTCTGCATGCTGCCCTGTCCACAGGCACTACCCCCACAGCTTTCATTGGCCATGGTTTCCAGCCAATGAGAGCTGCAGAGCCAGCACTTGGGTCAGGCACATGTGCAGAGCCCCCGCCTGCTCCTTTGCAGGAGAGCCAGAGAGGGGACATGCCGCTGTTTCCAGGAGCCATGCAGATCCAAGAAATGTGAGGAGCGGGACAAGCCCCTGATCCTGTTCTCCAGCAGGAGCTCAAGGGCTGGATTAAAAGGCCTGACAGGCCAGACAGGGTCTGTGGGTCATAGTTTGCCCACCCCGATCTAATAGGTGAAGAAGTAGGGCCGTGTATGTGTGTGGGAGGCGGGGTGGATGGTGTAATAATACAAAGCAATGTTAGTACAAACCACCACTCGTGATGATTAACCTTAATTATTGCCAACTGTAATGCTATGTAATAAAAAAGGACCCAAAATGGCTAACTTCTGAATACAAAAGGGAGCATGACGCACTGTATGTTCCCTAAAGATGCTTCTCTCAGAAAGAGACTAAAGTCACCCTTCAGATTGTGCCCAGAGAATGAGGAGTGCAGAGACTCAGTGGGGGAGTGCACAGAGGACAGAGAGCTGATTATAAAGAGGAACATTATAAAAGAATGGAGGGAAATTGCTCTTACCAAATATACCCGTGCTTTCATAATATTCATAAGAGTTTTGCGTGTCGATCGGAACACTGCTTATGTATAAATTCTGTTTTTCAATTTCCATGTGGTTGTGGGCTCCAATTTGAATTCCGCTACTGTTATATATGGTGAATTTTGTATTCTCATCTGTGTAAAGGCAATTTAAGACTGAGATATAATCAAGTACATACAATTTAGAAGTCAAGAGATACAATGGCAAGGCAAAGAAGAAAGCTTTGATCCATGAGATGAATTATTTTGTATTTAAACCAAATACGGCCATGATGATTATTTTGTATTGACAATTGAAATGGCATTTCTTTGGCTATTGGAAGAACTTTTTCATTATTAATTTATGATACTTCTCTAGCAGGTGGCATTCCAGGAGTACTCTGGGTTGTACAAACACAGAGGAAGACACTCACAATCCCTACCCCTAGGAACTAACATTCTAAACTGAACAGGTGATATAGTTCAGAGACATAATTCACTAGGTGAAAGAAGAAAATCAACATTTCAAAGTAGTGGTGGTATTTCTTTAAAAAAAAGTTTGTGCGCAGGGGATGGGGAGGGAAGGAAGGTTAAGAAAGAGATGGGGAGTTCTGCGTTCATGACTTCAATGGCACTACATTGATTGACATCAATTGAGGATCCGGCCCCAATCTTCTGTGAAATATTTACTGGATTTACTATTACATGTATGAGATTTATTGTATACAGAACCGTATCTTTATACGCCTCTGCACCAGCCATTACAGCAAGACCAGCTCTGGGGGAGAAGCATTCTGTGATCCATGAAGGGCTGTGAATTGCAGATGTACAACCCTGGCACACTAGAGAAATCCTGGGCAGGAAGCTTCTGGGTGCTCCCCTATGGTTAGTGTGTCTCTGTACTGTCGTCTCTGAGGGGCTGTACCTCAGAGGCACAATAGATGACTAAATTATTGAATAGGCAAATTATTGAAGGCTAACATTCTAAGGGCATAAAGATCATGACATTCAAAATGGCAGAGTCACTACTGTAATAAACATGCTTATGGTAATCAAGGGATGAGGAGGAGAAAAACAATTTCCCTGAGATATTTTACAGGCGTAAAAACTGAGCCACAATATTGAATTAGTATTTCTTTGCATTTAACTTATATATAAAATAAGTACTATTTCAGAGTACAACCATATTAGTTCATTTTATACCATGACAATAGTTCTTGGAAGATACTTAGCTAAATATATTATAAATTGTCTTATGAGCATTCCATAAGTGAGAAAATTGCAAAATACAGCTGTGCAATTTTCAGTTGTTCAGGATTGACAGTAAAATAGTACTCCTGCTTTAAAAAATGGCTATGATTAAATGGCCCTTTCAAATCTGCCTCCTGTGTGTATACAAAGTAACATCTGCATATTTTATTGAAAATTACATGGTAATATTCAGTTTATAAAGTGCCACATACATTTACACTTCCATATACATGATTTTAATCAACACCAATAACGGCTAACAGTGATAAATATAAAATTAAAGAATAACATCCCTGCCATTGGTGAATATGTAGCAATAAACACATTTGTGGTTGGTTTACTTCATTTTAATTTAGCTATACTTGTAGTAAAAATGCTTTTTTGAAGAAAGCTTAAATACAAGTGAAAAGCAAAGCTTTTGAAGACTCATCTGGCTTGTAGTTTTAACTCTTTGAAGTGAATCTAGGTATGAAATCATGATTTCACAGTACTGTAAAACTCTGGAAAATCACGCAGTTTGTCTCTTAGGCTATGTCTAGACGGCAGTATTCTTTTGGAAGGAGCTTTTCCAGAAGTGAACTTCCAGAAAAACTTCTTCCGAAAGAGAGCGTCCACATTGCTAAAGCACATCGAAAAAGTGATCTGCTTTTTCGAAAGATAGCGTCCACACTGACTGGACGCTATTTTGCATTTAAGCTATGATTACTATGGACGGAGTGGCCATCAGGGCACCTGTGTTTTTTCCTCTTTCCTCTTCTTTCAAAAGAACTCCCTCTTTCCTGTCCACACACACCTTTCTCTGAAAGAGCTCTTTCGGAGAAAGGCTTCTTCCTCGTAGAAAGAGGATTCCTGGAAAACCCCCCCTGTTATTTCAATTTACTTTTGGAAGGATGAGATTGCAGTGTGGACATAACTCAGGTTTTGGCTGTTTTTCCGACAAAACTCTGTAGTGTAGACATACCCTCAGCTCATGATACCATCTACATATTTTGTTAGTCTTTAAAGTGTTACCAGACTATTTGTTGTTTTTAAAGTTTTTGCTCAGAGCCATGACACTTCATATATCTGCAGGGGAGCCAACAGACTTGCCAGGCCCCTGGGCAAGGTAGGGGGGATGGCTCTGCAGTCCCAGAAGAGGCAGGCCTTGGGCGGAAGGGGTAAGGATTGGGGCAGCCAGCCCTCAGTGCCTCCTGGAGCACACTGTGCTAGGCCCCCTGCCCTCACAGCCAGCCCTCAAAGCTGGCAGGAGGGAGCCCTGAAACCTTTTGAATCTCTAGCCCCTGAGGCAATTGCCCACTTTCTCCCTGCACTTTATAACACATCTACATGATGTCTTAAAGATACCTCTCTGTTTTACAAGGTATCTCACAGTTTTTAGAGGTAGAGATTTCAGTTTCACTTTTTAGTAAAGCTGGTCAACATTTTTTGAAATAAGGTTAGCATGCATATCATGTTAGCCGTTAGGAAATATCAATGCTACAGCATTTACCTGTGTTTATTCTGTGATGTACAGGTGTAGTAGGAATGTATGCAAAATTCCCCTTCTTAAAAGGATTGGATTCCATTTTGCCTGAATAATTACAAAACACAAAAATGCCAAAACTATTTGGTAATCAAAAACCCAAAGGCATAAGTACTTCAAAACTGCTGTAATATTTATAACAGTATCAAAACTTGGTTACTGCTCCTAATACACAGAGCAGGGAGGAGTGCTGTTAACCAAAAAGCTAAGAAGCTTTAAAAAAAATCCAATATATTAAACACATCATAGTTTAGTGACGTGCCTAACAACCTGACTCAGTGTTAAGATCCTCTAGTGGAGACCTTGCATCTGTGCAGAGCTTTCAATGTGCTAGCGTGACCTATGGGATTCCATGCAGATTTAAGAGTTCCTTGCTAGCAGATCCCAGTACAGGATTAGAGTCTAGATATGGATTTAAGTACCTAATTTTAGGTACACAAATTTGAAAACTCCAGCCTGAGATAGCACAAGTAAATGAAAGAGCTGGTAGGTGATTTGGTTCTCAGGGTTTGCCTATATGGAGCTTGAGTGCACAGCAAGCCAGTCTGTGAACGTACAGCACACTAGCATGGGGTCACCCTGTAGACCCCACTGCCATGCACTAACTTCTGTAGTACACTCTGATTTACTGCTGTTTGAAACGCTAAGCATGGACTTTTTACCATATGGCAACAGTGTCCATAGGGTGCTTTAGGGCGCAGCAGGCCATTGTGCTTACCACGCACCAAATCTCTAGGTGGCCATCCCCCAGAGTCGCGTACTTTCTCCACTATATTGCGTGGCTTCCCAATAATCGTTTCTTTTCTTTCTATCCAAATATTTAACACTGTTACAGAACAATTTCCACTTGCAGATGTGACAACACCAACCTTCACAAACTCCTTTCAATCAATATGCTGATGTAGATAGCAATTGTAGACTCCCCATACAATGTGAAGAAATCTTATTGCATTCTCTGTCAGCTCTGGCACCCATGCTTTCTTCGTGTAAAGTGTTGAAATGCAATGCAATGCTAGGAAAATCCAGCATCTAGGACAGAGGTGGGCAATAATTTTTGATGGCGGGGAGACATTTCAGGAATTTGGTAAGTGGTCAAGGGTGTACTCTTCGATGGTATTAATGGAGGAGGTGCAGGGTCTGGGATGGAGGTTGGGTGCAGAAGGGAGCCTGGGGTAAAGGATAGGGGTTGCAGGAGGGGATGTGAGATCTTTAATGAACTGAAATGATATAAAGATGTCAGGAAAAGAAAGAGCAGTGCACCATAATATATCATAGGCTTTGCTACCAGCACCATGTTCTGAGAGTAAGAAATCTGTTGCCTGTTGGTATGGGAGATGCAAAATGATCAGTGGCCATCTTATTTCTGGAAGACAACAAAAGCAGTACTGTTGGTGTTTTAGACAAAAAATAAGACAGATATCTCACCTACCTGGCTCTGTACTTAGGCTCTTTGGAAACCAAGGTGTGAATGGTTCTGGCTGCTGGTGTAGGCCAGATTCAGGCACAGGAGGTTTATTCAGACTAAATGTATTGGCTGAACTTGATCCATACAGATCCTCTGTACATCCTGTTATCAGATCTACAGACCTTGCCCCAAACACATTTGGATTGTATGGTAATTGTTCCCATATTGGAGTTGCTGCATTGGATGGTGGTGGTGGTGGCGGCGGCGGTTGTTGTAAATGCTTGTAATTGGTCATGTTACTATAGGGACTGGCTTTTGAGCCTGTATTTGCAACTTTCAGATATGATTCATTCATCTGTGGGGCAGCAGCTGGCTTTGCAAATGGATCAAAGGACACCCTTCGTCTTCTTTCCTCCTCTGTCTTTTCAGCACTGTATACCAGAGGCTGGCTTTCTGAATTATCCATCCGGCTGCCATAATTATGATAATTTAATTCATCCTGCAGTTTTCTTTCCAGGTTCAGGGAGGCCTCAAAGGAGATCTCACAGCTCTCAACAGGCTGGTTCTCCGGATAAGGAGCAAACAAGGCTTCATCCACATTACCAGTCATGAGACCCTGTGAGCTATGTAGGGAATTGGGCTGATCTGCAACATGGAAGGGAAATTAAATTCTTGAATTATCTCGTAATGTAAAGGTACAATTATCATTTTCAATTACATCTCCACAACACAACTGTAGCATCTAGCATCTTTAAATTAAAAGCAGGTAAATAATTCATAACATGCAACCAAAGGTAATCTCTTCTAAAAAAGATAATGCTGTATTGTACATTTTACCTTTATTTGGAATGATCACAAACCACTCTGTAAACTGTGCATCTGACCATACTGAAATCAATGACAAAAGCTCAGTGACTTCATTGTTACAGGATTGGCACCTATAGGCCAATAGTCACTAATTGGCCAATTGCGATCGACTAATCAATCCTGGGGAGTCTCCCAGTCGATCACAATTGGCAGGCTCCCTGCTTGCCCTCTCCCCATGCCACCAGCCTGTTCCTGGGAGTAGCCAACACAGCCCTGCAGCTCTGTATGTGTGAAGCAAGAGTCTTGATGTGCTGCAAGCACCACCTCCCGGAGGTCCCATTGGCCAAGAACAGGAAACTGTGTCCAATGGGAGGCAGGACACAGTGGAGAAGGGTAGCGTGCAGAGCCATGTGCCCCTGCCCCTCAGATGCGTTGGCTCCTTCCGGAAGTGGCGTGGGGCCAGGCAGCCAGGGAGCCTGCTTCAGCCTCACTGTGCCACCAACAAGGGGCCACCTGCGGTAAGTGCTGCTGGTGGGAGGCCATACTTCAAATTCCAGCCCACTCCTGTAGCCAGCAACCCATACCACCTCCTGTATCCCAAGCTCTAGCCTTGATCCCCCTCCCACAGCTAGCATTCCAGACCTCCTTCCTGCACCCCTCCCCCCGACTCCTCTCCAAGAACCAACACCCCATAATGCCTCCTACACCCCAACCCTGTCTCCCCTCTCAGAGCAAGCACCCCATGCTTCTTGTACCCTGAACCACTTCCTGCAGTTCAAGCCCCAGCCCTAAGCCCCCTCTCAGAGCCAGCATCCCATACCTCCTCCTGCAACCCAACCCCCTACCCCAGCCCAGTGAAAGTGAGTAGAGGAGAGAGGAGAGATAGAGTGAGTGGGGCATGGCTTGGGGAAAGAGTGGGACCCTGGGAAAGGGGCAGGGTAGATCTTGGGTTGCCCTTAAATTCAGAAAGTGATCTTGGACATAAAAAGGTCGGAGACCACTGCTGTAGACAGTAAGTAGAGGGATAGTACATTTTTCAAGCGCCACTGAACAGCAACAACCCCAAAGAAGAACAAGGCAGAGAAATAAAATTTTTATTAAAGCTAATGTTAAAATCAGACAATACATAGATTAAGAAAAGAGTTACAACACTTCAGGCTAAGAAAGGAAGAATGAAAGTTCTTGGACCCACTTCAGAGAGCTTGGTTCACTGATTTCCCTCCAATGGAGTTATATGGCCCAAAACTGCAGTGATACGTGGAGAATCAGGCTTCCAGAATTTCGCTGTAGGTAAAATAGGGCTCTCAAAGTGATTAATTTTTTTAATCCCATGATTAATCACAATTTTTAATCATGATTAATCATTCTGTTAATAGAATACCATTTATTTTTAATATATATGGATGTTTTCTACATTTTTAAATATATTGATTTCAATTTCAGCATAATACAACGTGTACAGGGCTCACTTTATATTTATTTTTAATTATAAATACTTGCACTCTAAATAACAAAAAACAAAATTAAATTCATCCCATACCAGTTCTGCAATGCAATCTTATGAAAGTTGAATTTACAAATATAGAATAACTAGAGGATTTGCCCAGCATTGCTTGGGTCCTTACTCAATATTAATTTTTGGAAAATAAAATGAAAACGTACATGCTTCATGTAAATGATTGCTGTGGGGTGGGGCTAGAGATGAGGAGTTCAGTTTGCAGGGAGAGAGAACTACCCCAGCCTTCTCTCACTGCAGCAGCTTGGGGCCAGGTGAGAAGCACCTCTCCATGGCTGCTGCAGCTCCAGCAGGCACAGCTGGGGGAGGGGCTGCATGTCCCCTGGCTGGGGCAGGTCCATGTCCAGGTTTGCCTACCCCCTGTGCTCCCCAGTCAGAATGAGGAATGCAGCAAACTGTGCACTCTCTCTTTGCTCCCTGACAAAGGGAAATAGCCAGCAATGTGCCTGTACAAATCAGGAGTCAGGGGAGCTTCACGCCCCCGCCCTGGGAGACTCTGATGTGGGGCGGGGGTGCACCTCCAGCCAGCCCCTTTCACTTGACTGATGATTGTCTCTTCTGTACAGTTTTATGAGAAGCAATCCCATTCCAGGCTGGGGAGGTAAAATCCTAGTTAGAAAATTAACTGGCTAAATGGAATGTTTAACTGATTAACCATGATCCCGTGGCACAGCGGTCACGGCTGGGCTGAAGCAGTCCCCTGCTTGCAGTGGGATGCAGGTTGGCTGCTCTAGCTGGGCAGGGTCCACTGCACCGCACCAGAGGTGGGGGCTACTATGGCCAGGCCAGGCCAAGCCCACAACACTGCAGGCAGGGCGGGGGTGCTGCTCCGGCTGGCGGTTTACTGGAAGTATGCTGTAAGGGGCGTGCTTACTGGGTAACCAGTTAACTCTTTACCTCCCTATTCCAAGCACATCCCATTTTCCATAACCAAACCATGACCTTGCTTTAAGTTAGGATAAGCGAAAGCTGTACACTGAATTTGGTGGTCCTAGCTCTTATTGTTTAAGAGTTCTTGAACGAACAGATAGACAGCTGGAAGGACAGACAGACAAATGGAAGGACAAACTCTTTCAAATATATAGTAGACTAGAGGATTTACCCAGCATTGCTTCTATTCTTAATAAGATTTATTTTTCTTCATTTAAACCATTATTCTAGGGTGGGGCTGGGAGTGAGGGGTTCAGTGTGTAGGCTGCCCCAGGGAGAGAGGACTACCCCAGCCTTCTCTCACTGCAGCAGCTTGGGGACAGGTGAGAAGCGTCTCTCCGTGGCTGCTGCTGTTGCAGCAGGCACAACCAAGGGAGAGGTGCATGTTCCCTGGCTGGGGGACAGACATACAAACAGACAAACTCTCTGAAATATATAGTAGCTGTAGATCCACCCCGCCCCCTGCTGGCCCAATAGAATTATAGCTTTCCCAGTCCCTATCTCTGGCTCCTTGCTGCCGCCCCTGTGGTCATACAGTACTAGAAGACTTGGGGTTGCCCACGTCCTTCAGGGCAGGGCGCTGGCAATGTTGGGGGTGCAGGAGATAGGACAGGGCCTTGGGGATGTGGGGAGGTCAGAACAGGAGGCCGGGAGTGTGCGAGAGTGAGGGTTGGGGAGTGAGGGTGCAGGAGTCAGGGCAGGGGGTGAGGAGGGGTTCGGGACAGAGGGGTGGCCACTAGCTTCTCCCCAAGGTTCAGCCCAGGGAAGTGGGGCCTGCGCACCCCACTCACCTTCTTGTCCCTGAGGGGCCAGCGGGGGTTCTCTTCCTCCCCCTGGCCTCTCCTGGGATGGGTGGAGTCAGCAGGGGCTGTCTCCTGGGCAATAGGGCCCCCCTTACCTGGTCTGATGGCAGGCAAGATGGCAGAGCCTCAACCTTGCTGACCACTCCTTTGGTGGTACAGCTGCCCCCACTGGACCCTCTGCATATAGGTCTCCCCTGTGGGCTCAATGCCCCAGTGGCCCCTCTCATATCGCGTCCTAACAGCAGCCTCTTCCTTTGCATGTTATGGAAAATATTCTTTTCCCTGGGCTTCTGGTTCTCCTGGCACAACCAAACCCCAACCTTGCTTTAAGTTAGGAGAAGAGGAAGCTGCATACCAAATTTGGTGAGCGTAGCACTCACCAGTTAGTAAGAGTTCTTGAACAAATGGACTCACAGACTGAGGGAAAGACAGACAGATGGACACACAAACTCTCTCAGTTATATAGTAGATGTACAAAACTTGCATTAAAAAATAAAACCATGTGAAACTTCAGAGCTTATAAGTCTACTCAGTCCTACTTCTAGTTCAGCCAATCACTCAGACAAACAAGTCTGATTATAATTTGCAGGAAAATCTTGCCTGCTCCTTGTTTACAATGTAATCAAAAGCAAGAACAGTTGTTCACGTGGCACTGTTGTAGCTGGCGTCACAAGATATTTAGTACCAAATGCTCTAAAGATTCATATGTCCCTTCATGCTTCAACCACCATTCCTGAGGATATGCTTCTACACTGATGAGTTCTGCTTTTATAAAGATACAAAGTAGTAAGGACTGAGCATGTTCATTTTTATCACCTGAGTCAGATGCCACCAGCAGAAAGCTGATTTTCTTTTTTTGGTGGTTCAGGTTCTGTGGTTTTGCATGAGAGCATTGCTCTTTTAAGACTTCTGAAAGCATGCACCACACCTCTCCCTCTTAGGTTTTGGATGGCAGTACAGATTCTTAAACCTTGGGTCGAGTGCTGTAGCTATCTTGAAAAATCTTACACCGGGACCTTCTTTGAATTTTGTCAAATCTGCTGTGAAAGCATTCTTAAAAAAGCATGTGCTGAGTCATCATCCAGGACTGATATAACATGAAATATATGGCAGAATATGGGTAAAACAGAGCAGGAGACATACAATTCTCCCTCACGGAGTGCAATCACAAATGTAATTAATGCATTATTTTTTAAAAAGCATCATCAGCATGGAAGCATGTCCTATGGAAGTTGGCAGAAGCATGAAGGAGATATGAATGTTTAGCATATCTGGCAGTAAATACCTTACAATGGCAGCTACAAAAGTGTCATGCAAACACCTGTTGTGACTTTCTGGTGACATTGTAAATAAGAAGCAGGCAGCAGTATCTCCCGTTAATGTAAGCCAACTGTTTGTCATAGTGATTGGCAGAACAAGAAGTAGGACTGAGTAGACTTGTAGGCTCTAAATTTTACAGTTTTGTTTTTGAGTGGAGTTATGTAACCCCCCCAAAAACACCACATTTGTTATACTTTCATGCTAAAGAGACTGCACTTCAATACTTATATGAGGTGAATTGAAAAATATTATTTTTTGTGTATCATATTACAGTCCATATATTTGTAATAAAACAATAAAATAGAGGAAGTACTGTACTCTTTGTATTCTGTGTTGTAACTGAAATCAATATTGAAACTGTAGAAAAACATTCGCAAATACTGAATGCATTTCAACTGGTAGTCTATTGTTTAACAGTGCGATTAATCATAATTAACATTTTAATCACGATTAATTATTTTTAGTTAATTGCATGAGTTAACTGCCATTAATCGATGACCCTAAACTAAAGTCATGTTTTTTTTAATGGTCTTATCATGGTAAATTTCAAATTAGCCTTCATGAAGGTAATCTATATTTTTAATAAACTTTGATTTTCACTCTCTGGGCACATCTAAACTACATTCCTCTTTCAAAAGAGGAATGTAAATGAAACCGATCAAAAATGCAAATGAAGTGTGGATTTACAAATCTCGCGCTTCATTTGCATAATTGTGAGGGAGCACTTTTTTGAAAAAGGGTTTTTCCAAAGAGAAACCGCAATCTAGACGGGGTTCTTTCGAAAAAAACCACCCCTTTTTCGAAAGAACCCGTACTCCTGAAAAAATGAGGGTTCTTTCGAAAAAGGTTTTTTTTTTTTTTTTAAACCCCATCTAGATTGTGGTTTCTTTTTCTAAAATCCCTTTTTCAAAAAAGCGCTCTCACGTGATTATACAAATGAAGCGTGAGATTTGTAAATCTATGCTTTATTTGCATTTTTGATCGGCTTCATTTACATTCCTCTTTCAAAAGAGGAATGTAGTTTAGACATAGCCTCTGCCTGGCTTGTTCTTCTTGAATTCCGAGAATACATTTTAATATAGAACATTTCATGTCTATGAGCAAAAAGGGAAGAAAGCCCATGATTTTCACCTTAACCTTACAGACAAATTCTTTGCTTTGATGGGGGCACATAGCTTTCCTTAAAGACAACAAAAGTTTTTCTTGAGGCCTGAATTGGACTGTTTGAATTTTAATTTAGAACTCTTACTTGAGAGCATTCTATAACATCACAGTACTGAACAAATATGTCAAAACCTGTTTTTTTACCATGATACTTGTTTGTAGTATAAGGCTGGACAGGAAACCCTACTGAGATTTGAAAGGGTTTACAGCATCAACATGGAGCTTGCAAACTGTCTTGTTGATACTGGGCATCACTGAAAATAATGGGGCTCAATAAGACCACTGTAGCATTAGCACAAAGCTTGTATGGGACTGGATAGTCAGGGTATCAATAGTGATACATGGAATGTTGACCTATCTCTAGGACAGTGGTTCTCAAATTTTTTGGCCCATGGCCCACCTGGCTCAACACAAACCTTTCCATGGACTACAAGTTGCTAATGGAAACTCGCTGTTAATTACATAACTACACCTGAGCCATTTTGCTAGTGCAGCAGTTAGGGAGAACAGTTTAATTTAACCAGTAAGAAAGGAAATATTAAACAGATTAAGTGCTTTAATGGGGAGAGCGCTCTCTCGGTGGCCTAGAGTGGGTACATGAGTGATCTTACAGCAGGCCAGCTGCATTGGTATAGCTGTGTCGCTGTAAGCTCGCTAATGTAGACATAGCTTCAGGGTATGTCTACACTGAGTTTTAAATCCTGGGCAATGAATCTGAGGTTCAGGCTGGAGTCTGGGCACAGAAGCCTAGGGAGGCTGCAGTGTCTAAACTGTTCTTGCTATAGCATGAACCTGGGTCTGTACACCTGTGGCCAGGAGTCTCAGAGCCTGGATTTTTAAAAACAAGCATATACATGCCCTTATACTGCCACTGGCTGCCCTGTGTCTATTAAAGAGAGGTACTTAATCTGCAAGGCTGTCAGTCTAGCACCTTTCGCAAACACCACATTCACACCAAAGTTTTTAAAGGATGAGAGAGTTTGTAACATGGTGCTGCCACATATTAATGCATTTCTTAAGAAAACTTACGTTGCACATTAAAAGTATAGCCCTGCTGCTGCCCCACTTTAAAATCCATTCCCTCTGCCAAAGAACGGCATGAGTTGGGGCTAACCTGTCTTTGGGGAGAGGTTTGTCAGGGCAGATGACAAGACTGATCATGTATTCTAATTCAGATATGGTCTGAGCAGAAGAAAACGTTGCAGGAGTTTTTACTAGATTTTCTAATATTGCCTTATGTTTGTGTGTGATGTGTACACCTGCTTACAATGGGATATGCATCCCACATTGGTCCTCTACAAGCTGAATTAGGCCAAGTGGGTCCAATCAGCCAATTAGGCTACAGATGAGTTTTTGAGCTGGAAGACGGGAAAGGGAACAGAGGGGGCTACTGGGAAAATCTGCAGTCACTTCCTGGAAAGAGGGAGGAGTGTTTGAAGGCAGCAGAGATGTGCAGTCTATAGTTGCTCACTGGGAGGAGGGAGTGGTGAGACTGGCAGACCCAGAGAAGGAAGGGAGAGTCAAAGGTTAGGACAGGGCTCAGAGAAATGCAGCAAGGTATGGGGTGGAACAGACTTTGACTGCTGACCAGAGGGTCCCTGAGCCACAACACGGGGCAGAGAATCAATCCATGTTCCCCAACCAGCCACATGGGAAGTGCATGGGAAGACTACCTGAGCCTGTTAGGGAGAAGAGACATCTTCCTTTCTCCTCTCTTCCCCCTTCCCCACTGGAAGGGGAAACCACAACAGTGATGGAGAAGCAAGGGTGAGTCACAAAGAGCGAGAGATCGGCTGCAGACAGACAGAGGGGGAGGGACGGCTTGCTGGGGAGAGGTGCTGACCTGGTGAACTATCTCCCACAATGGCTAGGAGAAGGTGCCAGACATGGGATGAGCAGAGCACCCTCTCAGATTGCCACATCTGAAAAGGAATTAACTGAAGCCTGAGAGCTCAGCTAGTACTGCCTAAGAACACCTGCAAAAGAGAGGTCAGTTTGGAGGAGGTGGCCCAGGAAAGAAGTCTAACATGCTCTCTGAATGAGAAAGGATTAGCAAAAAGGAGCAAGAGAAGTAAACCTGGGAATGTGCAAGGGAGGATTAGCTCTGCTGGTCAGTGTTCTGAGACCAAGATGAAGGATTGCAAGAACCAGAAAAAGACTGAAATTACAAGCCACATAAGGGTGGGAGTGGTTTAATGGTATTCTTTTTGTTTGTCACTGCTTGGCAGAGAGACCCCAGGAGGAGCAGAAGACATATGAGTTGACTATATATGATGTACCTGTCATAGTGGTCATGATTTGGGATTTGAAGGATAGAGGTGACCATGGAAGGAGTGCAACACAAGGAGAACTTGGCCAGGTTCCCATCATGAGAAATCATCTGAAAAGACCATACCCGGGGGGGGCAGTGGGGCACTCCAGGATAGGGCCTGTTACACAACACTACAGATTTGACCTCCTGCTAACAGGGCACTTCGGAGAAAGAAGTACAGACATACACTTTTCGTTACAGACATAGTGGTATGGCCACATACAATTTTATACAACTGTATAGTTCCTTACAGCTGTGAAACACAATCCAGGATGACAGTATACGTGACACAGGAAGGAACAGATGAATGGAGTAATCCACTACCAGTCCCATGGTGTCCAAGGCAGAATCAATAGGAGAAAAATCTTAAATCAAGTGACACATTCTATTTTTTCACTTTAGTTTTTCTCAGGGCACTGACAAGGCTGGATTGAGAAAAGGAGATTACTACAAAAACGGATATTATGCAATTGAAGCCTACAGATCAAGCAAACATTAGTTGGTGTGACTAAACAGAGGGCAGGTTAAGGGATGTTATCAATGTGAACATGTAATTTATTTAATAATGTGATGATGGACAAATCAAGTATAAAACACATGAAATACAGATGGAAAGAGAAAATACTTTCTGTGTGGTAAGACAAAATCACAGTAGCTTAAAAATAACCTTCTCCCCTCCTCCAAAAAAAGATGAGACTGGAAAGAACAATTAAAGGATAATGTTTCTGTGACTTGCATTTTTGAAAAGCAGATAAATTGGATGTTTTTATTCAGTGCTTGAGATTCTCTCCTGAGTTGTGAACCATTGGGTCTGTTTCTAACAGCTTTACTATAATAATAATAAAATTCATTCTATTTGTCCCCAATATTACCCCCAGCAGGCAATATGAAATAAGGTGTTAAAAAGTGATTGGTAATAGTCACCTGTTTGTGCATGTTCATCATTTGGAAGATCTGCGACAGAGTCTATCTGAAGAGACTGCATCCTTTTCACAAGTTCAGATGGCCCAGGGTACACTTTCTGTACATAGGAAAAAAATCAAGCAGCAGGTGAAAGCTTAAGCAAAGGAAGCATCTTTACTGTACTGTAGAAACAAAATGCATTCTCACAACGAGTGGCCCAAGTGAACAGCTTGCACAGCTATCATGTTCTTTGTTGGGGGAATACTTATGCCATCACTTTGCAGGGATTGTTTACCAAGGAGGTTAAGTTTATAAACAAGCAATATCTGCTTTCCAGGAAGGCAGGAATTATTACTATATAACTATTGGGCATGATTCTCTGATCTGGCCCAGTTGCACCCTTACTCACACTGGCTACTGCCTTAATGTATGAGTAATCCCACTAGACTAGACGGTGTGACTCACTGCACTGGTTCCAACTCACAGCTTTATCTCCAGTTTTATCACATTGCAATCAGTAGGATTGCTTGCAGAGTAAGGTGCTGTTTAAGGTAAAAGTAGCAGAATCATGCCCTATTTTATGTACTTACATGTGGAGCTTAACTGGAAAAAAACATCCATAGCTATGGCCTTGTTTGGACAACAGTTTATTTGTGGGATATCACGACAGGGAGTTTGGTGAAGGACCTCGGAAGGAATGTTTCATAGCGTTTCACTGCACTTTCATCTTTTCAAACCCTTGTCTTCATTTTGCAGGGCCCCAGGAATAATCATTTTTACCCTGGCACTTCAATGTTCTGGTCATTTATGCCTTTTTGATGTCCTTGCTAAAGTAAAACTTGAAGTCAAGTGCAGTTTTACCAGTTTCTGGACTTGACCTCTTGCTCTTATTTGCACTCAGGAAGTCATTAGTTACTGTCTTACCAGGAAGTCTTTCACAAACTAAAAACCAACAACAACCTCTTCCTGTAAATGCATCTTGATCTCAAATATTCAAAGTTCAAAACTTCATTTCAGCCTTCTCTTTGATGTAACTGTGTATTATCTTGCTCCAGGAAAAGTCCCATTGGTAAGGAGTGCAGCATATTCCACTCTTGTCTGATTTCAAAGGGAATATTTGCAGAGAGCTACTCTAAAATCAAACAGTAAAAGGCTACAATACGAGCAACAAAGCTGTACCAATACATAACCATATTCATCTGCTTGCATGTTGCATCCCTATTTCCTGTTTCTGTCTTTAGACTCTAAACCCTTCAGTGCAGGGATTGTCTCTTTTGTGTTTGTACAGAACCCAGCACAGTCCTGACTGAGAGCACCTAAAAGCCCCATAATATAATTATAAAGCATTTACTACTCAGAATTAGTATGCGTGGTAGAATCAGTTCCAGTAGAATACTTATTGTGTGTTTTGTCCACTTTATTTTGCAAAGCTTTACTATCTTGCCAAAGAGTACTGGACACATCTTCAAAGTCACTGTATAGATTTTCAAAAGCAGAAAATTTTAAATTATTCATCTTGTAATTTCAGGGTCAGGAAAGTACTTCATAAAACATGGCTGTGTAGCAGAACAGCAGCACTATGGGGACACTTTCACTTATTAATTTTAAATATCAGGGGATCCAGTCCCTGTTGCCTCCATATAATTTATACTTTCATTTTGCTGTTCACCCACACCATCAGACCCCTGATTTCAGTAGTACTACACCAATGAGTAAATGCTTTCCAGTGTGTAACTATGGGTGCCACAATCTTGCCCAAAGCATGTGTCAGAAACTAAACTGGCTTTCATCATTATTTCAATTCAGGAAAGCCATCCTTCTGCACAACAGTTTGCAAGCTACATCCAGAGGGAGGAACAGGGAATCAAGTTACAGCTGAGGGAGGACTCAAAACTTTGCATTTCCTATTTTTTTAATTTTTTTTTAGATTACAGTAGTACTTACAGATCTCAGCCAGGTTCAGCCCTGTCTGTGCTAGGTACTATATAAACATATAGTAACTTGTAAGTATTAAAAAAATTCAGCAGTAGCACCTCAAAGTATGGACCCAATTCTGCAGAGTTGTTGACTCGAGTCCCATGACTTGAACTCGAGTCGACTTAAGTCGCCGAGATGACACGACTTGAGACTCGACTCGGGTTCATTGTTTGTGACTTGAGACTCGACTTGAGACTTGCTCATTTTGTTAAATCGACTTGGTGAAAAAATTGTCCGAAAATGCCGATATCGATATTGATGGCTTGTACAAAAGTGACTTGACATTTTTTAAATTAAGACTTGAGACTTGACTTGGGACTTGACTAGAAAGTGACTCTAGGGACTCGAGACTCAGCTTGAGACTTGAACTGTAGTGACTTGAGACTCGACCTGGACTTGACAATGACGACTTGAAGACAACACTGCAATTCTGTCACCTTAACTCATGTTGAACAGTAGCTAGCTCAACAGTCTCTTTTGATTTTAATGTCAATGGAGTAACAATAGTATAAAACGAATGCAAATGTGATTTCAGCAGGACCTCTAACAGAGAAAAGTTCTATTGACTGGCAATCAGAATCTAGTTTACAGGGCTTTTATATAGTTAACATGGGCTGGACTCTACCCCCATACTCACACTGAGTAGAACTTTACTCCACGAGCAGACCTATTGGAATCACTGGGAGTACTTGCTGAATAAAGTATTACTCAGTGTGAGTAAGGGTGTTAGAATCTGGCCCCGGGCATATGCATTTATTGTTGTTTTAAACTTACAAGTTACGCTAGGAAGCACATGGAATGCTACTTACTTTTATCTTTCTCACATCATCTTCAACAATTTTTTCCATTTGCTCGTGGTAAAATGGCTTGTATGTCTGACTAATTTCTGCAAGAAAGCAAGATTTGGGGAAAGTAGTTTTAAAAGGCAAATATAAATGACTGTGCTGCTTAATTTGCTTCCACCAAAACATTAAGCAGTTAATTACATAAGTTTATAAACAGGTGTGGGCTCATAAAAATGTAAGCAATATTAGCAGGGCTGGCTTAGTCTTAAAAGAACATAATAAGAACTGAATGTTTGTTCTCTTTAAAGCAGTGTTTCTCAAAATGGTCCATAGACCCACTCTGAGAAAGCAGCTAGCAGGCCACTCTGGTTTGTTTACTTACCGGCTTTGCAGCCACAAAGCCTTATGGCTCCCATTGGCTTTGGTTCACCATTTGCAGCCAAGGGGGGAGCCACAGGAAGCCGCAGCCCAGGTAATGCTGCTTTCCGCGGCTCCCCTTGGCTACAAATGGCAAACTGCAGCTTATGGGAGCCACGAGGCTCCGTGGCTGTGGAGCCAGTAAATAAACAAACTGGATTGGCCCGGTAGCAGCTTTCTCAGAGTGGGTCCGCAGACCCACTATTTAATAATACCTACCAGCTCAACTGTAAAGCCTGCACAGGCTATGACTTCAATAAGACAGAAGTCAACAAAGACAGCAAGTGATAGCCAGGTCCTCTAACACCATTAGGCTTTGCTTCCAATGTTGTACTCTATAGTGTCTTAGCAAGACAATGCTACAATTCTGTCTAGCTTTTAGAACCACAGAGCTCTGAATACCAGGTGGCTCCCAGGGCATATACCCTTTCCACATAATCAGCTGTATAATGGACCCCTATTCTTTGGGATATCCCCTCTATGGTGCATGGATGGGAGCAGGTTTCTGTGCCCTTCCAAGCACAAGGATTGCAGTTTGGGACTGGCCCTTTTTCAGGGCATGCAAAAAGAGGGAGAAGCCTTTTCCCTCATTCATCCCCCTTATCTTACCTGTGCCACAGGCAGACAAAATCTGCAAAGCACTTCATGTACAAACTATATCCCAAATGGAGTGCCTTGCTCCATGAATGGTCCCATTGACTGGGTCTCCTTCATAACAGCTGTATAATAATACTTACCTGCTCTATGAAGTGTTTTATCATCACCCCCGTTTTACTGATGGGGAGTAATTGAAGCACAGTACTTGTACAGACGTGGTGTATTAGCAGTAGAATATGCAGGTTGGAGAATGGGATATCAAGGATGCCCCTAACAGGGTACTTAAGAGCTAAATAAATAAATAAATAAATTCAGGGGTGCATGTTTGTGCAATGAACTTTTAAGCTTGTGCACACTGCAAATCAAACAGTTGCCTGAAGTATCAGTGCTGCTGCCTAGGACTAACACTTTTAGATGCGGTAGCTTTTATGTTTTAGTCACCAGCATACTGAGGGTAAGGAAGAAAGGGCCAAGAAGACCGAGCAGAAGCTGACAGTACAGCTACATGGCTGGGAGGAGCTGCTGGCGTTGTGTGGCAGCACCACATTCCTCTCCTTTCCTGGGAGTTGAGCCCTGAGGTTCAGTGGATACCAATTTCTATGCATGGAAATGCGCATCCGCGGGTAGAAATGTGTATCCATGCAGGGTTCTTGCTAGAAGCATCATTCAAAACCCATTCAAGTCAATGGAAAAACCTCTCCACTGACTGACCCTACTAAAAGAGAATTAGGTAGCTAGTTCCAGGTTATGTCTACACTACAGGGCTTTATCGGTAAAAAGGTACGCAAATAGCGTTCTGCAATTTACATACCCTTTTCTGATAGTTTTTTTTGGAAGAGGCTTTTCTGAAATTTGGCCCATCTACACTGGGCCAAATTTCAGTAAAGCCTCCTTTCCGAAGAGCCCTTCTTTCTCGTGGGAGGAGGAAGACAGGGTTTCCGAAACAGTGCGTTTGCTCTTCCACACAAAAAACCGGAAGAGCAGAAACGTTCCCTGGACCTGGCAGAGTTTTTCTGGGATACTGGTATCTTCTAATATCAAGCTTTTTGTGACTATAAACAGGAGTCACCCTATGGTGCAAACGGTGACGGCACCTCAGCTGAGGTAGGTCAACATAGCTCCACTGAAGTCAATGAAGATGTGTCAATGTATTTCTACAGAGGATGTGATGTTGTCTGGAGTTTATTCTGAATTCAGGTCATGGACATAACTTCTGTGTATGATTTATTTTCAAAATAAAAATTAGTTAAGACACAAAAAACCTGTTACAAACAAAAATTAATATTTTTCTCAAAGGAAGAATCAAGTTCATTTTGCCATATTTTATCAACACTGGGTACGTCCAAACAAAAGTAATTCTGAAGCAATGTTTTACCTGCAAAAGTTGGCCCGATTCTTTGGCTCTTGTTGCCAACAGTGCTGCATTAGGTCGATAATTTCCTTTGGACATGTGTCTTTAATCTCTTCTGTATTCGGCCTGTCCCCATTCATGATGCCAAAACAAATGTGTGTTTCATTTATAGCATCTGAAAAACAAAATCTCAGATCAGACTCCTAATCACAAGGTTTTGCTACCACAAAAGGATCATCTCATAGGAAAATGGAGAATGGGAGATGGTTTCTTTGTGTCTGTAAAAACAGAAAATGCCCCAGATACACAAATCTGCTGACACATGAAAATGCTTACTCTATGGCTCTGACTTTGAAACTTTCACTCATGTGGAGTATTATTTACAACGAGTTCACTGGGGCTTGCTTAGATGAGTGACTCCTATGCAATATGAATTAGGGATACACAGTTGAATCCTCCAGGGCTTGATTCTCAATTGATTTGTTCTGGTGCTTGGAGGAAAAACAGGGATGTGTGGCTCCAAAGGCAGCTTACGCCATCTTACTGTTCCTGTATTCTGGGACTGTTCAGGGGTCTAGTCAGCCACCAATAAAAGCTGGAGCAGCTCTCAGTCTGCTCCAACGTCTCTCTGGCTTCCCATGGCGCTCTGTGCTAAGGATGGGAGCAAGTCTGGCAAGGATCCCTTAAGCCAGCTCTCCAGCAGTCCAGGAGGTCCACTGCACTGGAAGGATTCTCCTGGAGGTTTCTCTGGCCCCAACTGGAAGAACTTAGCATAACTGAGAAGTAGGTGTCCAGTGAGCAAACACAAGACTGTTGGACAAAACACTCTAAAGATATGCTTACACTATACAGACGATACCTGCTATAGCTAACCAGATATAACTGTGTAGCATAAGTGCAACCTACCTTTACAGAAGTTTTTTCTGTTGCTGTTGGAACACCAACTCCCTGACCAAGAGTAGCTACATCAATTAAAGAATTCTTCTATCAACATAGCTGTGTTTACACTGGGAGTTAGGCTGGCATACGTCAATCAGGGGCTTAGAATTTTCACACTCTTAACCAATGTAGCAATGTGATCTAACTTGTAAGAGCAGAGCAGGTCTAAGTGAAAATGTTATAGGTAAAACTTGTGTCTGCCTTTTGTAAATATGGCCCAGTCAGTATTTAGTATCTGGTATAGCTTTCAGCACAAACAGGTTTGTAACAGGCAGTTAATGCAGTGTGTAGTACAGTATAGTCAAGTTGAGTGTAGTATCAATATGGCAAAATGAGGTTATCACCCCCCACAGATGAAATGTGATTGATGCAACAGAAATATGTAGAAGGGGAGGAGAGAGAAAGAGAGTAATAAAAAGATAATGAACAAAATGTAAACAAAGGTGGTATTGGTGGGAATGGTGTGGGGGAAGGGAGCTATACAGAATAGGGATGTAATAGTGTAATCGATTAACTGATTAACCAATAAGCAAAAGCTTATAGGTTAATGCTATAGACTACACGCAGTTTCCTCTCCTCCCCCCACCAGTACAATTTTTAGCAGGCTGACCAGCAACCCAGCTCAGTCCCAGCTTTTGCCAGGATGGGGACCTACCCCTTCTGTGGCTCTGCATTTAAAGTGTATTAGGAGCCAGGCAGCTCGGCTCCATTTTGGCTGCGCCGGCACTGGGAGCTCAGCCCCGACCCAGACAGGGACTGCTGCCACCTCGCGCTGCTGCCTCTTTATCAGAGGCAACAGCACAGGGCGATAGGCAGCCGGTCTGCAAGGGGAGTTGGTTTTTAAACTGGCTCCCCTCACAGACCAGCTCCCACCTGGCACCTCATCCTGCAGCCTCTGATACAAAAGTAGCAGCGCAGAGTGGCAGGAGGCTCCTCGGGAGTGGGGCCGGAGCACACTGACTGCCGGACCCACCCTGGGGACTATAGAATAGTCAAGTAACCAATAAGAATTCATGAGGTTAATCGACAATTCAATTAACCGATATTTAACATCCCTAATACAGAACAGGAATTAATAGTTTAGTAGAATCTGTGACACATGAGGATCCAGCAGAAACCAGTCATTTTACTAGCAAGCGTTCCCATTTTAGATATTCATGCAGATTCCAGGCTTTTACTAATCAAGCAAGGCCTCGGTGAAAGGGAACACAAGAGTTTAGAATGGAAATGGTTCTTCAAACTTGAAATCAGTCTGGATTTCAGAATGACAGCGCATCATCGCTAATGCCTGGGGATGAAGTATTTCAGAAACCAACACCATCTTTATCATTCAGAGAAATGTGTGACCAGTTACGAGAAGGCGGTCTAACGAGAGGTACTGCTTTCAGCTCTCACCAAACCTCCAAGTAATAGGAGCTTAGTGGTTACTTGTCGACATCATGTAGAACCACCACACAGTATGGCAGATTTGTCAGTTTCTGCTCAGATGAGATCCAGATTTGCTATAGCAGGAATAATGTAGTTCAGGTGTGAGTGTCACTGGATAAATAGGTGAGGAAGCTGATGGCCAATCCTAACCTACTTCAAAGCAATGCTCTGAATTTCCAATATTTACTAACATTCACAGAAAATTCTCAAAGGAAATACAGTATGGAAAAGTAAAAGGTGCTATATTATAATGGAACTGATCTTATGTGTTTTATGGATGTTATAAATTCTGCTACTGATCCTCACAGTGACTCCTTCCATGAACTTGGGCAAGTCACTTAACCTATCTGCCTCCATTTCCCCTCTGTAAAACGAGGGTAACGACAATGTAGGTGCACTGTGAGGATTACTTAGGCCTTGCCTACACTTGGAAATAATCCTCATTTAGCACTCAGTGGCCAACAATTGTTGTAGTTGCATCAATGGTAATCCTTTAAATATAGACAAAAGCAAGCCATGGTTTGCACTGACAGAGCTAATCTGGGTTATCACTACTTCAAGTAGGAATAAACTTCAATTAGTTCCATCAATTCAATCTTCTACATACCCTTGTCCACCAGTGAAAGGGCAGTACTGGTGCAGTTGGACTAAGTACTGGTCACTGATTCCTGAATACGGACTATTCAGAAGTGAAGGGAAGGACTTATTTAACACTTATAGGGTGTTTTGCAAATGTTATGTCAGGGGTGGGGAACCTTTTCTGGGTAGGGCCACTGACCCACATAAAAATCAGCTGAGGGACACACAAAAAAAATCCCTAACTGACATGGTGACCAACTGAGAAACAGAAAGACACTCCCCACATTCCCCTTGCACACCAGAGCCTAGGAGACCCGGGCTACGAGATTTTGTGTGCGCCAGCATCGCAGGGGGGGAAGGAGGTCGGAGCACCAGCACAGGCTCCCCAAAGCAGGGGAGGAGGGGCTGAGCCTCAGGGGCTGGATCCAGGCAAGCCGGGGGCCACATCCGGCCCCCAGGCCTGAGGTTCCCCACCCGTGTTATATGATAATATTAGAAATCTAAATTGTATAGCTTCCTCAAAGCAAAGTCATTTAGCAATACAGGCGTATTCCAAGTGACATACTTTCATATGGCTCTTTGTTGGCAAAAATTGCCCAGAGAACTATGCCAAAACTGTAAACATCTGACTTCTCCACAGGTTTTGTGTTAACTGAGAGTAAGTGCTCCGGGGCCATATAGAAAAGAGTGCCAGCAGTGCTCCTGGATGTGCTCTTGGAAGTGCTTTTGATTTTCCTCTGCCGACTGGTCTCTTCTTTGGTCAGTCTACTCCAGCTTTTAAAGCAGGCGACTCCCAGATCTGCAATCTGCAAAACATATCTAATCAGAGCTACTGAAAATGGAGAATGTATTTAATAAATTGTTTCACATATTATTCAAGGTTTGTTAAATACTGTATCATGGAATGCTTATGGAAATGACTTATCTGAAAATTCAAACTCTTCAATAAGTGTAACCAAAGAGAACAAATGAAATCATATTTTGAAAATCTATGTGAATTTGATGCCCAAATCAAGCACTGTTGCCAACTCAGACACATTAAGCCCCACCCCCTATGAACTTTAACATGCGGAGACATTATTATAGTACAACTTTGTTAAAACACAACTTGGCTTTGCTTAGGTGGATGAGACCAAATGGGGTTATAATCACGAGAGAACTGAAGTTCAGCGTGAAATTCAATCCAGTGTGGGAGATCAACATAAGATCCTCTTCCCCAGAGAAAATTTTAGCCTCTTTAAAACCAGGGTTCAAATTCAGAAGTGAGGTGTAAGATTATGTAACATGGATCCCCTCTTTATATGCACATTCTTTTGCACTAGCTGGGACTCCCTTACACCTTCACATGTAAGGGAGATTAAGGGTATCTAAGCAAGTGTGACAGCTGCTGAGGAGCCACAAGAAAGCATAAAATTGAATAGGTTCAAGTAGGGATACTCAAGCAAAAATTGAGTATCCCTGTCATGGTAAGTTCCAGAACAAAACCCTTCGACAAAGATGGGGTAGCCTACTTCAGTTTATGCCTTCTTACTTCCCCCCATTAGCTGCTTTTCTTGTAGCACTTCTCTTTTCTGGCCCCTAACCAATTTAGCGTCCCCTTGCAGGCATGCTGGCTTCTCCTATCCTGATTAGACTCTGAAAAATGGTGGTGATTCTCTCTTTAGGGCACACATCCCTCAGTTCAGAAGGGGTGAATCTCCAGGGATTCAGTTGGAAGGCTCAGTCTTTCACAACCAGACTTGTGCTATCAGCTGCCTGGATATCAAAGCCCAAAGGTTGGGGTAAGATTTGAGAGCTACCACAGAAAGCTATCTAAGGGAGCAGGTGCAGCCCGGAGAAGCCTCTTTTACGGAGAACTGGGAGCCAGTGCATCTCTGGAGCAGCCAGTGCACGAAAGGCTGAAGGCAGTGCTTCCCAACAAAGGGCTGAGGGAGCTGGAGCTGATTCGTATTCAGTGACACGCAGAGCCCTGGGGATCAAGTCAGAGACTGGAGCCAGCTGGGAAAGCACCTCCTACAGGCACCCTCCCGCTCCTTGCTTGGCTGATACAGCTCTTCAGCAGGGATGTGCTCTCGCAGTGCAGCCACAACTTCCCAGCCCACCCCACTTCAAAGTTCTGTACCATGCTGCGAGGAAGACTGGACATGATAGAGCAGTGTTCACAACCACAGACCATTTGGGGGGAGTTGATAAATAAACAAACTGGAGCAGCCAGTTAGAAGGTTTCTCAAAGTGGTTTTGCCAACCCCTTTGAGAAACACTGTGAAAGAGGGATGGGAGACCTGAAGTCTTTGTGCCCAGCCTAAACATAAAATCCCAGGTTGCAGGCTGGATGCATGGCTGGGGAATATTACATAACTTGTGGCAGAAGTGACAGGTACAAGTTATTTAAATCAACTAGCAGCAGTTATAACCATTAGGAAGCCCACAAATCTTGGTTAAGCTGTGCCTCTGTCCTGCAAGTGCTCCTATACACTCCCTGGTTCAACCTACCATAATGGATGTCATAGCCCCCTTCTTAAACAAGGAAATAGATTGGAAGGGAAGGGTCAGCCATTACTGCTGAAGGAAATGGAGTTTGGTGATCATCCTACCTCTTGCCTGAGCCCTCTGGGATTTTGTCCCAACTCTCATATAAAGATTGACTCTGAGGTTGTTCTACAGCAGCCGTGGCCAACCTGCGTCTCGCAAGCTGCATGCGGCTCTTCCCCTCCCAGAGCACGGCTTGCAAAGCCCCTCCCGTGGCTCATAAAGCCACCCAAAACGGCCCTCTCCTCCCGGCTCCCTGTGCTGACCTGGGAGGGGAACCATCCGGCGCAGCCATTAAAGATGGAGAATTAAAGATGGCGTTGGTTGGCAGGAGCCTGATCTGGCCAAAAAGCCTCTAAACGCGTTTTCTTAAAGGGGCAGAGGTTTTTCGTTTGGTTGGTTGGTTTTTTTTTTTTTTTTGCTCAACCAAATGCGACCGGGGGCTCCTTTTCCTCGACAACTTTGCCCCGGCTCTTCACACTGGATCCACTGATATCTTGGCTGGGTCAGTTTTAACCAGGACAGTGATTTGAAAGGACGTCTGCACTCTCCTTGGAGATCTACTTAGAGACTTGCTCCCCCCAGCTCCGTTCCTCCTTCATATACATACAGAATTGATTATAAACTTTTCTTCTGGTTCTTTATGTGACACTGCCCATCTGTAAACAATGTACAATGCTAGGAAAGCTTATTTCGACATTGGTGAAACCAAATAATCTTTCTTTGAGTACAAGGTCATGCTGGGTAGCCTATGGCAAGAGTTTAAAGACTAGAGAAAATTGTTTAAAATGTGCTATCAGTAGCTTCAAAGTGGAACAGTGGATTTTATCTCACTTTTGTACATAATCAGTGCAGCAGCTAGCTCTGAAGCTGGAGCTGTGGCTAATAGCATTGACATAGTTTTTCTCCCTGTAAATTAGCATAACGCTGCATCCCCACCCACCATATCCTCTTCCAGGTATGTGGCCTATGAACCTTGCTAATGGCTCCCAATATTCTTAGCCCAGATAAATGTGCTAGCACTCTTAGAACAGATAACACTAAGCATGCATGGATGTGGCTTTGATTTTTCAAATATATCCCCTAAATAAAAGCAAAGACTCTGGCTCATTTATAATGCCATATTTATATGCTACTAGAACCAGCCTATTTTACCCTGTAATTAGAAATTTTTTAAGATTAAGAGATTTTCTGACATGGGTCTTCCAGATAGTGTGTTGGTAGCATTTAAAAATTGGTGGATGATCAAGAAGATCTAGGGGTATGAGATATTTTAATTTCTGAGGCTAGATAAAGTTAAAGGAACCAGTTTGGGAATGGCTACCTGAACTGCTCCTGCCTAGACTAAATGTTAAAAGAAAAAGTAAAGACTCTCCCCAAAATCTTTGGTCTTTATCCTGTGGGTATAGATGTACCCAGCTGGGCAGGCCCTAGATTCTAATACAGAGGAGTTAACAGGTAATCAAAGGATTGAAGAGAAAAGAAATGGGAGAGCTCATTAAACTTTAAACCCAGTGGAGTAATTTGTATGATAACCTACTAATTGAAAGTGCTGACAAGGAAATGGCTTGATGAGATGCTGCTCTCTGGACCTACTAGAAACTTTTTATTATAATTATACTTTGGTACAGCAACAGCTTCCAAATGAAAGTCCATGATCGGCATTTGTGAATTACTTAGTGCAATGTGGTTTAATTTTTTTAAAAGCTACCTGGTTAACCCAAGAAAAATCGTTTTATCTCCCATGCTCTGAAGGATTTGTCAAACCATACTAAGAAGAGCAGACCAGTGAATGGACTAGCCCTTTCTATTTCTATTAAAACTAAATGCCATTGTTAGGGATTACCTGGAGTAACTAGATAGTATGCTATCTTCAAGCTTTCAGTATCACCTTCCCGGACAAGAATATTTCAGATGTTTTGAATTCTTATTTGCCTTCATCGGAATCCCCTATCATAATCATAGAACACTAGACCTGGAAGGGACCTCAAGAAGTGCTCAAGTCCAGTCCCCTGTCCTCATGGAAGGACCAAGCACCATCTAGATCATCCCTGACAGACCTGGGGAATTATGACCCAATTAGTTTGTTGGACATTGCTTTAGAAATTTACACTAGTAATCTTTTGAGGAGATTAGAAGAGTGGACAGAAAATAATTTATTTGTAGAGGAACTATCTGATTTTTGTATTGCTGCTTTACTAAAATACTAATTATTTTATCTTTGCTTATTTTATTCATGAATATGTGCCATCTATAGGGTGGGTGAGGGAATTGTATATAACTTTTGTTGATCTAAAATCACCCTTTGATTTGATTGAGAAGGACCATATGTTGAATGAACTGGAGGAAGCTGGTGTAATGCTAGCAGGCCAGATGCCAGCTCTTCTCCAGGCTGCAGGCATAAGCTAAAGAAAGAACAAAGTCATAGCTGTAGACAAGACCAGCTCACCTGTATGATAGTTTTGCTCAAAAAGGTATTACTCTAATAAGAATGTATATAGTGCTAGATTTTGTGAAAAGTTTATAAGCTGCTACATGCGTTAATCTCATTTGTAATGTTTGCATTCCATGCTATAAGAAAATATGTACATTTTGTTTTATAAATTTGAAAATGTTTGCTCTGAATTTAGGAAACCTGGGATGAGAATAGTTTCCCCCAGCCATCCAGAAGGAGTATCAAAATCAGATGGGCCACGAAGGAATACCACAATTCAAAGAATTGGTTAAGGGCCCTACACACTTGAAATGCTACATGCAAGGAAGTTCATACTTTGGACTTGGAAGCTGAATGAAGGAAATAAAACAAAGCTTCAGAGAAGTTTTCCATCTTTTTGGCTCAAGGCCAGAGACTACAAACTGAAGCAAGAGATCCCCAAGAGATGCTTCCTGGATCCACCCTGAAAGACACTTAAAATGGATAGATCATTGCAACTCTATCACTTCTAGAATTTAGATGGTAACTCAATCTGTGTATATATGGTTGGTTGGTTTAACCTGTAAATTACTTTTATTTCTTTTCCCTAGTTAATAAATCTTTAGAAATTTTATTACAGAATTGGCCACAGGCGTTTTCTTTGGTATAAGATCTAGGGTAATGATTAAGCTGGGGTAAGTGGCTGATCTCTTGGGACTGGAAGCAACCTGAATGTGGTGTGATTTGTGTGTATAAGTGACCATTATCACGAAGACCAGTTTGTGTGGGTGGCAAGATAGACTGGAGAGTCTAAAGGGACTGTCTGTGACTCTATGGCGAGACTGTCAGAGTGATCCAGGAATTCACATTTGTTACTGGTGTGGTGAAACCTAATTATAGAGCTCACCACCAGTTTGGGTTGTCTGCCTTGTTTTTGAGAGTCTGTCCTGAGGTAGGTATTCTTGGTCATGAGCCTCTCCAGATAGTGGGACAGCTGGAAGAGAGCCTTAGTTTTTCTTTTAAGAGCTCCTCACTGATAAACAGTGGCTAAGATTAGCATAGGCCTAGAAGAGGAATTAACCAACTCCATCCCAATTACAAGGGGGTTTCAACAAGGCTATCCCTCAGTCCCTTTTAGCATTAAAAGAGCATCAGTATCCCCTCCCCCAAATTATGAATCACTTTGTCTTATTCTATGGAGACAACAAGGTTTTGTCTCTAATACCATTGTGTTTGAAGCATTTATTAAACTCATTTGGTTTATATTGTCAATGAGAAAGCATCTTTGATAGATTATTCACAAACTAAAGTAATTGGTTTTAGTTAGAGACCTTCATAAAAGGAAGATCAATGGGCAGTATATTGAACAAGTCAGCTCTTTCCCCACTAGGGTATCTGAGTCACACACAATTGTTTGTGGAATGAGTATATTCAGGCAACAAAACAAGCTGTATTACATTTTTCATGGACTCCTGAGGACCACTTAATTGTACCAGCCCTTAAGAGTATGTTGCAGCTTGGATTTTATATGGCACAGAAATATGGCGATGGAATGATCCCTACTACCTCTAGGTCTGAAAGGGATTCAGAACAAATTTATTAGGAAGATTCTTGGTCTCCCAAATAATACCCCAGCTGTTCGTAGGGCTGAGACAGGTCTGAACTCTATTCTGTCCAAAATGCAATACAGAGATATTAACTGTTGGCTTTGTATTCATAACATGTGCTCACAGCACTTGTCAAGGTCAGACTTAGCAGACTAGCTGAGTGGGACTTTTTCACATCAATTTGTATTCTGAAGGTTTCTCAGATTTAAGTTTAAAAATGTGAAATCCATAATCTGGTCAAGAATAAAAGATAGCAATAAGCAAATATATATGGCAGAGATTTCTATTTCAAATATGTGTCCTTGGTTCCTCCTTGTTAAAAAGACTCCTGGGTATACCAGATATTTAGACAGTTTGTACAATAACTTGCTAAAGAGGGCCAGTAGGGTTCTCCATTTTTAATCAATGAATACATCTTACTTAGAAAGCTGTAACCATATCTGTCCATGAGACTTAGGGAATTATTTATTAAATTGTAATCTGTGTTGCCACTTGAGGTCAAAATGGCTTTCTGTGTTTTTTCTCCTGGATGCCTTTTTTATGCCTTCTCAGAAAACAGAATATATGTTAGGAACTGACCACATACTGTGATCCGAGCAGTTGCTCTATTTGCACAAGCAGCTACTAAAATAAGGAAAAGGCAAGTGACATGATGGTCATATATGGTTTAATGGTGCATGTCCTTTTTAATTTTTATTTATAAGTATTTTAACATCTTACAATTTTAGATTGTTTTAAGTTTCATTGTAATACCTTTGGGTTTTCTTAGCCCTAGGGGAATAAA
Organism: Rafetus swinhoei; assembly: GCA_019425775.1. NCBI lineage: Eukaryota > Metazoa > Chordata > Testudines > Trionychidae > Rafetus > Rafetus swinhoei. Next base: position 116,579,468 of record CM033424.1, read on the forward strand.
TTCATCAGGGATACGTCACTACTAAAAAACTTTGTGTTCCCTAGGCCAAATTCAGAAGTGATGTATAACGTATATGGGTGAGTATAAAGGTACATGTTGTAGAAGACTTATACCCAGCGGTGAAAGAAACTTAAAATTTCTTACAGGGACTGTCCTATTGCAACCCAGGTTCCTGCCAACTCTTTAAATAGCTCTCTGCTGACTTTTGCTGCAGCTCAGCCAGTTCTTGTTGCACCCACTTACTTTCCCCTCTGCTTATACCAATCCAAACTCTATCTAAACTCCCTTAGGCCCATCTTCTTCAGAACACTGATTCATCCTTATAAATGTTAGCAGTGTTGGAGGACCTTGGTCAAACTGGTCACCAGCTGCTGCTTTAACACTACCATGTTAATCCAACCCGATCAGAACAAGTCCGACTCATCTCTGAATTTGGCTTCAAGGCTTTAATGTGGCTCTGAGATATGTTTACATGCATGGAACCAAACTAAATGCTTGTAACTAAGATCAAAATGTAAGTCTAGTTACCCAATTACATTTGCAGTGTTGATGGGAGCTTAGTCATTTGGTCCCTCTGCAGTTAGCTTCTCTTATCCTCTCTTCATGTTGTGCCAAAGTTTTTGTTTGTTTGTTTGCTGTTACCTCAGCCTTGTCATGTCACATGAGCCAATGAAGTGACAAATATCAAACAGAGCTTTCCTTATGCAGGACTCATTAAATAACTGCAAGTAATGATAGGGGAGACTGTTTTAGTAGTTCATCTTCAGAGGACATATGTCCACAGGATAAAAGACATTGGATGCCACAGATCCTACTCAGATTTTCTCAGCAGCAGGTACTGCACATAGGGGATTTGATTCAAAGCACCTGAAGTCAGTAGAAAAACTCCAGTTGACTTCAATGGACTTTGAATCAGGTCCACAAAACACATCTGTGAAGGTCTGTGTCATTGCTTTTCTTCTTTAGCTGCTGGCTGACATCTAAAAACAAGGAAGAGAGGGAAAGAGAAGCACAAAAATGAAAAAGGTTAAAAAAGGGAAAGTGCAGGAAGAGGGAAAGGGCAAGAAGAGAAAACACAGGTGAGACAGAAGCAAATGTGTGAGCTTTGTCATAAAGCAGTTTGATGTGATATTCTGGTATTTCTGTTTCGTCTCAAGTTGTTTTTGTTGAAGTTTGTCTAAAATCAGTAACATGTAAGTAAATTAAGGAATAAAATAATCAAGTGAGCAAAGCCAGTATTTTCTCTCTACTTTCCATCCCATGTACTTTTGGCATAGTCAGATAATGAATATTGAAGGATTAGCCTATTGGTGGGCCACTATATTTTAAAGATGGGACACTAAAGTTTTGATTTTTTTTATGAGCCCACTGGACTACTAGTTTATTATTCCCTGGTATAAACCCCCACCTACATGGCAGGAGCTTCACTCTATAGCCCAAATCACAAGAGTTCTGTAATTAAATTCTATCAGTACCTTAATGTGAAAGTCATCATCTACAAGGATGTTTTCTGGCTTCAGGTCTTTGTGTACCAATCCCTGCTCGTTTAAATAAAGCATTCCTTCAATGATCTCTAGGATAAACCGCCCTTTCACGGACAAGGGAATAGTGGACTAAAATGAAGAAAAGAAAATACAAATTATTATAACTACTGAATAATACATCATTAAATAAAACAAAGGGCTGTTAAAATATTCCTTCTCTCTGGTTCCCACAATACCTTTGCTAAAGCTACAAATTAAAAATCATTGAAATCCTTCTTGTAGCTAGATTCCACTCAGTTGTACCAGAGTAAATCTGGAATGATTCCACATTTACACGGGTGGAACTAAGATCAGACACAGGCCATCTATGATTACTCCTCAGCGGCTCTTCACACAACTCTCAAGAGATTTCAGCAGAAAATGAATGCATGTATCTAATGGCAGAATTTGGCCCAATGATTAAATGACTCACTATGGGTTAAATGCTGCCCTACTTGCTCATAGTGTAAATTAAAGGGGATATACTGCAGGGTTTAAGAGTAGATGTGAAAAAGAATATTTTACCCAGCAGTATGGTATCATAGCAACATTTTAGGTACGTAGATGCCAATACACTAACAATTAGGACCACTACATGATAAGACAGAGGGACAGTAGATCTTTGGATCCACAGAATGGCAGATTCATTAACCATTCCCTGGCACCTTTCCAACCCCCCTCCACATGCCATGGAGAAAGACATCCTAACCCAGTGTTTCTTAATCTATGTTCCGCGGCACACGGCTGCCCTTAAAGAGGCAGGTGACCTTTTTTTTCCTCAACTTTCCCTCAACCTTTTTTTGTTATTATTTTTATTGGTTTTGCTCAACAAAAAATCCTTGGTGTTCCTCATTAAAAAAAAAACTGTTTGGTGTTCCTTGGTCTTAAAAAGTTTAAGAAACACTGTCCTAACCAGACATAAATAACCTTTCAATGGCCTATCGTTTCCCCCACACCATGTGCAGAACCATAGCAGTTCTGCTGCTTTTAGAATCTGCTGTAACTATAGAGGGAGAGGCTCCATTTGGGCCTAGAGCAGGAAAAAAGGGATTCTATGTATGCAGATAGAGTTGCCAAATAGTTTAACCAAAAATACCAACCCCTCCCCCAAAAAAACACAGGGAAAAAAATTTCTGTTGAGAAAAAAAGAAGGGGGAGACCAAAGTTGATGAGAATCCCCTCCTCCCCCGACAGCAGTTATTAAGCAAAAAAAATTAAAAATCAGCATGGCCCCTTTAAGAAGAGGCTTTTTTGCCGGTGGCCATCTTGTTTTTCTGCTCCAGCCACAAGACAAGCCCCTTCGGAACCAGGTAAGTGGGGGGCTGGGAGGGTGTCCGGGGGGCCTGGCAGCGGGTCTGGGGGCTGGGCCCAGTTGCTGAGTGTGTCGTAGGGTTGCTGGCATTTTCTGAATTTTTTTACCAGACAGGAGGCGAAAATACCGGACTGTCCGGGTCAATACTGGACACCTGGCAACCCTATATGCAGATATTTCCTTGTCCCTTTTCAAACTTCTTACCAACCCCGACTGGAACGTTTGCTTTCACTTCCCCTTCCCCTTATGAATAATGTGTAAACAACATTTCACCCATGGGCAGCTGGTGAACGTAGGGCTGGGGGAGACAAGCCCCCAGCCACGCCCCTTCTCCTGAGGCCTGTCCCCATAGGAGTCAAGCTGTATGCACACACACCCCCCACTACCACGGGGAGGGAAGGAAGGCGGGGGGGAGGGCGTGCATGAGCACCCAGGCCTCCCCGGCCCAGAGCACGGGGAGGCCAAGCAGCAGGTCGCTCCAGCCTCCCCAGCTCCAGAGCACAGGGAGTGGGGAAGGCTCACGGTTCCAGCCTACCCAGCCCCGGAGCATTGGGAGGACAGGCATTGGGGGCAGCAACACTCCGCCCCCAGAACACCTACAGCAGGCGTTCTGGGTTGGAGTGTGGGCAGGGCCAGGCTGGCGGTTTGGGAAGACTGTGCCTTCCCCCACCTATCATACCGGCCACCCATGATTTCACCCATAACCCTCCTAAGCCAAAGCTTACTGATTATTTTCTACCAAATAAAAGCAGAGTAAAAGCTCTAAAAAGCCCTGAAAAACCACTATATCTTTTAAGTGATTTTTAAAGATACTCAGAAATATTAACTTCCTGCAATAATAGCTGATGAGTCCATGCGTGAGAGATTATTCAGTTCACTACTCACTGTTTTTAGTACTTTCATCAAGTTTCCCTTGTGCACATACTCGATCACCAGAGAGTAGTTCCCATCTTCCAGAATGATGCCTAGTAATTTCACCACACGATCGTGACTTAGTTTGCGCATAATCCTGCCTTCTTCAAGAAGGGAAGCATTATATCTGTGAAATAGATACTACAGAATTACACTGTGTGCAAATATCCAACTGGTAAGAGCACAGTAAGGCATCAATATCCTGCTAATTCATAGAGAAATTGATGGCCAAAAAAGTAATCTGACCTCTGTAAAGTGGGCCAAATTTTCAATTGGTTTAAAACCACTGAATTCTGTTTACACCATCTGAGCCCCTGGCTTGGTAACTTTTATACCTGTTCCCTGTGTAACTAGTCTACATACTCTTAATTTTCAAGAAGTGTGTAGGTATATAATAGGAATGTTAAATATCGGTTAATTGAATAGTCGATTAACCTCATGAATTCTTATTGGTTACTTGACTATTCTATAGTCCCCAGGGGTGGGGCTGGCAGCCAGTGCACTCCGGTCCCCCTCCCGAAGAGCTCCCTGCCACTCCACACTGCTGCCTTTGTATCAGAGGCAGCAGGATAGGGTGCCAGGTGGGAGCTGGTCTGCGAAGGGAGCCAGTTTAAAAACCAACTCCCCTTGCAAACCGGCTGCGTGTCGCCCTGTGCTGTTGCCTCTGATATAAAGGCAGTAGCGCGGAATGGCAGCAGTCCCTGTCTGGGTGGGGTTTGAGCTCCTGGACCTGGCAAAAGCCAGAATGGAGCCGGGCTGCCTGCCTGCCTGGCTTCTAATACACTTTAAATGCAGAGCCACAGCAGGGGTAGGTCCCAGACCCAGCACAAGCTGGGACTGAGCTGGGCTGCTGGCTAGCCTGCTAAAAAATTTACTGGTGGGGGAGGGAGGAAGGAAAATGCGTGTAGTTTATAGCATTAATCTATATGCTTTTGCTTATCGGTTAATCGAGTACAATATTACATCCTTAGTATATAATGCAGGGGTGGCCAACCTATTCAACAAAGAGAACCAAAACAGCAGCAGAAAAAATGTGAAGAGCCACTCCAGAACTGTCAAGAAAAAAAAAAAGGCCCCCAGAACAGAATTGTCGATCAAAACCAAAAAAAAAAAAAAATTTTTTTAAAGGAGGCTGCCCCTTTAAGACAGCCGCCATCTTGGGCACCATTTTTAAAACCCTGCAGCTCCAACCCAGTAAGCACAGGGAAGGACCCGGTAAGCACAGGGAAGCCGGGGAGCAGGCGGGGGACATTTGGGGGGAGCACTGGAGTGGCTTCGCAAGCTGCACTTTTGGGGGGCAAGGGCTGCATGTGGCTCAAGAGCCGCTGGTTGGCTACGGCTGATATAATGCTTTGTGTATGTCATGCTAAATGTGTGAATACAGATCCCTGAGTTGCATGTATCTAGTTTATTTACAAATGTGCTGAAAATTAGGCCTTTTATAACTTTTTTTTAAACTTTGGAAAATAGTTACAATTAATCTTTGAGAGCATGTCTATTAATTAGCTTAATTTACTACAAAACGCATAAAGTAAGACACTAAACACAGATTATTTTAGATTTGTCACTACCTTTCTCCCTATTTAAAATTATAATAATGTAGTTAGAATTTCAAAGCAAATTAATCCAGGGGGGATGAAGAATTAGCCAGGAGAAGGGGACATACAGACAGACGTTGTAACTGTCCTACAGAACCTTTCTTAATTTTTTTTTAAAGTTAGCCTCCAGCTGTTATGGGTTTAAAGAAAATTTTCAAATCATGACCCAAGTGTAACCAATGTGGTTATATCTGCTTGAGTTTCCATACAGTCTGAAACAATGGATCTGAAAAGTATGAACATCTCAGTGGCAACTAACTCTGATGTCAATCAATATACTTTGTAAGTCAGTGATTAATATACAAATTAAGGAGACATTTGAAAATATAATCTAACTTCATTCAAATTATAAAAGAGGAGTAGGCATTTAGTAATAGCTGACAGAGGGCACAATTAGTTTTGTATTCCCACAGGGGGCTGTTTTCCAATGTTTGTGTGAAACACTGTCCTTTTGGTTGAAGGATCCTTAAGTGAGATGCCTAAAATACACAGAGAAAGAGGGAGAATGGGGAGACAGATAGAAATAAAAAGGCAGTTACTTAGTGCAGAGACTCAAATGGATTACGTAGGGCATGGTCACCAACTTGCGTCGAATGTTGCTATGCACCCCAAGGGTTGCAGTTCTACAGACCTTAATATGATGTAGACAGTGCTATGTCAATGGGAAGGCTTCTCCTGTCAATCTAGCTATAGCACCTCAGGGAGGTGAAGTACTTATGCTGATGGGAGAAGCTCTCCCAGCGGAGTAGATAATGGCTTCAGTGAGCCCTCCAGTGACGCATCTCCACCAGTGCAGCTGAACTGCTGCAGTGCTGTAAGCGCAGACAAGCCCTAGGACGCTTTAGTAAAGCACTAGTATTCCAAGACTGTCTTAAAAGTTAATTTCAGATAGGATGTATTACAGAGGGATCATCCATTCATGACTGTGGGTAGTGCTTCATTTATAATGAAAGAGGTGCACAAATTAAGCTCTAGTGGGGTAGCCAGTGACTGGTGGCTGCTGGCTGGCCACATGGTTATGAAATCAGTGCAGCATCAGCACAGAAGTAAGAATGGCATAGTATGGGGTAATGCAACCCTTACTTTTGCACTGCTGCTGGCAACAATGTAGCTTTCAAAGCTGGGTGGCCAGAGAGCAGTGACTGCTGGCTGGGAGGCCATAGGTGCCAGGGCTATGAACTGCCAAGCCTAGAGGCACAAATTAAGCACTGTCTGTGGATACTAGGTGTTTATAACCCTTATTATTATGGAATAATGGTTTGGAACACTGATTGTTCCAAGACACATTCTGCTTAGTCAGCTGGGCCTCTTGCTGTTCACCCCACCACTCAAGAGTGCACATGTTGAAAAAAAAATCCCTGTGACCATTGTGTTAAATGGGGCAGAGTCAAGTTAGCAAGAAGAAAAAAATTGTGGCCAGACCGCAAGAGGAAGTAGTAGCTTCCTTGTAGTACAATTGTGTGCTAGCACTCTCCCAGGCTGTGATTCAAAGGGAAACTGCCCCTTCTCAGCCTTGAGTGTAATTCTACAGCAATGTAGAAGAGGCTGGTCTGCTTTCAGCTAGAGGCTTGTTTAAGGCATCTGACCATCATTTTAAAGTAAAAATAAACTTAAGGATTTGAGGTAGTGGAGGAGAGAAAAAACAATAAAAGTAGCCAGTGGGGGTAAGGGACAAGAGTTGTCAACTTTCCCGACTCGAAGGTTCGGACACAAGGCAATGGCATCTGGTCAGGAAAACTGGCAACCCTATAAGGGGGAAAAGTGCTGCAACAGTCTGTAGACCATCACAGTCTCTTCAGTCACTTGCTGCTCTTAAAACTAAATTAGGAATCATTCCACAGTCTGGAAGAATGTGGGTATTTGTAAAGTAGCTGGTCCACATAAGAGGTTTACAATATTACTACCACTTGCAGCTTACTGGACTGATGGGCTGACCCAAAATCCACTGAAATCAATGGGCGTTTTTGCATTAAATGCAGTGGACTTGACCTCAAATACTTAGTCCTTCAGTTCAAGGAACAGAGGCTCACCTTCTTCATGGTGTAACTCTGGGGTTTAAACCCAGCTGTTGACCAGAACAGCGTTATTTAAAATAATACATTATTTTCTTGCTACTCCTAACTGGACATTTCCTGTTAAGTGTCTGATTATGTTTTTCATTTGCATGCTTTAAAAAAATGTGCCACCCAGTTGAATTCTTGCTCTCATTTAAGCACACAAAGGTTTATTTGCTTTTAAGGAGCTCATATGGAAATTCCCAGGAAATGGAGAATTGCATTATAAAGCTGAAGCAATGCTTTATAAAGATTAACTTTGGAGGAAAAATAAAAACCTTACCTCAAAGTCCAACTGGTGCCTGCACTATCTGAACAGAACACCTTTCTTCCAAAAATTTTAAACATTACATAGTCTATCTTTTCATCTGTTGATCTCAAAATTGCTTCACAAAGGAGATCAGTATCATCATCCCCATTTTACAAATGGGGCATTGAGTAAGGAAATGACTAACCCAAAGTCACACACGATATCTGGCAAACTGGGGACTTGAATTTGAGTCCAAACCCAGTGTTCTTTCTACTAGGCAACACTGCCTCCCTTAAAAAAATAGAAGTTCTTTCCAACTACCAAAGAGGCCGAGAAGTATAATGTAGAGATCACAACAATGCAACCCAGCAATGCTACACATAGATATAGCATATAATAATAATAATAGTTCAAGACAGGTAGTGAAGATGAATTCCCTATACAGACCATGCAATATTTCACTAATGCAAGTTGCTAATAACAGATTTCACTTCCTTAAAAACCATCATTTACTCTTAGCCCTAATGTAGAAGACATTCTCCATAATCATTTGGTGAGTTCACTACTGCACACTTTGTATTCATCCTGAAAATATTCTCTGCACCAAATCGCCATTTACTCAAAGATCTCTTTATATTACTCTGGCAATGTAAAAAAGGCCTCAAAAGGTGTGCAGATGTAAGGCCCATTTACAATGCCAGTGATGTAAAGGGACCTTATTGTAAATGAGAATCAAGCCCCCTTCCCTCTCCAACTTACTCCATGCGCTGGGGTCCCGTGTACACTGTTTTTAATACCACGAGCCCATATTTCTTGTGATAACATAAAGAAACCATTCCAAATCCTCCAGCATCTAGTTCTTCCTTTTGCAGCAAGTCCTGTGTGTTCATATGAATATCTTCCAGTGACATGTTTGTAGCCTCCAAGAGTTTAGGGTTTACAAAAATATAATCCTCCTGGATCTATAACATGAAGAGAGAATAAAAATGAAGTGTCATCATCCAACATTCATCTGTCACAATAAATGAAGATCAAATTATGCAGGTAGGCCCAGATCCTCAAAGGTACAACATTTTGATGCCTAACTCTCACTGAAATCAATGAGAGTTAAGTGCCTAAGTATCTTTGAGGATCCAGGCTCCATGGCACTCTGTGCCTCAAATCAACACCCTGGAACCCTTGTATTCGCCACTGTCATATAATTATTGTGATGGCGTGCAGTCACAGAAGACCCCTTGGAATTGTTCCCCAGTGTGCTGATCATGCCATTGACACCCTTGCTCTCTGGGGCTCCCCACCATCCTGTTCTGCTGGTAAGAGCCTCTGGTCTCCTAGAGACAAGGTACAGAGTTGGTGTTACTCCCCTTCGTCCTCCCCCCCCCAAATAGTAATGCAGACTCTGAACTACTTCAGCTCTGGGAGAATGCACTTCTAGGTCACGGAATCCAGGAAACCAACCCCCTAAAGGGATGAAAATCTCAAATAAATCTGTCTCTCTCTGTGTAAATGTTTTACACAAGGAAACTCATGAGGGTGATCACCTCTTTAGCAATGAGAGATATGCACACTTGTCATTCCCCCCAGGTAACAATTATTTACACTGGGCTTGATAGTAAACAAAAGTGTTTTTATTAAGAACAAACAGTAGTATTTAAGTGATTACAAATGAAAACAGATAAATCAAAGTAAATTACTAAGCTGAAATGAAAAGAAAATGCATAGCTAGTGCTAATTCACTAAAAAAAAATTATTGCAAGCAGATCCTTACCCTAAAAAGCTGTTCTTATTTCTGCCACTATCTTCAGGTCAGAAACAACCTCTTTTATCCTGATGTGGGTCCCCAGTCCTCTACATCCTTTCAGAGTTTTCCAGACCAGCTGAAGACAAAGGGCTGATAGTTTCCCGTTGCCTAAATAGTCTTTCCTCTATTGTTCTACATCCCCCTTCCATGGAAAACTACCAGGGTCAACATGGAATCCCAGTACCAGCTGGCATGGTCACATGTGTTACTTGTCCAATCACCTTTGGATTTACTGGATAAACAAGGCTGTTTACACATTGTTAAGTTGATCACCAAGTTGTTAAGGCTGGGAGGAGGGGCACCAGTAAAGGCTCTCATTGCACATTTAAAAACTATAAACAGTCTCATACTTCATCTTTCTAACTTTACATACAAGAATGATACATGCACCAAAATAGGATATACAATTCCAGAAAGCTGTAACACAAAAGTCACAAGTTACATGAGGTATTTTGTTTAAAGCATCTTTGAGTTATGAATATTTATATTCATAAGCCAAACTTCATAAAGCATGGGAGAAGGGGACCATCACAATTACAATATGTTTTGTATAGAGTATGCTGCCTGGCGAGGTATAATTTAAAGATCTTGATCTATTGAACATTAATATCCTATTGGATTGCATGTGCTATCACTGTATGTGAAGTTAGGAAGTTCTGCTATGTGTGTGATACTCAAATATGTCATAAGGCCAACTATACCCACAACCAGCCTTTCAGGTACTCCATCAAAAGGAATCTACTATTCCAGAAACTGTACACAATGGAGATTTCTGAGAGAGAGCATGTAGAGAATGTAAAATGCTTGACCAGCTCTCCCCATTCCCCCCCAGCACATCCTGTTCACTGCTCATTTCCACCTCCTCCCTCCCAGCGCCTCCTACCCATGCAGTCAGCTGTTTTGTAATGTGCAGAAAATTCTGGGAGGAAGCAGGGAGGCGCTAGGATGGTGTATGCTTAGGGGAGGGTGGGAAGAGGCTGGTTGGCATGAGAATGTAGGGGAAGAAGGGGAGAGGGCAGGACCTGGGACAGAGTGGGCGGTTGAGCATGCGCCCAAGGAACCATTACTTATGAAAAAACTATGAAGAAGGGAAGTGACATCATGACTCAATCACAAAAGTGAAAAACATGGAGACCTGGGAGTTGGGCTGGAAAAGGAAAGGAACATGGGCTATAATAGCAGAGAAAAAGGAGGGACTAGGCAGAACTGGGAGGCAAAATCAAATCAGTATCTTAGATGCCTATATACAAACAAAAGAAGTATGGGTAATAATCAGGAAGAACTTGAAGTCCTAATAACTAAACACAACTATGACATAGTTGGTATCACAGAGACTTGGTGGGATAATACACACAATTGGAGTATTGATATAGATGGGTACAGCTTACTCAGGAAGGATAGGCGGGGTAAAAAAGGGAGGAGGTTTTGCCTTGTATATTAAAAATGTACACACTTGGACTGAGGTGGAGATGGACATAGGAGACAGACATGTTGAGAGTCTCTGGGTTAGGTTAAAAGGGGTTAAAAGCAAGGGTGATGTCATACTAGGTGCCTACTACAGACCACCTACCCAGATAGAAGAGGCTTTTTCTAAACAACTAACAAAATCATCCTAAGTGCAGGATTTGGTGGTGATAGGGGACTTCAACTACCCAGACATCTGTTGGGAAACTAATACAGCGGCACACAGACTATCCAATAAGTTCTTGGACTGCATTGAACACAATTTTTTATTTCAGAAGGTTGAAAAAGCTAATGGGGGGAAGCTATTCTAGATTTGATTTTAACAAATAGGGAGGAACTGGTTGAGAATTTGAAAGTGGAAGGCAGCTTGGGTGAAAGTGATCATGAAATCATAGAGTTCATGATTCTAAGGAATGGAAGAAGGGAGAACAGCAAAATAGAGACAATGAATTTCAGGAAGGCAGATTTTGGTAAACTCAGAGAGCTGGTAGGTAAGGTCCCATGGGAAGCAAGACTAAGAGGAAAAACAACTGAAGAGAGTTGGCTGTTTTTCAAAGGGACATTATTAAGGGCCCAAAAGCAACCTATTCTGCTGCGTAGGAAAGATAGAAAGTATAGCAAAAGACTGCCTTGGCTTAACCAGGAGATCTTGTATGATCGTAAAATCAAAAAGGAGTCATATAAAAAGTGGAAAACTAGGACAAATTACAAAGGATGAATATAAGCAAACAATACAGGTATGCAGGGGCAAGATTAGAAAGGCAAAGGCACAAAATGAGCTCAAACTAGCTACAGACATAAAGGGTAACAAGAAGACATTCTATAAATACATTAGAAGCAAGAGGAAGACCAAGGACAGGGTAGGCCCATTGCTCACTGAGGAGGGAGGAAAAAGTAACAGGAAACTTGGAAATGGCAGAGGTGCTTAATGACTTCTTTGTTTCGGTCTTCACCAAGAAGTCTGATGAAGGAATGTCTAACATAGTGAATGCTAGTGGGAATAGGGTAGGTTTAGAAGATAAAATAAAAAAAAGAACAAGTTAAAAATTACTTTGAAAAGTTAGATGTCTGCAAGTCCCCAGGGCCTGATGAAATGCATCCTAGTTTACTCAAGGAGCTGATAGAGGAGATATCTTTAGCTATCATCTTTGAAAAATCATGGAAGTCGGGAGAGATTCCAGAAGACTGGAAAAGGGAAAATACAGTGCCCATCTATAAAAAGGGAAATAAGAACAACCCAGGAAACTACAGACCAGTCAGTTTAACTTCTGTTCCAGGAAAGATAATGGAGCAAGTAATTAAGGAATTCATCTGCAAACATCTGGAAGATAACAAGGTGCTAGGTAACAGCCAGCATGGATTTGTAAAGAACAAATCATGTGAAACCAATCTGATAGCTTTCTTTGATAGGATAACAAGCCTTGTGGTAAGGGAGAAGTGGTGGACATGGTATACCTAGACTTTAGTAAGGCAACTGATATGGGCTTGCATGATTTCCTTATCAATAAACTAGGCAAATACAACTTAGATGGGACTACTATAAGCTGGGTGCATAAATGGCTGGATAACTGTTCTCAGAGAGTAGTTATTAATGGATCACAATCATGCCAGAAGGGCATAGCAAATGGGGTTCTGCAGGGGACTATCTTCATCAATGATTTAGATATTGGCATAGAGAATACGCAGATGATACCAAGCTGGGAGGGGTTGCAACTGCTTTGGAGGATAGGGTCATAATTCAAAATGATATGGACAAATTGAAGAAATGGTCTGAGGTAAACAGGATGAAGTTTAATAAGGACAAATGCAAAGTACTCCACTTAGGAAGGAACAATCAGCTTCACACACAGAGAATGGGAAGCGACTGTCTAGGAAGGAGTACTGCAGAAAGAGATCTAGGGGTCATAGAGGACCATAAGCTAAATATGAGTCAACAGTATGATGCTCTAGCAAAAAAAGAGAATAAGGAAAAGTTATTTAATTGTTGCCCTAGTATAAGATCTAGGGGTTACCAAATGAAATTAATACATAGCAGGTTTAAAAAAACAAAAGGAAGTATTTCTTCATGCACCGCACAACCAACCTGTGGAACTCCTTGCTAGAAGATGCTGTGAAAACCAGGACTTTAATAGGGTTCCAAAATGAACTAGATACATTCATGGAGGACAGGTCCATCAATGGCTATTAGCCAGGATGGGTAGGACTGATGTTCCTAGCTTCTGTTTGCCAGAGGCTGAGAATCAGTGATAGGAGAGGAATCACTTGATGAATACTTGTTCTATTTATTCCCTCTGGGGCACCTGGTATTGGCCACAGTTCAAAGACAGGATACTGGGCTAGATGGGCCCTTGGTCTGACTCAGTATGGCTGTTCTTATGTTCATCGAGTGACCCTTGGATTTTGTTCGGGAGAAAAGGGTAAATAACACTTTCTTCATTTTCTCCACATCATATAGATCTGTAAAATCATGAATTATAGCCTTCTCTCTTTAGTTGTCCCTTTTGCTAAGATAAACAGCCCTAATCCTTTTCGGGGTCTCCTCATATGGAAGCCATGCCATGTCCTTGATCATCTTTGTTGTCTGCCTCTGAACTTTTTCCAATTCCACAATATCCTTTTGAGATGGGGCAACCAGAACTGGACACAGTGGACCACACCATAGATTTCCTGTTTCTAACAGTTTCTAACTTTGATAGCTTTTTTTACTGCTGCTGAGCACGAAGCTGCAGTTTTCCGAGAACTATTTGCAAGCTTTGAGGTTAGTTCTAGTTTAACCTAGGCACTAGGGATGTTAGATAGTGGGTATTTGAATAGTCATGTAATCACATGAAATCTTTGCAGTGACACGACTATTGTCCCAGGAGCGGAGCTGGCAGTGCACTCCTGGGAGCCCTCTGTCCACCTCATGCTGCTGCCTCTGATACAAAGAGCTCCCCTTGTGGACCAGCTGCCCGCTGCCACATGCTGCACTGCGTGGCAGCAGCCCCTGTTCATTGTGGGGTTCAAGCAGCAGCCTTGACAGAGGCAGCAGCACGGTGGGGTGGCAGCACTGGCTCCTGCTTCCCCATTCCCTAGCTGCCTCTTGTACATAGTAGTCGACAAGATTAACTGAAAATCTTAGTACTACAGACTCCTCACTATAAACTAGTAGAAGTATACTAGTATAACTAGACAAGTATAAACTACCCAAATATAAACTAGACAATATGTAGTCCATTGACTTCAACGTGAGTAAAGGTGTCAGAATCTGATGCTCTACTGATTGGACTTTTTTTCTGATATGTAACTTTGTTAAAGTACATATTGCAACAATCCTGAATGAAACTGTAAAAGTGAAATACACGTAGATTGAGGGCCAACACCAACTATAGACAAATTCTGCCAAATGCTGAGGACTTCTTACAATGGTAGTCAAGGGCACTCAGTGTCTCATGAAAGATACTTAACACCTTTTGGGATTACATATGCTCAGATCCTAAAAGGCATGTTGAAACCTATTTCCAATTTATTTAAATAGGAGTTAGACACCTAAATACCTGTTTTAACAATGTGGATTTAAATTAAACTTTTGCCAGCATTTAAATGAGAATATGAATTTTAACCCTAGGAAGCAAAGTCCCATGAGAAATAAATGAGTTACATAACCCCTCCCAACCACCAAATCCTATAATACTTCCTAAGGTTGACACACACATTTAAGGTTACTCCTGAGGGGATTCTGTATGGCTGTATGCCTGCAGAAAATGCATCCCCCAATTCATGTGCTTTCCTTCAAAAAATGTCAGGCAGCTACATGGAAGAGGGGGCACGAAGGACAAGGTAGCAAAATTAGAAATGTCAAGCTACAAAATGACATCAAACAGTCTAGAGACATGAAGGGTAACAATAAAACATTCTACAACTACTTTAGAAGCAAGAGAAAGACCAAAAAGGACAGGGTAGGATCATTATTCAATCAATGAAGAGGGCAAAATAATAACAGAAAATGTGGAAATGGCAGAAGTGCCTAATGATTTCTTTATCTTGGTTTTCACCAAAAAGGTTGGTGGTGTTTGAACACTAGAGAATATAAAGCTTATACAGGTTCAACCTTCCTAGTTCAGCACCCTCAGGACCTGATCAGTTCTGAACCAGAGAACTTTCTAGACCATAGGAAGTCAATACTATCTAGCAGCATTACCAACACTTCTACTGCTTACTGGGCTGTTAGAGGACATTTAGGGGGTAAAGTAGAGCTAAATAACAACACAGATCTAGGATTTGTGGCTCTAAATAAAATTTATGGGACCGTGGAAAACACCCATGAAAAGTGGACATCCAGCTAACTAAAATCATTCCAGAGCATGGATGTTTCCGGACTAGAGAGGTTCAACCTGTACTGCAAAGCCTGCAGCGCAGCCAGCTCCGCTCCTGGAGAGCCAGCTGCACTGTGGGCTCTGCAGTATAAGCTTTATACCAGTGGTCTCCAACCTTTTTACACCCAAGATCACTATTTAAATCTCAGAACAGGCGAAGATCTACCACTCCGCCCCTTCCTTGAAGCCCCGCCCTCTCTATTCTCCTCCTGTCCATCACTTGCTATCCCCAGCCCTTACTTACACACTCTGATAAACAGTTTATTTTTAAATTATGCGATATATAAAATTAAAATCACGTGTTTATAGTTATGAGATAAATGGTTTGTTTTTTATTCATGCTATTTAAATCTAAAATGAAGCATTTATAATTATACATTTTGTGGGGACAGAGTTCTGCGGCTGGGGGCAGGGGAGAGGGAACAGGGTGCTGGGAGGTGAGAGGACAGGGTTCTGCAGCAGAGGACAGAGTGCCAGTGGGGATAGGTTTCTGCAGCTGGGGACAGGGTGCCAGTGGGGACAGAGTTCGGGGAGTGGGGACGGGAATGAGGACAGAGTTCTGTAGCTGGGGACAGGGGAGTGGGGACAGAGTTCTGTAGCTGGGGACAGGGGAGTGGGGACAGAGTTTGGGGAGTGGGGACGGGAATGGGGACAGAGTTCTGTAGCTGGGTACAGGGGAGTGGGGACAGAGTTCTGTAGCTGGGGACGGGAATGGGGACAGAGTCTGTGGCTTGGGACAGGGGAGTGCGGTCTGGGGAGCGGGGAGTGCGGACAGGGGCGGGGGCCAGTGGCAGCAGAGTCCCCTGCATCTGCCTCCTCCCAGGATTCTCCCCCTCCCTCCCCCAGAGGGAAGCCAGCACAAGCCTCCTCTGGGCCCGACTCCCCCGCCCCGCAGCACAGGGAAACCCCGCACGTGCCTGCCCCGGCGCCAAACCCCCTCTCCCGCGGTGCGGCCAACCCCCGCGGGCGCCTGCCCCAGGGCCAAACCCCCCTCCCACGGCGTGGCCCGGCCCGGCCAACCACCCCTCCCACTCCCCGTTCCGCAGCGCGGCCAACCCCCGCGGGTGCCTGCCCCAGGGCCAAACCCCCCCGCGGAGCGCCCAGCCAACCCCCTCTCCGCAGCGCTCCCCCGCGGGTGCCTGCCCCGGGCCAAACCCCGGGGCCGACCCCTGCTCCTGTGGCGCAGGGAAACCCCTGCGCTCGACTCACCCCTCCGGCGCCAGCAGCACAGGGAAGCCGCCGCACTCCTCCTCCTCCAGGGCCGACGCCCCCTCCCCCAGCATGTAACAGAGCTGTGGGAGGGGAGCAGCCCACGCACTTCCGGAACCCCCGGAAGTGACGCGGGCTTCAGACAGGACTTCTGTCCACCCTGTGGGAAGCTGGCACTACACAAGGGCTGCGTCTAGACTGGCATGATTTTGCGGAAATACTTTTAATGGAAAAGTTTTTCCGTTAAAAGTATTTCCGCAAAAGAGCATCTAGATTGGCACGGATGCTTTTGCGCAAAAAGTGCTTTTGCGCAAAAGCATCCTTGGCCAGTATAGATGCAATTTTGCACAAGAAAGCTCCTGTGGCCATTTTCGCCATCAGGCTTTCTTACGCAAAAATTCCTTCCTATCTACACTGGCCTCTTGGCAAGAACACTTGAGCAAGAGGACTTTCCCAGCGGGAGCATCAGAGTTCTTGCGCAAGAACACTGACAATCTTACATTAGATCGTCAGTGTTCTTGCGCAAATTCAAGCGGCCAGTGTAGACAGCTGGCAAGTTTTTGCGCAAAATCTTGCCAGTCTAGACGCACCCTAGAGGTAGGTAGTGGGGCTTCTCAGGGGTGGGGGGAAAATAGGGGATGGGGTGCCCGAACGCCTCGCAATCGACTGGTCGAGGCCTCGCGATCAACCTGTCGATCGCGATCGACAGGTTGGTGACCATGGCTTTATACTATAGAGCCTACAGCGTGTAACCACTGAGAATTTCAGCAGTTACACACTTACCTAAATATCTGCTTTTTAACATACCTATTAGACACTTAATATAGCGAATGCAAGTGAAAATGGGGTAGAACTAGGAGCTAAAATAAGGAAAAACAAGTTATATATTACTTAGACAAGATAGATGTCTTTCAGTCACCAGAGCCTGATAAAATGCATCCTAGAATTAGGGACGTAAAACTGCGTTTAATTGGTTAACCGATTAAGCGTAATGTTGAACTGGTTAACTGATTAAATGGGGCTTGGATGGGGGAGTGCTCCACAGTGGCTGGGTGGGAGGGACCCCCCACCACAGTTAGGGGTTGCTCTGGCCAGGTTGGAGCACCTCTGCTTGCAGTACGCCTACGCCGGGCCCTCCGTGGGCCCCACTCTCAAGGATCCCCCTGCCTCTCTGCACTGCTGACTCTGTATCAGAGGCAGCATCGTGGGGTCCCAGGAAGGAGCTGGTCTGCAAGGGGAGCCTGTTTAAAAACCAGCTCCCCTCGTGGACCTGCTGACTGTCGCCCTGTGCTGCTGCCTGTGTGTCAGAGGCAGCAGTCTCTGTCCAGGGCGAGGGGAGAGGGGGGCTGGGCAGAGAGGGGCTGAGCACTCAAACCCGACACAAGCCAGATCTAAGCCAGGCTGCCTGCCCCCCTGGCTCCTAATACACTTTAAATGCAGAGCCGCGGGGTAGTAGGTCCCGGACCCAGGGTAAGCGAGGACTGAGCCAAGTTGCTAGCCAGCCTGCTAAAAATTTACTGGCAAAGAGGGGGAAGGGAAATGCGTGTAGTCTATAGCATTAACCTATAAACTTTTGCTTATTGGTTGATCGACTACATTATTACATCCCTAGGACAGATGTGGACAAATTCAAAAATGTGCAAAGAGCAACAATTATTAAAAGTCAAGAAAACGTGGCCTATGAGGGCAGATTGAAAGAACTGTGTTTGTTTAGTCAGGAAAAGACTGAGAGGAGACATAAGTTTTCAAGTACAGTACCTAAAAGTTACAAGGAAGAGGGAGAAAAATTATTCTTCTTAGCCTCTAATGATAGGACAAGAAGCAATGGGCTTGAATTGCAGGAGGGGAGATTGAGGCTAGATGTTAGGAAAAAGTTTCTGGCGTTAGGAAAAAATTTAAACCCTAGGGATGTAAGAATTTAACCAGTTAAACTCCCAGCCAATCGATTACACAATTAGTGGGTACTCCTCAATTAGCAAGGTGTAAGGGAAGCAGACGGGAAAGTTTGCTCCCGTTATCTCCCACTATGGAGACAGTGCCAAACTCAGCTTAAGGTGCGTCAACTCCAGCCACATTATTTACATAGCTGGAGTTGCATACCTGAAGCTGAGCTTATGGGTTTAGTATAAACCTATCCTGAGTGCCTGTGCTGGGGCGGTGGGCGCTTCACAGTGATCTCCCACCTCAATGCAGTCAGCGGCTTATGCTCCCCACTGCCATGCTGGAATCACGCTTATTTACTGACATAAAAAAGTGCAGAATTGTAAAATACAGTGCTCATAATTAAAACTCTTAATGTTTTGGCACAGAATTCCCTCAGGTGTATAAGGTGTCACTGCACAAGAAGTAATGTTGCATAACTAAGATTATTTTCCCATAAGCCTTGTTCCTTGTTTTACCACTCAGAAGTTGTCCTCCTCTCTCAGTCTGAACTCTACTGAACTCCCCCCATGCCCTCAGATGACACCTACAAAGTCCTCAGAGAGACTCTGACTGGTGCTATGGTCAGTTTTCTATTAGGATGAAGTTGGGATGTAAAATCCCATTTAATAGATTAAACAATGAAAGGGGGAGGAGGGATGCTCCACAGCACTGTCACTATGCTCTGCCCCTGTCCTTCAGGAGAGTAACCATCTTTCAGGCTTTGGATGTCACTACATCATTAGCACCTTGCACCCATTTCGCTGAACGCGGGCCCCCTCTTTTTTTTTTTTTAATCAAAACCGAGGTGGGGTGTGCACATAACAAGTACCACAAGAGTGGAGGCAGGAGGTGAAAATTCTCACTACTTCTCCGTTGGGCGTGGGAACGGGGTACGGAAATCCCCCCTGCTCTCCCGACCCCTGAGGATGAGCAGCAGTGGGGGCTCCCCACCTCGGGCTGCGGGTGGGACAGTGGGAGGAGAGGAGATAAAAGGCCCTCTCCCGCCTTGGGGAGACACAGAGATCGTCCCGCAAGGAAGCAGAGGAGGAGGCAGCCCAATGGAGGAAATCCACGCGTCACTGCCCGGCAACAGTCGGTGTGTTAAATCCTGCAGCGCAGCACACCAAAGAAAGCGAATGAATCGAGGGCTCAGGATACAACAGTGTCTGAAAAATACTCCGGTGACAGGAGCCCGATGTGTGTGTGCAAGAGCGAAAGTTTGTGTGACCATTAGGAAAGATAGTTACCGTATTCTAGGGGGCAGAAATGCACCGTGAACTGGAGCAGGAGGAGGAAACACGGAAGGCTCGTTCCACCATTAGAATTTGCTAACAGATTGCAAGAATTTCGGCCTTTACAACGTGGTGCTGAAACTGAAACTAACTCTCACCCTCCGGCAATAATAAGGGAAGTTCTACGGGAAAACGACAATCGAAGAGTCCTACGTTCCCCCTTCTCTCCCACGTCAGGTCCCCAAAAGGCCTTGATCTTAATATAATTAAACACTGCACAGCGTGTCTATCCAAAGGCGAAGGAAAAATAAAAGGACCCGAGTTCCAGGCAGGCGTACGTGCAGCTCCGTGAACTTTTTAAAAAGAAAACCAAAGCAAACAAGCGGAAACATCGCTAGTCTCTTCTTAAAGGCGCAAAGAATGAAAGTGCCCTTACCTGTCTCTTCACAAAGCTCTGGCCCCGGCCCCAGCCCCAGGAAGCTCCAGCCACTATAGTCTGGCTTCAGTTCTTTTACTAACTCTAAGGTTGGGTTGGTTCTTCTCTCAGGCCCGCCTCCACCTTACTGTGGGAGGAGTCATGAAAAACGACACCAAACAATACAGTATCACTACTAGCTGCTTAAGTGCCTGGAGGCCCTGTACAAACTCATGGAAAGCAGTACTACTTTTAGCTTCAAAGCTAGCTTCACAAGTTTGGCCCTGGTTTACAAACTGAGTAGCCACATTGAAGTCAGTGTGTGACGCAGTATGGAATTTGGGGGACAGTAGGATATTATGAAATCTGTAGAACAGTGTTTCCCATTTTTATTTGGCCATGGAACCCTTTTAAACGCCAAAGAATTTAGCGGAACCCTTAATAACAGCAACTGGTTTGACAGCTGAAGTTTCGATTTTGTCCGACGCAGCGCTAGTATATTCGTATTCAGTCACCCATGTGATCCATGCTCCCTGAGAGCGAGTACAGGGATTTACGGTGGTACATAACAGGTGAGTGCACCACTGACTGACTGAGCGCAGCGCTGAGTAGTGATCATCGTCCCCACTCTCTGGCTAAGCTGGCATTACACAGAGACACTTATCATGGCAAACACAAATGAAAATTGTTTTAAATAAAATTCATGAATGCTTAAATAGAATTTAAAAAAAAAATCATTAAATGTTATTGTAATGGAATTTTCTCCCGGAACCCTTTTTTTCACTTCCCGGAACCCCAGGGTTCTGTGGAGCACCATTTGGAAACACTGCTGTAGAATGATAATCAAATATGCCACTCATGCCATGTAAAGTATCTGCAAAATTGTTACAATCTACCAAAGTTGATAATCTCAGTTATATGTTTGTATCATCTATGTTTTTTGGGTTATAGATATGTATGTGTGTCTGTATTACAAACTTGCGCTAATCTTCTGGGTGATGCTCACAGGTGGGTATGCACTGCTTAGCCTGCTTGATTTCCCACCAAAGAACACCAGCTATTCAACTGACCCATTGAGAGAAGGCAGGAGATACACCTGATGCCTCAGCAAGGCATGTCAGGGCATGTCTATGGACCGAACTCTAAAGGGTATGTCTACACTACCAAGTTGTGTCAATGAAACTGATGTCAATAGCCAAAGGTAGACAAAACAAAAATCTCCAGAGGGTGTTCACACTTGCTCTCATGTCTGCACTGGGGGCACCATCATTGACAGTATGAGCAGTGCAGTGTGGGTACAAAACATATCCCACAGTTGTGGGAAGGCAGAGCTGATTCCTGTGCATTTTGGGATTCCCCCTAAGTTCTCCCGCAGCCTCTTCAGCTGCCAAAGAGCAACATCATGAGCAGCTTTTTGAGCTCTCCAAGCTGAGGAACGTCAAAGCAGCACAGCAGCCTGTCCCCCTCACACCTGCAGTAGTAGTCTGCCTACCATTAACAACTGTGGTTCGTAACCTAACCTTTAAATTAGCTTCTGTACCTAATGACTGGAATATAGCTAATGTGACACCAATATTTTAAAAGGGCTCTAGAGGTGATCCTGGCAATTACAGATTGGTAATTCTAATGTCTATACCGGGCAAATTAGTTGAAACTATAGTAAAGAATAAAATTGTCAAACACATAGATGAACATAATTTGTTGGGGGAAATGTCAACATGGTTTCTGTAAAGGGAAATCATGTCTTACTAATCTACTAGAGTACTTTGAGGGGGGTCAACAAAAATGTGGACAAGGGGGATCCAATGACTATAGTTTACTTAGATTTCCAGAAAGCCTTTGACAAGGTCCCTCACCAAAGGTTCTTAAATACAGGTGGCCCCCGACTTGCAATGCGCTTGGTTCCTGGAGAAGCGTGGCAAGTCAGGGGCATTGTAACTCGAACCCTCATTTATGATAGGCACCATGCGCTGTCATAAATGTGGGCCGAGGATGTAAGTTGGGGGTTTTCAGCCCCTTCCTCACTTACAAAAATGGTTGTAAGTGCGGGGGGCCGTAACTCAGGCAGTTGGAAGTCGGGGGTTTCCTGTAAAGTTAGTTGTCATGGGAGAAGAGGGACAGTCCTCTCATGGATTGATAACTGGTTAAAAGACAGGAAACAAAGGGTAGGAATAAATGGTAAGTTTTCAGAATGGAGAAAGGTAACTAGTGATAGACCCCCCAAGGGTCTGTATTGGGACCAATCCTATTCAATCTATTTATAAATGATTTGGAGAAAGGGGTAAACAGTGCGGTGGCAAAATTTGCAAACGATACTAAACTGCTCAAAATAGTTAAGACCAAAGCAGACTGTGAAGAGCTTCAAAAAGATCTCCCCCAAACTAAGTTATAGGGCAACAAAATGGCAAATGAAATTTAACGTTGATAAATGTAAAGTAATGCACATTGGAAAAAATAATCCCAACTATACATACAATATGATGGGGACTAATTTAGCTATAACTACTCAAGAGATATCTTGGAATCATTGTGGCTAGTTCTCTAAAAACATCCACTCAATGTGCGGCGGCAATCAAGAAAGCAAACAGAATGTTAGGAATCATTTAAAAAGGAATAGAGAAGAAGACAGAGAATATTTTATTGCCTCTGTTTAAATCCATGATACGCCCACATCTTGAATACTGCGTACAGATGTGGTCGCCTCATCTCAAAAAACATATATTGGCATTGAAAAAGGTTCAGAAAAGGACAACAAAAGAAAAAAGAGGTTTGGAGGGGGTACCATATGAAGAGAGATTAAAAAGACTGGGACTTTTCAGCTTAGAAAAGAGGAGACTAAGGGGAGATATGATAGAGGTGTATAAAATCATGACTGATGCGGAAAAAGTTAATAGGGAAAAGTTATTTACTTGTTCCCATAATATAAGTAGAGGTCACCAAATGAAATGAATAGGTATCAGGTTTAAAACAAACAAAAGGAAGTTTTTCTTCATGCAGTGCACAGTCAACCTCTGGAAATCTCTGCCAGAGGATGTTCTGAAGACCAAGACTTTAACAGGGTTCAAAAAAGAACTAGATAAATTCATGGACGTTAGGTCCATCAATGGCAATTAGCCAGGATGGGTAGAAATGGTGTCCCCAGCTTCTGTTTGTAAGAGGCTGGAAATGCATGACCAGAGAGGGATCACGTGATGATTACTTGTTCTGTTCAATCCCTCTGGGGCATCTGGCATTGACCACTTTTAAGACAGGATACTGGGCTAGATGGACCTTTAATCTGAACCACTATGGCTGTTCTTATGTTCACTGTGTTCCTAGTGCAGGGAGGAACAGGGGCACTCCAATTATTTGCTCTTTGTTCACCAAATGGAGCAGCTCACTCAGCTGTCAGACATTTCTGGGAGCTTTGAAGGAAAGGGGGTGCATGCCTGCAGAGCAGCTGAATCAAACCTAAGCAGGGCCATCAGGGCAGGCATTATGGGATACTGATGGAAGACAGATCTGTTGACAAAACAAACAGCAGTGTCTACATTGAGTCTTTGTCGACAATAAACAGAGGGGAAAAGAAAGAAGTCTCTCATAGTTGTGGAAGTTTTTTGTCACCCAAACTGGGTGTTTTTCCCAAGAAAAGAATCATTTCAGTGTCTATGCTTTCACTGTTTTGTCGCCAAAAACCAGGTTTCGCCAGTAAAACTTTGTGGTGTAGACTCAGCCTTCCAGGTCATGTGCTGGGCAGCTTGTGTTTGGGACAAAGGAAATAGAAGCTATATGGCAAAAGAAATATAAAAGGCAACCGCATCGTCTCCCTTTTGTCTCCATTCCTGCTGCCTACCTCTGGAGTAACCAGTCTACAAAAAAGCTATGAACAAAGGATTGAATGACCCATCCAAACTGTGGATGTGTTCCAGAGGGACTTTCAAGCCAGCAAACTCACCAGTACAACTGGGAACCTGAAGTTGTATGTACATGACCGTTTGACCATTTCACATCTCTCTTCGTTCTTTCTTTTTTCTTTATAATAAACCTTTCGTTTTAGATGCTAAAGGATTGACTGGCAGCATGGTATTTTGGGTAAGATGCAAACCAACAGTGAGCTGGTAATATGGCTGGCCCTTTGGGTCCAGAAGAATATTTTGTATATGTGAGCAGTGTTTTAAAATAACTTCTCACTGTACTGGGTCTAGGTTCTAACTGGGAGCCAGAGAACTAGAGGGCAATAAAGGGGGTTATGTTTTTTTGTTTCTTTATAACCAGTGTGTGTATTGGGATAGGGGGACAGATCAAAAGCACAGTTTGTGACTGGTTGGGAAGGTTAACTCCAGTGCAGCCTGCCCTGACTGTGGCATTTCAGGTAAGGGCTGCCTCAGGCACACCTGCCTGATCACACAGTGTGTAATACAGCAATGATAGCCTCAAAAATCATAACACTGCCTTTCCCAAACTTGAAGAAGAGCTTGGGGTAGCTTAAAAGCCTGTGTCTCTCATTACAAGAAGTTGGTCCACCCACCTTGTCTCCCCAAAATGAGTTGGATTTTTTTAAGGGATTGTTAGGACTGTTTCACTTTGGCCCTAGTTTGCATTGCTAGCCTTTTGTTAGCAATACACAAGGTAAACTAACTAGGGTTTTATCATGTAGTACCAGGGTGGTGGCTGCCTCACTGTGCAGCAGGAATAGAGTGCATTGATGCGTGAACACAGAACATGTTAAGGCGATAACTCATGGGTAAACATGGATTAAAATTCCAGTGAAAAAAAGACTTCGTTGTGCACATTTTGCTTCCTCCTGTAGAAAGGTACCTGCTGTAGTGAGGTACCTACTGCAACTAATTGTGTTGACCTTGGGCAAGTCAGTTAATCTCTGTGGCTCAGTCTCCAGGTACAATATGAACAGGATACTTTCCTACCTCAGAGACTGTGAAGCATTCCAACGATATGGCATGTGGAACGGGTAAGCATGGTGGGGGGCAAGGAGATGAGGTCTGAAAACAATCTAGCATAGCTGTGCTTCCAGAAGCTTCAAAGTTTTGCAGGTGAATCTGATAGAGCTTATCAGTTCCTTGGTCACAAATAAAAACACACAGTTTTCATGATGGAAAGCAGAAATGCTAAATTCCAAGAACTAAGTTGTTCCTGTTCAAAGAAGTTTACAGTTCACCCAGTACTTGTAAAATAGCTCTTTATGCATCAGAATCTCTAAAGAATGCTTTGACACAGAAATTCTGTAGTGAGCAGTTGTTTCTCCAAAGAACAAAAATATTAAGTACCAAAGAATAGGCACTGAAGCATCTGAATTTCCATTTTTAGGTTCCACTAAAATACAGTATGGACTAGATCCATTTTCATGACTTAAAAAACAACAAAAACTGGTCTGGTAGCACTTCATAGACTAACAAAACATGTAGATGGTATTATGAGCTTTCGTGGGCACAGCTCACTCTGAAGAAGTGGGCTGTGCCCACGAAAGCTTATGATACCATTTACATGTTTTGTTAGTCTATGAAGTGCTACCAGACCAGTTTTTGTTTTTTAAGTTTATCCTGTACAGACTAACTCAGCTACCCCCTGAAGCTGTCTTAAAGAGGACATTCCCAGACATGGAAATGACAAGCCTGCATGGATGCCCTGGGTTTTATCTAGGATAAATACAAAGGTTCTGGGCTCAGATGGCGAGGGGACCTGGCGCGACCCAGGGGTGGGGGTCAGGCTTGGTTGGTGGAGAAGACTCAGCCCCAGCAGCTTCTCCCCAGCATGAAGCAGGAGCCAGAGCTGGAACAGCCCATGCCTGGAGGGGATGGCACTGAGGCTGGTCACAGCAAGCGGCTGAGGTGGAGGCAGGCAGCAGCATGAGGATGCAGATGACATGATGACGTCATTCTGTCATCCTGCAGGAAAATGTTTTTTATAGAGAGAGAAGACTAGTACTCAATATTTAAGAGAATTGCACTATCAAACTGAAATGATTATTTTTCTCGAGTTAATAGAAGTCTTGTTTTCATGGATTCCTAGATTCCAAAGACAGAAAGGACCATTGTGATCATGTAGCCTGATCTCCTATGTAAAACAGGCCAAACATCCCCAACATAATTTCTAGAGTAGTCTTTTTGCAGCTCAACTGATTGGTGAGTCTAGGCATCCTCAGATGGAAAAGACCATTATTAATACAAGCTAATTACTGGCAGTTGTAACAAAATGTGAGACATCATTGATATAGTTACCAAATTCTGATTCAGAGCACAATCACTTGGTTTAAAATGTTTTTAAAAAAGGTTGGATGAAATCCTGGCTCTGGTGATTTCAGTGGCAAACATTCTAGGCTTCAATAGGCTAGGAGCTCATCCATATTTACAACTTACACAGCAATGTGAAAGGGAAAGGCTGCCATCATGTGGGGGGAGAGAGAATGTCAATCTCCTAACTAATAATTTCTTTTCTATCAATCTAATCTGTATATCACAAGGAAAAGGTTCCATCTGGAATTCTCCCTCTGAGCAAACAACTCCCAAAACAATGCAAGGCAATAATGTATTGGTGCATGTATTGTAATATTTATATACACAAATAGATAATCTAGCTATTATAATAATAATGATGCAAAGGCCTATGTCCAAAATACCTAATTGACTATGATCAGCTGTTCAAACATTTTTATGATTGAATTGCAAGTGTAGTCAAGTAATGACTAAATCTAAGTTAAATTGCAAAAGGGTATAGAATTAGATGAGCTTATTAGTCAAAGGCAAAGCAATACAACAAAAAGGTGTACATAACCACCCTTTCAGAGAAGCAATCTCATTGCATTCATCTTACATAGAAGGTCTGCTTCCAAGACTGGCTTTTAGCTCATGCAGTAGAGCAGGGGTGGCCAAGCCATTTAACAAAGACAGCAGAAACAGTGGCAGGAAAAATGCGAAAAGCCGCACCAGAATTGTCAAGCCAAAAAAAAAAAAAAAAAAAGGAAGCTGCCCCTTTTTGGCCATATCAGGCTCCCATTGATGGCCACCATCTTGGGCACCATTTTGAATTGCCAACCTGGTGAGCACAGGGGAGCTGGGGACCATTGGTGGAGGGGAGGGTGTGCAGGACTGGCTTTGCATGCCACACTTTTCGGGAGGGGGGGGGAAGAGGAGGAGAGAGGGAGAAGAGCTGCATGTGGCTCATGAGCCATGGCTGCAGTAGAGGCTCATGTTCTAAGCTTTAGAGAGGTTCCAGGTTCAATTATGTCTGCAGACCACAGGGACATGTCAGCATTACCTATAGTTTGACATTTGTATTTATATTGTGGTTGTTTACAAGCTAAAATACTCCATCTATAACCCAATATTTAACCCTCTGGTCTCTACCAGTTTGTTGATTTTCTGCATTTTTCTGGACTTTTCTTATCTTTATTTTAGATACTTTATTCCAGGCTTCCATGGAGACTAATTATACCAAGACTTACTAGTTACACATCTTGTTTCTATCAGGTTATGTATTTGTATGAGCCAAGAACAGAGTTCAGATGTGCAAAGTGATATGGGATATACCTTAGCATGAGTGAACAAGTGTGAACGGCATTCTGGTAAAAGCATAATACAGAGTACAGCTGTGTGACTTAGCATAACTACCCCACAGTCATACATAAGAATGGCCATAGTGGGTCAGACCAAAGGTAGCCTGTATTTGACAATGGCTAATGTCAGGTACTTCAGAGTGAATGAACAAAAGATCTAGTCATCAAGTGATCCATCTCCTGTCACCCATTCCCAGGTTCAGGCTTATAGCAGCTAGAGAGTTGGAACACCGTACCTAACCATCCTAGCTAACAGCCATTGATGGACCTGTCCTTCATGACTCCATCTAGTTCTTTTTTTGAATCCTGTTATAGTCTTGTCCTTCACAACATCCACTGGCAGAGTTCCACAGGTTGACTGTGCATTGTGTGAAGAAGACTTAATTGTAAACCTATTAATATCATTTGGTGACTCCTAGTCCTTGTGTTACAAGGAAGTAAATAACACTTTTCTTGGTCCACACCTGTGGACATATTTTTTAGACATATTTTCCCTTAGTCATCTCTTTTCCAAGCTGGATAGTCCCAGTCTTACTAATCTCTCCTCATATGGAAGCTGTTCCATACTCACATTTTGTGGTCCCTTGGAGAACCTTTTTCAATTCCAATATCTTTTCTGAGATGGGGTGACCTTATCTGCACAAAGTATTCATGATGTGGGCTTACCATGAATGTATACCTGAAACTGTCTAGGAGCCCTATACTTAGATTTCAGCCACTAATCAACAGGTGTAAACTCCTTAGATACTAAGGGCTTGCCTATACTTACCTGAAGATTGATGCTCCAGAGATTGATCTTCCAGGGTTTGATTTAGTGGATCTAGGAAGGACCCACTAAAATAGAACGCTGATGATACCTCTGTCAACCCTGGTACTCCACAGGATTATGAGGAGTAAGGGAAGTCAACAGGAGAAATTCTCCTGTTGATTTCCCAGTGTAGGGACACCAACGTATCTTAAGCCGAAATTCTGTGACTCCAGCTACACAATTTTTGTAGCTAGAGTTAGGTAATGTAAGTCAATTTTCTCCCCAAGTATAGACCTGGCCTTAACATGGAATCACAGATAGTGCTCTTGGATACTCGGCTCTGACTCACCACCCAGGTAAGCTTGCCTTTGTGATAGATGGTCCCTTGCACCAAGTATCACAGCAATACTCAAGTTGCCCCTAGTTCCAAAGAGCCAGTCACTTATCCCAGATGAATTGCACCTTAGATATCACACCAGAAACAAGGCTTGTAGCCAATCCTACAATAAGCTATATAAAGATTTATTATTAGGAAAAAGGAAACAGTTATTTGCAAGGTATAAGATTCTAGGGATATAAGCGACTAGCCGAGTAGTCAACTACCCAATAAGCCTAGATGCAGCAAGGGGGAAGCAGGAGCTGGTGCTGGGAGGGCTGGCTTAAAAGCCGGCTCCCCCCAGGACTCTCTCCATGGTGCGGGAAGTAGGGAGGCAGAGATGTAGTGGTCTGGAGCCCAGTGAGCGCCAGGACTGTTGAGTCCCTGCTTGCGCCACATCCCAGGCCTACCCCTGCTGTGGCCCTGCAATTTAAATGTAGTAGGAGTCAGCCACAGCAGGGCCCCTTATTGACTAATCGAGTACTCGATACAAATTGTATTGAATACATGATTAGTCAATTACCTGCTTCTTAACATCCTTAGAAAATGCACAGATATGGCAATTCATATCTGTAACAGAAGTTTCTATAACATACAAGCTCTATATGTCTTGGACATATGGAGAAAGGGGTAAACAGTGAGGTGGCAAAATTTGCAGTTAATACAAGACTGCTCACGCTAGTTAAGTCCACAGCCAACTGTGAAGAGCTTCAAAGGGAGCTCACAAAAGTGGGTGAGTGGACAACAAAATGGTCGATGAAATTCAATGTTGATAAATGCAAAGTCACGATATTGATAAACACAATCCCAACTATACATATACAATGATGGGGACTAAATTAGTTATTACCACTCAAGAGAGAGATGTTGGCATCACTGTGGACAGTTCCCTGAAAATATTCACTCAGTGTGCAGCAGCAGTCAAAAAGCAAACAGAATGTTGGGAATCATTAAGAAAGGGATAGATCATAAAGCATAGAGAATCTTATTTCCTCTATCTACATCCATGGTGCACCCACATTTTGATAACTATGTGCAGATGTGATTGCCTTATCTCAAAAAAGATATTGAAATTGGAAAAGGTTCAGAAAAGTGCAACAAAAATGATTAGGGCTTTGGAACAGCTCCCCTATAAGGAGAAATTAATAAGACCTGGACTTTCCAGCTTGTAAAACATGACAAATGGGGGATATTACAGAGGTCTATAAAATCATGACTTGTGTGGAGAAAATAAATAAGGAAAAGCTGTTCCCATAACAAAAGAATTAGGCATCACCAAATTAAATTAATAGAAAGAAGGTTTAAAAACCAAACAAGAAAAAGTATTTCTTCGCACAATGCACAGTCAACCTGCGGAACTCTCTGCCAGAGGATGTTGTGAAGGCCAGGATTTTAATAGGGTTTTAAAAAGAGCTAGATATATTAATGGAAGATAGGTCTTTCAATGGTTATTAGCCAGTAGGGGCAGGGATGGTGTCCTTAGCCTCTGTTTGTCAGGGCTGGGAAGGGGTGACAAGGGATGGATCACTTGATGATTACATGTTTTGTTCATTCCTTCTGGGGCACCTGACATTGGTCACTGTCAGAAGATGGCGTACTGGGCTAGATGGACTTTTGATCTGACCCAGTATGGCTGATCTATGTTCTCATGTCTCTTTGGGCTAACCCAGGCAGAGGACATCTTGTCTAGGCCAAGAAAACCTTGTCTTCCAGAGTCCAAATAGTCTAGAGATCAACTTTTCTAAGAGATCTGCCTAATTTTACCCTGACTGCAGTCTATCAATTCCTGTTGACTTCAATGACCACAAGAGCAAGACCCTTCTGTATAAATCCTCTTTTGGAGGGAGGGAGGGCAGAATACTCATTTGTCTTCTGAACAACATATTCAATTAGTCTGGAAACCAACGATGGTGACTTTTATTTTGAAAAGTAAATTAATATGCATGAACGCAACTGCATTTGTGTCTTACTAGGTTAGCCTTTTTCAGTCTAAAAAAGATGTCTGGAAACATTTTACTCTGGTATCTACATTTTGCACACAAAAAACAGGTAAACATTCACACACCAGCATAATAGTATGTTAAGGTTGATCAGTCACTGTCACAAAGCCACACATCCTACACCAAAAAAATTTAATCAGTTGCTTCCCAAAGCCAAATTATCCCATTGAAGTCCAGGGCACAATGCCAAACATTAAGAGCTAACTCACAACTACAAGTATATCTTATTCGGCATTGACCCACACTTGGACAGTTGCCTTCTACACTCACCAGTGGCCATGTGCCACACCAAGCCACAGACCCAGGAAAGCACAATTGCAGCTACAATATTTGGTACTGAATGCCTGATGCACCACCCCCTAAGGCGGAATAGCTCTGCTGATTGTGTGAGGGGCCAGAGCAATTGCCCTTGATTGCTCCCTCCTCCTATTGGTGTGGGTAGTGGTAGTGTAAGTACAGACCAGTCCGGGAACTCTGAAAAATGTATGCATTACAATGAGAGCCAGCTCCTGTAGAAGAGGCACAAATGGCAGGTACCTTCATATACTTTTCCTTTTGTACACACAGGACAATGCAATGGTGAATTTGCTTCCTTTATTGGCATCTGACAGTCTTAAAGCTGCTTTATTATAGTTCAGTTGTAAAGAATCTTAGGCATTTAAGGCAATTAGGAACAACTGACTCATAGATCTGTTTTGGCATTGAAGTTTAAGACTGGCTATAGGCTGCCTTTTCCAAACACCCAAAAAGTTTTCATGTAATCTAAATTACTGCATATCACATATACTCAACCTGTACAATAATTCAAATGCAGACAAAACTTGCTTAAGAAAACAGAGTTGACTGATAACTGCCTGTGACATACCTTTATCACAGGATATTTCCTGCTCAATTAAACGAAAACTGCAGCTGGTATGCCAAAACAAATACATAAATAAAAAAAAATGTTGAAGCAAATCTGGCAGTATCTTTCAGTGTTCACCAGCATTTTAGGGCAATAGCCATTATCTGCAATTCCATACTATCCTTGTATGAACAGGCACTACTCTAAAAACAAACAAAATCCTGGTTGTAGACTAGCAACTAAGGTTTACTAGTTAGGAGATCAAGTCCCACACAGAGCAAGTGGCTGCACCACTCATCATTAGACATACTCATAAGGAAACAGGAAGACAGCAATAGCTCAGTTAGCAATATGGCATGTGTCTTTGGTGTAATACAATTCAGAAAGTTATGAGATGGATATTATGCACTGACTTGTTCCGTCTATATAAGATACAGCATGAGGAAAAGAGAAAAGATACAATAGAGACATAATTTCTGCCTCCATTCCCCACCCTACCCTCCGCCACAATATCTCTGTAGTGTTGTGTGCCTGAACATTACTTAAAATACCACTCAGGAGTGCAGTTTATAGGCTTTTCCTCCCAAATAGTCTTCAGTCGCTGTGCCCAGGAGGCCAACATCTCCTTTCTCTTCTTTTCTGTCACATACTCTGCTGCAAAGCAGATCTGAGGAGCAAGGACTTTGAAACCACAGAAGTGCATTATACCATGCTAGACTCAAAAAGACAAGAGACACATGTCAGAAAAGGGTTCAATTACATTTTTGCTAAGGTTAAAGAATTCAGATTTTAAAATGTTTCTCTTACTCCACGTGACGCATGCTTTCTTTGATGAAACAGCATTGCTTTTAACTATCCATTTGGAAGGAGAAGAGAATGCGGCAATATCTTTGAAACCATGCTTATGGACAAGTGCTGAAGGCTAGCCTATGATATGTAATCTGCTGAGAGATTAGGCCAATTTTACATGCTTCTGAGTTTGATTAATGTACCTGGTGCCATAGCTCATGGAACATAACCATTTTGAAATACTATTGAAGCTATATAATTATCCTCTTCAGCCATCAAGCTTGGAAGTGTATGGCAGTTGAACATTTAGTATTCTACTGACTCTTCTTAGATTAATTTCATTCAGGAACAATGTTTCATCCCTGTACCTCTACATTTGTTGTAGGCCCTTCAGAATCTAGCTTGGTCATGCAATTCTGATTCATGTAGTTCTGAATGAGTTTTAATGCTCTCTGCATCAGCTAAAGTCACTAACATGCCTCCACTCACTTTGGAACTTCTGGATATGTTTAGAGTTAACACTCTTCCATTAGTCACCTTTTGAATGATTCAGCCAAATGATGCAACCCACCCAGGGCTTTCTGGGGACACGGAGGAAACCATGGTGTCTGGACATGCTTGCTTGATTATAGGGTACAGAGGCAAAAGTGGATGGCTGAGACAGGAGCCACAAATAATGCCAATGAGTCTGCCATAGCTAGAAATGGCAGAAGAGTTTGTTAAAAGATGGGAGTGTTTCTGGAAGAGCTAGATCAAGTGACTTAACTAGTTTCTGTCAGCAGGTAGAGGTCACAGCACACCATGCCAGCCACAGATTTCTCCCAACAAGCTGACTCTTCCCATTAAAACTACAGGAGAAGCAATATTGCTAACTTTCACAACATCATCATGAGCATCAAGATATTTGGTGTGTGTCTTAAAGACCCAGCTACCTGCATCATGCTTTTATATGCAAGTCTCTTCAAATTTTTTCCCTCACAGTTTTCTAGTTTCTCTACCACATGAACCCTACAGTCTCAAATCAGATGACAAATAAGTACCTAACATTTCTCTTTCAAAAGCAGATTTTTTTTTAAAGTAATCATGATTTAAAGTGAAAATAATCTCTTAGCTATTATATGCCATGAGTTGGCAGTATTGTGAAGGTGCACCATTAGTGAACAAATATTCATATATTGTACCTGCATGGGCCACAAGAGACAGCGAATGTCACCATTGACCCCTTCCTTTGAAAACATCTCTTCATCTCCTCCAGTGGTAAATGAAAGAAGGGCTAGTTTATCCTGGATTGAAGAAATAAAAAGGATGTAGGCACATTTTCTTGAAGAACAAGTAGTCCATTAGTGAAAAAGGACACTTCAGCAACACTAGATGAACTTGGCAGTACAGAGATGGATGCGGGTGCTGACCCCCCATCGTGTCCTACTATCTTGGCCTTTTCAGAGTACCACTTACTACATCTTTGGTACACAACATGTTGATATATAAAGTGTGTGAAGATCAATCTGTGGGAAAATGCGTATAAAAATGCAAGTAACTTCGGCCTTAGCTTTTCCCACCTGTAAAATGGGGAAGATACTTGCGCTCCCTTATAAAGTTCTTTGAGATCTATGGTTGGAAAACACTGAGTGCTAAGTGTGTTTATGCTCCTCCCTCTCCCCCAGATGGAAACTGTATACATAGTAGTTTCCCTTTAAAGCTTCCCAGTTGTCTGAGAATAACTTAATTGGGTATCTGCTATGTTCTTTAGGTATATTCCTTTCACTGAATATTTGATCGGGCCCATGTTTCTTCTGATTTCACAAACATGGGATCTGACTCGGATGTGTATTCCAGCATCTAACTCTTACTTATGGCAGCCAAGAGAATATTCCACATGTGAACTGAACATAACAGCTGCAGCTGCCTCATTGTCCCAAGTTTGCTAACGGGAAAAAAGGATAGCTTTTAAAGAGTCTGAATTTCCTGCATTCGTCTCACTGGGCTATTTCAGAAATCTAATAATGAAAACGTATGTTAGCATTGTTAAAATGACCAGCAACGTAAATAGCTAAGTAATCTACAGAACCATAATTGTTGGATATGAGCAGTAAAGCAGTGAGTGTCAAATCTTTGGTTAACAACTAGCTGTGCTATTCACCATGCCAAGAATAGCTCCAAAGTTATGAATTGGTGTGTGAACATGCCAGTCTTGCTTGATTATAGAGTAGAGGAAAAAGGCAGAAGTGGATGGCTGGGACAGGAGGTCACAAAAATGTACACACATAAACCACAAATAATACTGAGCACTCCATTTATATGACTCCTAATGAGGTTTTATGCCCTGAGCCCAAAATCTGATCTTAATCATAGAGCAGAAACCTTTCTACCCAATACACTGCCATCATTTGTTATAGAGCAGTGGTGGGCAACCTGGTGGGTGGCAAGCTGGCTAAGCTCTTGCTGAAATGATTATATAATGCTGCTGAAATACGAATTTTTTTCTTAATGTGTATGGCATCTAAAGCCTAGCACAGGAGGATTTCTAGTTATTTTAAAATAATAAAAATCTGTTGCACACCTCAGAAAACAAATGCATCAAACAAATCTTTCCCTGCAGAGTCTGTAATCCACTTGCAGAAAAAAAGGTCCAAGGCAGGATGAAGACAAGGGTGAAAATAGCATATGGTTACTTAAAGAAGCTGGCGTACATGTTGATGGTCCTCTTTGTATAACCGTTCTCCAATGCATGTTCTCATAGGCAAGATAGATCTGCCAGAGGATATTGTGTGAGTAGAGAGTAGATGAGAAATGGTTCAAAGTGTTCCTCTTTGACAAAGCCTGTAGTTATACAGACACTCCTTTCCTTTTCCAAACCAATCCCAACTTCCCAGTCCTACGAAAAATTAAACAAAACCCTCTATCCTACACAGAGTTTTGATGCTGAAAAGGTAGAAAAGGTAGTCTTTGTGCACAAGACTCCACAAAGTCCTCTATGAATTTTGCTGTTGGTTTTAAAATGTACAGCTGACTGTATAAAATGCTAAGGGACAGAGATGAAATAAGTTTTAAGGCAGGATTTTGAATGATCACTGAGTACCACTAAAAAGCCTAAATTTGTGAACCCTCATTTATCCACTTGGGTTAAAAATGGAGTGTAACAGCATGGGAACAGACAGGAATTATACAAAAACATTGTTTGGCCTCATGTAACAGCCTGGGGAACTCACCTTGAGCAAGCCATTATCGTAATACAATTTCCCATAGTAAGCAAATCCTTGGACCAAGACTCTGTCCACCCAGCCCTTCATGATTGCAGGCATGCTGAACCAATACAAGGGAAACTGAAAAGCAAAGGGTGCTGTTAATAATGAGACATAACTGGCAGAGGTACACCATTTCTTTTGGCCCTGTTTCTATGCATAAAAAAAAAAAAATCGTATCACCTTAATCAGTCAAGCCATTCACAGTAAATAAATCCTATAATTCAGAGGACACAGGAACTATATTAACTTAGGATTCCAGGGGTTTTTTTCCTTTGGCTGTCTGTGGTGGAATATACAATTTTCTGTAACACCTCGATTTTCTCTTTTTCTGCTATTGACTAGGCCGTACCACTTTCCATGCGAGCTCACAGGCTAGGCCTTATGTGCATTGTCAGAACGGGCAGCGCATTAGGTGACAAAACTTTCTGGCTTTTTATAAGAAGTTCCTGACTATTGTATTTGTAGTAACACTATACAGTTAGACTATGAAATTATTAATAAGAAAAATCGTGACCTGAAAAATCACCAATTCAGCCTCTTGAACCTTCCTCTGTTCCTCAGTCAAATCACTGGCCAAGCATCTTCTCTTGTAAGCTTCCCACGATTCCACTCCATAATTAAAGTGCTCTGAGTTGTGGAGGAAACCTGTGGAAAATGCATGTCACAGGGCCCCCAATGCTTTATGAAAATTGGCTTATGGATATATAAGACTTATGAATATGCATGAAGATGATTTATGCTAAATGCATCATGTAACACAGCGGTTCCCACCCACTGGTCCGAGGACCGGTGCTGGTCTGCGAAGTGTTAGCTGCCGGATCACGGTGGCTGCCGGAGCTGAAGCTGGCTGTTCATGGTGGCTCAGCTCTGACAGCCATGGTGGTTGATTTTGCTTGGCGGTGGTGCTGGGGCTAAGGCGGTGGCAGCGGAACAGGAGGTGCCTTCCTCTCTCCTCCCACCCAGATATGATGGCAGCGCGGCTGAGGTGCCGTGCTCCCCCCCCACCTCTACCCTTGGGGGTGCGAGACACGCTTTGTTAGGGAGTGGGTGTGAAGGAGGAGGGAGCACGTGCGTCGCCAACAGCCACGGCCCCTGCCCGTGCGGCAGTAACGGCCATGCTCCCTAAAGAGGGCAGCCTCACTCTGGGGAGTGTGGGGCTGGGGTCAAAGAGCAAAGGAGTGTTGGGTGAGGGTGTGGTGGGGTCATGGGTCAAGAGGGTGCTGGTATGTGCTCTAAGGGTCAGAGGTTAAAGGGTCAAAGGATGTTAGGGCACTGGGGAGCAAGGGGTTGGGTTGGGGCTAGGCAGGCAACATTTTATTTGCATATTCCTTATAAAATAAACAAACAAATAAAATGTTACCAGTCCACCGAAAGTCTGTGAATGGATTTGCTGGTTTGAGGTATAAAAAAAGTTGGGAACCACTGACGTAACATGTACATTTTAAAGATACGATCTGCTGGATCTGTATATCCTATTTTTGTGCATGTATCATTCTTGTATGTGAAGTTAGAAATATGAAGGGTGAATCTGGTTTTAATTCTAAACCGGCTAATGAGGACCATTAGGACATTTTAGGATCGTAATAGCTGGGTTCCTGGGTGCTAAGGGCTCAAGAGCGTAGCCTTATAGCTGAGCCCTCCCAGAACCAAGCTGGTTCAGGGTCTGTGCTGCTTTGCAGGGCGCTGTTACCCCAACTCTGTGCCTTGACTGGGGGAGACCAGAGCTTCTGGCCCATCAGGACAGAGTGGTGGGGAGTCCCTGTGGGCAGGAAGGCAGGCTCAGTGGCTTGATCAGCACGCCCCGGGAGACAACTCCAAGGGAATTTCTGTGATCTAACCCATCACAAACATATAGAGACTGTTTATCCTACTACTAGCACTAAATCCACATAAAATAATTAAATATAAATCACAATTTGCTGTCCAAGATGGGAATATTTCATCCCAATGATTTGTCCTGAGTCATTCCATATTGCAAGGACTGATAAACAGCTGTATTCATTTTTTTTAAAAGCGTAGATTAATCTAGTACCTGTACTCATTTCCCTTAATGCTCCTTTTACACCACTCTGGCAGCATAAAGGGTTGACAGAAAGATGTAAAGGACCTTAATGTACATGAAAATCAGGCCATTAGAGTTTCAGGCCTAATCTGGAGCCTCTGCTAAGGAGCTTCACTTCTTCCTGAAATCCATTTGACCAGAAAGGGTTACCATTAGGACTTTAAGACCTGACTTGTAGCTTGCATTTGCATGAGACAGTCTGCAACCTTCCTCACCCACTTCTGCCAGTGCTCTTGCAACTTCCTCTTTCAGTACCGGGTTTTGCTTTAACAGACACTGTCACCTCAGTCAGACCATGTTACAGTTTTGTGCTTTCACTTCCTAATTTAGACAGCATCAGGATTTTTAAAAGAGACCCACTCGGAGAATGGTCTTCTTAATTATGAGAAGTACTTGGAAATCAGTTTTAAGTTTAATATGATCTCCACTGGGTTTCTCAAGTTTTACTAAGCAAATAAATGAATGATGGCATTACCATATTCCATCAAGGAGAGTCATACTTAATAGAGGACACCCAACCAAATTCATATATATATGAATGAACACTTGGGGATTATTTCCTGAAAACATCTGTAAGCAGACTGGTTCTTGAGAAAAAGTGATTTACAATGATGCTTTTTAATAAGGCACACAAATACTTTGTAAGTTATAAAATACAAACATTTGGGCACAATGGTAATTTTAAAACTTACAGTCTTATTAGTGAGGGTCCAATCCTACTACTGTTGTGGTCAATGGCAAAACTGCCAGGCTCAAGAGCGTAGCATCAATTTCTAAAGTGATAGCCTCTAGTGCACTGGTTTTCAACCTGTGGTCTGTGGCCACTTGGGCTGATGCAGAATAGGGGCAGATATACACTATTGCTTAAATTAATCTAATTTATGTTGCTCAGGGGGTGTGAAAAACCCAGCCCCAACCCCATGTGATTCAAGTTTCACACTGTCCACACTGGTGATGTGTCAGCAGGCAACACCCTCTCACCAACATAGCTTCTGCTTCTTGCCCAAGTGGAGTAATTATGCCAACGGGAGAGTGTGTCTTCACCAAATGCATGCCAGTGGCACAGCTGTATCCATGCAACTGCTCCAATGTAGCGCTATAGTGCAGACTTGCCCTATGGCTAAGAGATCTGCAAAAGGTAACCATGAAAATAAAGTTTCAGAGCCCAGACAAAGTAGTCTACAGTAACTCCTCACTTAATGTTGTAGTTATGCTCTTGAAAAATGCTACCTTAAGCAAAATGATATTAAGTGAATCCAATTTCCCCATAATAATTAATGCAAAGGGGGGGGGGGGGTTAGGTTCCAGGGGAAATTTCTCAGCAGACAAAAGGCAGTATAACATATACAGTATACATTTTAAACAATTTAATACCATACACAGCAGTGATGATTGTGCAGCTTGGTTGAGGTCATGGAGTCAGACTTTGCAGCATTTTCCAGGAATGTCTTGATACTAAATGATGAACTAGCATTGGCTGAGCCCTCAAAGGTAACACATTGTTAATGTAGCCACTAGGATATAAAATCCTGTTTAATTAGTTAACCGGTTAGACATTAAGTTTAACCAGTTCACTGATTAAATAGGGATGGGGGAAGGGGAGAAGAGGAGACACTCCCTCCATCCCTGGTTAATATTCCTAGTAGCCTCACACTCTAGAAGCAACAGAAAGGAAACAACAGACACACAGCAGTGGCTGCAAACACTTCCCTGCAGAAATGGAACATCATCATGATATGGGGTGCTCTACTTTCTCTTCCAGATGGCACATATATAGCTGTACAGTGCCAAGGGGTGTGTGTGAGACACACTGAGTGTGAGACAGACACACACACACAGTATATGTGTTTGAGAGAGGAAGACAGACATGCATTCCCCTTTAAGTATGCTGACCTCACTTCAAATACACTACTCTTTTAGGTATAGTACTATAGATCAGGGAGTTCAGACTCAAGAATTTGTAGCTGTTTTAACCTGCTTTGTGGAGATGTAGTACGGAGTGAGGGGCTTGATCAGGGATAGTCAGGGGTCTCCCCTCAGCACAGCAAGCAGGAGGCTCCTGGGAGCTGCTTTGCAGTGGCGGGGGAGAGAGGAGAGGTAGCTGAACAGCAGCTGCCCAGCTGCATATCCTACAGAGAAACTTAGGGGAGCTGCTGGCCCACCCTGATTCCAACCCCCCATAAATATAGGCTGCTCTTCCAGAAAATCTTGCAAGTAGTAGACAAAGCAGGATGCCAAATGACATTATAAGGGGCATTAGGCAACTTTAAATGAGCATGTGCTCTAACAGAGCAATATAACAATAAAATAATGTTAACTAGGACAATGTTAAGTGAGAAGTTACTGTATTTTTCTGCTCAAAACAAAAATGTGAATACCCCCACCTACAGGTCAAAACTTGGAAGTGTCATTACAATAGAGGCCCAGACTGCATCAAATACCATGCTGCGCACATGCAACCTTTATGGATGAATTCCGTTCAGTCAGTTTTCACCCTAAGACTTCTATGGTAGGAGTCCATGGATCACGGGATGATTTTCCAAAGGGATCTGCACCTCCATTTGAAATTTTTTAGGGGTCCATAAATGAGAAAAGTTTGAAAACCACTGTTCTAGTAAATGTCCACGGAAACAAAAATTGCTCTTGCTAAATAGAATTTTTTTACACCAAAAGTCTCCCCTTTTTTCCCCTCCAGAAAGCACCTGATGCTTGTATCAAACAATGCAGCTTTGGTGTATTGAGTAGGTAAGATTGACTGTAGTTACAATACCAAAGAGACTATTTTAACATGTTTTTCAACTAGTCTCACCAGTGATGTCATTTCGCGTTGCTCTTGGTTCAAATTGCATTGTGTACAGATCAGACACGGTGACGCTGCAGCCCTGTTTGCTCAATTCTTCCACAGCAAGATTCTTTAAGGATCCATTCAGAGACTTGGGCTCTTGATGTGCATAAATTATCAGTACTTTTTTCCCTAGTGTTAAAAAAAAATAAATCCCGAGATACCATGGGGATGAATACATCTGAAATAGCATGCAGAGATGGGGCTTTGTTTTCCATTGTTCAGTACTCTGTTCTCTCAGACCAATGCAGAGAGGGAAACACTACTTGGTCATAATGGTAGTATTTTATAGCCATTTATTTGTGGTACAAGACTTGGTGAAGGGTTGGGCAATGGTGAATCTGGCCCAGTTGAATTCAATTGTGCTGAAGTGGGCTTTCCTAATTGGAACTCAGTGGACAGAGGGGAAAATCCAAAACCTGTTATGTGTTTGTAACACTAGTGCCTGGAGTGACACGTTAAAATCTTCTGCTTATCTCGTACGCAGCACCACTTTCTCCTGGCAGCACGCTCAAGGAACTAAACAAATAGTTAACATTCATAATGTAACAATTTAAAAAAATGGAAGTATAGCAGTATTTCCGTGTTCACTGAGCACAACGAACAGAGAGAGGACTATGTACGTTCCTACACATATGAAGACAGTGGTTTGTGGTGTGTGTGTGTCCTCAGTTGTGTGTGTGTGTGTGTGTGTGTGTGTGTGTGTGTGTGTGTGTGTGTGTGTGTGTGTGTGTGTGTGTGTGTGTGTGTGTGTGTGTGTGTGTGTGTAAGAGAAACTTTCAAACAGGCTTAAATCTGAGGTGAGGAAGACCTGCAGGGAGGAAAAGCTGCATCTCTGAGGAGCCAACACAAAAAAGGCTTGGTTATCTGAAGAATTAAATTTTGGTGGTAGAAGCAAGGGATGGATATGCCAGGTTTCCATCAGCCTGGTGATTAAGTTGGAGGTTTCAAATATAGCCAGGAGTATTTTAATTAAGGGCTTGAAAAACTACTCTGCTTCTTTACCATTAGTGAATATAAGGAATAATGTAAAGAGCAGATGTTGATCTACTAAAAGTAGGTTACAGATACCAGCACCAGATAAAAAGTTAAAGCAGCCCTGCCAAGAGGGCATCACAAACACCAAGAATTGATTTAATAAGAATATAAATACACTTGAAACAATTGTGATCTCATTCAGAAACTTATTCATGAATGTATAGGGAGGGCAGGCTCCCATTTGCTGTTGAAGAGCCTGTTCTGGCAAACCCTACTTGCTGAGTAGTCTACAAGGTACTAAATAGCATCAAGTTCCATGGAGCTGAAGGGCCACTTAGCACTGTAGGTTTGGGGTAAAATTTTCAAAGGCACCCAAGTCAGATCGGACTTAAAGGAAATGCCCTACTTGCTTTTGAAAATGTTTCCTTACAGCCCCATTCAAGCACCGATGGAGCAAGGACATTTCTGATCCCAATGTGCACAGCTCCAAAATGACTCTCATTCTCTCACTACCAAAGAAAAATTATCTCTTCTTACCTGCCATTTTACACAAAGCCTTTAACAGTCTTCCTCTTTAGAACATCCAATATTTCCTGTAGCAGACTCCCAAAAGAGAGATGAGCTCATTGGAGACACGCCATAACAGCGAAAAAGGCAGGCTTCTCCTATTGGCACCACCTTGCTGAAAGTACTCTCTGAATCTGAAACAAAAGGATGCAGGATGCAAAAGAATAATTAAGAAACAAGTGTGAATGTATAGAGTGTACTGTAAGTACAAGGAACTATATGATGGTGTAGAGTGTGAAGGTTTTATCAATGTAATTTTTGGATGGCTGCTTTAGTCACTGGTGGTGAAGTGACAGGTAAGTTATATACATCATTCACATATAGATACATATTGGGGCAGAAGGATTGGTATGCTCTGGCTACTTACAATGCTCCAGCAAAACATCTATAAACCAGTGTTTCTCAACCTTTTTTTTATAAAGTACCCCTTTAAAAAAATTATAAGTACCCCAGTACATACAGTTTTCAGACACAAATATTTTCTCTACCATTGCAACACATTTGTTTAAACAATTTAATCGTAGCCAGGTGGGCAATGCATTTTTGGATGTAAAAAGTACAAAAATAATAAAACACTGAAACTTAAAACAAAAATTCAGTTCTCCAAATTTCAGTTGTGGTGACGTACCCCCCAGACTTCTCTCAAGTACTCCTAAGGGTACTCGAACCACTGGTTGAGAAACACTGCTATAAACCCACTTTAACTGTCTGGTTAAGCTAGATTTATAGCTGCTTTCATCAGTGTCTACACAACAATGAATTTTACTACTTTGGAAGGTGCTAATTCTTCTAATAGCTTCTAAAAACATTTCAACATAATTTCTCTCCAAAACTCTCCATGCCTGAGCATATATTATATTTATATTAAGTACTCATTGAATTGTGTTTAATCACAGGTAAATATTGAAACCTGCATTTCAGTTTCAAACATCCGCCTTTAAAACACTCAAATCCAGCTTGAAGGCA
Organism: Rafetus swinhoei; assembly: GCA_019425775.1. Classification (NCBI taxonomy): domain Eukaryota; kingdom Metazoa; phylum Chordata; order Testudines; family Trionychidae; genus Rafetus; species Rafetus swinhoei. The sequence continues at coordinate 116,622,482 of CM033424.1, forward strand.
CTTTGCAACCAAATCACTGACTTGTGGGGTCAGAATGTAACCACTTCCTCACCCTGGTGAGCATTCTCACACAGATACATGTAGCTATGACTGCTCATCAAGATGTGTTAAAAGTGTTACCAAATGCCCCTTTGTGTTTTCCTATAATTAAAATCATAGTCTAAATGGATGCTATATATTGTGAAAAGAAGCCTTATCCTGTGAATAGCTTCACTCAAATCCATGGGACTACCTGCAGAGTAAGATACTTTTCACTATGAGTAAGAGTCACAGACTGGCCCAGAAAGTCCTAATTTGTATATGTTACTTGTATTGTCATAGTCTGTAATAAAACATTTTAAACTGATCTCCATGAAAGCAGATGGGGTTCTGACTTCTGCTCACCCTGCTTTTCTTCCCAGTTAAAATACCACAATAGGGCAAGCATGTGTGTGCACAAGGTTGTCACTTAGATGTATTGGGCTTACACTGTTTTATAGAACTGCAGAGACTTTCCTAAGTTTTTCCAACCATCCTCTTGGCACCCTGGACACTTCTGTTGTTGTGCAACGTTTGCATGTCACCTGCTGCCTGGCTCCTTTTGTGTGTAAAGTTCAAACCCATCAGCACCATTTCCAACTCAACCTACTGCACTGTTATAAAGACCCATCTTCACTGCAAAAAATGTGTTGTGTTTTTTTACATGAAGGTACAAATGACAATCAAGGTTGCCAGTTTTACTTAGACTCATTCCCGGAGGTTTCATCACATGACCATCTTTAATTAAAGACCAATATTAAATTCCTGGAAACCCCAGGCCAGCCTTAGAGACTCTCAGTATCAATATCACAACATTTTGCCGTGAAGAGACAGCCCCGAGCTGTCTGTACAGTGTGTAGCACATCACATGAAAGCTGCATGCATCTCAAGCTTGGTCTACACTACAGAATTAGCTAGGCTGTTCATGCTGACATAATTATGTCGGTGTCTACACTACAGCCTTGCTCCAGCTGTTGTAAGTGCCCACCTACCCCCACATAATATTGCCACCTCCAGGAGAGGCACAGGGCTTATGTCAGTAAAGTTAGGGCAACACAGTGTCTAGTAGAAACTGCATTACATCATCAGCAGTTGTGTGTCACTCTTGTCAATTTCATGGCTCCATGCATGGATGGTGGGTAGAATAAGCCAGGGGAGGCTAAGCCACCCAAACAAGATGTGGCGCACCTCCCTTTGGAAGCATGCCATAGGCCTGCTGCCTCTAGTGTGCCGCCCACACTCTGCCCTAGGCCTCGCTCCTGCTGCAAGGTCCCACTCTTCTCCCATGGCTCTGCCCATGCTGCTCCTCTTCTTGCTCTGTCTCTCCCCTCTTCCAAGACCCCATCCTCACTCTTGCCTCTTCCCTCACAGACCCCTCCCCTCTGCACTCCTCACACATCTCCAGCACTTCCCCTGTAGTTCCCCCATCTTTGCTTCCTCCTCACAGCCCCTCCACCCACTACTCATGCCTCTTCACCCCCTGAGAGGGGGAGAGAAGTGGGTGACAGGTGGGGAGGCATCTTAGAGGTGCAGGTGGAGAGAGGCACGATGGACAGGCGGTGTGGGGACCTTGGGGGATGTGGCCCACCAGGGCTTGGGGCAGAGTGGGGGTGGGTTTGGCAGTGGAGCAGGGGGCAGGACCATGCTCTGGGCATGGGCGCCTCTCCTTCTAGGGAGCTTCTAGCACTCAGGCCCCACCTCCCCAAACATGGAGGTCATGCACCACCCACGCTCCATGCCTGAGCTGGTAGTGGCCTTCAGCTACAGCCCAGCAGCACCCCATTCCAGCTCCCTGATCCCAGCTGGGCTGCTGCTTGTGCTCCCTGCTGGGAGCTCTGCTGCCCCCAGGATACCTGCTCCCAGCCAGGCTGCTGCTCAGGCTCCACATGCCCAGCTCCCCGCTCCTAGAGGCAAGAGGCCCTGGCTTCCAGCTACCCTGCCCCGCCACTGCCGCCCTTCAGGTGGAAGCCCTCCTGGTAAGGGCACACCACTGACAGAAGGAGGGTGTTGTAGAGACCAGCTACCACAACAATTACTACAATGGCTGCAAAGTCGGCCTAACACGTCAGCTGCAGCATAGAGATGCCCCCAGCGTTTGCAGACTGGGCCCTTCTTACCTGTATCTGGGTCACAAGGAAAGAAGCTTGTTCCTGGATGAAAGTGAAGCTGCAGCTCCTTGGAAAAGACAGTGTGTGAGAGAGGCCTGCAGCCAATCCTGCCTGCAAATGACACTCCCCCCTATTGGGTGCCCTCTCCCTCTCCCTCCTTTCAGTAGACCAATAGGAGAGTGTTAGACACTCCCCACCTCCACGAGTGCCAGCAGGGACCCACATGGTTGGCTCCCTATTGATTCTGCTGATTCTGTCTCCCTCCTGTCTCTCTGCTCCCTGGCAGGTCACCAGAGGCTCTCCCCACTCCCTGGTTACTGGGCCCACACTCAAGGCTCTTGGAGCTCTGCTGATTCACTCTGCAGACAGCCTCCTCCAAGGGATGCATGATCTTCAGCTGCTGTGACACAACTTTAAAGGCAAGGATGTGAATTTCCATATTGCCCTTTGATCCCAGGCCCCCTGGAAGGCTCCCTAACATACCGGCTCCCGACACACAACTCTTCATTAGGGGTAGATCAATCCATGTTCCCAGCTTCACAGACGAATGGGGCCCTTAGAGGAGATAGAGGAGAAGCTGAATTGCCTGAGTGTTATTTATTGCTCAGGCTCCATAGTGACCTGCTGCCTGGTGATACTGGCAGGGTTCATCTCCCTCACCCCCAAACGCAGAAATCCACCATCCCATTTACAGGCTTTGTGCAAGAGCCTGACCATGCAGAACCCCCATACACAAGCATCCATGATTTGCAGGCATGTGCCCTCCCTCCCGCCAAGCCAAAGCACAACTCCCTGCAGCATGTGCATCCATGCAACCAGAACAGGCATCCAGAGCTGATATCACTATGTTTACAGTTCATTTAAATCGGGGTGGGGAACTTAAGGCCTGGGAGCTGAATTTGGCTCTCGACTTGCCTGGATCTGGCCCTCTAGGCTTGCCCCCCGCCCCAGCATTGGGGAGCCTGAACTGGCGCTCCAGCCCTCCCGCCATCCTTCCCCCAGGGCTGGAGCACACAAAATATACTAGGTTGGTCCCTCCTCCCCCCGGCTCTGGTGTGCGAGGAGAATGCAGGGAGTGTCTTTCTCCTTCTCAGTTGGGGACCATGTCAGTGAGAGTTGTTTTTTGGGGGGGTTTTTTTGCTCACTTGTGTGCGGCCCCCGACTTATTTTTCTGTGGGTTAGTGGTCCTCAACCCAAAAAAGGTTGCTCACCCTTGATTTAAATGTTAAATTCTCCTTTTGATCTCTGAATTAACAGAATACAGCATAGACTGGGACTGTGTGATTACATCGTTAACCTCTAACAATACATAGGTAAACACAAAAAAACCCCACAAATATTATTTACCAATATGTCTGTAATGGTTGAATCTGGGTCATTTACCCTGCAATGTACTTAACCTTTTCTCGCTACGTGTCACGGCTGAAATATAAAATAGGAGGCTGGATGCTAAGGTCCTTGCTCATTGACATAACGGGAGGTTGTGTGGCCTACTGGATAATGCCCTAGACTGGTACTCTAAAGACTTGGATTCTATTCACAGTGCTGTCACTGGTCTGCTGGGTGAACTTTGACAAGTCACTTCTCACCTCAGTTTCCTCATCTGTAAAATGGGGATAATGATACCTCCCTTTGTAAAGTGATTTTGAGATCTGCTGATGAAAAGCACTACATAAGAGCTAGATGTTATTTGTATTAGTATACTGATGGCAATTGGAGTTCCTTTGAGGCACACTGAATAAAACAATGGATTTGGCTTAAAGTCTTTAAAAATCGTATCTATTTTGTTTTTAGCTTATGCAAACTAGCAAGCTAAAAAGTATATTTTTTTCTTTGTGGTGTGTATACACTCTAGATCAGGGGTCAACAACCTTTTCAAACCAAAGAGCCAAACTACATCAAAATTCAGAACAAGTGGTCAACAAAGAGCCGTATAAGAATACCTGTTTACATGACTTAAAATATACAACTTAATATTATTGATGATTGACATGATGATTAATAGCATAAAGTAAACATTTTACTCAGACTTCATTTAATGGGACTTCTGCTGCTGCTGGGGGTGCAGGAGTCCAGGTGCAGGCGTCTGCGGGTTGCAGGAGTCTGCAGCGGTGGATGTGGGGATTCAGAAGTCCAGGTTGGGTTGTATGAGGGTCTCAGAGCAGGGCGTTGGGGTGTGTGGGAAGTGCAGGAGGCAGGGCAGGGCACTGTGGGTGGGAAATAAAGTATGTGGGAGGGTCTTGGGCCAGATTACTTTAGCTGGCCAGGGCTAGGCTGCTGCACCCAGGCAGCAGGATCATGGTCTCCCCTCCTACCCATGTCACAGCAGGAGGGGAGCTGCCACCAGCACTTCTTGCAGCCAGATTGGGGCTGGACCGCGGGGCCTGCTCCAGGTTCGGGGCTGGGGACAGGACGCTATGGCCAGATGGGGTCTGGGTTCCCATTAGGGCATTGTTGGCCAGGCTTTATTTTAAATAAAGTAAAATATTATGTCCAACACTGAAGGTTTCGACATTGTCTTTATTTATGGCAGGGGTGGGGAAACTTTTTTGTGTCAGCGTTCATTGACCTACAGAAAAATCAGTCAGGGACCACACAAGTGAGAAACAAAAAAAACCCTCCAAAAACCCCCAACCCTCACTGATGTGTCCCCCAACTGAAACACCTCACTCCCTGGTGCTCCATCCCCATCGTTGGGTGAGGGCAGGGAGAACTGAGGTTCAAGGCCTCTTCAGGCCAGATTAACTGCTGGGGTTCCAGGGTTAGTGGATTTTGTGGGCCCCCCTAGGTCCTGGGTGCGGCCAAAAATGAGGGGTTCAGTGTGCAGGACAGGGCTGCCAGTGAGTGGGATAGGGATGGGGTGCAGGATCTGGGCAGGAGGTGGGGTGAGGGTGTGAGGTAGGGTGCAGGAGCAAGCTGGGAGTAGGGTACATAGCCAGGAGAAGGAGGCAGGAGCAAGGGAGAGTGCAGGAGCAGGGTGGGGGGCAGGGTGTCTGACCAGGAGGGAGGGTGCAGGAGCAGGGGAGTGTGGAGGAACAGGCTGGTGGTAGGGTGTGTGGCCAAGTGGGGGGAGGTGAAGGAGCATACTGGGGGGCAGGGTGTCTGGCCAGGAGGGAGGTACAGGAGCAAGGGAGGGTGCAGGAGTGGGCTGGGGATATGAGGTCTCAGTGGAGGGTGCATGTGAGTGGGCTGGGGGTGCAGGGTCTCAGCAGGGTGGTGAGTGAGGGGGCTGAGGGTGCAGGGTCTGATTTGGGAGAAGAGAGGGGGCACTTATTTGCTTTTGCACCGCTGCCAGCACCATGTCCCAGGTATGGCCTTCTGCTACTCCCATTGGCAGGATTCTGGCCAATGGGAGCAGCAGGGAAAGCCTCCAGGAAGCACATCCATGCGCTGCTGTCCCCCAGCTCAGGGAAGGAAAGGGAAGCAGCAGCGTGTGGAGCCACTTCTAGCTCTGCTTCTTCCCTGCAAGCTGGATCTGACAGGGAACCTCGGGGCTTCTCCCACACAGGAAGCCAGTACAGGCTCCCTGTTGCAGGGGGGTTGAGCTCGAGCTGCAAAAGAGCCATATCAGGCTCCCTACTGAGCCATATTTGACTTGAGAGCCATAGGTTGCTGACCCTTGCTCTGGCTGATGTAAAGGTAGGGAAACTAAAGGAAAGCTGCCAGTATGGTATATCCTGTACCAGGGGGGAGGGGAGCAATAATATATTAGAAATGCATCTTTTCTCATTCCATACATGATAATATTTCAAAAAGATCATGTCTCCTTCGTTTTCCTCCCTTCATTCCTTGCCATGAATAATAGGGATGGGTTAAAAAAATTTCCCATTTGCCCCTTCTCACGAATCTAAGTTTATTCGGGTATTACACCCCGTTGTTTCATGCGTCCATCGCACCCAGGTCACTTCGTGTTGCCCACCCCGCCCTTACATATCTGCCGCAGGGCCAACGAGAAGCCGAACCTCTGCCTCCGTATGTAGCACTTAGTTCACCTGCCGGTGGCAGAGAGGGGGGGGTCAGGGCCCACCCACACTCCCAGACCCCGACCCAGGGCCCTAACACCGGGAACCAAGTTCCCAGTGGTAGCAGGCGGGGTTTGCCCCTAAATGCACCTGCTCACGGGCTCCACGACCCCACCCTGGGCCACTTTCAACCCTGCCACTGGAGCCCCTTTCAGCCCCTCTCAGGGGAGCCCTTCCCCCTCTTCAATTCCCCTGGTCCCATTACCTGCTGCCTCCACCTGCTCTCCCCCCTGCCTGTGTTCCTCCTCCCGCTTTTGTCCTCTTCCCCGCTCTTCCGCACGGCATGTGACGGCGCGCGCCCTGGCCGCCCCGCCGGATCTTCCACCCGCCCCTTCCCGTCACGCCGGTGACGTCACGTGACGTGACCGGCCGGGGGGGTTGCCCAAACGCCTCCCCAACCCCCATCTGCCGCGTTACTGCGCCGCGCTTGCCTGCCCCCCCCCGTGAGCGTCTGGCGGCGCTTGTCTTGCCGCCACCCGGGCAGTGTCCGCGCACTCCCCTGCGGCGTCCCGACCCCCTTGTTGGGGATAGTGGCGGGGTTGCCTCACCCTGCCACACCCCTAGCAAAAAAATGTTCTAAACACATGCTAAGGCTCTGTCAGGGCATTCATGGAGAATGCTGCTTTATCATTCTGCCTGGGGCTGCTTCCCTTCTGCCCTTCATCTATGCTTTGTGCCCTGATCCTGTAACTGACCCTGCACAGGCTGACTCCTCTGGCCATTTATATAAGCCCATTGACTTCTGTGAGGTAACATGCAGGTGCACCTGGGCAGAACCAGTGAGCGGATCTAGCCCTTAAATCAGTCAGGGAGTCAGGGGGCCGCACACAAGTGAGGGGCCTGGGGGGGGCACAGGATAGTAGATTGTGTGCTCCAGCCAGCTGGGGGACAGCTGGGGGGCTGGAGCACCAGTGTGGGCTCCCCAATGCTGGGGGGGGGGGAGTGAGCCTTGGGGGCCAGATTCAGGCAAGCTGGGAGCTACATCTGGCCACCTCTGCCGTAAATGGTAAGGTCTTTGATACAGGGGCTGGCCCAGATCCTCAGCATCTAGATGACTTTTTTAGGCTTATAAGTCCTCCTGATAGGTGCCATGATAGTTTTAAAGGTATCATTCAGCTGCTGTCTAACCCCTTGGGTGTGTAAGTCCTCTAGGCATGTAAGCTTCTGCTAGTCAGCATTTGCTAAGCCACCCTACACCTAACAAGCAGCTTGGCGTCCCCAGCCCTGAAATGGGTTTCCCAAGCTAGACAGGAAAGCTTATCTCACCAGCATGACCCAGTCCTGTAGGTGTGCCCTGTGCACGTCTCAGACCTGACACCTGTCCTACCCCACAATGGTAGGAAGCTGCACCTCACCATACAAAGACAGCTGGGGGCACAGGGAAACACGGGGCAAGCGTGAGAGAGGTGTTGGGCATGAGCAGGAGACAGAGAGGGTTTCAGTTGCTATTCCTAGGGCTACTTCAGTGGCTGACCTGGCTTAACTGCTCCTGAGTGATGAGAGGTGCATGTCTATCTCTGCTCCACCAGCCAGGCCCATTAGGTCAGCTGTTTAGGTGCCTCTCCTCTCCCTTCCCTCCTGCTTGGCATTATACTCCTGGCTAACTTTGGCTGCTCCCCATGCAGCTTGCTGATCTCTGAGGAGCCCTGTTCATTCTAGCATCATCGTCATCATCATAGGCTCTTCGGTCTAGCAGCGAAGATGTAAATATTTACCAGTGAGAGTTGGACCAATTTACCAACCTCATGCTGAATTCTCCATTAGTGACAATTTTAAAATTTAAGATCAGCTCTAGGAATTCTCTTGGGGCAGTTCTCTGGCCTGTATTACACAGCAGACCAGACAATATGGTCACAATCTACGAATCTCTGGGAGGCCTGGGTAGCTAACTTGGGGCTGAAGATTCCACTAGGATTAGGGAGACAAAGTGGGGGGGAGGTCATGTCTTTAATTGGACCAGCCTCTGTTGGGGAGCGAAACAAGCTTTCGAGCCACACAGCGCTCATCTTCACCAACGGAAGTAAAAGATGGAACCTCACCCAGCTTGTCTCTCTCATATCCTGGAACTAACAAAGCTACTGCAAACAATGCCACTAGGTGTCAGGCCAGTAGGGTATGTCTACAATGCAAAGAAATAACAATAAAAAACCCAGCAGCAGTGAGTCTCAGTGAGTCTGGCTTGCTCTATGGTGGTAGGAAAATAGTAGTGCAGATGTTCTGGCTTAGGTCAGAGCTTAGTCTCTGAGATTTCCCCTCTTATCTCCCTTGCTGGGTTTCAGAGCTAAAGCTTCTGCCTGAGCGGAAACATCTACACTGCTATTTTTAGCTCTATAGCACAAGCCCGAATCTACACACCCGCACGGTGAGACTCGCTGCTTCAGATTTTTAGTTTACATATTGTTTTGTAGTATAAACGTACTCCTGCAGATTAGATGTTGGTACACTGGGGGGAGCATGCCCTAAATGCCTTTGAAGATCTCGGCCTTTGTCTTTACATTTGCCCCTAGTGCATGTAGCACAGTCAGAATTATATTAATCATACCCAAGAATAAAAATTTCTATTACTTGATCTTTATAAAAACATTACAAGCATTTCATAATTAACCATCAGGAGGGAGGCAAGGTGAGACAGCTAACTATTTACTAATTTTTCATTCTTTGCAGTGCTTGCTTCTCAAGACTGCAAGCAGAGAGATCAAAACAAGAGCTGTAAAGCCCCAATCCTGCAAATACATATGTGCATTTAACTGTACAGATTAGGGTATTCCCATTGAATGCCATGGAAGTAGTCACAGGTATAAAATTAAGTGTATGCATAAATGTTTGCATGACTGGGACCTTAGAGATTATTTTAACTGTCCCCATTCAGCTCTCTGAACTATTAACTGAGAAGAGTTAAATGGCAGCATTGTTAAGCATTTCACCATTTCACTTTTTTAAAGCAGAAACATCCATGTAATCTGGGTAGAGCTAGCAACACTTCAACAGAATTCTCTGTGGTATCCAAATGTGACAGAGTGGCCTAGGCCCAGTCAGTTTTAGGTTCTGCCCCCCCGCCTTTGGGAGAGACTAGAGTTGCTTGCTCTCCTTGTTTTTTATGTTAAGGAATCCCTGAATATCCCATGTCTTGAATGGTTTCCCCCCCTTCCTACACTGAGAATTTGTGTATCTTTGGGTAATTAGCTGTCCGTCTTCATCATCTTTCCTCTAAATCATTGCAACATTAATCTCCCCAACCTTCCTTCAGAGCAGAAAGGACATTTTCTTTCCATTATTTATTGCTCTGCCTAAGGAATTAATCGTTGAGTGATGCAGAAATAGTTGCAGCCCAGCTAGAACTGGGAAGGGATTCTCCTCTAATGCCACTGTAAATCAGAAGGGCTGAACTCAGTGGATCCATACTTGTGTAAAAGGAGGATTTTCTGTTTAGGGTTTCTCCTGCTTCCAGTGCCAGTAGCAGCTGTTTTTCCCCCACTTAGGACACAGACTGACTCCATTAGCTATTTCCTCTCAGTTACCCCTGAGAACCCAGCCGTTCTGCTTTAAGGACTCAAAGCAAATCAGCATGAGTGGGAGGGGTATGTGTAATTCTGCTGGGATATTTTGAGGTGGGGTGCTCTCAGTCTCTCTTGTTAAAGCTGTTCCACTGTAGATAAATAATTAAAGAGTCACTGAGCCAAAGTCAGAGAGAGAATAAGAATGACTGCATTCTGGCAGTCAGAGCATGCACATGGAAGACCTTTAAATTAAGATTTGGTCCAGGACTGGGTAAAATGGGGCATTTTATGGATGGACAAAAGAGAGGACATTTCAGGCAAAATATCCTGAAGTTCACTGAAATCCTCCAGCAGGCTGCATGGGCAGAGGGAGAATGCTGGAAGTGTTACAGTTGTTCTGCTGGTCCCAGACTTCTGAAGAAGTAGCAAAGTAATCCATCCTGCCTAGAATGTCTCATCTGATATAGAAAGATAAAGACAAAAGGATTCCAGTCCCTAAACAACTCTGTCTTTTGAGAAGAATAGTTGAGGGCATAGTGTGACCATGAGCAAGAAACTTGCTGAGTCTTACAGGGCAAGAAGAAAGCAAGAGCAAACCCAAACTGGGCAAGGAAAGTTGTTAGAACAAGCAGTGTAAAGTGGGGAGGAAAATTAGCTTACTCAGTGTCAAAAATAAACGGACTGTAAAATGCCAACGCTCATGTAATGCATGATGGAGAGAATCTTTCATGTAAGCCTTGGGCCTAATTCTTTTTCCCAGGATAGAAATAACTTCTATTGACTTCAATGGCAATTGTTTTGATCTTCTGGTTGAACACAGGATTCCCTGATTTGAGAGTACCCTGATGAGACTGGCAAATGAGTCACTGCTTGACTGGAAGGAGTCTAGTGGGTATTGCAAGAGGACATGGTTGGATTATTCCAAGAATTCCATGCATCTTCACAAGGGACTTTCCTCCTTAATGTATGTGTTAACCTCCTGTATTGTTTCCTCTCTGGTCTCATAAACATTTATTGATTTTTTTTTTAAAGCACTCAACACTTCTAAACAAAGTTCTAGTTTGTTCAAGGTCCTTTAAAAAGTGACTCTTATCCTAGCAAGAATCTCTTCCACTGACTTTATTAATAAACTTCCACTCTTGCTCTGTCTGTTTTTCTTGAGAGTGAGTGAGGGTTGAGATAAAAGCCCAGTGCCAAAAGGTTTGGCTAACCTAGCCAAGAATTGGAGCAAGCTGGTTGGAGAGACCTGAGAAAATTCTCCACTGGATGTACTCTTAGTGGAGTGGATTGCTGGAGTTTGTACAGCTTGCCCTTAGTAGGGTTGCCAGACGGTTTCAACAAAAATACTGGACACACTTGACATTACATCACAATCTACATTACATCTTATTTAGAAAATATTTTCTCATTTATATTTTCTCAATTTGTTTCCCGAACAGAAAGCTCAAATACTGGACTGTCAAAACCGGACACCTGGCAACCCTAGCCCTTAGTGCACCACCTGATCACTGGCAGACCAGCTAGAACTGTGTGGCTGCATTAGGAGCTATGAGACAGTGAGGAATCCACTTTAAAGAGGTAATATTGGTGCAAGTTTGATGTCACAAGGAATCAGACTGTGTTTTTCCCTCTCTCATTGGGCCTAGAGACTCCACAGGCATGTCCCATTGAGTGCATCTAGCCTGCATTGCTGGGCAGGGTGGGTCTAAGGGGGTTTGGCTCCCATTACCATTGGGATAATGCCAGCTCCCAAAGGTATTATGTCCATTCCTGGAAATGATACAAAATAAGCTCAAGCTGCTTAAGACTGTGTCCCTGGGAGTGCAGCCTGGGACTGTAGGACCGCTGTAGTCCCTTAACTCGTTCCAGCCTGGGCTGTCTCTCACAATGTCTTGCTATTTACCAGCAGCAACCCCTCCAGGCCCTGATATCACTCAGCACAACTGCATGTGGCGTCCCATACCCAGTCAGATTGCATGAATGCTCCCAGAGCCACTTGAGTCTCTCAGAGAAAGGCACCAGAGCCAAATCCCCCCCTTTCCCAGCACTGTACCGCAAACATATGCTATCTAATGTATTCATTGGTTCATCACTTCATCAATGGAAAGTGGACACACACCAGCTTTTGTAAAACCCTGAACAGATTTGCCACACACTTCACAGGAAGTCACTGGTAAAGATAAACAGTAAAAGTTGATTGAGTACAAAGATAGAATTTAAGTGGCTATAAGTGTGAGGCAAAAAGTCAGAGTAGTTACCAAAAGGAAAGAAAATACAAACACGCAGTCTAAACTCACAGCCCTGTTAGACTGGGCAACGACTAGATTAAGTAGTTTTTCTCACCCCACTGGATACTGCAATCCATAGTACACAGATTTCACTCTTGAAATCTGAGCCAGTTTTTTCTGCTGGAGTCTTCAGAGGGTCTTTATTGCTTGCAGCATGGTGGGGCAGGAGAAAGTCCAAGCATGGGCCCTGTGTTTGGTTTTTATACCCTTAGTCCATGTGCTTGGGCAGCACAAATCTAGGCATGCCTGGGGTATTGCTGAGTTTCCAGGCAAAGTTGAACAATTCCCTAGCTCCTCGGCAGGACAATGGCCATTCACACCCCCTTGAGCATTGGCTAGTCTCCTTGCTGTTGTCTCTGGAAAGATAATATTTGGCTGATTCACCCATTTACAGCATGTTTTAGAATAATACAATACAATCACGTAATTTCATATGCACTGCTGAGCTATATAGATAGATAGAGAAATGACTTTCAGCAGATCATAACTTTCCCTTGCTACCTTACAAGTTCCTGTAGAATGTGTGACTGCACGGCTGTGCAGTTTCTTATTAAGCCCTGTGCATTGGCTAGCAAGCCCCATGCAGGGGCTCAAGTGTGCAGCAAGGAGAGATGCTGCTCCCCAAGCCCCAAAGCTGCGATGGCTGGGGAAGAGAGGCCTCCCACAGCTGAGGCAGTTCAGTGCTGGGTCCAGCTGGGAAACAGCCAGTGGGAGATCCAGCTCCAAGGCTGAGGGATCATGGCCTCTGTGTGCTGCCCCATCCTGTGCACCAGCTCTACACTCCAGCCAATGGGTGCTGGGGGTGATGCTTGCAGGTGAGAGCAGTGACCCTGCACCCCACCTTGAGCCCCCCAAACCTGGAGCCATCTCCTAATCCCAAACCTGTCATCCTCAGCCCTGCCCCAAAACCCATATCCCCAGAGTGGGAAATTACCTATTGTAATGTGAGAACCACTCCATGTTTCTATTTACACCTTATTTCATAGTGTCATAGAGTGGTTCTCACATTATATTAGCTAATTTCCCATTCAGGTACTCTCACCTCTGTTGGATATGAGCCCCATCCACTCTGATTTTATTAGCACTGATGTGACAGTCCCATCTCTGTATCCTTTTTTTTCTCTTTCTTTTCTCTTCAGCACCTGAGGAAGTGAGTTGTAGCTCACAAAAGCTTATGCCCTAATAAATTTGTCAGTCTTTAAAGTGCCACCAGACTCCTTGTTGTTTTTGCTGAAACAGACTACCCCGCTATAGCCTATTCAGAGTTTTGACGTGGTGCCACTTCATGGCTAATGAGAGGAATTGTCCTGCAAATGTAAGCTGCAAAGTTCTACTTGATAGGAGTGTGGTGTTTACATTTTCACCAGAATCACAGAATCATAGCATTGGAAGAGATCGCAGGAGGTCATCAAGTCCAACCCCTTGCTAAAAGCAGGACCAATCCCAACTAAATCATCCCAGCCAGGGATGATTGTAGGACCCATGCTAATTAAGTGGGCTGGATGTGTCCCTTTCATAACTTTTGATGTGAAAATGCGGATGTTAAAGGCAGAGGAAATTGGCTTTGTAGTGCGATAACCAATTAATGTCTTTAGTCAAGCTCAGGGTAATGGTGTCAGATTTGTAGATGAATGTCAATTCCACACTCTCTCACTATAATTGGCTGGTGACATTCCTTTGTAGAAGAATGGCTCCTTTTAAATTGATGACTGAGTGACCAGGCAGTTTAAAATGTACACCTACAGGTTTATGTGTGTTACCATTTCTGATGTCTGATTTGTGTTCATTTATCCTTTGTCACTGTACATGTCAAGTTTGGCCCATATACATGGCAGAAGGGCACTGCTGGCACTTGATGGCATAGATTACATTAATGGATGTGCAGTTATATGAGCCTCTGATGTGGCTTATGTTGTTAGGTCCTGTGATGTGGTTGTTTGTATAGATGTGTGGACAGAGTTGGCAACGGGGTTTATTGCAGGGGTAGGTTCCTGGATGAGTGTATCTGAGGTGTGATTTGTCAGCATAGCAATGGCACCATAACTATGCCACTGTTGTCCCAACCCAGTAGATGTGGTTTTGGCTTCTGGATAGAGTAACCAGATGTCCTGATAATATCAGGACTATCCTGATATTAGGGGCTTTGTCTGATATAAGCACCACCCCATCAGTAAAACTTACTGTCTGGTCACCTGTCTTCTGAATGACAGCACCCATACTTGGGTTCAGTGCACTTAAATTCACCCCTTTAGTGCATCTGGTTTAACTTCCCAGGTAAACACACCCTACACTAAAGTGAATCCTATACTCCTGTCTGGAGTTTACTTCAACTAGCTATACCAAGGGAAAAACGACAGTGCCTTGTCTCCATAAGGATTGTACATCGAGGTAGGTATTTCATGTACCCCCCCGCCTTTTTTTTTGCTTTTGTTTGTTTGTTTTGTTTTTGTAATGAAGACATAGCCAGATCCTTAAATTAATCTGGTTCCCTGCTCCCAATTAGCAATTCTTATACAATAGGAACTCATGCAAAGTCACCAGATGAACCCATTACCACTTACTTACCACAGGTGTCTTCCATGGAAAAACTGTGATCATGACTGCAAAATGACTTTAATAGCAGCCACTTCATATGAGTTTTAAATCCCAGAATACAAGAAAAACTTTAAAAACAACAAATAGACTATAGCACTTTAAAGACTAACAAAACATGTAGATGGCATCAAGTTTGCCTTTCAACATGTGGAAAAAAATCCATGTTCATTTGACATGGCAGGTGTTTTCTGAATGATTTTTTTTCACCTGTATAACTTTGAAGACTTTACCAATTTGGTATTAACCTTTGTCCTCTGGTGGATTTTAGCATTAAGGATTTTGTGTCATTTTTTTACACTTTTTGAGCAAAATAAAGGGTTTTTGGGAGGGCTGTGTTAAATTTCAGTTACTCGCATCCTAGATGTCAGCTTCTCATCTGTCTGGTAAGAGGTAAAAATTGTGGGTTAAGTTGGGACTTTGACTTTCTAGGCGATTAAATACACATATGAAGGGGGAAATAAAACTTTAAGAGGGAGCTCTAGTAAACTATTAGGCTGAGGGAACAATAATTTCATCATCTAACATAATGAACTCTAAGTAAACCTCAGCAGGTGCATAAGGTGCTGCCCCAGCTGAGTCAATCATGTGTGACAAAAAGAACTTAAGAAACAACTAATTTTAGTTATTCTTTCCAGATTGCTTGTCACAGGTTCCTCTTGCATGGTACTTTATGGGGGGGTTCTGATTCTCCACCGTGTTTTAGTGGGTTTTGTGTTGAAAGGGGTTAGGGGGACTGAAAGGTTTATTGCTAGTTGGTGAGCAACACCTGCTCATACATACTTCCATCCAGCTGCAAGCCAGCTGAGGAGGAACCAAAAACCAAGAGAGCCCTTGCTTGAATAGTGCTCCATGATTTCACCTTTGCAAATTGCATTATGGAAACCTGGTTATGACATAATTGTGCTCCCAAAGCAGGCCATGTTGAAGTGCCCATTGGTGTCAGTAATGTAGGATCATACCCCATGCCTTACACACCGATCACCTGAATGTGAATCTGTCTAGAATGTTACAAGCAGAGCTGGCCTTATGGACAATGATGCCCTGGGTGAACTTGTAGTGTGGTGTCCTTTGCTTAGGGAGCAAGGACCAGTTCCTTGCCCCAGATCCTGGTCAGGTTGCAAATGGAGGAGTTTCTAAGTCCAGGGGCTCCTCTGGCCATATACCCCCTGACTACCTAGCAGGAGAGAGCAGGTGTATGGCCACTGCCAGTGGGAAGGGGATACCCAGCGGCTGGCCTGCTGGCTCCACAGGGGCGAGCACCACTGCCTGCACCTTCCCTTCAGGCTGGCAGCTCTGGGTGGCATTTCCCACCCCTTACCTGTCTGGCTGTGGGCTGGAGCTCTGGGCTCGCCAGCACTCACCTCCGCTCCACCAGCCCAAGCCTGCCATCTAGGGACAATTGGATGGCACCCCCTAACCTCTGTGCCCTGGGTGGTCGTCCACGTCACCCACCTATAAGGCTGGCTCTGGTTAAAACTGACTTGGAGCCTAATCTTTTCCCTATACCATACAGATTAAAACCTGGCATTTGGGACAGCAAGCAGCTATGAAGCTCTAATAGTTCTAAGTTAGTCTAAGGAATAAATGGTAGCAGGGCTAGTTTCATTTCAGAGAAGTCTCTGAATTGCAGCAGTAACAATTCTTCAAGAATTCAGTAGGGACAAACAAACCATTATGTTTTCAACAATCAAACCACATCACTTGCTCCCACTCTGACGGACTGAGAGTACTCCTCTTTTAGTGAGAACGGTGCTCTGCTTATTTGAGGCAAAATCCACTAGAGGGAGGAAGAGGGCTAAGAAAAATGACAAGGAAACCGGTGGTGCTTAAAAGACTAAATGTATTTGGGCATAAGCTTTCGTGAAATACAACTCACTTTGGGTCCACATACTAACAAATTCCCAGGCTTATTTTCTCATCTTGCAGTAACTGGATAAATAAGCAATTATCCAAAGCTTTTCTTGTATCTGCCTGACACCTTAAAAATCTTTCTAACTATCTGAATGCCATCTTTTCACATGTATTGTATGGCTCATTTTAGTGATTCCATTTCCTGGTTTGCTTAGTGGCCTTACGGTTAGAGCAGGGCAAATAATGGATTTTTCAGTTTTCTGTCATATTCAAAAAATTAAAAAAAAGAAAAGCCTTCTGGGTTGAACAACACGTCTTGCTTCAATTTCAAGCTTTTGAACATGTTATCTGAGACACAAAATCACGTAGACCTACAAAATAGAAACACTTCCTTTAGAAAATGTTGCAACATGTTGACTTTTTCAGGTTTCACTCCCCCTCCCACTCCATAGTGAACAGTTTAGCAAAACTAACACAAATGTATGAAACATTTTGCCATCTAATCCCCCCAAAAAAGTTTTGAAAAAACATGTCATCCTTCTTTAACTGCAGTCACTTCAGTAGTCCTTTCTTAAAAGACAGAGCTACTTTTATCTGTAATATAGATAGTTTGCACTATGCATAAATTCACTGATGTATGAGGGTATGTCTACACTACGGGGGGATTTCTGGGATACCAGAGTCACGTCCAGGGAATGCATCTGCTCTTCCGCTTTTTTTTGCGGAAGAGCAGATGTGGTCTTTCGGAAGCCCTGTCTTCCTCCTCCCATGAGGAAGAAGGGCTCTTCCAAAAGAGAAGGCTTTTCTGAAATTTGACCCAGTGTAGATGGGCCAAATTTCGGAAAAGCCTCTTCCGAAAAAACTATCAGAAAAAAGGTACGCAAATTGCAGAGTGCTATTTGCATACCTTATTCCGATAGATCAGTGTAGTATAGATATAGCCTGAGAAACACTCAGCAGTTGTGGTGACGACCATAGGAAACCTATATATAAAAACCATTATATATATAGATATACAACCACCATTACCCTAGAATCTGATTACTTCCCTTTTTCTATTGATTTATCCTCAAAGGTAAGGCAGTATGATTATCTCCATTTTATAAGGGGGAGAAGTGAGGCACAGAGATTTAGGCCTTGATCCTGCCAAAGTTAAACACATTTATTGTTCACCCTGAGTAGTCTCATTTGAGTAGTGCCTAATCTTAAGCATGGGTTGCAGGATTGGGGCTTTAGCTTGATCTGCCATATCCCCACCAGCACCCTACAGAGGAGCAGTTGGGGCCTTCTCAAGAGTAGAATTAACAGAAATACTCCAACTCCCTGCCCCTCAGAAAGCACTTCTACAAAGGTATGTTTTCTTCCTAATAGGTATAACTTACTACTATAGTCTAAGTGCACAGCCTGGGGTGAGTACTGGTGAAACTGAATTTGAGTATTACAACCTTCTAAATCCAGGACTGTAGTTAGATTTTGGCACGTGCCTGAATGTGGCCAAACAGTGTTGACTTATAATCAGATAGGGCATGGATGCAGGTCATTGTAGGCTGAATTATTGTGTGAGCATAGAGTTTATATGCATCTCTTGCAAGTTCTGGTTTTAAGAAATGTATCCCTCATCTGATAAAGCCTGTCAGTGTAAAATGAACTGAAACTGTGTCTGGCCAATGTTACTTGTTACTTAAGAGTGAGTATCTTGCCACATGTCTGTGCGGATTCATTGGCAAAAGCATAAGTGAGGCAGTCAAAGAAGCATTGCCCATGTGGTAAGTTGTGTGCAGCGCAGTTGTAGCTGTGTTGGTCCCAGGATATTAGAGAGACAAAGTGGGTGAGGAGGTAATATCTTTTATTGGACCAGTTTCTGTGGATGAGAGAGACAAACTTTTGAGCCACACAGCACTCATCTTCAGGTACTCCCAGCAAAATGCAAGATGGAACAGACTGTGCTTATCACATACTACACATATTTTCATTTTAGTGCTACACCAATGTGGGGGGTATCTCCCCACCCCCACCCCCACATCCTTCCCACATAAGAGACCAACTTCCCTGAAACACTCTAACCAGTCTCCCAGATCCACCACCGCATTACACAGAACTCACACATTTTAGAATTACTTCCTTAATGTACATCTGTGTGGTTCTTCTCCCCTCCCCACATTTCCTTTGTGCTGCCTACAGCACTCACACCCCCCAGGGCATGAGAGTTGAGAAATCCCCTGAGCCCCTTGTCATCTACGTCATGATCCAGCACACCTCAGTCAGCACTCATCCTGTGGAAGGCTTTCCCCCCTACTTGTCTCTTTTGACATTTTCAGTGACCTATCCCCCCGTGGCTTCTTGTCTCGCTCACTCATGCAAGCTACAGTAATTTGTTCTGTGATTAATTGCTGTGGTTTATCAATCTCAACCTGAACTGCTGGGTATCAGGTTAAGAGATGTCCTAGTGTACAACAGTCAAGGATGATGAACAAAACCTAGGATGGAAAAGTGAAAAAAAAATGACTTCCACCCCCAGCCCCCGACCTTCTACATAAATTGCATATCTGAGAGGAAAAAAATCCTGGCTGCACTTCTGATTTCAGAAAGATGATCTACAGTCCCCTGTTGTGGTAGTAAAGGCTGTGAACCTGAACCTTTTCATTACATAATGTAAATCTCTCAACAGCAGTATTGTCTCCTTCACAGCTGGAGGGAAACTGAGGCAGGAAATCAGGTTTCAGTTTTTGTGGCTGTCCCTCTAGGTCAGTGTTTCCCAATTTTATTTGGCCATGGAACCCTTTTAAACTTGAAAGAATTTTGCAGCATCCCTAATAACAGTCTTATATATGGTATATAACAGGCGAATGCACCACTGACTGACTGCGCGCGCAACACTGAGTAGTGACATCATTGTCCCCACTCTCTGGCTGAGCTGGCATTACACAGGGACACTTATCGTGGCAAACACAAATGAAAATTGTTTTCAATAAAATTCATAAATTCTTAAATATTAATTGTTTTTGTAATCATAAAATGTTATTGTAATGGAATTTTCTCACGGAACCCTTATTTTCACTTCACAGAACCGTAGGGTTCCGCAGAACACCATTTGGGAAACACTGCTCTAGGTGACTGTTGTCATAGAAACAAGAATTTGACTTGACCAATAAACATTTATATTAGTGTTAAAGAAAATGGATAGTTAGCCCAGCCCCGTTATGTGTTGCTCATTTCCTCCTCTTGTCCTGTCTAAGCATTAGCAAACTACATTGCACTTGTAGAATGAAAATGTGTCTTCACTAGTGTTTGTATGCAGTATGAAATGCTTGAAATGCAGTATCATGGGCCTGTGATTAGGGGGAGGAATTACTTCATGGATATGGCTGGTGACTGTCAAAGTAGCTTTATTTATTTTAATTACTACTTATAATTAAAATAATTACCGGTAGTAATTATTACTTAGTCCCTGTAACCCTCAGCGAGGATAAGGGCCTCCGCGTGAAAAGTGTGACTCAAGCACATATAGTAAAAGGAAGCCTCTGCCCCAAGGACCTTACAATCTAAGATGAGATCCAATAAACAGATGGAACAAACATCACTGGAAGGATGAGAGAAATGACACTAAGACCAGGCATTTGTGTAGGCCAGCAATATGCACAGCAAGATGGAAGTGAGCCAGATGTTAGAAGTTAGTTCATTATAAGATAATGGAAGCCCATACTAACCGTCTACTTTGTCTGATAGGATTTTTTTTCCTTGAGAACATAAGCAGAGCTGAGTAGTTTCCTTTGGCCTGAGAATGATAGTAACCAACATTTATTTCTTTTGCTCTGTCTATCAAAAAATATTGGACAAAGTACCTCTACTCTGCTCTTCCTTTTTTCCTCTCAGAGATCCTGCTTAGGATAAGGATGAGTGAACTCCACCAGGGAGACTTTACAATGGAGCATGTTCTTGCTACCAGGGCCGGTCCTAACCAACTGGCGGCCCCGGGCGACTGCCCGGCTCGCCCGTAGGGTTGCCAGATGGTTTTAAAAAAAATACTAGACAAAAATTTGTCAAGCAGAAAAAAAAAAGGGGGTTGGGGAGTAACCAGGGAAACCTGTGGGGAGGATTCGGGAGGTCAGGCCGAAATGCAGTCACGGCCCGACTGGCTCTGTCGGCGGCACCTTGAAAATGGCAGCCCCGGGCAACCGCCCAGCTCGCCTGCCACTAAGACTGGCTCTGCTTGCTACAAACAAGTTTATATCTAGAAATGAAATGATCCACAGTCTGCACTGTTAACTGCCCCCTGTTGGGACAGAAGCATATTTATGTTTACAGGAACACCCTGTTATTTAAAGGAATTCACTCAGCAGCATGTGAAATCCCCTGCAGGACAGGCAGATTTGTAAGGCTATGCATGTCTACTGTCATGAATTGACAAAGTGCTTCTCCCATTCAGATCACTGTAACTAGCACACAGACACGGTAAACAACTGAACTACTTCTTTTGCTAACCTGTCATTTTCTACACTTTCAGTCAGACTCAACTGACATGACTGAGAATGAAATTGAAAAGTCTCTCACTCTTACCGTCCCAGCATATTAGTTAATAAGATTTCAAACCATACATTTGCGCATTAGTTATGATTGTAGTAATGATCTTGTGCAAAGTTGTCCCTTTCAGTCAGTTGAATCTAATGCTCTAATCAATTTTTTTTTCTGTTCTTCCTGCCTGTATCTGGGCAGTATTTATTCCTGGAACACTGGGTGAGATGCAAAAGAAATGCCAGCTTTACAGCTAGCTCACAATTTGCACAATTTGGGGAATTTGCAAAAAAGGCAATGTCTACAAACACCCTCTGCTGTACCTCACATTTATCAGTTTATTGTAGATGGAATAAAAAGAACTAAGAAAAGACTAACAAGTATCAGGTAGTTTAAGGACAGGATATATCACAAAAGATTAGAGCTAAATGTGTATGGTTTGGCTAAGAAGGAGCTATTAAAAAGGTCTCAGAAGAACAAGGAGAGGACAGCGTCTGGAAGCAAGAGAGGGATGTAAAAACTTTGTACAAGTATTTGACAGGTGTAACCACTAAAGGATTGAGAGGAATAACTGAGGATGATATAAGGAGGTACCGATGTATAAGGAGGTAGAGAAGTATAAAGGAATTATATTAGCAAACGAAAGATTTAGGCTCAGTATCAGAAAAAAATTCTAGTTTGTGGACTTCTCATAGAACATGGAAATCTCCACAGGGAATGGTAAAGCTCCATTGTTTGACACATTTTTCTGGGTCAGTCTTTAGTGGCTTCTACTGTGGGAAGCAATTCTACATTGCTGGAGATGACAATGGGAGCCTATTAGCTCCAGCTACTAGGAATGGTCATATCTAAGGTGGCTTACGTTCTTCCAGAAATCTTGTGCAGAATAAGATAAAAGAGCTTCTCCACCAATTTCTGTTTTCTAATCAAGCCCACATGACGTGAGTCTAGTGCCCTTGGTCCAGTTACCAGTGGGCATTCACCTCACAAAAAAACCCACATGAAAACAGCCTCTCTTGGTGGTTAGGCTGAGTCGTCAGTCATGAGGAGATCATGGCTCAGAGACGGGGCCATTTTTTGGGAAAAAACCTTTTGCGCAAGATTCCTTATTCCTCAAAAAATGAGGTTTACAGGATCTTGTGCAGAAGGGTTTTTTTTTCCAAAAAAAAGGCCCCATCTACACTGTGGGGTTTTTTTTTTCGCAAAAACCTCTTCCGCAAAAAGGATCAGAAGAGAATATGCAAATGAGAGTGCAAGATTTGCAAATGAGCACTTCATTTGCATTTCCTCTTCCACACAAAACAAACAGTGTAGACGTAGCCTTAGATTGAAGTATTTTAGCAGGGGAGTTTGGGAAAGACTTGCTGTTGTTTATGCCAGAACTGTGGCTTCCTAATTTTGTAATCAGGACCTTTCAGGACCACAAATTCCATTAAACATACCACCCAGATGATAATTCCAATACCGTGTACATGAGCACAAACAAGGAACATACAATAAATGACTTTTTGTTGTCACTGCTGGAAATGTCATAGCTATGCTAGTGTAGGTATCCCCCTCTGACATCTATCTTTTTTCCATTGCCTCCCCACTCATTATTTCCTTAATAGAACTGCACTGTTCCTCACCATGAAAACACACGGGATTCTGTCTTTGGGAATATCTTGAATTGGACAAAATACAGTTCATAGAAGTTTATTAAGTTCCATTGTTTTCAGGATCATATGCTACCAATGATTCAAATAACAGAAAGAGGCTAATCCTCTGAAGAGGACCAAGAGTTGACATTTGATCTCCCATGGTCAATAGCAAGCAGGTCTTGGCTTGATTCTTTCTTCCCAGGGTATAATTACCTGTCATTAGGAGTCGTTCAAACCCTGAAGTGGGAAAAGAGCACACTAGAGATGAATTTGGTCCAATCATTCTAGTAATAAGTACAAGCCACAGAGAAGCATTAGTTCTACTATTGCTGGAAACTTTCTCATCCCTCACCATTGTGTTCACTGCTTTCTGCTTCGCATGTTCTTTGCTCTCTCTGCTGGTATCCTGAGAATGTAGATGTAAGCGGCAGTTTTCACCCTGAAGCCACATATTGATTACTGAATCTGTGTCAAAGCGGGGAGGGGGGCGCACAGTGGAGTTCTTGGCTTTGGAAGGCTGTTCAGTTAAGTTTTGTGAAGTGTGTGTATCTTAACACACTTAAATCTGGGTGATTAAATCCTCCAACCCTTGTTAGAAAAAAAAAACCCTCAGTGGTAAAACCAGTGCTCACTGACTGAGTCTGTAATGGGCTGTAGATACCCTCTTCAAATTTACAACCTGGACTTCAGGAACTGAAGAGGCAGCTAACCTCTTTCCCAGTTCTTACACAGAGGTCATTGCCTGCTGGGGAAGGACTTCTGAA
This sequence comes from Rafetus swinhoei, assembly GCA_019425775.1. Classification (NCBI taxonomy): domain Eukaryota; kingdom Metazoa; phylum Chordata; order Testudines; family Trionychidae; genus Rafetus; species Rafetus swinhoei. The sequence continues at coordinate 116,645,777 of CM033424.1, forward strand.
GGTTAGTCAGTACTATATGAATAACTTGTGCAATTCCTAAGTGTTTACTTAATATCATGCGCCGATATCTCACGATATGATGACTCAATGCTTTGAATACATGCACTCGTGTCATAATCAGGAGGGCTGACCAGCACCGTGGTGGCTAAGGGGTTAACCTAGCCAGGTATTTGGTCAGCCAATAACAGTGCAGGTAGGGTTTTCAAACTGGGACAAAGGAATTTTTATCTTTTCCCTCTTTTGTCAGAGTGGTTTCTTCCAGGTAACAGGGAGATGGGAGGCTGTTTCTCAAGTGATCTCTTCCCTAGTTTTCTTGGAATTACTTGGGTGGTGGGCAGTGGATATTCCCCAAAAGTCTGGGTATTAGGACTTTGGGGAGAAGTTTGTGTACCAAAGCCTGTAGAGACAAAGTTTTGGGGCGCTTTTGTGTGCTCCCACTTCTGCATTTGTCGTGCCAGAGTGGGGGACAGCCATGACAACTCAGCTTCCACAAATACCAAGAAAGCAGCAGCCCTAACGTTGCTTCTTGGCGTTTCTGCTATGAGACGCTATTGCTATTTGACCTGTTAGCACCAGCTTCTTGTTTTCACAACGTTGGTTTTGGGAAGTAGTTATTCTCAATGAAAGTGTATCACATTTATTATCACAGGATGTATGTGCCCAGTCTCTCTGTTTCTTAGGGACATCAGTGTCCATCTTCATGGCCCTGCTGGCCCTCAGTTCCCCTCACTCACCCTCTTATTCGACTGCCTCTCCTGGATCAGCTCAGGGTCACTTATTGAACCTTGGGTTAGCCTTCAAGATGTGTACACGCACACAGCTAGGATGTTGATGCATCTCATTTAACTCTTATTCTCCCAAATGTTAATTTGTTAGCACTTGCTGTGATATGCCTCACTGCCTTTGGAGCAAGGACCATGCCTTTGTATGTCTTTGCACAGCACCCAGAACAATGGAGCCATGACCTGATGATGCCCCAGGTTGAATTACATCTCTGCCCTGTTCTCTCTGGGATATTGCAGGGGGAGGGCAAGATGTTGCATGTTTGTCATTTGGCTGGACCACTGCCAGTCCCCTCACATCACACAGATATCACAGACCTAAGACCAACTTTCTGTGGCCTCCAGAGCAAGGATGTTTCTATGGCTGCAACTAAGTATTTTCCCACACGGAAGGGAGTTGTGTGCAAAGGGGTCTTGACATGTCTTGGGGACACAGTCAAGCCAGCAGTTCCCCTTTCATTTCTGTGAAGTGATTTCAATGGCATTGTTATCATTGGTTTATATGGAATGTATAGTTCCTTAGGAACTTTTCAAAATGCAAAAGACACAGGGCTTGGCTACACGATCAGCTAGATAGTGCATGGCAAGCAGGAGTGTAAATTTCCAGCATGCTAGCTTGCCAGATACTATCTGGCTGTATGACATACTGTGCCTACCCTTCTACAATGGGATTCCCCTTGAAGGGGATGGGGGTCCCCCCAAGCCAGCTGCTGCTTTTAGAAATCTTGACAGCACATCTGTGCTACTGCACGTGAGGATGTTGCCTTGCTGAGCATGGCCCAGGCCTCCCTTTCATTTCCTGGACGCATGCAGCACCAAGGGGCACTGGAGGGTTTGTGGGTGGGTTCCTTAGCCTGTGCCATGCCTTGGTTTGCTCCCACAGCTGAACACACTCAATACATTAATAGTTTTTAAATCAAGAGTAGGGGAGAGAGGAAGAAGAATGGTCGTGTTTGAGAGAGGTCACATGTCTGACAAAGAAGAAGGAAACTGTCTCCTCTCCCTTATGTTTTTGATGACTAAAGCAATCCCAGGCTCTCCCGTCGACAGTAATAAAAGAGCCTTACCACAGGGAAACAGCTGGAATCACCAAACCTGAGGAAGGACCTTCAGGAAAACCCAAACCCAAATAGTAGGAAGGAAACCAGACAGTGGGTTGTAGTTGTAATTCATAGCTATTGATGTACATGTAACCCTTCTGTCAGGTAGGCCTGGCAGCAACCAGGGCCAGGTTCAATATCTAGGGGTCCATCTCACACAGAACCGGCTCGAGCCCCTACCCAGTAACCTGGGAAATTCACACACCCCTGGGTGCCTCTGAGAGGCAATGCTTCCCCACTCGCAAGCACAGAGTCTGAGTGTAGGAAAGAAACATTTAATGAAACAGAGAGAGAAGTCATACAGCATTAACTTGGGAAAATACCACAAACAGAGTTCATAGCCCAAACATGAGCTAAGCAGCCCCCCCCCAGCCAAGAATCACCCAAAGTCCCAAAGTCCGACACCCCAAAAGTCTCTGTCCCTGGTTCAGTGCCGCCCAGAGTCCAAAAGTTCACCTGCAGGGTTTTACCTCCCAACCTGGGTAGAAATGGGGCCAGGGGGATAGATAGGGGCCGACGGCCCCACCTCTCCATAGGGTTCTGCTGCAGTCTTTAACGTGAGCCACTCCACCACGCTCCACTGGCTGTCTCGTCCAACTCCACCGGATGCTCTGCTGGTTGCCTGCCGCCACTCCTCGCCTGCTGCCGCTCCTACCAGCCGCGCCACGCCGCCGCTCCGCTCCTACCGGCCGCGCCACACCGCTGGTCACCTGCCGCTGCTCCCACCAGCCACTCTGCTGGCCACCGCTGCTTTGCTGGCTGCAATGGGTCTGGCTCCCAGCCAAACCAGTGATTTCAGCTCTTACGCTACATCTACATTGGCATGATCTTGCGCAAATACTCTTTAATGCAAGAGTTCTTGCGTTAAAGTATTTGCACAAGAGAGCGTCTACACTGGCATGTGCCTTTGCGCAAGAGATGTGCTTTTGCGCAAGAGCATCCGTGCCAGTGTAGACGTTCTCTTGCGCCAGAAAGCTCCGATGGCCATTTTAACCATAGGGCTTTCTTGCGCAAGAAATTCATGTTGCCTGTCTACACTGGACTCTTGCGCAAGAACAGTTGCGCAAGAGGGCTTATTCCTGAGCGGGAGCATCATAGTTCTTGCGCAGGAAGCCCTGATTTCATACATTAGAACATCTTCTTGCACAAGAACTCCCCGCCAGTGTAGACAGGCAGCATGTTTTTGCGCAAAATCATGCCAATATGGACGTAGCCTTAGTGATTTCAACTCTTTAGCCACCAGCTAGACTGGCAAAGGATTCCAGCTTCCACTGGACTAGCAAAAAGACTCTTCAGGGAGTCTGCTTTAGGTCTGTCTTTAAAACAAAGGGGGAAAGGGGCAGGTTGGGCCAGTCTTACAGCTCACACCTGGCAGGTATGAAGCAGACTGACTCAAGCCCTTTAACCCTTCCCCCCAGCTCAGTTCACTCAACTCTGGAAGGGGGGAGGCTTGTACCTCGGAGACCTCTTACAATGATGGTTTCTCTCCTGCAAGCACTGGTGTCATGTTTTACAGTTCCCACATTTAGGGGTAGCATGATTTGTGACCCCCACAACAGCCCCCAATTATTTACAATTCACCACATTCCATTCCAACACTGATCCTCCATCAGCCCTGGCTGAATTGGATTTACATAGCCACACCTCGTATTCCCTCCCCCTCCTGGCATGAGCTGAATTTACATATCAACAGTTAACAGTTAATTATCTTGCAGAGCTAAACAATTGTAGTGGGCACACCCATGCCCAGGGCAGCTCTCTCCTTTTAGCTGGCTGATAGCAAGCAGCAGTTCACCCCCTGCTTACATACAGGTTAAGCCCCTGGGAGGCCAACCAAGGGATTGATCCTGCAGGGGCCTGGGTGCTTCCTGGGAGGTACCTTCAGTGGTGTTGATGCCAATGGGAGTGAAGGGCACAGGCATCTTACAAGAAGTAGGCCCCAAGTGACTGAGCTAATGGAATATCACTCTTTATTACACAGTGATCTATGTTTATGAAGACAATATGGGTGACACAGATACCCACATAATCATGAATTGTGTTGCTAAACCATTGGTTTCAGGTAAACGCCTGTTTGATATGGAAGGTCATCCAATGAAATCCTAGATTTCCATTACCTCCAGTAGCCACGGGACAGTATGGGTAATTAGTGTTTGGGACAACTTAAGATGCAGTAGAGAGCCCCTCACAAGTATAAGTGAAAACATGGATAGGTACTTTCCTTAAATTAGACACAGTCCAGACCAAAAGATTTTAGCTCAGAGTAATTTCTGTTAAAGTTGCATTTGAATATTTACATTCCAGCCCCCTTTCATGGAAGCTAAGATCTCATTCAAAAGACTCTGGCATATGTATTTATTGGAGTAATACTCAATACTCCTAATCTGGAAGGATGGAGGGCCAAGTTGATTGTGTCAGGATTTGAACTTGACTTGTGGTTTCAGGGTCTTTAACATGAATCCTTTGGCAGGGACCATCTTTTTGATCTGAGTTGTATATCACCTAGCACAATTGAATTCTCGTCCATGCCTGGGGCTCCTAGTTGCTACCACAATGCAAATGATAAAAAAGATAGCATTTGGCCTACTGGTAAAGGTGAGCTCCATTACAAAAACTGTGACCTTTCCCTGTCTCCTTCAGGACTGTGTCTGTCTGTCTGTCTGATGGGAGTGCTGCAGAAGCACGTTGCTCATAGTGATTAGTACACTAGCTATGTAATGTTAGAACAAAATAAAAGCACATTCAAACCAGCTCTGTTCAAATTTCCCCAAACTGATGTTAAATATTGTGAGTGTGAAGGACTCAAACTTTGCAAAGGCATCACATCGTGCAAGGCTTGTGGTGGATTCTCCATCACTGACAATTTTAAAATCAAGACTGGATGTTTTCCTAAGAGATCTGCTCTAGGAATTGTTGGGGAAGCTCTACGGCCTGTGCTAGGCCAGACTAGATGATCACAGTGGTCCTTTCTGGCATTAAAAAAAAATCTGTGAATCCATGCATCAGGTTGCACCCTGAGGATGCCATCAGCCTAAAGAGCCCTCACACTGAAAATCTGGGAGAGAGGATAAACTGCTTAAATTTCCTGTCACCTGCACTCTATCCATGAAACATTGGCTTTGCTGGGCTGGCCTCTCAGTATCTATCTCACCTGCTCTGGTTTGGGTTTTCTCAGCCTTATAGCTAAGCCCTCCCCTTTATGTTTGTCCAACACTGCTCAACAGTGACTCTGTCAATCAGAGCAGGGTTGGGCAATAAAATGGCAGCAGCTCACCAGGGTTAGCCGCCACTATATTTACCTGTGCCTCCGCAGGTACCAGCAATTGCAGCTTCCATTGGCTGCGGATCACCATTCCCGGCCAATGGAAGCTGAAGCACCGTGGACCAGGACTCTGCTTCCCGCAGCTCCCATTGGCCAGGAATTGGCGATCCACAGCCAATGGGAGCTGCAATTTTCCATACCTGCCGAGGTGCAGGTAAATATAGCAGTGGTGGCCTGCCAAGGCCTAACCCTGGTGGACTGGATCTGGCCCGCGGGCCAGTCTTTGCCCACCCCTGAGTTAAAAAGTGGTGTTGAGAAACATAGAGAGAAAATTCCTTCATCTACAAAGCGTGTGGCTGAAATGCAGTGGCGGCAGTGGGAAAACAGGACATTCTTAGGGGTTTGGTAGTGATGTGGAGGATGCCCTCTGAGCAATAGCAACACGATGTCTCAGCCCTATGTAGTCACCCATCTTGAAAAGGAAGCATTTCAGTGATGAGAGAAAGCGAAGGGGACCACATGCATAATGAAACCATGCTATGAATAATGAAAGTACCATCTATGGGGCAGGTATCCCTTTCTGTGTGAATTCTGAGTATTTGATTTTTAGTTTATTTTTAATAAACAAATTGAAGAGCATATCATCTATACGCGTCCTCTTGTTAGAGCCTGGAGTAATTTTCCTAACTGTTCAGAAAACACCTCCCAGAGGCTAAAAATAACGCACAGAAGAGCAACAATGCCGCGGTTATAATGTTGTGTCACTGAAGCAATACTTTAGTTGTCCGATTAAACTCCCAAATCCCTAACTAATATCCCTGAATTCTCATGAGGTAGGCAGAGCAGTTTTGTCCTGATGTAATGCCATTTCTTATGTAGGTCACAGTTATGTATGTCTGCACTGAATAAGTTACACAAAGTTTACAACTGAACCTTCATGAGCAGACAAAGCATAAATAATACAAGTTGCTAGAGTGTGCTGGATTTGGCCAAACCTTAGTCCCTCAGCACAGCTGAAGTATATAGGCAACCGACAGGAATGTTAAAGGCAGCTCACAGCTGATCCATAAAGGAAGTGAAGGCAGTAGAGTTTGTCACACATCTGCTGGCCACGCCTGTGCACTATTGTGGATATGGCCCTGTAGAGTCCACCTCTATTGTGCAGGGAGGAGGCGGACGTCTGTTGCATGTGCTCCCAGCATGCTGCCATCTTCCATGCACAGTGGAACTGCCACGATTGCTTTTGTCTCAGTGTTCAGTATTCTTAGAGGGTGCGTTCTTAGAGGGTGTATTCAGAAAAAAAAAGATATAGGGGTTTGCCTTTTAAGGGACTGGTTAAAGGGCACATTAGAACTATATAGGAGAACAGTGTTTTGGGTGAACATAAAACTATGATCAAAGAAGACTTGGGCCTCCTGATATTGGGGGCAGCCTGCTTAAGCAGTGTCACTGGTTATGCTCATTCCATGTATTCAGGGAGTGAGCCAAACAGTAAATCTGGGGCAGGAGGGGGATGGGGACACATGTGATGCTGTATTCTCCCACCCCCAATGTATCGCCTCTGCCTAGAGTATATAATTCCAGTAATGTGAACTGAGTCACAATTGGTTTACCGGTTCCACTGAATAACCTTAGAAAATTCCATAGTGAGAAACTAGCTCAAGTTGCGTAGTTTATTTCGGTTTTACCCCTGCTGTGTAGATGTGCTCTTAGTTTAGTTGAACACATTGTACCATTTCCTTAAGTAAAGAGGAAGCATTTTCTGTCAGCTTGTCTCAGCTGTATCCTTTGCAGTGTGTGTTAGTGAGTGGTGAGAAGTGATGGTGTTGATAAAGTAGCTCGGCCCACTCTGGGGATCTTAACAAATCAAAGATAGAGTAAATAGCAGTTGAAAGGCCACTGAGTGCTACCAGTTTATCTCCAGCCAAGGGAAACCACCTTGCCCAGCAACAAATATAAGCTTAGAGAACAAGATGCTGTCTCTATCCATGGTACTTATATGGCCCCTATTGTCGTTAATGCTTTTAGCTCCATAGCTCTCCCGTAAGAAAGAGAAGTGTTATTATCCCCATTTTACAGATGGGGAACTGAGGTACCAAAAGATATACACTTGGTCGCATAGGAAGTCAGTATCAGAACAGGGAACTGAATCTGTATCTTCTGAATCTCTGCCACCCCTTCCACAGGAGCACTTCTGCTGTGACTGCATTATGCCCTGGGATTCTGTGCACAGACAAATACAAAGATGTAGGTGGGGGAATGGCATTTTTTCCAAAAGCAGGAACGAAGAGGATAGTGAGGGGAGAGTGAAGAATGATGCCATCCTCCACCAGATAAAATGGAAATGGCTCTGCCTTGGCATCCTCCTTTTTTGTCTCATCAGTCAGTAAAACTATGCAAAATATGTCTGTTCCTGTTTGTACAGTGGAGGGTATAAGAATTGGATCATAACCCTAAAATAGTTTGAACCTTTTCGTAGTCTCACTGATTTGAATATTTTAAAACTTAGTAGATCCAGGCCAGCGCAGCACTGTCTGTATGTAGCTAAGTCCTGCATGTTATATATAGCTAATACACAGGGTTATTTGGACCTCTTTGTACCAAGTTATTTCACCCAGATTACATTTGTTGCATAAAGGTTTTGGCAAAATGCAGCCCATGGATTAGCATCACATGGGGCTGTTACCCTGATGCTCCACTGTCTGGATTAGATTCATGTGCAAATGACAATTCACTGAAATCTGACGCATTGCCAGCAAACCTGGGAAAGGCTTGTCAGTTTCACTGTGAAATGAAACTTGCCTAAATCAACTTCTTCATGGACTCTCCTCCCACCAATGAGTGCTGGGGCTTCCCCTTCTTGGAAAGTTTTCTTCTCTGGCTCTTGATGTTATGATAGCCTCTGCGCTGATTCCCACCCAGCTATTTTGAGGAGCAAGACAGCAAGCAAGCCTATTGCATCTCCTCAGTCTGGTGAAGGGTTTTCAGCGTGACCAGAGTTGAAAGAATAATTTAATTCACTCAGATTTAATTCATGGGTTTGCCATTGTTTGAGTTTTGTGGTTTTGACCGCCCCTGTGACTCTGTGGGTGCATGGGAGAGTGGAGAGAGTGCATGCCTTAATGGGGGCCAGACTGTGGGACATGGGCTGCTTTGCAGTGCCTCCTTCAAGGCCACAAGTGGGACTGCTGGTAATCCCTGCCTTAGTCTGCAAGATTTGCTCACCTGCATGGCGTAGGGTATCCTGTGCTGTAAACTCGGTTCCAGTCTCAAACAATCAAGTAACAAAATAGCAACTCAGGATTCAGCTGTCTGCACTTTTAAACAAAGAGAAAAAATCCTTTAAAATTCAAATGCTTAATTGCAACACTGAGCGTTAGGCACTGGCCTCGGTTCATCTGGAGGAGCTCCTCCTCTGTCCCAGTCTCACACAGCTCTGCACCTGAGCAAAAGAAGAGAAGCCTTCTTAAATGGCCTATTCGTTTCTGATTGGTCTGTATTTCCTCCTGACCTTTCTAGGCCTCTGGAAGACTGTCTTGTTGGTCACTTGAGCAGGGAGCATTAGGGCACAGATGCCTCCAGCAGGAGAAGAGAAGGGCTCAGAGACTCTATCACACAGCTACAAACTCCAAAGAGCATGGATGTATGGTTTTGGCTCTGGTCCATCCCTAACTTTCACACTTCCTGTTAAAATGCCGGAAATATTTTAACAGGAAGGCAATTGAGTGACCCTTTACAATTGCCGCGATTGACATTTCTTTCCTGGGCTAAAAACTGGAGCTAGAGCGAGATTGTCTAATGCTGAAGAAAATCCTTGTTGTGCCTAATGGTTTTCTGATACCTGCTGATGAACATTTTCTGAAGCCAAAGGGATTATGGCCTCAATCTCCCCCTCTAAGTTTCACTGCTATTTTTGTTTTTTGGCCCCGGTCAGTTCCTTTTTTTTTTTTTGCTGTTGGGGCGTGAAGGTTTCTCAAAAATCAAAAAGGGGGCGTGATGCTGAAAAGTTTGGGAACCACTGGATTAGGGCATGCTGTGTGAGGTGAATGGGCACAAAGAGTGAAAGGGCACAGGGAAGAATCAAAACTCAGTTTTTTGTTGCTGTTGCTGTAATGGTCTCAGACATAAAGCACCTGCAGGTTTCACTGGTGTTTCACCCACAGCTCTTGTCTGACTGTTGTCCACTTTTGTAGAAATTATTGTGAAGTCATGATATGACGGTGGATAGCCACTTCACCTGCCAGCTACAAAGGAGAACTAGCTGCAATGTTTTCTGTTACTATTGCATCTCCTATGCTGGGATGTTGCCCAGCATTTTGCAACGTTAATCCATTCAACGATGGTAAACGGAGAGTGGACTAGAGCTGTGTTAAACTTGAGTTACAAACCTGGGCCCTGGTTTGTCAAAAGATTCATTGTGGCTTGTAATTTTTTGGGGGAACTGGGGGAGGGTTATACTTTGTTGTGGGATCTGCACAGAATGTGGTCATTTCCCTGAGTTTCAGCCGAGAGTTGGGTGGATGTTGAGGGTTTTAGTAGAGAAATCTTCACTGAAGTTTTGGGTTCATTAAAATCTGAAGTGGAGTAAAACTCCAGGGAAATGAATAGATGGCAACTGAAATGGTTTGGCATCAGTCCCTGTTCATGGAAATTGCCATATGTTGATTCCATGAAAGAAAGTTCTGCCATTTCACCACAGAACACACGCTCCAACAACTTGAATACCTTATTTTGTTTAATTGTCTACTCCGGGCTTTATTCAGTGGAGGGAGAGATGGGAATAAGCTGAAAAAACTCAGATCTGAATCCCAGTTTTCCTAAAGTACAGATGTGTTTGGCCCTGGGAGTTTGGTTTAGGTCCATATCCAAGGCCAGGTCTACACTACAAACTTATTTTGGTATATCTATATCTCTCACGGTTTGAAAAAGCCACCCCCCTTGAGTGACGCAGATGTAAGCCCTGTGTAGAGCGCTGTGTTGGTAGGAGAGTTTTTCCCATTGATTTAGCTACCGTCTCCTGGGGAGGGTGATTAAATATGCCAATGGAAACAGCTCTCCTGTCAGCGTAGTGTCTTCACTAAAGCACTGCATCATTGCATGTGAAGTCAAGCCCTGAGACTTATTTTATTGCTTTCTTTTTGGCTATTCCCCTTAGAATAAGAAGGCATCTAAATTTTGCTTCATCAGGCTGAAATATTTATTGTTCTGCTGAACGACAGGCTAGTTTACAATGTGAAAAAATGAAACAGTTTAGTCCCGAACAGTACCTAAGGCCGATACCTTTTCCTATTCTGTTTTCAGTGTCCCTGGCTGCTCCACACTCCCTATGTTAATAGAGCTGAGTGAAGGAACAGAATAGCATTGAGATATGCCATTTGTATTATTTGGTAAATACTGCTGATGTAAATAAAGGCTGCCCCAGGATGTACCAAGTGACGAGAATGCTATTAACTTAGACTTTTTTCCTCGGACAGTTTCATACTCTTTTCTCCTTAAAATCATGCAGGGTGGAGTGCACGTTTGATCAGCTTGGCTTAATGCAGGGGTGGGAAACCTTTTTTGGGTTGGGGGCCGCTGACCCACAGAAAAATCAGTCGGGGGCTGCCCACAAGTGAGAAACAAATAAAATAAAATCAACCCCCCCACCAAATCCTCACTGATGTGACTCCTGACTGAGAAGGAGAAAGACACTCCCAACATTCCCCTTATTCACCAAAGCCTCGTGGAGCCCAGGCTAGTAGATTTCATGTGCTCCAGCCCCGTACGCTCCTCAATGCTGGGGGAAGCTGTGAGCCTCGGGGGCCAGATTCAGGCAAGTTGGGGGCTGCATCCAGCCCCCGGGCTTTAGATTCTTCACCCTTGTTTTAGTGTTTGTGACCCTGTAGATCTAAGAGAAAAATTTTATGTAATAAAGACATGAGGCAGACAGATGGGCTCCATGCCACAAAGTTCAGAACCTGATCCATTAACAGGTATATGAGTGACAGATTCTGGTGGCGGTGAGTTTGGGTCTGAAGTTTTGGTTTAGGCTCATCTCTAATAAAGAACAAAGGAGAGTTCCAGCAGGAATGATGAGGTGAACACGCTTAGAGGTATGGTAAACCGCACCCAGCAAATTCTAGCAGCAATAGTCCCCAACATAGAACTATCAAGATAAAACCATGAATTGCACTAATTCAGTGTAAACAAAAGATGTCACTGTCAGACACAGAAAAAAAGACAGACTGATTTAATAACCCATCACCCCGAAAGTGTTCACACTCATATGTCATCACGATACATTAATGATTATTTTTACTTTCTTTGTTTATACAATGGGAAATCACTGAAGATGCTCATGTGCGAAAAACCCTAAATCTCACTTGTGAAGCTCCTTTGTTTCTTTCAAGTGTTATAGAAATGCTTCCAAGTTCCTGTAAATGCCCCCACACTTCACACTCAGTCTGGAATGTGAAACTACTCTTGACCCTAGAGAAGCTGCAGAGTGAATCACTACATAGGCATGAAAGAAGAAGAATGCAGAGAATAGAAAGTATGTGAATTGTGAAGACAGAACACAGGGGAGGTGGCAAGACAACAGGGGAAGTTTACAAGGGTACATGGTGCTAGGCCAGTGGTTCCCAAACTTTTTAGTATCATGCTCCCCTTTTTGATTTTTGAAAAACCCTCACGCCTCCCCCCAAAATAGCAGCAAAACTTGTTGAGCAAAAAAAAAAAAGGAACTGAGCGTGGCAGGAACTTGATGGGGGGAAGGGCTGGGTCACCTCGCGCCCCTGGAATTTCTGCACACACCCCAGTTTGGGAACCTATGTGCTAGACATTGGAGGGGAAGGAAGAAATAATTGAAAAACCTACTTCCATTGGGTTATACCAACGTAGAAGAACGACCTATGGCACAATACGGGGCCTAATCCTCATGTTCTCTTTGACATCACTCACAACTCTTGCTGACTCTTATGGAGCAGGATCAGATCTGTATTTTGCGTTCAGGATCAGTGCTTTCCTCTGAAATCCGTGAGCACCTTTAACAAGCTATATCTATATCGAGTGCTTAATGCCATTTCGTCATTTCAAATGTCACACGCTTCCCTGCAGTGCTGAGTCACCTTATCACAACATATCATGGTCCAATTCGTGAAGTCCTCGGACTAAATTCTGCCCTTTCAGCTCCCCAGGAGTAACTCTGCCATTGCATAAGATTGTAAACTTCCCCTGTGCTTGTGCCATCGCCCCTGCATTCAGTCTTCACAAATCATGTACTTTCTGTTCTCCCCATTCTTCTTCTTCTTCGGTGGAGTGCCTATGGATTTACAGCAGTGTAGCGAAGCAGAATTTGGCTCTCAGATTTTACTCAGATAAGCTGATTGATAGGGACCATCTCTCCAAGAGCAGTATTTGGATGTGACCCTCCCTTTGTACCCCTCCCCCCACTTTTTCATTGGCATTTGCAGATGTGACAATAACCCCTGTCCATGCAGTTTTTGAAGGGTCTAGGGACTGTGTAGGAACCAGGTACAGTGAGGGGGTGGATTTTGGGAGGAAACTCATAGCCCCTTCACCAGCCCCTGGGGGAATCTGCTGAAAGGTTAACATAGCCGGAGTCTGCATTTATTCTCTACGAGTCCCTTCTGTTATGGGGAACTCCCCCTTGAGGGGGAAATCCAGGTTCAGCCACAGATGGGGGAGTCCCTGATAGTGGGAGCTGGGGACAAAAGAGGGAAAGGGAGGACCCACAAGCTAGTGCAGAGTTGCATGGCTCTCAGGGGACAGGAGACTTGGGGGTTTGAACCTGTTAGTTCTGTAGCAGAACAAACTGTCCCCAATAGGAAAACTCCGGTTTTTTTTCTCTCTCAGGCCCTTCCACAGGAAGAGCAATCTGTTTGGCTGAAACCAATGGGAATTTTGCCTGAGTAAGCAGTCTCAGGATCTTTTTGAGGGGATTTTTATCCATGTTTCTGTATTACCAATGGGTACAAGAGATTTATTAGAACATGAACATATTGGCCAGCAACCAATATTTTCATTTTCTAATAATCTTAGAACATTTGGCCCCAGGGCTGCTTCCGTTGACTAGACCGTAAACCACCATATCTCTCTCACATATCCCATTGGAGAGGTTGCTGGCAGTCTGGCTCAATGGTTAGAACCAGGATGAGGGCTCCTGGGTCCAGAGCCAAGGCCATATCAGAAGCCAAGAGCCAGGGTCAGGAAAGCTATGCTGGCCTGAAGCAAGAGCCACTGGAACTGCAAGCAGAAACATGGAGCACTGAGGCTCCAGGGATGAGCTGCTGTTGCTTAGTTTAAAAGCAGCCTTGCTGGCCCTTCAGTCACTGGGATGGGCTGGCTCCAACCTCAACCCAGCTGATCAGTCTGGAGACTAGCCTGGTTAGCTGCAGATGCTCAATCCAGGCACCTCCGAAATGGCTAAAGAAATAGCCACACAAACTTTTTCAGTCAGCCACCAACACAACTGTCCCACCTTGAAGTAATAGAATATTGCAGTGGGGTACATGGAGCTCTGACCCTTCTGTGTCCTGCATATTTAAGTGTAAGGTGTTTCCATCTGCTAAGGAGCACAGGCATCAGGGCCCTCAGCACAGACAGGATCTTACAGAGTGAGTTGCACGCTCTGCCTCCTGTCATGGGAATTCGGTATTTGCTCTTTGTTTGCCTGCTGGCCTCTTCACTCTAAAATAAATCATCCAGACTGAAAGACTACGATTTACTCTTTGCTCATGGAAAATATAATGGCCCTGGTTCTCATTTGCACCAAGGCCTTTTACAAAGCTTTGCCAGCGAAAGGAGCCTTGAAATGGATGTACATTCATTACATTTGCACCCATTTTATGGACACTTTGAGTGTGTCTAGACTACTGAGTTTTTTCGAAAATAGTGGCCTTTTTTCGAAAAAACTTCACCTGCATCTAGACTGCCGTCGCGTTCTTTCAAAATTAAATCGAAAGAACACGGCAGGTTTTTTTCGAAATTGGTAAACCTACTTTTACCAGGAAGAACATCTTTTTTAGAAAGAGCTCTTTCGAAAAAAGGCGTTCTTGACCGCAAACAGGGATTTTTCGAAAGAAAGCGTCCAGATTGCTTGGGTGCTCTCTTTCGAAAAAGCAGCTTGCTTTTTTGAAATCCTGGAAGCTGTCTAGACGATCTCTTTCAAAAGAGGCTTGTAGTCTAGACGTACCCTTTATGTTGCCAGAGTTGTGTCAAGGGGGGCGCTACCATGAGTGAGAATAAGGCCCAACACATATGATGCAGTGGTGGTAGTGTTTGTACTGTGGTTGTACTTAGACTAATATGGATACCTTCATACTTTCCAAATATTACTAGTCTAATGCATGAACATTTCATGCTGTGTGAGAAAACCATTGTTTCTTTTTTTCTAAACGTGTGATTCTCCTGAATATCAGCCCATGTCTACACTACAGCTGCTTCAGCACCGACGCTGCTTACATGGGGATGGGTTTTTCGCTCACTGTAGATAATCCACCTCTCCGAGAGGAGGTCACTAGGTTGAAGGAAGAATTGTTCTGTCGACCTAGCCACATCTACACTAAGGCTTCAGCCTGTGAAAAACCTGAGTGAAGTAGCTTTTTGTGCTAATTTTTAAGTGCAGATCACATCTCACAGAAAGTTACTAGCACTGCCTGCTATGCCATATATCAGTGTTTCTTAAACTTTTTAGGACAGAGGAACACCAAACAATAAATTTTTTTTGTGAGGAACACCAAGGACTTTTTGTTGAGCAAAAACCAAAAAAGAGGCCAGGGAAAAGTTATTGAGCGAAAAAAAAAAGAAAAGAAAAATAGGGTCGGGGGGAAAAAAAGTCTCCTGTCCCTTTAAGGGTGGCTATTTTGAACTCTGTTGTTTTCCGCGGCACAGAACACAGTTTAAGAAACACTGCAATATATAATTCTGCTAGCTGGAGTTACCCAGCGTTGCTCGGGAAACCGGAGAAACAAAATGTAGAAAAACAGTAGTCCATTATCTTTTTTTTGAATGGTAGAAAAGTTGCACTGATTTCTATAGGGATTAAAATATAGGTCCGCGTCATCCCCGGTGAGGGCGGGAGGGGAGCGGGTGTGATCCCGGGTGAAGGGGAGGTTACACACGGGAGGGGTACCCCAGCTCGCGCCCAGGGCTGCAGGTGCTGCGGGGGGCAGGGTGGGTGCCCAAGCCGTTGTGTGCATGGGGGTCGGGGCACTGCGTGCTGGCACGGGGGGGAGGGGAAAGAGGGTCGCTTATGTGACCTTGCGGGTGGGAGGGGGCAAGTCCCGGATGGCGCTGGGGGCTGTAGGCGGCGCGCATGGGACCTAGGGTGGGCGGGGTGGCAGGCACGGGACCTAGGGTGGGTGGGGTGGCCCCTGCAACGCAGCGTGGCGGGTTACTTTTTGATTTTTACAGCTTGAGCTTGGGCCCGATCGGGTCCAAAAGTACCTAAACCTTCTCCTGGATGAAAGGTTATCCCATGCAAAGTTTGGTTGAGGTAGCTCTTATAGTGTCCAAGTTATTAGCGCACAAACTTACACACATTCTCCTTTATATATTAGATTAGTGCTATTAATAATTAGTTGTATTAACGTCCCACTTAGGGGCACCAGTCAAGGATCCAGGACCCCATTGTGCTTGGTGCTGTACAATTACAGAGCAAAAAGACAGCTGCTGGCCAACTGACTTTACAATGGAAGTATAAGGCAAAGACAAACTAACACAGACAGATGGGGAAGCACAAAGAAACACTGAGACGATATTGGTCAGCATGATAGGCTGTGATTTCAGCACACTGAGAGCCTCATCCTTGCCAAGCATGACAAAGGAGAGTTTTAAGGAGGGATCTGAAGGAGGCTCATGCTTCTGTTTTGCAGATATTTATGAGGCGCTCTCCTCAGGAGAAACAAAAATGCTTGTCTGAAAATTTAACAAGGGGGAGATGGAAGCTGGCATCATGGATGATTGGCCGGGTGGGGGGGTGCTGGGGCTGATATTTCAATAGTGAATGAGAGATGATAAATTAAGGTGGGGGGGCAGGGAAAGGGGTCAGCCAGAGAAGGACCTTGGAAGTGCAGACAAATGGTTTATTTTTCATGTGACTGCGGAAGAGAGAGCCAGTGGAGGGACCTAAACAAGAGGTGACCTGGGAAAAGCAGAAGACTAGAAAATTGTCTTTGCAGCAGCATTCTGAATAGATATGGTTGCAGAAATAAGGATGTTGCCATAACTGAAACATGAGATGGTGAAAGCCCCAGTGAGAATTCATCTGTGTGGATGCATAGGAAAAGCCACATTGCAGAGGTGTTCTATTGAAAGACTGCAAAATATAGATGCAACCTAGATGTGAAGACCTAGAGAAAAATGTGAGTCAAAGATAACACCCAAGTCGAGAAACTTAGTGACAGGCAGGGTGGTGGTGTTGTCTACGGTGACTGAGAAAGAAGTTTGGAGAGCAGGGAATAATTAAGAGCAGTGTTTTAGCCATGTTGAGTGTAAACTGATGGAAAAACACCTCTGAGGAGACATTAGACTGACAGGCGAGAACTGGGTAGGAACCAGATATTCCTTTTGATTAGAGAATCTATTATACTGATTCCTGCCCCCCCCCTACAGAAATAGAACAGAAAAAATAATTAAAAATTTCTCAAAATCAAACTTTGACAAAAATACTAGGTTTGGGCCAATTTCAATGGTTTTTTTTAGATAAAAATCAAAGCATTCCATTTTGATTTTTAAGCTTCAAAAATGTGTTTTATATAAAAACAATGAATTTTCCTTTGAATAGCTATTTAAAAAATCCAAATATTTTGTTCTGAAAATGGTGACCATGGCCATTTTAATATTAGTGAAATACTTTACTTTTTTGAAGCAAAATTTCATTTAAATTAATCCAGTTTTCTAAATGTCCTGATCAGGCCCACTGATAGGGTCGGAAGGGGGCAATTGCCCAGGCCCCTTGGCCACCGTTGCCGGCGGAAGCAGAGCAAAGCTAAGGCATGCTTCCTGCCTGCATTCACTCCGTGCTGCTCCTGGAAGTGGCTGGCACATCCCTGTGGCCCCTGAGTGGGGGCAGAGGGTTTCCTTGCACTGCCCCCATCCCGAGCACCAATTCTGCAGATCCCATTGGCCAGGAATTATGGCCAATGGGAGCTGCAGAGACAGTGCAGGTAGCAGCGCGCACGCACGCATGCATGCATGCACATGGACACACACACACACAGCTGAGAAGCTCCTGCCAGAGGGGTGTGCCAATCACTTTTGGGAGCTGCCCGAGGTAAGCGCCAACCCTCTGTCGCCGTCCTGCACCCCAGCCCCTGCCTCATCCCAGAGCCAGCATCTCGCACCCAAACTCCCTCCCAGAGTCTGCACCCCACTGCCTATGAGGATATGGGTGAGCAAGGGAGAGAGGGGGGATTGAGTGAGCATGGGCATGGCCTCAGGGAAGGGGCAAGATAGGGGGCAGGGCAAAGGTCTTCAGGTTTGCCTAATTAGACAGTTGGAAACCCCACCAGGCATGCACGTGGGGGTTGTGCCTAAAGAACCCAACCAGCAGTGCAACCGGCAGCTCGCTGGACACCAGCCAGAGCAGGCACGGCTCTGCTCTCATGGGTGCAGCTTGTGTATGTATGTGGGGGCCCATTGACTCTTTTGCCCTGGGGCCCAGAATTGCTGTCAGTGGAGCCTGGTTCTGATTTTAAAACTGGCATTTTTTGTCAAAAAACAAAAAGAAATTCCCAACAGCTTTAATACAGGTGAAACTGTAGTCTGAACAGGAGACAGACTGATCTCCTAGTCACCCGCATTGAGATGGGAGCTGACTGTGTTTGGGTGAGAGTACCCAAAGGTAAGGTCTAAGGAAGGGGACCAAGGACAGAGCCCTGTGGAAGCTCCATAGAAAGTTGAAGGAAGAATGAAGGAGCAATTAGAGAGGTAAGAGCAGAGGTGAAAGTGGCTCATTTGTGGGCTGGTGCAGCGCTCTGGTAAGAACCAGCCAACAGATTGGCCTGCACCCGGCTGACTTTTTGCTCCTCCCTATCAGCAGCCCTGCTGGTAGCATCTGGCCAGCAGTGTTGCTCCTTTTGCCTCAGATAAGTGCTTGACCCCAACCACCTGCTTCAGTCCTGAGCCCTCTCCTGTAGCCTAACTCCCTCCTAGACACCACACCCCCAGTTCTGAGCCCCTCCTGCACCTTAAATCCTTCTCAAACTCTGCACCCCAAGCCCACCCCAAACCTTAACTCCTACCCACACCCCGCATCCTCACCTCAACCTCCTGCCCTAAGCCCTGGACCCACACTCCAAACCCCAGGGCCCCAGCCTGGAGCCCTCTCTTGCACTCAAACACCTCATCCCCAGCCTCACCCGGGAGCCATCACTCCACCCTGCACCATAACCCCCTGCCTCTACTCATAGTCCTCTCCTGCACTCTGAACCCCTCATTTTTGGCTCCACGCCTAGGGGCCCCACAAAATCTAATAGCCCCGGGTCCCCAAAACAATTAATCCAGCCCTGGTCCCAGTGTCTCCTTTCACCCCTGAGTAAGAGAACAGAGTCACAGAAGGCAAGATTTGAAGAAGACCATGGTCAGCTGTGTTAAGTGGATAGGCTGGAGGAGGAAAGCAGATGAGAAATTCTTACATCTATGAAAGAGGACGAGGAGAGAGTTCTAGGGGGGGAAGGGGAAGAGAAGGCAAGCTGAGGGGAAGGCCATGGCATATTTTATCAGTTTTCTCTTGCGAGAAATTGGCAAGATCTATTCTTATTTATCACTCATTATGAGGCAGTGTCTAGAAGCCTCGGCCACATCTCGGGATTGGTCCTGCCTAGAGCAGGGGGCTGGACTTGATGACCTTCTGAGGTTTCTTCCAGCTCTATGGTTGTATGATTCTATGATCTCCAGGCTGATTAATGAGCTCAGCTGGGTTTAGGGTGGCCAGACATCCTGATAGTAAGGGCTTGTCTTGTATCGGCAATTATCGTCCTGCCCTTCCCTCCTCCAAAAAATCGATTTTCCACATTTGCTATCTGATCACTCTAGCTGGGCTGTGGTAGGAGTGGCTGAAGGCCGTCAAACAGGCTTGATTTTAAGCTCAGCAGCAGATAGTTGCTGGCTGCTCAACATTTCTGCTCTTTCCCTGTCTTGTTCCTAGGGATGTAACAGTGTAGTCGATTAACTGATCAACCGATAAGCAAAAGCTTATAGGTTAATGCTATAGGCTACACGCATTTCATCCCCCTCCCTTGCCAGGAATATTTTTAACAGGCTGGCCAGCAGCCCGGCTCAGTCCTGGCTCGCGCCAGGTCCGGGACCTGCCCCTGCTGCAGCTCTGCATTTAAAGTGTATTAGGAGCTGGGCAGGCAGGCAGCCTGGCTCAGTCCTGGCTTGTGCTGGATCTGGGATCTATCCCTGTTGCAACTCTGCATTTAAAGTGTATTGAGAACCAGGTGGGCAGGAAGCCTGCCTCAGTTCCAACTCCCACTGGCTCTAGGAACTCAGACCCCACCCTGGACAGGGGCTGCTCTTCTACCCTGAGGAGCTCCCTGACACTGTGTGCTGCTGCCTCTGCATCGGAGGCAGAAGTGCAGGGAAACAGGCAGCCGGTCCATGAAGGGAGCTGGTTTTTAAACTGGCTCCCCTCGCGGACCAGCTCCCACCTGGCACCTCACGCTGCTGCGTCCCTCTTTAACATCCCTATTTGTTCCTGTCCTTCTCTAGTCTATGTTCCTTCCTGGTTCCTGCTCCAGCTCCTAACTCCTGGCTCTGGTTCCTGACTCTAATCCTGACCCCTGGCTCTTGTTTCTGATTTCCAAACTCAGCTCCATCCCTTGGTTCCCAGCTCCACTTCCTGGCCCCCTGAGCCCAGTTCTAACCATTGAACTGAACTGTCGGCCACCATTCTGACAGGTTAGAGCCCCATTGCACTAGGAACTGTATAAACATAAAGTAAATGACAATCTCTGTGCCAAAGAACTTACAAATCTAGCTCAACTTTAGGTTGTATTTGTTGTTATGAGTGCAGTCATGCCATCTTTTGATGTGTTCACATTCAGTAAGATTATTCATTTCCATAGATACTGCTCCTCAAAATGCACCAAAATTAATTAAAACAATACGTTGACAGAAAATGAACTTGAACCTGCTCCTAGTGATGTCAAAGGCAAAAAGCCCTACTGACTTCAGAAGGTGAACGATTGGACCCTATCTATCAACAGCCTGTGTTGTGCTGACTGAAAATGAGAGGTGGAGAGAGAAAGAGTAAGCAAACAAGAAGCCCAATGACATCGTAACATGGAAAAGAAACTACCCTGTTACATAAAAAGCACTTATGCAGACTAGTTGGAATGAATACTCCTCTTACATAGAAATATTGAAAGTTATCTTTCATTTTATCTTGTTGATAAAAATCAGGAAGTTGCTCTTCCCCTGCATAATTCCCTTCAGTCTGGTCAATTTCAGCTCCATTGCTGAGAGTGGACAGTTGAGGTCCTTATCCTACATTCCTTATATAGGTAAATAAGGTCAACGAGGGCTTTGCCTGCATAAGGACTGTTGCATCCAACAACATAAAACTAGAAATGTAAATAGAGGGATCAGATTTAGAAAACTAAATTTCTAATATTACAAGCATAAATGACCTAAAACAAAGTATTTCAAGTTGAAAATGAAAATCACACAAAAATCAGTAAAATCTTTCATAATGGACCAGAGGGTGAGAAAGGGTCTGGGAAGTTCCACCAAAACCATTTTTTTCTGAGGTTTGATTAAACCCAAACTTGAATTTTCCCCACCCACTCATTTAACACCTGATATTCAAAAGTACTCAGAGCGGAGAGAAAGTGTAAGGAAGACTTTAGTTTCAGCTGCATTTCTTATCCTCACTTGGCAGGATCAAAAGTGAATCACAAAATCTAATCTCAGTCATTTTCTCAGGAATTGGGAATCTCATCTGGAGGCTGCAACATAACAGGAAATGCATATCACACAAAATCACACTGAGAATCTCTTTAAAAGGTCCATTAATAAAAACGGTTGGTACTTTTGTTAAATTGCACACAAGGCTTGCACTTATTTATCTTGTTTTTTAAAAATGGATGAGGTGCAAAATAATGCTTTCAGTTACACCACGGCAACCATTATATTCCGAGTAATTACTCAAGCAACATGAAGGGAGAAAAGTACTACATATAGCTTTAGTGTTCACCAGTTTGTTTGTATTTTATTGTTATTTGTATTACAATGATGCAATCTTCCACCATCAGCAACAGAGCTGAAATTAACCAGATTTAAAACACATAGCACAAGCAGCTTCTTTATTTTGTATTAACAAAATAAAGGCATTTTTCATGTTACAATATTTCTGGGTAAGTGGATTGCTCATTCCAGTTACTCTGCAGAAGTGCTTTTTTATGTAACAGAGCAGTTTCTTTTCCACATTGTGATGTCACTGGGCTCCATGTTGTGCTGACTGAAAGTGAGAGGTGGGGGCATGCCCACAGTACAACCCTAAGTCACCCTAGGGCAGGCCAACTTATAGCCATTGCAGTAATTACTGCAGTGGCTGATGCATACTACCCTCCTTCTGTTGGTGGTGTGCATCCTCACCAGGAGCTGTGTTGTGGGATGAGAACCACGTATTCTAGGAACAGAGAAAACAAATGAGCCCTATTTAGGTTTTATGCTGTTTATTTAAATAGCTACTTCTTGTTTATTGGAGCTCTCTCATAGATATCACCTACTCCCCTTTCTCTTACCTGGATTCCTGTCTCTGCACGTGTGAAATGTTCGGGATCAGATCCGCATCAGGACAACTGAAACTTGCTGGTAAAGTACAGATCCACAAACAGAAATGAGGACTGTATTTAAGAGTGAAACTTCAGACTTCTCTAACTTTGCCCTGAATATTATTTGAGAGAGGCCCTCCCCAACATTCTGTTTTGGGGATGTTCTCAGGTTTAAAAAATTCAGGGTAGAATTTGCAGAAGTGCTCATCATTGGCCTTTCTTCTGTTGAAGTTAACGGTAACATGCCAACTGACCTTAATGCAAGCAGAATTAGGCCAACACAAAGTGATTTTGAAAATCCCACTCATAGATGATCCCACACTGCTCAGAAAATTAGCTGGCTGGAAAAAAAATTATTATTTAAAATTAACATAACCTAAGATTAGGGGTTACATTTTACAAACTAGAAATATATTCTCAAAATAGGTGCCAGGCCAGCTCTACTTTTTTTTTTTAAGCACACATACCTCTCCTGCAATGACTTCAATACAACAGATTAGCAATCAACCTTTAGCAATCTAAGCATGGGTCTAGACAGATGCGTTATTTTGGGATACTTCCGGTATCCCAAAATAGCATTTTCCTTGTCTTGACAGCGTGCTCGTTATTTCAAAATAATGGGCATGCTATTCTGATGTCCCTGTAAACCTCATTCCACAAGAAGTCTGAGTCTGTTGACTTTGCTAACAACCATATATCTATCTCCATTTGTGTTTTTATTTGAAGCCACAATTTTCTCTCTGCCCAACCATCAAATTAATACCATATTAGGTCATCGCCCGATGCGTCACTCCACCCCGAGCAGAGAATCAGGCTAAGGAGAACCACAGCCTGGTTACACTGGGTTCTATTCTGAAAAGCCATGATGGAAGAACGGTACCCTCTTACTCTACAGAAGCCGTCTCTGCATGCAGTCAGATGTTTACTGAGGTTCCCACAGCAAGTTTTTCCTCATTTTTATGCCGTGAATCCTCTGGTGCAACATACAGCTAAGGGGAAATGAACTGGATTCCATTCCATGAGATGCACCAGCAGCAGAACTGTTGGCTAAATTCCTGTCAGTTTTACATGCTCAAACACATTGAAAACTATGGTACTATATAGGCACCAGATTGCATCTGAATCCTTCTTGTGTGTCAGACATCACTTCGGGCACAAACATCCCCGTCTACCATACTGTTTCCTGGAATGGCTACCTTGATCTGTTTCTAGCATTTTTTAAAAAAGAAGGCTAGTTTGTTGGCCTGTTCCTTTCTCTCAACCTGGAGGCCCAGCAGACTGTTTTTGTCTGGTCCCTATGCTTGGACAAGTCTGTCTTGTGTGACCCTATCAGGACCACTGGCATACCTCTGAGTCCATGAAGCACACAAACCTTCCCACCACATCTAGGTGCCCAAGGAAGGTGAGGAATCAGCAGAGGGCATAATTCAGTTTGCAGACCCTTTATCACTGATGAAAATGTTCGAGAAGGAAAAATTCTATCGACTTTTAAACTCCTGGTTGACTTTATATCACTGTCTGTTATAAAAACATTGTATTTGGAAGCTGAACATTGATACCCCATGGCCTTTGGTAAAGAATCACTTTTCAGAATAGAGCCGCATGTCAAATACTGACTCTTACCTAATTTCTAAAATCTAACACTGCCCTAGGGGAACACACAACGGAGTAGGTGTTAATGTATGAAAAGATTCCTATTTTATCTCAAGGAAGTGCAAATGAGATGTACCTGGAATTAATTCTTCAGGTCCAACCCTTCTGAATGTAACCAGGGTGTTTGAAAGGAAAGCATTAGTGGGTAGAATTAGTTGGAAAATGGTTTGCCCAACCATTGCCCCAGGGACAATTTTGAGTAACCCCCCCAAACATTTTCAAGGAAAAATGTTCAGTGTTTGTCAGGAAGACCAGGCACATTAGTTTTACAGTGAGGTAAATGAAGTAAACCCCTGGAAGAGTAGAGGGCGTTTATCTCACTGTGGTGCCAGGTCTTCACTGTGGGTGCATTTACACAGTTCCCTAAACTCAAAATAAGATATGCAATTTGCACTACGCAAATTGCATATCTTATTTCGAATCTATTTTGAAATAGCTTATTTTGAAATTTGGCACATGTATGCAGCACCAAATTTCAAAATAATGTGCTATTTTGAGCCCTCTCTTATCCCTCGTGCAATGAGGTTTACCAGGATGGCAAAATAGTGTGCCCGTTATTTAGAAAAATATTTCAAAATAACAGGCAGCTTGTGTAGACACGGGGTAGCTATTTCGGGATACCTCCAATATCCCGAAATAGCCGTGCAGCATAGACGTACCCTGTATTATTACCTTAGGATAGCTTGTGCATATTAATTAAAAATGTACCTTTTTTAACGCTGAAGACAAGGCCCCTGTTAGCAAATAGCTGATTCAATATACACTGAGGTATCCCATGATACAGCAATTTCATGAAGTCAGTCAGAATTCCTGTTTTACACAGACAGATTTCCCACATTGTCACAGAATCCAAACTTTGACTTCTTTGAAGGAGAGTGCATGCACCTACAGACAGAATTTGGTTTAGAGACTGCTATCTGTGCTGCTGTCAGGTCTCATCCTGCTTCAGAGTGATGACTTGTCATATTGCTCAAATTGAACTAGGTCAGTAGACAGTGGTTTTGTGAACGGGTACTTTTAAAGCGCTCTTTAAAATCTGGACACTTACTTTGGTACCGAAATAGAAGCTGAGTTTTACAGAAAATCTGTCCCCTTTTAGCTATCACTGGAATGGAATATATAGCTTGAAATTATGCTCGCTGTATGGGTTTCTTTATTTCTGGTGAACAGGCAATGGGAAGGCAAGAGGGTTTTTTAAGACTGTTGCCAGACTTCTGCAATGCACAAAGTGAATGTTCTGAAAAAAACAGGGCTTTACACATTCATGATCTTGAACACTGATTCCTAATCTACAGACCATTGGACTGGTATGAAAGTGTAACATCCCTTGTATTAAAAATAAAGGACTTTATTAAACAATTTGTAATCCAAAACATTGCAGCAAAACTACTATAAGCTGTAGTGTTTGGGCATATGAGGGGGGAATACTGTGAATTTAGTATATTTTTTAAAAATATAAGAGATGACACTTTAAAAGTACTGATGTAACTTTTCAGTTCTTTTAAAACCACCCTTGTCTCTCAATTTTGAAGCACTATCACTCAGCTCTAGTTTTGCTTCCTACTGTCAACTTGCTTTCAGTGAAGCTTTTATTTTTCAGAGTTTGCGAGAAACACCTGTTTAAACAATGTAGACAAATATGAAGGAACTTTTGAAAATGGTTCAGTATCTATTATTTCATAACTGAAACCAAGTCAGGTTTCTTTTGTATTTTAGCATGATATGGAAAGCCACACAGGAAACCTACCTTCATTTCTATAGTGACTTTACTTGGTCAGATATCAACTATATTAAATAGTAAAATTACTCAGTGCTGGCACTACTCCTAAATATAAATCCATTTATATGTATTATGGTGCTATTGACATTAAAAGAGGATAAGATGAGTTTCATTTTCTGCCAGACAGTGACAAATACAGTAAGCATCAAAGCAGGTTAAATAATAATAAGAAAAAGGATATTGTGAAATTTCCTCACATCTACTTTCTTTATTTACAGAAAGATTAGATCAAGTGGTTCTTTTGCTACAATTTTTCTTCTTTGGCCCCATAAGAAGGCTAGATCCTTAGCTAGTGTAAATTTGTGTTGCTGTGTTGACTTCAGTACACTGATTCATACCTGCTGGGAATCTGGCCCAAGAGTTTGTACATTGATCTCAGGGAAAGGCTAACAGGTATTTTAAGAAGGAGAGTATGTGGAGTCTTCTCTGGTCCACCACACAGTTTAACTGGACTATCAAAATATAAATTCAGTCAAAACAACAAGGAGACCAGTGGCACCTTAAAGACTAACAATTTTATTATGGTATAAACTTTCCTTTTTCTTTCACTTCATGCATCTGATTAAGAGACTTGCAATTCACGAAAGCTTGTGCCCTAATAAAATTATTAGTCTTTAAGGTGCCTCCAGTTTCCTTGTTGTTTTTGCTGAAACAGACTAACATAGATACCCAGCGAGGCGGACAGCCTCCGTAGGCCCCTGGGCAAGGTGGGGGTGGGAGGCCCAGCTCTGTGCTCCTGGAAGGGGCAGGGCCTCTGCTGGAAGGTGTGGAGACAGGGCAGCTAGCCCCCTGCAACACCCAGAGTGTGCTAGCCACATACCTCCCCAGCCCCGAGAGCCACCCAGAGCATGCAGTGCGATGCTCCAATGGTGATTTAAAGGGCATGGACTCTGGCCACTACTGCTGCCACAGTAGCAGCAGCAGCAGCGTTGGATTGTTGTCGCAGGTCTCTTTGAATTTCTGGGCCCTGAGGCAACTGTGGGCCAGCGGCTACCTCTGAAACCCCAATTCAGTCAAGATGTTCCAAAAGTTTAAAGAGTGGTGGTAGTGGAGGATTCACTTGCTGGTCTACTTATTTTAGCCATTTCCCAGTTATCATTTGGCTGTACTGAATGGAAGTAGACCACATCCGATTGACTGCAACTTGTCCTTAGTTGAATAAACTGTGTAAATTGCATCAGCATTTCTAAAATCTAAAAACAAATAAGAGGAAAAGAAAAGGACAATCAGATATATTTACCGTATGAAAACAGAATGGCCTGATCTGCTTAGAGTCATGGTGTCCAACCAGTTCTGAAGCAGTAACCACTACAGTGGCTTCTGGTATAGCGAACTAGCCACACTCAACTGGCTAAATAGCCACATGGTTCAAGCCAACTAGACACACTCAACTGGCCAAATAGCCACGTGTGGCTAGCTGCTAGCATGTTGGCCACCATGGGCTTAGAGCTCTCTCCTCTTCACAGCCTGCCATGCAGGTATTTTCACTGGCTAGTATGCAGTGAGGTGAAGCCAAGCAATTGAAAGGAATGGGAGGGCTGGCTACCTAGCAGTTTGCAGCGTCTTCAAGACAGACATCTGTGGTGCATATTTGCTGAAAACAACATGCTAAGCTACCCACATAGCCTAGTCACAGCTTCTTTTAGGGCCTTATTCCAAGACTCCTATTGGATTCAGTGACCTTCAGATCTTGCTCCTTACAGTCCTGTGCTGGTGAGACCCCAGCAGTGTTACGAGCTTCAATGTAATTTATTAAATGGTTATTTCACAAATTGAGCTCCGCCTACTCCAAATGGTTCTTGTCTCTCAGGGACCTCTGACAGGCCTGCTGATGGGAGGAAGGGGAGTTGGGAAGAAGGGGGCAGTTGCCCCAGAGCCCGGTGATTCAAAAGGGCCTGGGGCTTGCAACCGCTGCTGCTGCAGAATCAGCAGTGGCTGGAACCCTGGGCCCTTAAAATCACTGCCAGAGTGCCACACGCTCCCAACAGTTCTGAGCACAGCCCGGGGGTGTTGGTTAGGTGCCTCCGGTTCTGCCCTTTCCTGGAGTACACAGTGGCCCTCCACCTCACGTTGCCCAGGAGCCTGGCAAGTCTGTCAGCATCCCGTGGATGCAGATGTAGATATGAATTTTGTATCCGCACTGGGCTCTAAATATTACCTTCACTGGGATTTCTCAGGTGTAAATTGAGAGCAGAATTTAGCCTATTATAAAAGTATTTTTCTTCTAAAGTCCTCATATGCACTGAACACCCATAGAAACAAATAAATGTTTAGTTTATGAGCAGGAGTAAATTTTGGTATTTTCACTCCCACTCAACAATGGGTTATTTATAGTAACTAATCATAGCTGCACATCTTGCAATGTACTTTTTAAAGTTCTTGTTTAATGTTTTGCAAAATCTAGA
Organism: Rafetus swinhoei; assembly: GCA_019425775.1. NCBI lineage: Eukaryota > Metazoa > Chordata > Testudines > Trionychidae > Rafetus > Rafetus swinhoei. The sequence continues at coordinate 116,673,540 of CM033424.1, forward strand.
ATTCCAGAAGTCAGTATTTTATTATATTTGAAGAAGATTGTTAATCATGGAAAATGTGTTACTATTTTTGTAACAATTTGATTTCTAATTATGAAAGATAAACAGAATTGTTGACAGGCTCAGTTATGTTTTTACATATGTAGCAAATGTGAAGGTGGCAGACAGACCAGGTAAGTGGATACAGTAAAGTCAAAGCAGTATAGATCATTGATTAGAATTTACTGCTCTAAAAGTTATAGCAATGGTCTATACTTAACATATTCTCAGTGCCGGCCCACAACATTTTGGCACCTGAGGCGGGGAGTTCAAATGATGCCCCCATGCCCCTCACTTGGGCCAAAACTTTGAAAGATCTCAATTCTGCCTTCTTCCTGTTCTACTCCTCTCATGGCACTCCATCATCTCTGTGCATCTAGAATACATAGGCACCAGCAGCAGACACAATTTTCTACACTCTGTGTCCTAGTGGCGCCCCCCCACAGTCTGGCATCTGAGGCAGCTGCCTCAGTTCGCCTCGTGGTAAGGCCAGCCCTGCATATTCTTTCCACTTTTCCAAAACAGGGCTTTTTAAAAATGGACTAAAATCAGAATTCTTAAAAAGAAAAAGCCTTAAGTTCCATTTTCCCATATATTTTAACTAAACAATTCACAACAGTCAAATAAACCAAGTAGCTGCAATCCATCAGCCATTCCTGTTGAATTTTCAGAGAGATTTTTTTTTAATTGCTTTGGGTATATGTAAATAGAGATGACTGAAGGACAGCTTTAGAGATATGAAAGTACAGTTATTTGATACATTGTTGCTATGGCTAACCTATACCTAGATTTTCTCACACATTTCTCCAAAAGATTTACAAGTCTGAGCTATTTTATACATTCATATTCCTCTGGCTGCATTTTCATAGACTGCTTGATTTGTTCCTCCTGTCAGAATTGCCTGTTATTTTCGGACCCGGTCCTTGACCTCTTGTAAGCCGCCTTTGTGCTATTTCTGTCTTACGCCCTCACCTGTAGATTCACCTCAGACATTCTGGAATGTCCACCATGCCACCCATTAAGGATTGAAGGAGGAGGAGCAAGGGTGGTGCTAGAGAACTGTGATCCAGCCATTTTGCCAGCAAGTGCAGCCCTAAGCCAGTTTGTTATAAAATTTTAAAGGTCAGAATTTGCTCTCTTCAAGTTACATGGGTATGTGAATAAAGAGCAACACAGTTGATTTTAATGGAGTTGCTTTAGATTTACACCAGCATAAATGAACACAAATTTTGGCCATAAGGCCTTGTATTAGTAAAGCTGTGTTTGAATTCTGCTTGGTGGAAATCATCATAAACAAGAATGATTATCACTCATCATGCAAATCTTCTGCAGTATATTAGTAATGTAGTATGGACTCTACAGTTATCCAGCAGGAATACCAGAATTTGGTGGGACTTCCCTGGATCCAGCTCTCTCTCCTTTACTAACCACTTCTCCAGTCCAAACATTACAAAACACCTTGTTTATTATTAATTTAGTTTTAAACCTCAATTTCTTTCCCCAAAACTTTTCTATGTCATAGAATCGGCATTTTCCAGATTGTAGAAAACTGTTCCACTGGAAACTTTTGATTTCTTTTGTATCTTCCTCCTTGCCAGCCTTGCAAAATTAGCCATGTAGTCCTTTCACTGGAAACCAGCCCCACTCCTATCAGTTCCTGGCAGATAAAGGAGGTTGCCTTCTCCCCGTTCTGGAGTGTCAGCACATCAGTCCACTGTATTTGCCCAGAGGCTGAAATCACAAGATAACAAGCATGGATTACTTATTTCTCTTTAAGGGTATCAAACTCAACTTGCAGTTAAAGCAGAGCACTAGATTTAAAAAACAAAATCAGTTTCCCGTCAGCTTGTCAATTGCCTCAAAGACAGTTGCAGAAATCAGGGCCCTGAGTATCACTGGATTCTTGTATTCGATGAGAAACAGTGGTTAGTACTCTGCATGTGCTTCACATGTTCTCTGGCAATGCAAAACCCCCCCAAAATTGTATATGCTATGCTAAAATAATGCCACTTCTCAGGAATGCTAAAAGGTATCAGACCCCAGCAAGTGCTTTTATGCACAGCTAGAGTGTGTTTATTCAATGTGATCATCTCTGTATAGATTACTCTTGACAGTCAGGGTGTAGTTGATCACAGACTAAATTTGATGGGACACTGCTTTAAAAAAAAAAAGGAGGGGGGCAAGTGTTATTCTGAGATATATCTAACATACAACACTTTTGTTAATATGAGCAGGGCTCGCCGAAGCCCCGCTCGCCAGCCACGCTGTCCGGTGATCTGCGCATGCACAGATCGCCCGAACCCGGCTCTTCCAGGTTGCAATCTACTCGCCACAGGCGAGTAGATTGTATTATCTGTCGAGCCCTGGATATGAAATAAGGGATGTTAAATTTAGTTTAATTAACTAATTGACTAGTTGATGGAATTTCCATCGACTGGTCGATTAGCTGATAAGGGGGGGAACCACAGCAGTTAGCTCCCGGCCCTGGGACCTAACCCTGCTGTGGCTTTGCCTTTTAAATGTATTAAGAGCCAGCAAGCTCTTAATACATCTAAAAGGCTGAAGCACAGTGTGGGGGACCCGGCACGAGCCAGGAAAGCTGATTCCAGCTCGCACCAGTTCCCACTGCTGTGCTTCTGCTTTTTAAATGTATTAAGAGCCCTGCTGGCTCTTAATGCATTTAAAAAACAGAGGCACAGTGTCTGAGACTGGGCACGAGCTGGGAATCAGCTGATTCCCAGCTCATGCCTGGTCCCCACTACCCGTCAGTCTCCCTTGTCCCCCGCAGAGACGGTGCTGGGGGGAACCGGCTTTTAAGCTGGCTCCCCCTGCACCTGCTCTCTCCCCTTGCTGCCTCTGATAGTCTTACATCCCTACATGAGATGATTGTTCCTTTTCTCAGGACAATACCTCAGCTGGATGGTGATGCCTCAGCTGGAGTACTGTGTTCAGTTCTGGATGCCACACTTTATCAAAGATGTGTACAAAATGGGGAATCCAGAAGAAAGCAACAAAAATGAGCTGAAGTTTAGAAAACATGGAGGAAAGGTTGAAAGTACTAAGATGGTTTAGTTTAGACTCGAGGAAAGAAGGCAGAGGGAGAACATAACTGTCTGAATATGCACAAAGTTATTATAAAGAGGACAGTAATTAACTGTTCTGTGTGTCCACCGGGCATAGGTGAAGAAGTAATTGGCAATTTGCTGCAAGGGAGAGTCAGGCTAGCTACTAGGAAAAAAAACTGTAAGGATAGTTTAGCACTGGAGCAGGTTATTTAAGGAAACTTTGGAATTCCTATCAGTGACAGATTTTAAGAACAGGTTAGACAAATCTCTGTCAGGTAGGGTGCTGGTGTAATTAATCCTGTACTACCCTGGGGGCTGGACTAGATGACCTCTTGAGGTCTCTTCCACCCTATATATCTCAGATTTATTTTGGCTTTAAAGGTTTGAAAACAATGCATATACTGAACGCAATGGATCCCCTCCTCAACAGGTGTAAATCAGCATATGCTCGTAACAGGGTCGGATTCACAGCTACGGCGCCTCCTATTGGTCACACTGGGAATTAGCTCCAACCGTTGAGCGCATCGCCTTCTGGCCAGTGTCTCATCTGTCAACCCTCTGCTTCACTATCTCCACCATTTGTAGCTAGACCCACGTCGCTCCCTGGGCCATGGTGTCCTTTTCTGGACGCTGCCCATCGGTAGGGTTGCCAGGGGTCCGGTATTCACCCGGATAGTCTGGTATTTTTGCCTTCTGTCCAGTAAAAAAATTCAGAGAATATTGGACACCTAAAATGTCCAGTATTTTCTGATTTTTATCCCGGCCAGGAGGCGAAAATGCCGGGCACCTGGCAACCCTACAAACACTCAGCCTCCCCTCTCCTCCCTTTAAGCCCCCCAACCCCGGCTCCCAACACCCCCAGCCCCCTGACTCCAGCCCCCATGCTTACCTGGTTCCGCAAGGCTGCCGGCACAAAATGGCTGCTGACCAAGGGGAACCTGGGTCTTAGTGCTCAACAGCTCCCCTGTTCCTATCCCTGCACTCACTCTTAAAGGAGACATGCTGTTTTATTTTAATTTTTTTTTTTTTTTGCTTAATAAGTCTTGAAGTCCTTTTTTTTTGCTCAACAACTTTGGTCTCCCCTTTTTTTCCTTCAACAGAATTTTTTCCCGGTGGTTTTGTTTTGGGGGGGGGAGGAGGAGTGTCGGTATTTTTGTTTCAACCATCTGGCAACCCTATCCATTGGCAATGCCTGCCACTCCATTCTTGCCCCCTTCCAGGGGGTATCATCAGTACTTAGTCTCACACCTTTTACTGTGGCCATCTGCAATCCTAAAGTCTAGCCTCTTAGCTCAGGGGCAAGCTGCAATCTGTATAGGCCACTCTTCTTGGTAGCAAGGTGTGGTGCAAAGGAAGCCAGACCAATGTCCTTTCTAATTTTTTCCACCCATGCACAGAATACATTTAGTTATGTGCACTGAGGCATATGCACCACCAACAGAAACACATGCTGCTGGTTGGGGATGCTCTGCTAATCAGCTGGGCAGCATTTGAATCCTGATAACCGCCTAAGCGCTCAGCTTACAGGGAACACTGATCCAGGCCCACTCACTAATCTGGGACTCCTCAGGGACCCTATGCAGCAGTCTGTTCCTGCCCTCCTTCACTCCCCTTAACTGCCCTCATTGTTTCCTGGTCCATTTCCCCATGACCCTTGCACCTTCTTGCCCCTTGTATCAAGGCCTACAGCCTGGCAGGTATCAGGCTGGGACTCCTCTCCAGCTCCCCGAGCCTGCCAAGCACTGCTTTGCCCAAGGTGATTCTCTCAGGAAACCAGTCCTTCCCCTTTCCTGATCAGGGCCCAACTGTCCTCTGCTCTGCTGAACAGCATCTTATAACAGGTCTGCCCCAAGTAGCCACCCTTTGATTGGCTCCCTATGAGCCTCTGCCTGATTGGAGGGGTCTGTACAGGCTCCCTCCTGCCTGGTTTTAACCCCTCCCTTGCCACAGTTGGGCAGCCTCGTCATTAAAATGCTCCATTGGCTTTAATTAACCATATTTGCTGAGAATCTGGCCACATGCATGCAGTATACAATAGTTTATTATACAACAACAAAATAACTAAGAAAATAAGTACTAAGAATAGTAGCAGTAGTGTAAGAGATAATGAGATAGAGAGTTCTTATGAATTTGTGTGTTTGGGAGGGATTGCCAGCATTTTGGAGGACAGGATTATAATTCAAAATGATCTTGTCAAATTGGAGAAATGGTTTGAATAAATAGGATGAAATTCAATAAAAACAAATGCAAAGTGCTAGATTTAAGAAGAAATAATCAATTATCCAAATACAGTATCGTAAATGACTGCCTAGAAAAGGATCTAAGGCAGTGATGGATTATCTGTGGGCCGCATGCAGTCTAACAGGGTAATCTGATTGTGGGCCATGAGACGTTTTGCTGACATTGACCATCCGCAGGCACCACCTCCTGCAGCTTCCATTGGCTGAGGTTCTCCATTCCCAGTGAATGAGGGTTATGGGGGCCACAGACACATGCTGGGGTTACTTTCAGCAGCTCCCATTGGCCAGGAATGGCAACCACTTGGAGCTGTGGAGGCTAATGGAATCTCCATCATCGGAGGTTTTTAAGAAGAGGTTACACAAACCCCTGTCAGAGATGCTGTGGAATAATACTTAGCTCTGCCTCAACGTGGGGGACAAGACTAGACGACCTATCAAGGTCCCTTCTAGTCCTACAATTCTAAGATTCTAAAGTCTTAAGAGGTCGGCTATATTAGCTATTGCCTCATTTAATTATCTTCCATTAATCTGCATGAATTAAACAACCAGGGAGCTTGAGAAACTTGGGTTTGGAGCAGCCAAAGCTCCAGCGTGGGGTAGAGCACTGGTATTTGACGGGAGCTAGATATTTCAGATCCTGTATGACCCAACACAAAGGCAGCTGCTCAAGACTGTATGAAGAGCTAGTTCAGTCAAAGTACAAAAATTAGTCTTGCTAGTTGCAGAACTAGATCTTATCGTAAGGAAGGCAGCATCACTGTACATATCACACTTGCTTATCACCCTACAGGATGCTTCCCACAATGCCCTGGACTCTGGAAGGATTTAGCCACACCAAGCACTCCGAGGAGAGCTCTGGTAAGCACTAGGGATATAAAATCCAATCCCATTAAGTGGTTAACCAATTAAAGGTAGCTTCACGGGGCTAACTAAAAGGAGCTAACTGAAAGCTTTATGCAGAGGTGCAGCATGGGACCCAGTGCAAGCTGGGACTGAAGCAGTCTCACCTCATGCTGGGTCCGGACTGCTACGGCTCTGCCTTTTAAATGCAGTTAGAGCCATGCAGTTCTTATTACATTTAGAATGCAGAGCCACAGTGGTCTGGACCTGGCGCGAGCTGGGACTGCTTCAATCCCAGCTCACACCGGGTCCTGGACCTATCCCCGCTGCAAGTCTACAGTTTAAATATAGTAGGAGCCAGGCTGCCTGCACACCTGGCACCTACTACATTTAAACTGCAGAGTGGCAGTGGCTCCTTATCGACTAATTGTGTACTCAATAGAAATGGTGTCAAGTACACAATTAGTTATTTACTTGCTACTTAACATCCTCGCTCTCAAGATCATAACCCATGACATTCTGATTCAATTGTACAGATTTAAATAAAGGGCAGCCCTTTGGTATGTGTACCAATATTTGGTAGTTATTGCTAATTAGGTTTGGAAGTGGTGCCTGTCCCCAGCGGTTAACCTTAACTGGTAAGCCTTGCCAGTTAACCAGTTAAACATTCACATCCCTAGTAAGCACGCAGATCACGTTGATAATGCACCTCTAACAATAGGAGACTGAGTTCTCATTTACTTTGTTATATGATAGAGGAGGGATAGGGGATAGCAATTAACAACTGAGCCTATGCAGCTACACAATGGGGGTCTGGTGGAAAAGTTTCACAGGCCCATACACAGGAATTTCTGTGTGTGTGTGTGCTTTTTTTTATAAATGTGGATGGCAGGGATGCAAATGCAGCCCCCCATCATCTCCCAAGTAAGCGTGCTCCAGCTAGCCAGGGGAAGGCAGGAGTGATATGCTGCCTGAGCCTCCTTCCTCCATATGCTCTGGCTGGCTGGCTGGGGGAAGGCTGGGGCTGATTTCCTCTCACTCCCAACCCCACCCCAGGAGGGTGGAAACCAGCCCCAGCCTTCCTCTGGCCAGAGCATGCTTACTGGAGGGACCATAGGGCTGTACGTTTGCACTCCCCCCCATGTACAGGGCTTTGTTGACCTCCCACAGTGGGGATTTTGCAGAAATTCGACCTAAGATACATCGACTCCAGCTACGCTATTCACATAACTGGAGTTGCACTTCTTAGGTTAACTTTCTCTGATAGCGTAGACCTGGCCTCAGTATCAAGACCACAGCCGCACAGTAGCACAGCTGCAGCATTTCTGGTGTACCTATTCCCTGACCCTGACACATCACTGTTGTGTAGCAATGCAAGGCCAGATGTTTCAGAAGCTGTTAATGTCTCACAAATGGGAATACAGGATGATCCTGGAAAAGCCGGGACAGGGGGTCACAGAGACCTTAGTAATTGGAAACCACTGTACAGATCATCATCTTGCTCAGTCAGTAACAGTTTCCTGGTAGAAGACCCTGAAAAAGGGTGTTTTCTGTTTGTTTTTTTTAAACCAATCCTGATTTGCATGAACGGCAAGAAATAGGGTTGCTTATTTATATGTAACAACTTGTGTTATTCTGGCCCTGCCTGCTGAGAACTAAACAACCTTCTTCGTCCCACACACCCGCCGCCGCCGCCGCCGCTTACTCACCCTTCCAGGAATGAGTGTGGGCAAGGCTCACTCCTCGCGTGCTGCAGGAGGAGGAGGGGTGCGGTCGCTTTGCACGGCGGGACTTGTATTTCTCCAACCGGTCTCGGTGGAGCAAGCCTGCAGCGGCGGAACTACAAGCCCCAGGGCAGCCTGCGAGCGACGGGGGAGACGCTTCCTAGGCGTTTGGGTGCTAATCACACGGGGGGGGGTGGCGGCGAGCCCTGCAAACAGAAGGGCGAGAGGTGGTTCCTGGCAATGATGCCTTAGTGACTAGTTCAGCTGTTCTCCTCCAGTGCAGTGAGCTCCGGGGGGGGGGCGGCAGCCAAGCGGAAAGCGCCCTCTAATCACAAGGCGCCTAGCCAGGCTATGGCAGGGATGACCGTACACGCTCCAACTCAGAATTCACAGTGACCCCCCTTCCCTTGCCCCCATGCATACGCTCATCACAGGGCAAACCCTTTCCCATGCACATTGACCTGCAGCGTGCAAGCAAGTTTAGCCTGCAGCCAAGAGTTCTCCCGTGGTGCTAAAACTCAGCCCGCTTAGAGCCATGGGGAATGGGATGAACAAGGTAATGCTGCTTATTGTTATTCTTTGTGTGCATGTGTGTCGGGGGGTGCGAGGCTCCTGAGGGGCGAATATCTGCTGAAAAGGTCAACTCGCCGCCCCACAGGGTGCCCCCTCTCCCCTTTGTTTTGTACTAAACGTTCTTGCACAAGGAGGGGTCAAGAGCCGATGTTACAGGAGTCTATGGACACCTGAGGTCAAGTGAGGGTTTCTGCCTAACTTTAAGTTGGGCTTTTTGGGAAGGGGAGGAGGAGATGGCTGAACCCCCCCTTCCCCTCGGCGCGCATTTCCTGGTTAGCCATCTGCAGCTGCCAGGCAGGCGCGATGATTTGGTTTCAGGTCTTCCTTCCTCGCCTTGTAAAAGACGCTTGCTTGCTGCAAGCTAGTTTAGCTAAGTGGGAGAGTTAGCCAGTTCCACCCCCGACCCTCCACGCGCCTTTATTAGCGTGGTGCCCGCATGACTAGTAACCAGGGCGTATTTGTGTGTTTCTCGGTGCCATTTCCTTTCTCTACATTTCCTTTCTCTCTCAGCCCAGAGGCTGTGTCTACATTGGCGCGATCTTGCGCCAAAGCGGCTGCTTTTGCACAAAAACATGCTGCCTGTCTACACTGGCGGGGAGTTCTTGCGCAAGAACACTGACGTTCTAATGTGTGAAATCAGTGCTTCTTGTGCAAGAACTATGATGCTCCCGCTCAGGAATAAGCCCTCTTGCGCAAGAGGCCAGTGTAGACAGGCAACATGAATTTCTTGCGCAAGAAAGCCCAATGGTTAATGGCCATCGGAGCTTTCTTGCGCAAGAGAGCGTCTACACTGGCACGGATGCTCTTGCAAGCACATCTCTTGCGCAAGGCACATGCCAGTGTAGACGCTCTCTTGCGCCAATACTTTAACGCAAGAACTCTTGCGTTAAAGAGTATTTGCGCAAGATCATGCCAATGTAGACGTAGCTTGTTGTGTGTACGTTTCTCGGTTTTGCCTGAGAAGGTGGAAATGCCTCAGGCAGACAGCCCGGCCTTACAGCCACCTTACATGTTCATGGAGTATTTGGGCACCCCCTATAAAACCATCTAACACGCAGGGGGCGGAAGATCAAGATAGCGGGCCTGTTGGCTGCGTGCGTATCTAGTGAAGCTGGGAGAGGAAAATAAATGGCGATCTTTACGTTTCACAATCTTCTAGGCATCTAGCAGTTCCACAGTTACTTTATTCCATCCTCCCCCCCCCTCCCCCCACCCCCACTATAGGATGAGTCAGTCTCAGGGGATGTTGTTATACCACATGCCTTGAAGTAGCCAAGTCGAAAAACCCTTCATCTTGATTGTTGTGGTTCTTGGCTCTTTTGTTGTGTTGTTTGTTTTCTTAAGCGCACTTCTGGGTGTGTCCTGTAAGGAATGCTTGAATTTCTATAGCTCTGTCTGGATTTTCCCAGTTGATGCCTTTTTTTAAGCATGTCTCTTTCTTTTCTCTTTCAGCCTCAGCTCTCTTGTGCTCACACTTGTTTAATACAAGTGAATTAGTTTTTCTAACATATAGAGGATGATCACTAAACCATCTCCCCTATTGCACACACACTTCTGGGGGGTTCTTTTGCCTCACAATTACTGTGGGCCATGTGTGTCATTCATGTCCCGCTTGGCATGTATGTTTGTTTAGCACTTGAATACCACGTGATTTAGTAGATTGAACGGGCTCTGAGGTGGGGTTTCCTGGTTGTGACGCTGACTTGCTGGGAGGCCCTGGGCAATTCAGGGAGGGCCTGATCTTGTGCCCTTTGAAATTAATGGTGGCAGGATCAGACCTTTGTTTTCCCGTCTGCGAAATGGGAATAGTAACACATACCTGCCTTATCTGTGACTTTGGGCAATTGGAAGTCAACTATGGATCTTCCTCTGCTTTATTAGGGCTGTTCAGGACAGAACCTTCTAATTACTTTGTTTTTGAACATAGTGGGTGGTCAGCACTTTCAGAAAAGCAGGGTCCTTTAAGGTGTATAATGTTGAGTAGCCCAAAATTGAGGTGTTCCAAATTCTGGGTCACTTGAAGATTTGGGTGCAGGTTTTATTCTTAGCATCTTTTAGAATGTGGCAACAAGCATATTGCCTTTCTGTCACTCCTGTGAGCCACAGTAACACCACAGTAACACCAGGAAGTGGGTCTGGCCCACGAAAGCTCATCACCTAATAAACCATCTTGTTAGTCTTTAAAGTGCTGCATAGTCCTGTCTTTTGTTTCACCAGGACTAAGACAGGCTTGGAATCATCAAAGCTGATTGTTAGATGCATACAGGCCCCCTGCTTCATCAAAGCCTATCCCTACCAGTGACAGTTGGTAATTTTAGTGCTTCTCGCAAGGTAGCCATATATGAGAGAGAGTGCAGAGGGACATGACGTGAGCAGCTCATCAAATGGTGGATTACTTTCAATTAGGAGAATTTCTTTGTACTGAAGCCAAGAGAGGATTACTTTGTTGCCCCTAATGGTTCAGGAACAGGAAAGCTCCGGAGACGGCTACAGCTGCTGTTGGTTCTTGAGTCCTTGTCACTGTTGTTTGTTCTGGTCATGAGTGCAGTGCTAGTACCTCCTGTGTTTTTTGTTTCATTAGAAATATGACTTACATGTATTTTGTAGTAGTAGGGGCACCTGATTTTCTATGGGTTTTGGTGTATATAGAGGGGTTTTTAGAGGACTGGCATTTTGTCTTACATCTTTTACTACCCATCTTAGCGAAAATAGCTGTGCTACTTGTTCTCAAAGCCCCTAGTCATCCTCCTTCCAAAGTAAATTGAAAGCATTCGTCTGAAATATTATTCCCATCCGTGCAACACATCTAAGGGAAAAAGGCTAGCAAGTCCTCTCTGACTGCAAATTCATCACTTAACTGCAATTAATTTTCAATGCCTTAACCTTCTCTCCAAGCTTAGTCTCTTCAATCAAGGGCAAAAATCCTGCAGATCTTTTTCTTCACTTAGCCCCTCCTTTATCAGTAGTTTCTAAAGGTCCTTGTTAGTCCAGTCAGAAATGGTTCCAGTGATGGGCTTTCCACCACTTCCATGGGAGGATTATTCTGCAGTCCAACTGATCTGGTTGCTAGTGAGGTTTTTGTAATAGTCTGCGTTTTCCTTTTCTTCCTCTGACTCCTCATGCTTTATCTTCTATGACCTTCATTTTAGTTCAAAGTTCATGTTGTTTTCTGTATTTCACAATCATGCAGAACCATAGACACTGCCTCTTCATTCTGCAGTTAGGCAGCAGAGGTAGGATGGAAGATGATGCTCAAACTGATAGAACCTGATGAAGAGCCTTCCACTGGATTCGCTCCCTTCTGGGTCTGACACAGTTAATTGATCTTCAGAGTATGCTGCAACATCTTTTTATTCACACAGGCTTTCTTGAGGGGATGGTGTAGGTCTCAGTATTTCATGAGGGAGGGTGGCATTGTTAAAATGGCAACTGGGAAATAGTATAGGTATGTTTTATTGTTATAATTGATGCACTCAATAATCCTGTAATAAATGTGCTATATAAATCACGTAGATAAGTAATATTTAATGGAGGGAATAAATGTCAATCAATGTATATAATTACAGTTGAGGTAAGTAGTTCCATGGAAATTGGTGGATATATGTCATATTACAGCAGATAAGGATCTGGTCTATCGACCTATGTGACTTTGCTGTCAGGCTAAGTGAAATAGGCTAATCCTCCTGTTCTTGCCCTGCATTGCATTTCTCATAATCTGTGCACACATTAAGGATGTTAAATTTCTATTAATTAACTAATTGAATGGTTGATGGGATTGCTGCTGGGGCTCTTGTACATTTCAAAGTGGAAGCGCCCGCATGGAGCCCGGGATCAGGGGACTCTCTGCTGGCCCCAGGCTCCATCCAGCGCTTCCGCTTTGAAATGTACAAGAACCCAGCAGGGACTCTTATACATTTCAAAGTTGGAATGCCATCCCTGCGCCCCTGTCTTCTCCCGTGGAGCTGGAGCTGGGGGGAACCAGCTTTTAAGCCAGCTCCCCCCAGCACCCTTTTATCCTCTTCCCCGCCCTGCTGCCTCTTTCTGATAGAGGCAGCAAGGGGGGGAAGCGACTAGTCGACTAGTGTGTTGACTATCGGATTAATTGCTTACATCCCTAGCACAAATCCCATTGAACAGTGATTTCCCAAGGAGTGCTAATAGATTATGTTAGTCAAAACAACGTTATTCAGTAAGTTGTGTTAATGTAATCTGAGCGTATGTGTATTATTTACAAAATAATGGGGCATTCAGACATCCACTTAAATATACCTGAAGAATGACTAGGAGATTGATAACAAGTATCAGAGGCTAACTTTTAGAAGGACTCTGCCTCACAATATTTATTATTTTGACTTTCTTCTTAACACAAATAAGACTTAGATACCTTTCGTGACTGGTGACAAAGTAGAGCTCTTGTCCTTGGTCATATTTACTAAATAGCATTTGCATAATATTGTGTTTCAGCTCACATGAAGAGCTATTGTTTTATTCACAAAGCATTGGTTGAAAAGTTCATGATACAACCATCCTTTCTCCACTCATATTCCCACTCTTCTTTCACATATAAACACCTATACATCACTCTTCACTTGGTTCTAATCCCTTCTCCATAGTCTGAAATTGCACTTGTTGAAATCAGCATGAGATGACACAGCTGAAAGTTCCCAAACACAGAATAGTGTTGAAATGTTAATAAGCAATCTAAGAATTGCTTCTTGTGAGGTGGCTTTTCTCAGGTAAGGTTTCATTCTTTTAGAATGACTTCTGAGGCTGGTGGTAGCAGCTTCTTCCTTGCAAGTCATCCTGATTTCCTTTATTGGTTTCATAATGCACAAATAAACCCTTCTGGATTTTTTCACTTTCACTGAGGACATCATATTTAAAGAGCATCTTCCCTTTTATTGCTCCTCCAGGCAGTCCCTCTACTATCTCTTGGCATTTTCTTTTTATGGTTTCTAACCTTAGTGGTAATAATTAGAATTTAAGCTCTAATCCTTTCTTGGGAATATGCACTTGGTATATAAATGCTGAAATGCAGACACTAAAATACTACAGCATACTAGTGTTACTGTTACTGTGATATTTGAGTTCACTGTTACAGATACAGAATTTTGTATTTGGAAACTTAAGCTCAGAGTGAGGTAGTTGGATGAGTTAGATTGTTGAATTTTGTACCATATTGATCTGTTGGAGAGCATATTATACTAGCAATTGTTGGCCCTTTACTCATACTCCTAGGGGAAACTGCTATTGTGCTCTCCCCCCTCGCTTCCAAACGCAGACCTTGGCCCACATATATTTAAGTAGGAGAGACTCAAGCTGAGTCAGAGATGCAACCACATCTTTCTTTTTTATTTAAAGTGTACCTTGAAGGGTGGGTTTTTTGTTTTTTTTTTCAACTTTCAGATTTCCCCCCCCCCCCCCCCCCAAGATTGAGTGTGAAAAGTTTCAGGGATGGGTCCTCCGATTCTACTAAGGAGATCAGATTACAAGCACTCTTGAAATCATGACTTTCTAGAATGGGTAAGACACCCTCCACCCCTTTGCAAAGGATATTAATTAGTTAAACTTGAAACGAGGGATAAATTATGAGAAGGCGTTAGTTGGACTTGCAGGTCTCTGTTTAAGTAGGCTTTTGTCAAACTTTTTCAGCTTTGGTTTACGTGGTTTTGCAGCCCTTGACTTTTGCTTTAAGTTTCATATTCCTTCAGAACCCAGCATAGCAAAAGCAAAAATAAAAATGAAATGGATGAGCATTGCTCCACTCTGAACATAGTTAAGAGAATTGCAAAGGTTCTTCGGGCCCTGGCCTTCTAGACCTGTTGACAGGACAAGTTGAACGGTAGGGTTAGATACGACGTAATATGACATGGAGCGGGGAAATCAGTTAAAGATGCAGGGGCAGGAAGTTCAAGCAAATAAAATTGGTATGAAAGTGTGGCTCTTCTTTTTTCTCACCTGATTTACAATGGGATAAGCAAGCATTAAAGCTTGTTTTCACTTGTGGAACCAGTCTGCCAAAGTACATTGGAAACTAGCTTTGTCTTATTGCTGGACAGCTATACTCTGTGTCACAAATCATGTCACTTTTCAACAGGATGGCTGCTATGAAGAAAGGGATCAAACACCAATCCCTAGTGAAAATGCTTTATACCCCTTAGAATTTCGGGATTGCTGGACTGAGCAAAATGGGTGGAGTTTTTCCTTTAAATAGCATTGCTAGAGAGATTGTTGATGTAGTTGTGATGACATTAGAGCGTTGCTAAGGCATTAGGAAGTCGGTGCTGACATGTCACTGATTGGGTGCTATGCTCTGTATGCATGTTAAGGAAAACAGATCATATATTTTAGCTTCCTTGTGTTTTAACTTCTTCAGAGGAATTAGATGTTGGTCATAGATGCCCAGGTGTCTGTCATGTAGTGGGAGAGGACAAAGGTTTTACTTTTGAGTTGTGGTGTGAGCCTTTTTTTCATATATGCTCTTTCATGTTTTGGCTTCAGTTCAGAGGACGTTTATGAAAGGGTGGGAATGGCTAACATCACGATGTTAACCACATGTACTCAGGCTGCCAGAGCTGGCCCTGAAGCAGACTTTGAAACTCCCAAGTTGAAGAAAGTAATGTAACTGAGAACAGCAAAAGCTTACTGGAGTACTACTGAGGACACATGTTTCAGGAGGGAGGGGTTGCGGAAATGCAATTTGAGTGACTTTCTTTGATTCTCACTCTGTTCATAAGTGCTCTTTGCAGTGATTTCTTATATTTAGGAGTATCCTACTGTAACGTAGGGAGACAGTGGTCTGACTTGCATTCCTCTGCTTCAAGCACTACAAGACCTGTTGGATTTTGTTTTCCAGTCCCTTCTCTGACTTGTTCTTTGACCTTAGGCATGTCACTTAACCTTTTTGTGCTTGTTTCCTCATTGATTCAATAAGGATAATACATTACAACAAGTATCAGAGGGGTAGCCGTGTTAGTCTGGATCTGTAAAAGCAGGACTCTTTGTCACATTACAAGAGTTTCACAAGGCCTGTTTTTGAGATTGGTGGGTGAAAGATGCTATGTAACAGTCAAATATTACCCATCAACCCCTATGTTGAAACATTTCAAAATGGAAACATTTCAAAGCACAGCATTCCTGAAGCATTGTAGAATGGGAAAGTTGCAAAGAAAGATATTTAATGCTGCCAGCACCTTTTAGATTCTATTAGACTATAGTCTGCAACAGACTTATGTTCCATCCTGTATGCAAATCGAACATTGTTGAACTGTGTTACCACAAGACCTCTATATTTGATACTATATTTCTTTCTCACAGATTCTGCCTGGCTTGTTCCTTGGCAACTTTAAAGGTAAGATTAGTTTTATGGTTACAATTTAGGATTACTTAAAAGTTTAAAAAGGTGTTGGGTCATATGCCAGATGGTATTTGCTAAAATCTGTGAAAGTTCTTTATCCCCATTTTGCTTAATTTCTGAATCTACCTGCTAGTATTAAAAAAAAAAAAATCTGTTTTCTCTGTCATCTGTATACTGCACTGCACAACTGGTTAAAAATGCACACACTTTCCTGGGATCATGCTTCACCTAGAATTCCCAAATGTTGGCCTGTGTTGTAAATTGATCTTGCACTTTGCAGACTGGCCTGTAAGCCATGCCATTTTTTGTGACCTCTCCTCATTATTAATGGCTTAATCTGCCTCCAGTTCATTTGTTGCTCTCATTATTATAGTTATCAGAATCCTTCAGGAGCCCTATTCTAAATATTGGTGAAACTGACAGATACAGAGTTTGATGCCTGAGTACCAGTATGCAGTGTCCATATTGTAGATGCAAACCTGTTCTCCTCTGCACAGTTAAGGCTGAGATTTTCAAAAATAGTAACATAAAGTTGTGTCTTAGCTCTTTCTCTCTTGAACATGCATACGCGCACACACACACACACACACACACACACACACACGAATATGCCTGTTTAAAAAAGTACTGGGCATCCAGCAGCTCCCACGGACTATAATTATTAAATATTTGATACAGGAGCCTTTGTTCAGTACATGTGTGTACAGAGCCTAGCACAGAGGTACCGCAATTCCAGCTTGGGGTCTCTAGGTGCTATTTCAGTGCCACACATAAAGACTGGCAAAATCTACCTAAAGCTGTGCTTAATTGTGAGCAGCAAGAGTGTTGCTGAGGGGAGACCACACATGCCTCCATATACCTGGTCTGCTCACATGATTGTACAAGGT
The DNA here is from genome assembly GCA_019425775.1 of Rafetus swinhoei. NCBI lineage: Eukaryota > Metazoa > Chordata > Testudines > Trionychidae > Rafetus > Rafetus swinhoei. The sequence continues at coordinate 116,690,262 of CM033424.1, forward strand.
CTATTCCTCATATTAGGTGATGCAGCACCAACATTTCCCCCCCCTCCCACTTCCTCCTGTGAAGTATCTGGTAGCAGAAACCTGCAACAGGATACTGGCATTGGCTATCTTGTCTGTATCTGATTGTGCCATCCCTTGTTGCTGAGGAGCTGAGCTTGCAGGGTCCACTTCCTGCAACCCCATCCCCTGATATTTGTTTTGCCCCCCTTTCTGTGTGTAGAGTATCTTCAGAATGAGTCTGGAAGTGCAGGATGAATTAGAGGGGTATTCCCGTGCCAGGTAGAAACCATGAGGGAGGGATGAAGGGAAGTTGGTGGTGTCAGCTGTATGAGGGATGGGTGGAGGGGAAGGAAAGGAGAGTGCAAACAATGACAAGTTTGTGAGGGGATACAGGGACTGGAAACAAAGAAGATAACAGAAATTGGAATGTGTGGGGTGGGAAAAATAAGGAGGGAGAAACCCAGAGTCAATACATCTTCCGAGTTGAGGCAGTGCCTCCTACTTGGGACAGAGCTGATCTTGGCCTCATTGCTTGATGAAACAAAGTGGGAGAGGACTAGATGGTGTCTCACAGTTGCTGTCAAACTGCTTCAGTTTTTCAAAATGCAGTGGGGGAAGGGCGCTGGAGTTGCCCACAGCGCATGGTGCGTGATTCTGTGAAACTGGCCCTGTCGTCATGCCAGCCGTGGTGGTGGCAAAACTTTTAATAGCACTCCCAAGAGAGTGAAACTCAGACCCAGCATCTGTTTCTCAGTGTGGTACTGTTTTCACCCACTGAGTGAGTGAGGCAAGGCAAGATGGAGAGTAGGCCAAGGTTACAGAGTGAGTCAGCAACTCAGCCCAGATTAGATTTTAGAGCCCTTCTGGCTTGTCTTGCTGTAGCCAGTCATTGATGTTCCTTGCAAATGGCCTATAAATGGCATGCCAAATAACTTAGCATGATAAAAATGTGGGGTTGATGGGGGAAGGGGATGAGTGAGTAGTATTGGGATCCAGTTACAAATAAATGAATCTGAAGTGCTGCAATTGTTTCATATTGGGGGTTGGGAAACATCAGTGCCAATACGTATGTCGCTGTTTTTGTTAGTAAAAAGTTTTTCTTAAAAAAGTGGTCTTTTGCTCACATGATATTTAATATTCTCTACCATTGTGACATCATGTCAGTAGGTAATTGATCTCTGAGGTAGTTACATCTCTGGAGCAGAGACAGCTGTTGTTAAAGCACTTTATTAATTAAAGAGACAAGCTTTCAAGCCACACAGAGTTCTTTGGACACCATACCTTTGCCAGATGTGAAGAAAAGCTCTGTGTAAACTCAAAAACGTATCTCTTTCACTACCAGAAGTTGGTCTAAGATATTACCCCATCTACTTTGTCTCTAGTGTCCTGTACCACCTGGGATATAGCAACACTTCATTTATTAAAGTTAATAATCTTTGAATTTCTAAAAAAAATAAATTAGATTCTAATAATCCTAATAACCACACTGACAGACTGCTGATGTTGCAAAGCAATACAGTGCTGTTGAAACTATGCAAATATAAGCTTGCCACTATAAAAATTCCCAGAGGAATTTGATTACTGAGTTCTTCTGCAAGTGTTCTGATATACTTCACATGTGGTGTACAAACGAGAGGACAGCACTTTGAAAAGTGAATTGTGATTGGGATGTAGGACTTGAGAGAGACCTATATTCAGAGAGTTGGTGCTCAGTGCTTTCTGACAATCAAGACCTTTGATGGTGTCCCAAACTGGGCATTCAAAATTACTAGTCATGTTTGAAAATCTTTAGTTTTATGCTGAGACAGCTTGGGTTTTGCAAGTGATTTTTTTTTTATTTTTTTTTTTTAGTATAAATGTGATACAACAGATAACACCTTGAACTGTGATTTTTATCACCTTTCACAAGCTGAGTAGTGCTGTGCTATGCAAGTAATTGCATGAGAAACCTCTGGAAACTGCGATGCTATGGGAAGTGATATGTGTGATTCAAGCAGGTGGTTCCCTGCCTTCTCAATCAGAAGCAGTGCAGTACTCCGGCAGGATGTTAGGGTACTGTGCTTCTGGAAGTTCCATTGTTTGGAAGGGACAATGGATACTCCGACCAAGGGGGTTTTCACCAGAATAACCATCATACTTTGTAGTTAAGCCTCCAATTGTCTGTCTGAGAAACAGCTTTAGACTCATTTCATGTATGGGTAAACAGAGGCGTAGTTTATAAATGGTTGCAAAGCAAGTCAGTGGTATGGATGGGAATAGAACTCAGGAGTGATGACTTGCAGGACACTGCTTTAATCTTTAGACAGATTACTTCAGGCATAGTAAGAGTGTTTTTATAGCAGGCATGGGAAACCTAAGGCCTGCGGGCCGCATCCAGGACCTGGCTTGCCTGGATCTGAGCCCTGAGGCTCAGGGCTCCCCCCCAGCATTGGGGAGCTGGCCCTTCAGCCATGTGGTCCCCCTCCTGCCCAGACCCCTCATCCCCCTCCGTTCCTACACCCTAACGCTCTCCAAGATCCACTAACCCCCAACCCACTCTTGCTCTCTCCTTCCCTCCTGCTCATACCCTCTAGCCCAAGCCTGGTTCCTGGCAGCTCCCTCCCACACACTGAACTCCTCATTTTTGGCCTCATGCCAGAGTGTAGGGGGCCCACAAAATGTACTAGCCCGGGCCTCCCTAAGCTCTGGTGTGCAAGGGAAATGTGTGTAGGGGTTTTTTTGCTTCTCGCTTTTATGTGCCCCCCCCCAACTGATTTTTCTATGTCAGCGGCCCCCAACCCAAAAGAGAGACCCTACCCCTATTTTATCGCATCTTGGAATCCTTTGGAATGGTAAGTTTTGTATGGTACTGATTCAGGAAATCACTGAAGTCTGTAGGACTCGGAAGTATGTGCTTACAAGTGTTTTCTTGAATTGGGACTTTAGCTGAAAGTTAAAATTGAATCACATTCCTAAGGTACAAAGCATTTAGGAGCATGTACATCCACAGAGCGGAGCAGTTCAAGCAGAAGCACGGCCTTCCTTACAAAAGAAAAGGAAAAGGAAAAGTTCACCTTTAAAATCCAGAAGAAAATTAGTCTTACAGATTGATTATCTCTTCTGGGTGTCCTTTTATTCAGGAGCAAAATCTTGCCCCGAGTAAATGCCATGGTATTGGTAGCTTGGTAAAAGAGGTGGGGGTTAAGGGGCTGAAGGTGGGAAGAAGCCTTCTTCAAACAGTGTAACCTCCCTTGGCGAGAGCTTCTTAAAGTTCAAAACTCTCAGTCAATAGCTGAGGGACTGATGTCTCCCTATATACCTTTTTTCCCCCACTAGAAAGCTGGTGTCTGCTTTGGGGAAACTGACAGTTCTTTGTATTCCCATGAGAAGAAATGTCTTGTTTTTCGAATAGCCTGGTAGGGCAGTTCAGGGTTTTTGCCTCTTTTTTCCTGCAGCAGTAGGGAAATATTTTTCACCTACACTAGGGAGTGCACACTGCATCTTTCAAGTACAATTAGTTCCCAAAACCAGGGCTCACTGAACTGTAGTAAGAGTTGAAGGCAGCAGTTCTTCAAGCTTGAAGACAAAGTAATGTCCTTTCTGCTTGCAAGCCTGGTTGGAAGATTTGAGTTTTTCCAATGGAATATTTGGGGCTTTTCAATTCTGAGGGGAAAGCCACAGTGTGAGGCTTAATTCCCCCCGCAAAGAGTCCAGTGGCACCATGGATGAAGTAGAGAGCCTAGCTGAAGTTTCCACTCTTCCTGTTACTCAACATAAGACACAGTGCACACCAAATAATTCTGCTGTGTTCACTGAACCGTTTAATTCCTCTGAACAAGCTTGTTTGAAGTTCTTTCAGGAAAAGTTCCCATTCTGAGGGCCCATTAGGGGGTTCAGTCTTCAGGAAAGAAGAGTGGGTTAGTGTCTTTCCATGTTGCCCATCTGGAATTCACAGATAAACTAGATTTACAGGCAGATTCAGCTAAAGTGTCAAATATGGATTAATCAAAAGAGGGAAGAAGGTTCAGGGTAGAGCAGTGGTGACCAATCAGTAGATCGAGATCTACCCGTAGATCTTGGAGCCTCTGACAGGTGATCCTGACTGGTTTGGCCAGGAAGCTATCAATTGCCCCTGTACTCCCTGTCATGCTGCTCCTGCCCTCTGTCTTGGAGCTGCCCCTCTGGGAGCCTACTGCACAGTGTGGGAGAGAGACGGGGGTGTGTGTGTGTGCTGATGTCAGGGTGTCCCTCTTTCTCCCACTCTTGTACTCTATCTCTACACAGAGAGAAGGGGATGGAGGGAGCTTGGCAATGCAAACCTCTGGCACTCTCACACACTGTGTGTGTCTCTGTCATTCTCGCAAACACACACTGTCCTTCCCTCTCATCTCCCAACCCAACAAATATGAAGCAGTTGTTATTACTTCTTGTACTGCTTGCAAAGTGTTATTTTTGGTTTTTGACTGGTCTGTGCATTTCATAGTTTATTTCTCTCTTACGCTTACATTTAATACTTTGAGCAGTGAATTCTAAAATGCCAAACCTGTCATGGCTGGAGTCATTATCCCTGTGGTAATTGCTGCTCCTGGAAGTGTCTGTCATGTCCCTGAGAGAGGCAGAGCAGGGGGTCTCCACACGCTGTCCTTGCCTGCAGACACCCCATTGATCAGTAATGGGGCTCAGTGCCTGTAGATGAGGGGCAGCTCATGGCGCCATGGAGCCATTGCTGTACATGCCAGCTGCTTTCAGGAGTGGTGCAGGGCCAAGGCAGGAGTAAGCCTGCCTGAACCCCACTGCTCCACCATCCTGCAGCCATTTCAGTTAAACGGTGCCCAGCCAGAGCCTGCTTCCTGAACCCTTGTCTCAGCCCTGAACCTCCTCCTGAACCCAACCTCCTGCCCCAGATGTGAATCCCCCTGCACAGAAACTCATTCCTAGCCCTTGCACCCTGAAACCCCTCCTGGACCCCAAACCCCCACCCTGGGCTAAGCCCGGAGCCCCTCCCACACTCCAAATTCCTTGGCTCAAGACCAGTGCCTATACCCCAATCCCCTACCTCAGCCTGGTGAAACTGAGTTATGATGGGGAGGAAGAGGGATGGAGTGAGCAAGGTGAGGCCTCAGGAAGGGGTGGAGCAGGGGCAGAGCCTCAAAGAAGGGGTGGGAAGGAAGTAGGGCAAGGGTATTTGGATTTGAGGTAGATCTTATATTGCACTTAAATTGAAGAAGTGATCTTGTGGTTAAAAAGGTTGGCGACCACTGCGGTAGAGCCATGTGTGGGGCTATTTTTAAAATCCCACTCCTGTACTGCTTTGCAGTTCTCACTCCTACCTACTCCCGCATTGTTTCTTCCATTTTTATCCCTCTCCCACTCACAAAAATCCCTGAAATCCCATGAGACAGGTGGATTTCCCCATACTACTTTAAAAAAGTCAACCAATATAATATATTGAAATTGACAGAATTTTTATCACTAAAAGAGTAAAACAAATCTTGCTTAAACCAAGTTAAAAAAACCTTAATGCCTGTTGTAATAGACATCACATCTCTCTATCCCTTGCTTAAATGTAAGTATTACAATCTTTATTTTTAAAAAAAAAGAACTTACTTTACATTGTTGAAATTCTGTTTATGACAAACATGAGATTTACTGTTTTCCCATAAAATACCACAGTCTGTCCTGTCCCTCTCTCCCTTCCCCATTTAATCCTACCTACCACGTAGTACCTTTTACTTGCTCCCTCTCAAGGCTGTTGCCCATTCTGGCACTTTGAGTGCAGAAGGTGGAGGCCCCATTAGAGACTTTAAAATACCTCACCCCTAGAGGCTGTGTTAAAACTCCCCAAGGTCACCTGCTTGCTGTGTTCACCAACCCCCTTCTGTCTGCTGCCTCCCCTCCAATCTGTGCCACAGCAGGAGAGGGGCCACCACCAGCCCTTTCTGTGGCCAGATGGTGGCTGGACTGCAGGGCCTGCCCCAAGATCAGGGACCAGGACAGGAGGCTGCACCCAGATGGGAGCTTGGCCCTGACTGGGGCCTTGTTGGCCAGGCTTCATTTTAAATAAAGTAAAATATTATGTGTAACACAAAAAGGTTTCAACATTGTCTTTATTTATGGCAGGGCTGGGGAACCTTTTGGAGTCAGGGACCACTGACCCATAGAAAAATCAGTTGGGGACCACACAAGTGAGAAGGCAAAATAAAAAAACCCTCCAAAAACCCCCATCCTTCATTGATGTGACCCCCTCCCACCTGAAATACCTCACTGCCCTGGTGCTCCACCCCCATGGGAGAGAGGGAACTCAGGTTCAAGGCCTCAGGCTAGATTAACTCTTCTGGGGTTCCAGGGTTAGTGGATTTTGTGGGCCCCCCTAGGCTCTAGGGTGGGGCCAGAAATGGGGTGTTCAGTATGTGGGACAGGGCTGCCAGTGAGCGGAATAGCGATGGGGGTGCAGGATCTGGGCAGGAAGTGGGGTGCAGGAAGGGGTGAGGGTGTGAGGTCTGGGTGGCAGGCAGGGTGCAGGAGCAGGCTGGGGGAAGCTGCAAGAGCAGGGGAGGGTGCAGGAGCAAGCTGGGGGTGTGGGGTCTTGGCAGAGGATGAGTGAGGGGTTGGGGTACGTGGTAGGAGTAGGGTGGGGGAGGTCTCTGGCCAGGAGGGAGAGGGCAGGAGTGAGCTGGGGGCAAGGTGTCTGGCAAGGGGGAGGGGCAGGAGCAGGCTGGGTGTGGGGTGCCCCCAGGCAGGGGGTGAAGAAGGGGGCTGGGGGTACAGGGTCTGGGCATGAGGGGGTTGGGGGCATGCTGGTCCTAGGCTTAGCCTCCCACTGTTCCCATTAGCTGGAATCTGGCCAATGGGAGTGCAGGGACAGACTCCAGACAGCATGCTGCTGTTCCCTCCGCCTGGGAGGGGGAGCACTTCTTCCTCGCACAGAGGCTCGGGGCGCTCTCTCCAGACATTCCCGCCTCCCACAGCAGGAAGGCAGTGCTGGTGTTCCAACCATGCAAGAGAGAAGGGAAGGCGAGGGACTGCAGCACTAGGCAAAGGGGGTCTGGGTCAGTGCTGCCAGGTGCCTCCTTGCCCGCCTTGCAGAAGTGCCACTCGCTGCTGCAGCCCCATGTGTGGCTAGGCGAGAGGGAGCCAGTCTGGGCTTAGGTCTCACCAGGGCGGCTCGGTGCTGGGCTCAGGACACAGCCACTCGGGGCACAGCGGCGGATGGGGCGGTGGGCAGCCAGGGACGTGGGGGCCTTGCCTTGTGCCTGGCGCGTCTCCCGAGCCTACGGGCCCAGCAGCCTATGAGTGCCAAGAACAACAGCGGGGCAAGCAAGCGACCCTGGAGCAAGTTATGGTGCCCTGGAGCATGGGAGCCTGCCTCTGTTCCTGATGCGAGTGGGTTGCGCCCTGGGCCTTACCCCAGCCAAAGTAGCCCCTGGGCCGGAGGACAGACTACCTGAAAGCTGAGATCAGAGCTGAGTGGGCAGGACCTTGGGAGGCAGCATCCACCCAGGCTGGCATTGCTGGTCTGCGAACAGTGTCCGGGACAGGCAGCCTAGACATCAGTGGATGTTATGTTGGTTCAAGATTTAATGGTTCCCTACGCATGGACGTCGCTGGGTACTCCAGGCCTGGCTTCTTGGCTTAATTCATGTCCTTCCAGCTCCGCTCTGTTTACGTAGCAGAAGGAGCAGGAAAGGCCACTAATTTCAATTCAAAAATCCACACCCTGTTTCCATTGGCTCTCCTGGCATCCTGCCAACTCACTTCCTGCTTCCCTAGCATTCCTGGGGACTTTCTAGAATCCACTGTCTATGATTTTAACCCTTACAGGCAAGACAATTAGGGCTAGGTCTCAAGAGTTAACTACTGAGAAGACTTTAGTTAACTGAATGCCTGGAATGTCCAGAAAAGAATATTATATCCCCCCAATTAATCACAGTTCCACTATTATGGGCGCAGGTCTTGCGGGATCCTAGTCTTGCAGGGCTCTAGTTCAAGAGCACTGTCTTTAGCCAACTAATTAGATCCTTGTCACTCTTTTACAATGGAACTACTTAGAAGTTTGAACAAGTTTATGTACAGGAATTTCAAGCTTTGGGAGTTGGAAGGGTGGAAGTTTTTTTACCTAGGCACTCAATTTGTTCTATGACATCATTGGACAGAATGGATGGAACGATGCATCTCCTGCAGAACCATGGGGAGTGAGATGAGGTGGGAAGCATTCCTCACTGAGAGCTGTGGGTGTTCAGTACCTCTGAAAACTAGGGTTTCCAACTTCCTAATCCCCGAAAACTGAACACCCATGCCTTGTCCCTTGCCCCAAGGCTCTGGCCTGTCCCCTTCCCCATCACTTGCTCTGTCCCCCATCCTCCTGGGTACACTTGCTGCCTGCAGAGCCAGGCTGGGAGAAGCTGATGGGGTGCCTGCTGCCTGCGTAGTCAGGGTACAGCAGATCTGGCACAAGTCAATCCCCAGAGCCAGGGACTGGGGAGGGGAAATCAGGTGTGTGTGTGCGTGCGTGCGTGCAGGGGTGGGGGATGGGGTTCCTGGGCTGAGAGCTAGGCAAATCAGGGCACAGAAGGGTGGGGAGGCAGACAGGTCGCTCACACTCCATCCCCAGGGATGGTGTTACTATCTACTTTGGAGCCCGGTCCCGTAGCCAGCCAGTTGTCTCCATTAAGCTGCGGGGCTGGAAGAGCCGCAGCTGCTACGCAGAGCTACTCTTCCAGGCTCCAGTAGCAGCTGCTGCTCCTCCTGTCCTCTTTGGTGACGGAGGCTGGTTACTGCAGGCAAATGGACTTTTAGCATTTTCCCATTGCCAGTTTCCCTTTTTGAGTATACGTTCTGGTTGAAAACCAGACACCTGGGAATCCTGTTATGTAGGTGTGTCTGTCTAAGGTACCAACATTTGAAAATGTTGGCCTAGGTTTCCTGTCAGTTCTTCTCAAAAATAGCTTTGAGGTACGTCCAGTAGGAGAACAGATGTGTTCTTACCATGTGTTAAAATCCTAGCAAAGGCAAGGCAGTTTGCAGTTTTCACATGTGTTCACAGGTTGAGGTGAACGCTAGTGGGGACCCGAAAATTTGCCTCTTTAGTTCTATGTTACCTTAACACATGTTAGGAACACAGCTTTTTTTTTCCTAGCAAAGGCAAGCCTGCAGGCCGAGACTGCATAAAACTAGAGGAAAGTGGATGGTGAGAAGAAAGGTAACTTCCCCCAAGAAACACAGACCTAGTTTGATCTGATCTCATTGATCTGATTATATTAGCTGTCTGATGCCACTGACATGGTTTTGGTTTTTGCTCTGAGAAGGGATGGGAAAAGGCTAGGTATTTTGAAGGGCAGGGAGGTGACAAAATCATAGTGAAAATTCTTTGTATGTAATTTGAATGAAGGGGAAATCATTGTTTTCACTACCCATATCTTGAAGGGATTATTGAGGATGAGTGGGGTCTGCTTATCTATTTATATGGCCCCATCACCTCAGAATGATTGGGAGGATCTTCAATAAACGACAAGCTGGAGTTACCCGGCATTGTTCAGTCCCGCTCCCCGCCGGCCGATTCGCTACCCCTTCCCCCCCGCCAGCCCTGCTTCCTGCTGGCCGGTTCTCCTCCTCCCAATCTCCCAGCCAGTCCTACCCCAGAAACTCCCCGATCTCCCCAGCCAGCCCCGCTGCCCCAACCCTCCCCTTCCCCGACCAACTCTGCTTCCTGCCGGCCACCCCCAACTAATCTCTCCTGGCCAGCCCGCTGCCCCAGTCCCCAACCAGCTCTGCTTCCCGCTGGCCAGCCCTGCTGCCCCAGCCCCCGACTAGCTCTGCTTCCCACCGCCGCCCCCCCAATCTCCCCAGCCAGCCACTCCACCCTCCCAGCCCTGTTTCGGCCCCCTTCCTCCCAACCCCTCTCCCCTCCCGGCCGGCTCCTCCCCCGCCCCCCATCAAGTGTGGCCTTTTTTTTTTTTTTTTTTTAAAGTAACTGATAACCGTAGCTGCGGGGGGACAGGGCGGATGCCCGAGCTGTTGTGCGCGTGGGGGTGGGGCGAGTCCCGGATGGTGCTTTGGGGCCGCAGGTGGAGGGCACGTGACCTAGGGCGGGCGGGGCTGCCACTGCAGCACAGTGCGGCGGGTTTTTACAGGTTGAGATCAGGCCCAATCGGGTCCAAAAGTATCTTAAAACCTTCTCCTGGAGGAAAGGTTATGCCATGCAAAGTTTGGTTCCAATAGGTCTTAGTGTCCAAGTTATTAAAGCACAAACATACAGACATTCTCCTTTATATATTAGATTATATTCTCAGATGAACCCTTTGGGGGTGGAGGAATTACTGTCTCCCTTTTACACAGTGAGGGAAATAGGGCACAGATATTATGTGATTTTTTTCCCCCCCAGTCACCCAGGAAGTGCATGGTACAGTGGGGACTCAATCCACATTCCATCAGTCCCATTCCAGTGCTTTAATCATAAAACTAATCTTCTTCCTTTGGTAATGCATCTGTGACCCTGTCCATACTACTGTGAAGAGCTAGAGCTAGGAACATGGGTGAAAATGAAGCAAAAGAAACCTAGACTGATTTGGGAGAAGGGTGGGAGGCGAAAGGGGAAAATATATGAAGTTCTGTGAGGTAGGAGTTTCCCAGGAAAACTAACCCCATGTGTTGAGAAGTTTTGAGCGACACTGGATGAAGCATTAAACAGCCTGCTGCGGGCAAGAATCTTGTGCTGGAACTACAAGGATAAGCTAGCTGTGACCTTAATAGATTTCTCTCAGTTCTGATTTCTGAGATAGGGCCTCTTACACTGTGACTTTGAAACATCAGCCTGGTTTGCATGGTGCAATACTATAGTGATATGCTAAAGAGTTAGTCAGAATTACAGTTTTAGCATTGAATGTTCTTGTTTTTTGGTTCCTTAATGTAACAGTTTTAGATACGAAATTGAACATACATCGCTGCTACACAGAAATATTGTGAGCAACAAGATAGTTAATATGTATAGCTACTGAGGACAACTTCTAAATCTTGTCTCTTATAGCAGAGATTTGCAGTGGGGAGAAGCCAGGGAATTCCCCCTCTCTAAGTTATCTATTCCATGGGCTTAGAGACTTCAATAACTTCCAAACCGGGGACTGTGTTTTTTCCTCCTCTGTATATTTTATGTTCTTTTTGAATTGTGTACTGTGAACGGCTATTTATCTAGGCAGTGTTTGTAGTGCTGTAGCTGTATTGGTTCCAGGGCATTTGAGAGACGAGGTGGATGCTGGAAAAGATATTACCTCACCCACTTCGTTGATATTGGTATGCAGATTCAGGATCTTTGTGTGATTCTCCTATGAACATTCAAAGACAGTGTCTCACTATACAGCATTGATTTTATTGACTTAACTGAAGCACTAAAAAGTTGCAAGGGTGTCTTCTGAATGACACCATTAGCCAGTCAACTTTTAAAGGGAACTATTTGTGTGTTAAAGGCTGCTTCACTTGCAAGGGCTTTGAGAACCTGGAGCACCATTTCTCCTGAGTCATTAGCATTCTCTTAAATTATAATGTTTTTACTCTACCATTGACTGTGATTAGAGCTCAGCTATGAGAGGCATTGTACAAATGCATAATAACATCCAATGTCTGTGTTGAAAAGTATACTAAATTGACAAGGCAGCTAACGACTATGGGGAGAAACAAAGACACGTAGAGATGAAGTGACTTGATCGAGGCTACATTTAGATCAGTGGCCAAATCACATCTCCTGTTTCCCAATCCAGTGTCCTAGCCACTAGGAAATGCTACCTTCATAAAAGTAATATTGACTGTTCCAGCTAGATGGCCCTGAAGTATGCTACTCTATATTTGGAGGGCACACAGTAATGACATTAAAGCCCAGCTCTGTAGCTTTCCAAAGCCTTGACTTTACAGGTGGTCTCTGAGACCTCGGAATAATCAAGGATGCACTTAATATTATTAACAACCCTGTTCCTCTGAATGTCAAGCAAGTTACAGTGTTTAGGACAGTAAATCTCATAGTTATCTTTGGAAATGCTCACTTTTTGTTATGAAGAGAATATAAAGTTTTTAAGGTAATTCATGGTGGATTCTGCCTGAAATGGTAGCACAGGAATCCAAATGAATAAACACATACACTGTAATTGTACATGTTGGACCTTCAGAGTAGGTGATTCTAGACAGTTTTGATTTTCCTCTGGTTTTTCGAGCTGTTAAGGTCTTAATATTTCATTAGTATTTTTCATAATCAGGTACAACCTTGTTAACTTTCTTCTCTTGTGCTCAGATACTCAGCATTTTTTTTATTGGACCATATGATTAAATGCCACCTTCTGCTTTCTGACTTAAAAAGGGTATTGAAACTTCATAATAGAGAGTAATGACTTGCATTAAGAAATGCAGATTGATCTTTTGCACGTACACGTACATAAAGAGTGTACAGGTGATACTGTTGTTATTTTTGTACTGAGGAAGAGCCGATTTGAAACCTTTGTGGTCTGTGCTTTTTAAAATCTGTATAACCATGCTAACACAAACTGATTGTATAGGCTGGTTTTAAGACAGGTGTCCACATCACAAAGAACACTATCGTAATCGACATGTATGGTAGGATTTTTCGGTCAAGATTAACACAGAGTGAACTTTGACCCCAGGGGGTCCTCCCTCCTGATCTTGTGGTGGGCCAACGGAGGGAAATTACACTGCAGCTACATAACATTTCAGTCTCCAGGGATCTTTATTTTAACTCCATTCATGTAGAAATAGTCAAACCTCAGCTCTTTAAAATAAAATTTTCAGGTCTTTGCCTGCATCCTAAATCTGAGCACCTGATTTTAAATCTGAATACTCATGTGCCTAGAATTCAGAGTCTAAGATTAAAATCCACTTTGGGAAAATGTCTTCCTCAAATTTACTTAACAAAATGCTTTACAATCCGATTTACTTGGTACAGTGTTGTTTTTTTTAACATTTCTGATGTAACTTGATTTAAATGTGTTTTGGTACCTTTTTCATGTTGGAACTTATCAAATCTCTTTATAACCAGTGGCCAAATTTAAAATGACTACAGCAGGGATGGTATGTTACACCCTGGAAACAGATTCTATGCCCCTCTGTAGTGGTTAGTTCACACAGAATAAGAACCCAGTATTACTAGTAGCTAACAGTACTACCCCATTTTTGACATGTATACAAGTAATATAATTGACCTTAAACAACAATGGCAATTTTGAAGATAGTTAGTGCTACAGGGTATAAATTGAAAGACTAAGTCCAAATGCGGTATTAGTGGACAGAGAATTGGTGACACAATCAAAGGTGTATGATCAGTTTCAGAGTCCTGCAATAAATTGCATTTATTGCATGTCTATTTTCTGCACACATGTGGGGTATGTGTGTGACACACACACTCAATATTCAGATGCAAAATATGTGAAACACTTAATAAATCAGGGATATTTTCTTAAGCCTGTTCTTATATAGTATATGATTTGCTTGGGAGTTAACTTTTCCCCTTCCTCTCTTTTTGAATGTGTTGTTTTTAGAAGAAATTCACAGATGATAATGATTTTCAACATGTGTGAGAGAATGAAGAGCAGCTTTTTAAGAGAAACTTAAAAAAATAATCTTTTTTTCCCCCTACCGCAGATGCTCGAGATGCAGAGCAACTGAGCAAGAATAATGTTACACACATTCTGTCAATCCATGACAGTGCTAGGCCTATGCTTGAGGTAAGGGGGATGGGGAAATCCACCATAGGTCATTATTTCATGTTCAGGTTAACTAGAGCTGTCAACCTTCACTTAATTTGATTCTTGTTACAATTGTTTGAGACAAATTTCCATATTTTCTCTTGGAAACATTTGGCAGTCATAATGTGAGTCAATCACAATTTTCATCACTGGTATTGTTACAACAGGAAGTCCATATCTCAAAGGAGGATTCAGTTACACGATTTTATTGCTTGACATTCTGTTTTATTAGAGAGACAAGGTTGGGGAGGTAATATTTTTTTATTGGTCCAACTACTGTTGGTGAGAGTGCAAGTTCTTAGTCCAGTAACAGAAGTAACTCCACTTCTGTGTTGATTTCTAGGATGTTTAAACCCCATTTAAAAATCCTTTCATCATAATAACCTGCCCGATGTTAAGAGTGCACAGCAAATTATGCAAGAGGTTTCCAATCCTTTTCTATCTAAAATGTAATTATCCAGGCTTGAAAAACATATACCATTGCCTAGTAGCCTGGAAGGAATACACGCGTGCTGCTACACCCCCAAAAGCCACTCATTCATTCTACATGGGCAGATATTTGCCCTCTCTGCAAATTTATCCACTCTTCCTCTCCCTCCCCCCGTTGTACAGGTTGAACCTCTCTGGTCCAGCAACATCCGTAGTCTGACATGATTTCAGTGGTCCGGATTATCATGCGTGTGGCCTAGTTTCCTGTGATCCCATAAAGTTTGTTTACAACCACCAGTTCTGGCTGTCAGTGTTCTGTGCTGTGATTTAGCTCTAATTCACCCCTAAATGTCTTCTACATTCCCAGCAAGCAGTGGAAGTGTTGGTAATGCCGCTAAGCATTAGCATGGTTTTTATGCTTTATCTGCTTATTTCCTTGTACCAATACAGTAAAATTGTGTAACAACACTAATACTTTGTTATGAAGAGAGCTGATAACGCCTTGGCTAGACATAAGCTTACATAGGATGTATCAGTACAACCATACATTATTAAGCAGCATTGCAAGCATTTCATTTATTCACCTCAGTGAAAATAAAAATAGAGACCCAGTCACCACAATTTTGGTGGGCAAATTCTCTGATTTAGCACCAGTCAAGCCCTGAGGATGCCAGACTTGAGAGGTTCAATCTGTACTTTCATCTATATATTGTGAATTTTCGCAATATAGAACATGGCTGCTGGTGCCACTACTGCTAGTGTTCTCCTTCTGAGTCTGTATAGCTTCCCCCCACCCCATTTCTAATGCCTTCACTGATCAAAAGGCTTCTGCTTCTAAATCCATTCCCCTCCTGTAAAAAGAGCAGTGGATTCAGCCACTCATGCAAAATTGCCATTTGTCCTGGCAAGCCACTCAATAAATGTTGTTGTTTGTTTTTTAAGCTTTGATAACATATATATTTCATACCTGGAGAAAGTTGGTTGCCGGTTTTGTTTGGATGTCTTCCTGGAGGCTTCATTACATGATATAATCTTTAATCGAATGTTAATCTTTAATTCGAGGAGACTCCAGGACAATACTGGAGGGCTGGCAATCTTAGAGGAAAGGACAGCTAAAGGTAAACTAGAATTTTTAAGATTGTCTTTGTGCTCTGTGCTGTGGATCAGCAAAGCTAAAACTGTTCCCCTTTGTTGAATGAGTGTGAGGGTTAGTGTTTGACTTATTCAGGTGTGCCAAATGTATGGTCATTCTAAAAACATTGAATGTCAAGGCTGCTGTTAACTGGAGGGATATACAGATACACTCACTGAGGAAGATGTCATCACACTTTTATGTCTCTGCTGCATGTGTTTCCTCTGAGGTGTTGCCCTCTAAAATAAACAGAAGCTTGCTTCTGTCTAGTGTCATGATTTTCTGGTCAAGGTAGGGGAACTATTCACTGCAGAATCCAGGTGCAGTCACAGTATTCTCAGCGTAAAGCTCCTCTCATGTGGAAAACAAATGTCTGCAGTTCTTTAAATAGAAAGACGATTGCAAGAGTTCCTTTTTGCTTTTCAGCTAAATTATTTTAATTTTATTCTAATTCATGGTCTCAATCTGATATTCTCTTGCAGCTAAGAACATAGTGATGAATGATGGTTTAGAAACCCTTTTAATTACAGTACTTCATTAGTTGAATTTAGGTATGATTACCTGTCAGATTGTCATTAAGATACAGCGAAGATGGTGTGTTGGTACTTTGTAGGTTGTCTTGCTCCAGGAGCAACGAAAAATAATGTTTACAGTTTAGTACTTATATAAATTGTATTTTGCTTTTTAAAGAATAGCAGGGTTGTTCCATTTTTAGGAACTCTGGGCTTTTCCCCTTGTCCACTGAAGTCAATGGCAAAGCTTCTATAGACTTCAGTGGCAGTGTTACCAGTAAACTGAGTGCTTGGGTGACTACCCAGGACAGATTCAATGGTGCCCAGGTGATTAGCAGGGTGCCCACTGCCGGCAGTATGTGTACATGCCTCAGTGCACATAATAAAATTTATTCCACACATGGATGAAAAAAAATTAGAGGGGACATTGTTCAGTGGTGCAGCATTAAGTATCCAGTTCTGTAGCTGCTCTGGCAATGGAAATTCTGCTGAAATCATTGAGTTTAATGCATGGAATGATTGTGAAATCAGAGCCTTAGTAAACTTTCCTGTTGCATAGATGTAGTAGTCACCCCATAAAAATCCAGTATGATGATTGAATTTACCATTTGCCAAAGTTGATTTTTTTCATTTCCTATTTTAAGTTTACAAAATGCTGCAACTGATTTTCTAAAGTTAAATAAAAAACTATAGGAAGAGCTTTCTGATTTGCTTTTAAAGTGGCAAGCATAGTACTTTAAAGTGATGGCTGTATTTAGTTAGTTGATTATCAGAAATATGAAATAACACATTTTCTGAAAAATGAATGTGAAGTTATTTTTATTGACCTGAGAAATGTTGTTGTTCATTCTAGCGAATCATGCTTAAAGGATCAAGTTAGCTCTCAAAAATTCTTACAAAACCTGCCATTACCAAGTGTTTTTTTAAATTTCAATAATAGCTTTTTGATTTGATGTGATAATTCTTCGGTAGTATTTGAAAATGCAACATGGTAGCATTTTGCTAGGGCAGAAGAACCAGAAATGGAATTTACCTGTCTAATATCATTGTTAGAATATACACCAAATATACTGTTCACGATTTATAATGGCTGTTTTCTTTTTTATTCTTCATTCAAAATTGACAATCTAATTTAAAAAAATCTGATGTGTTAAAATAGATTAGGACATTTTAAAAATTATTTTTGACCAGAGAATGATTGTGTATTTGAACAAATACCTTCTTAACTTACATTTTCTTGCTCTGTTCCTTGTGTTTACTGCACTATATGGAAATATGAAACTTCTGTTGCCCCATAGCTTGCCATATCAGTAGAAAATTGCCTGACTGGTATTCATATAAAAATGCTTCGTTTTTTCAGTGGGATTTGCTTTGAGAAACTCTGGAAAAGTTCAGATCCTCTTATGAGTTTGCTATTTATAGTTGGCTAATTAACAAAGATTAGGCTCAGGAAGCTATTGCTTGCTTTCAAAATGGAATATCTGCAGACGGAATGGTTTTAAAGTAAATAAAGCCTTTTAATCTCTTTGTGGTAAAATAAAGGCTGAACACAGCTTTTTAAAGTCTTGTTTTTACTTATCGTAGGGAAGGGTACGGCGGCCATATTATAGGTATGTGGTGAATCGTGATATGATTTAAATTGGAAAAAAAACTATTATGAATTGAGTAATCTAATCTGCCACTATTGTCTGCTTAGTTCTTTTGCTTTGTATGCAAAAATATTTCAATGTAAACTAGCTCTATCTCTTAAAAAATAGAACCTATAATTCGTTTGTTTATGAAGCCCTTCTGTCGAAGCAATCCAAATGCTGAACACCATCACCAGGCAGGTATCTGAACAATGCGTACAGGCATTAATAATTTAAAAAGATGTGCCTAATGGTTTGTCAGAAAAAAATGTCGATGGAACTGGTTGTGGTGGGTCCAACACAAAAGGGACTACAAGAGTTGAAAAGAAAGTGAAATGATTGCTATGAGAGCTCTCAATAAATAGGGACATACCGGCTACTATCCTCTATCAGCATCATTTTTATTTTTGTATGGACAAGGAGTATGTCTCTCTGACATGTTAGCTGATCAGTATCATTTGAGCATTCTTCCAGAGCAGAGGCTGAATTTGCATGGTCACAAATGCTTGTTCATAGATCTGTATGTCACACAAAATCTTAGCATAGAAGATGCTCAGATTCCAGGCTGTCACTTCTCAAATCTGTAGCTCCAATTAATCCCAGTGCTCTCTGGGCATGAGAAACAACCAGTGAGCTGGAAAGCCTCCTCTAAAAGGTAGTATCTGTCAGTGACCTGATAGACTCCACGGAATGAAACGGATGTCTGCTATGCCTTAGCAGCAGCTCCTCTGAGGCAATGAGGTTCTGGAGGTAACACAGGTTTGGACTAGCCCAGTGGTTCCCAACCTGTGGTCTGTGGACCCCTGGTGGTCCATGACGGTACTGCAGGGGGTCAGGGGAAAGTTTAAAGGTAAGGATCGGCCTGATCCTTACTTAACTTTTTCTTTTCTTTTTCTCCACTGGGGGAAGGAAGGGTGGGTCGGTGAAATTTTAACAGATTGAAAAGGGGTCCAAATACTCAAAAAGGTTAGGAACCACTGGACTAGACCAAGCATCAACATGCACAGGTTGCATGCATAGAACTGAGCCAATGGTGTTATCGATATATCTGAACTTCAGACAAAACCCAGAGGTGAGGACCAGCATGTAACCAGACCTGAGGAAACTTTTCTCGTTGAAGTAGAACACCTAGAAAGTCCATGGCTTCCAGGAAATCCCAAGCCATTAGAGATGTTGTCTGAATGCACACTGAAACCCCTGAAAACAAGAATCTGTCTACAAGGTCTCTGTGATGTCAGCACATGCTGCTTAAAGCTGACTTTTACAGCTGCTTGAAGTTGAATTTTGTTTCTATTGCTGTAGGCTGAAGAGAGATAAAAAGTTATTACACAGAGCCCCATTGATCTCTGTGAGCTTTGAATCTGTCCCAGAGCAGGTACAACAATGGCAGCAGCAATACAAACTTCTCCTGTGCTGTTTCATGGTAGACGTTTGTACTTTATTTTAAACTTGTATTACAGTGGTTTCCAAAATTTTTAACCACAAGATCACTTCTTCAATGTAAGATCTACCTCAAAACTATATACCCTTGCCCCACTTCCTTCTCGCCCATTCTTTGAGGCCCTGCCCCTCCTCCACCTCTTCCTGAGGCCTCACCTTGCTCACTCCATCCCCCTTCTTCCCCCATCCTCACTCATTTTTGTTAGGCTGTGGTAGGGGTTGGGGGGGTAAACTCTGGTCTTGGGCCAAGGAGTTTGGCGTGTGGGAGGGGCTCCGGGCTTAGCCCAGGGTGGGGGATTGGGGTCCAGGAGGAGTTTCAGGGTGCAAGCTGAAGGAAGCAGGCTCTGGCTGGGCACTGTTTAACTGAGACAGCTGCCGGGTGGTGGAGCAGTGGAGCTATGGCAGGCTTGCTCCTGCCCTGGCCCTGCACTGCTCCTGAAAGCAGCTGGCATGTACAGCAATGGCTCCATGGCTGGAGGGATAGCTCAGTGGTTTGAGTATTGGCCTGCTAAACCCAGCATTGTGAGTTCAATCCTTGCGGAGGCCATTTAGGGATTTGGGGCAAAAATTTGTCAGGGATGGTACTTGGTCCTGCTGTGAAGGCAGGGGACTGGACTCGATGATCTTTCAAGGTCCCTTCCAGTTCTAGGAGATAGGCAATCTCCATTAATTTATAATTTATTTAATTTATGTGTTGCCCACTCATCCACAGGCACTGAGCCCACAGCTTCTACTGACCACAGTTCCCTGTTATTGATCAGTGGGAGCTGCAGGAGCGGTGTCTGCAGGAAAGGACAGCATGTGGAGACCCCCTGCTCTGCCTCTCTCAGGGGCTGCAGGGATATGACAGCCACTTCCCTGAGCAGAAATTACCACAGGGATAATTACTTCAGCCATGACAGTTTAGGCATTTTAGAAGTCACTGCTCAAAGAATTACATTTAAGTGTAAGAGAGAAATGAAAATTATGCAATGCGCAGACCAGTCAAAAACCAAAAATAACCCACTTTGGAAGCAGTAAAAGAAGTAACAGCAACTCCCCATGTATGTGCTGGGTCGGGAGATGAGAGCGAAGGACAGTGTGTGTTTGTGAGAGTGACAGAGACACACACACTGTGTGAGAGTGACAGAGATTTGCATCACTTTCTCTCTGTGTGGAGATAGGGTACAGGAGTGGGGGGAAGAGGGACACCCTGACATCAGCGTCCCCCCCCCCACACACACACCCTGCACGGCAAGCAGGAGGCTTCCAGAGGGGCAGCCCCAAGGCAAGGGGACAGGAACAGCAATACAGTGGGTAGAGGGATAACTGAAGTGTAAGCACTTGATAGCTTCCCAGCCAAACCAGTCAGGATCATCTATCAGAGACTCCAAGATCTACCGGTAGATCCCGATCTACTGGTTGGGGACCACTGTTGTATCACATTCATTGTATTACATTCATTCATTGGGGTACTCAGAGCCTACTGTGAGGAGTATAATATAAATGCTGAGAGAGGGCATTTGAGTTCTTTAATGTTAGTAAATGTTGCCAAACTCTGCTTTGGAACAGGGCCTAGGTAGTTACTATTAGTCTGTCTTCAAGCATTAGCTTAGCTTAACAAAAGAGAAGGTTAAAGAGTTATTTCATCACTGTTTACAAGGACTTGCAGGGGAAACAGAAATTTGATGATAGATGGCTTTTCGGTCTATCTGAGAAAGGTATATGAAGTTCCAATGTCTGGAAGTTGAAGCTAGACATATTCAAACTAGAAATAAGATGCAAAATTTTAACAGTCAGGATAAATAACCATTGGAATAATTTATCTCACAGTTTGTGATGGATTTTCTGTTATTGGTGATTTTTAAATTAAGACAGTATGTTTTCCTAGAAGATGTGCTCAAGTTCAAACAGGAATTAATTCAGGGAAGTCCTCTGGGCTGTGTTATACAGGAGGTCATATTAGATGATCACAATGATCCCTTATGCTCTGTACATAGATTACATAGCCAGAAGTCACTGTTTGTGCCCTTTCATGCTTTGGTCTGTCTCGGACTGCTAATCAGGTTGACGATTATAGTGAGTGTTCAGTGTATGAGAGGTAGATGTGTCCATTAGGAACTGGATTGAAAATATCATTCTTTTTATAGAATCCAACAAATGTTTGTCTGTTACTAGTACATTTTTATTTCTGTTAACCTAGACCGGCGTTGAAACAGTAATTGTACGAATCCTATTTCCCGTTTCTTGAGGCTCCTTGGTCTTTACATTAATTTTCAATATTCTGTCATTTGCAGACTGGCCTCTGTTGCATCACAGCCAATTCTATTCTCTATTGTAGAGACATAATTAGGACAGTTGCATTTTATCGGACAAGTAGTATGAGGTTAGAGGTATTTTAATGTACCCATTATGCCTACATGTAGTAAGTGCAATCTTCTGTCACAGCAGGTTTGGATCTTCACCATTCTGTTTAGTGAGTCACCTTTGTAATTGGTCCTTGTGTTAGGTTCTGTGCTTTGCATACATGTGTGATTTTTCTTGCTTTCTGATTCTAAAAGAATTGATTTTTCTTTGTTATGAGTAGCTGAAGAGAGAGGAATATGTAGTAAGGATGTCAAACAGTTAACTGATAAGCATGAGGCTTACCGATATGCTTATCGTTTAAATGGTTAAGCCGCCCTTGCCAGTGAACTCTGGCAGAGGTCAGCCACTCCTGGCTCGAGCAGTCCCAGCCACAGAGGGTCTAGCGGGGTGGGAGACAGGTCCTCACGGCTGCGGCGGGACCGCCAGCAGGACCCCATGGCCACAACAGGGGCAGCCGGACCTAACCAGTTAAACAATAGCGCTTATATTAAAAAAGCTTAATTGAGTCACTGTTTTAACATCCCTAATGCGTAGTTGCAGTTGTTAATCTAAAACTATCCAGGTGAGGATAAAGTAGTTGGGATGTTTAAATCACAGCAAAATGGAGAATTTTTTTTTTTTAAAGAACACAGCTCCTTTCACATTTTAGGCAGTTGCAATACAGCCGCTCTCCGAGTTACGAACAAGTTACGGACCAGCACTTGGTCCGTAACTCGAACTGTTCGTAACTCGGACTGCACTGAGTTACACGCGACCGCGCTGTTCGTAAGCGGTCGCGTTAAGAATTTGGGATCGCTTACGACCGCTCCATGGGAGCTTTGGTCGTAAGTGCGAACGGTCGTAACTCGACCGTTCGCAATTCGGGGAGTGGCTGTACATGTATATAGCCAATCCACACTCTAGTATAATCTTTGATCTGTAAGATATATCTAGCTTGTTTGGTGATATACATTGGTGGCCCATCAATAAGGTAGTCCTGTCATTGGAATATTTGTGGTTTGATGATCAGTTTATTTCTAATGATTTTAAAGTATTATACTTAATTGTTTAGAGCATAACATAGTTATGATTGCTACTTAGGAAATACTCTATGGTGCATGCCAATGAAACATCATAATCTTCCTCCACTAGCTCTTCTATAATGTAAATTTTGAAGTGGTTTTTTTTTTTCATTCTTTATAATTAACCGGAGCACCTGCAGGAAGCAGAGTTATTTATTCTTAAAAAGAAAAAAAAATTCTGATCCCATTCACTGTCCCAAGATAGATCTTGTGCAGAGCATTTCCATCATAGTGGTATGTGTACCTCCCCTTCCCGAGAGCCCTGACTATGTAAAATAAGTCTTGGCTTTTGTGCTCTGTAGAAAATAATAAAAACCTACATGAGACAATTTAATGCAGTTATCTGTTTGGGTCGATATGTTAGCTTCCCTTGTGCTGCTGTCATCACTTAAATGAACTGTAGCTTTAAGACTAAAAAGTTTCAAGGGACCCTCCTAGAGAATTAGATCCCAGATTTGATCTTCCATGCAGTCACTGAGAAATTGATGGCTTTGGGGGTGAAGGCTGGGAAGGAATATTTTGAGGGCCATCGAAACAATCCTTCAAGGTCCCTGAGTTTGCAGAAGTAGTTAACACATGACTGTTATTTTTCAGTTCTGCTAGCATCGGTGGTACTAGTTCATCAAGATAGTCTGAAGTAGCAAGAGGCTGACAGCACATTAATTTGGATTTTATGATTAAAATAAAATTCTCCAACAAAGTGCGTGCCAAATTCTTTCAGGCTTACAGTTAAGAGTTGGTTTAGAGTAAAGTTTACATACTTTTTGAAGTTAGTCTTTAAAAATGGAAATTCAGCCCAATTAAAGGTAATAGAAAGGAACATAAAGCATGGCAGTTAAAATACAAGGAGGGAATCGGAGCGATACATGAATTGCTGAGTATATAGACAAAGCTACAACCTAGAGTATTTTCTTGTTTTAATGCCAGAATCAGTAAGTGTGAGAAAATGAGGGGAAGAAAAAGGACAAGGGCATTGCAGAGAAGCTAAATTATTACTTTGCATCTGTTTTTACCTGAGATGGTGTTGCAGGCATCCCTGTTCTTTTCAGGCACTGTTGGGGAATGAGAAGTCAAGAGAGGATGTGCTGGAACAAGCCGATACACAAGTCCCTGGGACTGGACGGAAGATCTGAGGGGACGAGGGGCGGGGGGTTCTGAAGAAATGTAACAAAGTGGTTATCTGCTAACAAGAGCCATCTGATCTCTCTAAAACAGCTTCTATCCTGGAAGAGAGAATATCAGGTTGACCCTTCTTAGAGACCTTTAATCATAATATGTTCCTATTGGCCTACACTTAGATTTGCTGTTTGTGGAAGTTTCTTAAATTTCTGAGCCTGGCCAAATATTTAGCGTAAAGTGGACTGTACACTTACAGCTTTTGTATGGAAAAATGGAAATATCTTAGGTTCCAGAGGATCAGAGGAATGAGCTAGTTTTTAGCATGCAGCAGATCAGCTCCTTCAATCAACACAGTGTATTCCTGCACCTTCCTAGCAAATCATTTCTTGGTACCTCAGAATATTATTGGGAAATGCTCAGCATAGGGTTTCCACTGAAATATTACATGGTGATAGCCCCACCATGTTTCAGTTTTCTAATGCCACATGTTCCCTGTATTGAAAGCTTCCACAACTACCTTTACTTGAGTTTTGAAATGGCCTCTTCCCCTCCTTTCCCCTTGATACACTGTAAGATTTCCAAAATTCTTGGGGGGGAAACCCTGGGTTAAGATGAAAGAAGCAATTTCCATCTCTAACTGGTAGAACTACAGGTGCAGAAGATAACTAAGCATCAGCATTCTCTCTTTAGCTCTGCAATCTCAAGGGAATATCCACAGTCAGAAACCAGCCCGCAAGTCTTTGGTTGGGACTAGAAGTGCATCATTGCTGTGACGCATAATGGCTAAATAGGGAAACGTTAGGAAATTTATCAATCATGCGTTTTTTGAGTTCAGGCTAAATCTGGACTGATGCTGCTCATTATGTGTAAACTTTCAGACCTTTTAAATAATACAGCTTCTGTATGGCAGAGTATAGAGCAGCTCTTGAGATGCAAGAAGGCATTTGTAAATAAAAATGCTGTCTCGAGGAACTGATGAGAGGAAATGCGTCCTCTAGTCACAGTTTGGTAGTATACACTGTACACTGCCTCTGCAAACTCTTTTTTAGTCTTAGGGGGACTTGTAAAGAGTGTATTCTGCTGGCAAGATAGCATAAAACAAAATGCAATTTCCAAGTCATTAGCATGCTACCACGGTGAAAATTAGTTCTTCCAGTTGTTAAATCAGTAATTAAAGTCAGATTGAAACTGTTCTGTTTGAGTCCCTTCCAATGGGCTCCTATGTCAACCAGCATCACAAATTATGTCATTCTTCAACAGTTTGATCACAATCAAAAGGAAGCTCAGAAGTGCCCATTTTAAACAAAAAATGTAAATTTCATATACATTGCATAGCTTATTCATGGTGAGAAGAGTTTCCCCATGAGAGGTTTCAAAAGACTGAGCTGAGCAAAATACAGTAGTCACTATTTTTCTTTCAGCTGTAATGATGCCAAAGACCCCTTTATTTAAAATACCAGTCTGGCTCACTTTGGCTTAGTTCATGTGGAGTTGGGAACTCTGACCTAATGTCTCACAAGTAACTAGCGATTGTGGATGTCCCCTGTGAGACACTAAATTCCAGGAAATGCTGAGCCGTCACCCTCTTGATATCGGTTCCCTGTAGTGTCTCAAGTTGGGCATTCAACATTAGTCATCTCTGGTGGAGACTGCTGAGGTGATCTGCTGCCTCTGTCCATTCTTTGGTTTCCCTAGTTACCCCACCAGCCTCCATTGGGTAGCAGAAACATCTTGTGGAAGGGTGTTTCTAGAATCTTTCCACTAATGAGGCACCCCTGCTAGGGATTAGGTTGTAAAAAATATGGGTTAGTATCAACAGCAGTCTTCTGAATGCCACATTCATTGCACCACAATGAGTCTTTCTGCTTCCACCTCGGAGATGTGGAAAGTGTGTTCATTTTCATTTCTAGAAATCTAATTCTTGCCTACCAACATTCCCCGTTATGGTAGGTGCTGCTCAGATAGGAAGGGCCAGTCCCTGCCCCGAAGAGCTTGCAATATAAACACACATGCTAGGTGACCAGGAATTCAGGATCATAATTATAGTAACTTGTCCAGCTCTGTTTGAATAACAATGCTGTCTTTCAAAAATGTGTGATCTTTTTGGGCTCTTTGTTTAAGACATAACTGTTTCTGGTCTTAATGATTTTTTAAAAACCACACACACCCATTAATACTTCATAAGAATGCCATAAGTATCCTTGTGTAATGAAGTGTTTTGAACATAAAAAAGCTACTGTATTAAAAATATTACAGGGATCTTCCCAGCTTCAGAAGTTCATATTCTCTGTAAGTCAATTTCATTTATATATGATGCTACCAAAAGCAAACATCAAATAACTCTACAATGTGGTCAATTAATGGTTATTGTTGAAACATAAATGTGTTTTCTATGAGTCATTAATAAAATCAACAGCATTTCTAACTGCTCCAGAAAGTAACTGAAAGGACAAACAACGGTTGAATGGTTTTCAGTTAAGTGGTTCTGTAGCTGTACTGGACAAAACTCTTGGTAACCTCTTGCAGGTTTGCCTTGAGGAAACCTTATCTGCTGACTGTTTCCCACTTTAGCTTTTTTGCTGAAATGCCCCTAAGCAAAAATAAGTACTCCCATCCTCATCTGTTGATGTGACAAGTCAAATTAACACATGGCTTTTGACTAACCTGAAAGAACTGCCAGGTGCTAGAGGTTTCCTATTTGCATCTGGGTTCACAAATTTAAGCTGAGAGGTTTTGGTTTAAAAAAAAAAAAAGAATTTCTTGGAAGTCGTTGATGGTATCTTTACATAAATTTAAATACCGAGAAGTTTAATGCCAAAAATGTAACATTTATCTTTAAAAAATAATGATTTTAGAACAGAAATTGTGGTGGTATTTTTGCACAACTCAAGATTCATTTTTTTTTCTCTTTGACACCTCCCACCGCTGCTTGACTGGAAATGAAGATGTTTAAGTTACAAAACTCAGGAGAACTCTCCAAGGGGATAGAGCATTGAAGTTAAACTCTGTCTTAGTTGTTACTTCCCACTATGAGTCTTTGGCTTTTTTTTTTTTTTAATTCTCTTTCTCTTCCCTTCATATGTAGTGTTACTCGATTACTCAAAAACATTAAAGCAAAATACCTCATTAGAGGTTTTTATACTTCTGAATACACCATACAGTGCTATTTATTTATAGCTTAATTTAATCAAGCATCATTTTTGGTGAATTCAGAATGTCTTTGATTATAATACGCTATCCTGCGCTTGTAACCTAAAAAAATAACGGACACGTATGCTTTGTCATGCTTCTATTAACTTATTCTTGGTACTGCGTTTGTCAAGATGAAATTGGCAATGTGCTGTTTCCATTTTCACATATAGATTTACTATCTCAACTGCACTGGATATGGTTATATCATTTTGCTATTGCAAAGTTTTGTCCTGTATAGGAAAATTCAAATACTAATTATTTAAGTTTGTTTGATAAAATTAAGCTAGGAATGTAACATACACTTACTTTTTTCCTTTTGAATTAGCCACACATAAAATTAATTAAAAAAAATTAAATTGGGTCACATCTTAGTAAGTAATGACACCTAAAATAATTAGAATTTGTAACATATTTGCTCTTAAGTTGATAGCTTTTTTTTAGCTCTCAGTGTAACTTATAAAATATATATTTAAATTCTGTTTCTCATTTTTTAAAACTTGGGAGATACAGTGTAATGGATTTGCCTTTATTTTATTATAGACTGTGAAATGGTGCAAGCATAGTATTGTTTCACAAATAACAGTGAATTTTAGAAATTTTCTTAACTCTCGCTTGTTTCAGCTTTGACAGTCTTGAAATCAGAATACTTGTTCTGGTTTTGTTAGCTCTCACTGTATCGGTTTAACTGTAGCCCTTAGTTTCAGGGCCTAAGAGAGAAAAATTCTAGTTTTGGTGGTTACTCTGTCTGCTGAAATAGAAAACTGAAAAGAAAATGATCTTTTTAGTATATTGGGTTTCCAATCTATCACGTATCTTTAACTGCACTGGGAGAAACATGTGTGACCTCAATTGCTTCTCGCATCATTAACTAATATCAATAAACTTAAGAAAAAAAACTTTAAAAAATGTATGTAGGTGTATTGGTGTGGATAGGGTGGTAAGAATTCAGAAACAACATTTGGAGAAAAGATAATACTGAATTAAGAAGTGGCCATGAGAAAGGTACTGTGATATAGCTAATTATTCAGGATGTGTGTGTATAGATGTCGGAAGTTTGAATGAACACTTGAACTTCAGTGGTGAACTGCTGAAGGTTTGTTTTTCTCAGCTGAGAATTTGGTTTGCTTTACAGCAACAGATGTGTATGTCGTTTTTCATAACTTAAAGAAAATGTTTAATTTTAGTTGGATGAAAACGCTGTTTTGATTTAATCCAGTAATGGTTTGTTTGGAGGGAGAAAGAAAGAAAATATTGGCATGCAAGATATCATTTGAAGGAATATTTTTAGCATGAATGTACCAACTGCAGCATTAAGTAATTAATTCCTTTATGTTATATTTATTATAATTGCTTTTTCATCCACTCCGTGTAGTAAAATTTTGTTTTGGACTTAAACAAATCATTCCTTTTTTGAGAAGGGCAAATATTCTGTGAACTTGATAACAACTTTAATGAATGGAACTGGACTGCTGGAACCTATATCAACTTTTTTTCGCAGAAAAAGCCATCCATCTTTCTACCCAAGTTTCCTTCTAAAAGAAATACTGAAAATTGTACACATGCAGTTAATGTTTATTTTGCCTGCCCCATCTTTGTTAAGGTTATTACTTTATATCCTGTTAAACCCTACTATATGTTTTTAAAAACATTTTCTAGCAGTATTATAGCTTCCTGAATAAATCACTAAGCCTCTAATCTAAGGCACATTGAGACATTGGATGTCTTTCGATTGACTTTGATGATCTTATGATCAGGCCCAGTCTGTTTTGTCATAATAAGCATATACTAAGCAAGGAAACAGACTCTTTGTCTTTGTTGAAGATTCTGAGTGCAGTTACTACTAACTACTGAAATTGTGAAGCCTTTGGCATTTTTGTACACTACTGAACAAGTCATGAGCATCTGAAAATCTTAGTCTACAGTATTTACTTGTTACGTTGACACAAACTGTTCTGCTTTGGTTAGAGGTCCCTTTGGGACAATTCTTAGATGTTATCTGTATTGTACGTGCACAGGAAGGATAGTAATGTCTCTGGGGCATAACTACACAAGAACACTACGATCTCGGGTAGGTTTTTTTTTATTATGACAGATAGCAGGGTTCAGAAATTAAATAACTTCCTGTTACCAAAACCTTTAAACAAGTGTGTTAAGTCTGTAAAAATATCAAAAGTGCATGAAGAAAAGCTAATTCAAGTCTA
Organism: Rafetus swinhoei; assembly: GCA_019425775.1. Taxonomy (NCBI): domain Eukaryota; kingdom Metazoa; phylum Chordata; order Testudines; family Trionychidae; genus Rafetus; species Rafetus swinhoei. The sequence goes on from CM033424.1 coordinate 116,719,040, forward strand.
GTTATCAGTGGCAACATCTGAATAACCTCTGTTGGACAGTGGCCGATAATGTTTCACTTACAAACACTTGCCCAGTGCCAACCAGTATAATCCCTCTATTTTATTCATGCGATTAAAATGAATGCTTTTGATTCAAAGAGTGTTAAGCCATCTAGGATCAAAATCTGGCTATGGGGAGGGATTTTCAAAAGTTGGTCGGTACTGTCCTAACTGTGCTCCAGTAGAAGTCACTGGGAGATTGACTGTTGATTTCAGTGGGCAGAGAGCAGTCAACACTGTGCTGTTTTGAGATCCCATCCATCTGTTTTCTACTGAATATTTGTCATTTTGGAGGGGAGGATTTCCTGGGAAGTTTAGGGAGAGGAGTTATTACCACCACCTTCTGAAATGCTCCAAGGTGGCACGCATCAGTAAAGCATGGAATTAATTCCCCAGCACCTTTAATTATATGTATGTTGAAGGGCCCTGCTATCCTGACTAAACTTCTGATCCTGAGAGGTGACTGACTGCAACTCTCATTGGCTTTTCTGGGAGTTGTACCTGCAGATCAGGCCTGTGAGGAACTAGTCAGCACAATATGTGGTCCCTTTGCAGGCGACATTCATGCTTACGTGTGGTTCTGTGGTAGCTGTGAATTTATGTCACTGTTGGCATCCCTCAGAATGGGAGCCAGCCAGCTGTGACGGAAAAGAACACGGTGTGCTATAAAACTGACAGTACTTCTTCTTTTAAAGCGAACATTTTTCTGAAAGCCCCTCTTAGTTTAGCAACTGGGCGCATTCAGCATGTGTGCTGACTGCTGAAATCAGTGGGGCTACTTAAAATGAGTATGGGATACAGTATTGGAACCTTTCAGTGCATGGTACCATGCTGGTCTCAATATTTTTCCTTCTCTCTCCCCCCCCCCCCACCTTCTTTTCATTCCTGCACGCTGCCTTGTTGAAGGGTAGCTAATGAGCACCAGGGCTGTAAAAATGCGCTTTAAAATGTAACCGCCAAAAATCATAGCCGTTACATGCGCTGTGGGCTCTGCAGGTTAAAGATTATTTAAATAAGCTTCCTTCGAGCATTTTTAAGATCCCATCCATCATTTACTACTTTGGCTACTACTTGTATATTTGTCATTTTGGAGGGGAGGATTTCCTCGGAACCATAGGGAGTGAAGTTATTACCACCACCTTTCAAAATGCTCCAAGGTGGTGGTAATCACTTTATACTGCAGAGCCTGCAGCGAAGCTGCCTCCCCGGGAGGCAGCTTTGCTGCCGCAATGACTAGAGCTCAATCCATGGTATAGAGCAGCCTGTTGTTTTATACCCAGATTGTTCTACCACTAGTTGAGTGGACCTACACTAGCTGCATTGACTCTGTCAGGTTTATTATCCTTACATCCATACTAGGGCTACTTTGTCCTGATTCAAGTAAGGGTGGCTACTACATTCAATTGTTTTCATTTTCTGACATATCAAATATGTCAGTTAGCTGGCAAGCTTCCATGGTTCACTAGCTGAATCTCTTCTCTTCCCTCAGCTGTGTTTTGTCATGCCCACAGCCTTCCCAACATTACCCTTTCCAAATGTCACCAGCTCCCCTTTGCAGGAGCTCTGCTGAAAATTGGGCGCTCTCTTACTTGTGATTACTCACTGTAACCCTCCCCTCTTTCAAATATTCCCCTCTCCCAAGCCATGATCTCCCTCCACTATGCTATCCACACTTACAGTAATCCCCACACTCTGTCTGTGCCACTTAGGCCAGGTCTACAATAGATCAAGAAGGTCGGGTTAAAGTACGAAACTCCAGCTAGGTAAAATACATAGCTGGAGTCGACTTACCTTAAGCCGAGCTTGGCACCATCTTCACAGTGGCAGGCTGGCTAATGGGAGCAAACACTCCTGTTGGCTTCCCTGACTCCTCACGACTGCAAGGGAACACCGGCACCAACCGGAGCCACCCTAAGCATTCAATTTAGCAGGTCTTAATTCAACCTAGGCAAGTGGAGACATTGCCTTAGTCAGTGAACCATTGGCAGATCACTAGCTATACTCTGTAACACTTCCAGTGGAAATTAGCTAGCAATCCACAGATGGATCAAAGGGGCCAGGAAGAGGTGGGAAATCAGTAATGATGTGATAGCGAAGGATGCATTAGCTTGCTCCGATGTACCATCTCTGGTTCTTCAGACATGGTAGTTGAAGTATTGTTTGTTGATTCAGTTGTGGAATATTCAGAGGTCAGGCTGGAGATGATGGCCTGGGGAGAGGTGGTCATGGTGAGCTCTGAGAACCATCTGTAGATGCCCCAAAAGAAGGAAGTTACTAATATTTAAAATTACACCATATCCGTATGGAGTATTAACTTCTATGGTCATAGCTCTTTTTATTTGTTACTTATCTATTACTTTATCACTTTATTGCCCAAGCTCGTTTTTTAAACTTGTTCACGTGGACCTTTGTAAAAACATTGCCTAGTTGACTTTTCAGATCAGAGTTTTTCTAAGAATGTATATTGTAGTCCCTTACTTGAGTACATAATTCATTATGATAATAGATGACTAATAAAGTGAGGACGACTTATTGGTAGATAAGTTTGAGTTTTAAAGTCACCACTTTCAAAAAAATAACTGATTTCTTTTCCAAAATTCCCTCCCTTTTTGTTTAGTGTGTTGCTAAATAAGTAAGGGAGGAACAACTGAATGTGGCATTCTGCAAGATTAAAAAATAGGGTGGGTTTTTTTTTTTTGTTTTTTTTTTTTTACAAATTTCGTTTTCAGCATTCATTTTGACAAAGTGAGAACTGCATAAGATGTCACTTGTTTCCAATGAAACATAACAAGAATAACACTTTTAAGACGATTAATATAACGAAAGTTTTACCCCCTTTCTAATAAAGATGTTGCTGTTTAAAGAATTCACTAAAAGGTCTTTGGCGTAAACATGACTAAGCTGTCTGTTCCTCAGTGACCAAACACACGTGAAAACAACTTTTTAAGTCTGTATGCACTGTTGTGGCAGTCGCGTTGGTCCCAGAATATTAGAAAGATCAGGATGGGTGGGTACATCACATACGAATGGTCAGACTGGGTCAGACCAATCATCCATCTAGTTCAGTGTCATGTCTTCTGACCGAGATCAATGCCAGATGCTTCAGGGAGTGAACAGAACAGTCATTTATCGAGTGATCCATCCCCTTGTCCTCCAATCCCAGTATCTGTTAGTGAGAGGCTTAGGAACTCCCAAGCATGGTATTGCATTCCTGACCTGTTGGCTAATAGCTGTTGATAGCTCTTTCCTCTGTGAACTTATCTAATTCTTTTTTGAACCTAGTTATACTTTTTGCCTTCAGAACATCTCCTGGCAATGAGTTCCACAGGTTGACTGTGCATAATGTGAAGAAGTATTGTCTTGTGGTTTGTTTTAAACCTGCTGCCTACTAATTTTACTGGGTGACACATGATTCTGGTGTTATGTGAAAGGGTAAATAATACTTCCTTATTTACTTTCTTCCCACCAGTCATGATTTTATAGACCTCTGTCATATTTCCCCTTAATCATCTCCTTTCCAAGTCTTCTTCAGCTCTGTGGATATGAAGAAGATTATGAATCTATATGAAAAGAGATTAAAAAAGAAGAGCTCTGGATAGCTTGAAAACTTGTGTCTCTCACCAACAAAAGTTGGTCTAGTAAAAGATATTACTTCACCCAATTTGTCTTTTTAAATCTGGGCAAATGAGGCAAAATCTGCAATTACTTACAATACAATATTCATAATCAATGGATCTGTGCAAATACTAGAGCAAAATTTGCCCACTTACCTGACACCATCATGCTTCTGTTTTAATATTGTGTTCTCATTTCTGTTGACTACTTTATACAGGGAGTGAAGTATCTGTGCATTCCTGCTGCCGATTCACCCTCTCAGGATTTGTAAGTTTTTTTTGTTGTTGTTTTTTTAATTTTGTACTAATGCTTGGTTTGAAATAAATTAAAGGACCTCCTTTTGATCTCACACCAGTTTTACACCTTTGTTAGGTTTAAGTTTGTTCCTTAGGTGGAATAATTGAATTAATATTGAGGTAACAGAAGAAGAAGTCCTTTGAAAAATGCTTTCCTACTTGGCATGTCTGCTTTGCTACCAAGAATATCCAGAATTGTTACAATTAATACGCAATTTTTGGAAGGGGTATTAAATCTTGTGCTTCAGGGCTGGTCTGTGCTACAAATTTAGGTCAGTTTAACTACATTCCTCCAGGGATATGAAAAATTTAACACCTTGTGTGATGTAACTAAACCAGTCTAAGATCTCGTGTACACCCTGCTTAGTTGATGGGAAAAATTGTTCTGTTGACCTCGCAACCATCTCTCACAAGCTTGGCTTTACTACAGTGGAAAAACAGCACCACAGCAGTGCAGCTGCTGCTCTGCAGCTGTGTTGGTAGAGCAATTCTGGTATGGCCAGTCTCTACATTTTAGAGACAGGGAAGAGACCTATGTAGGGTGCGGATGATGGCACATCTTCCTACTGTAGGGTTCTTACACCTTCCTTCAGATCATGTAGTGCTGGAGACAGGGTACTGGACTAGGCTTGGTCCGGTATCACCGTTCCTATGGTCTTAATGTTCCTTGAAACAGGATGTATCTACATGAAGCTGCTGTGTCCCATTTTTAAGCTTTTTTAAATTTAATTGTTTTTAATATCCATATTACTGTCCAGAAGGTTAGTTGAGCTGACCCTGGATTTAACATTCTATTTTTGAACTGATTGTATGTAGGAAATCATGATTTTGAAGTAACCAAAACATATTTCATAAGAATACTTGGATGGCGTAGCGACGAAATCTTTCTTTTAGTGCTCACTGTTTATGTTGAAGAGAGGTGAGGGGGTTTCAGCCACTTCCTGCCAGCTAGTTATGTAGAGAAACAGAAGTAGTTGAAAGGGCCTGGTACCTACGGAAGGAAGTTCAGCACTGCTCTTTTTCTCAGATCATAGCAATATTCTGGCGGATGCTTTCAGTGGATATTTTTAGAGTATTTTGTTTCTTATACCTTGGAGGGATTCCAACATGACACTGGATGTTTTTTTTTTTATTTCTCTTTTTACTCTTTTCAATAACATGTTTCTGCACTTACAAAAATCCATTTTAACACAACTTTGTGTAATAAGAACATAGGCCATGAGCCTGTGTTTCCCTCTCAAAGGTGCAGAGCACCCTCATATGCAATTGTAGTCAGTGAGAGCTGCATGCTTTCAGTGCCCCTAAAAATCAGACTCTGAGTGTATTACTCCCTTAAAAATAATATTTAGTAGCCCATATGCTATTAAGTAGGAGTCAAGCTTAGGGAACAGAATAGAATTTTCAGAACTAAGATAGTGGATATGAACACAATTTTGTGCATTGTTTTGTGGGAGGGTAGGAATGTGAACAGTTTCTTGCTTTTGTAGTCCTATAATTGTGGAGATTCTTTCCTTTTAAGAAGGAAGAAACTTAAGAAATTATAGAAGCCATATTCACATTTGTTGGGTCGTCATTAATGTTTTGTCAGTATTTGGCGATCTACAGGATAGTTGTGAAAATGTTTGTAAATCTGCCTTCTATGTTAGTAGAAATCTGGATCAGTTTGTGAACAAAAAAATGACAGAATTAGCAGCTAATGTTAATTACACATACAAAGCAACCAGCCCTAGTCATTGCATATCAAGGAAACACATTGAAAAGCAACCTGTAGCATTCAAAAGCAATTAGCTTTCTGGCACTGCTCCAAGACTCTTAAGGCATTTATAAGAAGATAAGATATTTGCATGAGTATTGTGTCTGTGATGCTGCAAGAATCTATGGTTCTTGCATCGGTATCAGATTGCTGCAAACAAATTTTGTTACTTCTGATGTTGATACATTTGGTTACTTAAAACTTGATGAGTAACTGACTTTTCTTTTTTCTTTATATGATGGAAAAGGTCAGGTATAACCCGTTCACAGTGTGTAGAAATACTGAGGTTACTTGCTTTTAATGTAAAAACTTCATGAGGTCAAAGGAAGCTTGTTATATTCAGGTCATAACAATGTAATATGATCTTCTCAAACTCTGGTTTAAAAAGATGTGGTTTGAGGGGGATTCTGGGGGAAAAGGGTATCTGTCCATTTGTGACATTTTTGTGTCTTATCTTCTCAAAGAGTGAGGTTGGCAGCTGCAGAGGAAAAGAATAGCATCACACACAAAGTGCTTTTACTCTAGTGCAGGGGTTCTCAACTTGTGATACTGTGACCCCCTCCATTGCTGCAACCCCCGTCTCAGTTGTTCGTGACCCCCCTCTCAGTTGCTCGCAACCCCCCGGGGGGTTGGGACCCACAGTTTGAGAAATGCTGCCCTAGTGGTTGCTGCCAAGTGAAATTGACTAGGATCACATAACATGCCTATCTGTATTCAGGTACATTTCTTCTGAGGTGGTGGTGGTTCTGCTTTTCTGCAGCTGCTGTTATTTGTCAAAGGGCCAGCTTGATACATGGTCAGAGTGGATCTTGGGTTTGGATTTGCTAACTTAAGTTCACATTAGCTATGTTTTCCTCAGAAAACTTTCTTTTTCAACATGTGTAATTAGGGCCCTTTCAAATTCATGGCTATGAAAAATGTATCATTCACCATGAAATCTGGTTTCCTTCTGTGAAATCTGGTTGGTTGTGTGCTTTTACTTTATACTATACAGATTTCACAGGGGAAACCAGAATTTCTCTAATTGGGGGTCCTGACCCAAAAGGGACTTGCAGAGAGATTGCAAGGTTATTTTACAGGGGTTGTATTTCCACTCTTACTTCTGTGCTGCCTTCAGAGATAGAAGTCCAGAAAGGAGTAGTTGTTGGCCAAGTGCCCAGTGCTGAAGGCAGCGCCCCATCAGCAGCAGAAGTAAAGGGTCAAACTATTCCACCATTAATTCTGGCTATACCTTGCCACCATTAATTCTGCACTGCTGCTAGCAACACCTCCGCTTTCAGAGTGGGACTCTCAATCAGCAGCTACTGCACTCCAGCTCTGAAGGCAGTGTTGCCACCATCGGCAGCAGAACTAAGAGTAGCGGTACTTGCAGCCCCCCTGACAATAACCATGAGGATCCCATCCCCCAAACTCCCTTTTGGATCAGGATCCCTACAATTACAGCACCATGAAATTTCAGATTTAAATAGCTGAAATCATGACATTTACAACTTTTAAAATCTTATTACCATGAAATTGATCAAAAATGGAACATGGCTTTGGTAGGGCCTTAGGTATAATATACGGGCACTTGCAGTAAGCATATTAAGGGCTCTCTCGTTTCTGCAAGAAATCAATTTCCCAATAAAATCTAACAATGAAAATGAAGAGGCACATATTCTTTGAAACTGGGTGAAGATTTGGTTCTATTAGCATTTTCTGTTGCTGCTTAGACTGTGAATTAAGCAACCATTGTTGAGAACTAGGTTACTTCCTTGGAGTTTAATGTGAGGTTGGCCTCAGTGGTGTGAATTTGGTCTCAAGCCATTTAACTTCTGCTGGTCATTGATCTCCCTGACAATGCCCTCTCCTAAGGAACTTGTTTCTCCAAAAGCATTTCTGTAGAAATTTAAATATACCCTTCCCCACTCCCTCTTGTTTTTTGTACATGTGGTACTAGAAAATTAATACTCAACTATGCTAGTCTATTTAGGGTGACCATATTTCCCAAAGGGAAAATGGGACACCATGCCGAGTTGGCCTGAGCACTTAGCCTCCCCTGTCCCTTTGTACGGGACTGTGATTGGTCACTCAAACCATGCCAGTCCTAGCTCGAGGCTATTGCTAGTCACTTGTACCATGCCTACCTCCGAGTGTGCTAGAACCCTTCACCTGGTGCTGGGTTGTCGTTACATCTGCTTATATTCTTCCATTCTAACCACACCACACTTTTTTAACAAAATTGGGCATTTGTCCTGTTTGCTCTTGGCAGCTGATCAGGGCTTAAAAAAGGAAATGTCCTGGCCAAAACTATGGTTACAACAAGCCTATTGCCTCTCATGGTTGTCTTTTGAGCCTTCCTTCTTACTTATATTTAATATTACAGCCAGCCTGTCTAACAGTGCCACAGCAGCAAAATGCCAAAGAATCATACAGAAGTTCTAGATAGTGCTTAGTCTCTGACACAGGTTTGATTGCTGAAGAGACTATATCACTAAATTGCTGTTCCTTCTGACGCTTTTTTTTTTTTTTTTTAAATCTAAAGCATTTCTGAAAGCTCAACTAAATACTGAAATGTAGACCTGAAATGGAAAATCCCCCATCTAATTTGTGTCTGGTTATCCTCTTTATCATTGAATAAGTGTGGTCAATTATCAAACCATGATTGTAGAGGCTGTGGACTGCTTTACTTTGTGTGGGATATGCCCCATGATATCTTAAATAAGCTGTAATTCACAATAGTTATTAAGTTGGCAAGAGAAGTGTCAAAGTTGGATGTTGTACAATAAATTGTCTTTACCTTGAGTAGATTGTTAATCTGCACAGTTTTGACACTTTTATGTAGCAAATATTGATTTCCTGTTTCGTTGTTAACCTAGAACAGTCTGCTCTTCTAGGGACTCTTTATATCTTGCAATCATTTAAACTTTAAATAGAAGTTTTTACCCTGTGATAAGCTTCAGTACATAAAGTGCACATAAACCAGGATGGTGTTGAGTTGGCAGAGTGCATGAAACAGTAAGTCTGATGAGTGAACTGCCCCATTGATCACAGTCAGGGCTTCATGATTCCACAAAATGCCAAATGATTTCCGCAAGTGTAGCTGCATTAGGATTTCCCTCCTAAGTTTTATGAAACTTGAACAAGACAATCAAAGGCGAATACTATCATATGTCTGAATCTGATGCTGTAACAAGTAAACTGTCTGATACATAGTGACTCATCATACTGAGTGTCATATCTGGAAAATGATTAATAAAGTTGGACCAAAAGTTCACTGTTAGCCACGCCTAATACCTTCTCCCTCCCCTCCCCTCTGCCATGCCTGAGGAAAAAGACATCACATTTTGATATTTTTTTTTCAGCCCAAAGCATGTTCTATAAGAAAGTGGGCAAAACTTATGCTAGGTCATTGTAGAAGATGTATTGATATTTGGAGCTACTGTGGAAATACACCTCAACCAATTAGAGGGATAAGGTGGACGAAATAATATTTTTTATTGGACCAACTTCCCATCTTGTTTGTGTCTCTATCCTGTAAGGGTGTGTCTAGACTACAGGGTTTTTTCGCAAAAGTGGCCTTTTTTCGAAAAAACTTCGCTTGCATCTAGACTGCTGCCAAGTTCTTTCGAAATTAAATCGAAAGAACATGGCGGTTTTTTCGACCGTGGTAAACCTCATTTTACGAGGAAGAACACCTTTTTTCCAAAGTGCTCTTTCGAAAAAAGGTGTTCTTGAATGCAAACAGGGCTTTTTCGAAAGAGAGCATCCAGACTGCCTGGGTGCTCTCTTTCGAAAAAGCGGCTCGCTTTTTCGAAAGAAATAGTTGCAGTCTAGACGCTCTCTTTCGAAAGAGGCTTTTTCAAAAGATTCTTTAGAAAAAGCCTTTTTCGAAAGAGGCTTGTAGTCTAGACGTACCTTAACTGACAACAACTACGCTGCATACATCAGCCCATGTTGTTTTTCCAGAAATCTAGGGGGCAGGGGAAAGGATCAATACTCTCTCTGGGATGTTCCTCACCATAGTGTCTGGGCATGTGCGAAGGCAGAAGGCATGTGTGATGACCGCAGCATTGCATAGGTCTCCCTTTCGAGGGAAGTTGGCACTGCTATGCCAGTGCGAGTTGTACACTAGGTCATTGCTGGCCCTCTGGGGAAGAAACATCCACTTCTTCACCAGCTGCCTGATGGCGCTGTCTGCTTTGTTGAGTGGTACCTTCTCCACGACAGATCCCTCTCAGGATGAATGAAATAGAGGGGATCAGGATGATCACTGATCTCATTCTAAGGTGCTAGCAGGGAGCAGTTGATGCTGGCCACATCTCACAGGATCTCCACAATGGCGTCTGCAGGATGTGGAAACCCATGAACATGCCAGGATGCAGATATGCCTGCCCGTCCTTGAAGAAAACCATGGATTCACCCTGGATCTGGAACCATATCACCTGGGCTGAGTCTCTGATGCTGCCATCTATATGCAGGGATATGCACTTCCTAGCATCAAAACGGAGGTCCATCCAGTTGGAATCCTGGCTGGTGACATTTGAGCATTTTTAGAGGCTCTCTGGGTTGTCCGCAATCAGGACCAGGTTGTCTCCGTAGGCTAGGCTGTTTGCTTTTGTTGCTGTACAGGTTGGAACTGCCTGGACCACTGGAGAGGGCTCAGATGAGTGACTTCATGACTGTGTCGAAGATGATGAGGCTGATGGGACAGATGTCTAACCTGCTCTTAAATATCTCCAATGATGGAGATTCCACAACCTCCCTAGGCAATTTATTCGTGTTTAACTCCCTAACAGTTAGGAAGAGTTTTTCCTAATGTCCAACCTAAACCTCCCTTGCTGCAATTTAAGCCCATTGCTTCTTGTCCTATCCTCAGAGGTTAAAGAAAATAATTTCTCTCCCTCCTCCTTGCAACACCCTTTTAGATACTTGAAAGCTGCTATTATGTCCTCTCTGTCTAGACCAGGGAATGGGTGGACAGCTGCAGGGTTAGGATGCCTGTCTGTTGATGGCCCCCCACAGGCTCAGACAGAGGAAGAGCTAGCAGTATTGTTGGTGACACATTTTCCTCCCATAGCAGATTCTTCCTTATAGAGCGCCTGCAGGTTTAGGAGGCAAAGGGAAAGAATGCCTCTCCAGCTGTCTTCCCCAATACTGTCATCCTCGTTGTTTCTCCTGAACTAATTTCTCTACATTGCAGAGGACTGAGTCACATGGAGTGTCTTGTATGATTCAGCATGAACTGCTCCAGGAATTAGTCAATTAGGTGACTCTCAAGCAGGCTGGATATCTAGCAAGATACTAATTCTCCAAACCATGTACTGATGTGCAATTCAACCAGTTTTCATTGGGTCAGTGTGACAATATATACACACCCCATTCCAAAAGAGGAGGATAGTGGGTGTCACGATTAGGTCTGTTGGGTCATCTCAGATGTCACAAACTCCAAGGTCCAAAGCCCAGGGTGAGGGCTATAGTCCCAATGTCCAGGGCCTATCAGCCCAAGACAATTAGGGAGACTCCTCAGTGCAGAGCAGCAAGGCCTATTGGCTCATGTCAATTAGGAAAAACTTTTGGTGCAGGGCAGTCAGCCGAACAGCCAGAGTCAATATAGTGACCCTTTGGCGCATGGCTGCATGGCTGAGGTAGGCCAGTACCAAAAGGGCCACAAGCAGGGCAGTTGGCAGCCCAGTAAGGAGGGTCTGGGCCCACCCGACTCTATTGGGCCCCAAGCCGATACCCTGACAGTGGCAGAGCTGTCCGCCATTGGTTCAATGTAGAGCCCCACTGGACCACACTGAGTTCACGGGTGGGCGATACCACTTGCTCACCCTCCCTGGGTCACTTCCTACCATACTTGGTGGTGAGGCAGTCCAGACAGCCTGAAGATCTCTCACATTAAAAACTGAATGTAGAGGAATCAACATTACAAGCAGTGCAGCAAGTAAATTTCCTAGGTATGGAACTTGATGCCACAATTCCCATTGCTTACTTCCTGATAGACAAGTTCCAATCTTGCATGGTCTTTGTCCAAGAACCTTGAGTCCAAAGTGAGAACCACAGTGAGTTCATCTCTACGTTGTTGGGTCAAATGGTTTTGTGCATGTAAGTGGTCTCAGCATGCCAGACTTACCTCAGGTGTTTGTAGAAATGGCTTTACTCAGCATATCATACAAGCCAACATTTGCTGGATATGCTGGTTTGTGTATTTGCCCAAGTGCTTCAACCCCTGAATGGGTAGTTAGAACCTCAGAATGTAAGCAGGAGGATGGATTGCATTCCTTCCTCCACAATCAACTATGATTTTGGAAGCAGATGAATCCAACCGAGATTGAAGGGCCTATCTGGGTCAACTTTAAGCTCAAGCGCTTCTGACATCTAAGGACAGGTCAGATTTTGGAGATATTGTGCAGGAAGAAGAGGAAAGATTTAGACATAACCTGCATTGGTTCAGATGGTTGTGATGTCTGTTGTGATGGAGAAAGAGGAGGGAAAGGAGGTCTTTTAGGAAAAAAGCAGGAGTTCTGTTTTGTTCATGCTAAGTTTCAGTTGCTGGCAGGACATTCAAAAGGAAAAGTGAGCAAGACAAATGAACATCATTGCTCAGCTTGAGGGAGGGAGACAGATTTGCCAGTCATCAGCACAAAAAATTTGTCAATCATGGTAGAGTAGGGGTGGGCAATAAAATTTGCCTGGGAGCCACTTAAAAATTTTTTGAAGTAGCCCCGGGCCACTCTGGAAGGGGTGGGGCCTAAATAGGAAGGGGCGAGGCTATCCCACCCCCAGATCATGATTGGTCTGGGGGTGAGGGAGCCACCTTGCTCCCCATTCCCACTAGGCACCCATGCCCTGGAAAAGGCTTGGCACGCTCCCCCACCCCCAGGCCAATCAGGGTCTGGGGGCGGAGGAGTGCGGGAAGCCTCCTCCCATCCTGTGAGGATCACGTGGCACTTTGAAGTGCTGCGGGCTCCTCGCAGGGCCGGGGCAGGGCGAAGGAAGCTTCACGCAGCTCCCCTGCCCCCAGGCCCTGATTGGCCTGGGGGTGGGAGAGCGCGCGAAGCCTCCTCCGCTCTCCCCCTGCCCTGCGAGTAGCGCACAGTGCTTCAAAGCGCCACATGCTCCTGGCAGGGCGGGAGGAGGCTTCGCGTGCTCCCTTGCCCCCAGGCCAATTAAGGCCTGGGGGTGGGGGAACGCATGAAGCCTTCTCTGCTCTGCCCCCTCCTTGTGAGAAGCATGGGGCCCCGCCTCCAGGCCCTAATTGGCCTGGGGGCCGGGGAGCAGCAAGGCCTCCACGGGCCAGATCCAGCCGCTTGGCGGGCAGAATCCGGCCCGCGGAGGCCCTTTTGCCCATCCCTGCTGTAGAGTGGTGCTTGAGATACCAAAGTTTCCATTCTTATTTAAAACAGGGAATAATCAAGGCAACTGTGCAGTAGCTGTTGCTTGCCTTTTTAATGTACTGTATTCTGGGAATAATATTAAGTGGCTTTTCGTATCTTTTTCTTGTTTGTTTTTTCCTCTTCGTGATTTCACTAAAACTAAATGTTCTGTATTTCCCTCTTGCTTCTGTTTTCAGGACAAGGCATTTCAAAGAGAGCATCAAGTTTATCCATGAGTGCCGGCAGAGCGGAGAGGGCTGTCTTGTTCACTGGTACGTATGTCAATTGTTTAAGAATATTCTTAATTTTTCCCCCTCCATTTTGTTGTCTTTTTTTTAACTCAGTGATTTATTAGTGTTGCTCACCCTTCTTTTTCTTTTTTAACAATAATACTTTTGCATTTATCTGCACCTCACATCTGAGGAACCCCCCTCTCCCCCAATAAAAAACACTAGTTAAGCCTTGATCCCCTGTGGATATTGTGGCACAAAGAGGGTAAGTGGCTTCTGGAGCAAACAATGTGTCTGGCAGAGCCAGGAGTGAAATCCAGAGCTGCTGACTCCTGGTGATCATCAGCTCCCTGTGTCATTTTTCACCAATAGTGTTTCATTATCTATTTCTCTGATTAATGCTGGGCACCATTTTCTTCCCTCACCGACAGTTCCTGTAATCCTAATAATCTTATCAGTTCCTGTTGCAACTATTTTTTCTGCTTTGGGGCTGCTGGAAATTTTCCTCTCCACAGAAACTGCTGTTTTAAGCTTCACTGAAGCATTCAAATATCACAGCTGTTTCAAGCAGATTACTGATTAGAGAGGCCGTCCTGAGACATCAACTGCCTTCAAAAGAGTTTGAATACAGAACAGGAAAGCCCATCATGATTTCTCTTACTGTCATTGCTTGTGGTCCTTGTGCATTGCTGCAATGTCTAACGAGCTTTTCGGAACCTAGATCTAGAGTCAGAGACATCTAGTAGTTTGGAGGTAGAACTGGAGCATTCTGTTCCTGTTTTGCCATTGCTTCACAGTGTAGCTTTGGACAAATCGATTAACCTCTCTGCACCTCACTCTCTTCATATGCAACATAGGGATATTGACCTACTTCATGAGGATATTCTAAGATAGTTTGTTGATGTTGTGCTATATCATTTATATTCTTTGAAAGTGTAAAGTGTTTTGTAAATGCTAAGTGAGCAAATCTACAACTATCTTTATGGTAATAACACCACTTTTCATCCATAGCTGTCAAACCACTTGACAGTGGAAGGTTCTGTCATTCTCCCAGTGTCACAGATGGGGAAACTGAGGCACTGAAAAATAAAGTCATGCGGCATGTCAGTGGCAGAGCCAGGAATAAAATTGAGAACTGAGGCCTGTGTTCTAATAGTTCAACTCAGTCAGAAGGTTTAATTAATTTAAAGCCAATCTCATTTCAGTGAGTGCTCAATGTGCTTGAAAAGGCTACCACCTTATTTCATGACCCTATTCTGAATGGGGGAGGAATTGTTTTTATGTCTGGATGACTGGTATCTCGTTTAAGAAAAACGACAAATACAAAATGATTGTTCTGCTTTCTCATGGAGACTTTATATTTGTTCTTTGTTTAAAAAAACTCGCATCTGAATGGAATTTCAGTACAACTCCTTAGTTGGGGTGCCCATACTTCATGCAGATTCTCTCCTCAACATTTTGGGGTCCAGTATATAGTCAACATAGAGCCCTGCAGATCCACAGATAGTGCGGTTCATTTTTTGCAGAGTTTTTATCTGCGCAGGGCTCTTAAACATAAAGATATCTCAATAGCTACATAGGAACAACCACCACACTCTACTCATTCCTTTACATTCCTTAGTTTAGGTGATATATTTTACTCTGTAAAGTGCTGCATAAATGTATGATGCTATATGAGATAATGTGTATTTACTTTAAGACTTCATATTTTATATCTCTTTTATCTCATTTCTGCTGCAGTCTCGCTGGGGTCTCTAGGAGTGTAACTTTGGTAGTTGCTTACATCATGACAATCACAGACTTTGGCTGGGAAGATGCACTGTCTGTTGTACGAGCATCAAGATCCTGTGCCAATCCTAACATGGGTTTCCAGAGGCAGCTACAGGAGTTTGAAAAGCATGATGTGGACCGTGTAAGCGATTTTTGTTAACTCAGTTCATTGATCAGTTTGGTATATTCTAATCTAAGGCATAAAGTTTTGGACTGTATCATAATTTTAGAAGATTAAAGATTAAGCGATATATGGCCCAGGATGCAGCAATAATACAAATGTACAAGTGATGCTAATGTAAAAACTGTGGGGGGTTTTCCTATGTACTTGGCTATTAAAGCAAGAAAAGTCATTTTTCAAAGTAACAATCCTGTAAACAAAACTTGAGATCTAGAAGTCAAGCGGAGTTCTCTTTCTGGACTATGCATCCTCACCAATAATGAACACTGTGTGCCACTAGAACTTAACAATTCTGAGAATGATTCCTGAGCCAAAATGGAATCCAGCTGCTTCTCCTTGAGCTGTGTTGGTTTTGCAGGGCTAACGGGAGCTTAGCAAAATAGTAATAACCTGTTTTTGTCAGTAACATAAACAGATAACACATACCAGGAACAGGTCTGTGGCAAAAGGTGGTTCTGTTTTTACATAATCACTTTTTTGACCATCAGTCCATTTTACATTGCTCAGCACATTTGTGTTCTCTGGACTTTTTCTCAAGTCACTCTTTTAAAATTAAGTAAATGCGGTGGGGAGGTTGGCTTCATTTTTCTTTCATAATTTCTTGCAGCAGAGAGCTGAGAAATTACTGTGGCATTTCAATAATGCAGTAGTTTACTGTAAATATATATTTTTTGAAAATATTTAACTGAATATTTCCTGGCTCATTCAGAACTGGTATTAATGAGTGGACAACTGAACTGATTTTTAAGAGACATTATAAAGGGACTTTCCAGATTGGTCTCCTTCCTCCCTCGTATGAATGTATATAGTCATTTCAAATCTGATTGGATTTAGCTAATAACCCTAATTGTCATTGTATAGGCAAATAACCTGAGAAGAGAGTAACATCTTTTTTTTTTTTTTTTAATGTCACAATGGAAGGATGCAGCAGTTTCTTTGTTGAAAGGGCGACACTAGGCTACAAAAAGAAATACTCACCTGTGGACATAACTTATAACAGACTGCTGTATCTCTGAGTCTGAGAATCAATGATTTCACTGCAACTATATCAGTTTATGCCAGCTGAGAATTTAGGCCCGAGTTTTTAATTACAGTACCGCTTGTCCATGGTAGGTCTGTACAAAGTATCTGTCATGATACAGGTTGGGGTTAGGGATGTAATAATAATGTAGTTGACTGATTAGCAAAAGCTTATAGGTTAATGCTATAGACTACATGCATTTACCACCCCCCTTCCCCTTCTGTGCCGGTAAATTTCTTAGCAGGCTGGCCAGCAGCACAGCTCAGTCCTGGCTTGTGACGGGTCCGGGACCTACCCCCGCTGTGGCTCTGCATTTAAAGTGTATTAGGAGCCAGGCGGGCAAGCAGCCCAGCTTAGTTCTGGCTTGCACCGGGTCTGGGAGCTCAGACTCCCCCTGTATAGGGTCTGTTGATGCCCCACGCTGCTGCCTCTTTATCAGAGGCAGCAGCACAGGGAAATAGGCAGCTGGTCCGCAAGGGGATCTGGTTTTTAAATTGTCTCCCCTAGGGGACCAGCTCCCACCTGGCATACAGAGGCAGCAGCACAGAGTGGCAGGGGGCTCCTTGGGAGTGAGGCCAGATTTCGCTGGCTGCCAGCCCTGCCCCCAGGGACTATAGAATAGTCAACTAGTGGATAAGAATTCATGCATTTACTTGACTATTTGATTAACCAATATTTAACATCCTTAGTTGGGGTTGCAGCACATTTGAGCCATTTGACTTGATTATCTAGGCCATTAGGCATTGAAAGTCATAACGTGCTTCATTCAGAAATTTCCCTTAGATGTGGATTAAAGTCTCATCTTTGATAATGGCCTCAGTATAAATATATTTTGCTTCGTTTGTATGTGTTTGATCCTGTTATGATGCTGAGTACAGTACCATGGTCCTGATCTAGCATGTGAATGGTAGTAGCTAAATCAGACAGTTCTCATGGAGATTTAAATTGGTTCTTTGTTTAAAAAAACTCACATCTGGACTGAGTTTCTGTTACAGCTCCTCAGTCGGGGGTGCCCATTCTTCATGGAGATTCACCCCTCTATATTTCAGGGTCCAGTATATAGTGAACATAAATGATCCTGATCTAGCAAAGCACTTAAGCATGTGCTCAACTTTTAAGAATGTGAGCAATCCCCTTCATACCTTTACCACAATTTGCATGCTTATGAGTCTGTGTTTAAATGCTTTGCTGGATCAGGGCTGGATTGCAGAGTTCCTTACAGGATTGATCCCCATATAGTTAATAACTGAATGGATACTGCCACTCTAATATATCTCATGCTCTTGCTAAACTTCCAAATGCTATATGGTTGATTAAGAAAGAGTCATGTGACATAAAATAATTTCCTGCTTCCAGCTAATCAGTGATAGCAGGGCTAGGAGAGGGAAGGCGCTGCTTTCAGCCATGCTTTGCACAGCTGATTGACAGTAGTGGCGCTAAAGAAGCAAGAGGAAAGAGCTGGAGCCACTTGTTCTTTAAAGCTCCCCAACTCCCCACCCCCCCAAAAAAATCAACATCTGAGCAGAGTAGTAGCACTTGTAAATGTTTGTTTATTTAGGCTTCACTGCCAGGTCAGATGAGTGAGAGACTTGTCAAGGTAGGAAGAAGGGGAGGTAGGTTAAAGAATTCACACACACATTTGTAATGTACTTGATGCAACAAGAGATTATAGGCCAGGTTATCAACTGGTTGTAAATTGACCTACCTCCACTGAAGTCATTGGAGTGATGCTGACTGATACCTGCCGAGGAACTGACCTCATGTTCAATGCTTAAAATACCTGGTTAGTTCCTGATCCCACAGACTTGGGCACATACTAAACTTGACACAGGTGAGTAGTAGGGATGTTAGAGTTTAACCGGTTAAACTTCCGGCCACTGCCAGGAATCTGTGAGGCCAGCAAAGCAAAGCTAGCAGCCCCCGGGTGCCTGCTGGTTACATGGTTAATGGTTTTTTTTTTTTTACAAGTTTTACATCCCTGGTGAGTAGCCCCATCAACGTCAAACTAAACACTTGCATAAATCTTTGCAGGGTCAGGGTCTGAATCTGTACTCGTATAACACACACTTTAATAGAATCTTTGTTTTTATATTTTATTTGGCAGATGCGCATGTTATAGAATATTAAATATTTAGTTATTATCACTCAAGACAGAGATCTCAGAGACATTGTGAATAGGTTTTTGGAAACATTCACTCAATGTGCAGGAACAATCAAAACAGCAAACAGAATGATAGGAATCATTAAAAAAGTGATAGAGAATAAGACAGAGAATATCTTATTGCCTCTTTATAAATCTATAGTACATCCACATCTTGAATACTGCATGCAGATGTGGTCACCTCATCTAAAAAAAAATTATCTTGGCCTTGGAAAAAAGTTCAGAAAAGGGTAACAAAAAGATTAGGGATTTGGAATGGCTGCCATATAAGGAGAGATTAATAAAACTGGAACTTTTCATCTTAGAAAAGAGGAGACTAAGGGGGATATGAGAGAGGTCTATAAAATCATGACTGGCATGGAGAAAATAAATAAGGAAAAGTTATTTGCTTGTGCCCATAACAAGAACTAAGGGTCACCAAATGAAATTAATAGATATCAGGTTTAAAACTAACAAAAGGAAGTATTTTTTCACACAAATGCATAGTCAACCTGTGGAACTCCAGAGGATGTTATGAAGACCAGGACTTCAACAGGGCTCAAAAAAGAACTAGATAAGTTCATGGAGGATAGGTCCATCAATGGTTAATAGTCAGGATGGGTAGGAATGATGTCCCTAGCCTCTGTTTGTCAGAGGCTGGGAATGGGTGATGGGGAGGGATCATTCATTCCCTCTGGGGCACCAGGCATTGGCCACTATTGGAAAACAGGATACGGGGCAAGACTAACCTTTGGTCTGATTCAGTATGGCTGTTCTTATGTTCCGTGCTCTTCACATCCAACTAAACCATTTTAAAAACACAGTAATGCACTTCAAGGTATATATTAAAAAGCCTATATATTACATACACATACCCCAGCATTGGTGTGTTGAAACAAGAAAATATAAATGGCCATACTTGGTCAGATCAGTGGCCCATCTAATCCAGTATCCTGTCTTCTGACAGTAGCCAGTATCATATGCCTCAGAGGGAATGAACACAGCACCCTCAGCAAGTTCGCAGATGACACTAAGCTAGAGGGAGAGGTAAATACGCTGGAGGGCAGGGATAGGGTTCAGAGTGACCTGGACAGATTAGAGGATTGGGCCACAAGAAATCTGATGAGGTTCAACATGGACAAGTGTAGAGTCCTGCACTTGGGACGGAAGAATCCCAAGCATTGTTACAGGCTGGGGACCGAATGGCTAAGTAGCATTTTCTGCAGAAAAGGACCTGGGGATTACAGTGGATGAGAAGCTGGATATGAGTCAACAGTGTGCCCTGGTAGCCAAGAGGGCTAATGGCATATTAGGCTGCATTAGGAGGAGCATTGGATTGCCAGCAGATCCAGAGATGTGATTATTCCCCTTTATTCGGCTCTGGTGAAGCCACATCTGAAGTATTGTGTCCCGTTCTGGGCCCCCCACTATAGAAAGGATGTGGACGCATTGGAGAGGGTCCAGCGGAGGGCGACAAAAATAAGGGGGCTGGAGAGCAGGACCTATGGGGAGAGACTGAGGGATTTGGGTTTGTTTAGTCTGCAGAAGAGAAGAGTGAGGGGGGATTTGATAGTGGCCTTCAACTTCCTGAAGGGAGCTTCCAAAGAGGATGGAGAGAGGCTGTTCATAGTAGTGACGGATGGCAGAACAAGGAGCAATGGTCTCAAGTTGTGGTGGGAGAGGTCCAGGTTGGATATTAGGAAAAACTATTTTACTAGGAGGGTGTTGAAGCACTGGAATGGGTTACCTAGGGAGGTGGTGGAATCTCCATCCCTAGAGGTTTTTAAGTCTTGGCTTGACAAAGCCCTGGCTGGGTTGATTTAGTTGGGGTTGGTCCTGCCTTGGGCAGGGGGCTGGACTTGATGACCTCCTGAGGTCTCTTCCAGCTCTATGATTCTACAGCTAGCAATGATCCACCCTGTGTCATCCACTCCCAGCTTCTGGCAGATCAGAAGGTTTGGGAACACTCTGAGCGTGGGGTTGAATCTCTGACCCTCTTGGCTATAGCCACTGATGGATCTATCCTCTTTATGTTTGTTTTAAACCTGCTGCCTATTAATTTCCTTGGGTGACCCTCAGTGTTCCCTCTAAGCTATGGGGCAGCACACAGCTTCACAGGTCATTAATTGGGCCTGCCCAGTCAGAGGCTCAGGGCTCTGTGTGTGGAACTGACTGACTGGGTACGGCTGATTAGTCACCTGTGAAACTGGGCTGCCCGGCAGCTTAGAGGGGAACACTGGTGACCCCTGGTTCTTGTGTTTATGTAAAGGGTAAATAACACTTTGTTATTCATTTCTCCATAGCATTCGTGATTTTATAGACCTCCATCATATTCTTCTTCTTGTTAGTCATCTCTTTTCCAAGCTGATCAGTCCAAGTCTTTTTAATTTCTCCTCATGTGGGAGCTGTTCCATACTCTAGTAATTTTTGTTGCCCTTTTCTGTACTTTTCTGAGTTCTATCTTTTTAAAACATGAAGTGACCAGAAATGCGAGGGCATACTATGGATATATATTGTGACATTATGATATCATGTCTTATTTTCTATCCCTTTCCTAATGGTTTCTAACATTCCAACTTTTCATCGTATTTTTTTTGTTTGACAGCTACTGCACATTGAGTGGATGTTTTCACAGAGCTAATCACACAAACACCAAGATCTCTTTCTTGAATGGTAACTGCTAGATCAGACCCCATAGTTTTGTGTGTATAACTGGGATTATGTTTTTCAATGTGCATTATTTTACATTTATGAATATTGAATTTCCTCTGAATTTTTATTGCCCAGTCAGTCATTTTAATGAGGACCTTTTGTAGCTCTTTGCAGTCTACTTGGAACATAATTATTTTGTGTCATCTGCAAATTTACACTGTTTAACTCACTGTTTACCCCTTTTTTCTAAATCAGTTTTGAATATGTTGAATACAACTGTTCCCAGTACATACCTCTGAGGGAGACCTCTATTTACTTCTCTCTGCTGTGAAAACTGACCACTTACTTCTGCCCTTTCTTCCTGTCTTTTAACCAGCTACTGATCCATTAGAGCACTTTCTCTCTTATCCTTCGTTTACTTTGCTTGAGAACCTTTGGTGAGGGAGCTTGTCAAAGGTTTTCTGAAAGTCCAAGTACATCAAACCGTTTATCTTATTACTAGTCTGTACTTGTCAGAATCATCTGCAGAACTTTTCCTGAAAATCAGTGTTACGTTAGCTATCCTTCAGTAACCTGGTACAGAGGCTGATTTAAGCAATAGGTTACATACTCTAGTTAGTAGTTCTGCAGTTTCATATTTTAGTTTCTTCAGAACTCATGGGTGAATACCTAGGGACCCTAGTGATGTACTACAGTTTGCTTTGTTAATTTATTAAAAAACTATGTCTGTTGATGCTTCAGTCTGGACAAGGGCACTGTGAACGTGAATGCCTCCATGATTGACCTTTGTGCCAGATGGCATTTAAAAATTGGTTATTACTCTGCCATTTCTTTTGCCCAAAGTGTGCTTGTACTTGTGCCTTATTCCAGATTTAGGGCACAGTCCAGCAAAGCATTTATGCATATGCGTAACCTTTTTTAAGCATGAGTAGTCCCATTGACTTTAGTGAGTAGACACCTGTGCTTAGTCACACATATTTAAGCGCTTTGTTACTTCAAAGCCATAAACTGCAGCATTTGGGGCACTTTTCTTTAGCCAAATGGGGTTAGGCTGTAAAAGGATTAAATGATGTGATTTGGAAATTATTTTGACTACTTTAATGATCTTAAAAAGATGTTGATATTTACTAGTAAAGATACTGTTGGTAAGAGGAGGAGTATTTCTGTATCCAGTTTGTGTTAACATTTAGCATCTCTCCTATGTGTTTATTTCTTCAGTTCAGGCAGTGGCTGAAGGAAGAATATGGAGAAAGTTCTTTGCAAGATGAGCAAGAAGCCAAAACTCTTCTGAGTAAATATAAGGAGCAGGCAGCGACACAGCCAAGTACCAGTGGGAGACAGTGGAATAATAACTTTTCCTCGCTGCCGTCCCTGTCATACAACTATACAACAGAGACGTAATCATTCTAGGCTGGATTCATTTTTTTTTCTCATCCCTGTTTAAAAACAGATGTCACCCGAGTCTCCTCCACTCTCTACCGAAGTCATGCAAGCTGTGCCCTTGTGGAAAGCTTGATAAAAATACTATATAGTGCATGTGTGTGTATTTGATACAGTTTTACAGTTTTATGTAAAAGCACTCTCTCTCTCTGTAACCTTCTCTGGTGAGAGGTATCCCTTTTGTCAAGTTCTCACTACCCTCAGACTCCACCCCCTTTGTAATATGCGCCTCTAATATGCATTCATGTACGCATGATAACATTGCCTCCAAAGAATGAGCTTCCAAAGTGTGTGAGCACTTACGTATTTTTTGCTTGTGCTTCACGTTGCTGTTTGACCTTAGCTACCTCAAAAAATGCTGTTCATGTCACTGCGGTTGTAAATGCAACTTTGAAAATTGCATCATATAATCTTGATTTCGCACTTGATGAATGCAAAGTGTGTGTTTCATGATTTTTTTGTGTGTGAAAGCTTTATGGGTTTCATTTAAATTATTCATAGTTGTCACTAGTTGGGATTAAAAATTAAGTAGGAAGATTTGAGATGTGTAAATTCCATCTATTTTGCCAATATAAAACCAGTGGTCAAGTTTGTCAGTGTGCACATGCAAGCTAAATTTTAAATCGGAGTAAAAAAAACTAGAGGTCAAATTCTGCTTCTGATGTAAATCTGAAAGAGCTCGATTGATTTACTTGGAATTATTCTGGATTTATAACAGTGTCACTACAAACAAATTTAATGAAGTGTTTCCAGATTTACACTGGTGTTACGGTGAGGAGAATTGGATACAATGTCCTTACTTTTAGTCTTTGATTCAGAGCATGCAGGTGTCTTGCTTAAAGATTTCAGAACAGAGAAGGAAACTCTCCCAGCCTGCAAGGATATTTAAAAGGAAATATACAATGCATGGTGAATGCCCTAGTCATCCAGAGTAAGACAGAGATTCAGCCCATTATACTTGACCTGATTTTTTAAAAATGTTTTGTCCTTTGATACCCTAATTTAGAAACATTTAACATGCCGTTTGATGCAAGCTGACAATGTCTTCACACAATGATGAGCGCTGGGATGAACTGTAAGGATAAAGTAAGCCCCCAAATATTTTGGTATCTTACCGATTTTAACGGAATGGAAAGTATGGATATAAAATCCATCAATGAAAAATTAGGATTTATACAATTATTATATTGCAGCTCCAATCTGCACCAAAATTCTATGTTTGGGGCCTCATCACACAACAGATTGTTGGTGTATTGGTGGCAGGTGTTGGGATATTATAGGACTTAGAAAAGCCTTACCTTTTGTTTCCAACCTAATAGCTTGCTGAATTCTATGCGTGTATGTGTTACATAATCTTTGCCAGCCACCATGATTAATAGATAACACTTGGCTAGCAGGCAGACAGGTAACTGTGTATGAATTTCAATAGGTGACAGGTTTGCCTAAGACCATACTAAATTGTGCTGTCATGCACAGTCCCTAGTTTTTGTGGTTTGGAGACTTTCCTCTTTGTAAAAATCTTACACACAGGACTGAGAATGATGATCTCCTTGTTCATACCTGTAGTCACAAGACGATGTGTATGGCATTTTTGGCACATGCTCGAGAAAGACACACTTGTCAAAAGTTTTCCATGTATTTACAGCAGAAGTAGTGTGTGTGTGTGTGTGTGTGTGTGTGTGTGTGTGTGTGTGTGTGTGTTAGTGTTACTTTATACTGAGAATAGTGGGAGACATTGGTTAATGTTTTCTGTTCAGATTTGTTCTTTGTTTTGTTTTAATTGGCTGGTTGACTTCCAAAACATCAGCCTCTGAAACAACAACATTCAATGCCTGGATAATTGAGAAGTCTCAATAGTCATAAAGCCCACATACTTATGAAACTACAACTGGAAAGCAGACTCAAGAATAAAGAAGATACTTAGATGAGAGTTGGAGTGCTACTTTCCCAGCACACACAAACTCGTCTTTCTCTTTAATGGGCCCTGTAGATATCTTTGGCTGGGATCCTATTTTCTCTGAACATTACTGGTTGCGTCACCCTCGTAAATCCAGGCTATAATTGCTCTGTCTTCTCCTTCAAGGGAGTGGAACAGAATTAAGGGAGAGAGAGCCCACAGCAGCATACGGAAGGCTGGGCTGTCCTGTCCATGTTGGAAGTATGACTATAGGATTCCCTAAATCAAGGCACAGAAGGGATGTCAGTCACTGACTGTCCTTCCTCCAGTCCTGTAAGAAAGGAACAAAACAGCCATTGTCCAGAAACATGACAGGCTCTTCCCTGACCAGCCTTGCAGTGACAGCTTAAGGGGCTACTTGACTATGTGAATAAATGATTATCCACCAGAAGACAGTCAACATTCAGGTGACTGACTTCAGCTGTATAGATTGTATCCAGTTTTTCCGCATGCTTTCTGTATTGCCTTTCTGTATTTCTAAGCCCCTGTTTTGTTTTGCCTTCCGCTATCAAATACATGAAACTTTTTAGCAACTTATTGAACATCTTGATTTACATAAATAACTTATTGTTTTATAAAGTTAATATCTTTTTGTGACTGCAAGCAAACATTTTAGCATTCTATAGGTAACTTCATCAGTATTTATTACTCTGATTTTAATCTGGAACCAGTTGCTATTCTGTTTTGTTGGCTGATTGGAAAAAATATTGACATATTTTGTCTCTCTTAAACAAAAGAACATTGATTGTTTATAATGGTCACTGTATAGAACTAAGTCAAGGAAAGACTACAGTAAATACTTCAATCAGTTAGAAACTGAAAACCCTAGTAATCTTCTTGGTTCTCTGTCTTCCTTTTTGGCATCATAATGAAGCCTCGTTTTGGGTTGCTTTTTTTCTATGGTTTGTATTTGATTTCTATTATTTTCTATAAATAAAAGGAAATGTTAATAGCCTATCTATTTGTGTATTTTCTTGAAAGACCTACATTAATACTCTGCTGGATCCCTAGTCCTTGACTAACATCTCTACTTTTTGCAAACGGATTCACTCTGCTGTTCAGATGAAGTTGCACTTTCCACCACAGAGATCTCCACAGCCCAAGAAGGATCCCCTGAATCTTTCCATGGGTTGGTTCATTGATCTCTGCCAGGTGAGTAAAGAAGTTCCTCCCTTCTTCTCCCCTCCCTTCTGAAATAGGGTTGTGGAGCCTTGGCAGCCCTACTACAATGGCAGCCCTGCTACACTTGGTTACTGTGGTGCCAGTATCGGCAGTACGCAGGCCCTAGTGGTCTGAATTCTTGGTTAGAGTTCAGCCAATTAAAGACCACTGTGAAAACTGACTAGAAACCAAAAATCATGAATCTCATTAATTTGCTGTATATTTTAGAGAGTTTGCATTTGATAAAGAACTCCTAAACAGTAAGGGCTGGGACGGTCACATTTGGATGTAGCTTCCTTTTATCATAACTTAAAGCAAGGTCAGGGTTTGGTTGTGCCAGGACAATGGGACCTGTGTGGAATGTGATTGTTTCACATTAGATGGAAAGGCAAGGGTGTGAGGGCAGGGACAGTTATACTCACAAATTACCACAGCGAAGGCAGCAAGTGTCCCAGCCCCAAGGAGCAGCCACGAGCAACCACCCACTGTGACATGTAGCTCCTGTCACCCTGGGCCAGCCCTGGGGAGAAGCCGGCAGGCGGGACCAAGCCTCGGACATCACCAGGTACCTCTTCTAGTAATGTATGGCTGTGTCTACATTGGCACCCTTTTTCGGAAAAGGGATGCTAATGAGACACAGCGCAATTAAATCGCGGGGATTTAAATATCCCAGCGGTATTTGCATTTACATAACTGCGCTTTTTCGGCTCGGGGCTTTGCCTTTCAAGTAGGCATAAGAGATCTTGCGGAAAAGGGTTTATTTTCCGCAAGATCCCGTCTAGACTGGTGCTTTTGCCGGCAAAGCCCGAGCCGGAAAAAAGCGGCAGCCATGTAAATGCAAATACCGCGGGGGATATTTAAATCCCCCGCGGATTTGCAATTGCGCTGTGTCTCATTAGCATCCCTTTTCCGAAAAAGGGTGCCAATGTAGACACAGCCTATATGTTTAAATCTCTCCTGTGCTCTGCTTATTGCATTATCATGTTCCCCCTCCATAAAAGTAGCCCATGGGGGACTGGTTATCTTTGCAGTAGCAGAGGAGAACTGTTGTACATAGCTCCCTAGCAATATCCTTGCCAGCTGATAGTTAAAATAGGATGTGCAGTGACTTGTTGACATTTCCCCCTTTGGAATGTTTTCTTTTCCTGGTATGCCATTGTTTTAGATGTTAATACAACTAACTAGGTTTTACCACATGTTGCAGCGTGGTGGTGTGTATTGATTGCTTGTACTATCGTAGCACCTGGGAGCACATTGTGCTAGTTATAATCCACATTACCATAGTGTGGGTCTTTGTTCACCCTCTAGTGGTTGATCCATATAAAAGGCTGATGAGTCACCCCAAGTGATCAGTTAAGAAAGAGATTTAATCCTTTTCTCAAGAACTAGAGATTCATGCTTAGTGCAAAGAGGTCCCTAGTTCAGTACTCGCTGGCAGCCCTTATGGGATAGTCATCACAAAGTATATTCTATTTATAACATATGAAATGTGTTAAAAAGGTTAAGATTCCCAGAACTGCCCAATTAATTCAGAGAGTTTTTATGACACTGAAGTACTATTTCCATTATTGTCTCACAATTTGTCAGTAGTCTTCGGGAACCAAAACTATTGACTAGATTAACCATTGCCTAAGACAGTCACATGGCTTTGTGGCATAAAACAAAGGACCCTTGGCCCAGATCTATGCTAGAACAATTTGTCAGCATTGTTACAATGGTTGGATGTTAGACCACATCTGTACTTATCTGTGGATCGATACACCGGAGGTTTATCATCCGGTGTTCGATTTAGTGGGTCTAGTAAGGACCGGCTAAATTGAATGCTGAGGGACTCCCTGGTCAGCACCGGATTCCTACTCCTCACAAGAAGTAAGGGAAGCAGACGGGAACGTTTCCCCTGTTGACCTCCCGTTGAAGGCATGGCACTAAGGTTCAAATTAAGGTATGCTGATTCCAGCTACGCAATTAATGTAGCTGGAGTTGCATATCTTAATTTGAACTTATCCCTTAGTGTAGACTTGGCCTTAGATAGCCACATCTTTGCTGGTATAGCTGTGCTAGCAAAACTTCCAGTGTAGATGCAGGTATGCTGAGGTAAGAATGGCATTTGTAGTATAGACAAGGTGTTGGCACCAGAGAATTTTGATACTCTGAACTATATAATGCAAAGTATTTGATGTATTTAAACTGTATTCAGACAGCAAGTCTGATCCAGAGCCCACTGACATTGATGGGTCTGCTCACATGTTAATACTTTGAGTGTTTAAGTTCTTTACTAAATTGGACCAGAGCTCAGGTCAGTTGGACTCCAAATCTCTTACCATATTACACTGTAATACTGAGTTTTCAGGCCTAACTTTATGCTCACCTACACCAGGGAAAATGGCAAGAAATCCAATGAAGTGACATACCAGTATGAGAAAAGAGTCAGGGCTCAGTCTATTTCACCAATTTTAATGCTATACTTTCTAGTGGTTTTGCAGACCTCTGAGATGTGTGTTATCTGTGAATTTGACTTGTGTACCTTCCAGTCCATCTTCAATGGTGTTAACGAAAAATATTAGACTTCATCAGACCCAGAACTGACTCCTGCATGACTCTATTCATTGCCAACTGCTACTTTGACAATGAATCTTTAATAATTATTCAGTATGAGTGTGAGCTGCATCCTCTTCTATACAAATATAGACTATTAGGCTGTGTCTACATTGGCGTGATCTTGCGCCAAAGCAGCTGCTTTCGCGCAAAAACATGCTGCCTGTCTACACTGGTGGGGAGTTCTTACGCAAGAACACTGACATTCTAATGTGTGAAATCAGGGCTTCTTGCACAAGAACTATGATGCTCCCGCTCACGAATAAGCCCTCTTGTGCAACTGTTCTTGTGCAAGAGGCCAGTGTAGACAGGCAACATGAATTTCTTGCGCAAGAAAGCCCAATGGTTAAAATGGCCATCGGAGCTTTCTTGCGCAAGACAGCGTCTACACTGGCATGGATGCTCTTGTGCAAAAGCACATCTCTTGCACAAAGGCACATGCCAGTGTACACGCTCTCTTGCGCAAATACTTTAACGCAAGAACTCTTGTGTTAAAGAGTATTTGCGCAAGATCATGCCAATGTAGACACAGCTTTAGATTTACCCAGCATTGCTCGGATCCTTAACTTGATTCATTTTTGTTTTTCTTCATTTAAATCATTGCTTTGGGGTGGGGCTAGGAATGAAGGCCTCAATATGAAGGCTGCCCTGTGGAGAGAGAACTACCTCGGCGCGCTCTCACTGCAGCAGCCAGGGCAGGCTGTGGGGAGTGCGGGAGTCAGGGCAGGCTGTTGGAAGGGGCTCTGGGGGCTGTGGGAAGAGTGTTATAGCTGTCCTAGTCACCATCTTTGATCCCTTGCTGCCTTGCTGTAGTCTCATTATATAGTATAACTGTCCCTGCTAGCAGCCCTCTCCCTTTCTGGGTTATGAAAAACATTTGCATTCCAGGCACATCCCATTGTCCTGGCACAACCAAACCCAGATCTTGTTTTAAGTTAGGATAAAGAGGAAGCTACCTAACAAATTTGGTGGTCCTAGCTCTTACTGTTTAGGAGGAGTTCTTGAACCAATGGACAGACAGACTCACTCACAGACAGTTAAGCTTTTTCAAATATATAGTAGATAAAATAACCAGATTCCAGTGATCATTTTCATCTCCCCACCATCACTTATCACTTAGGAAGATTAGGATGATGTGTTTTAGATCAGTGTTTCTCAACCTTTTTATAAAGTACCCCTTTTTTTAAAAAAAAGTATAAGTACCCCCAGTACCTACAGTTTTTCAGACACACAAACATTTTTTTCTACCATTGCAACACTTTTGTTTAAACAACTTACTTGTAGCCAGGCGGGCGACGAAATTTTTGGGTGTAAAAAGTACAAAAATAATAAAATGCTGTAAAACTTAAACAAAAATTCAGTTTTCTCCAAATTTCAGTTGTTGATGTACCTCCCAGACTTCTCTCAAGTACCCCCAAGGGTACTCGTACCACTAGTTGAGAAACACTGTTTTAGATTACTTAATAAATCAAAGCACTGCACCTCAGTGTTGCTTTATTACTCATGTTAGGACTGCAGGGCAATGCTCACTAAATTCCTCACGTCCTTTCCTAGCATACATGGGGGCTCAAGTGTAACGGGATAATTCTTTGAGGGCAATGTCTTGTTTGGTTGTACCAAAGTTCTGGTGAAGAATATGGAGAGGACCTTCCCAGGACACTATAGTGGGAACTAATTGGAGATGGTTGTGCTGGAGGGCAGGGTAAGCTTTGGACTTTCTAGACACTATTAGAAAGACATTCTCAAGTCACTGATGACTTATTTTTATAGAATCCCCTGGAGATGTAAAATATGTGACTGTTACAAAGTTAGTTATTTATAAATTATATTCTCAGCAGAGCTTTAAATATGATTCTTGCTTTACCACATGGGCTGAGCTAATTTAAATTAAATGATTGGTGACTAAGCTTTGTAACGGTCCAATATTTTTCCTTGTTCTTTGACTTGTGCGCATACTCTTGTCTGTACATGTCTGAACATCTGCAAGTTTAGGTTTGCATTTGCAGTAGCTAATTATGCAAACTGCAGTTTACAAAGAGTTAATAGCTCACAAGTTGCAAGATTACATACTGTAGCTTTCGTGTAGTTTCTAGTGTACAATTATTAGGAGTTGTCATCTAACAGTGTATAAGCAGGTGCATAATTACCCTCGAAACACAGCACAGCTCTGAATCCTAATGAAAGGCCAAATTCTTCCCGAGAGAAACTCAGTCCAACTTCATCAGATTAAGGCAAAATTAGGTTGCTAATGAAGATTTTTCAGGATATTCTTAGTCCAGCTTCTATTTTTTCCAGGTGCAATTTTCATACTTAAAAAGTGTGTCCTCCAGTTTGCATCTCCAGAGAATTATGGATAAAAAAATATTGTATGTAATGTAGCTGTGTGAGTCACAGGATATTGGAGAGAAAAGTTAGGTGAAGTAATATCTTTTATTGGACCCCTTTCTGTTAGTGAGAGAGAAGGTTTTGAGCTAGTACAGGGCTCTTCTTCAGGTCTGAAAAACATACTCAGTGTCAATGCTAAATAGAAGGTGGAATCAATTATTTAGCATGTTTCACCTTCATTTTAGCTGTGACACTCTGAGT
This sequence comes from Rafetus swinhoei, assembly GCA_019425775.1. Classification (NCBI taxonomy): domain Eukaryota; kingdom Metazoa; phylum Chordata; order Testudines; family Trionychidae; genus Rafetus; species Rafetus swinhoei. Next base: position 116,749,834 of record CM033424.1, read on the forward strand.
ACATTTTCCAGACATGAAGAAAAGCGCTTTGTAAACTTGGATAAAAGTATTGTGAGATTGACATCTCAACTACGTCAGGTGCAAACACGTAATTCAATATATCTGCTGCATGGGCTAACAGACGATCAAGGGTACAAAAATAAAGCCTCCATAATTTTTCCTTGTTGAAATTTGTTTATTTATATAAATATATATTTAATGTTCTGCTGACACACACACATACATATATATATATATATTTCTGATATTTATCCCAGGACTCCTGAAATGGGCTATTTAATGCAAATGCAAGCATACCGTACAAAGTTTCTGAGATGGGGGTATCTCTGGCCTTTGTGGCTCCCTACAGGAAGCCCCATGCTGCTTCTACACTCTGCCCGAGAAGCACCATAATGACAGACAAGGAGCAGCAAAGGGCTTCCTAGAGCAGTGTTTCTCAACCTTTTTTTATAAAGTACCCCTTAAAAAAAATAAGTACCCCCAGTACCTACAGTTTTTCAGACACACAAAATTATTTTCTACCATTGCAACACATTTGTTTAAACAACGTAATTGTAGTTAGGAGGACGATGAAATTTTTGGGTATAAAAAATACAAAAATAATAAAGCTCTGTAAAACATAAAACAAAAATTCAGTTTTGTCCAAATTTCAGTTGTGTTGACGTACCCCCCCAGACTTCTCTCGAGTACCCCTATGGGTACTTGTACCACTTGTACCGCTGGTTGAGAAACACTGGCCTAGAAGCCTCATGGATGCAGCCAGTCTCAGCCCAGCAGGCTCAGATAAAAGGAGGTGCAGGGTCTTAGCAGGCAAGATCAAGATTAAAGGAAATGTTGAATGATTGGTACAATTTATTTCCATCAGCCATTAGGGAGATGGCATAGTCCAGTATGGCACTAGACAAAGAGTCAGGAGGTTTGGATTTTGTTCCCAGCTCTGCTGCTGATCTGTTGTGAAACTTTGCGCACAAGTCACTTCACTTCTTTGATTCAGTTTCTAACCTGCAAAATGTGGATAAATGATACTAACCTCTTTGGGAAAGCTCTGAGATATATTAATGAAATTACTAAAATGCACTATGTAAGAGTTAAATGTTTATTAAATTATTAGCATGTATAGTTAATAACTTGTTACATTTCCTGTATTCTTTTTTTTTTTTAATTTAGTGGCAGTACTTCAGGACTGCGATACAGACGGCTTGGTTCAGTTTAAAATACCAACACCACCTCTTCTCCCCCCCCCCCCCCCCAAAGACTATTTAGAAACTTCAGCCATTGCAGAATGTGGCTGTTCCTCTTCTGGGCAGTTTTTTTTCTCGCACAAAGCTGATAACACCCATGCTCTGGTACTATTATCTGTTTGGATGCAATTCTGTATATTGGTACTGATTAATAAAGCCTTATGTTCATCAGATCCTTAGGGCTAAATTGTGACTTTGTTACACACACATTGAGCAAGGGACAGTGAATAGTTTTACTGATCCAGTAGCAGATCAGAAAATGGATTATGATTCATACTCTCAATCTGGTTGCAAATTACCCCTATTACTCCAGGGTTGGAGGAGGAATTCAATTCAATTTTGAGTTCATGAAATTTCTTGACTCAATATGATGCTTTAATTGATTATTTTAATTGTGTACAATAGAATATTTGAACACTGGTGAACATTATGTACATAAATCTCTCCCTCCCCTCCCCCCCCCCGATAATGTGGGGGCTAGGGTTTTGAAAATAGTTTGACTGCTGTGGGGCGAGGAACACAAATTTTTTTTTTTTTTTAATGTGCCCAGTTACTCTGGAAATGTTTTAGGGGAGCAGTCAGCAATCAATGAAGCAGTCCACTTGGTTAATTTAAAAATGTATTGTCATTGCTTCTTGTCAAAACCAGGAACATTAGATGAGCCACAAAGGAAAAAAATTAGTCATTACTATGTAAGCCATACTTATTCTATTTAATGTTCCATTAAGTCCTTAAAACCTGTGAGCTACAGAATTTATACAAATAAATATAGGATTAGTGATGTGTTTCCAATCTTTTAGTAGGAGGCTACAATAAAAAAAAACCCTCCTTTAACAGTGGTAACTATCACAAATCCAGGTGTATGTGAGCTTGGAGAGAGGTGGGGCAAGGAACTGGAAAAATCTGAACTTTTGTTTGCCCATTGAAATAAGAAACTCAAAATTGTATCTAAGGAGACTTCACCACATGGCAAATAAATTTGTATGAAGTGTACACTGTTTATATGAAGAGACATATTGGCTGTGTCTACACTGGGCCACTTATTCCGGAAAATCAGCTGCTTTTCCGGAATAAGTTGTGAGCTGTCTACACTGGCCCCTTGAATTTCCGGAAAAGCACTGACGATCTAATGTAAGAAATCAGCTGCTTTTCCGGAAAAACTATTCTGCTCCTGCTCGGGCAAAAGTCCTTTTTCTGGAAAACTGTTCCGGAAAAGGGCCAGTGTAGACAGCACAGTAGTCTTTTCCGCAAAAAAGCCCCGATTGCAAAAATGACGATCGGGCTTTTTCCGAAAGCGCTGCTACATTAGCACGGATGCTTTTCCGGAAAAAGAGCTTTTCCGGAAAAGCATCCTGCCAATGTAGACGCTCTTTTTCCGGAAATACTTATAACGGAAAACTGTTCTGTTTTAAGCATTTCCGGAAAATCATGCCAGTGTAGACGTAGCCATTGAGTATATTGATATATTGTAGGTTTTCCACTTGTGAATCGAAAGCAGCAGATTGTGGAGGAGAATAGGTTACAAATCTTTAGTGGTGGTTGAAGGCATTTGGTACATTTCAAAGAAAAAGACTTTTATGAAGTGACTAGTGAATTTGAGTGCCCCCAGCTTTTGGGTGCTCATACTAAAAACTGAAAATTGGCTTCCTTTGAAGAAGATGGATGCTTTCTGAAAATCAGGCCAGTCCTGGTGTCTCAAGTTGGGCGCACAAAAGGCTCTTGAAATCAATGGTCACTTTTGGAAAATGCAGGCCTTGTTCTTTAGATGTGTATTTGTGAGCTGAAAGAATAAAAGCAATCCCTGTCAAAGTTCTTTTGTGGCAGCATACAGAGAGTGTGAAATTCATCAAGAGGTGTGAAATCACAACAGCCCTAATTATCATTTGGCGGCAAAGCGCCTCCCTACCGGACGCTGTGTGGTAATGTTCTATGCAAACGTTTTATCTCCGCTACACTCTATGTAATCTTTACAAGACTTCCAATGGGCAATAGGATGGTTTGAGATTTTGAAGGGATTTCCAGTAAGGTGCTGTGTCTTGATGACTCGAATGGGAGTCAGGACAGTCTTTCATTTGAGATATGCAGATGATGATCGTTGTCATCTTTGAAAGTAATTTACCGAACATGATGGAAAAAGAAAGATCACATAGTCATCATCTATTTCAGTCCTATAATTAAATTCCACACACTCATTCTCCCTCCCAAGGGATGACAGTAACAAGCCAGCTTGCAGCTTCTGTCTCAGTTCGTGGCACTGCCCTGCAGTAGACAGCTGCATAGGTTGTGTGATGGCTGAAAATCATAATGGATAATGAGAACTAAACCAGGGTCACAGTGGACTGGCTCAATCCATCATTAAAGGTAAGAAGACATAGGATCACTCTCAAATGTGAGTCAGACTGGGCTCTGATTTTTTGGCCTCTTAGGCTCCCCTGGCTTTATCAAACTGTGGGATCTTTACAATCAAACAAATAGGGGATAGTGGCAAATGGAGATCTGGGATCCAGGGCAGCTTTGAGGACCAATGTGTATTTCTTGAAAGGAAATCATGTGGAAAGAGGCAGACAAAATGAAGAAGGCATTTCTTCAAGAACAAGCATCAGGCAGACAGTGATCTTTTATCTGGCCAAAAGAGGGCAACAATCATGCCAACTGAGCAAACTGATTAGTTAAGCAAATACTGTGCAGTGTTGTAGCTGTGCTGGCCTCAGGATATTAGAGAGGTTAATTACCTTGTGTCTCCAATTTTTCACAGGACATTTACTTTACCTGAGAATAATTTTATTAGTGAGGATTTTTATTTGATGTGTCCTTTTAAGTATCACTTCCCATTTTTTCACTAGCTACTTTAAAAACTAGTTGCCTGATGCATTTGGCAGGGAAATCTCTCCAACGTAGAGATTCTTTCTTTCAACACACCCACTAGCAGGGTTATAGAAAGCTGTTAGTAAACTTTAATAGCTTGTTAAGACAATTTACTATCTTTATAGTACAAGAATTATATAAAATATACAAAGCAGCAACTTTCTTCCTCTACATACCAAACTCCTGTCCTAGCAAAAGTAGTTCTTGTATGCTGAAGGAATTCATCCCTTTAATAGCAAATTGATGTTACAACTATCTTAAAAACTTAATAGATGCTTATTATAAAATAAGCACACTTTAAAGCAACTTTAGCAGCAAATGTTTCTATACACCAAATACAGAAATAACATCTGTCACGTAACACCTAATGAGGATCTCAAAGTGCTTTATGAAGACTGGTAGGTATGAGCATCTTCAAGTTACAGTTGTGCAAAGCATGGATTGCCATGTGACTTGCCCAGTGTGTCACAAGAAAGCAGTGGCAGGTTGCCTGACATTTAGATCCCTGTTTTAACTAGTAAACGATGCTACCTCGCTTTGTGTGGCATGTATAATCACACTTACCATAAATGAAAAACAGCAACCAGAATTTATTTGAACAGAGGCTATTTTTTAGTCTAATCCAGACCAAAAAGAAAAAGTTATGCAATAAAATGAGTACTATTGAGTGGGCGAGGGAAATTCTTGGTGTTTTCTATCATGCTTTACTTTAAACATACCTTGCATGGCTAAATTTGCGTCATCAGCAATGTGAAAAGCTTTATTATGCTTCAAAAGAGAAGCATTTGCCCATGCTAAGAACTCACCCTTTAGAATGTCCTTCCTGTTCATGTTAACCAAGAGTAACCATGCATGCAGAGACCTTTTTTTCACCAGAAGAAAAGAACACATTCTGGCAGAGCTCATGAAATAGACCATCCTGATGATATCAGCTGTCAACAGTCACTGCAGCTGTTTGTTTGTCAAAAATATTATGGGCCAACATCAACTGTCAGAAGAAATTCACAGAACATGCAGAATTGACTCCTGCATTTCCTTAAATTAAAAAGAAATATTAAGGTGAATAATTCATTTGTTTTAAAATGGCTAAGTGGGAGATTTTCAAAGGCAAAACAAAAAGTGGCGATTGGATGCCTGAAAGTTGAACTCCTCTTTTTGCCTTTGCAAATCTCCCTTTTACTGTCCCAAGCACCTTGCTTCTATCTGATTCTATGGGGTAAGTGGTTCTAAAACCAAATATTGTATGCATGAAACCTTCCCTGTTGCATACCTATAGAGACATTTCTTCCTCATTTTGCCTGTTCAACAATTTTTAAAAATGGCGCAATAAGGTACCAGCTGTCTTGAGAGGTTTTGTGTCTGTGCGTGCATGTGTCATCTGTGTTAAAAGAAAATTAAAAAGGTTGCAAAGTGAAACACTCAAAAGTTAGGAAGTACCAGAATTAAGATTGTCTGTTCAACAGTTCAGAACATAAGAACGGCCATATGGGGTCAGATCAATGGTCCGTCCAGTCCAGTATCCTGTCTTCTGACAGTAGCCAATGCCAGGTGCAACTTTACACAACCCTCTTGTGTGGCTGCATTATGGTGTAATTTTTTATTATTTGATCAAATAGTTTTTTCCACTGGTTCACTACATCATTCAGTGCTCAGAATAGACCAGCTCTTAGAATGAATCAAGATTATGTAGTGAAAGGAGGCTGTTGTCTGTCTCCTTTTGGTTCATAAGCTGGAAAGGGTGTTGTGAATGAGGCAGGGAATAGTACAGAACAGGACCGTTTCATAGCTAAGAAAACTAATTAGTGCCACGGGGAACTAGATTCTATTCCTCCTATTGGTCATATGTGATACTGGTTAAGTCTCTTAGGGTACGTCTACACAGTCGCACGTAGATAGCGCCAAATTTTGAAATAGGCTGTCTCAACAGTGCCAAATTTCAAAATAGGGTGCTATTCCAGCGTCTTCCTTATTCCTCATGCAATGAGGTTTACAGGAAGCCAGAATAAGCACCCCATTATTTCAAAATTATTTCGAAATAACGTGTGGGCTGTTAAGACGCACACAATGCTATTTTGGGATAACAGACGTTAGCCTGAAATAGCGCAGCTGTGTAGATGTACCCTTACACCCAACTTTTCACATGTGATCTATGATTGTGTATTGCTTATTTTCTAGGTGCTTTACTTGAGGCAGGGTGTCTGATATACACAAGTGCTGTGCACCCACAGCTGCAAATGAAATCAGTGGGAGATGTATTTTGAATATATAATGTGAACTACCCTGAAAAATTAGGTCCTAGTCATCTCATACTGGGCATCTAAAATTAGTGGATATGTTTGCCCTCTCTGTGCCTCAGTTCTTGAGCTGTAAAATGGGGATGATGATACCCTCTTATCTCACAGCCAGGCTGAAAATATAATATATTATATTAGCACTTGCATATTATAGTGAGAAGCATCATAGAAAAGCTCTTAAGGAAATTAATAATTCTTGTCTTCAAAGCAAGGCTGGAATAGCAGGTAGTATATTTGGCCTGGGGTCGCAAGGAGAAACAAAATACTGAATAGCTTGTTCAGTAAGTGAGTCCATTCTGCAAACTGAAGGGGGCAGGGGTACTATGGAAAAATAGCATGTGAGTGTAACCCACACACCTAGGCTATGTCTACACTCGCGGCTTCTTGCGCAAGTAATATGCAAATGAGGCTAAGCGTGGAATATCGCCGAGCCTCATTTGCATACCTAATGAGCCACCATTTTTTTCAGAAGAGGCTCTTGCACAAAGAGTGTCTACACTGCCCCTTCTTGCGCAAGAAAAACCCTCTTGCGCAATGCCGTTCTTCCTCTCAAGTAATAGGTGTAACGGCATTGCGCAGAGAGGTTTTTCTTGCAAGAAGGCAGTGTAGATGCTCCTTCTTCTTGCGCAAGAGCCTCTTCTGAAAAAATGGTGGCTCATTAGGTATGCAAATGAGGCTCAGCGATATTCCACGCTTAGCCTCATTTGCATATTACTTCCGCAAGAAGCCGCGAGTGTAGACTGAGGTGCCTCCAGTGCTGGAGTCCTTAAAAAAAAGAAACATCAAGACGCAGTTGTGGTTTTTCAGGTGCTGTCACTTCTGAGTCATGGTTCCGGAAGGCTCTACCAGCTCCCCCCAAACATGCTTCAATGCACAACCTGCTTCCCTCCATGCACTGTTACTTAATTGTCTCTGTTCCCCCCACCCCACCACCATTCACGTTCCCTATCTCTACAAGAGCCCTACTACCAATGACCTTCCCTAGGCTTTTCCGTCCATCTCAGTGCCCTCACTTTCTAGCTTCTTATCCTGTCTCTGCTCACTGAGTCCCAGTTCTCTCTCTGGAGACCATGTCCTTTTCAAATGGGATCTACCTCCCCCTTCTTGCCTCCACCCCATTGCTTCCCAATACTTACTTTACCAGTCCTACTTACATAAGAACGCTCATACTAGGTCAGACCAGCGGTCCCACCAGCCCAGTATCCTGTCTGCCAACAGTGGCCAATACCAGATGCCCCAGAGGAAGGGAACACAACAGGTAATCATCATGTGTTTCCTCCCCTGTCACCCACCTCCAGGCAGATAGAGGCTAGGGATATCATTCCTACCCATCCTGGCTAATAGCCATTGATAGACCTAATCATGAATCTATCTAGTTCTTTTTTGAATCCCGTTAAAGTCCTGGCCTTCACTACATCTTCTGGCAAGGAGTTCCAGAGGTTGACTGTGCGCTGAGTGAAGAAAAACTTCCTTTTGTTTGTTTTTAAACCTGCTGCCTATTAATTTCATTTGGTGACCCCTAGTTCTTATATTGCGGGAATAAGTAAATAACTTTTCCTTATTCACTTTTTCCACACCAGTCATGATTTTATAGATCTCTATCATGATCTCTATCATCCCCCCTTTAGGGTACGTCTAGACTGCGGGGGTATCCCGGAAAAACTTCACTGCATCCAGGGAACGCATTTGCTCTTCTGCTTTTTTTTGCGGAAGAGCAAATGCGCTCTTTCGGAAGCCCTGTCTTTCTTGTTCTACGAGGAAGAAGAGATCTTCCAAAAGAGGGGGATTTTCCAAAATTTGGCCCAGTGTACATGGAAAAAAAATCGGAAAAAGGTGTAGTGTAGACTTAGCCTTAGTCTCCTCTTTCCTAAGATGAAAAGCCCTAGTCTTTTTTAATCTCTCTTCAAATGGGACCTGTTCCAAACCCCTAATCATTTTTTCTGATAGATCATTGAAGTGTAAACATAGCCTGAGTGGATGTTTTCAGAGAATTATCTACAATGACTCCAAGATCTCTCTCTTGAGTAATTGTAGCTAAATTAGTCCCCATCATAATGTATGTATAGTTGGGATTATTTTTCCAATGTGCATTACTTTACATTTATCAACATTAAATTTCATTTGCCATTTTGTTGCCCAATCACTTCCCCTCCACTCTGTCTCTTTCCTCCCTGCTATCTCTCCTCTGATCAGGCCTAGTTTCTTTGCTCAGGTTGTCTCTGACCTGCTGCTAGCCTCAAGACCGCATCATCCATACTCCATGAGTCGTTGGTCCAATCTATTCCCCCAGCCTTCCCCTGAAACACCTGATGTCTCACTGTTGTCCTTTCTGCACTTGAATCAGATGGCTTCCTCTTCCTCGCTGCCTGGGGACAGCAGAAAAGTCAGTGATAGCAAAGGGGAGACAAGTTCCCTCTGTATGTAGTGGTGTGGTAGCTGTGTCTGTTCCAGGCTATTACGGAGACAAGGTGGGTGAGGTAATTTATTTTATTGGACCAACTTTGCTGGTGAGAAAAACAAGTTTTCAAGTTGCACAGAATTGCGTTGCAGTCAGAGTGTCACAGCTAATTTTTTCACACCCCTGAACAGAATTAATTTTATGTGCACCAATATGGAGGTGAGGTGAGACAAATCGCCTCCATTTTGGTGCACATAACAAAATTCAAATGATGGGGGTGGAACCAAGGGGTTCTGAGTGCGCAATGGGCTCAGGGTTGGGATGCAAGGCTGTGAGCGCTCTGTCTGGGAGTGCAGTTTCTGGGATCGGGCCAGAGATGAGGGACTCATGACTGTGTCAGAGAGTTGGGGTGCAGGGATGTGAGGTCTCTGGCTGGGGGGTGTGGGCTCTGGGGTGGGGCTGCAGATGAGGGACTCAGGACTGGGACAGAGGATTGGGGTGCAGGAGTGTGAGGACTCTGGATGGAGTGCAGGCTATAGGGTGGGGGCTGGGCTGAGGGATTTGGTGTGATGGAGGGTGCTCTGGGGCTACTGCGAGGAGAGAGGACTCCCCCCAGCTCCCTCTCCTTGCAGCAATACCTGAGCTGGTAGGGAGAGGCACCTCTCCTTGCCGTGGCAGCTCTGGGGCTGGGGCCGCAGGATAGGCACCCTTCCTGGCCCCAGCAGGTTTGCGCCAGGTTTGGGTTGGAGCTGAGGGAAGGGTCACTGTGGCTGTGGCTATGGCTATTTGGGACAGGGTAGGGGCTTCCCAGCTGTGGTCAGTCCAGGCTGCCCCAGCCGCAGCTAAGCTTGGGCCAGTGTAAGAGTGCCCCAGCCATGACTGAGGTTGGGCAGGGGAACCCTGGTTGCCACAGATCCTGGCATGCGAGCTGTGGCTGAGCTCAGGCTGGGGTAAGAGTGACCTGCCTGCGGTGGGGCTGGCTCACAGCAGTTACAGCTGGAGGAGGAGCCACTCGTTCCCAGGACACCAGGTTGGAGAGTGGGCTACATTGGGATCGGAGGACAGGTGGCCCTCCCACAGCTGCATCAGGTTCCTTGAGTGCCTACATGGCACTAAATAGGCACCTGCCTGGCCAGGCAGCTTACAAGGAACTTAGCATCTTCTATGAAAAATGTTAGGCCAAATGATTGAAGTTTGGCAACTTGGCATTTGAAAACCAGATCTTATAATGGGACGTGGGCAACCTTAATAATAGGCTGTTCTAACAGCCCCATTAATCTTTTTCTTTTCTTTTTAAACTTCATTGAGCACAATGTGTATGTAGCACTATTGTAAAGAGGCACTCCTCCAGCATGGACCATCAGACTGCTGTGATTCTAACTGGACAGTTTGGGAATTCACGTTAAAATAAAATCCCATGATTGGGGGGGAAAGTGTAGACGTCACACAGCCCCCTGTCTCAGTGCAAGGACTGGGCCAGTGCCCTTGTATCCTTCTGCCTGCAGTGACCCTCATTTTCAGTGTTGCTGGGCACCCACATATCCATTGAAGTCAGGTGAAGCTGCAGGTTCTTAGAACCTCTGAAAATCAGGAATTTAGTGTTAATAGATTCCTTAGAGTAAATAGGGTGGAGAAGCGTTCCCCCACCATCATGCACTGAAACTTGTATACCGTATCCCACTAAGGAATACTGCATTCTCACTGTGGTTCAGAAGGTTCATTGGCTGAGATACAAAGCCTCAATGAGCTTCCTTTGGGGTTGGGCATTTCTTACAGTGCCCCCTAATGTTCACCAGGCCTTAAAGGCACAATGTAGCACTATTTGTTGAGTCACAAGAGAGGTGATCAGCACTGTCCAGAATAAGTTATGATGTCAATCGTATGGCGCTCACAGGCAACCTTGTAATTCCGCCAAGTGCCAGGAAGTTGTGACTACCCTGCCCATCCCCAATCAGAGGAAGAATTCCACCTAGGCCACTGCTAGCTGCAGTGAGTGGGGGAGGCAGCACTGAGAAGGATGGGAACCACTGATGGGTTATTTAGCAAATTGATCTACTGCTTGCACTTGCTCTTGAATTTCCAGCAGCATTTGTCCACTTGACCTGATCACGTTGCCCTGTGATTTGACCACATGCTGTAGAAGTGAAACCAATGCAGTTTAAAAAAACCACACTTGGACATTTGCTGTAACTTAAAGTATGATTGCATCATGTATCAATGGGTGGGGGCTGTTATTTATTTCTGAGAATGAGATGGAAGTATTTACCATTGTATATATTGGTGAGGCTGATTGCTGACACTAGGACAAATTCTGACTGGGCCCATGCAGCCCCATTAAGTCCTTGGCTATAGATATTTCTTCTGAAATCATTCCTCTGCACATCTTTTGGGGCTGTGCAGACTCTTTTCAAAATGAGATGCCCTTGCCACACTATATTCATAAAGATCTCCCCTCCTTTCTCACATAAAGACCATTTTCTTACCATGCTGTAGTGATGTAACTAAAGACCAAATCAGACCAATCTTCTACAGAAAAGGGGTATTTATTAGCTGCCTAAGGCATTATAAAGAATCACTGGGGTTTTCCTTTGAAGAGTTTACATTTTGTCCCTGCTAGTGTACTTTAGTGGTCAGTCTTTCTGGGTTGTGCAGGTCTTATTTTCAGAAGAAGGTACTGCAGGCTTTGAGAGAGCGAGCATCGAACACACTAATAACAGCTACTCAACAGACTCAGGGTTGAGGTTTAGCTCCTCACCAGTCCTGTCAGGACAAAACAATTCACTCATATCTTGAACTGTATGAGGCACGATTTGCCTTCACTATGATTTTTCAGCTTCTAAAACCTGTAATCTAGTCACTTAGTAATTATATGTGGCATGTATCTATACTTTCTATCTATGGATCTCCCTTTACTTTATGAACATATGTTATGCCTAACAACTTCCCTGAGGTAAAAAAGTATTATCATCAGGGCTGGGGAACTTCATGACATTTGGGATTTTGTGAACTTTCCAATGACACCTAGGGATTGCAAAACAAGTTTGTATGCATGAACCTTTTTTTATCTGTAATGCAAATTCCAAGGATGCCTTGATTAAAAACAAAAACAGAAGGTGGAAAAACTTTCTTTCTTTCTTCTTTCCTTCCTTCCTTCATTCCAAAAGAGCTGTTTGTGCTATATATTAGGATAGAAGACATTCCCTAATAACACAAAAGCTATGAGAACACAAGTACACTAGGGACAGTATATATACTATACATAATGTGTGTGTTAATTTTTTTTCCCCTTTGAAACCAGACTACTTAGAATATTTTTCTTTACTCTGATCTCTTTCCTTTGCTCCTAGTTAATTTTTATTTAACTTGAACCTTTTTCTCTACTCTTTGAGTCTCTTTAAACTGTAGGGTTAACCCAGAAGCTTTCAAAATATAACTGATCTTCAAAACCCATAATGTCTGTGAGGGTTTGAAATTAGGCACAATTAATGTATCCATCCAGGAATTATGCCTGTTTTACACCTGTGTGAATGGAAGCATAGATTGGCTAAGGCAAGAATCTCAAGCCTGGATTCTTAAAAGTTAAGCACCCAGATAACAGGCTTGCCTTTCTGAAATGCTACACACTAATCATTCACATTAAAGTCCACAGCTCTGCATCAGGTAGGGTATCTTCCAACCTCTATCCTCTAGCAGCCAAAGCCACTAGATCTGGCTTCCTGAAAGAAACAAGGAGTGCTCTTAGAGCTCACTGTTGCCCAGGAAGTCTATAACCATGGTTGCCATCTGCTAATGTTGGAAAGTTACTGTAAGTTAACTTCCACCTCCCTTTTTCTTGCCCTCTATTAGAAAGGAAGGAGGAAGAATTGGAATCAGCAGAACACTTTCCAGTGGGGAGCAAGACAACAAGCAAGTGCCGGTAATTGGTGTCTTTCCCCTCAGCCTAGTAAGCAGGTAATCATAATTAGAGGCTTCTTCCCTGAGCTCAGTGCTGGGAACACAGACGCAGCTGCAGGGCTGCTAAGTTTCAGGCACCTGGTGTGATGTTAATATGGCTGTTCCCCTTGTCCCGCTCCATAGTCCTCTGGAATCTGAGGGATTCACTATGGCTGTGTGTGGATTACAAAGTTCTATCGGAAAAAGATACTTGCATATCTTTTTCCACGTTTCTTCCGAAAGAGGCTTTTCTGACAATTGGCCCATCTACACTTGGGATGCCGAAAAACGCATCTGCTTTTCCAAAATTTTTTTGGGAAAAGCAGATGCGTTCCTTGGACGCAGCAGAGCTTTTCCGGGAGACCTCCGGGTGTCCCGGAAAAACTCTGCAGTCTGGACATATCCAAGAGTGCAGGCCTTACTCCACAGCTGTTCTTTGAGCTCTTGGAAAGACAGCCAAGCTTCCTCTCTGACTGCTCCTCCTGCTGGATCCAAATCAAAATGAAGCCGCTGGGAAAAGGAGTTGAGGCTGGCTGGCCCACTAAAGTTTGAAAGAGGAAGGGAAGTTCTCATCACACAGCTCCAGTTCACCTCCTTTGCTGGTATGGGAGTGCTGGTCATAGAAACTAGGGAGCAGAGAGTGAACAAAGCTCTTCCCGCCCCCAACCTGCCCATAGGAGTAAGGAAGATAAAGAGGCCCGAAAGGCAGGCAAGAGAACCCTGCATGTGATAAATGACAGGGATTTAAAGGAGCAGGACAGACTCTGAGTGGAATAGGGCTTGGATTGAAAGGGGGATAGAAATGTTGGGTTGTCAACAGTTCTTTATTATGAGAGACAATCCCTTATATTTTCATCTCAGTATAGGAAGATCAGGAATTGCTCAGTGCTGCAAAAAGCAGCAAGAAACGCCCCAGGGGAATATAGGTGAATATGATTTATTAATTATTATGATTATTAATAAGAATATCAGGAGGTGAGGAGGGTGGGGATACTAAGAAAACAGCCCCTTGTTCTTAAAATACAATTTTGGCAACTCTAGATACAGGACAAAGTCAGGGGCAGAAGAACCCCTCTTCTTCAACTACCCCCTCCACAGTGGTGCCCATTGGGAGGAGTGAGGTGGGGGAGGTGTCTGCGTAGCTCAAAGTACCCTAGACCGCGGGGACCATTCCCTGACGACTGCACACTAAGCAGTATGGCTGTTGCCAGAGAGGCCTGGAAAATTGCTCTGGCTGAGTGGTTGCAACAACATTGAAATTTGACCCAGACCCTTCCCTACATAGTTCCCTGCCAAGGGAAACCTGTGGTCCATTCAGGAGTGAGAATGAGCAGCGACCACCGACTGGGGAAGGAGAGGAGAATGAGAATTTGCCCAAGTTGTATGAACTATCTAAATTGGCACCACCTGCCTACACACCTGACAACCAGCCCACCCTATTCAGGCTGTTCTAGGCTATCTGTCTGGGGCTGCCTTGCCCCACTTTGCTCCCCCACAACCTCCCCTCTCTGTCACCATCCATGATGGGAATGAGCAAGGGTGCCCAGCCATGGCAGCAAAAAGAACGGCTAACGGAGAGCAAGTTCTTAAAACGGGTGTGTTCAACATTACACTGACAGGGTTCAGAAATAGCCAGTAGGTGCCCATATGCTGTCCCAGCACCCCTCTGAAACCACTAGCTCGGTCTTCAGAATCTCAGTAGTGTTGTTTACTAAACTAAATCCCTATGGAGCATAATGCTCTCAGGTCCTGTTCACTGGCATTTTCACCCAAACTTAGGCTGCCTCAGTTTGCTAGTAGTGGAGGGAGATGCTCTGATCCACCTTTCTCCTAGGACATCAGCCTCAGGGCCTTAAGAAAGAGGGAGAATAAGTCCAATATTTCAAAAAGCAGCCTAGGTTTCTTTCCTAATTCACAGTGACTGCTTACTTTGGCAGGGCCTACCTTCCTCAACCTTCCCCCTGTCCCACACTGAAGGGGGCTGAAAGATGGATTCCTGCCTCCTTTAAACATCTCCCTTGTGCGTGGGGTAGAGGGAAGAAATCCCAATGGGGAATAATGGGAGATTTGCTTTTTTCCTCACTGATTAGAAATTGGGCAGCTATCATGCTGCAGTCCCCCGGAGCTGGGCAATGTGAAAGGATTTTGGGCCCCTGTGAAGTTTGCAAATTTCCCCTCCGTCCCCTCATACCACCATCTTCCTTAAGTTAGACAGAGAAGAGGCCTAACTGCCAACAGTGCCAAATCTGAGCATCACTGCACTTCCCTAGGCCAGATTAGACCACGACTCTGAAGTCTGGCCTGTCTGCCTCTGCCCCTTCTGAATCATGACCCAGGAGGAGAGAGCTGGCCTCAACCTGGTCAAGCCTAAATAGGGCAGAAAAACTAGTCAGTTCCATCAGTCGCATCTTGACTCTCCTCTTTCCTCTCCATGTGACCCACCCTCCAGCCTGATCCTCTTCCCTTCCCAGGCACCCCTGTCATCACCTCCCAATTCTCCTGACCCTTGAGCATTTATACCCACCTTCTCTCAGGAGCCTCAGCCCAAGGAGCTCTCTACCTTCCCCTTTCCCCAGTCCCTGCTGCTTAGCCCTCCTTGCTGGCGAGCCTTGGGTCCATCTTATTTTCTAGCACCCAGAGGAGAAGGGAGCTTCAATCACTGTGTGTCAGCATGCTGATGAGTGCCATGCCAGCGGTGCTCCTAGCAGCCACATGACCTAAGTGCCATAATGGAAGCAGCTGCTGGTAAGGGCTGCTGGTTCCAATGTGAGGCGTGTTTGTGTGTGTGTGTGGGGGGAGAAGGAGGGGTGGAGTTCACCTGTAGCTTACAAGTTATAAGTTGCAAGTGAAAAAAACACTAGCATGTTGAGACTGGCAGTGCTAGAGAAAAGTTATCCAGGCCAGTTAAAAAGCGGCCAGGTGGCAAACCCAAACCTAAAACTGTTTGTGTTTCTCCCTTCCCCCTGCCAAGCTCCTTGGAGGGTCTCTGTGTAAAAGTACAAAAACTGGTTCATCTGAGTTTACTCCTGGGAAATTTTTGCAGATCCCGGAGGGTCCCAAATCACAGAATAAGATCCCTCCTAATGCAACAGACAACAATAATAATACCTCTTGAGTGTAAAAATTAGTAAATAGTTTCAGGAAGAAAGATTTACTGTTACCAATAAAGAAAAGGAAAAATGTTTATTTTTATCCTAACTTTTATTAATTAAAAATATGTTGATTTAGCAGCTTGCTATCTTTTTTATTTTTTTTCCCTACCCCAGTGTTCCTCACGCTAGTCACATTTCATGCATGACTTCTTTTAGTTGATTTATATCTGAGGCATAACGAGAGATTGCTTTGATGTTACAGTGTTTCTAAAAACTTTCTTCAAATCAGGATAGCACTGTGTTAATTGCATTTATAAATATATTGTCATATGATGCTTGAGAACAAGTGTCTTTCCTGTTTTAAAATTGTAATATGCACTTTAATTTTTGGTTAGTAAAATATTAGATATAGTACATATTTTGCCAGTCTCCATTTTTTTCTGTAATTGGGTCAATAGTAAAGCATCTCCTTTTTTGATTTTCAGGTTTTCTGTTTTTTTTACAAGAAACCAAAATCCCATGGAAAGACTTTCTAACAGAAGTTAACTTGCCAAACTGTCCATTTGTCATTATGAGTTGTCCAGGTAAACATCATGATTTTTTTATTTTATCATAAACTTTTCAGGCCAGATTGTGGTCCAGAGAACAGTTAGAATATGACTTTAGATTGCAGGTGGTCAGCATAGTCTTAGTATAACAATTTACACCATCTGAGGGTTTCCCCCATGATATTCATGAAAGTAAGATCAAGTCTAGCAAGGCCTTGGACATCTTCAACTCTTAGGATGGGTCAATAGGAATTGATGATTTTGGAAGCTCCTCATGTTTAGCCTCTGAAAAATCGAATAAATCAATCGAGTCACTGTTTTATCATTTGTCATGTTGCAAATTCTTTGTTCACTGAAAAATTGTGTGATCTTAGAAGAAAATTAAGACTGTTGCTTCTTCCACTATCAATATTATATTATTGATTATAATAATATATTGTAATATTATATATTTATTTTAGCATTATCTATAAAAACACTTCAGCTGTGATCTCTGCTCTCATACCTCAGCAATACCAACTCCACTTTTACCGCAGTCCACTTCAGGCAAGTTGTAGCAGATAAGTATGCAACTGCTGCTTTCCACGCTTGTGCCTTAATTTAAGGCCCCAATATAAAGTGAAATAGATTCTATCAACCCAGAAAGAAAAAAAATGTTGCTTGCCTGCAGAAGTGCACTGTTTTTTCTAGAACATGGAGCCATGTTCTGAGAATTGGAAACCACCACTGCAATCCTTATTCACTGTGCAGCTCCCTTACGTGTTCAAAGAGTTGTCTCAAAATGAGAGCACATTGTTCTCAGGTCCCATTGTATTTCATAGTTAGGCTTCAATTTTTATAATTGTGCTATTTGTATATTTATTCTCTTTTAATATTGATGATTATATACACATGGAAAATTACAAGGAGAAAGATGAAAAAAGTAACCATCTCGTGTGGAGGAAGCAATGACCTGCTTCTTATTAAAATGAAGACAAAGTACGGATGCATACCAAAAGTTTAGCTGACCCTCTGCACCTTTAACATGACTTTTCCCACTTATATGCATGGTCATGGTGAGCAACAAATGATCTCTTGTAATGATATCTACTAGAGCAAAGGGTATGACTTAAAATAGAATGAATATTTATATATGAAAGGAACATTCCCAAGCTTGACTTGGTTCTGTTCAGTGGCACACACGTGTGTCACACTCTTGATCTATAAATGGGAGTCTCATTACTTTCAGATGTACAATTCTGACAGGCCGACAGAGCAGTGAGATGGCAAGATTATATCTCTGGCTTGCCTAACACAGAGGCTGCTGTTTTAGCAGCAGCATGGCCTTTATTTTTGAGCTGATTAAAAAACAAAACAAAAAAAATCCCAGATAAATCAGGGCTCACAAATAATTTAATATGCATAATGTGTTTAATTTAACTGAGGTATTAAGGTGGGAATGTGTAAATCAGGTAGAAGAGACTCAGGTTATTAATTATGTCAGCAAAACTTGTGTCACTTGGGGGAGGGTGAAAAATCAAAACCCCTTGATATTCTCTGACATAGCTACCACCACTCATTGGGGGTGGTTTAATTATGCCAATGGAAGAGCTCTCTCCTCTTGGCTTAGACTCACTATATGAGAGCGCTTACAGTGGCATGTAATAGTACAGCTCTGCCTATAGATGGTGTGTAATAAAAGCCTGGGGAGGCTAGACCTTTGCCTGTGCCATTGGGGTGAGGGGCAGTAGTGGATTTGGGGCGCCTTGAAAAATCTCATCCTTGCTGTGGCCCCAGGGCTGGAGGAGCTCTCATTCTCCACCACGGCCCTGCAGCTGAGGCAGGGGCACAAAGCTTCTCTGGTCTGGGAGTGGTGTGCAGGAGGAGTGAGTGGGGGGTGAGGTCTTGGGGAATAAGAGGTGGAGTGAGGGCAGAATGGAGGTAGGGCCATGGGTGGAACAGGGTAGGGCTGGGGGGGAAGGAGTGGAATGGGGCCATGGGTGAGGCTATGGGTGGAACAGGGAATTGGGTTCTGGACTTGGCACTTCGGCCGAGTCTGAGAGCTCTGCTGCTGTCCCAGCCACAGTCAAGCTGTCAGCCCAATGCCCCCTGGGCCCTGTTGGAGCTCTCAGCCCCTCTCCTCCACCCTGCCTGGAGCAATGGGTGGGAGGAGTCAAGATCTAAGGCCCTGCTACCACAGCCAGGGCTATGGCGGGGGTGGGGGGGGAAGACGGGGGAAGTCTAAGAGCAGTGAGTAGGCATGGGACCTCAGCCAGAAGAGGTGGGCAGGGGCCTAGCCTTCCCACAGGGAAGCTTCACCTCCAGCCCAATGATGTGCCACTTTAAGCTCTCTAGTGTAGACAGAGCCTCAGAATTTCTCATTGGAAGCCCAGCGTCGACAGTAATAGTAGCAGAGTAATGCCACATGCCGGTCATGTTAAAATCCCCTTGTATGAACAACAACCCAGCCCTCACAAATATGTGGTCAAACCCCACACGCCAACTGCACTGAAAAGAAAGCCCACCCCACCAAGAACATCAGTCTCACACCTAGTGTGCACTCTCCTCCATAAAGCCTGCCTACGGTCTCCTTGGCAGCCTCTTCGCAGCACCTCTGTGCTGACAAAAGCACCGGAAACACTTCTGCTAAAGCTATTCTGTGACAAGGGTAGGTGTCAATGAAGTTTTGTATTTACAGAAAAATTGAGGGTAGAATACAGCCCCTGAGTAGGAAGCAAAGAAGCCTACCAGCAGCGCCCTATGTTGGCAGGGGCTGGAGAAACTTCACAAGAAGTAACTTAGTTTTTTCCTCTGCTGTTGGCAAAGTGTCATTCACATGGCGTGGTTAGAACAGCGGTGGGCATCCTTTGGCCCATGGGCTACATGTAGTCCACTGAGGTTCTCTGTGTGGCCCACAAGACATTTTGTTTCTGTTGCACATGCAGGGTTGGGGGTGGAACCAGATTGCACTGGTTTCCATCCACGTAGGATTTTTCCTATCGTCTTTATTAAAGTGACATGTATATAAAGCAAGGGCATGTGAAGTGAGGTGTATACTGATTGCACATACTGTTTCAGGCCAATTCCACAAGCCAAGTACACAGGGAAGCCTTGGAACTTAACTTCATTTACAGGTTTGATTCCTATCACAAAGGTCTGAATAAAGACATTGGCTGGATGGCCCACTACATTCCACATCCTAATGACATTAAAAGACAAAAGAAGCCCACGAAAGCTCATGGTACCATCTACATCAGTGGTCTCCAACCTTTTTAAGCACAAGATCACTTTCTGAATTTAAGTGCAATCCAAGATCTACCTCAAACCCAAATACCTTTGCCCTGCCTCCTTTGTGCGCCTTCTCCAAGGCACCACCACTGCTCACTCTGTCCTTCCTCCCTCACTCTCACCGGGCTGGGGCAGAGGATTGGGGTGCAGGCTTTGGTCTTGGATTAAGGGATTTGGAGTGTGAGAGGGGCTCTGAGCTGAGCTTGGGGCAGGCAGTTGGGGTGCCGGAGGGAGTTCTAGGTGCAGTCTGTGGGAGGGCATTTGGATGCAGGGGTGCTCAGGGCTAAGACAGGAGCTTGGGGTGCAGGAGGGGTTCATGACTGGGGTAGGAGTTTGGGATGTGGGCTCCAGCTGGGCACGGCATGATTACGAGTTGCTTAGAATTGTGTGTTTTCCCCCCCATACAGTATCTACCATTGCATCCAACAAGAATAGATAATTTGGACAATAACGATGGGCATATTAGCTGGCTGTTTCTGATAAAACAATTAGCTGAGAAATGGCTGACAATGTTGATACTCAAATTGGTTTAATTAGAATTTAACAACCTGTTGCAATGAAGGGAGCAGATCCTCTCCCCTGCCCAGCCCATCGGAGTTTTTACAATTTGTCTGCAGGCTCACAGTGTAGACGTTCAGCATGAAGACATTTCCTTCCTAACCATAATGTTTTTAATAAATGAAATATTGAATTGTGCTAAATTGTAATCTGTCATGAGACCCAGATCACAAAACAGGAGGATTATGTTTTTTATGAAAACAACTGTAGTCATGAGGGCTATTACTGAAAGAAGAAACTGTTCCTGGTGATCCTTTTCCCTCTCTCTTTATATTTTCATAAGACAAACATGTGTGTGAATAAATCTTTTAGTTTTGCTTACTGATTTCTCAGGCCACGTTATTGGTTGTTAGTGAGTATTCACATGACATGTGAGTCTTCAAGGATGTTAATCATGAAATGTCCATGAATTTTTAGCATAAATCATTATCATTCCTAAAATTTGTTATGAAAGTTTATATTATTTGTGGTTCTCTTCAATCATCCAATCAGGGAGCAGAAACAATGTCATGTGGTAACAAATAGTGGAAGTATACAGACAAATATAAAAAGCTCAGTGGTTGGAAGTTGAAGTTAGAAAGATTCATAGTGGGGAGTAATAGGCAACTTTTAAACAGTAAAAGATGGAGTGAAAGTAACTTAATTTTCTTACAGATACTGTCGTAAGGCAATGCCCCCTGTGAGGGTGGAACTCAGGGCAAGATACAACAGTTGCTGTAAGAAATTTACATGTGAATGGAGTGCAGAGGATTCAGGGCATGGGGGTGGAGGGGTGTGACTGTAGGGCTACGTCTACACCGCACCGTAGTTCAAAATGAAATATGCAATTTGAGCTATCTAAATTGCGTATCTTATTTCAATCTTATTTCAAAATAGCTTATTTCATAATTTGGTGCTGTCTACACAGCGCCAAATTTTGAAATTAAGTGCTATTCCAAAACATCCCTTACTCCTCGTGGAATGAGGTATACAAGGACGTCAGAATAGTGAGCCCCAGTGCTTTTTTGTGATGGTACTGCCTGGTACACAGTACCGGCACCTCCAGACGCAGTACCAGCACCTCCAGTCAGAGCTCAACAACTTTTCCCCTGGAGTACTGGCACATTTTTTTTTTAAACAAAAAAAGCACTGGTGAGCCCAAAATAACAGGCTTGCTGTTAAGATGCAGGATAGCTATTTCGGGATACTCTGGTATCCCAAAATAGTGTTGCAGTGTAGACGTAGCCTAGGGGAGCTCAAGGCAGTTATGTAGGGGGCTAAAGGCCGAGGGTGTGGCTGTGCAGTAACGCAGGAGACAGAGCAGGGGTTGGGTTGCGGGGAGGGTTGCAGGACTTAGGGCAGGGGTTATTAGGTGTGTGTGGGGGGGGGTTCAGGGCACGGTTTGGAGGTGCAGGAGTCAAGGCAAGGAGTCTGGGGATGTGTGAGAGCTCAGGAAAGGCAGTAGGAGGATGTGGGGGGAGCTCAGGACTGGGAGTTTGGCCACCATACTTATTAGCCAACTCCTCCCCCCCCCCCCAAAAAAGAATTTTTGCTCAGTAACATTTCACTCCAAAATTTTATTCCAAACCAAAAGAGTGTTGTTCATAATGATTGGGGCCACCAGCTCTGTTTGCTTCACTAATGTTAGGATCAAAGATAGCAGAAGGGCACTAATACTTTTATATAGGAAATATTTGAAAACATAATTGTGTAACATGAGCAAAGTGTAATGCGTTTTATAAAAAATAGTAGAGTATTTGGAAAAATAACTTACCATGATAACAATTGAATTAAGTGTGAAGAGCAGACCAGACAGCAGTAAAATATTCCTGAGGTGGAATAGCCCTCATAGAACATGGCAGTGACTTGAATGTACAGGGAAAATATAGAATTACCTCATCTACAAAAATGCTGCTGTTCTTTTTTCACAAGAATCAAATTAAGAAAAAAAAATGAATTTACTTAAGATAAGCTTGGAATGCAAGTGACACATACAAGTGTTATGTGTCAAGTACCTTGACATGGGAAAAGGAGTGTCAGTATTTAAAAGCTTCAGGGGGAGCTGAGTTAATCTGTACAGGATAAACTTAAAAAACAACAAATAGTCTGGTAGCATTTTATAGACTAACAAAACATGTAGAGGGTATCATGAGCTTTCAGATGACCAGAGTTTTGAGTTTAGGATGTCCAGACCCAAAATAAATAGGGGAGAAGGGAGAGTGGGGAAGGAAAGAAAAAGGAAAGGGGTGGGAAACAAGGAGCAGAGGGTATGAAAATATCAAAGGGAAAACCTAACAAGCAAAACTGGTAATCTATAAGCACCTAAAAAATGGTGGTGTTGTACATTTAATATCTTTGTTAAAAGAAGCAGATAAGGATCATAGGATAGCAATTAGATAGGAAGGGTACTAACACAAGAATCTATACAGACAAAGAGCTGTTGGCACCTTCATTGTTTGGTTGGTTGATAATGTCCCAGCTATCCATTATCTCGATTAAGGTCATAGGTGTGAGAATTAAATTTGTGGATGAATTGTAATTCCAACCCTTCTCTGTGTATTTGGCTTGTAGAATTGGTCTGTAACAAGACAGCCACTTGGAGATCTTTTAAAGTGTGACCAGGTAGATTGCAGTGTTCCCCAACAGGTTTCTGTATGTTCTCTTTACGGATATCTGATTTAAAGAGGGTGGGGGAAATGGGTTTTTTATATGAGAATTCAAGTAGTTGGAAGAGACACAGGCCCCAATCCTGCAAACACTAGGCTATGTCTACACTAATGCTATGTGTATGTAATATTTAACCTTCGCTCCCGGCCCGATTGACATAAGTGCCAGCGTGGACAGCTCTCCCACTGACAACTACCATTGTTCTGTGGGGGTGGAGAGCACATGTAGACCTAAACATAGCCTTATGAACACTCCATCTACCTAAATAGTCCCATTGACTTCTATGAAGCTTCTCATGTGAGGTAAATTACACCTGGCCAGAAGTCACAGCTAACATTAGAGAACTAAATTGATTGTGAAAGGAGAATATACATTTAATACCTTTGTTCCAAAAAAATTTATTTTTTTCCAAATAATATAGTTCCTTTTCATTTTGATGAAGGATAATTCTTTAATCATAATAGGTAACTGCAGATTACCACAGTGATGAGGATAGTACAGATTCCTAAATAAAAAAAGTCTAGATACAAGTCCGCCAGAAAATAAGACAATGTTTGTCACAAGTCAAAAACAATAATATTTCCCAAACAAAAAGAATTAGATTCTTATAAATATAATAATGAGGGTCTGAAGTATGAGGTATAGCTGCCATTCTCAGGTTATGAGATACAAATTATTCAGCACTGTACATGACATATTCCACAACAGATTTCCCACTTTGTATCATATTATATACCTCATCATCAGTTTCTGTGACAAACATGCATTCATTTCACTGGAATAGTGGCAGAATAGTAGCTGTTCTGCAGATGTTCCCAGCGATAATTAGTGGATATTCATTAAATAGAACTAGATGTGGAGACATCTACAGCAAAGTAGATGGGTAACCTTGTAAAAGTGCAAAGGCAAATAAAAAATCTTACTGCAATAATACATTATATATGGTAAGCATGGTCAAGCATATATAATTTATACAAAATACTTCCTAGATCCATCTCAGAAAGACTCCTGCTGACTTGAATCTAAATTTAGTCTAAATTTAAACATTTTTAGAGCAAAATTCAGGCCTGATGAAAAACCATTATTTCAAATTGCATTGCATTCAGGCTGAATTTGCTTTTTTAGATTTGTGGATATGGACAATTGCTTTGGTAGGAGGCAAGGCAATACATTGGGAAATATATATAAACTCTAAAGGACACATACACTTCGGTAGGAAATTTGAAAGGAGCCATGTGAAAAATGGTTTTGGCTTGCAAGCAATTTTGAACAGTAAAATAACTTTCAGGGTGAACTAAAGCCAATTTAAAAAAAAAAAAATTATTTATTTATTTGTTTGTTTTGTTTTGTGAATCAAAAATCAAAGAAAATTTAATTTTGAATCAAACCAAATATTTTGATTTGCCAAAACTAAACCATTTTGTTTAGATTTTTTGACTATGTGGGCACATCTACACAGCAGGGCTAAAGCTGAAATAAGCTACATAAGTTGAGCTACACCAATTGCGTAGCTTAAGTCAAAAGAGCTTATTTCGGCTTTTGGTGCTGGACACACAGCAGGAAGTCTGAGAAAGAGCACACTTCGTCCGACTTCCCTTACTCCTCATGCGATGAAGGTTACAGGAGTTGGGGTAAGAAGTCTTCCAGCTCAACATTATTTCGAAATAACTGCTTGTAGAGTAGACACAGACTTTGTTATTTCAGAATAATGTTAGTTATTCCAAAATAACGCTGCTTTGTAGACATATCTGAAGCTGTTTTAAATCAAATTAATGGAATTTTTTAAATTAAAAGTTATGAACTACAAATGTAAATGTTTAATTTAATTTTGTTAAATTTTTACTAAGACAGTTTAGTAAAATGTGAATGTTTTGCAAATTCATTCTGGTATCACTCATTCTGCATTCCTTGCCCCCTACTCCCAATACAAAATATTGACCAAAAACCTCTTAATTCTACATTTGGACAATTAACTACAAGTTATGGGCTAAACAAATCAGAATTTTGGCAATATTTTCAATCATTGCCAATACATTCATCCTCCTCAAATCCCCAGAAATAATTCATATCCAGCTATAGGTGCTTCTCATCTTTGACTGCTCCATGGCAGAGATGGGGTCTCAGAGGTGTTGCACTAACCTTGTGTCAGCTGCTGTCACTTTCATGAAATCAGCTGGTTCTAAAGTTTGGGCTCAAGGTACAAAAAGCATGGCTATTTGAGTTGTCAATAATTGAATTACAATATAATGATATAAAAAGTCTGAAAAAATGAAGTGTCTAATACTTATTGACAATAAACATTATAATAATATTGGAGCAAAATAAATTCAATGCAAAGAAAATATTCTGTCATCTATAAGAATAAAAGCAAGATATAGGCAAATAACTAGAGAATACTAAATGTCACAATGTAGTTGAATCTGGATTCAAGGATTCTTGTGAAGTTAATTAGATTATCTCCTATACATTTTGAATTGATAACGATTACCAGTTGGATTCCAGTTAAGGAATTTAATATAGCAGTTTGAGAACAGGAATATCTTGGTGATGTGGAAATAGAAGACTTTATAACCATATAATAATGTTTAGCTCTAATATTGTGCTTTTCATCAGTAGATCTCAAAGCCTTCCACAATTTTTAAAATACTTATCACCACAACTTCATGATGTAGAAAAGCACTTACTCCAGTTTTTACAAATGGGGAACTGATGTAAGCAATCATCAGCAATGTTTAAAACAGTGAGGGAAGTATAAACTAAATAACTAGAAAATAGAGGTGGGCTGTGAGATACTTTTGTAGTCACTATTACTCTCATAATAAGTTAATCAATGTTGAGAAACAAACAGCTAAAATGGA
The DNA here is from genome assembly GCA_019425775.1 of Rafetus swinhoei. Taxonomy (NCBI): domain Eukaryota; kingdom Metazoa; phylum Chordata; order Testudines; family Trionychidae; genus Rafetus; species Rafetus swinhoei. The sequence goes on from CM033424.1 coordinate 116,775,534, forward strand.
ATAATTGTATTTGTTTTACTTATTAATAGCAACATTATAGTGCAAGATTTTCAAAATGCTCAGCACTCAACTTCTTCCATTCTTCTGAGTCGTTTTCACTGTAAGCCCCAGGGTAAGTGCTGACCACTTTTCAAAATGTGGCCATTTCATTAAGGCTACATCCACGCTAGAAGTGCTACAGTGGTGCTGCTGTAGCACTTCTGGAGAAGATGCTCTAATCAGAAAGAAGAGAGTTGTAGCTATGTTGGTGAGAAAAGATCTCCTACTGTCATAGTGCTATTTACACTGGTGCTTAGATTGATGTAACTTGTGTTGCTCAGTGGTGTGGATTATTTAAACTCCTGAGCACATAAATTATACCTTCTGTAGACAAGGTCTGAATGGGGCCTAAGACATTTTGAAAATCTACTCACACGCATTGCTGATAGTCCATCAGTGGAAAAGGGTTATGAATATGCAGCTTTTTATCTCCACGAGACTGGTCCAAGTAATTGGATATAGTTTAGTAATAGCCAACCGTAATTATTAGAGCTGGACACACAATGCTCATTCCTGTTTTTCAAGGAATTTGCTTCACTTGTGTTCATATCCCTTTTGTGTTCACTTTTTACAAATCTTCTATGAAGAAATTTACCAACATGATTATTTACTTACCAGCTAAATGTAAGCAAACATTGCATAATAAGGAAAGTGAACTTTTGCTTATAATCCTGAGTATCCATGCCATAAATATTATTCTAAGAGTTAAGCTCATTCATCGAGGGAACAAAAGGAACTATCTAATCTACATGTCTGATTAAAACATTTCAGACATCAAATACTCAAAGCATCATGCACAGTGAACAATTTGCGAGCACTGCACAGACTGAAATAGTTGCATAGTACAAGCTTTTGAATCACCTTGAGCAATGAATTCATTTAGGGAAAATGTGATCTCTCTGCAGACAATTCACAAGCAGCAGAAAGAGCTGTATTTGATCACTACATTACAATATGTACTATAAATAATTCATCCAACCCTATTTGTTACCAGTTGACAATGGCCAGTTGGTATCCCATCCAGAGGTGAAAGTAAGCAGGTGTGCCCTGGCACGCAGCTTGGGCAAGAGCTGGCTGAGCTGCGGCAAAAGCCAGCAGGGAGCTATTTAAAGAGCTAGGGGGGACCTAGGATGCATTAGGACAGTCCTGTAAAAAATTTTAAGTTACTTTTACTACTGATCCCACCATATGAAAAGGTTTATGGTCTCATTCCAGTTCCTGGTGGACCGGTGCCCATGTTATAAAATAGTACCATTCTAACTGGAACTAATATTCAGTTGAATCATGTGACTCTCAACAAAGAGACAAGAGGTGAAATTCTGGGCTCAGTAAAGTCAGTGGGAGTTTTACAATTGATTTTACTGAGATCAGGATTTCACTGAAGGATTCTACAGGCATGGAGGACGACGATTTGTCCTTTTTTCCCCTAGTGAATTGAGGAGGGAGCTATATTAGTTGACCAGTACAATGAAACTTCCACAGCCAGAGATATTCCAATTCTCAAGTTTAGGAGAGGACTTTGCCCTAACTGGCAAAGAGTAACCATCATCAGAAGAAAATCCACTTAAATTTTCTTTCTAAAGAGAGGTGCAAATCCTCTTTCAGATGTTACTACATATGAGAGAACTATTTTTAGAACACACATTAATTTAATGGATTATGAAGACAGGAGAAGCATTCTAGATCAGTGTTTCTCAACCAGTGGTATGAGTACTCTATGGGGTACTTGAGAGAAGTCTGGGGGGTACGTCAACACAACTGAAATTTGGAGAAAACTGAATTTTTGTTTTAAGTTTTAAGCATTTTATTATTTTTGCACTTTTTACACCCAAAAATGTTATCACCTGCTCGGATACAATTTTGTTTAAACAAATGTGTTGCAATGGTAGAAAAAAAATGTTATGTGTCTGAAAACTGTAGGTACTGGGGTACTTATAATTTTTTTAAAGGGGTACTTTATAAAAAAAGGTTGAGAAACACTGTTCTAGATCACAAAACAAAAAAGAAATAAAAGGAAATAGAATGTAAACAAATTTGGACAAAAGTAGTTATATAAAAATATAAAATTGCAGGTGTTTTTTCTACTTAGTCATGCAGTGATTTAGCTTCATTTATTTCTGTGGTACTTTGCTTTTAAATGTTTGAAATGATTACATAATTAGTAATATCGTACGGGGATTTTATGAAGGGAGAGTACTGCAGGTCACAAAAATCAGGAAGAACACCTGTAGAAGCTACACCTAAATAAGACATCACCAGTGCTCATGCCAAAAAAAAAAAAAAAAAAAAAAAAAATTGTAGCAATGGAGAATGTTTAGGAGCCAGACCTTGTTTACTGAGAAAGTTGGTTCATCAGAACACAGCCAGGTGTGGTGCTCTGGTGTGCATCTGAGTTGGTGAGGTTCTTGTTCTAATCTCTTGGATTGTGTTGACAACTTTTGGGGTTTTTCACCATTGTAAAACAATTAGGACTTGTGATTGTTAACACCATAGGCCCTCAGCATAGTTACAGTTGGATTCCATCTTTCTATGTAAATAGGGTCTTTTAAAAAAAAATGACTGAACCTTGTTCTAGCCTCCAGAACTTCATCCTGAAAACATGTAAGCTGGGCGGGGGGGGTAGTTGTTCCAGGGCTTGGCAGCACCACACAGCATTCTCCGGTTGGCTATGGGGGGGGAGGGGGCGGGACACAGCACTATGTGCTGAGGGCTGGCTGCCACAACCCCACCCCTTCTGTCCGAGGTCCTGCCCTTTATGGAAGTGCAGAGTTGCCCCGTCCCCACCACTACCTTGCCCTGGGGCCCAGCAAATCTGTCACTCTCCTTGTTCCCTCCCCTCCCGCCCCCCCCCCACGCCCCTACGAGGCTGGGATTTTTAAGATGCCTCAGAGAGTTAGGCTCCCATTGAAAGTAAAGGGTAATGAAACTCTTGCACTTTTGGAAAATACTAGCTGTAGGCCCCAGGAGCCAGATTTAGAAACATATGTACGTGTCTAAAGATGTAAATAGGGGCCTAGTGGGATTTTGAGGGGAATTTCATTGGCATTGACTTTCATTGGGAGCTGGGTATCTAACTCGTATAGGAACTTTAAAAAATCCTCCTGCATCAGTGACAGGCAACCTAGGCTAGTGAGTGGGATGTGTGAGTGGCCCTCCTTCATCTCGGTGGGCTGCAGAATTGTTATAACTAAGACAGTCTCCCAGGATAAGGTAGTTTTGCTAACTGTGCTTGCATACCTAGGATTTGAAGGATGTGCTTACTGAACTGTATCAGCACTTTGACTGCATTCAGAGGGAGCGCACGGCTCCCACAGTCACTGTTGTGTGCCATTAGCATGCAGCTCACTTCATGTGCCCTTGCATTATGTGTGTGTCACAGTAATAATAATAGTAGGAAAAAAACGGTGCAGATGGAAACCAGTGGAATCTGGCATCCCAGTGTGTGGGCAACGGTAAGCAAAATGTCTCATGGCCTACATATGGAACTCCAATGGGCTGCATGCAGCCCCCAGGCCACAAGTTGTCTACCGCTAAACGAGATGCCAAAATACCTTTGATAACTTGTCCCCAAGTGTGACAGATATGGCAATTTCCTGTGATATCTTTGGAAGACCCTATGATATTAGGTGTATTTGTTATAGTGGGTTCTGAGTTTATGTGACTTCTCCATGGGGGTGTCACTAAAGATCACTGTTGCACCCATGGGGGGGTGGGGTGTTTGCCCCAAAAGTCTGTACAAAGGGGGTCATGTGAGGTGTCACATGAAAGCTTATGTTCTACTGATTCTGTATGTGCTATTCATGTACTTGTATAATAGCTGTATGTGGAGTTATAAGTATGTACTCTGTGTTGATGCTGGAAAATTCTCTGTCTGAGGCAGAGCAATGTGCCAGGAATGTTTGTTCAATGGCTATGCTAATTAGCAAGGCTCCAGGGACAATAGATCTCTAGGTGCCAAAGACACACCTGAGGAATGCATCTGGATGCCTGCAGACCAGCCAGAATAATGATTGCTGGCTTGGGACACAAGGATAGGTTCCTGGGCCGTGTGACCCGCTCCAGCTTGGAAGAGACCAGGGATGGCTATAAAATGCCATGTGGCAGACTCCATTTTGGTCTTCACTTCAGCTCCTGATCCCAGATGCAGCCTTGCAGGGAACAGCGAGCCGGAAAGAACCGTGGACCCATCCTGACATAGGATGTACACCAGAGCCTTTTAAGATAGCAGTTTATAACATCTCTCCTAAGAGCCTGCATTGAGAACTTGGTGATTCGATGCATGTAATGTATTTTCTTTAACAACCTTACTCTCATGCTTTCCTTTCTTTTAGTAATAAACCTTTAGATTGTAGATTCTAAAGGATTGGCTCAGCGTGGTCTTGTGGGTAAGATCCAGAGTGTAAATTGATTGGGACCTGTGGCTGGTTTCTTGGGACCGGAAGAACCCGTTCGGGGTAGGTGAGATTGGGTTCTAAAACCCCTCACCTGTGTGCAGGCCCGGGGCTGATTGGGGCACAGGAAGAGCTGGGGTGTCAAAGGGGTTTTGCTCGTGAGGCTTCTGGCTGGCCAGATTGGCAGCTGATGCGCTCAGTGTGACTGGTTCGTGGCCTGTTTGGGAAGGTCTCCAGTCTGGGGCTGTAAGGAGTCCTGAGTATGAGCAATTTGCCCTGAGCCGACGCCCTCAGCTGTGCCCAGACCCAGCCTGGTCCATCTCAGGGGGAGATGGGACTAAGATTGCAACCCCTTAGAGTATCGTTGCAGGAGGGGGGTCCGTTGTTTTAAATGAATGGTGCATGTATGTCTGCATTTTACTCCAGAAGGGAGGGATGCCCACAGATTTTGCAGGAGCTAATAATGATAGATGGTAATTAAGACAAATCAGCCAGGTTGTAACTTCCTCATAGAGGTAACACCTCCTAGAGTGGCCTTCATCTACTTTTCAGACTGGGTCCCAAAAAAGAGACCAACAGACAAAGGAAGGACTTTTGGATAAATATCCTGAGTTCAAATTGAGTTAGGAGCCTTCTCTTGAATTCAGCAAACAGAGAGAACCCTCTATCCAAGGCAGGGCCCAATTCTTGGAAGGCGTTAGATCTTCTAAGGCCCCATTAGACTGGTAAACTTTGAACATGAATGCAGGTTCTTTTATTGTTCTTATTTGTTTTCTTTGCAATGCTTTTGCCTTAAGAATAAATGTGCTTGCTTAAAAAAAGGGCTGTGTGATAACTTGAAGCTGCTGGCAATTACAGCTGTTCATAGCCTTTGAAGAGAAAGAAAAGATCAAATGCTGGCCTCTTGAGGCAGTCTGATTTGCTGGGAATATCCCTGTATAAGCAGGGTACTGTGTAGTCTGGAAAAACCCGTCAGAGAGACATGTAGGTCTCCACCCAAGATAAGTGATGGCTAAAGAATCTGAGCCTACAGTGGATGCCCACAAGGGACCATGTACTGGAAATACAAGTGCAGCAGTCCTGGTATTATGACACCAAGTTACTTGTTGCTTACTTGTTTGCAGGACTGAATCAAGGGATTGTATTATTGGTTAGAAATATAGTTAGCAAGATATGGTGACAGGTTTTGTTCTTTTTTAATTTGTAATCAAACTTTATTAGATACTCCTAGAAATGGAGAAAGATCTTAAATGAGTTTTGGAAATTCTTTATACTTGCAGATAAAAGTAGCAGTCCATAACAACTTTATATGTTTCTTCCAACAAGACCCTTCAAACATTGTTAAAATGGATTATTGCACAATCAAAATATATTTTTACAATACTTATAGCCTCTGATTAGTCATAGGAATTGGTGTGTGTTAAGGACTAAGGTTGGTGACAAGCTGGAGTATGAATTTACCTTCTATTACCCTGCTGCATGCAAATTGTTTCTGCTGCTTCACACCAATAGTTTGTTGTTAGTGTGCTTTAATTTACTCTTGTTTCAAAGCAGGTTAGATCAAAGACTACTAACAAACACAATGCATGTCAGCAGGGTCTACACAGGGGTCGGTAATGTACTCACATGTGCCATAAGTGGCACGCAAGATTATTTTGAGTGGCATGCGACCGCCTCCCAGGTGGCCTGAGGCTCAAGTGCATCCCACCTCCCCCACACAGCAGGGAGTCCATGCTGTGGCTCAAGCCTTGTGGTTGCCGTGCAGCATGGCGTAGAGGCCAGGCAAGCGGAGTGGGCGGTATGACCCTGAGCTGGGCTCCCCATCCTTGGGGCTGCCCTTGCCCGGTCTGGGTATGCAGCTCCCAGGAGCTAAGGCGTTAAAATCCCCTCCTCCCCCTGCTATAGGCTTTACCTCCTGTTCTAGGAGTGGGTGGGGCTGGGGCTGCTCTGCGTATCAGGGTAGCATGGCTGGTCACACGCTTCTGCCGCCTTTGTGGGGGTGCCAGGCCCCGGGCTAAGCCATGGCTACTTCCCGCAGGTAAGGAGACCCTTCCCCAATGCCCTGCTCTGCCTGACTGGGGGCTGGAGCAAGCCCTGGGCTCTTCCTACCCCAGCCACGGAACTGCAGCCTTCAGGTGAGGGGTGAGCCACAGGCAAAGGGCTGGGCTGGGCAAGGAAGTGACTCTTCCTCCCACAGCTCCTCCTTGCCCCAGTGCTGCCCCGGAGAGGCTGCAAGTCCCAGCCTTGCTACCCTGCCGGTGTGTGTGTTGGGGGCAGAGGGATGTGGAAGCAGAAGTGGGGTGAAGGAAGATGCGGTGCACACTTGAGGCTACCAAGAGAGATTAATGAAGCTGCTAAAATGTAAGTAGGACTATTATTGACTTTATAAAGTATCAATGACACACAGATGTGTAAATAGAAGTGAATAAGTTAAATTTTGGCATGCCACTTCTGAAAGGTTGCCAACCCCTGGTCTGCCAAGACCCAGTAGAATGAGGCATACTAGTGAGAGTAGATTCTACCAGGGACGGGCAATAATTTTTGACCGGGGGCCAATTCAGAAATTTTTAAAGTGGCTCAGGGCTTCCCCAGGAGGGGCGGGGCCTCACATGGAAGATTCAGTGCTTCCCCCCTGCCCATAGACCCTGATTGGTCTGTAGGTGGGAGAGTTCATGAAGTTTTTGCCCCCACCCCTCAAGAGTTCAGAACAGCTGACGGTGGCCTTTAGGCACCCACACCCCTGGCGGTGGGAAGAGAATTCATGTGCTTCCCTCCACCCCCCAGGTCAATCAGGGTCTGGGGTGGAACGAACACTTGAAGTCTGCCCTCGCCCTGCAAAGGAGCGCTGTGCTTAGAGTCACCTGCCAGCTGAGCAGGTGCTTGGTGCACGGTGCTTAGTGTCAATTGCCAGGGCAGATGCTAAGTGCCGTGCACTCTCCTGTCCCTAGGCCTTGATTGGCCTGGGGTCGGGGGAGTGTCAGGACCTCCGTGAGCAGGATCAACCTGCTTGGCGGGCCACATCCAGCCCGCGGAGGCCCTTTTGCCCACCCCTGGAGTAGATTCATGCTCCAGCTTACCATGAACTAATTGTTCATGTAGATAAGCCCTAAGGATAAACATTTCAAAAACATTGAAAGTCAGGGACATTCATTTATCCCTTTATGTGCTTAATTCACTTTTGAAAATGGCATGTAGGTCCTGAAGTCACTTGGGCACTTTTGAAAATGTACTCTAACTCACTTACCAAAGAGTTGGTGTTTGAAACAGAGCTAACCAAATTCTTAAAGGGCGCTGAAACTGAAGCTTCAAATATAGTGACATAAGTGGTCGCATTTGTGTTGCTATGCAGCAGGGCTGCTCAACTTTGGAAGCCCCGGCAGCCACAATGATACAGCACATGCTGAGGGCCGCAGCTTAAGTGTGATTGTATATTCATGCAAATATATGCAAATAGCTTCTTTCACACAATGCCCCAGCGCTCCCGGCACCACCTCCCTGGGAGCTAGAAACACTGACATCCTGTATCTGTCTGTTCCAGCCAGCCCATCCGCTTGCAGTGCTTACCCTGCCTGGGAGACACGTTGCCATTGTGGAGTGTGTTCCCAGTCAGTGGCGGCCCGACAATACAGGCGAACTAGGTGGTCGCCTAGGGTGCCAAGATAAATGGCTGTTGAGGGCTTTGGAGGCGGGGATGCCGATTGCACGCCAATCGCACGTTTTGCCTCGCGCACCAGTTGCCGGCAGCTCGTCTAGGGCCGCGCCTGTTCCCAGTGCAGGCCATGTTCAAAGGATCCCACTCACCAGATGCATGTTGAACCCCGTGTAAACCCAAACTGCTCCATAGGCTGCAAACAAATGGGCCACAGGCCGCATGTTGAGTAGTCCTGCTATACATAAAAAATGACTGTGCCAGTTTAATTGTCTTTCAAATTTGGCAGAGCTATTCAGTTCTAGGCAAAGCTCATATAAACCAGGCTCATATAAACCTCCTGCTTCTGTCCCTCTGCTCCATGGGATTTGGTGGAGAGAGGGATCAGGTTAACATCCCCTACCTACTCACAGGAAGGGGTTAGGTAGGGGCCTGATCCTATTCAAGTTGAAATCAACAGCCAAACTGGTATTGACTTCAATGGTACAGAATTGAGCCTTTAGTGCCTACAGAGAGCTTGAATCACCAGTACATTAATCCTTATCTACTTCCTTAGAGAGTATAAAATCTTTTGACTATTGCCTTTTGTTATAGTGCCTAGCGCTTATCTTGACTGATCCCTAGAACCATCACAGTAAACATGTGTGATGAGGTGTGGTCAGAGGAGACCTCTCGGAGGTGACATGGCCACTGCCACTCACCTTCCTGCTCTCTCGGGCTCCTCAACACCCGGTCCCGCTGGGCTAGCTCTGCTGGTCTCCCCCCAACCAAAACCCCGAGCTGAGGTCCCTGCTCCCACCCAAGAAGCAGTACAGACACTGAACCTCTTCAGGACCAAGGAGAGTGCAGTTTAGGGCCTTCCCAGGGTACCACTCTCCATATGGGATCAGACCCCAAAGAATTAGGTAAGCCACCTTTCACAATAAAAGGGGGAATGTACATACTCGTTGCACCCCCCTTCCCAGGTAACAATTATTTACACTGGGTTTGATAGAAAATAAAAATTAATTTTATTAAGTGGAAGCAGTAGGATTTAAGTAGTAATAAGTGAGAACAGGCAGAGCAAAGTTGGTTACAAATCAAAAGAAACAAAACTGCTTGGCTAATTCTACACTGAAACCTCAGTACAAACTTATTCAAACTCACCCTAAAACCTCTTTTCCAGCTGCCCCTCCAAACCAGGGCTGTCTCCCCCACCCTGGGGTTTTCGGCTCCTTTCCTTCAGGGGCAGCCCAGTCAAAAGAGCAAGACTCTGCTTTCCTATCCTTTTGGTTAAAGAATTGAGGCCACTCCCTACCAACCCCTGCTCAGACGTAAGGACTAAAGAGGTAGTTTAACAGTTGCTCATCAAGATTGTGAAGGTAACACCCTCCATGTTCCTCATTCACACATTTGAAACCCACAAAGTATTCCCCACTCTATAAGTCTAATTTTGCACCCAAAAATGATACATACATCAAAGTAAGATAAACAGAACCAGTGGATTGTGACATGAAGATTGAGGTTAAATTTGCTCAAAGCACCTTTGAGTTACCTAAATTCATGTCCATAAGTCCATTTAATAAAGCATGAGGGGTGGGGTCCATCACTCCTTCCCCCTGAAATTATTGCCAGAGGGTTGGACAGTGTCCAAGGCAAAGGCAGTGTATCCAGAAGTCTACCTGGACTTTGGCTGCACAACCATCTAGTGCCACCAAACCTGGTGCTGTCACTCCTGGCAGTTCTTCCAAAGTTGTGGGTTCCTGTTCCCCAATGAGCCAAAATGTCTGGAGGTATGCAGATAGCAATGTGCAAATATCTTGGTATTTAGCCACTATTGCTGTGAGGTGGTGTGCCTCAGTTTCCTCTTCTACACAGCCATGCAGGTTAGTTGTGTCTCTGCTGCTACACCCAGCTCTAAGCCCATACACAATCATTAGCTTAAAAAGTGCATGATCCTGGGATCTTTTTACTCCTGTCCATAGCAGGCACAAAAACTTTTCCAAAATCTTAAGTATGTTACACAGTTTCAAGAGGTTTATCGTCCATATCAGTCTCTTTGTGCTAACCCATAAGACTTGCAAGGAAAGACAAGATTTTCAGCAAACCAATGCTGGAGTAGTGTTTCCAAGTATGGTTTTCATATCACGCTCTCTCTCTCTCGACCAGTGGTCTCCAAACTTTTTACACCCAAGATCACTTTTTAAATCTCAGAACAAGCAAAGATCTACCGCCCCGTCCTTCCCCCAAGACCCCATCCCTTCCTTGAAGCCCCGCCCTCTCTATTCTCCTCCTCTTCATCACTTGCTATCCCCAGCCCTTATACACTCTACACTGCCACTTTTTTTTACAATTCTTATGTAGGAAGAGGTTTTTCCAACATTTGGCCTGTCTAGACTGGACCAAATGTTAGAAAAACCCCTACTTTTGGAATCCCTCTTATTCATCGTGGAATGAGGAATATAGGAGTTACCGAAAGAGCATGTTTGCACTTCCACTAAAAAAAGCAGAAGAACAAATGCATCCCTGGATGCAGAAGAGTTTTTCCAAGATATCTCTGGAATCCTGGAAAAACTCCTGCAGTCTAGCCGTACCGTCACTGGGTTGAGACAGGATGTGTGGGCTCTAGGGTGGGAATGAGGGATTTGGGTGTGGGAAGGGGTGAGAGGTGCAAGCTCTGGGAGGAAATTTGGATGCAGGAGGAGGTGGAGAAGGGGATGCTGGCTTGGGGAAGGGGCTCCAGGCTGGGGAGTGTTTGGGTCAGATGGAGGGTTGTGGTACTAGGCAAGCCACAGGCTTGTGGTTGTGAGGGTGCAGGAATTTGGGTTGGGGTATGTGAGGGGCTCAGGGCAGGGGGGTCCAGTGTATGATAGGCTCAGATCTAGGGTCTGTGGGGGTGCGGGAGTATTATAATGCTGCGGCCAGATGGGGGCTTGGCCCCAATTGGGGGTTTGTTGGCCAGGCTTCATTTTTAAATAAAATACTATGTCAAAAACCAAAAGTTTCTGCATTGTCTTTATTTATGAGAAGGGCAGGGAACCTGTTTTGAGTCAGGGGGTCACTGACCCACAGAAAAGTCAGTTGGGGCCACACAAGGGAGATGCAAAAAAAAAAACCACCCCATCCTCCAAAAAAACCCCTAAGCTTCACTAATGTGGCCCCAACTGTGATGGTGGGAGCAGGGGACATGGTACTGGGGAAGGGTGCTAGTGGGTGCTGGGGTAGGGGACAGCGTGCTCAGGTAGGGGCAGGGTTCTGCAGCAAGGCACAGGGGAAAGGAGACAGGGTGCCGGGGAGGAGGGGACAGGGCTCTGCAGCAGGGGACAGGGTACCAGTGGGAGCAGGGGACAGGGTGCTGGGGTGGGAGCAGGGTTCTGCAGCAGGGGACAGGGTGCCAGTGGGGAACAGGAGAGAGGGGACAGGGTGCTGGGGTGGAGGGGACAGGGTTCTGCAGCAGGGGACAGGGTGCCAGTGGGGGCAGGGAGTTCACTGCACCAGCCTCCTCCCAGGAATCCCCCCCCTCCCCACAGAGGAGGGAAGCCCCCGCGCACGCTTCCTCTGGGCCCAACTCCCCCTTCCTCGGCGCAGGGAATCCCCTGTGCGCACCCCCTCTGGGGCTAACTCCCCCTCCTGCGGAGCAGGGAAGTGCCCGCATGTGCCTCCTCCGGGGCCAACTCCCCTTCCTGCAGAGGAGGGAAGCCCCCCCCCCACAAGTTCCCGATATGCCACAGACCTGAGGGAGGGGAGCAGCCAGCACACTTCCGGAATCCCTGGAAGTGGCGCGCAGCTGCAGGACTTCCTGCGGGGTGGATGGAAGCCGGCACTACCTCCATTTTTGCTGGAGGTAGGTAGTGGGGAGGTAGGGTGGGGGGAAGTGGGGAGGCCCCTGAACGCCTCGCAATCGGCTGGTCGAGCCCTCGCGATTGACCAGTCGATCGCGATCGACCGGTTGGTGACCATGGCTCTGGACTATTTGTGTGGCACAGTACTTCCTCCCCCTTTGACAACCTCTATGTCCCAAGTGGTGCATTCATAGAATCATAGAATACTAGGACCGGAAGGGACCTCGAGAGGTCATCGAGTCCAGTCCCCTGCCCTCATGGCAGGACCAAATACTGTCTAGACCATCCCTGATAGACATTTATCTAACCTACTATTAAATATCTCCAGAGATGGGGATTCCACAACCTCCCTGGGCAATTTATTCCAGTGTTTGACTACCCTGACAGTTAGGAACTTTTCCTAATGTCCAACCTAAACCTCCCTTGCTGCAGTTTAAGCCCATTGCTTCTTGTTCTATCCTCAGAGGCCAAGATGAACAAGTTTTCTCCCTCCTCCTTATGACACCCTTTTAGATATCTGAAAACTGCTATCATGTCCCCCCTCAATCTTCTCTTTTCTAAACTAAACAAACCCAATTCCTTCAGCCTTCCCTCATAGGTCATGTTCTCTAGACCTTTAATCATTCTTGTTGCTCTTCTCTGGATCCTCTCCAATTTTTCCACATCTTTCTTGAAATGCGGTGCCCAGAACTGGACACAATATTCCAATTGAGGCCTAACCAGCGCAGAGTAGAGCGGAAGAATGACTTCTCGTGTCTTGCTCACAACACACCTGTTAATACATCCCAGAATCATGTTTGCTTTCTTTGCAACAGCATCACACTGCTGACTCATATTTAACTTGTGGTCCACTATAACCCCTAGATCCCTTTCTGCCGTACTCCTTCCCAGACTGTCGCTTCCCATTCTGTATGTGTGAAACTGATTGTTCCTTCCTAAGTGGAGCACTTTGCATTTGTCTTTATTAAACTTCATCATATTTATCTCAGACCATTTCTCCAATTTGTCCAGGTCATTTTGAATTATGACCCTATCCTCCAGATTAGTCGCAACCCTCTCCCAGCTTGGTATCATCTGCAAACTTAATAAGCGTATTTCTATACCAATATCTAAATCGTTGATGAAGATATTGAACAGAGCCGGTCCCAAAATAGAACCCTGCGGAACCCCACTTGTTATGCCTTTCCAGCAGGATTGTGAACCATTAATAACTACTCTCTGAGTACGGTTATCCAGCCAGTTATGCACCCACCTTATAGTAGCCCCATCTAAGTTGTATTTACCTAGTTTATTGATAAGAATATCATGCGAGACCGTATCAAACGCCTTACTAAAGTCTAGGTATACCACATCCACCGCTTCTCCCTTATCCACAAGACTCGTTATCCTATTAAAGAAAGCTATCAGATTGGTTTGACATGATTTGTTCTTTACAAATCCATGCTGGCTGTTCCCTATCACCTTGCCACTTTCCAAGTGTTTACAGATGATTTCCTTAATTACTTGCTCCATTATCTTCCCTGGCACAGAAGTTAAACTAACTGGTCTGTAGTTTCCTGGGTTGTTCTTATTTCCCTTTTTATAGATGGGCACTATATTTGCCCTTTTCCAGTCCTCTGGAATCTCTCCTGTCTCCCACGATTTTCCAAAGATGATAGCTAGAGGCTCAGATGCCTCCTCTATCAGCTCCTTGAGTATTCTAGGATGCATTTCATCAGGCCCTGGTGACTTGCAGGCATCTAACTTTTCTAGGTGATTTTTAACTTGTTCTTTTTTTATTTTACCTTCTAAAATTACCCCCTTTCCACTAGCATTCACTATGTTAGGCATTCCTACAGACTTCTCGGTAAAGACCGAAACAAAGAAGTCATTGAGCATCTCTGCCATTTCCAAGTTTCCTGTTACTGTTTCTCCCTCCTTACTGACCAGTGGGCCTACCCTCTCCTTGGTCTTCCTCTTGCTTCTAATGTATTTATAAAACGTCTTCTTGTTTCTCTTTATTCCCGTAGCTAGTTTGAGCTCATTCTGTGCCTTTGCCTTTCTAATCTTGCCCCTGCATTCCTGGGCTGTTTGCTTATATTCATCCTTTATAATTTGTCCTACTTTCCATTTTTTATATGACTCCTTTTTTATTTTATTTTTATTCAACAATAGGTTTCTCTCTCTCATCAGTGAGGCATGTGTAGGCCATATCAAACACTCCTTGGAGGCTCTGGGAAGGAAGGTGTTCCCAAAGGAGAGACTTTCCCCTTCCCCTGCTGAGGTATTCCTCACTCCTTCCCTGAGGCGTTACATTAGCAGGCTCCCATGCATTTACAGACAACCAGGGACTTCTACCTCCCTGACTCAAATCAAGTGCCAATTCAGCATCTGACACCAGTGTGTTTTGGATCCATGGGGTCTCCACTGACACCCCAGTTTCTGCTTCCATGAGGCTAATGGTAGAGTCACTCCCCGCTGTGAGTCTAGACTCCCCGCTCCTCCTTGAAGCCTGACTGGCAGGTGCACTGCTTGGGTTTACAAATGCATACCCAGCATCCATCTCCCAGCACCCCCTGTCAAAGATGGAGGACCCATCTTGTCCCCCCCCCTCCTCTGGGCCATCTGCCACCTGTCCAGGTATAGGCACACAGCTCCCAGACATGACAGACCCTTCTTTGGGAAGCCCTGCAGTCTTCCCTGTTTCCTCAAGGGGTAGACCCTCAGGCCCCTGGATTCCTCAGCTCCCACAGTAGCCTTTTGATCTCCAGCCTCTGCCTGAAGGCTTTGCACCAAGGCATACACCTCTGTGCCTCCTGGGGTTGGACCTATCCCCTGCTGTTCCCATGCCCCTCCTGGACATACCACAGCTTGGACAGATCCATTGACACTAAGCAATGACTCAGGGTCAGAACCAACCTCCTCCGCTCCTCTCCCTGCCTGCAAATTGTCCAGCTCAGCTGGAGGAGAATGACAGAGACTCCCTCTTGTCCCCTCCCCAGCCCCTGTGGCATTTCCCTTCCCCTCTAGGAGTTCAGCACAAGATTTCTTACCACTGCTAACAATCCCAGGGATGGACTCAGCCACATTACATTTATTTCCCTGAATAAATGGCGCAAAGTTCTCCGCCAGTACAGCCAGTTTGTGCATCCTCACTCTTTCCCTCTTCTCTCGAGCAGCTCTTCAAGCTCTTCCTTCTCTGTCCATTTCAAGTCATACTAGTTTTAGGGTTTCCTCATAGGCAGCTTGGGTTTTTATGGCTTCTATCTCACACCGCTTTAACTCCACTAGTCTCTTGTGTTCCGCCTCCTTGGCTGCTTACCGGATTCTGTAGAGATCCCATTCCTTCTGCACCTCACTCTTACTCATTTTCCTGACTATATGTCTCTTACCTGAAATAAGCAAACAAAAAATAACAAACCAGTAACCCCTTTGTCTGCCTTCCAAAAGCCACACTCAGAACACACGTAAAATTGCTACTAGCAACCAGAGCAACTAGCTGTGCACATTTACCCTGCTCCCTGTGCCACTGTGATGGGATGTGGTCACAGAGGACCCCTTGGGGGTGACTCCGGGGGCATTGACATGGCCCTGCCACTTGCCTTCCTGCTCTCTGGGGCTCCTCACCACCTGGTCCTGTTGGGCCAGCTCCACTGGTCTTCCCCAGGCAAGGCCCAGAGCTGAGGTCTCTGCTCCCACCGAGAAGCAGTACAGACACTGAACCTCTTCAGGTCCAAGGAGAGTGCAGTTTAGGGCCTTCCCAGGGTACCACTCCCCATATGGGATCAGACCCCAAAGAATTAGGTAAGCCATCTTTAACAATGAAAGGGGGAATGTACACACTCATTGAACCCTCCCCCCCCGGTAACAATTATTTACACTGGGTTTGATAGAAAATAAAAATGAATTTTATTAAGTGGAAGCAGTAGGATTTAAGTAGTAATAAGTGAGAACAGGCAGAGCAAAGTAGGTTACAAATCAAAAGAAACAAAAACGCTTGGCTAATTCTACACTGAAACCTCAGTACAAACTTTTCAAACTCACCCTAAAACCTCTTTTCCAGCTGCCCCTCCAAACCAGGGCTGTCTCCCCCACCCTGGGGTCTTTGGCTCCTTTCCTTCAGGTGCAGCCCAGCCAAAAGAGCAAGACCTCTGTTTTCCTATCCTTTTGGTTAAAGAATTGAGGCCACTCCCTACCAACCCCTGCTCAGACTTAAGGACCAGAGAGATAGTTTAACAGTTGCTCATCAAGACTTTGAAGGTAACACCCCCCATGTCTCCCATTCACATATTTGAAACCCACAAAGTATTCCCCCCTCTATAAATCTAATTTTACACCCAAAAATGATACATACATCAAAGTAAGATAAACAGAACCAGCAGATCGTGACATGAAGATTTGAGGGTTACAGGAAACAATTTGCTCAAAGCACCTTTGAGTTACCTAAATTCATGATCATAAGTCAATTTCATAAAGCATGGGGAGGGAGGTCCATCACAACATGATTAATAGTAATGACTGATTTTATTTTGGTGCATCTTCATAGTAACCAATGGTGTTGTATTGGTGTAAACTGGAGTACTGTATTAGTGAACATGGCCGGTAGTCTGCAGAAATTTACACAGGTTCCCCTTCTGAACCATGGAACTCCCCTTCTCCCCCAACCACCAGCCAAGGGGATTTCAGGGTAGTTGCAGCTGGGGGAGCACCTGAATGAATGGTGTTGTACTGGAACCTCTGGCAGCAATGGGGCAGGACCACAACAAGATAACCTTTTGTCTATAGATTTCTGATTTAGGAGGCAGAACTCACACTTCACCCTTTTAGTAGAATTGCAGGGAAACTTTTCCAGCTGAACTGTGACTTTACATTCACATGGAAATACTTGCTTAGGGAAACATGGGGCCCAAAGAGTTTGGAAGGAATGTTTTTGGATGTTAGTGACTTCTAAAAACAAGACTTTCTGATGCAAGTATCCAATCAATCTTATTAAACCCTTACTAGTACACCTATTTCACACATCCATTTATACATTATAGGTCCAATTTTTTCCATGGTTACATGGGTGCAATTCCCTCTGAAGTCAGTAGGAACTTCATATGTGTATGTAAAAGCTGAATCAGCCCCTTGTACATGAAATATTTGTGAATGACTGTTTAGAAGAAACAACCACTTTCCTGGCAAACATTTAGAGATTTTAGTCAGTGACCTTCAAAGTGTGGTTAACAGAAGGTTATAAAACAATACAAGCTTTCTGACAGTGGGCTTGCAAAAATTGTATTCACACAGGAAACTTCCATTCAAGCCAAATGTAGTTTTGGACCTTTTATTAATATTTAGATTGCTAAAAAAGAGCATACGCTGCAAGGTTCTTGTGTTGTTCAGAACATAATCAAGGCCAGTGGGTGATTAGGATTCCAGCATATACAATATGCACATTATGTAGGTCATCAATCTGATACTCCAATAGCTAATTAAAATAACATAACAAACAGTCTGGCAGCACTTTAAAGACTAACAAAGCATGTAGATCAGTGGTTCTTAACCTGGGGGTGCACGCACCCACTGGGGGTGCAAGATGCCCTTTCTGGGGGTGCGAGATATGCCAGATTTTTATGATATATCTTAGGTTTAAAGAACTGACCTACTTCAACGATTTTTAATAAGGGGGTGCAAGAACATATTTTGAGAACCAAAGGGGTGCAGGCTGCAGTAAGGTTAAGAACCACTGATATATATTTGGTATCATGAGCGTTCGTGGTCACAGCCCACTTCTTCAGATGACTGGAAGTGGGCTGTGCCCACGAAAGCTCATGATATCTACTTTTTTTGTTATTTAAAGTGCTACCAGACTATTTGTTGTTTTTTAAGTTTTTCCTTTTACAGATTAACTTTACCCCTCTGAAACTTTAAAATAACATAGTTTAATTACTGGACACAATTTTGCAACCTGGATGCCTAAAAGTGGTCCCCTACATTTTTGATTATCCACCTAAATGGAAATGGCCTGCTTCTCTGAAAACTTTGGCATTCACACTGACATGTGATCTGCAGATGTCAGAGCATCTGAAAATCAGGGCACTACTATTTAAGTGCCTAAAAATGGATTTAGGAGTCTATTTTTAAGCATTCATGCCTAAATATTCTGGCAGTTGGGGTCATTCTCCCATAGAATGCTTTTGGCAAAATTAATAAAAGACCACAAACATTGTTTGTCATCTATACAGTCTTCATAATTTTTTTTGCAAGTTCTACCTGGCTTTTTTTTTTTCTTGAGAGGTAAGGGGTTTTTCTTTAAAAAAATTATTTTAACTTCAGTTGAAAAGTAAGATTAAATATAACCACTACTCCAAACTGGGGAAAGGTTCTAGTTCTATCCTGAAGGGTTTGTTCTGTCTGTTTTTCACACTGAGACAGAGTTCTTTCTTTCAAACTGGAAAAAGGGGGAAGGATTCCACAATTGCCATTTATCACTTAATTCAATATGTAACACTTTTATATAGCAGATGAAATGTTTGCCATGATTTTCTCTATACCGTTATTATCATCCTTGCTTCTAATTAACAATATCCAAATCAGGCCTTTTCTGGGAAATATTAGGAGTACTTTAGATGGCTATGTTTAACCATGGCTAAAGCTGTGAACTTCTTATCTTCCTTTGATGTTTTAGGAGTTGATTACTGGGATAGCTGCCTGCAGTTGTGAACAGTGTATTTAATTGTTGGTTATTCCTGAGTTCTTGGAATGTGCATGCCTTTGATTCGCCCTAAAACTTCATTTTAGACATGGCTTTGAGTCCTGTTATAAACCAAAACCTAAACGTGCTTTAGAAAAAAGCCCTGACTTTAGTTGCGTTTAAATTTCAGAAGATGGCGTTGAAGATTAGCAATTAATATACTAAACACAGTATGTATCCTATGCATAAATAGTCGAAAAAGTCAGTGTGCGTTGATTGTTTTCAATGTGCTGTTTAAGAACAGAGGATGTGGATTTGTATTACAAATATTAAAACGGATTGGGGCAATAGGAGAGCTGCTGCATGAAATGTGTATGAAACCTGAAAGCTCCTAGACGACTTGTTGCTCTGCTCGTTCAAACCTCGATCTTCCTCCTGCCCACCTTCGTTTAGGAGAGTCGGATTTTTTTAAAACAAATATATTAACAAGTCATTTACAACCAGCGCTGTGTTTGCATACCGTGAGGTCCGTCGCCGCGCGGTTTAAAAGGGACCTTGCTCGGAGAGATTTGGTTTGCTCAGTTGAAAAATTTCGATCTACTTGATCATTCCTGTTTGCACACATGCCGTTCTGACGCTATGGACGGTGTGTGCATGCTCGGTACATGAAAGCATAGACTGCCCCATGCCATCTGTTCTTTTAGCATTAAAAATGTATCCGGTTCAGAATCTGATTAACTGACGTTTGCTCCATCGGGGTGAGATCGGAACCTCGGAAGAGTAACCACACAATATATACAGCTTAGCGCTGTTCTGAAATCCACGTGGCTTTATCAGAGGGCTTCGCTCAGAAGTGCTGTGCCTCAGAACTGAATCGCAACAATATCTGACGTTCCAGACTCCCATCCCCACCCCACTTCAGTCTGTTTCACAACTCGCAGGTGTCTTCTGGTACCAATGACTTGGGGGCTGAGGCAGCTTATTCTCTGTATACATCATTTGGCTCTGAATATACTTTACAAAAAATCCTCAGTGACAGGGCGTAGGGTGAGCCTGCTTATGCGTTTAGGAAGGGGCGCTTGTCCTGACTAGTCCACGTGTGGCAGCTTATTATGGAATGCCAGCCAATGTGCATTTCGCTTCCCGTCTCTCGGTGACAGCTGTTGCTTCGAGGGCACTGAGACGCAAGAATCTCTCGCAAGAACTTTTTTGGCAGCAAACTAAGGAGCCTTCCACCACCATCAGACATTTTCTTGTAGATTTTGCTACACGGATCGTTTACAGTAAAATAAAGCTTGCAGTAAAACAGGTGATCGGGCAGGGATTTCCCGCTCTATTTATACATGTATGTGTATGTGTATAAAAACTACAAGTCTCTGTACTTTTCTCCACGTGTCACTGCGCCGCTTCAGCGCAGCCCCCGCTCTGAGTCTATATGCCTCGGCCAACCTCTGTAAAACTCCGCCCTCAACCCCCTTCCCCATCTCTGACAGCTCTTCAGTCCTATAAGTTCCTGCTTTCGCTCCGTTGGTTTGTTTCATATCTTTTTTAACCATTTGAGAAAACAGGCTGCCTCCTGCACTGAGCGGCTGGGTGAAAGAGGTAAGAGACCGATCCTCCACAATGCTGGCGGTAAAGAAAAAGATCGGAGGGGTGGGAGGGGAAATTAGGCACTCCTTTGGTTATTAAAGCAAGTAGGGATTTGACCCTGTTCTTTTAGGAGTGTAATTAGTGGCTGCAAATTGAATGAGCGTTATCTGCCAAATTCTTCCCCTCGTTTTGTTTGACACAGAAGCTTTCTCTCAAGAGAAAACTCTTTCAACCCATCTGCTCACTCCTGCTTGGGATAAGTTAGAGAAATAGACATAACTTTGGATAGGCTATAGAGCCTGCTAGAGGCTGTATTCAAGTAACATCATGGACATTTAGTGATAATGTTGCAAAAAGTTGCATAAAGGCAACAGGTCAGACTGGGTGGGAAAGGGATTTGCTGTTGAATGTCTTGTTTTTAAACATAGCTTGGCTGACGTGAATGATCCTACATTTGTTTTTGGGAGTAGGGGATTGACTGGATGTGTCTTCTTTGCTTAGTTCTAATTTCTGTGATTCTATGAGAGCAAGGGTTACTGTAGCACTGGTAATTAAGCGCATTTGCATATACATTGATTTCTGGACCTTAAATCTCTCTCTTTCAATATATATATATATTTCATTCCTTAAGTTAATGTAACCCTGTCTCTGGCTAGGGTCAGGCATTTCGATGTCCGACCCCTACCCTCCTTATCTGCTTTCCAGCAGCAGCCCATGATTCTGGTGAGACCCGTATTTTCTGACTACATTATCACTTTGGAAAGGGAGAAATTGAAAGTTGGGGGTGGATTCCATTGTTACATGTTCCCTGTCGTTTCTTTTTCATTGCCGGCTTTTTACCATGATCGCTAGTAATGGCCAAACGATGCCAGCCGGTCCGATCTGGGTTCAAACCTCCCAGCCGCCGGGAATGCTGGCTCTGTAGTACACCTGCCAAGGGCCCGCTCGCATCGCAGGCCGTGGCCGAGTTCAGCGGGAGTCCTGCTCCCTCTTCCTCCGCCCCAGGGGAACCAATTCGCCCTTTTCCTAAATGTTACCGTGCGGCGTTTGCTACGCGGCCGCTGGCGGGGAGGTGGCTGAGGACCCTCGCCCAGCGCTGCCCAGTGCTCTGAGCTCAGGATGCTCTTTCCCGCTCTCTGTCCTGGGCTCGGTAGGTCAGACCCGCCCACTCCCCCAGCAGCTGCGTGGAAATGATGTTCACCAGAACAGTGTAGGACTGGAAAAGCCCCAGGCTGGGCCCGCAGCGCTGACTGTGTGGGCGCAAGGCCCGCCGCTTGGCCGCGGGAGTCACAGCTGCGAAGCTAGGGAGCACCACACACACTTCCACGTACAGCCCGGCTCTGTGGGCGTGGTGGTTGTGTCAAAAAGCACACCCGTCCCGTCCCCCTGCCTGCGCGCAGCGCGTGCGAGTGTCCTGACGGGAGGTAGGCTCTGGCCGGGCTAGCTGCGAGGCTAGCTAGTTCGGCGTCTGTGTCTGGGTGCTTGCGTTTGTGTCTCGGCCGGTCACTGCACACGTTTGGATGAGGCACAGCCTCGCCTCTGCTCGCTCTGCAGCCATTCCTAGGCGTAGGCAGCGTACTGCTCTAGCCTTGCATCGCGAGGGCTTATTATCGAGACCCCTCCAGGCACGGCTTTGAGAAGCATCTTCTTGTGTGGGGCTTGTGAATTCGCACCACTTTGTGTGTGTGTGTGTGTGTGTGTGTGTGTGTACGCACATATATATGTAGTCTTAGAGCTCATACGCGCTATTTATAGCTATTTGTGGTTGAGGTTTTCAAAGCAGTGTCCGGGGGTTAGTATTTACATACGAACACAGGTGTATATACATGAACGCATGCCCAGCTAGACTCTCAGTCTCTGTTTCATAAACACACACACACACACACACACACACACAGAGGCTACAAGCATACACATACATACACACACACAGTGGCTACAAGCACATATACACACACACACACACAGTGGCTAGAGGCGCACGTGCATTGCCCCCGTTCGCGAACCTCTCCCCATGTCCCCACACATGCCCGTGCCTGGCGGGAGCAGTAGACCCAATGGCAGGGCCTGCCCGCTCCTCCGGCCGGGCCCCCTTGCGGCTGCCGTGCACTGAGGAGGAGGAACCTTCCCTTTCCCGGGCCAGGCTCCCGCCCCGTCCCAAAGCGAAGCCGCCCGGGCCAGGCCGCCGCCGCGGGGCCATGGGGGGGTCTCCGCGGGGTGGCGGCCCTGCCAGCTCCGGCGCGGGGTTTGTCCAAGCGACTGACAGGGGGCGTCTCTCTCCTCCCTTTCCTCTCCGCAAGTTGGAGCCCGGGCGTGTGCAGCGAGCGGCGGGCGCGGGGGCATGAACCTGGAGGGCAGCGAGTGCGGGATGAGCTCGGTGAGCTGCGGCAACGGGAAGCTCCGCCAGTGGCTGATTGACCAGATCGACAGCGGCAAGTACCCGGGCCTGGTGTGGGAGAACGAGGAGAAGAGCATCTTCCGCATCCCCTGGAAGCACGCCGGCAAGCAGGACTACAACCGCGAGGAGGATGCCGCCCTCTTCAAGGTAGGGCGGCCAAGGGCCACTCGCAGTCCTGCAGCCCCTTCGCTCTCCTCTCGCCTCCTTCCCCCCTCGGTAGTTTCTATGGGCTGGGCGAGCAGCGCCAGCCAGCTCCAGCCAGGGTCAAGCAATCGCAAGCCCCAGTCAGGACGCGGCGCAATACAACAGCCCGAGCTGCGCCCCTGGCGGGTAGGGGGTCTGCTCTCCCTCTCCGAGCTCCTTTCAGCCAGGACCCACTGCAGCCCCAGCCCAAGGGGAGTTTTGCCCTTGACTTCAGCGGAAGTTGGTTTGAGGGCGCGCTACCATGTCTTTCTTTTTCAAACGCGTTGCTTGCTGCCCCCAGCAAGTCTGTGTAGTTTCTCCCAGAATGAATGCAGTTAATTGCTTTCCACAGCAAGCGAGCTCGGGTTTGGTTTTTGGTTTTGTTTTTAACTACAGAGTTCCCAGGTTCCACATGGAACACTTCCCCTCTTTCCTTCTCCAATTATAATGCTAAACATTTGTTAGAGAACATTTATTTCTGCATCCTCCTTGTCATTTTTCTTCTTTCTCTTACTATTTTATCTGACTGGTTTTTATTTCTTTACCAAGGGACCACCTCACACATACTTTAGCATAAACCCATAAGGAATAAATTCTCTCTCACACACTCAAGTGCAATTTCAGGTTTTGTGATTACCTATCAATTGTGATTGTGATTTTTTTTGATTATTTGATATGTTTTCAGGCTTGGGCTCTGTTTAAAGGAAAGTTCAGAGAGGGCATTGATAAACCAGATCCCCCAACTTGGAAGACAAGGCTCCGCTGTGCTTTGAATAAGAGCAATGACTTTGAAGAACTGGTTGAGAGAAGCCAGCTGGATATTTCTGATCCATATAAAGTATACCGAATAGTGCCAGAAGGAGCTAAAAAAGGTAGGCCAGCTCAGATTTTTATATACAGTACATTTATAGTCTCATTTTCCAATGTGCAAAAACCAAAGAGATGACCAATGTGCTGTCACTTGGGTCATGTATAACCATTCAATCGCTCACGTAAGAGCGTAGAGCAATCTATACGATAACAAGATGTGGAATACCCACGTACAGCTTATTTGGATAAATTTCCCTTTGATTTACATTGGAAGTTTTGCTGAAAAAGAATTGCAGGAACCTGAATGGTAGCATTTGAAAAAATATCCTTTTGCTGGAGATATAGGCAGTAAGTAAATTATTGGAGGGTTTAATCTTGGGTGTACATCCTTTATTTCAATTTTAAATACAGTGATACCTGTTTTAAGCAACCACTCAAGAGACAGGCAAAAGTAAGTTTGTTTAATGGAAGTGGACTTCAAATAAAGGGGGAGCAGATCTGAATTCCTTATGAGACAGATTGTACTTAACTCCTCCAGGAGTGAGGAAGGTTAGAGGAGTGCATTAACCTCCCTTACCTTCTTTGTCTCTGCATAGCAGTCAAGTACAGTCAGGGTACGTCTATACAGCAGCATTATTTTAGGGTAGCTGATGTTATTCCTAAATAACATAAGCGGTGAGGAGTCCTGTGGCACCTTATAGACTAACTGAAGTGTTGGAGCATAAGCTTTCGTGGGCAAAGACCCACCGTCAGATGCATGCATCTGACGAGTGAGTCTTTGCCAAGCATGCTCCAACACTTCAGTTAGTCTATTTGCAGATTCAGACTAACACGGCTACCCCTCTGCTAAATAACATAGTGCTTGTCTACACTACAAGCCTTTATTTCAAAATAATGTCGAGCTGGAGGACTTCTTACTCTGACTCCTATAACCCTCATTTTACAAGGAGAAGGGAAGCTGAAGGAAGTGTTCTTCCTTCGACTTCCTTCTGTGTAGACAGCGCCAAAAGCCGAATTAAGTTATTTAGACTTAAGCTACGCAATTGACATAACCGAAGTCGCGTATCTTAATTCGACTTTAGCCCTGTTGTGTAGACGTACCCTCACAGTCCTGGCCCTGTGCCCCTACTTTCTCAGACTTGCAAGACAACCCAAAAAGGGCACAAAGCAAGCAAGGCCACCACTCAGCCTTCCTATACACTGGCCATAAGAGCTGAACGGGCATATAAAGGAAATATGCTGCGTAGGCCTGCGTCAATAAAGCACATGCAAGCCCCTTGTTTGGGGATGGTGTAGGATGGCCCCTTAAAAGAGGAAATTGCTTATTAAGGACCGTCTCTTGCACAGGTTTCTCTGCAGCAGATCATTTTCAAGTTCAGGTTCATGTAAGATACAGTTATTAACTTTGTTTTCATCCTTATCATATACTTAGGGGCAAAGCAACTCAGCCTAGAGGATCAACAGATAATGATGAACCATCCGTACACAATGACTTCTCCTTATACTTCACTACAGGCTCAGGTACAGCATCAGCCATGTGTTATCTTTTAGCTTGTTTGTGAGGTGCCGATTGAGCTCATTTTTGCAAGATTATACCATATTATACTACAAGCCTTTCTATTCTGATCTACCACCATTTAGTTCTGCTTGGAAAAATACTTTTTTTGATAAGAAACTGAGAGATCTGGAAGCAATGTTTTCATCATGTGAAACCGCAGAGCAGCTGATCCATCTGGGATTTTTTAAAATGTGAATTACAGCTCTGTTTTGTTAGGGTTTTTTTTGTTTTGTTTTTCTTTGTAAAATGGATGTATATTACCTTAGTACTTTTGGTGCTAGAAATTGAACATATGATGAAACATTGATATTCTATAACATTTTGCCACAGTGCTCCATTGCCTGTTGTAATTTTGGTCATGTTTATAGTTTACACCAGTGGTGACCTGCAGCTTTTTTGAAAGCCTCCTTCTGATGGCAAAATATCATCCACGTGGTCTGCATGATACTTTGATCCTCAAGAGTTATGGGAGAAAAAATAACAAAAGGTCTCATGCAAATGCTAGGGAAACTTTTATTAATATGGGAGATTATGTGAGTGACAGCATCAGTTCCGATTACAGCCAAATAAAATAATGTCTCATTAAACTCAACAGGTGTCAAACTACATGGTACCTCATGAACGTAACTGGAGAGATTTTGCCCCAGAACAGCCACACCCTGACATCCCTTACCAATGCCCAAGTGTTCCTTTTGCAGCTCGCAGTCACCATTGGCAAGGTCCTGGTTGTGAAAATGGTAAGAACATCTCCCTTGAGGTCAATTGCTCGCTAATCTAAAGAGACAATAATGTAATCACCATAAAAGGATCACAGATGTCATATTTATTATTCAGAGCTTCATGGCACTCATATTGTTGGGTTGATTTTCAGAAGTTCAGAACAGCCTTCAATGACAGCTGCAGGTGATCAGCACCTCCGAATATCATCTATATTGACACTTATTGTTATTTTATTTTATTCTTTTACTTATATTCTGAGCACCTGAAAAACATGAAGTAGGGAAATCTTTACGTTATGTGGGAATTGAGGTACACAGTGACTTGTTCCTTGGTGACAGAGGAGGCCTGTAGAAGAGCTGGAAATTGAGACTGGATTTCCTAAGTTAATGGGCTAGTGCCATATTCCTTTCTATTATAACCACCCATTTTTCTGTGTATGGCTGCAGGATCAGCCCTCAAGGGATTTACACTCATTTCAGTAGGCAGGGATTTGCTCCATAAATACAGCTCCTCATACATGCTAGAATGGTCAATCCTCAGTCTTAAATGTAACATTACAGCTGTTATTTAAAACATCACTGCTCCAAGGCAACATTTTCCACCATTGGGTTTTTCCATGGGTTGTTTAGGGTCCGATACTGTGTTTCTTGAGGTCAGTGGGCATTCTGGAGATACAAGAAATTCAGGGCCTTCTATTTCTGTGGATTAAAAGAAAATGAGTAAACCTCCAACTCAACAAAGCATTTAAACCTGTCCTTAAAAGCTCAATGGGATATGTGCATACACTTAAAGTTAAGCACATGTGCAAGTGTTTTCCTGTATAGGGATGGATGTAAAAAATTCTCAAGAGTTTTCCTGTCTCAGGGTCTAATTACAGCATTGCCTCAGAGAATTGGACAACAGTGGATTACTCACTGGATTCTCTTGTTTGTCAACAGTCACTCAAGTATGCCATTGGCATAGGCTAAAAAGCAAGCTAGCTTTGAGAAGAGACAAATCTGTTTATCGTCCCTGCATCATAAGTATAGTGCTTAACCCAGCCCTGATCTGAAGCCCTTTAAAGTCAACCCAAAGATACTGTTGACTTCAAGAGACTTTGGATCAAGTGTCATCACATTTCAGTTTGCCTCAATTTTATCTCACTCACAGGAAGGGATAGCTTGTGAAAGGACTAATGTTGACTGTGGTATGAAAGCTCTAATACTCTAATGCAGGAGTATCTCTTTTACCCACAATTCCCTTCTTTCTGTTACCCAATTGGAGACATAACTACTTTGAATATTTGGACTGTCTTTGATAAAACTCTTTAAGACCTGTGAGACTGAATGGATTATTTTTCATCAGCCTCCAAGAACATCATTATATGGTTAAAATGCAGATTATGTTTATAAAAATATGCACTGATATGGTTAGTTAAAAACAGTAAAGAAAAGAAAAGATTCTAGATAACATCTTGAATGGATAAAATGTTTTGGTCAAGGGGAAAAAAATTATAGAGACGGAACTCGAAATTCCCACATGCATGGCTGTGAACTCTAACTTTGCTTTTGGGTTTTAGGTAGCTAGATATTATTTGACTTTTGTTTGTGAAAACAGGTTGTCAGGTGACTGGAACCTTTTATGCTTGTGCACCATCTGAGTCACAGACTCCTGGGATCCCAATAGAGCCAAGCATAAGGTCTGGTGAAGCTCTTGCACTATCAGGTAAGTCTATAACACCGGGCTTTCATGGTGAATGATCTAAGGGGCTCTCCTTGTAACTTTCCAAGTAAATGTTTACTCTCTGTTGTAGTGGCTTCCTTGTGAGTGAAAGTAACATTTCCCTACCAAGTGACTTCTGTGCATACACACTTCACAACATTTTTAAACACTGCAGAACTTGAAGTACTTGAGTAGTCCTTACTGAGATGTGTAATTCAGATTGAGATCATTGGGACCATTCATGTGCTTAAAGTTACACATGCTTAAGTACTTTGCTCTTTCAAGGCTTTAGTAAATTCTTGGCTGCTGCTCTGTGAGATAGGACAAGGGAAGCAGATTCTTACCACACAGCCATATTGCTTTTAGATTCAGAGGTTTAGATGATTTTTTGTTATTTTTTTGTTCAAGATTTTGTCCTATCGATACTTTTATTTCTTTTCTGTTGACTACATCAGGATATGCAGCATTTATTAATCTTTAATAAAATGTAGCCGCCTGGTACAGTGGTGATGGCCTAGTCACTCTCTTGTGTTGAGTGACCACTTTACATTCATGCCTAAGATTTCATGTATACTTTTGTCTGCATTTCATCCAAAGACCATTTTACAAGGCAACTGATTGCATTTTGCAAGTCTTGTGGATAGTTGCTTGACATGGTCATGTACAGCATTTTGAGAGAAGCATAGCCATTTTCTGATGCATCTAAGGGTATGTCTACACTACAATGTTGTTTCGAAATATCTAATTTCAAAATAGTTATTTTGAAATATCTTATTTCGAAATAACGCGTCTACACACAAAATGCATTTCGAAATAGCGCGTCCACACTGATTGGACTCTGAATCACATTTAAGGCCAGCCGGAACTGGTTCTGGCAGGACATCAGGTCAGAAGTTACTTTGTGGCCAGGGCGGCCAGCAGGGCACCCTGGGAAGGGCTGGAGGCCCCCTATTTCGAAATAAGCATCTACACAGCACTTATTTCGAAATAGCAGTTTCGAAATTGGCGCTATTCCTCGTGGAATGAGATTTACCAATTTCAAAATAAGCCCTCCACTATTTCGAATTAATTTCAAGATAGCAGTTGGCTTGTGTAGATGCTAGGAAAGTTATTTTGAAATAATCGCTGTTATTTCAAAATAACTTTTCTGTGTAGACATACCCTAAGAGAACATGCTGAGACTGAGTATTAATTCCAGTGTAAACTTGTGAAGTGTGAATATTTTTTCCCAGTTAATGAAAATATGCAGCTTGCCAGGCATTGATTTCTAGCATATTTTCTGCTGTCTCCATCATGAGCTAATCAGTTCTCATTCCAATGACCTCTATTTGGTAGAAACTGGTGTTAGAGTTTGTGCTTCCTTAGCCAACATATTTCATTATTTCGGTTCAATCTATATTTTTTCCCTAATACAGTACAGGGCTAAATTCTGAGAGATGCTGAGTATTAGAAATCACAGGTGTATAGTACCTGGCAAGATCTAGCCCATTGGCCTTAATGTATGCGATGTGATATAAAATACTCACAGTAATGAAGAGTATTTTTTTCTAAATATACTTACAGACTGTCGACTGCACATCTGTCTATATTACCGTGAAATACTGGTGAAAGAGACAACGACTTCAAGTCCTGAAGGCTGTAGAATATCTCATGCCCAAAGTTATGAAGTCAGCAGCTTGGATCAAGTTATCTTCCCTTATCCTGAAGATAACGGCCAGAGGAAAAACATAGAAAAACTACTGAGCCATTTGGAACGAGGAGTAATACTCTGGATGGCACCTGATGGGCTTTATGCTAAGAGACTTTGTCAAAGCAGGATCTACTGGGATGGACCTCTGGCATTATGCAGTGACAGGCCAAATAAACTGGAAAGGGAGCAGACGTGCAAACTTTTTGATACTCAGCAATTTTTAGCAGGTAATTCTCAATTTAGGTTACATGTATCTATATAAATGTCACCAAATCACTATCTTGTGGTTCCAAAGGGGCATGATTAAATAGCTCTTTGCACTAAATTACTGTCGTCCACAAAAGGGGTTGGAAGATGCAGGTACTCAGCTATTCTCTGATTATGGCCTTATATATAAGTGTTAGGCAAGCACAGCCTAGGAATAGTTTTTCATTTGTATATTATCATGGTTAGTTCTGCATTTGATACATGTTTGTGGCACCCATTGAAAGTGGTAGGAACCACTTATGCTCACTTGAAGACAAGAAAAGGCCTGTACTATTTAATACTGGGTGGAAGGAGCCCAACAAAATAGTCTTTCTTAAGACTGAATAGCAGATGGGACCACATTCTGATTTTGGATCCTCTGTTGTAAATCTTCAGTAATTCCACAGTCTGCTGTTGATTTACTCCAGACTTACCCTGCTGTGAGTCTGAAATATGACTCTGATTATTTAAACATCAGAAAGTATTATTCCAATTCACCTGCAAAAGTGAATTAAATATTTTAAGGTGCCTACTCAAAATCCCTTCCACCAGTTATTTGTCTTTGGGTAGCAGAATGGAGGGGGAAACAGCCTCACATGGATACTCCTCCTCTGAGAAAGGAGTGGGTGGAGTGTTGACCCCAGTTTCCAAGACACTGGCCAGCACTCTCAGCTTTTACTGGAGAGGTGAGCAATCTGCTCCAGGGAAAGGGATCCCACAGATGACTTCCCCTCCCTTGGAGTAAGAGGAGAACCAGGGCAGCACAATTATATGCTGCCCTTTACTTCCGGCTTGTGGCAGAGCTACAGTAGAGCTCTTAAGTTTTAGAGTGGCCTGCTCTTCCCTCTGTACAGCACACCTTGCTGTATTTCAGGCATATACATTGGTGCAAGTTACTGTTTCACAGAAAAATAATGCAACACTTTAAAAAATGCCCAAAATGAACCACCACTTCTAAAATACTTCATTTTCCAGGCTTTGATGTGTCATCCTAGCAGAATTATCAAGCAGCATATGCATTTAAATACACATCTGAAGAGGATATGAAAATTGACAGTTAAAAAGGGGAATTTGAGCTGAATTTATGGGGTTACAACTTCTGTTGTATGCTAATTATAAGATGTATCATTATGCCTGCAATCATGTGCTGGGGAGTCCCTTTTCCTTTCTCAGATGTCACTTTAAATTTAATCTGGCTCTTCCAAATCATTCACAGAACATGTGGAAGTATCTTTTTAGAAGTTTATTTCTAAAGGTTAATTTAACTTTTCTAAGCTATGCATTTGCATATACATGTGCACAATTGCATGCTTAATTTATGTGCGGTTAGAATAATAGAATCTTAGAACTGGAAGGGACCTTGAGAGATCATCAAGTTCAGTCCCCTGCCCTCAACCAAGCACTGTCTAGAGATCATCCCTGATAGACGTCTATCCATTCTGCTCTTAAAAGTTATCACATCTGTGCATGCAAATAGGGGTGTAACATGCAGATAGCCAGGTAACTTCTTAAGTGGCTATTTTGCCATGCATTAAACCATAGCTAAACATACATTTTGCTTAGTGAGCTCCAAATTAAGGGCATCGGGGTGCAGATAGTCCGAAGGTTAGACCTTTAGTGGAAGGAAACACTGCAGATTTCTACTAGTAGATGCATGTCCTAGAGATTCACAGAAGGAAGTTGCAGAGTCAGAGCTGTGGCCTTTAATCAGTACAACTGCATATTTATGCAGGAGTGTGTCCATACAGGACTCTCTGCAGGATTGCAAATTATAAGATTCTGACACATTACAGGGTGATCAGATTCTAATGCTTGGATTATTTATAGAGAGATCTGAGTGATGAATTTAGCAAACTAGGAGAGGGTGGGAATTAGGAGAAGGCTTAAAGTCTGGAATAGGGGAAGTATCTGAAGGTTTGTTAAAGAGGCTAGCATGAGTGGCACACAGGCAATTGGAGCTGTAATAGAAGGAAATGAGAGCTGATTTGGGGTGGTATATGAAAATCTGGCAGTAGAAGTCTGAATTTAACCCAGGAGATGAGAGGGAGCCAGTGGAGCTGTTTGATGAACCAAGTGACATGCTCAGAGCAGTGGAGGACTTCAGGTACCTGCTTTCATGCATTTGAAAGAGCAGGGATTCTCTGATTCTCTTTCATATTGAAGGTAATTTCTTACTATTGAAACCTTCCATGTTCCAACTCCCTTCTCTGTTCCATCCCTTCCCGCAGGCTATTATCATAGAATCATAGAAGATTAGGGTTGGAATAGAACTCAGGAGATCATCTAGTTCAACCCCCTGGCCAAAGTAGGACCTATCCCAGCTAAATCATCCTATCTAAGGCTTTATCAAGCTGGGACTTAAAAAACCTTGATAGATGGTGAGCCCACCACCTCCCTGGGTAACCCATTCCAGTGCTTTACCACCCTCCTAGTGAAACAGCTTTTCTTAATGTCCAATCTAGACCTCTCCCACTGCAACTTGAGACCATTGTATTTTATTCTGTCATGCCACTACTGAAATACTGCAATATTCTGCAATACTTTGAGAATCACTGAGGCTGATAACATTCTGTGACAGAGGAGGGGTAGGGATGGAGTTCTTTCCCCACTAGTAACATTGGGACTAATTAGTTGGGAGTTGCATTAGTCTCAGACACCTCCTTGCCCTCTTTTATAAGTGAATGGAGAAATGGATTGATCAGACTGAAGAACTGAAAATCCTCCTCTGCTCCTATAAGGTTGTGAGTGTTTTTAGGGTTTCATTGGTAATAGAGAGAGAACATTGCCTATGCAAGTCAACTGTGTCCTAGTTGTCATTGTTAATTTCCCATGAATTATTATACATTTGTGTTCTCAGCTGAGACTAGGCCCCATTGTGCTGGGCACTGCAGTTACACAGAGTAAGAAACAATCCTGGCTCCCCAAGAGTGTTCAGTCAGAAGAGAGAAGACAGGCAAATCACAAGCTAAAGGAAGGGTTGTTGTTCCCCATTTTACAGATGGGGGAAGTCAGGCATGGAGAGATTTTATGACTTGCCCAAGGTCTTATGGGAATTGAGTCCACATCTTCCAAATCCCCATTGCATACCTTAACTGCAAGCCCAGCCTTGCTCTACGAGGTGTTATCCCGTCCATAGTGTATTAATTTTTTAAAATTATTTTTATTGATTTCCTTCTGAAAAGTGTCCCGAAAGACACTAACCACACCACAGAGCATTGTTAGCTCTTTATAAGTCAAAAGCATAAACATACCTTCTGTGAAGCAAAATGTAGTATGGATGTCGAAATAAATATGTGGTTTTATTTTTTAATTCAATTAAATGTCGCTAATTTTATAGCACCACTGGGCAATGTATTTTAATCCAAATGGAACCCTCTTGTAAACATCTAATGTGGCTGTTGATATACAAAATATAAATATGTATGTATTGGAGAGGCAGTATTTCCTAATGACTAGAGCACTGGAGTGGGATTCAGGAGACTTGGGTTCTAATCTGGTATCTGCCACTGCCCAGCTAAATGATTTTAGACAAGTTACATCCCCTCTCTGTGCCTCAGGATCCCCATCTGTAAAATGGGGAGAATGATACTGCTGTCCTTTATAAAGTGCTTGGAGCTCTGTGGATAAAAGTGCTGTATAAGAATGAGGCGGTATTGTTGTTATTTATTAGAACCAGAGAATGACTATAGCTAGATTTGCACTTTGCATGTTGCGCTGTTTTGAGACTTTGGTACTAAAGCCAAACATTTTGGATGTTGTTACTCTGTGGCTAAAGAAATTCTGAGTACTTTATAGACCAATCTAAAGGATGGAATCCTGGTCCTATTGAAGACAATGGCAAGATTCCCCCTGACTTCAGTGGGGCCAGGATTTCACCCAAAGAGCTTACTCTGTAGAGTTTGCAATAGAGAGGCAGACATGACCCAACACGTGACAGCAGCAGAGAGGGGAAAAAAGGACGAGGGGGGCATTGAAAGGCCACAGATGTCGCTGTCTTGGAGCCTTTTCAAAGGTAGCTGCATATGGCAATCTGAGGTGTGATTGCAGCTTGGGTGGTCAGACCCACATTGGCTTTCCCGGTACTAAGATGGCTAAAATTAATAATGTTGATGTCACACTATCAGGTCCAGTATGGTCTACACAAGGATGTTGGGGATCCTGGGGACCTGTGTGTATTGCTAGTCCATGTGGCCCCATCTTAGACTGCTATTTTTAGCCCTGCTATTGCATATATGTCTTAGGTTCCTGAGCTGCAGTCACTCCTCAGATTGCAGCATAGATGTATCCCTTAGAAAGCGATAACACGAGATCTCTGGGACCCTGGCTCCAGTAGTAGAAGCGAAAGGAAATCCATCCAGAAAATATGTGCTCTGAGCTAATGACATGCTTGTTGACTCATGACTTGGGTGGAATGGGCAGCATACAGATACTAGCATGGCTCTGCTTGGGCCTGATTCTGAACCCACTGAAGTCAATTGGAGTGTTGCTGTTGTTTGACGTGGGAGCAGGTTCAAAACCTTGCAAGGGGATTGGCCATCTGCTTTCTAATGAACAGCCTATGTTTCAATGTTCAGTCATCACAAGGAGTGGTCCCAGAACTGTAGCTTGAAGTCAAAGTTTAAACTCTTTTGTTACTTCAACTGCTCTGGGTTCTATTCAGAAGGGTGACAGGCCCTCCTACAACATCTCAGCAACATTGTCTTTGACAGAAGCAATGCACTGTGACTTGCATAGCATGATCCTTCTGAAATGGGGGGGGGGGAGGGGCAAGGGGAACTTAACCTGGCAAAGTTCAAAAGCCCTAAAGAATGTTTCTGAAACTTCTGTTATTGTGCCAAACCCAAGCAGGAATCTGAGGAACTCTCTATTGCAGTTCATAGGAAATTACTCAGAATGCAATGCAGATAGAATAATTTGAGTCTCTTGGGGGGAACAAAGTTTTCAGCTGTTTGTCTCTTGCTGATACTTATCTGTGTTTGTGGTGAAGTCTTCAAGGTCACTTTTCTCTGCTGGGATCTCTCTTTTCTCCCAGCCTCACTTTCCCTTTGTTTGGCCTGGTCATCATTTTTGCCAGTTGTCCAGTAGGGCCTCTTCATAGGTCCAAGGTCCTTCATGACTAGTCTGGAACTCAGCCACTGATGGTGAGGGTTTTCTGAACATATCTTTTCTGTCTTCAGAACTGCAAGCTTTTGCCCACCATGGACGTCCATTGCCTAGATTCCAGGTTGCTCTGTGTTTTGGAGAGGAATTTCCAGACCCACAAAGGCAAAGGAAGCTAATTACAGCCCACGTGAGTAGGATTTATTTTATTTCTTAGTTTAAAATCAATGGTTTGTGAATCTTCCAGGTAGTCTTCTCTACCTTCTATCGGTATGT
The DNA here is from genome assembly GCA_019425775.1 of Rafetus swinhoei. Taxonomy (NCBI): domain Eukaryota; kingdom Metazoa; phylum Chordata; order Testudines; family Trionychidae; genus Rafetus; species Rafetus swinhoei. The sequence continues at coordinate 116,810,361 of CM033424.1, forward strand.
TGTGAGGCAGGAATACAGCCTAATGGATGGGGTACTGGACTGGGAGACCAGGTTCAATTCCCTACTTTGCCACTAGACTGCTGGCTGGCCTTGTGCAAACCATCTCCCATCCCATGCCTCAGTTTCCCCAAATCTAAAATGGGGCTAAGAAGACTGGCCTCGTTTGTAAAGTACTTTGAGATCGACCAATGAAAGCACTCTCCAGGAGCAATTATTACTATTAGCTAAATGGAATGATTTGACTAGTGTCAGCCATGTGATGCTAGTAAGCAGGACATTACATGTAATATGATTACATGGCTGGCAAAGCTGGTGCATAAGTGTGAATTCCTTTAGCATTGCCACATTAGATGCTGGAGCACAATTAGCTTTTTCACAGATACCCTTTCTCCTCTCGTGGCCTCTGGTGTCTGCACTGCAAAATGCCGTAGGCAGACTGAGGCAGACTTTACTGCTTGGGTTAGTCTTGCTTCACATTTTAGCAGTTACTTTTTTAATCCTGGGCCTTGACTATGCTGCATACTTTTACATTGCCTTTCCTGCTGTGGTGCAGCTGTTCCAGTAGTAGTGGAGGCTGGGTTCAGCTTTCCACACTGCATCTTAAAAAACTCAAGCTCCCCAAAGGAGATGTACCCCTGATCTCCATGCCTACACTAGTGCCAGGGCTTAGCCTGTTGCCATTATCTCTAAGAGGTGAGACTACTAGTGTTTAAGGCACCCGGATGCTAAGATGATAGACTCCCAATAGTTTTTTTTTTTAAATAAAATAATTAACTTCCCTTAGCTAATTGTGACTTCCTTACCACTATCTGCCTGCAACACATTGGCATGTGGTTCCCCTGGGTGGAGGGTTGCAACTTTCAAGTTCAGGTTGCTGTCCTACCCAGGCATCCTCTGTCTGAATAATGTTTCCAAGGCCTGGTTAGATATTTCTTCTGTTCAGAGATTTAACGGATATCCAGCCCCCTCCCTCACATACAGGCATCAGTCCTGGGTTTTTTAGATTGCTGGGGATTATCAGGTCAGGAATACAGTAATTATTCCAGCAAAGATCAGGGATATCACTGTACCTCAAGCCTCCTCATTATCTCCTGAGGCCCTCATCAGTACATCCTCCTCCTCCCGCATACACAGGCAAAGCTGGTGCCCACTGCCTCCTCACACCTCTCAATGAGTTTGTCTCTCCTCCAGGGCCATGCCCCAGACCTGAACCTTTGTTATGCTGCTGGGCAGGGGACTGGAAGCTCAATTCTTCTCTGGAGTTGACTGAGCCCCTGCCTTGGGTCCTGAGTTCTGCACTTGGAATGGGTGGTAGTTGGGGAGGGCAGGAGCTGAGCAGGCTCCATTGAGCAATCTCAAGCTCCCATCCCTTCCTCCATTGCAGATGGCAGCTGAAAGCTGGGAGAACGTGTTCTTCCCCCTGCCACCCACACATCTTTCCTCTGTACAATGATGTCCATGTGCAGACGTGTCTAAGGATCTCAAATTGGGAGGAGGGCCTGGCCCATAAAAAAAACCCTTCTGAGAGCATCTTTGTTCTCCATTTAAAAGTCTCAAGTTTTTTAGATCTTAGGAGTCAAAGTTAAATGTTTAACTAAGCCCCTGTGCAAAGCTGGGAGCCCTTAGTGCCAGTGAAACACACAAAATGAGTAGAGCCTCTCAAACATTTCACAAAATCTTGGCCATATTAGACCAGCACAGTGCTGAACAAGTACAGTTAGGGATGAATGGACATACCATCATATTTAAATTGAGAAGCATTATTTTTGAGAAATAACTCTAATCATTTCAAGTTTCAGACTTTTGGACACAGAATAAGGGACAGATTTTTGAAAGTGAAGCATGTGAAGCTGAATGCCTGCATTTGGCCATGCCTAATTTAGCCATGGAAATGTGGGCACACACCAATCAGACATTACATTAGCTGACAGGGTATAGTTGCAAACTGCTTTATGCAGTGGTGTTTGCTGGCAAAAACTGCAGCCAGCTCTACAAATCTGGAGATGAAGTGAAGGCAGAGTCCAATGAAAATAGAGTGCATTTTCCTTCCATTTTGGTATGCAGAACTGTTTTATTTTGTCTTGTTTTAAAACATCATTTTATTGTTGAGTAAATTGCTAATATTGAGCATGCTGTCACACTTCAATAACATTTTTATCTGTTGTTAAGGTTGAGCCAGTGTTTGCAAGGCAGCTGTACTACTTTGCTCAACAAAACAGTGGACATTTTCTGAGAGGCTATGACTTACCAGAACATGTCACTAGTCCAGAGGACTACCACAGAGCTATTCGCCATTCCTCCATCCAAGAATAATCTCCTCAGAAGGAGCGTGTTTAAAGCTATGTAAAGATGATACATATTGGAAGAACAGAACTGGATTACATTTTGGGGATGCAAATCACAACTGGATTTATCCAGGAAAATAAAGTCTGAGAGATTGGAAAATGAACTAGAACAAGAATATTGTACAATAGAAACAATGGGTCTTCAGGATTTGGACGGTACATCTCACATAAATTCTGCGGTTACTGGGGATAACTGTGAAAACTGACAAAATGTTTGATATGTTTACATTGTTAAAACATTCTCCATGGTTTGAGGATGACTTCTTACTGAAGACTTAAATTCAAAGTTTACAATGTTAAATTTGCAGAGCTATTTATTTGTGATTACAAATCTCAGGGCGGAGAAGTATATTGGCAGTATTCCCAGCACAAAGCTGTAGCTACTGTGGGAAAGATGGCACACAAGTGGCTTAGGAGTCCATAAATATTATGTTGTGAATAGCTACATATGTAAGTGGTTAAGAATTTAGATTGTTAAGTGTGGTAAACTTTTTATGCCTATATTCTTCTATGAAAGTTTCAGTGTTAATTTTTTTTAAAAATCCAATTCTAATGAGATATATATTTTTAATGCCTGACATTTCTCTTCACAGGACATTTTGTTGCGATCATTGCTGTTTGTGGATTGATACCCATAATAGCACTTAGAAGAGTTGTCTAGAATGGTGTATTTGGGGTAGTATATTTTGAAGGGTGACCATTTAACATTACAGAGTCAGCAATCAACTGATGTTTTTTGCTAACAATCTCTAGATCTGGGAGTTTTTGCTGTCTGTGTTGCAGGTGGGACCATTGACTTGAATGCTAGAGCCTAGAATAAAACAGGTTTTTGAGGAAAAAAAGCTTTGTAACTTTTGATAATTATTCTTTCATAAGTGATTATTTTGGATGGGCATTCTCAGTGGCACATGTATGTAACATGTAATAGATTTCCAAAGTACATTTGTACAGATATGGTAAATATTCACAAAAAAAGTTGTTGTCTTACAAAAGGTCAAATTCTGCTCTTGGATGCGCACTCTTTCTTGTGTACAGACGTCAGTGGGTAACAGGTGTCCGAAGAAGAGCAGACTTTGGCCCACAGTATTAGTAGGGTTGGGAATATTTATCCTAGCTTTTGTTTTAAAAAGTTTAAAAAAGTGTAATTTCAGGAGATTTACAGCTCTTAATGCTGGGTAGTTGATTATTTGCTTGCGTATGCAAATGAATGTGGAACTCCTTTGTATGGCAAAGAGAGAGAGAGATCTGTCATATTCAAATGTATGTGCATGTACAAGTGAAATTCTAAAGCCAGTTATGCAGCAGGCCAGACTAGATGATCATAATGGTCTGTTCTGGCCTTAAAAATCTGTGAATTTATATTTCTCATGCCAGAAAAATCCTCTCCACAGTTAGAAATACTCTTTGCTTGAATTTCTAGCTAGTACAAAATCGTATATGGTCTGACAGCAGACTCGCATTCTAGGGAACCTAAATTTATACATCTTAAAGATGCATACTATTTTGGGATATAATATCCCTCCTTTTTTTTCTTCCCCCCTCCCCATAAAGCCAGTTTATCAGTTCATTAGGTTTTGATGTTCTTTATTTCTTGAAATGTATTCTCTGATTTATATATATTGTTAGGAGAATACTCTGTCCCGGAGACATTAAAAGTTCTGCTTTAGTCAGCCTCCAGCCCTTTTTTTCAATTTGCACACATCTATGTTTATTTTAGTCCAATGAAGCATGCCTAGCTTCAGTTGATATCAACTAAACTTCTGTGTGCAGGATTGCAGAAATGAATTGTTATACAGTATTTGATGTGGTTTTAACTTTTCCTAATAGTCATTGCTTTCCTTGCTAAGTATATCAGCTCTCACCTCAGAATCAAGCCATGGACTCCACCTGGTCAGTTTGGTAGACCAGATGTGTTGTTTTCTGAGGTAGGTTAGTTCTTAGAGATCTACTCCTGCATTAACATCTCAGGCGGGCAAGAGAGCCAGTTAAGTCAGTGTGAGGTTTGTTTATGTAAAGGTTGCAGGAAGAGACCACAACAAAGGGAGTTTGAAATATGAAAACATTCAGTATGTTAATTCACTTAACAAAACATTGAAAAATACACGTTTTTTTCCTTGCTGAATTGTAGACATTGTAAGGAATACAAATAATTGAGGGCCAGATTCTGCTATTGGATGCCTGGGCCTCCCATGGATTTCAGAATTGGGACCTTGATGTCTTCTATGGCTTATGTGAAATCTGGATTCTTAAAATTAAGGCATAGTGATGATGTCTGTTTTCAGTACCACTACACATTTTGTTCACTTCATCAAGTGTGACTTGTAATATGCTATTTTTCAGGATTATATTACTAAATTCCCTAGGAGAAAATAAGAGGTTGAAAGTTAGTGATGTTGGCCCTTGACCCTGCTCCCATGGAAATCAATAGTGAAAGTCCCATTGACCTTCAGTGGGAATCAGATGATGCCTTGCAGGAGCAAAGAATGGAATGGACTGTTAAGGGATCAGTTTTAATCCTTCTGGCATGTGAAGGGAGTTTCAGATTGTTCCCTCAAGAGTATAAAGACCACAGCTTCATAAGCTTACATGTTTTAGAATAAAGGCTACAGAAACACTGAAAGTTTGGGGGTTACAAATTACATTTATTTTTTGCTTGTAGATATTTTAGGATAGTTTACTGTTATGTTAGTCTGAAACCTGATTGTGTTGAACTACTTGTTGTTTTGGAATGTGGTACCTTCCAGGAAAGCAGGGAATTGCAAGTATATAATAAGGCAGCTTCTCAAAATGTGTTCCAAGTTTTACCCCGAGTTTTAGCCATGGAGTGAAGAAGTTTTCAAACTTACACTGATTTTTCTAATTCTTTGATAATGATGGCCAGGATTTCACAGACTCATTGCAGACAACCTATATTGCTGTTACGTTACTACCCCGATTAGGCAAAGCACAGGAGCCCTTAGTTTGAGCATGTGTTTAAATCCATTATTACTCAGCAAAGCACTTGAATGCATGACAAATTCTAGTGCTTTGCAGAATTGGGCCTAGAGAGTGAGGCACTGGGATGTGTGTGCATGTGTTAGAGAGAAGAGGAGTTGGGATAGGACCAAAGGGAGATGAATAAATTAAATAATGGGAATTGTCCTGCTGGCATAGCAATAGCTTATGCCATTACACACAGTAACCCAAAGCAAGAGAAGAGTCTGTAAAGAGATCTAGTAAGCCTTTTAAGAAGGGGAAACTATGCAAGTCTTTGTATTGCATCTTCTCTACTGTACAAAGTCAGAGGTACAGGGAGGTAGTCTTCTGAAGGAACTTTTAATTATTCTCCCCAGTGTAAAGTTAGCAGCTGTCGAAGAAGAAGGGATTTAAAAAAAAAAGGAAAGAAAAGAAAAAGAACAGCATCCAATAAGAAGCTGCATGTGACATCCAGTAGGACTTTCCATAGATTCTGACCTAATATTGAATACCCTATTTATAGTGTAATAAAGGTGAAAATTTATTTAACACAGACAAAAAGCCAGAAAGATCTATTTTTGAAAAATGAGTAATGAATATCTAGGTGGCATTGTGAATTACATTGTAAATTGATTTTTAAATACTGTATTTGATTTATGTGACAACCTGCTATTGTTCCAAATAACCAATACATAAATAAAGTGGGAAAAACATGCACATTTTCTCTGGTTAAATATTTTTACCCCAGCACTAGTATAAGAGCTTTTGAATTACTTCCTACTTCTGTTAAACGTTGTTTATAGCTTCAGAAGTCTACTTCCTTCCTGGTAGGATTTCAGCGGTATTATATCTCAAATGTTTTACTCCTAGCAAGATTGATAAGCAAGATTGATCTATGTTTTAAATGAGACCCATTGCAATTTGTCAATATTGTAATCTCATTCTAATATTGCTACAAATGTCTGAGATCTTTTGTAGGAGCTTCATGCCCCAATCCAACAAACTCTTTGCTTTCCTAAAAACCTGGCTTTGTCTCACTTTTGTGAAGTGGTTCAGTCTCCTGTGAAAAAAGCTCATTAATACTTGAAGGGATGTGGGTTAACCAGAAATGAGAAGATATATTTTAAGCAAAATACAGTGTAAAAGGGTTTGTGGAAAAAACGCAGGATTCACGTGAAAACCCCCATGCTTTGTACGTATGCTGTTTACATCAGCATTTGCCAGCAAAGTGGAGGTGGGGAAACACCATTCTCATCAGAGAGCTTTCAGGAAAAAGTAAAGCATTCACAGTCATGCTGCTGTAGATCATTGTCTCCTTCTAGCCCCGAGAGATACCATAAATATGTGGTTCCTTTTTAATAAGAACAACCCTTTTAAAAATATTGATTTCTCCTTTCTCAGAAATAATGTAATGCCATTTATGTCACTTTTAGTTGGACTTGAGGTGGGAGTTAACTGATCACTGTGGTATTTTCAAATGAATTAAACCTTATCTCCTTATGAAGTTTGTAGTACATTTTCATTTCATATTTATTCAAGACTATGTTTTTAAAAGGGTTGTTTGTTTAATTTTGGAAGCTGTTGTGGATAGTGGCATTTTAACAGATTGGAGCCAAGAAAAAATGAGTATAAAGCTCCCTTTTAATATGCTGGCTGTTAGAGAATTGTGAGGCTGCATGGTAACAAGCTAAAAGAGATTTAGATTTTAAAAGGGCTCAAATTGAAGGTTAAAATACCTTTAAATGACAGTGGGATGAATATATCGTTTACACATTTAGTTCCACAGATTTTCCTGAGAAAATATGTGTAATTGAGGGTAGAAATTGACCCCAACTGTACAAATTCAGAAAACTGGAGGCTTATCTTCTCTGAAGTGACATTCAAGAAGGAAGTAGCACAGTACCTTAAAATAGCAATTCCTTTATGTACCCTCTCCCCAGGCTAAACAGCTAAATATCTGACAAACCCTATGGTGTAGATGTAAATGATTACATGGCAAGTTGGCTCCCATTTTTTGATAATCAAGTAGATAGATCATATGTGAGTCAAGAAACAGGTAAGAAATCTTGACTATAATTCTGTGTGTGGTGCCTCTGCTTTTCACTTCATTTCTGGCCGTTTGCGATATTGAAGCTGGTGTAAATTCCAGGGGTGCTGAGAGCCACTGAACCAAACTGTAAACTCTTTATGTGATGAAAGCCACTTCATGTCTGGGGGTGCAACCGCACCCCTTAGTGCCCTTAGGGCAGGTCTGTACTACAGACCGAATCGACTGGGCAGCAATTGCTCCAGCAGGGATGGATTATCATGTCTAGTATAGATGTGATAAACTGACCGCTGATCGCTCTCCTGTCAACTCTGATACTACACCTCAACAAGAAGCACAAGGGAAGTCGTCGGGAGAGCATCTCCCATTGACAGACTGCTGCGAAGACACCATGATAAGTAGATCTAAGTATGTCAACTTCAGCTCTGCTATTCACATAACTGAAGTTGCATAAATTCAGTGAAACTTTCCCTGCCCCCATAGTATACACAAGCCCTTATTTCTAGTACCCCAGAAGGCAACCTTGGGAGGATCACCCCAGTGTTGGAAGAAACTTCCAGTGCCATAGAACTATTGTATCGGATTTGGTCAGTTGAAAGGGGACTTGGCCATGTTTTCCTTATGCTCCTGGCTCTTACAGGCTGCTATTACTGCCCCTTACACCAACTGGAAGCTGGTGTAACTGAAAGCAACTATCAGGTTGCGCTAAGGTAGGCTAGGAGACAAACCCAACACACAGGACTTAGTATTGAAGGGCTTAAAAAAACCCACCTTTGTGTAAATCCCCACACTGTGCTGTGCTCACTTCAGCCAGAGCTTGTCACTTTACTGTATTGATTATATGCTTAGATTACAAATCTGGGCCGAATTGTGACAAAGCACAGAGCATCTTTGTGCAAATACATTTTTATCCTCTATCACTGTTTGCGCAACATGACTGTCCTGTGTGCCTAGTCATGTCAAGAGAAAAGTCCTGCCAGCATTTATGAGGTTTGCCAAGTAGTTTTGGCACTTTGCAGGGGGTCGGTTTCCTGAAATTAGTTTAACAGACTCTGGGTATCATTTCATGGTCTGGCTTTATTCATGAAAGATGCACAAGTCCCGTTGCTTGAGCACAGATGACAAAAATATCAAGACAATGTCATTTGCAGAAACCCCAGATTCTACATCCATGTCCCATTCAGTAGCTGGAAAACAGTTTCTTTTCTGACCTTTGGTGTGTCTGTCCTGCAGTCCCCTCCCAGTCCAGATGTGATTGATGCAGCAAATCATTATGGGCGTCCCTTGGGTAAATCTCCCTCTGCTTAATGGATTATGTGGAGACTTTCAAATGAAATATTTACATCTTGATCGTCGACACACATATTTATTTCTCTGCTGTCTTTGCCATACCAATAAGCAATGATACAAAACATCACAGCTGACACAAACATTGCAATATGGGCTATGCTGCTCCTTTGCACCAAGTTTTTAAATGCGGGTGCCCAAAACGAGACATCTCATCCTGATTGTGAGAGATGCCAAATGTCAACATCTCCCCGTTAACTTCAACTAGAATTATGGGTGCTCTGTGCTTCTGAATGCAAGCCTCTTGTTTAGGCACCCTGTTTGGAACCTGGGTTATATGTTATCTTTAGTCTCCCTGCTCAACTGCTACTCAGAAAATGGGGACCGGGCAGTTTTGTGGATGGCTCCGTCCTCTGCTCCCATTTTTGAAAATGCCTCCTGGCATCTCAAGTCATCTAAGCAGGAGCCAACCTTTACTTTAGGTCTCAATTTCTTCTGGTATTTATGCCCTCCAGCTCCCATCTGATGGCAGAGCACTATTCTTCTGGGGCGTGCAAGAAGAGGCAAAATGGTTCAGCAGATAAGGCAAAGGTGAGTGACTCAGGAGACCTGCACTCTCATCCTAATTTGGATACTGACCTAAAGTTGGTGTAAAGTTGGACCAGCCTTGTCCCCTCTCTGTGGGTGGTTCTCCTCTCCTATTTTGGGGCTATTTAGCTTACAAGCTTTCTGGGAGTAGGAGTTGTTTTGTACTATGTCATTGCACAGGCCTCTCACAGTAGGACACAGATTTTTCTGGGGTGTCTAAGCAGTATAAGAATACCAATAACTATTAGTAATAAGTTCTTGGGGTCTGCTGGTTGTGATTCTCATTTTCTAAACCATAAAAAATGCTCATCGGAGTCTTGCATACCATCCAGGCTTAGAATTGCCACAGAAACCAGTGTCTCTCAGGCTTCCCCAATACATTGGAATCAGTCATCTCATGGAGGAAAAAATATTCTTTCCTCCACAAGCGGAAGGTGATCATTTCCAATTTCTGAGGATAGTGTGGATAGAATGAGATCAGATCAAATGTCTCTATCTTCCTCATTTTATTTCAGTTTCAGCTTGTAATATGGCTCCGGGCTTTATATCCTCAGAAACCAAAGTCCTGGGTCAGGACTAACTGCACCTCTAATAAGTCATTTTCAATTCCTCTTTTCATGCATGACCCAGAGCTTCATCACTCTTCATAATTATCCCCTCCCATGGAAAAACCCATGGGGAGGGCTAGAGAGTGAGTGAGAGAGACTTTAAAAATATGGTGCGTTTTTAGCTGCAGCGTGACTGTTGCATCATCCCCTATCTAATGCGGGGGTGGCAGCCTTCTGGTTCTACAAAAGATCAGGGCTACTTGGTAAAACCATGAGTATTTCATCCAGACCTGCAGTATTGTTACTACCCGCTGCCCTGAGCTTGCCTGCCGGATGGCTGATAGGCAACACGGCTGTGAGGAGTTACGGTGGTGGCAGTGGCGGTGGTGGCATGGGATAGCGACGGTTGCCCCGGAGAAACAAAGTGCAATAGCTTTTTGCCAGACTCGAGCTGGCTGTGGAAAAACTTTAAAAAAAAAAAAGACAGATGTTTCTGGGTTTTATTTTTATTGGTTATTTCAAACATAAAAATAATCAAAGACTTTCCAAATGAAGGCCTTTTCTGACTGAACATTTTTGACCAACTCTATCGCAGAGGGTTGGTGTGTGTTCAGGGCCATACATAAGGTGGCTGCTTCCTTCCTAACCATCCAGCTGAGGCTCCCCGACCTTGTGGTAGCCCTGCAGAGGAGCGTCTGTGAGCTCATAGGCAGTAGGAGCATGTGGGGGAGCTGCTATGCTAGTCTGTGCATGTTTCCACTCCCTGCTTGTACATTCAGGCATAAATACCCCTGACCTGTTGGATGGCCACTCTGGTCCTAGTTCTTACCTCAGACCAGTTTAACAATAGCATTATACCTGGTTTATAGCAATATAAGAGAGCGGATGATCAGCCCCATGATTCCATGGAGGACAGATGAGAGAGGTGTCTCTTACATTATAAGGTCAGACAGGACCACTGTGACCATTTAGTCCAGTGATACTCACACTGCAAGCTGCAAGCAGGTGTTCAATGTGACTCCTGCAGTTCTTTGCAGCATGTGATATTAAAACCCTGGTCATTTAATTATTAACCTGTGTTATTAATCAATGGTAGGTGATAAAATAATATTTTGTGGTCAGTCATTTTGCTGTAAGTGTTGTATAGAAACAATGAATTCACGATTGTGGCTTTGTTGCATAATGGTGAGCTCTAATTTGGCTTCTGAACCACTGAGACGTGAGTGTCACTGGTCTAGTGTGATCGCCTACATGCAGGCCCTAGGACTTCCTTGGATTAATTTTTGTTTGAACTTTGCAACAGAAATCCTGAGCTGGCCTTTTGCCATGAAGCTGTTTGTATGCAATAGTTGGGCTGGCTATTTAGTTAAAGTTTGCCTGAGATGGAAGTGGGTATAGTTGAATAGCCATCATGGCAGGAGAATGACAGCTTCAGTGGTTTGCCTGAATGCTTGTCTTATTTGTAGCCATTAAACAACCAGATATGGCTTACCCAAATACATTAGTCACAGTGCTTAAATTTAGAATACATCGATTGCTATCTGTAAGTTGCAATGAAATGAATATATCAAGTTGCTCAGGTGACATGAATCACAAAAGGAAAGCTTGAATAGTGGTGACATTAGAACTTTAAGCCACCCTCCCCCCCCAAACTCTGACTGGTTGGTGCTTGTTAAAGGGACATTATCATAGCCAATCTGAGAGTATGCCAATGTGCACCCTTTTATTGGTGAATATAGTTAATGTGGGAATAATGAGCAAAGAAAAGACCCTTGTAAATCAGGGGTGGGGAACCTAAGGCCTGGGGGCCGGATGTGGCCCCTGGTTTCCCTGGATCTGACCCCCAAGGCTCAGGGCTCCCCCCCAACATTGGCGAGCCCACCCTGGTGCTGCAGCCCTCCCCCCTGCCACTGCACCGTGGAGCTGGAGCACACAAAATCTACTAGGCTGGCCCTTCCTAGGCTCTAGGTATGTGAGGGGAATGCAGGGAGTGTCTTTCTCCTTCTCAGCCAGGGCTCATGTCAGAGAGGGTTTGGTTTATTTATTTATTTAGCTTCTCACTTGTGTGCGGCCCCCAACTGATTTTTCTGTGGGTCAGCGGCCCCCGACCCAAAAACATTTCCCCACCCCTGTTGTAAATCATAAAATATTTATTCTCCCCTCCCCTCATTCCTAATCCCTCTCCAAATTCCTCCCATCCCCCACAGATGCTATTGTAATGATTATTGAACATTTCTATGGCAGGAGCTGCACAACCAGCGTGCATCCCATTAAGTCAGGTTCTGTAGAAACCATAATCAATACCAAGCCCTGTCTCACAGACCATTGCGACCATCGAGTCAGCTGGAATTTATGAGATTCCTTCAGGGAGCTCATCTGTGCCGAATGACTCCTTTCACCCTGATCAGCAAGGATCTCTTGTGCTTAGCTTCATTCTCATTGCGAAGTTTGCTCTCTGGGAGACAGTTTCACCTCCGGATTCTGAAAAAAACTATAAGCCTCTAAAATAAGATTGGTAACATATCAGCGTGCAGCCTGGCTAGAAACTCAGAGGCCTGGGTTCATGGATGAAGATGGAGCTAGGAGTGGTGATGCCAGTGTGTCTTCCAGGTGACTGCCCAATTAGCTCTTTGCGCTACCTGTTCTGTGTGGCTGATTTTGAACTGTGCAAGAATACTTACCACAAAGAACATAAAACAAATGATGATTATTTTTATTTTAGTCATTCTTACACTGTTCAAAATTACAGCCAGCATATTGATAAAAGAAATAGCCCCTTTCCCAAAGAGCTTGCAGCCTAAATACAGCCATGGCTCACTAGGAGGATTCAGGAGAAACAAAGAGAGTGGGAAGGTGGTCAGGGGTTGCTGTGAGAGGAATCCTCACGTTCCCCCCACAACTAGGTGGGCTTCATCTGGTAGTTACTCAGCATATTATCCTAAGTTAAGTGATTTGATTTTCTGCATTTTATATTGATCAGGGTACGTTTAGATAGAGTCTGGGCAGGTCAAGGATGGAGTGGAGAAAGTATGAATTATCTGCATGGAAATGATACTTAGAGCTATGTGAGTGGGTCAGGTGCTCGTAGGACGGAATTGAGAGGGAGTGACGATGTAGGGAGATGTAGGACAGAACCTTGAGGGCACTTCTCTGGAACATGGGAGAGTGAAGATGGACCCACAAAAAGAGATGCTGATGAAATGGCTGGGAAGGCAGGAAGGAACCCAAAGATGGACAGTATCACAAACCCCAAGACAGCACAAGATATCAAGCCAGAGGGAATCATTCACCGTGTCCAGCTCAGCAGTGCTCAAGGAGGATGAGGATGGAGATTGGCTCTGGAACATTTGGTCCCTTGATGAACAACTTACGTGGCGTGCAAGAGGAGGAAGCCAGGTTAAAGAGGATCCAAGATGAAGTGCAGGAAAGAACAGGGAGACAGTGGTTACAAATGGCACCACCTATGAACTTAGTGGTGAAAAGCGACTGGATGCTAGCTGAAGAGGTAAGTGGAGAGGTCAAAGGAGAGCATTCTGAAGATGGCAGACTTGGGCCATGCTTGTACGGGAAAAGAGCTAGAGGAGAATGAGAAACTAAGGGGGAGGAGTGGAAAGGGGAAATGCTGGGACCAGGAGAGACAGGAGGCAGGAAATAATGAGGTTATAGTGGCAAGCCCTGTAAAGAAAAAGGAGGAGGCCTCAGGACAGAACTGAGGTGTAGTGGGAGCTGATGGTCATAAATGAGCGATGGGGCTATGTTCATGGGAATCAATAAGAGAAGGGAAGTAATGTGGCTGGGCAAGACATAAGACAGAACTAAGCAAGGTGGGCAAATTAATTACTGCCTGACTGTGCACTTAGGACTTTTGCCAGAAGGCACTGGGGAGGAGTGGAGGAAACAGGTCACAAGACAAGGCAGTCAGGCAAAGCCTGAAGACTCAATGAAGTGAATGAATTCAACAGCAGCGACATCACGGACAATGAGGGTGTAGGGGTCCAGAAAGGGCTGGGTGGAGAGGCATGAGTGTGGTGTACAGAGAGATGAGAAGATGGTCAAAGATAGGGAACTGAGATACCAGAGATCAGATAAGGAGCAATGTTTAGACTGAGAACTTTTTAAAGGAGAGTGAAAGTTAACAAGTGGTCTCCATGTGGTGAAGCCCTAGTGAAACTGGGCTGCTGAATAATTCCTCATTTCCTCACCAAAGTTTAGCAAAGCTTCCCAGGGCTTCATGTAAGAATTGCCCACAACCACACACATGTGCATATGCTGTCACGGCCATCTGCATCTTCATATGTAAGATGATACCTGCATTTTTTTTTAATTTGTGGGAGCAATTTTTAACAAGTATTCTTTTGGTTCTACTTCCACTCAGAAGGAACTTTAACTGTCTAGATGTAAATTTGCTGACAGCAAAATGAGTGAAATCCAGGTCATGTCCCAAGAATACAAATTGGTCAAGTGATTGCAACAATTCAGGAGACAGAAAATGCCTGTGAAACAGCTTGTGTTGGAAATGTTTAAAAAAGAGGTTTCAAATGAAGAAGAACACTGGGTTAAATTATCCTCAGGAGCCAGATTCCAATGGGTATGTTGCCATGACCGAAAGTGACTGCAACTTCTTCTGATATAGATCCTGCTTTGGGCTGAGAAGAGAATATCCCTCCTATTCCATACACCAGCAGGAATCTCAGGAAGTGACTGGTGAAAACTAAAACTCCTAGGCCAGATCCAGAGCTATTTTAAACGGATGTAGCTCTGCTGACCTCAGTGGAACTATCGCACTGTAAGCCAGTTAGGGATATGGCCTATTCTCCTCTAGTAGGATTCCTGCTTTTCACAGAGACAGTTCTCTCTGGGCCCTTTGCCCCAACCCTGCCTTTATTTCAACTCATAGGTTAGGCTGGTCCCACACTGATTTTGCCAGGAAGCTGCACATTATAAAGTAACAAGTTATAACCCGTTTAATGGGCACAAAAGAATGATCAGAGGGGTAGCTCTGTTAGTCTGTATTTGCAAAGCATCTCCTCTGCTTTGTTGAAGTCAAAGGCAGTTTTGACAGCAAAGGAAGTGTTTGACCGAGCCCAAGATGTGCAGTATTGTTTTGAATCAGCCATTTCCAGCATCCTTACTCTTTCCCTTTTCATATGGAGTGAGTCAACCTGTATGCTGAGCAGCTGCCTCTTTTGCTTTGCCTCCTTCCAGCTGCTTCACAGGTTGCCCTGTGTGTTGCTTCTCTTGGTAGATGGGAAAAATCCCAGTGGCATGTTGGTGGTGGAGTTCTACACCGTACTTTAACATTTGAATGACTTGCTAGTAGAATGCCAGTAGCACCTGGCTAAGAGCATGGCCTTAGTTTGCTGGGCACTCTAAGCATGTAATACGACCTTACAGTATAGATACAAAAGACGGGAGAGATACTGAGAAAAGGAGAGATTTTTCTTAGGGGCACATAGAAAGTCTGTGGCAGAGCCAGGAATAAAACCCAGATTTTCTAATTTCAGGGGTCTCAATCCAGCATATTACCCATAAGACCAGCCTTTCTCAACTAAAATTGCTCTGTGCTAACTGGGTAAAGGACTGTTTGTTTAGTTAGGATTCTAAATAGATTTTAAGCATGTCATTTTATAAATTTGTCCAAATGAAATATTCATTAGGACAGTGTTATAACTGCGTAAGCAATGGTAAATGGATTTTAAGATATGCCCATGACAGGTTTGGAAGACATAACTGTCTGTAGAGCAACATAATATCACATATGGCCCCAATGCTACACCTAAGTTAAGCCTGTGCTTCATTTCATTAATGTGAGTAGTCCACATGAAATGGATGGAACTGCTTATGGGAGTAAAGTGAAAGTATTTGCAGGATCGGGGTTTTTTAGCCATGGAAATAATTATCTCACTGTCTGATTTAGTCACTGCAGCAGAATATTTGCAGTCTCTAGTACATAAGCACTTGGTTAGGATAACAGAGAAGCAATGGGCTGGTTTAATTGAAGAGAACAGCAACAGATTAGAGCATGTGGGAGGAAGTGGTGTGTTTCCATTGTGACTGGCAGAGAAGTAAGACTAGCTAAAAACAAGGTAGTTTGAGGAAAAGCTTGCGTGTTGATGGCATTTCCCTGTTCTGTTTGTCAAGGTGGGAATGTAAGAGTCAGAACTTATTTGAATCTCTCCTTTTACAAGAAAAGACAAGCAGCCTCCACTGGAACTATTTTGAGTGCCTGGCTCGTGTTGACAGTCCAAATGTGTTTATGTTATAGGTGCTCCACTAAAGTTTCTTGTGGGTGAAACAGAAAAAAAAAATAAAGACAAAGTGCTCAACTACACAGCGTACTGGTGACGCTAATGCATCTGTAGGGAGCATTGAAGCTCTGTGAGCTACAGTACTCATTGGAGTGACCTGCTGTGTTGTTATAGCAAAAAATAAAATGACAAGAAATGGGTCTGATTCCCTGTCAGTTTCACACTAGTGTAACTCTATTGATTTCCTTCGCATTTTCCTAGCATAAAACCAAAATAACTCAGAACAGCGTCAGACCCATTACTTGCTACCTGAATACTTATTGGACACACAACCCTCAGTGTATAATCTGGTATGTATGCCTATATAATGTTTGCCTTGTGTCTAAGCTAATGATACCATTCCTCCTTATGGTAACTATGAGCTGATTGCAGCGCTTGGAGGGGGTTACTTCCCTAGTTCTCCTTCTGACCACATCACCAAGTCAATGGATGACTCTGCATGAGGGAAAATAAAACAACGCCCTTTAGAAGAAAGTTGGCCATAGATACCTAATTTCAGTATTTACAGTGAGTTACCCTTTTAGTCAGTGTTTGGAGAAAGAGAATGACAATAATTGTTATGAATAGCATCTTTAAGAGAACTGTCTACCACATTATCAAAGGTGCTCACAGGTGCATTTTCATCACAGGTGAGTGAAGCGTTTGGCATCTTCCCTTCTAGGAAGAGCTGGAGGTGGGTGGAGTGGGTTGTGTATGGCTGGGAAGGGGAAGGTAGGGAGAATAGAAAGGGGTTGTTTCATGAGGGACTTTGTTAGGAGATTGATGGAATTATTTTGAGGGACCATGATGAGGGATTAATGCATGGCTGTGTGTGTGGAGGGGAATTTGGAACTGTATTGGAAGGAATGTTGATGAATTTGCTATAAGACAAAAGATTCATCTCATAGTTTACTTGGGCAAGTGAGGATGGGTCATCTAAAAGTTATTACATTCCTCTCGCCACCTTAGTCACTCCTTGGTGACTTCACCCTACACACCTACCCAGCTCATGCACTCATTAGTCCCCAAGGAAATCAGTCCCTGTCCATCCTCAGTTGTGTGTGCTATGAACAAGTTTTCTTTCCCAAAAGCTTTGGGTCGTAGCTGCAGTTGTAATCAATCAGAGTTGCTCAAGCTTATAGTCTGTTGCTTTAGAAGATGGAGGGGCTATTGGCAGGGCATTCTTAGCAAAGGGTCTTTTGTCACAGCTTCTCTTGAGCTGCTAGAACATGTCTTTGGTGACCTGGGAATGCTCCAATATTTATGTTTTTTCTATTTTCTTTCAGGGTTGATGGAGCTAGAGTATAGATGAAAAAACAGTTATTTGTTTTAGAAGTGAGGGATCCTTTTAGAAAGATACCTTTTAATTTCCTTTTGTCACATTCTCAGTTAGATGGCTGCTTGTGTTTTAAATTTTGCAGGTGGCGAGCCAGTGAGAGTTATGATGCATGAGTTTGAAGTTAAATAAATGTGTGCCAGAATCCTATGTACCACATGCTGGGAGGTTTAAAGAGAGATGCTGTGGAAAACAGTGCAAATAATTCTGGGACATATATGAGGCCCAAAGGTGCCTGCTACACACAACTGAGGAGAACCAAAGCCACCACTTTAGTGGGGGTTATTTGGCCAAAAACTTCCCATCAGAGAAGAAGAACTGGATTGGCCTAAATGGTAAGTAGCCTGTTGCCTTGTAACCACAGTGGATCTTCCTTGTACATGTAGCCCATACCTTAGTCCTAAAAGCATCACTGCTTGCTTGGACACATGACATCAAAGTGAGTCAACCCTTGCAGTCCAAGACATTCTGTATTCATAGCAGTGGGAATAAACTGGCAGCACAGACTTCCTAGAAATATTATTCTGGAAATTTCATCTGCAGTCAGGAGCCTTATATTTATCTCAGTGTCTCCATCACACTCAATAGCCCAGCGGTTAGCTTTGAATTCGCATCAGCCAAATATAGGCCAAATACCTCAATTGCAGCAGAATAAAACTGAAAAACATTATTGGTTTTAAGTGGGCAAAAAAGCACTTTTTGCAGCTGCATTTACACTTCAGGCTACTTACTACAGCTTCTCCTTCAGATCCCCCAAGAACCACTTTGGCCTTTATGCTAACAAGGAATCAGTCCACAAGCTAAGCAGCAGTTGCAGAGAGATTATTTCAGGTTATTTGGAGCCATTCAATTGAACAATAATTTGCCTACTTAAACATATAATTTTATTGTCATTATTTCTGTCTTGCTTCTCTCCCTACCCTGCCTTCTATAGTTTGTTTCTCTTGCTTGCGAAGTCCTGTTTCACATTTTGTAAACTCCATGAGGCATATGTGTTTACATGGAACCTACTACCATGGGTAGGGCCCTTCCAATTTCACGGCCATGAAAAATGCATCACAGACCATGAAATAAGCCCTTCCCCATGAAATATGATGTCTTCTTGTTCCTAGGAGTACCCCATCAAAGAGGGCTTCCTAGCTCTGACTGGGTAGTGGAGGAACAGGACTTGCCCATCTCCTGCATAGCTTCTGGGGGAGAGGAGAAACCAGACAGATCCACCTCTGAGTGCCTCCCCCTGCTGCTGCTGCTCTCTGGGACCGGGCAGCACAGGGAGATCAGACCCACCTCTGCCTCTTGGAACCTCCAGTGGTTACAGGATGCTGTGTGATTGCAGTCCAGCTCTGTAGGCAGCACAGACGTGAGGTTGGCAATCCCATGAGCCCCCATAACAGATTGGTGACCCCCCCCCAATCGCCTTAGGGGTCAAGACCCCACAGTTACAACAGCATAACATTTCAGGTTTAAGCAGCTGAAAACATGAAATTTACCAATTTTCAAAGCCTGTGGCTGTAAAATTGGCCAGAATGGTCTGAGTATTTGGTAGGGCTCTAATCAGGGGGCACTGATCCTCACTGGGCTACCACAGTACAAAAGAGTAATAATAGTAAGTGGAGAAGACAGCACATGGACAACAAACACAATCAGAAGGAAAACACGAATACAGAGTGATTTGCTGGAAGCCAACCATCCCATAAGCACCAGAGTATACAGAAAGCACCTTCATCATTGTTCTGTTATGTTCCTGGAAGCTACATCTGCTCAAAAGAACTCTTTGGGCGAAAAGGACTTTTTCAGAAACCAAGAGGGCTGAGCGTTTTCAAAGCTGCCTAGGTGATTTGGATGCCCTATTCCTATTAAAATTAATTGGGCATCCAAATCCCTTTGGCAGCTTTCAAAATCTCTGTTCTGGCGCATTTGTAAGTTAAGCCAAATAGAAAAAAAAAAAAGTGAACCACACTGTTTCAAGCAAGGGGCATGCTGGAGTGAAGTTGTAGGGTAAGGTTCATGTCAGTCTTTATTTAATACAAATCGTTGCACTCATCCCCGCTATGAAACCACAAAGAACAACTGTTACTGGTTGTATTAGATGCTACGATTACTAGTCTCACATCAAGTCATGATTTCTTTGTAACAATGTTCTCTGGATCTCTGGGCCATGCAGTCTCTGGAACGTGGCATCGGTGAATGTTCTGCAGTACTATCAATAAGGATTAGATTATACTTTTAACTCAAGGTAAAGATATTATGCATTTCTGTATTACACATAAAACCAGCACCATGCTTGACCACATTTACTTATGTAAACACTAGTGCCTTTTCTCCTGCGGTTGGCATCAGGAACTCCACGCTAGTGATTTTCTGTTTTATCATCTTTGAATTAAGTAGCTTCCTTCCCCCCTCCCCTCCTACTTGCTGCTTTTTCTTTGATATGCAAAAATGTTTGCTGAAGGGAGTTAGGTGGCTTATATTACTTAGAGCTTTTGAACTATCATTGGCTTAAGTTGGGTAGGTGTCATGGTTGACTTTTAAGAGGAAGGGAAAATATAGGATGTTTCTACAGTTGCCCTGTAACTTTAAACAGTGGTTTTTTTTCATGGCCCTGGCAAGAGAGCCTTCCTTTTAGCTAGGGAGGGAGATTGTTCACTGGGTATGATGCTTGAGCTCAGGGCACCTAGTGTTCTAATCCCTTTCTGGGTGACCTGAGATAACAGGGTACCATTTTCAAAGGTGTGTAAGGGCTAGAGTCCTAAGGGTCTTAGGTGTTGCAATGCCACACAGTGGAATTCCCAGCCCTGAGCACAGTACCCCATGCATTGTATAGGGTGCATTAAGAGCCTAAGAAAGGGATTCCCCAATCAGCAAGCTGACTGGGAGGTGCCTAAGCTAACCAGTAGGCAATGTTGAGGACAAGGGTGGTGATTAGGCCTCACCCCTTACAGGTGAGAAACCAGGCCAAAGGCAGGTGCCTCCCTCCACTAGTGCTTCCCAACCCCAAACACTCTCCTGGGGGTTTAAGCCAGGGCAGCCCTTTCTCCTGCAAAACCAGTGGTTAGGGCAGCCGTGGGGTTCAAGTCCCTGCTCCACTTCAGGCAGAGGAAAACAGGCCTCCTACATCTCAGGTATGTACCTACTCACTCAGCTCTGGGCTATAATGGGGACATGGAGACACACACACACACACACACAAGCTGCGTTTTGTGAGGGTTAGAAATGCTCTGTCCATATCTTCTGGATTTGGGCCCCACAGATAAGACAGCAGGGCAATAGATAGTATGGGAATCCTGCCAGGCCTTAGGCACCAGCTGGGGAGCAGGGCAGCCTACCAATGCCAGGGCTTGGGCACATTTGTGCATGCCCAGCAGTAGACACTTGGGCATCTAGGGAATTCAGTTACCTACAGGGTTAGATGGCAGCTGAGCAAGGGGGGCCTGAGGCGCTCAGTGGTGCCTAAAGTGGCAGTTAGTCCCTTAGTGGCTCTTGCCATAAGTGCCCTAATTACTACTGAGAATCTTAGCCCTAACCATTGCCCCTTTTCCTCTGCACTTCACTCTTGGCCTCAAAGTGCTGGTCTCTGAGACACCTACTGTGTCCTGGGCACTCCCCGGGGAGCCGCGGCACCAAATTCAGGGCTAAGGATTCTCTTGGCCGACAGAGTATGCCAGCATTAGGCCACGTAGCACTGAGTCCTACAGATCTAAGTGCCTGTGTGATTCTAGCCCTTGGAAGCCAGTGGAGGAGCTGTGCCCTGGCTTCCCAGGGATTGCCCACTGTGGCTGGATATATTCCTGGAGATTTACTCACATGCCATAATCTTTAATTAAAGATTAAGTTTAAAATCCTGGAGACTCCAGGCCATTCCGGGAGGGTGATTCCTCACAGGTGCTCATGCAGCTGTTACCATGTTTAGGCTGCGGCTCCAAAGTCCTGTTACCCCAACCTGGCTCTGGCCAGGGGAAGAACCAAGCTGTGCAAGAGTTTCCTGTGGGCCAACTTTTCCCTGGTTGAAAAGGGACCGGGTACCGACCTGGCTGTTAAAAGGCTGGTTGGTGTGGGGCTGGCAGAATCCCTATCTGGCTCCTCATGGCTCCCTGGAAGCAACTTCATATCCCTGAGCTCCTAGTCAGAGGGACAGTGACAAGGGCTTCATGTGCTGCCCCCAGCCGAGCACCAGCTCTGTAGCTCCCATTGGCCAGGAACAATAGCCAATGGAAGATGTAGGGGTGATGCCTCTGGGTGAAGGCTAGGGCCATCTGGGTGCGCTTCTGCCTGGGAGCTGAGGGGCATGTTGCTGCTTCCAGGGGAGCCCCACCCCAGGTATGTACCACCTGGAACCGACCCCCAAAACCCTTTCTGCACCCCAAACTGCTACCCCATTTTGGAAGCCCCCCAAACCAAACCCCTTGCCCCCAGCCTGGAGCTCCCTCTTGCCCCCAAATTCCTCATTCCTAGCGCCATTCCAGAGCCCACATCAACCTGCGCCCTCATCCTCACTCCCTCCCACCCACCCACCTGTAACCCTACCTCAGCCCGGATCCCCCTCCTGCACACTGAACCCCTCATTTCTGTTCCCATACAGAACCTACATGCCCCACCTAGAACCCGTACCCCCTTTCACACCCATCTCCCTGCCTCAGCCCAGAGCCCTGTCTCTGATACTGAAGCCCTCAGCTCCATGCCCCAACTCAAAGTCCCCCCTCCTGCACTACCAGCCCTTCAGCCTCAGTCCTACCCCAGAGCCTGAACCCCTGCCCCTGCCTGGTGAAAATGAGTGAGTGAGTTGGAGGGGGAATGAGCAGGGGGCACAAAGCCTCAGGGAGGGGGCAGGGCCCTTTCCCCACCCTGCCATTCCTCAGCTACTCTGTCCCCTGAGAAGCTGGAAGCCACAGTGGGGCATCCTCAACTTGCCTCTCCCCACACAGGGACAAAAGCAGCCCCTGCCCATGTCTCCAGGTGGGGGTAGGGTTACCAATGTTCTCATGGCACAAAACTGAAAACTCCTGCTCCGCTCCATTCCTGGCCTCCCCATTTTCGGGAAGGCTCTGCTGCCCTTGTCCCGGGCTAGTTGTAGTGCAGCTATCAGAGCACTGAAGCTGTAGAGTGGGTTTCTGTGTGGGCTGTACATGTTTGCCTGGACTCTGGGTAATTGGTTAGCTGGCTCGCCCTTGCAGTTTCACTGCTGGTATCTAAGCCAGCTAAAGTAGAGCTAGCAAGGCTGTGTGTACGCAGGCAGCAATCGTGTCCCTTAGCATACGTCTCCTCGCTGAGCTGGGAGGGTGGTTTCCAGCTTGAGGTGACAGACGTAGGCTAGCTCACACTGAGCTAGGGCACTCAAACCGGAGTGTAGCCACAGAAGCAAAAGCGGCAGGCAGAGCTATCCAGCCCAGGTTTATGCACGTGAGGGAGAGAAGGTAAGTATTCTGGGTAGCCAGGCCCTACTGCCACTCACGCTGCTGCGGCTACATTTGATTTTAGCATGCTGGCTAAATTAGAATTAGCATAAGCCAAGACTCACTTCCCACCTCACTCCAGGTGCAGCCATAGCTTTAGCCTCACTAAAAGTCACCCACAAGGCATGGCTATATTTATACTGGGGTGTGATTCCCAGCTCCTGTGGCCCTACCTGTGCTAGCTCTGCTCCAGATGGTGCCTAAAAATAGCAGGATAGCTTGGTGGTATGTACTCAGGGAAGCACTGTATTGCAGTAGCTCGTGATAGCTGGCACACACAGGACGCCTGCCACATTACTATTTTTAGGTGTGCATTTGAGCAGAGCTAGTGTGGGAACATCTATGGAAGCTGGGAATCAAACCTCTCAGCTCAAATATAGTGTCGTCACCCGTTGTCATGCTGGGCCTCAGTTATTATCTTTGAAATGGGCGTAATAGCACTTGCTAGCGCTAGCTAGTTAAAATGGTGTTAACAATACAGTCTGGGTTACAAAAGAGCCTGGGCATAGTGCTGATCCGGGTTTACATTACTGTAAGGCTATCGATATCAAAGGACTTGCTCCTGCTTTCCAGCACTTTAAGCGAGAGGACAAATCAAGTCGCATGGTATCACTGACTACAAAGATGTGCTCAGGAATGTCACCACATGATGTCAGCTCTCATGAACTGGAGCTGATAAACCAGCTTTCTCTCCAGAGTGGGCCACTGACAAGAAAATGTTTCCAAGTGTTCACTAACCGTTTCTGGCTTGAGTTGCCTCCTCACATTTTTCCCTTTACACTTTGGCCAAGTGGGTGTACACAGCTAGGATTCTGACCTCGTGGAATGTGCGTGGGCATAAATGACTTCACAAGGTGAGAGGTGGGGGAGATCCAGGCCCCTTCTATGTGAATCAGGGTAGCAGCCTGCTCTGGTCATAAGATCCTTGGCCTGGCACCAACACAGGATTTAAGTGCCTCATTTGCATTCCTTTTGCTGGGCGTGAGGTGCCTATGTACCTTTGAGGCTCTGGGCTCATGTTAAAGCATTTGCTGCAGCCGCATGAGCGATTGGCCTGGTGCTAACAGCCCCAAAGCAGTCTGCTAAATGCAGGTTGGGGAGGAAAGGGGTCAGTCCAGCTACAGGTTTACCTCCGAGCCTGTAATGGTTGCACCTGTTTTGCTACGTGGGTATAGTAGAAAGGCCAGCCACCAATGCTGTAACAACTTAACACTCAGCTGCCCCAGCATGTACCGTTAGGAGTAGCATCCCCATCTCGGACAAGGAACAGCTCCTGACTAGAGCTGCCAGCATGGCTACCGAGAGCAATGATGCTGCAGTGACGGGGCTGACCCTTAGCCTGTGACATTTTGGATGAGACTGCCCTGAACGATGATACCACACTAGCTAGCATGAGACCCTTGCTCATAGTGCCTACTTCCTAGGTCATAAAGGGTGAGAGTAAAGGGGAAAAATTGCTATTCTGAATGGCGTCTTACTGCTTTGCCCTTCCTTTTGCTATGAATCGCTGAGTGCTGGCGTGGGCTGCAGGAAGAGCAAGCACCATAGGGACAATAAATGCTGTACTAGGTGGGCATTAACAAGTGAAAACAAACTTTAAAGCCTAATATTTGTGTTCTACGTGCCAGTTTTGTTGGGGGGGATTTTGAAACTGAGCACCACCCACAGCTGCCCGTCAGCGACTCATTTGTGGTTTCTTCCTCTGGTTTATTAAATTACAACTAGGTGGGATGAGTCCAACTCGTGCAGCATGTGGTCTCTGCCTGTTTTCATCTTTGAAAGCGGCAACACGGGCATCTGAGAGCATCCAGGACTTACTGGATGTTGTAGGAGGGATAGCTTTTTCCATTGCCGTCATGGGTCTGTCTGCTCGTCTTCCGTCTCGCCTCTCAAGGGATCCCCACTCTTCTCGCCTTCTTTCACTGGGCACTGTGG
The DNA here is from genome assembly GCA_019425775.1 of Rafetus swinhoei. Classification (NCBI taxonomy): domain Eukaryota; kingdom Metazoa; phylum Chordata; order Testudines; family Trionychidae; genus Rafetus; species Rafetus swinhoei. Next base: position 116,835,139 of record CM033424.1, read on the forward strand.
GTCCCCCCAACAAACAATTGTGCAGTGATGGGTTGTCAGTCAGCTCCATTTTCGATCCAGGCACCATGCAACAAGAAGAGACACGATTTGCACTGGAAGTGGGGTGGACATCACAGTCAAGCCAACACTGGTGGCAGGGGTAGGAAACTGAGGCAGCTCAGCATCAGTAGCTGGGGTGGGACGCGTGAGCTGAGTGCTAGAAGTGCCAAACACTTCAATCCTGTTCTGCTAAGGGGGGAAGTGAGCTGAACCCGGTTGAATTTGAGGTACCAGTTAAAGAATTAAGTGCTACTAAATCACACAAACCTGTCCCCAGCATATGGCATGGTTGCCCCCAGCAACCATGGAGCTCAAGAGGGCTAACCAGTTTCCTAGGTTGTGTGTCGTCCCCCCCCCCCCCCCCAAATACTTTGGTTTGCTGAGTGCAGTGCGGGGTTGACTCGTATCACCTCTTCCACGTCTATTGTTAGGTTCCAGTGTGCGGTGTTATCTTATTTCTATGATCTGAACAGGTGTAAAACCGTTTGTAAATACCACTATTACTCAGCGCCAGGAGCTCTGTGTTTGACTTGAACTGTGCGCATCTGAGTGTGGCTGTTGGGATGCAAAGTTGACATAATTCAGCAAGAGTTTGGTTTTAACCGGTCAGTCGACCAGCTGTAGTAGCCTGGAGTGCACAGACTATTCTGCCATCTGTATGGTGTCCGGGGCAGGGGACAATCACAATCTGCTGTTCCCTGTCCTTACTTCTCTAGTTCTGCTTTCCATGATCCTTTCAGAACAGGCAGGCCTTAGACACAGTTAAGTGATTTTATGCATGACCCTACTGTTCTAAAAACAGAACAACTGAGTCAGATATGGACCGGGGGCAGAGACCTCCATTTACCCAAGCCCCTTTATCTACAGTCCTTGAATTGTACTGATTTTACTGATGTAGTCACTGTATGAATGGAAGCCCAGAGTGGGGGGCGGGGGGGAGGGATGAATGTGTGTTCATTTGGTAAAATGAAGTTACTGGGCTAATGGCTTTGGGGAGGTGATGCTTGGGGAGGTCCCTTCTTTTTTTAAATGGTTACAATTCAAAGACGAACCTGCACCCATTCAACCATTGAAATTAGCTGGGGATTTTCTACTTTTAACCCACAGGCTCCATTCTCTCAGGGACCCTCATGCTATCATTTTCATTCTTGTGTGCCTTCCTGCTTTTCAGTGACACGCACATGCTGCAAAAGTGAAGTCCAGCCTTGCCTGAGGGGTTTTTTGTGCTGTTCGAGCCTAGGCTTTTGTGCCCCCTTCATTGCTAGATCGCATCATAACTAATTTAAGATGACAGCACTGGATCTAGTCCTCAGTGCCAGTTAAGCTTTCCACAGGACCCAAGTTGCAGGCGGGCGGGGGAATGGGAGTTGAAGGGACAATGGTGGCTTGCAGTCACCATTTGCACCTTGCCTTGGGGCGTGGGAATTTAGAGCAGCCCCTGGACTGCCCTAAGGTGTTCTTATCTACCATCAACTCTACCCTGGTGCATCATTCCAGCCACACCCCTTTTTTTGACCTGTCCCATGGAGGCTGTAGTTAGAAATGGCCATAACAATGCTGCACAACCTGAGTTTTCACAAGCATAAAGGGGCTTCCCTGGTTTGGTGAAGCCAACTTCCCATCACAACAGTATAAAGTAGACCAACAATTCCTTTCTCTGCTCTAATCGCTAAGCAGTTGGCTGTTCTGAGGTGGGACTCTCTTCTACTGACACTGTTCCACTTTGGATAAATAGCCATGGGTGAGACAGAGAAGACAAAAATTGATTCGAGCCAGCAAGCGGGAGCCCCGGGGACTGGTTGCCCTGCTTCAATCCCTCGTCCATTACTAATACGAAGCAGAACAGTCTCAAGAGGGGAGGATGAGATTTCCACACCCCTGCACATACCATAGTTCTGTAGTTACCACACTCTTCTGAGAATGGAGCCCCCATTCAAGGCCCTTCTCCCCTGCAGGCCGATGAAGGGATTTGAACCTGGTTCTCCCCCATCCCAGCTAAGGGTGTAAAGGATGGGGATCAAAGTGAGCAGGGAGCAAGGATCACCTCCTCTGTTCTCTTGCAAGAGAGAACCTACCTCCTCTGACTCCAGCAGACGATTCTCAGCTGGAAAGTGCTGGCACAGATAGGCATGTCTCTCCAGGCTGGACTTAGGGGCAGGACTTAGGCCACACTTTTCTCATTGGCTAGGTTAGGCTGCTCACTTCTCCTGTGCACTGTGCTGGGAACTAAGGTGCCTACTCAGGCTTTGTGGATTCCAAAGATTTTCCAGGTAACTAAAAGTGCAGCCAGGCCTTGGTGTTTATCTTCTTCCTTTCTTTGGCCCCTCTTTCTTCCCACAGTTGGTAGAGGGAGCCTGGGCTCCTAACTCAGAGTTGTGAATTGCACCTGGGGGCAGGCTGCCTAGCAGCTAGCTATTGCAATGCTCATCTTAAGTACCCCTTGTCAATCTGACTTTCTGGTGTTGGACTTAGCCCCATGTGACTAGCCAAAGCAATACAGGGCACCTAGGGCAGAGCTGCAAATTAAGTCCACCTCTCCCCCTCCCAATCTAGTGCATTAAACATAAGAAATTTAAGTGCCTAATTTCCACTGATTTCAATGGGAGGTAGGGGTCTGTCTAGCTTTACGGATCTAGGCCAATAAGTGCCATGCAGATGCCTGGAACCGCATTGATTGCACTTGGGAATCTGCACAGGTGGAGCGGCCTGCTTGCTTCAAACCAGTGCAGCATTAGGATGTTAGCCTGAGGAATTGGCCCAGGTGTCCAAAAAGAATGGGAAGCTGTGGTCTAAGAAATACTAAAGAGCTAGATTAAATCAACATATGCGGCATGGGGGCAGGGAGAAATGCAGGCATAAGTGCATGAAACTCTTCAGTCTTCATCAGGAGAGCATAGCAGGGATAGGATACCAGTTCCCAAGAGGTTTCAGATGTCACACAGGGGCTGGCTTTCAGAGGTCCTGGGCACCAGTAGCACCAATTGAGTGAAGAGGTGGGTGTTCAGTCCTTCTGATAAACAAACCTTTACTTACCAACCCACTCATTATTTACAACCCACTTTGTTGCTGAAAAGTTAGTGTGATAACTTGAACTCTCATAGGAAGTCTCTTTAATCACACAAGTTTCAGATCTCTTATTTGCTTTCCCCCCCTTACTTTACACACAATATTACACATGAGAACTACGTTAAACAAGCAATATGAAGGCTGCAAATTCAAGTGCTCTGAAGTTAGGCAATTAAGATTGCCTGTGTGTGTGTGGGGCAGTGCCTGCATGCACATACATAATCTCCTAGTTTTCCATTAAAAAAGCAAACTAAACAAATAAATTCTGGCAGGTGGCGGCATATTATACACACACACTTAGCAGCTGCAGGGTTGGAACCTTTAGAACCACTGCACAGACCTCCGTCACTTGAGCTAACAGAATGACTGGCAGCAGTAGCAGGTTGTCATCCCTTATGTTGCCTAGCATTAGCTGTGGAGGAGATGCTACTGGAGTTCAATGCTTTGCTGACAGCAGAGGAATGGTGAGAGTCAAGAATCTTGGATTCCACTTCAGACTCGGGAGGGGAGAGTACACGAGTGGACACAGGCTCTTCTGCCCATTCTCCCCCATCAGGATCACTTCTCCCCATTCTTCTCCACTTGCCCTTCTCTTAGTCTGGTCTCTTGCCCACCCTTGGATCTCTGCCTCACCACTCATCAGGATCCTCATCCCAGCCTCAGGCTTCATGCCCAGCCAGTTCTCTGTGCTCAGAGTCCAATAGAGATGTAAAATCCCATTTAATTAGTTAACCAATTAAATGGTGTGTGTGTGTGTGTGTGTGTGGTGGTGGGGGGGGGCAGGCCTACAATACAGGGACATGTCAATCTAAGCTGCATTTTATGTTACTGGCATAACTCAAATTGATGTAGCTTGGATCTAATTACTGCAGGGTCCACGCCATGCTGGGTCAACAAAGAAACTCTCCTGTTGACTCCACTTATGCATCTTATTCTGGTGGAGTACCAGAGAGCGAATAGCAATTGATTTAGCATATCTTCATTGACCCACCCAGAGTGGAGATTTACCCAGTGGCCACAGGCTTCCTATTCTTTGTTCCTATGCCTGGCCCTACCCCAGCCTGGAACTGCTGACAGCAGCTATTCCAGGGAAAAACCAGCTTTAACCCTGTATACTTCAGATGGATGCAGCTGTTCAGTTGCTGGGGAGGAGGGAGGGATGGTATATGCACTGTCTGGTCATATGTAAGAGCTGTGAGGAGACAGAACATGGTCAATGATGGCAGAATCTTTGGAAATTTTAGCTGTCAAGCTCTAGTTGATTTCCACTGTGTGACTTTTTTCAAAGGCTTCCTTGGGCAAATCTGGGTAGATTTTTCACTGCAATAATAGAACACATCCCTGACACACAGATCACCCCTTTTCCCCGCCATAAAATTTCAAGTTCCCTGCCATAAGGCAAGGGGGGCATTCAAGAAAAGGTAATCACAATTTGTTGTCTTGAAAACAAAGACTGTTTCTTGATAGCAGTCATGGAAACAGCTGAATGATTCTGGCTGGAATCTCAAATAAATAAATAAATCAGCCTGAAACAGACAACCAGGATGGAAAATGTCAGGCCTAATAGTTAATGTTTAGTTGAGTTAGAATAAACTGAAAACAGGATCTTATAATGGGAAATGTCAAGCAACCTTACTAAAAGGTAGTGCAGTCAGAATACTAGGTACTGCAGTCAGCTCCTACTGTAATACAGTCTTTACAGTTTCAGAGCATTAAAGCCATTGTCTGCAGTTTATTTGCCATGACCATTGGAGAATTGACCCTCTTTCTTTAAAAAAAATAAAATTTTTTGATTGAATGGAAGTGTCTACTGCTCCATTTTACAAATGACAAATGAGGTTTCCTGAAATGAAGAGCTGTCTTTTATTCTGAGCTGGCTTCCATGAAATGTGTGCATGAGAACCTCTAACTCTTATCACTGAAATTATTATGGAGGAACAAGAGGCTGTCCAGATGAGCTTGGTGAGTGAGTCACTGCTATTTAGGTTTAGTAGATGAACTATCTGAGTTTCAAGTACTTTCTAAAACGTGTCAAGAAGTACTAGATGGTTACAAGGAAACAACTGGAAACATTTTGATCACTCCCCTGCTCCCCAGCATTTCTTTCCTCTCTCCAAATTAATGGCAAACACTGCAGGGTGCATTTTATGGAACTAAAAAAAGTGTCAAAGCTGCAAGACCAGACAACACCTAACCAGATACTACATAGACTTAAAGTGGGAGGTAACAGTAATATTAAACAAGAAAAGATGTTAATGAATAGGGACAGGCTGGCTGGGAGAAGGAAAAAGAGGAGAAGCTAGGTAGAATGGAGGTCTGGCATTCTTTGAGTAGCTCTGTCAAACTGCTTAATTCCATAATTCTATTTGCTATGCTGTGAAGTGTATGGTATTTGGAAACAGACACATGCTATTGGTCATTTACCTTTTTGTACTTTTCATTGATTTGATCATTTCTTTCTGTACTTTTCACTTCTTTACAAAAACCAACATTTTAAAATGTGTAAAGCCCACCTCCTACAATAAGTAGAGAGACCTACTGCACTCACAAAGCACTTCCCCATGACACAACACACACCATCTTTGTGACGTTTGAGTCAAGGTTGAAATCATGTATCAGTGATTAGCGTGTTAAAGTGTTTTGTAAAAAATACTGGCATGGCCACCCTCCTCCCCTGAATCCTACAAAATGACAGAAATCATGGTTTGAGAAAGGAGTGCTCTTATTAAAGGAAAACCAAAGCAAACCTCAACACTGAAAGAAGCTAAGCAGTAAGATGTAAAGATCAGTATTCCAACCATTCTAACATTTAACAGTAAGAAAGTTCAGCTATAATCCCCAACTAACTTTGAACTGCCTCATTCTTTCTTCCCCATGCTAAGCGGCTTGCTAAAGAGCAGGAAGGATGTTAAATTGAAAAGTGGCCACCCAGCCACAGAAAAAAAAAATAACCCACTTTAAAAAGGGGAGGAACCTAAGAGTCATTTAGCGAGATTCACTCATACTTGTATAAGCCCAGAGAAAAAGGGAACAAACTTCTTAAACCAGCCAGCACAATCTTGGCATACGTTTCATCTTAGACCTTGCTGATGGGAAATGTTGTATGTATAGTATATGAATTCAGGCAACACCTAGCAGCAAGCAGCACATAGTGAGTTGATTTCCAGATGAGTGTTTACTACTATGTGGTCAGTCGAGGCTGACCATAGTGTGTGCAAGTCTGCTTGTCATACCCATAGTGTTACTTAGTAGCAAATATAATTGTAAAACAACCTTTTTACTACTTTTTCTTTTTATGACTTCAGAGCAGTTATAGGTATCATATGTAGCTCTGCCGGGGGATAGCCACACTGCTAAAAAAGATGTTCTAACCCGTGTCAGCCAGCTTGGTCTAAAACAGCAGTGAAGATACAGCAACTTAGCTTTTAACTCGGGTTAGCGGCTCAAGTTCAACCCCTGGGGCTCCTACAGACTTTAACTAAATGGTGTAGTGGTAAAAATAGAAGTTGGTAAACTAAATTAAACTGCATATTCTCCAAATGAAAAGTGGCTAAACTCCATTTTACGCATACCTACCATTGGCTACACTATTGCTTTAACTTGAGTTGCTAATCCAAGGTAACTAACAAGAGTTGACTAGCCTAGGCTAGCCAACCAGAATTAAAAACACACTTTTTTTTTCTTTGCAGTGGGCGCACAGTCATCATTATAATAATCTATTTATTTAGTATGAACAAGCAAGGCTGTTTTAAACTCTGAACTATGTTTTTCAACAGAACACCTTTCTTCACAGCAAGATATTAAGGTTTAAGATAATAAAAACAAAGAACCCACATTTCTTGATTTATTTTAGTGACACTCCAATTCTGGTGGCACTGGGAAAATGGCAGTCAAAGGAGGTGATTTTAAAATCTAAATAGTCATTTCACAGGATAACAAAAATGATCGGGTTTATACCTGATAGTTGACATGATTTGCCTCATATGGGAGACTTGGGAGGGTGCATGTCTAGTAATTAGAACACAGGACTGGGAATTTGCATTTCTTAGTTCTAGCCTGACTCTGTCACTGATTCACTCTAACCTTGGACAAGTCACTCAACTTCTCCATGCCTCAAGCTAAATTTCTAAAAAATGAGGCCAATAATCATAGATTCATAGAACACTAGAACTGGAAGGGACCTTGAGAGATCATCAAGTCCAATCCCCTGCCTTCACGGCAGGACTCAGTACCGTCTAGACCAGTGGTCCCCAATGCGGTGCATTTATGTGCGCCCGCCTAGTGACCAGGGCCGGCCCGAGCCATTCTTGCGCTGTGGGCCCCGGGTGCATGGCCCCGCCCCCGGGCGTGCAGCGCATGCGTGGCCCCACCCCTGGGCGCCCGGCAGCCCCGAAAGGTTGGGGACCACTGGTCTAGACCATACCTGATAGATGTCTATCTAATCTGCTCTTAAGTATCTCCAGAGATGGAGATTCCACAAAACTCCCTAGGCAATTTATTCCAGTATTTAATCACCCTGACAGGAAGTTTTTCCTAATGTCCAACCTAAACCTCCCTTGCTGCAGTTTAAGCCCATTGCTTCTTGTCCTATCCTCAGAGGCCAAGGAGAACAATTTTTCTCCCTCCTCCTTGTAACATTATTTTAGGTACTTAAAAACTGCTATCATGTCCCCTCTGTCTTCTCTTTTCTAAACTAAACAAGCCCAGTTCTTTCAGTCTTCCCACATAGCTCATGTTCTCTAGACCTTTAATCATTCTTGTTGCTCTTCTCTGGACCGTCTCCAGTTTCTCCCCATTTTTCTCTAAATGGGGTGCCCAGAACTAGACACAATACTCCAATTGAGGCCTAATCAGCGCAGAATAGAGCGGCAGAATGGCTTCTCGTGTCTTGCTCACCACAGTCCTGTTAATGCAATAATGGAGAGCTGTCTCTTAATTGATAAACACATGAGAATTTTGCCATTGACTACTTTGTGGGTCCATGTAAGCATTTTGAGGTTGTGGGATGAAAGGTCTCATTCTGCCATTATTAACATTCTATTTTTCTGAACTGTAAACTATTTTTTATGTGGAAATACATTTCATATTAGGATATTGTTTAACTAGCGTGGTGGTGATTTCCCTGAGAGCTGACCAAGTCCTGGCACTACATAGTGATTTATAACTCACCATATATAAGCATTATACTATATTTGCCATTCTTCTGTATAATTCCAGATCACTCAATAAGCAAAGGTCAAAAACTTAGAGGAGAAAATGCTAACTTTAAAGTTAAAATATAAGTTCTAGAGCTAAAGGGGAGAAAACGGTATGCAAATATACATTGAATGTCGCATATGACCCAATACATAAACAATATTGTCTCCATTGTAGCCCATATGTTTGGAACTCCGGTCCTCCCACCACTTATGCATGTGTTTCATTTTAAGCATATGCCTAGTTCCACTGAAATAAGAGGGCTATCAGCATTATTGAAATTAAGCTAAACTGCTTAGATTATATATTCAAGAACCATCTTCAAATTACTGAGCTTAGCACTGTGGGTCTCTGTCACAGCTGGTTATGTTACTGCTTCTCCCGCTTAGCAACTCACTAAATTCAAACAGTCCCTAGAAAGAAGGCAACATATGCTTTCCAAGTAATGTTGACAGTCTGTCAGGTTTTTTTTTTTTGCGCGGAATGTATTGCAATTAGAGCTGACTGAATTTTTTCCATCAAAACTTCTTTTCTAAAATGTCAGGGTTTGTCAGAGACAAAAAGCTTTTTTCTGTTTCACAAAAACCTGAAAAATTCCAAGAAATACTTCAATGAACATCAACAATTTTCATTTTTGTTTAAAAAAAAAAATCCCAGACCAGTTCTCACTATGCTGCACAAATTCAAAATATCCCTCCATGCCTAGCTCTCTCTTCTATGCCATTGATTCTCTTGTGTTTTATATTAAAGCTATGTCTGTGCTGCATGGTTCTTTTCAATGGGGTGTATGGATGTACTCCGGTAACCCCCTCACATGTGCTTAAATACACACAAGTGAAGTACAGACATGCCTGAATGGTGTATGTACCCATATGTATATTCTACACTAGTGGCTCTCAATCTTTCAAGACTACTGTACCCCTTTCAGGAGTCTGATTTGTCTTGTGTACCTCTACATTTCACCTCACTTAAAATCTACTTGCTTACAAAATCAGGCATAAAAATGTGTCACAGCACACTATTACTGAAACAATGCTTATGATTTCATTTTTACCACATAATTATAAAATAAATACAATGGAGTATACCCTGGAATGTAGATACAATATGTATAGTCTATACAGTAGTAGAAACAAGTCCTTGTTTGAAATTTCAGTTTGTACTGGCTCTTACGTAGCATGCTGTAAAACAAGGCAAATATCTAGATCAGGTGCTGTACCCCCAGAAGACCTCTGTGTACCCCCCAAGGGTACATGTACCCCAGTTGAGAATCATTGCTCTATATGCCTTCCTGTCTACATTGCTGTTTTTAGCCATGTTGTGTCTTTGCTACTTCTTAGCTGCTGGAGCATTTACCCACTGAAAGGACAGACTTGGGCAGCAGGGAGAGGTTCTACCCAGCTCCCCACTGCTGGAGCCTTTTCCCACTGCATCAGTGAAGAGGGCAGCAGGGAAAGGCTCTGGAGATCCCTTGGATCCATTCCTCACCATAGGCACCTTCCTCCACTGCACAGAGAGATTTTGACAGTGGGAAAAGCTTTATGAGGGGAGGCAGTAGGGATCCTTTCTCTGCTCCCTCTCCCCTGCTATTGCCTTTCACTGACACCTGTAGCTACAGGCTGCAGTGTGAACATAGCCAGCTTTTCACTGGGGTGCATAGTTGCACTACACACTGCCACCTTAGGGTGGCCAGCTTTCCTGTTTTCAACCAGAATGCCCAGTTCAAGACCCTGGTGGCTCTGGTTAACACTGACGACCAGGCCATTATAAATCCAGGTCCGCAATGCTGCAGGACTAAGGCAGGTCGGTACCTACCTGTCCTGGCACCACACTGTATCTGGGAAGCACCAGCAGGTCCAGCTCCTGGGCAGAGGGGGAGGCACTGGATGCTGCATGACACACCAGCTCTGTGTGACCGTTGGCCAGGAACTGTGTGTGTGTGTGGGGCCAGTGCCTATGGGTGAGAGCAGTGCATGGAGTCTCCTAACCCTTGCCCAGGTGCAAGGCCTGCTGGCCACTTCCAGAGTAGGGCAGAGAGACTGCCTTAGCCTCACTGCACCACTGACCGGGAGCTGCCTCAAGTAAGCCCATGCTCCAAACTTGCCCCCTTCCATCCAGAGCTGCCTCCTGCAACAAACCACTCATGTCTAGCCCCAGGGCTGGCCCACAACATTTTGGTACCTGAGGCGGGGAGCTCAAATGACCGCCCCCCCCCCCATGCCTCCTAGCTTGGGCCAAAACTTTGAAAGATCTCAGTTCTTTGGGTCCTAGTGGCGTTGCCCCCCCCCCAGTCTGGTATCTGAGGCAGCTGCCTCAGTTTGCCTCATGGTAAGGCCAGCCCTGAAACCCCTACACCCCCAATCACAGCCGTCGCCCCCTGCACTTCAGTCCCCCTGTCCCAGTCCACAGCCCTCACCCCCTCCCACACTCCAACCTCCTGCCTCAACCTGTAGCCACGTCCCACATTCGGAGTCCCTCTGCGTCATCCCCACAGCCTGCACCTCCAGCCAGAGTCCCCTCCTGCCCCCAAACACTTCATCCCCACCCCCACCACAACCACACAGCCCTCCCTCCCACATCCCAACTACCTGCTCCAGCCTGGAGCCCCCTCTGATCCCTTCATTTCTGGCCCCATTCTGGAGCATGAACCTCCAGTTAGAGCCCTCACCCCTGGCATGCCAACCCCCGTCCCACCCCAGGGAAAGTGAGTGAGGGTGGAGGAGAGCAAGCTACCAAGGGAGGGTGAATGTAGTGAGCAGAGGAGTGACCTTGGAGAGGGGGCAGGGCCTTTGAGCAGGGGCAGGACTAGGCTGTCTGGTTTTGTGCTACTAGAAAGCTGGCAACCCCACTGCCTTCAGAGGTGCATAGTATAGACATAGCCTAAGATGGTAATCTCTCTGGGACAGGGATTGTCTTTTTGTTGTTCTGTTTGTGCAGTACCATGGGTCCTGGCCTGTGACTGGGGCTTTTAGACCCTGTTCTTCCCTGCTGCAACCCTCATTCTACTCCTTTCATGTTCTCTCTCTCTCTCTCTCTCTCTCTCTCTCTCTCTCAAAGGATGACTGGCATCATGCTACCCTAACCATCTCCCCCTTTCTCTTAGAAGAAAGAAAATCATGAGGTGAATATTTTATTTTCTGCTGCACTCTTATCTACCTCATTCTGTGAGTGGACAACAGCCTGTCCCACATCCTCCGTCTTCAAAGAGACCACTCAGTCCCCTGCTTCCTGCTTTATTTTTTTTTTTGGAGAAAAATACACTGAGTTCTTTGATCTTTGCTATGAAGGGCCATGAATAGAAGAGCCAATTTGTTTAAATATTGTTCTATTAAGTGGAGAAAGAAAACATAGGGTTAGATCCCATATAAATAGCAAGGCACAACCTCACAAAGGGTATGATTTGTAAATCCTGTAAACCTCCTTGCAGGAGGCATAAGGGATCTGTCGAAAAAGGCTTTCTTTCTCGACAGATCCCCCCTCTAGACTGCCGCTTTTTGCTGACAAAGTGCTGAGTTGGCAAAATGCGGTGGCCATTTTTTTGCAAATTAGGGGCGGGATATTTAAATCCCTGCCTCATTTGCAATGTTGACCTGCCTAATCTGCATCCCCTCTGCCGACAGAGGGATGCAGTCTAGACATACCTAAAAGGTCAGATTTGTGGAAATGTTCCTCAGAATTTTGACTGGCTCATTGACATGGAGTCTGCTATGGATAGTGGTGGTGATCTGACTTTCCCTTCCCAGCAACACTATGCATGTGAAGAAGGGATGCCATTATTAATGCATTTGTGACAATGAAACGTGTTGAATAGAAAACTGCAGACCAGCAAATTCAATACCTGCATTTTGCAGAAATTATTTAAACTTTACAGAAGTGATTTATTGCCATGTACAAGATAGGGCCTGGACAGAATTATGACCAGCTGTGATTTTAATGTTTGGAGTAGGGCCAGTCGTTTCTGTTGTTCTTCAAGAGTTGTTCTTTCATTTACAGCTCTGAAATATGAATCCAGTAGATGAAGGTGGCATATGATTCAGTTTGGCAGTATTTAATTTTTTATATAGAATCTTGGCAGATAATAATGTTTATTTTTAAGCATTTTCCCCCTGATTTTTATCTATTAAAATTTTATGGGGTAGGAGGGCCAGACAATATTTATTTAATGACAATAGCCACTGAGATTCATCAAGTTAATAACCATGAAAACACAAATTGTCAGCATCACATACCAAAAAGTAAATATCCTTAATTCAAACTCTAGTATGTTCTCAAGCAGCATTTTTTTTACTCTGCCTATATGTAAATTTCAGTTATTATCGATGGAAAATTTTAAAATCAGACTGTATGAGTATGGTGAAATCAACCTTTACCGACATTTACTGATAAAAATCTAATTTTCCAATATGACATGCAACACTCACTGCTCTAGGTGTTTTCTACAGGTGCAGAGAAGAGGTTACTCACCTTGTACAGTAATTGAGGTTCTTCAAGACAGTTGTCCTTATGGGTGCTCCACTTTAGGTTATGTAGATCCCCTGCGGCGGTTGTAACTGGAGTGTTGTTGTAGTAGTAGTAATAGTAGTACCACCACCAAGTTGGGGGCTGCATATGCACTGTTCCTGTCCCCTGCTGCTTCAGGCAATACATAGTGCCATGTGCCCCCCCCCCCCGCAACCTGCAGTTCCTTTTCTACCTCAAAGTATCTAGTATAAAAACTGTGAAGTAGAGGGAAGAAGGTTGGGTAGTGGAGTACCCACAGGTACAACAATCTTGAGGAACCTCAGTTTCTGCACATGGTGAGTAATCTTCTCTTTTTCTTCTTCAAGGAGTAGGCCCATCAATGGGGGAGTGAGGGGGGGGGCAAAAGGAGCAGTTGTCCTGGGGTCCTCTGATTCAAAGGAACCTGGGGCTCCTGGCTGCTGCTGCTACTGGATCAGCAGCCATAGCTGGCACCCTGAGACCTGCTTTGCACAGCTTTGAGTGCCATGGAGCTCCTAGCATGAGGTCTGGGCGATGCTGAGCTGGTTGTCCCCGTCCCTTCCTCCATAGGGGCCTGCAGAAGCTGTCGGTTCCCTGTCAAGGACTGTCCCTGTGTGGAGCAGTGCCCCTCAGGGGAAGGGAGGGGCTCCAGAGCTGCAGTCAGGACAGATAATAAAACTGTTTATCTGAACAGAGCGTCTGATGATGAATGCCGGGAGAGGGATAAGGATCTTGCACAAAAAAGAAACGTCCACACTGCTAGTTTTTGCGCAAAAACCCCTTGCGCCAAAGCGGCTTGGAATAGATTATGCAAATGAAGCATGACAATTTGCTAATCAGCGCTTCATTTGCATTGCCTCTTCCAGCAAAAACTGATAGTGTAGACATAGCCTCAGAGGATGAAGGACCCTGTGTGGTCGGTACCAATGGAGTCTGCTGAGTTGGAGAACACTGGTTCTTGGTGGATTCCCAAAAAAGGAAAGTCTGAGACTGCTTTTTTTGTTGCCTTGTTGGTGGAGTGCTTTTTTGCCTGAGCCTGTGAAAGGGAGCCTCTGTCAGAGGCTGCAATGGGAGACTGGCGTCAGGGAGAGGTGTCCGTGCACTGGGATCAGATGTGGGGTGCAGAGACTCCTCCATCATGAAGTGTTCCAATTACGGGTCTCTTGCCTTCCTGGCTCAAGGTTTCAGGTTACAGCCGTGTGAGGAATTGTGTAGGATGGGTGCCTTGCCCAGGCTGCAGACACGCTACAAATGCCTGTCAGACTGGGCCTGAGAGGCTGCATGTAAGGCAGTGCTTAAAACTTGCCCCTCAGAGAAGGGTTTTCTCCCATGAGGGAGTACAATATGCTAATCTAAAGGTCCACTAACAACTGAAACGTAACACCCTAATATAAGAGAAAAAAGTTGTCTTGTAAAGAGGCATTGTGAAACACTGCAACTCAAGCCAAGAGTGGTAGAGAAGACCCAGGGTGGGGATGAGGGTTGCACAGCACTGTAAGGCCACCTGAAACAGCACAAGACGGGGATAGTGCCTGTATGAACCAACCAGGCACTACTACTGCAACGCTTCAATTACAAGCACAGGGCATGCAATCACCTAAAGAGGAAAACCCAGAGGGACATTCTTCAAAGAAAAACTTAAGGGCTTCGTGTTCCCAAATAAAGTTATGGGCAGATTTAGTGAGTAATTATGTATGAAAAGAAATTTCAGACTCTTTAGACTTCCACTGAAATGTAACCACCTGAGGCAGTTTCTGGCAGGAAGCACTCTTGCTACATGTGCCTTTTTTCAGCAATTCAGAGGAAAGACACCTAGCCATTCATACGCGACCACCAAATTTTTCCAAACCCTCATTAGCTCTCCATAGATCCATTATACTGTTATGTATTACTAATACCAGTACTGAGGGGGATGTCAAGATTTTTCTAAATAACTGGACCTCCCAGACTTTCCACTTGATAAAGGACACCACAACCACTACGATACGTTGATTTCAATGAGTCCAGAAAAAACTGCATTGCCAAGTTTAATACAGTGCCAGCAATCACAGAAAGCTGTAAGACATCAGACAATCAAACGCCTCCAAAGTATAATCTCAGCAAGTCTAATGGTGCCAAAAAGACATGTCATTGAACCAGCTGCTTTAGATTTGAAGTTGAGTTTAACATATCTGTTTTATTTGTAACAGCCACGATTTATACTTAGTACAAAGCACTTTCAGATTTCCGTCAAT
Source organism: Rafetus swinhoei (assembly GCA_019425775.1). Classification (NCBI taxonomy): domain Eukaryota; kingdom Metazoa; phylum Chordata; order Testudines; family Trionychidae; genus Rafetus; species Rafetus swinhoei. The sequence continues at coordinate 116,850,153 of CM033424.1, forward strand.
GGCTATGAAGAAAAGACAGTCCTTTCAAAGACGCATAGTCTCCCTTTATTTTGCAAGCAGACAGATCTCCCATTGGTGTCAATGGATGCTACATGGTGAAGAGCATAATGTCTTTATGCACACAGGCACAGGTTACTATGTGAACGTGCATCAACAAGCTGACCGCTTGGTACAATCACCCTTCAACTAACTTAGGACTTGAGCTACCTACATTCAAGGCCATGGTCTGCCACTGACTTTTTAAAATGACATTGGGCTAGTCCCTTCCCCTCTCCCTGTCTGAACAATGAGAATAGTAGTAAGTCACCTCACAGAACTTTTGTGAAGGAAAATACTTCACAGATTGTCAGGAACCCTGCTACTGTGTTCATGGGGGTCCTAAATACCTAACAGAGCTTGGACTCTGCTTTTGAAAAGATTTAAGAGGTATTTTCATAGAATTTAAGTTCAAAAGGGACACCAACCCCAGGTCATCTAGCTAGACCTCCTGTAGAGCACAGGCTGCCAAAGCTAGCCAGTGCCTGAACACTGATCCGAGCTGTCACATTACTAGGCCTGCCGATGGGGAGGGCAACTGCCTCAGGGCCTGGTGCTTCCAAAGGGCCCAGGACTCCCAGTCATTGCAGCTACAGCCTGGAGCCACAGGCCATTTAAACCGTCACTGAGCACCATGCACGTGCTCTGGGTGGCTCTAAGGGCTGGAGTGGGGGCTGACATGGTATGTTCCTGGTGGCATTGAGGGCAAGCTGTCCCCAGTCCCTCCCCTTCTGCTTGGGGCACTCCTCCTTTCCTCCCCCCAGGAAAGGATCCCACCAGGCACTCCCTATGTGCATTTCTCTTCAGGTGTTCGTCTCAAGCACATTAGTACTCTGTGAGTTTTCAGATTTTCTTCTTACAAGAGGCAGGATTTTATTGATGTTTACTTCTACTTTTTGGCTGGTGGCATTTCAGAGCATTCAGATGATCATAACTAAGACAACATTGTGCAAGTCGGACATGTTCAAATGCTGGAACAGAAAAAAAATGGAGATTTTCTCCACGCCTCATGTCGAGCTTTCGTGATTAGAAAAGTGGCATTCAAATGTTTACCTTATAAACTTTGTGCCCACAAAAGCTCATGATACCATCTACATTTTTTGTTAGTCTCTAAGGTGCTGCAAGACTATTTGTTATGGCATTAACTCATTCCCAAATCTCTCAATGCACCTACCTCTTTATTTCACAACTCAAAAATGCTAAGCAGTGCATTAGTATTTCAAATTTATAATTATCTATTGAATATCTAAAAGATGAGCTGAAAAGGGAAATCACCTCTTTGTCAATATAAAAATGCAATCTACTTAAATGAATGCAATTCATCAGAAAATGTGAGTAATGAGCAGTGATGAAGATTTTCTCATTTTGCTAATTTTACATTATAAGCTATCTGATTTGATAGTATTTGCTGAAAATCTGCTTATGAATTTCAACACACTTTTGTTGAATTAACAGAAATGTTAAAGCACAACCTCCGTGTGCCACTGAAATCGACATCGACCATGACCTCCCAGTTGTTCTGAGATCACCCAAATATATATATAGAAACAACAAGCAAGGAGGCTACGTTTAAGAGCAAATTCAAATCATATCGCACCTTGTTTCCTAAGTCTCTGTTATTGTCAATGAGTAACTTATAGATATTTCATTCAGAAGGATGCCATATGGTCTAAAATTTGACTACAAATACACTGTATGCACCAAGAAGATCTACTACAGATAAAGCTGAATTCCAATTTCTAGTCTGAGCCTCCTTTTCCAGGTTTTTCAAAACTTTACAAATCAGAAGGAATTTGTTTGCAAATTTTCTGTACAAGAAGAAAGTTTCAGCAGAACTGATTACATTATGTAATGGGAACATGAGAGGAAAAGAAAACACATTTTGTCCATATATTCTGATCAGAAAAGATTCATTTTGGCAATTGAAAAACAGCTGCATTTAGAAAAAAAAATGCATGTCTTACTTGCTAATTCCATCAGTCCCAAAATAACAAAATCTTGTTACTAATGGAAGAAGGCAGTGAGGTTATCTAGTGCTATCTCTTCTTTAAAGGACTTGGGTATATCTACACTGCAGTTAAACACCCGCGACAAGCACATGCCAGCTGCCATGAGGCATCATGGGGCTTGCACTGTGAGGTTGTTTAGTTGCAGTTTAGACATCTGGGCTTGGACCTGGGCTTTAAGCTCCTGCACAGTAGGAGGATCCCAGAGTTTGGGCTGAACCCAAGTCAGTTGGCACAGGCCAGCCAATGATATCTAATTGCAGTGTAGACATAACCTTTAAGTGAGGTTGTTCGGGATTTTACATAACTGCCTACGTACTCCATCAGGTAAACTGGAAGGACATGTAAAAAATCACAGGCCAATAGCTCTGTATTAAAGAACTTATGTCAATTAAGGATGGGAGAGTTCTGAATATCTCCATTAAAGGTCTTCTAGAATCTCTGCAGTTGGAAATAAGTGTCGCTCATGAGCCTTAGAGGACAAAAGGCTGCTACGTTACAGATCCTTTAACACATCTAGATGAAGGGTCTTACAAAGACAGAAATATTTGCAAGGCTCCACTCAAAAAAATAGCTCCCGATTTTTTTTTCTGTTCAATAATCCAAGGAAACCAAGGCAAAAGACCATTGTTTATGGAAATGCTAAAGAAGAAATATCAAGCATTCAAAAGTCAGAACATTAGAACAGATGATGTTGCTCTTGCAAAAATGTCTTATCTACATTTTACATTATATAACATTTTCTATCTTTGTTCCCATTGAGTGAAAGGATATATAGAAGCAGCCTTAACTTCAGGTATCTCCTGACATTTGCATGCAGGTTATTTGAAGCTGATACATGCAAAATCCTAGCAATAATGCACTAATAAGAAAATTACTTTGCCTTCCACTGGAAGAAAAGCAGCCACCACTGGAATGAAGTGCAGCTGCTGACAGTGCTCAGCATTACGGCACAACAGTTTAGGGAAGGAAATGAACAGCAGTATAGAAAATAAGCACCTTGTTTTTATCTATACAGTGTCTACAACACTGAGGATGCTACCGTGTTCTAAATCATTAGTAATAAACATCTAGAAAATGCTGTGTGAATCTTTTTAAAATTTGATTTGGGGTCATTCAATAGATATATGTTGAGACATTGTTCCAGCCCAGAGTGTCACTTACTGAGCAACCATCACAATTTCCTGAAGCACCTGTTTTTTCAAGTCACATGACCCAGGCCCAAACCTTTCTATTATATGAAAAGTCCAAGCCATCCTTATGATTTATGGGGCCCCACGAAGTAATATTAAACTGATGCACCTAGGCCTGATGGCAACGGTGATGGGAATGATTTTTTTAGAGATAAGATTTTATAATCTTCAGAAAAAACACTAATGAAATATATTTAAAGCAAATTTTAAACTAGTCCTGTGGACTAACACAGTAAATTCAGAAGCTTCAGGGGGTAGCCGAGTTAGTCTGTACAGGATAAACTTAAAAAACAACAAAGGGTCTGGTAGCACTTTAAAGACTAACAAAACATGTAGATGGTATCATGTAGATGGCACAGCCCTCTTCTTCAGATGACAGGAGTTTAGAAACGGACAGGATATACCTGAGTTTGGCAAGTGCTGTTAAGTGGCTTCATTACCACCTGAATGGCTTGTTCACAGGTTCAGTGTTCTGCTGATGGGTCTGGCTGGCTTTTTCACTTTTTACTAGATCTCTGGAGGAAGCGAAACCACCCAGGGACAGGAAGCTGTGGATGGTGCACATTAAGACCCAGTGGTGCCTCAAATTTTCAGGTGCTTTGCGCAGCTGCGTATGGGTAAGGATGGCCCTGTGAAAAGTTTATGATCATTGCTCAAGGTGGTATAGCAGTTGGACAGTAACAGCTTTTGGTCACTACCTTCCTTGCCTAGATATTAAGCAGACACAAAGAGGTGACCACATCTAAACCCCCTTATTAATTCCCTCAAAGCCATTCTGTCCCAGATATGAACATATGTATCAGTCCCATTTAAAAAGATATCTGAGATTAAAAAGCAGCTAAGAAGAGACCCTATCTAATACATTTTTAATTGGCGGACATTTTAAAATTGTTTAGCTTTTTTCCTTGGGTGTAAATTTGATCCTGGACTAAGAACTTTAAAGTTATTTACAATGCCAGAGTGATTATTTTACTGCTACGTGACAGTATGTGAACCTCTCAACAACATGGCTTACATTAGAAATGCTAAGAGACTTACCATTACTCTAGTCCCAGTTGAGGTCTGCAATCTGTGGAACAAGGTTAGCATCAGACGTAGTTCACATCCAGTCCTGGAACCCAGTCACTCCAAATTATATTTATGCTCTACGCCACACTATTGGCAACTCTTCTGGCATGTCAAGGAATACAAATGCTGCCAATTGTTTTGACAACAGTTGCATCTCTTTTACCAGCTCTAGCCAAATATTACAATTCCAAGCGGCCATGTGTGCCACATTTCATAACATGAAGCAGATTTGCTGACATATACTAGTATCCTCTTACTTTCACAGATCAAACCTTCAGATCAAAATAATCCAACCTATGCAAAGTTCAAGATCCAGATCTGTAGGATTAAATACAATTTTGCTTGTATTTCAAATATTCTGGTAAAGTTCACTGAAGATTTCATGTTGCAAAATGGCTCCATGCTTATGTAGCAAATACAAAAGATGTAGGGTCCACTCATTCCCTAGTGAGATCCCAGATTGGGACAGACACTAACTCTCTCAGGAAGTAAATTTTCTGAATGTGCATCGGTTTTCATGCAATTTAATAAGGACCTAATCCAAAGCCCATTGAAGTCAACAAGTCTTTCTATTGACTACAATGAACTTTAGATCAGGGCCAATATATCAGGAGTTCTGATACGTTGCATGTTGTCTTTTTCTAAAAGGAGCTGAGACTCATGTAATCATGGTAACAGCCAAATTCTTGTCGTGATGCTGCCTCTCTCAGAAGGCCAGAATAATCTCTAGAATATGCCGTTTTTGCATCATGTCTAAAAAATTACACACACAGAGAAACACTGGAACCATTTAATTCAAAGCCCATGGGAGTCAGCTCAGAAATAGTTTTTATATTTTCCAACGCTTTACCCAGTCAAGTGTTAAATGTTTGCAGACGGGGTCTTCCAGGAAATTCCTGGCAAGTCACAGATCTCTGTGTCAGGAAATTTTCTGTGTTAACCCAGTTTTTCATTTTAATTAATCCCCATTTCACTTAGTTTTCCATCACTCTTGTGGAGGCAGGAAAAAGGGAATTTGTGTGCAGCCATCTTGGTCTTGTTAACAAGAGAGCAAGAGTCAGGCTAAGTCTGTGGCCTGACAACGCGAGATCTGTAATTAGACGCTGCCTTTGCCTCTCGCCTCCATACAGAGATAAGGATAGAATGCTGACTCTGGCAGGGACTTTGAGATAAGGAGCATCTGGGTGGAACTAAAATAACTGTTAGCCATTGGTGTTTGTAATGGAAAGGAGACTAATTGTTATTATTATATCTAATGGACAGTATATAAACTGCTTCATAATTGTTTGTATTCGAAGATCTGCCTCGGGGGCTTCCCCCCCTGTCCGAACCAGTTTTTCCCTTGCTGCAGCTAGTAATAAAACTGCCTCTGGCTACTTGTTGCTTACAAACTCAGAGTGAGGACAATGTTTTCTTCCACACTCTGAACAATGTCCCTCCCTCTTTGGTGTTTAGACTTTCCAAGTATCTGTAAGCATGCATTCTGTTCCCTGATACTTGTCGTTTACTTTAACTATATTTAATTTTTTTTTACATTAGGTCTATGTTGTACTTCAGTCATTTTTGTGTCTTTGATTTCCCTCCAGTCTCTCTGGTAATGGATGTACCCAGAAATAAATGGTTCCATACTTGCATGGCAATAGTGAATGTGAAAAAAACCCCTCACCCTTACTATAATTCTCCTCATGGATGCAGTAGGCTTGGTAATGGTTTGGTAAATGGCTAAATCAATATCAGTTTCTTTCCTGCCCCCACCTTTGCACTACAGCAGACAGAGAACCCCATAAAGCTACAAAAAGTCCAGAACCGCCTCCCCCCAGCACAGGTTTTTCACCTCCTTCTTGCTGTCAGACAGTGAGTTTCAGCTGCATTTAGGGCTTTTGATGCATATGGGTGGATAGCATTTACTCAACATCCTTGATCCACAAATCCTAGTCCTGATTCTGCAAAGATGTACACACACTTTTCAAGTTATGTATATGAACAGTATCTCAGGTTTGTTTTGTTCTTTATTCCTACATGTGGCTTAATTCTCGTGGTGACACTATCCTCTGTATGCCTATGGACTGTCTTATTATTTGTTTCATTATTTTACTAGGGACTGAAGTTCAATTTAACAGAGTCACTCTTCCTCTGATTTTTTGTGTGTGTGTTTAATTTCAGTACCACATTTGCCTTCCCCTAATCTTTAGGCACCTCTCCAATTATCAATGACTTTTCAGAAGTAATTCTTAGAAGTTCAGTAAATTAGGGCTTGTCTACATAGTGTACTAGTTTGCACTACAGGGGCATAAATTCTAATATGCACTAAGTTGGGGCACATTACCTTGTATGATGTGGAGACTCTATTGACACACACTAAAAGCCCCCTGGGGTATATTAACATAGGATTATTTGAAACAGGACTGCATTAGTACGCAATAGGAAATATTCATGCACCGGCAGGGTCTACAAGGAAAAGGTTATGCTAAATTTACTAATATGCACTCTCCTGTGGACAAAGCCCTTTGTGAGCTAATTCCTTAATAACTCAAGATGCATAACATCTGGACCCACTGAGATGTGCATTTGAATTTTCCAAGGAGCTCTGCACCTGTTGTTTTATATCAAGACCTATTTTTACATGCTTGTTGTCACTTCCTAATTTCCCAAGTTTATTTTTCTTTAAAATGGTCAATTAAAACCCCCCAATAATCTCTGCTTATTTTTTTAGGTATCTGGATGCTGATTCAGAAGGGATGAACATATTCATGTATGTGCATTTCTGAATGTGAGCAATCCCAATGACACTTAAAGATAGGCATGTTCTTATGTACCTTGCTGATTTTTGGCCTTATAGAGCCCCACTTAGGATAGTATCTAGGTCCATTTCCTAATTTTTTCTCTAATATTGCCCTTAACCCAAACATCTTTTATAAACTCTTCACCCTTAAAACACTTTTGCTGTCATGAACTGTGTGTGTGTGTGTGCGTTTTTTGGACAGCCTGTGTGTTCTCTTCAAGCCTTATTCTGGTGTGGTCCCCATCATGCTTTTCCATTTACAGTGAATTTTTTTTTACTCATTGCATCTTTGAACAGGCCCTTGAGAAGCCACACTGACCACTTCTTGTTCCTCATAATCATCTTTCAGAAGCACTGTAGTTGGTTATACTTTAATTATGGTGTTTTAGCATTCCTAACCGCTGTTCCATACAAGTAGATTTTTATCATTTCTTCTCCTGCAGCTTGTCCAGTAGGGTTCTTAATTGTCCCTGAATCTGCTTTCTTGAAATCTAATATTCTTGTACTAGTATTTCATGAGCTCTTTCTTCATCATATTTAAGTTACATGTGATCTCTTTCCCAATATTTTTATTCTCAGACAGTAACATTAGGATTCCTCTAGGAAGACACTATTAAAAGCAAATTGCTTTACTTAGGTTTTGAAGGATATGTCTACACAGTAACATTATTTTGAAATAACTAACGTAATTTCAAAATAACTTAGTCCACATCTACACAGCAGGCAGTTATTTTGAAATAATGTCAAAATACTGTCAAGCTGGAGGACTTCATACATAGACTCCTGTAACCCTCATTGTACGGGAAGTTGGAGGAAGAGTGATCTCTTTCAAAGTAAGTGCTGTGTAGATGCTCCCAATTTTGAAATAAGCTATTTCTAAATAAACTACGCAATTGATGTAGCTCAATTTGCATAGCTTATTTCAAGTTAAGCTCTGGAAGAAATTGTTGACCAATATAAAAGATGCATCCCTCTGAATGTCTTATTTTAACATAAAAACTTCATCAATATTGCAGCCTATCTAATACAACTATAAAACTTCATATATTATGTAAAGAAGGTTATAATTTTTTTGGAAAAAATGAATTCACAAAAAATCAATGACCATCTTGCATAAACACCACTTTATTATTCTGAAGCTAGTGCCTTTACAGGTCTAACAAACTATACAGTCATACCAGAAACTGTGCCTACAAATGTATGTACTCAGCTTTAGTTAGATAACATATTTGGGAAAACAACAGTGGCCCAGGTAATTGTTTAACACTCCCTCCATAAGCATATACAATTAAAAAGTGTCACATTTTCATTAAAAGGTTCTTAACGCTTCTTTAGGCGCACATCTCTTGGCATCAAACTTTTTTTTTTTACAGTATTTTATAGTTTACTATTGAAGCTTTACATTTTGTTTTCAAAGCACTTAACTGTATTGGCAAGACAAAGAATTTCTGGTAATTCTTGAAGATGTTTTGTGAATTCAAATTATGGCTTCTGTAAACCAGAAATAACTTTAAATACATAAACAGTAGACAATTATTGGGCATTATTTTTTTAGTGCATCAATTAAAAAGCTCCCCCAAAGCTAACAGTCTATACTAATATTTGTTCCATCTTTCTTTCTTGTACTTTACATTAAGCCACAGGATTGACTCCTAATGGTCACTAGAGAAGCTCTGATGCATACACAGCTTGAAGGATTACACACCTATGCCAATAACAGAATTTGCATTTGGTCTGCTTAATCTCCAACCACTCACAACATTATTTCTTGATGAGAATGACAGAGTTGGGGAGGGACGGTAGACGGAGTAAGTCTAGAAGGAGGAGGAAAGGCAGGGGAGGAAGTGAGAAGGAAGCAACAAAATTCAGTGACTATGGGTAGCTTATTTTTTATTGTCTGAGAAGTTATTTGCTCTTCTGAACCTTAACCACTGTAGAATATTTGAGTTAGTGAAAATTTAGAGGTATAATATTGCAATGCTTGCATTTTCAATGTAGAAATAGCCACTAACTTTTAAGTGGCCACTGAAAGAAATAAACATACTACTATATTTTGGGTAGATAAGTAACCTTGACTTTCTGACTGAAGTGGAACAGAATAAAGAACACAGCACTGCCCTGAGCAGAGCAGTTGAACTTTTTAAAAAACATAAGTAATGGGATTTATGACCATTCAGATTGAAGACAATGGCTGAGAAATTACCTTGAATATATTTTTAAATATACAGCTCCCTCCAGCATAGTATATTTAAATATGTATTAGAGCCATCTGCATGTAGGAAAATTTGTAATATGCATCTGGATAGTTTATGCCAGTTGAGTCCTACAACATGCTAGCACACACATCCATTCTCATCATTGTCCATGTGTGTCCAGGAAATTGCAAACTGATACACAGAGATATTAAAAAATGTCTAACATAACACATTTTCAAAATATATTACAGTAGACTTCCGATAATCCGGAACCTATGGGATTTAGGTGGTGCCAGATTATCAGATATGCCAGACTATCAGGAGGTACTATAAGCAGGTTATATATATATACTGTATATAAAGTGTTCTTAACCCTTTTTATTGTACATACTGTATACAGTATACCGTAATGTTTTAGTTTTTTTAAGCCTTTTTTACCCTTTTTGCTCAGTTCAACTGCTGCCGCTGTTACCTTGTGACTCATTTTTTGGCGAAGCTCACTCACTAGGCTCTTGCCATTTTGATGCCGGACTATCAGGAGTGCTGGACTATTGGATGCCGGACTATTGGAGTTTTACTGTACTAACAAATAAAATATACTTTGGAGCATACAAATGAAGAGGATATTAGAACAAAGTTGGGTTAGCAGCCTTAATAGGAAAAAAAATAATAGACAATATTTTTACTGAAATATTTTTAATAACTTTTCTTATTTAGAAGGATACACCACGTGATTGGGTCATACCAGTACTTATCATGAACTGAAACACCAGTCCAATGGCGGTAGTATTCTGATAAGTGTTTAAAGGCAGTGAAAACATACAGAAGTAATGGGAGAATGTTTATCTGTGTTCTTTTGTGGGATGGTTGGATTTCACTGTTGTCTATGTTTTCATCAGTGCTGAAGAAGCTTGAAAGCAGGTGAGCTGCAGGTGCATACTACTTTTAAATTTGTTTAGTAGCTCTTCCAATAGCCTGTAAAAATAAAACATTTGATAACTTTGGCATTTTGGAGTTTTCAGATTTGGGGTGTTACAAGTTAGGGATATCCATTTATTTAGAAGGTAGTTAATTTGGCACGTGTCCCAAGCTCTCTGACCCTGACCCGTTGAGGCAGTAAGATTTTTGTATACATTAAACAGTCAGGATTTTCCAATATTGTGGGTAATTCAAGGAAAATCTCATTCCTTTGTGTTTGAATTCCTCTACTATTTGCTTACCCTCCTATGTCAGAGAACTGTGTGCTCTGAAGTATTTTACATGCTTTAGTAACAGATCCTGTGTAGACTACTGTTAAAGACCAGATACTTGAACAGAGAGACTGCTGATTCGTTCTGGTATGAAAATTCCTATAATTTTTCACAATATTGCAGGAAAATGACAACTTCTAATAAGTGACACAATCAGATAACATATTGGAAGGTGCAGCTTTCAGGGACTCAGTAGCAAAGCATTAGGAATGTTATGACCAGATTCTGTTAACTTGCCACTTTCTCGTTTGATCTCACAAGGCTTTCTTATTAGGGATGTTAAATATCAGTTAATTCATGAGCTTAATCGACTATTCAGTTCTTATTGGTTACTCGACTATTATATAGTCCTCGGGAGTGGGGCTGGCAGCCAGTGCAATCCCTGCCCAACTCCTGAGGAGTCCCCTGCCATTCCATGCTGCTGCCTCTGTATCAGAGGCAACAGCACAGGGTTCCAAGCAGAGCTGGTCAGCGAGGGGAGCCAGTTACAAAACCAGCTCCCCTCGTGAACTGGTGGCCTGTCCCCCTGTGCTGTTGCCTCTGATACAGAGGCAGCAGCGCAGGATGCAGCAGGCCCTGTCCAGGAGTGTGGGGGCAGGGGCTGAGCTCCCAGACCCGGCATGAGCCAGAACTGAGCTAGGCTGCCTACCCACCCAGCTTTTAATACACTTTAAATGCAGAGCTGCAGCAGGGGTAGGTCCTGGAGCTGGTGCAAGCCAGGACTGAGCTGAGCTGCTGGCCAGTCTGCTAGAAAATGTACTGTCAGGTGGTAGGGGGAAAAAGTGTGTAGTTAACTGACTGCACTACTGCATCCCTATTTCTTAAGTTTTCTTTTAAAAAGAGTGAATCACAAAAAGCCTGTTTTTATGTGGTTGAATATGATGAAAAGGAAAATTTCTACTTAAAGCTTTAGCAGTTAGTTATGTGTTCCCAAATACAAGGTGAACTTACATCAGATCAAATGCTGGCATAGCAGCAAACACGTTATATTTAATCTGCTGCATAATGGGACAATGATGTGCTCATGGAAGAACATAGTGTCAGGTGTTATCAAGTTGTATGCCTTTGCCATCATATAAATGCTATCTCCAAAAATAAATTTTCATATAAAAGCTGTCCTGCAAAAGAAAGAAAAGGGGCTTGTTTACCCCAACCTTTCCCCCTTTTTTTCCTGCCTTCTGATCTAGGTCTGTTTAGATTGCAAGCTCTTTCGGGCAAAAACCTGTTTCTTCCTCTGTGTCTGTCCAGTTTCTACTACCCTGAAAACACACACACAAAATAAAATAAAATAAAAAAAACCAAAAACGTTCAAACCATGTTAAGTCTGGGTCATATGTCTACTTTGAAAGACTCTACGGTGTCTGGAGAAAAAAAAAATGAAATGGCAACAGTGCAAAAGTTAAATTAAAAGCTGAGCAAAAAGCACGGTGAAGAAATTTTCCATCAGGCTATTTAAAATGCTTTATTGTTTACATTAAGACATATTGAACTCAATGTAATTATTTCTATCTCAGGCATGGCTAGAGGCCCTAGAGGAGAGTGGAGTCCCAACTGCACCAAAGAATTTACAGTCTAATACTAAAAAGGATGGGAGAAAGGAAGTACCATCACCCCCCGTTCTACAGATACGGAACTGAGCCACAGAGAGGTTAAGTGCCTTGTCCCAAGTCACACAGGGAAGTCTGTGGTAGAGCTAGGAATTGAAACCAGATCTCCTGAACACTAGTTGAGTGCCTTAACCACAGACTATCTTTCCTCTTGAGCTCCGGTGCATATGGAGTATTTGTAACAATGGGTGTCTTTGTTAAAGATTCAATGCTCCCACCCCTTTAATTAGGTCACACCGAACATCTCACATTGACAAAAAATTTCTCCAGCAAACCCAAGGAAGATCAGAATTCATATTTCTAAGGTAAAATTAAGCATTGGGTGGGAAGAAGGGAAGGGGAGGTACCTCAAAATTTTTAGGTCTACATCAAAAGCAGAAAGAAAGGGCCCAGCCCTACACAATTTTGAGACCCTTTTGCAGGCTTCCTTTAAGCCAATCATTTCTTCTAAACATATAACACATTGTGTGCTGTAATATTAACAGGTATTTTTCTTTCCCAGGATCCGCAAGTGAAAGCACAAAAATTAATATCCACTTCCCCAACAGCCCTCTAGGAAAGGCTGCCAGGACATACAGCATTCACAGGCAAGCTATATTTCAATATTACATGGAGTGTGTTATTGGTAACACTAACAGCTCTAAATCATTTCATACAAAAAATGAACAAAATTATTTGTAATTTTGTAATAAAACAGTTTAGAGATGTAGTGATGGCGTATCTGAGAAAATAATCCAAGGCAGGGGTTCTCTAACTTTACTGTACTGTAACCCCCTTCTGACAACAAAAATTGCTGCATAACTCTGGGGGGGGGAACTGAACCTGAGCTCACCCAAGCCCAGGTGGAGGGAAGGGGAGGAGTGGAAGCTGAAGGGCTTCAGTGCCAGGCAGGGCTTTGGCTTTCTCCCTGGGTGGTGGGGTTTTAGCTTTCGGCCATGAGCCCTAGCAAGTCTAACCCCTGTCCTGGTGACCCCATTAAAGCAGAGTTATGCCCCATAGTTTGAAAACCGTTGATCTCAGGTACAGAACATATCCTTAAGTAGGTCTCAGCTGAACTGCCTTCTGGGTCGATGTAGAGCTGTGAAAACTGTACAGTAGGTATCAGTTAATGGCTTAAACAGTATATTTAACTGATTAACTGCTTCAACAGGGGCCGGCCATGGACGGGGGCTGCTCAGGTTGGGCTAGAGTACCCCCCCACCTGCTGGGCTGGAGCAGCCCCCTGCCCGCATCAGACAGGGGGCTGCTCCAGCCCACCTTTTTAACCATAACTAGTCAGCATAACCTGGTGCGGGTGATGCTTACCAGTTAACCATTCACATCTCCGCTGTATAGTGCTTTGTTTGTGAACAGCCCTTTGAGTTCAGTGCACAGTGACTGTAAATTTACTAAATCCTGCTGGTTTTTCTGAAAGTTTGAGTTTGATAAACTCATTGCAAAGGGAAGCCTTCCTTACCCTCAAAGTAGCTCATTTCTTATCTCCTTAATCTGCTGTAGAGCTCTAAGAGGTAGGGAGAGGTCTTGATGTTTGTGGATGGCAGGAACAGGAAGTAAATGTTGGATAAATGAATGGAGGCCCATGGTAGGGAGGGGATTCAAATTTTGTAGGTGTTCAAGCATTCTTTGCTTGCATTTATAGAATATTGCGAACCTGCAAGTAAGGTGAGGTCTGAATGGATTTTGTGCAAATGTTTCATGCATCTTTGGTTTTAGCATCAGAGACAGATGACAAATCAATGCCAAGTTTGTTTTTCTGAGATGTGTGTGTAAATACATTTATTATGGGCTCAACGTTGTAAGGTGCTGAGAAGGCCCATTTGTCACATGGTATTACTAACATGCTTCAATTTAAGTGCACTTTTAAGTTCTTTGCTAAACTGGAGTCACTGTGGCCACCTTCTTCAGGTCTGAATCCTACTGGTTCCATATCAAGATCTTTGTATAATACAATTAAGTGACAGTGTAACTGGCTGCAGAATGATGGCCATTTAAAAAAAAGTTATTAGTTTTTAATTATTTTCCAGAAACTAAGCTTTCATTTAGAGAGAGAAAAAAAGAAGTTTCCAGCCCGTACAGTCATGAAAAAAAACAGTAGAAATGAACACAGCGACATATGATTAAATTTGCTGACAGCCTGAAACAATAGGTCTGAGACACATGAATCTGCCCGTTCACCACAATGGGTGTTAACTCTGAAAGTTAATTATGACATTTTAAATGTTGGCACTATTTCTTATTTTAGTATGACCATCAAGCTAACGTGCTTATGCACCACTACTATATAGATACTGGTTTGGATACACAGGGCAGAATGCTTTTGTCAAGGGCTGCTGGGATGGGGAAAGAGGAATTAAATTTTCTCTTCTAATTTTAATGGAGCACCACATTCCCCTCTTATTTAAAGCCTCTGGATTACAAAACCAAACAAAACTGTCATCTTAGTTTCCAAAACATCCATTGTCAAAGCCTTCAGTTTTCTTCCGAGCCATTTTTCTAATGCAGTTATTGGTATTCAATAAATAAAACGCAGCACACTAAAACTTGAAAATTAGTGTGAAAAGCTATAACTGATTGTAATTCAAACATGATTAATGCAAAGGGACACCATATTGATAAGACTGGACTAGAGAATAGAGCAGTATCTCATAAAGCCAAAGTTTCTGCTATGTAATTCAGGTGTAATGTGCCACACTGAATCATGGCTTTGTCCTATTTAGGGTTACCATTCTGTGACGTAAAAAAGTCAAATGCCATAACTTATCCTTCCAGCAACAATATCTTGGTACTACGCTAAGAAAACAGGACTCTTGAAGGGTGGTATTAAAAAAGGTGCAAATACACTTACTTTTTGTCTGCTCCACTTAAGAGTTGAGGCAGGGCTTCCAAAGCTTGCTTAAAGCTTGAGCTGTAATACAAACACATTTAATTTTCCCCAGCTATAATAGCGATCTACCATTGCCTCCCTCCTTATCTCCATGAATATAAACTTTAATTTCTGAAATGTTTGAACTAAATTAACACATTATCAATTCAAAATCTCATAATTTGAACACAGCCAGCCATAGGCTCAGGTAGACTTCTAGCTTGAGCAACTTCCAAGCCACTAAAAACACCTTAGATACCAGATAAACACAGGAGCCTGACAGTAAAAGTATTCACGCTGTACACAGGTGCTGACGGGGGCCACAGAGGAGAGGAAATTGCTGCAATAACTGGTCTTAGTCATTTATTGTGGTATTGACAATGATCAACTTCAGGTTGGACATCCCAAAACTGGGACCCTCTGGTCTGGCAACATCCATGGTCCAGCATGACAATGGATGTTCCTGGACCAGAGAGTCCTGGCTGGGAACATCAGTGGTGGCAAGAGGGCTGGAGACCCGGTAGTGTAGCTGGGGATGCAGCAGTTGCTGCAGCTCTAGTTGTGGAGCTGGGGCCGTGGCAGCAAAGGTGGGGGTGGGGCCATGGCAGTCCTGGTAGCGGGTTTGGGGCCAGGGATGTGGCAGCCCCGAAACCGGGGCTGAGGCTGTGGCAGTCTGGACTGCTGGGGCCACAGCAGATCGCAGCCTAGCAGGGGATGGGGGGAAGGTGGCTGGGGCCGGTAGTGGGCTGGGGATCCAATAACAGAGGACCTCCCTGGTCTGGCAAATTCTCTTGTTCGGGACCAGTCAGGTCCCAAGGATGCTGGACCAGAGAGGTCCAACCTGTATCTGAATTCCACCTAGAAGTGAGCAGGGAGAAAATGCAGAGTACGAAGTACAGATGTAATAGGTGTTATGTCACTGGCTTCTGAACTTAAGAGAAAGGCCAATGCAGTCTGTACTAACTGGCATTCCAAGGAAGTCCTACATAGAGGGTGGACAGTAGTCAAGCGTGGTGGATAAAGTGTCAAGATCAGCACACAAGGTGGAAGGACAGAACATTCTGATCAGCAGCAAATGAACAAGGGTATTCCTGCCCATTACTTCTAGTTGTAAGTCCAGAAACCAGCAGGATCCCAATGAGATCCAGAGACTGAATCACTTTGCTTTGACTGCAACAAGAAGCATTTTCATTTTATCTTATCTGTGTTTATACCAAATTATTTTCATCCCGATCCCTATCTCTGCCAGACAGGGAACAGGAAAGCAGTATTCAGAAAGATACTGCTTAAAATCTGATGATAAAACTAACAGCATTTCCCATGATCAGAGATGAGCTTAAGTACAGTTTTCAAAGTATGCCATTGTTTGAAATTAATCTGAAATAAAAAGTTCTTGAAACAAATATTTAAGCTATTTTTAGGAATTTTTGCTTATTTATCAAGCATTTCATTACATCAACAGCATAAGCTACTTAGCATCTTACTTGCTTTCTGGTGTTAGGTATACAGCCACAGCATCTCGCAATGCACAAATTTCAAGCCTTGCCTAGAGACAGAATGTAACATTGTTTGAAATATAAAAAAATCTTTGGTTAATTAAACATATATGTCACAAAGCCTCTTGCCTCTCTTCAGAAGCAAAATATTACTATACCCTGTAGCTTTAAGCAGCCTTAACTTCAATAATTTGTTTCCTGTATTTCTGGTTACCACTCTACCATGTCAGTTAGGAAGTGCTGCAGGAACAATTACAGATCTGTGAAATTGAAGTCAAATTGTTTATCCAATCACTATGAAGTTGACTCCAAACAAAGAGCGGTCTCTCAGTAACAGTACCAAAGCATGAAACTCAGGTGCTATTTTTCTGTTCTGAGATAGCATTTCAGAGCTTTTTTATCTGTAGCTATTGCATTCTACAGGGTGAGCCTAGCTCCTTACAGCACATATTGGCCAGAGAGGAAGAAAACACAAGAGACTAAAAATATGTAATACACATTTTATTCTGGGTTCTGCTGAATTTATTTTCTTGTTCAGATGAGGAAGTAGAATGTTTTTGCTCCATTTCTCTCATCTGTCACCTGCTGAGTGTACAGGCTTGGGGATTTTACCTCAATAATGTACCTATGTGTCAATTTCCACCTGAGCAGGCTATAATGGAAAAAAATAGTTTGGGTACATTTCCCAGGTAAAAGCGAATCAAGCAGGGTTTAAGAGCTCTTTCTTTGTTCTCTTTGAAATCAGCGCCACTCTGGATTTTATGTGAAGATGGTAACTCCATGAATTTGATCAGTGCTTAAAAAAAATTCCACTTACACATTTTTCTCTAGAAATGGATTAAGGCCACAAAGTCTGGATACAAACTTCACTGCAATTCATAGTCAGCTTTTGTTCAGCCCACTACAAAGATTCTCTAAAATCCAGCCATGAAATGCAGAGACTGATCCGAACTAACCCAAAGTTAATAAAACCACATCAATTTTCTAATTAAGCTTTTTAAACTCTAATATACAGATTTGTTTTCAATGGTAATCAAAGCTTTTGCTTGGAAATATCTCATACTGCATACATATAGAGTTTTTATTTTCCCCTGCTAGCTTCCTGGCAAGCATTAGGAAGTAGCAGACCACCAATTTTATGTTAAGGAGAAATGTTTCCGTTGTAGAAAAATGGCAAGCATAGATGGGCCTTATCACCTTTCTTGAACAACCTATATGTTGTTCCAGGATGAATGGGTTAGGATTTTTGAAAGCTGAGTGCCTTAAGCCCTTAGGGGCTTTTAGACTCTCCCCACCACCACCACCACCACTAAAATTACTGGGTTACTGGGTTTTAGCGTAACACTGGGTTGTAGTTTTGTCTCAGTTTTAAGAGACAATAACCTATTGTGGTAGTGGCACATTATCAATCCCCACTGTGGTAGTGGCACATCATCAGGAGCCATAGTTTATACCTAACCTCAAGCACATGGCTAGAGAATGAGTGAAGCCTGTATGCATATCTGTATAAGAGGAATGGATGTTATAAACTGATCGAAGCATCTCTTCTCAAAACTTAGTCCTTTCCACAGGGAATGGGTATTTTTGAGCAGGCTGATCTGGTTCATACCCCACTGGTTTAGTTACAATCAATCTACCATTAGCAAGGGCTGATTATGGCCAGAATGATATAAAGGCACCACAAATGACAAATTTTACTGTTGGTAGAAACAATCCTTTCAGTTATTGATTCAAGGAATGAGTTCAATAAAAGGTGGGCTACTCATTTAAACTGTGTAGAACCTTTTGGCAACCTTAGTTGACTAGTACAAGAAGCCCTTCCCACATGAATTCTCCCTCAAATGCTACTCTGCTAAGAGTACTTGGAAAGTAATACAAATATAAGGTTTATAATAAGGTTTAGAATACCATGGGATTTAAATTTAGGCTCCCCCCACCAGATGCCAAGACTGCTGGAAAGAATAGGAAATGGTACAGGGTACTGCCTGCAAGTCCCATTGAGGCTGCATGGCACAGAGAGTGCTCTTTGAGTCAAAGGAAGCTTTCTTTTTTCTTTAGACTCCTCTAGAACTAGTTCAAATTAAGAGCACAAACTACTGCACCAATCAGAAGTGAATAAAATATCTGTGATAAAATATGTTTTGCCCACAGGTTGGTACAGTGCCACCACTTCAATGGTCTGAGTTCAAATAAACAAGCACTGTTACAATCTGAAAGATCCTGTCACACAGTATATTTAATTTGTTTTTAAAAAAAATCACAAGCTTGATTTAAAAACCAACAAAAACAAAACAATATTTGAACATACTCCCAAGACTTTGTATTTAATATTATTAAACTACAACTACAGTGTAAACTCCTGTCCCTTCAAAATCCCTTTTGAAACATGTACATAATTAATGGTAGATAAGCTATCAGAAGGCTTATGCCAGTATGGCACACACAGCTTCTTTATACCAGACCACTGTGGATTACATCATATCACATTTCAGTCTGAAATGTTTTCCTTCTCTCTTTCTCACATTTGTGAAATACCATATGTATTTAATACATTTACATCTAATTATATTTTAAATATACACTAGTTCCACCCTTCTGATTTCACTAGGGCATGGAATCTTCTGCTCCAATTAAGCCCAATTGCTAACTAGAAAGCATAAATATTCTATGGACCTCCTCTTTAAACATTAAGTAGATAATACTCTAAAATATATCTTTGTTACAAAGAGTGTTCATTTAGATTTTCAGTTGCTTTAGATTTCTAAAACAAATCTGAAAAAAACAAGATAGGTGCTGGCTGCAGATTTCCATTTCTTTTATATGAACTATTAAAAATGAATTTTAAAAGCTTGACATGTTTTTAAATACAAGACATAGAAGACCTGAAGTAAAACCTGAGTATGAAGATATTTTAAGATGTAAAATTAATTGACAAGTCACAGACCATAGATAGCCTATAGTTCTTCAGCAGTGAAAAGTTTCAAAACATCGACTTAAGAGTTTTGCCTGAGTAAGGACTACTAGATCTGATCTTATGAAAAATGTGATGAAAGCATGTATTCTATAAACATTTTACTAATGAAGCACCAGGGTTATAGTGAACAAAACCCTAAGAATATATCCTTCCTTACACCTCTTTTTGAAGCTTAATTTCACAAGAAAACTCAAAATAAATTGTTAGAAAAAATGGGCCAGGAGGCATTCCCTCTCCCTCCCCATATTAAAATACTTGGGCCACAGTTCATCGACTCATTGTAATCTGAAATCAGAATAGCAGAACTTTTGATAAATGGATCTTTAAGAACATCTTTAATAGTCATTTTTGCAAGTCTCTCTGTTGTGATGTAATTTTGCAGACTTTCTGTAGCTTCAGTGAAGCAGCCAGGTCTCCTTCTGGAGTCATATAATATAGGAAATGTTTTTATTCTCTCTCCAAAAAGAGGAACAATATACCACTATTACACATCAATACACTGGCCTTTCCACTCTAAGACCAAGAGATTTAAAATCAAACTATAAAATACAGTTCAAAACATTATTACAAACAAAATCTTTGCAGACTTAAAAATACAATCAAAATATTTAATGGGTTGCTATAAAATAATGAGTAGGAATAGAACATCTACAGCAGCTTTTTGTTGCATTTTTGAGTACATACTACAGGCTGAACCTCTCTAGTTCGGTACTGTCTGGACTGGCAACATCCATGGTCCAACATGATTTTACTTAGCCGGATGTGCACTTATTATAGGTGTAGTCAAGTTTCCTGCAGTCCCGGTTCTCATTGTTCTGTGCTGTTATTTAGCTTTAATTTACCCCTAAATATCTTCTATGAGCCCAGTAAGCAGTGGAAGAATTGGTAATGCTGCTAGACAATGCTGACCTCCTGTGGTTCGGCACCGGTCAGGTCCCAAGGGTACTGGACGAGAGAAGTTCAATCTGTATTATGCTACAATCGAATAACAACAGGGGATCTCTCTAATTTTCTAGCTATAATACTTCCAACTTTCTCAACTCAGAAACATGATAACACATTTATCTACCTGTAAAGCTCCATTTTTACTGAATGATGGCACACACTGCATCAGTCGACTTAGTTCTTCAGCAACAGATTCTACAATCCTTGACAGTACTCGAGGCACTAATTCCTTAGAGATGGTGAATACCTGCAGGTTTGAAATCAGAGTTATGAATTGGGTATATAGGATGTTAGCATGGATATAGAAGAAGTTAACCTTCATTACCCGCTTAGCTGCTTTTTCAAGAAGCACCTTCTTCCCCCAGTTCAGACATTTTGTTATGGCTTATCATAGCTCTAGGCTGAAAACTCTCTGGACTTTCTTTTTTATTACTTGCCTGTCTAACGTTAAGACCAATGGTGCCTGAATTCCCAATCAGGGTGCATAGTTACTGCTGTAATTCAATTTAATAATGATATAAGATTAATCTCCTAAGAAGCTTACAAAATACAAGAGCAATACAACAATTAGGTGCTGAAATATGATCAAGCAGTGTCAAAAGAGACACCAGAGGCTCGGCAAAAAAGTAGGTTTTAAGAAGAGATTTAAAGACAGTGAAAGACTGTTAGTGCATTGGAAGAGGGATAATAGGAGAGAAAATTGGGCAGAATACAGGGCAAAGAGTGCGTAAGAGAAAACAAAAATGGTGCCATAGATAGAGCAGATTTGTGTTAAGCCTTGAAGATGAATACGAGGAACAGTTTGGATTACATGTGGAAAAAAGAGGGGAAAGAAAAATGGATGGTGAGTTGAGGAGGAATTGATGTGATCAGAGTCATGGAAAAAGATGCTTTTGGCTAGAAATTTTATTATTCATTTATTCGGATTTTAAAAAAAACAAACAAGCAACAACAAATAATTGGGTTACACTTTGATTCAAAACTTTTGCTCTATGTGAAAGTTAGGAATGTGTCTGATCTAACAATGAAAACCTGTTTTATAGAAATGTATAGTCAGTGGAAAATACTTAGAGAAGGTATGTGTATGAGTAAAACTCAAATATGAAATTAAGAACCATACCTGATTGTTTACCATATATGTAAGAGTGATGTGTCATGGACCACACAGACTAGACAACCAGTAACGTAATAGATTTGCACCACAGCCAAGGTATATTTACCGCCGCACATATGCTGGCTATCAGTCACTTACCCTGCTAGTTCAAATACTCATCTTGCTTTTAACTGCTTTGACCCACAAAAGCCAACAATGTTGATCACATACAGAGAAAAAATGGTTAAAGCAAAATGGGAATAGTCCATTTCATGCAGTAGCAGTTGTTGCTGAGCAATACAAGACAAGAAATACCAAGTAAACGGTCAAAACCTTCTACTGAGAAGGAAGTATTTGTACTCACGAAGGCCATGCTCAATGTTAGTTGTCAGAACTCAGGAAAAATTCTGTCATACTAAATCACCACATTTTTGCAAAAACTATACTTATTTTGGTTTCAGCTCAAATTTGACTTTTTAATTAACAGTTTTTTTCACTTCAAAAGATGCCTGTTGCACAGCTGATAATTAACTATTATTGTTTAAACTACAAAAATCAGCAGTGTTGCTAGCAAAATCTAAGACTGATCCAGATTAGCAAAATTTTGCCAGAAAACAGTGTTACACTCTTACAGAAATTGTAAAATTTCACATCAGTGATCAAATTCATATACTTCTGTAAACAGATGCAAAAATGTAATTTCACAAATAGAAATTCATGAGGCAAAACTGAACATCAGAGAAACAACTAGCTTCCAAGTCAGTAAGGTATCTATATATGTGTCCTAATTTTAAGCATGAATAGTCTAACTGAAGTCAGTGAGACAATAACTTTACTTAGAGTTAGTCATGTGCTTAACTGTCTGTCTGAATCGAGACTTAGCTATCATACCTACTTACAAGGATACGGTCAAGTTAAAATCATTTTAAAAATATTTGTTTCAGAGGAGTAGCTATGTTAATCTGTTTCAGCAAAAACAACAAGAAGTCCTGTGGGACATTATAGACTAACACATTTATTTGGGCATCTGCTTTTGTGGGCTGAAATCCACTTCAACAGTGGGTTCCATCCCACAAAAGCAGATGCCCAAATAAATGTGTTAGTTTATAAAGTACCCCAGGACTCCTTGTTGTTTTTATTGTCCTTACTTGTGTTTATTAAAAGCAGTTTAGATTATTCAATTGAATTCAAAAGAAAAAAAAATGAACATAATTTGTCTGTTTAATTCATGTAATTTACTCATCCTGGAAAATGAAAACTAATAATTTTCATTATGGTTTATAGTTCTGTTAACTCCTTCATTCTTAGGTATTGGAACAATTTGCGTTACAACACTGGAGGTAAATACCTGCATGGAAGCAAAAATCTGTTTTAATTGGAATTCCAAAAGCTATGAGTGGTCTCTAATTAAAGAAAATATTTAAAAGGAGCCTAAAATACTCAAAAGCCAATTTTAAGCAATTTAAGAAGGTCTAAAGAAAGAATAGTCTTATTTATGCTGTGTGAAAGAATGGTTTTAATAATACTAATGAGAAAATACATTTTGTGATGGTGAAGGATGGGGTTATTTAGAAGAGATGCTATAACTAAACTACTGTAGAAAATTCCTGCACTTTCTAAACTCACATTCCTCCTCTCCATTGCAAGCCATGACCCATTTTCTATATACTTTTGATTCTCAAACTGGGGATTGTACCCTCAGCAGAAAAGGTTGTGGGTCCAATAGGTCAGATTCAGCTGATGATGTGATACTGTCTGCCCACAAACATACCCAGATTTGCTCCAGAAACACTGCACACTAGTAGACCACTTTGATCTACAAAATGGTGACCTCCACAAAGTGACCTCCACGTGTCATGTGTGCAAGGTCACTCTGTGCAGAGATCACCATTTTGTAAAACAGTGGCTTCCTGGATGCCATTTAACCATTTGCACCACCTGGCTGTGCCAGTATCTAGACTTGAGGAGTGAGACCTGAATTCAGAAGACACTTATCTGTGGGAGCAGCAGGTTTACCAAAAGAGCATCCTCTCTGCTTGAGCTGGTAGTTCCTGCTAGCCTTTTCTGAGATGGGAACATGCAGTGGTTTGTAAGATGTTTAAGGCAGGGCCCATAGCTTCTTATCTGCCACCCACTTAGCACTCAATTAAGAATCACTGTAAATTGTTGAAAGTTACTGTCTGTGATGAAACTATCTGGCCTGCCACACATTACCGGCCAGAGGGAGTAATGGTTTGCCTCCTTTTTTCCCTGATATGGAATATTATAAAGTATTACTAGGTGTGAAACCTGCTTGCAAAGCCTCATGCCATGGATTTGATAGCAGCTGAAATTGATTAGCTCATTGAAATTTCCTGGGATTAATTTTTGGGAAGAACATATGCCCAACTTTCTCTCCTGGAGTTCTGGTTCACGGTCAAGAATGAGTACCCTGCACTCTCAACACCTGCACTGAAACTGATGGTGTCTTTCATGAGCACATATTCGTGTAAAGCTGTATTCAGCACACTTGCATCCATCAAGTCTCAGCATCAGTCTACCCACTGATGTAACAATTAGATTAGATGTGTTCTTTCTACTACACAACCAGATTTGAAAAGTCGTGTTGCAACACACTAGTCCATATGCTCACACTAGAGAGCATTAAACAACATACTTAAAGTGTAAATTCCTTGGATTCCTTGGTTGTCACGTTGCATTGCCATTGCCTGGGTCACAAGAACAAAGTCTCAAAATGGGGTCATGCAGGCAAATATATACTACGCAGTGACTCCAGATTTTCTGTTTGTGCTTGATGAATTTCCATGCAACATGATGTACGTTTTCCCCCTCAGGCAGCACATGTCCAACACTTCCCCCACACTCCCATCTCTAGAAGTACATAGACAGAGCCCTGTATTTTTTTTAAATGTGCACAGAAAAAAAAGAATTGAGTTTTATAACTTTGACTTTCCTTCTCTTCAGACTGTTGAAAGAAAATAAAATGCATACACCAAGGACGTGTCTCCAAAGGGAGTTAATCAAGAATAGCTGTTTTTGGAATAACTCCACAAGTGGACACCTATTTCAGAACAATAGTACCTTATTTTGAATTCGTTTAAACCAAACTAATTTGGAAGAAGACACTCTTATTTACTCTTAGTTTGTTTTGACCTATCCTGTTTTGAAACAGGAGTAGATTAAAGTCCATTAGGGAATTTAGAGCACAGCAACAGGGTCCACACAGGCAGTTAGGATAAGAGCAGGATAGCATAAAGTAGGTTTACACCCCTAGATAAGCCAATTTTAATCTATGCTATTTCAAAATAAGACACTTATTTCGGAATAAGATGTCTACACCTGGAATTAATCAGGAATAATTAATCCATGTTAAATTCATGTGCTACTTTATTCTGGATTCATGTTCAGTGTAAAGAATGCAATTTGTGGTTATTACTGATGACAAATAAAATCTGTTTTAAACACAAATAAAAATGGGCTGATTTTCAGAGGTGCTCCCTTCCAATGAAATCAGCCAACTTATTTTGTTTGATGCTTGTAATAATATGAATAATCTAAATTTACTTCACCTCTGCATGCACAGCGATGATATTCACTAATGCTTCTTTCAAATAGTTTCTGACACCTGAAACAAAACAAAAAGGGTAGTCAGTCACTTTCACTGTGATATCTTGACAGAGCTATGATATTACACTCTTCAATTATACTGTTCCACAGTGTACTTTTTCTTTTCATTTCTTTAACTAACACATTTGCAATCATAGAGGCAGAAAGAGAAAGTTCCAGTCACACTGCCACAATCTATTTCCTTTTTTTAAAATCAAATGGAGAAAGGCACATTTCCTTACAGCAAAAGGTTAGAGAAGCCAGTAGGTTCCTGTTTCAGTATTCTTCTGTTGTACGACAGCCTAACTTTGATAACCTTTTCAGGCTACCACAGATCCAATATAAAAATAATCCCTTAATCTAAAGGTCCTGTTAATACACATATAATATGGTATATTTCATGTATATCAGGCAAGTGATATTTTAAGAAGCAAACAGACAACAGGATTACATAGCTTGCAGAAGATCTCACTCCTATTTCTTTTGCAGCTTCTTTGATTGTGAAATATTATTATAAATGGAAATAACAAGAAATCTTGTTTCTATGGAAGTGGTTTTAGCAGATATTACTCATAACAATTTATAGCAGATGTCATGCTTATGTAGAAAAAGTTTCTTTGGGGAAAAAGTTCAGCAAGCAGTTTATTTTCTAACCTAAAATGTTTACAGTAGTATATAAAATATTTGTTCGGAATGAATTAATTTTTACATGCTTAGTTATAACAATCATTCTATTCTGTTATATTCTTTCCTCAGCTGCACTGATGTAAATCTGGAGTTACTTCACAGAAATGGACTATTCTGGTGTAAATACAGAGTAACAGAATGAATCTGGTCCTTCGCGTACACTGCTTTGCAAGCAATGCCAACATAGGTAGGGTTGCCAGGTGTCCAGTTTTTGTGTGGGAACCTGGCAGCTCGTCAGCATTAAAGAACGGGCTGTTAAAAGTCCAGTTGTTGGTGTCGGCGGGCTCCATACGGCTCCTGGAAGCGATAACATGTTCCTCTGGCTCCTAGGTGCACGGGTGGCCAGTGGGGCTCTGCGTGCTGCCCCTGCTGCATGCACAGACTCCAAAACTCCCACAGGCTGGAAACCGCAGCCAATGGGAGCTGCAGGGCGGCACCTGCAAGTGGCGTCAGCACATATCGCACAGAGCCTACTGGCTGCCCCTATGCCTAGGAGATGAGAAACATATCACTACTTCCAGGGAGCGCCCCTTCCCCAAGATAAGCACTGCTCGGAACCTGCTCCCTGTACCCCCTCCCACACTACAATCCTCTCTGCAGCCTTGAGTCCCCATCCCATCCCCAAACTCTCTCCTGTAGCCCACACCCTGCAGCCCAACCTTCTTTCCTAACTTGGGACCACCTTCTGCACTCCCACCCTTTGTCTCCCCCATTCCAACTGGAAGCTAAATGGGAACCCCCTTTCTGCACCCAAACTCCCACCTGGAACTCACCCACCCTTCCACACTCCAATTCCCTGCCTGATACCAGAGTCCCCTCTCACATCCAAACTTCCTCCTGAAGTCTACATGCTGTATGCTCTCCCACACCCCTGTTGTAGCCTGAAGCCAACTCCTGTACCCTGAACCCCTCATTCTTGGCCCCAACTCAGAACTCTTAGCCCCAGCCCAGAGCCCATACCTCCTGTGGCACCCTACTCCCCTGCCTCAGCCTGCAGCCTCTTCCCAAATTCCAAACCCCTCAATTCTACCCCCATCAGTAACCCCCTCCTGCACTCCAAACCCTTCATCCCCGGCCTCACCCCAGAGGCCACTCCCTCACCCCGTCCCAGCTAAGAGCCCCCTCCTGCATCCTGAAGCCCTCATTTCTGGAACCACCTTGGAGTCCACATGCTCAGTCTGAGCCCTCATGCTCTCCTGCATCACGACTACCTGCCCCAGCTTGATGAAAATGAGTGAGTGAGAATGGGGCAGACTAAGTGACAGAGGGAAGGGGGACAGAGTGAGTGGGGGCAGTACTTCAGAGAAGGGGTGGGGCAAGGATGCTTGATACTGTGCAATGAAAACGTTTCCAACCCAATGAAGAAACCAAAGCGTACTCTCTCAACTGTCATTTGACAGTGGACTCAGTTTGTGTGTTTGCTTAGTTTAGTTTAACTGCTGGCGCTGCAAATCTAGCCTGAGACTTGAAAACAAGGCTGAACTTTTTCCTTCCCATCAGGACTAGTTCAAACATTCCCAGAGTTCCACTAGCACTCACCCTTGCAATCTTTATCCCTCTCAGCTTAGTATTAATCTGTATTTTGTATATATAAAATGTATACATTTTCTTCATTATTCACAGATGGAGTGGGCTGGGAAGACTGAGGGGTCCAGATGCATCCTGGATAAATCTCACTTAGGGCAGGTCTCCTACATTTCCATACTCTTTAAATCTCACTGGGGGAGGGAGGGCATAGTGATGTTGTGCATGGGGGAAGAGAAGTTTCGCAATGCGGGCTAGGCCCTAAAGTCACTGATTCGCCAGGGTAGAGAGCGATACTGAGCTGAGCTCACGGATATTCCCTGCTAGTACTGTACGAGGAGGAGAAAGGAGCAGAGCAAGTACGTAAAGAACACTTTCTCCATCTCATTTTCTCCACCTCCTGTCACCCACCTCCTTGCCAGAGGATGTGGTGAAGGCTAGGATTTTAACAGGGTTCAAAAAAAGAGCTAGATAGATTCATGGAGGTTAGGTGCATCAATGACTATTAGCCAGGATGGGTAGGAATGTGGTCCCTAGCCTCTGTTTCTCTGGAGGTGGGTGACAGGGGAAGGATCACATGATGATTACCTGTTGTGATCCCTCCCTCTGGGGCATCTAGTATTGGCCACTGTCGGCAGACAGGATACTGGGCTAGATGGACCGTTGGTCTGACCCAGTATGGCTGTTCTTATGTTCTTAAGGGCCCTTCACAACTTCTGGGTGTGCTGAGCGTCCAAACTGGTCTTCTCAGCTACTATAACTAATCTCTGTGATTTCTGCAGAAGCCAGTGTGGCCTGAGGGACAGCCACACTGTCTAGCTGCTCAGGTGGCCCGGGTAATAGCTGCACTGGCCACTGCTGGCGAAGTTGCACAGACAGCCATTCTGAGCAGCACCAGCGTCAGCCGCACTGGCTGCTGCTTGGGTGGCCCAAGGCAGCTGGTTTGGGGATCACCTGAGCAGCAGTCCTAGGGGTGGCTGGTATAGTTGCTGCCGGAAGCCCTCCCCAGAGCAGCGATCCCTCCCACCTAAGATTTAGTGAGGGGTATTTATAGTACAAGTCATGGACAAGTCAGGGGCCATGAATTTTCGATTATGGTCCATGACCTGCATTTGACTTTTACTAAAAATACCCATCACTAAACCGTAGCCTTAACTATGACCATGTATTAACATTAGAGCCCTTGGTCACATCTGTGTAACTCCACACTGTTCAAATTATGCTTTGAATCATGTATATGCAATACTATCACTCTTAATGCATTTACACCATTATAAAGTAACTGATAACCTTTAAAATCAAAACTTAGGAGACAATTATGTTCATTGGGCATTGGAAAGAACAGAATCACTCTTTGTTTGTTGGTTCTGAAAGTTTAATGGGAATAAAAAAAATATAACGATCTATTTACAGCATTAACCTCAGTAGACAGGATTCAGAATACAGACAGGGAGCAGATCTGTTCAGGAAGAAGGTTTCATTTTTACATAATCACTATTTTGGACAGAAGTACACTTCAGTCCAATGCTACGCCTAGAAACACAGGGCTTCTCATAAACTCTAGTTGCTCAGGTGGCCCTGGTGTCATCAGGCTTTTATTTATATGTTCACACGTTCTCTTCCTTGAAAAACAACAAAGTAGTACTGTGGAATCTTAGCGACTAACAGAAATATACATATAGTATCATGAGATTTTGTGGGTAAAACCTGATGAGATGATCTTGATTGGAGAAATGAAGGGGGATCCTCAGAATAAGAAGGGAGAGGAGAAAAAAAAATTACCTGTCAATTGCAGTCCCAGTGCTAATGAGGCTAATTCAGTGGGCTGGAAGTGTCCCATTCTTAGCTTTTGATGTCAATAGGGTGTTGAATGTAAGGAAAGCTGGTTTTATAATATGTTAACCTGTTCAAGTCTTTGTTCAGGCTAAGGGAGATGGTGTCAAATTTGCATATGAAGGTCAATTCTGCACTCTCTCTCTAATTGGCTTGTGAAATTCCTTTGTAGAAGAATGGCTACTTTTAAGTGTATTAATGAATGCTCACGGTGATTAAAATGTTCCCCTACAGATTTATTTGTTTTACCATTCCTGTGTCCATTAATCCTTTGTTGCAGTTTGGCCAATATACATGGCAGAGGGGCACTGTTGGCACTTGTTGGCATGTATCACATTAGTGGATGTGCAGTTAAATGAGCCCCTGACATGGTTAGGTTCTGTGATGATGTCACTTGTATAGATGGGTGGACAGAGTTGGCAACGGGGTTTATTGCAGGTATAGGTTCCTGGGTGAGTATGTTTGAGGTGTGATGTGTGGCTGCTGGAAAGAATTTGCTTCAGGTTAGGGGGCTGTCTTAGGTGAGGATTGGCCTGTCCCTCAAGGCCTGTGAGAGTGAGGGGTCATTTTCCAGATTAGGCTGTAGATTGTCAATCATGTGCTGGAGGGGTCTGAGCTGGGGGCTGTAAGTGATGACTCATGGCATTCTGTTATTTTCCTTATTGGGCCTGTCTTGAAGAAGCAGATTCCTGAGTACTAGTCTGGCTCAATCCATCTGTTTCTTCACTTCTCCAGGTGGGTATTTAAGTTTAAAGAATTCCTGATAAAGATCTTAAAAATCCTTAAAAACAAGTGGTCCTGTAGCATCTTAGAGACTGACAAAAAAATATATAGTGTAAAGTTACCCTTCTGAGACTGATAATGATCTTGTAGGTGTTTGTCTCTGTCTATGGGATTGGAGCAAATTTGGCTGTATTTTAGATCATCTCATCTGAAGTGGGTTTTGCCCACGAAAGCACATGATGATACATTATATATATTTCTACTAGTCTCTAAGGTGCCACAGGACTACTTGTTGTTTTTAAAGTTGCAGACTAACACGGATATTCCTCTGAGACTTCCTTGAAAAGTTTTTCATTTAAACTAAACAAAAATAACCAAAACCAAAACTGTAGTGCAACTGCATTCTTTCCAAAGTTCCAGAACTTTATAAATCCCTCTCCGCTTTTGCTCTTTATTACAAGGTGGAAAGGGGAAAACCCTGCAATACAATTTTTTTTTATGATTTGTGAAACTGGCTGAAATAATATTTTCTTGCAATTATCAAACCAAAGTGGGGATATTACACACTACTATCTGTACCCTGTCAAAAGTCTCAGGTTGATGTGAGATTGTGAAATATTCCCTTAATCTCTTTTCCTTTTCATCTACCTTTCCCCTCTTCTCCCCTACTTTCCTTTCTTACAGCTTAAAACCCTTGTAGGTTGCATCCAGCAAAGGACAACACAACCACACATAGCCAGACATAGTCTAGTGAATTAGCATACTACATCAGTTCTGCCTTAGGAAACCCATTAGAGCGGTAGAAACATTTTTGCAATAGACATGGTCACTGATCATAACAGCTATCAGTCACATGGAAAAACATGAAGAACGAATACCAGTTGCATCAAAGCACTGGAATTTTGGTCAAAATGTATTTCTTTTTCATAAAGTATTTCTGAATTAAATTATACATTACATTCTTCAGAGTAACAGTATGCATTAAGCAAAGAGAAAGTTAAAAAAGAAAACATACAGGATAGGTAGACACAGTTGAGTTACGTGATCTCAGTACAAACTAGGAAAATGACATGTTGCTGATAAACATTGTTAGCAACTGATCCCTTTAAACCGGCAAGATAACGAACAGTTCTGCATCTCTTACACTTAGTAAAGGCCATTTTCAATAGCTGTTTGAGGAGAATTGTTATGACAACCGTTATCATTAATGAGTCAATTTCTAACCATATATAGAGCACAAGCAGTTACTATAGGGATGTTAACAGACACTTATTTTTGTAAACGTGTAACCGCTGAATATTTCAGTGGTTATACGTTAACATGCAGGGGGGCAGGTGGGAGAGCTGGCTTTTAAGCCGGCTCCCAACACGTACCGGCTCCTGCCTGCACCCCCTCCGGTGCTGCTGCCTCTGATACAGCTTTCAAGCTGTCTCCCCATGTGTACAGGCTCCTACCTGCTACCCCCTCTCCCCCTGTTGCCTCTGAGGATGGCAGTGGTGAGGAGAGAGAGAGCTCCCAGGGAGGGCTTAAAAATTGGCTCCCCATGGGCACTGGTTCCTGCTTCCCCGCCTTGCTGCCTCTGATACAGACACAGCAAGGGGGAGGGGGTTGCGTGTAATTGTTAGGATTAACCTAGGCCTAGGCTTATCGGTTAATCACATAAACAGGTACATGCTAACATCCCTAGTTAGAGAGAGCATATGCGTGGTGGTGCTGTGCACAGGGTGTGCTGTGTGTAGGGGCAGGGCCCAGGGACCATCGTGTGGAGCTGATGCTGTGTCGTACGAGTGGAAGGCCCAGCTTCCCCACCTGGTCTAGCGGTGGCTGCAGGTAGGAGCTGAGCAATAAAGAGCTGGGGCGGAGGCTGAGCTCCTGATGCTCCAGAGCGCTTAGGGCTGTTCAGAAAGGACACCCCCCCCCATTTTGGACCAACCACAGCAGTTTTGTACTGATGAAACATTTGGGAAGACAATCTATTATCTGTTAAATACAATTTTCCATTTTATGCTTTAAATAGTTTAGTTTGTGGCAAACAAAAACCCCCAGAAAGTTCACTTTTAGAAGAAAGTTTAACACAGAATGTAAAGCTTTTGCAATGACTTGTACAAACTATGCAAAAAAACAGAAGGGAAAGATTTGTGGTTCTGAGGAGTAACAGAAACTAAGTTTGCAGTCACTCAATGGAGTAGTAGTTCAGGAGAGGGTCAGATACACTGTGATTCTACCAAATGCACTGCACTTGGGTATACAGATTGAGCTGCAGAAGAACTGTATCACTGAATTCTCCACAAACAAACTTAACACACACACACAATATTGCATATCAAATACACTGGTTCTGAGAGCTGGGTTTTTCAAAAGCATTCAGCCAGTGTAGTATTCCACAAAAAAACTGCTGGAAGGTAGAATTGTGTGGGATGCGTATGTGCATACAAGTTGTCCATAATTTTAAAATGATGTGTGCAATTTTAACACATTTTAAAAAGCAAGCTACAAAATTCTGCGTGCACAGAGCGTGATCACCTGACAACACAGAATATATTTGAACTCATCAAGACATTCTCTCTATCTGCGTCCAGCAAGCTATTCTTCAAGAGCTCAAATATATTCAAGAATACAGTGATGCAGAAAGGGGATGTGATCAACAAACATTGTAACCTCTTCCGCAGCCTAGAAAACTCAAAGCTCAAAGAGCTCTGAATTCAGCTAGGAAGCAGGAACATAAAGGAATTTTTTTTAAACTCAAAGAGCCTATGTGTAACATTTTAAATATTTAAGATTTGAGTTGCTTTAGACATTATGTATAATACTGGTACAATTAATTGGAAATTTTAGCTCTTATTTTAGTTGTCTCTTGCCAAGTGGACCAGTCAGATTGTATACTGTGGGTCAAGTGGTGTGAGTAAAGAAGGAATTCAGGTAAACAAGTTTTAAGAAAAAGTAAGTGTCATCATTAAATAGTTTTGCTCAGAGGAAGTAAACCATACTAGTGATGAGGGTTGATGTAATGTCAAAAGGTAGGATGGAAGACAGAGAAGAAAGAAGCAGGAGAGAAGGACCTTAGGAAAATTTTTACCTACTTTTCTGTAATTTGTTGAATGCACATGTCCATTCTACTGTAGGGTGCACACATCTTGTGCATAGTTGTTGGAGATTTTTTCCCTCAGAAATACCTCTTGGAGTGGCATTAGCATCCTCTGGTGCCTCACACCACTGCCTGAGAGGTATAAAGGGGCATGCTGCCCTCTTTGGAAAGTGAGTCATGGAATGGACACGTACATCTTAAGAACAGTTACAGAATGATAGGCAATCATTTTTAATTTGTGAGAGATTACACATGTTCATTCTGTTATAAGTGATTCACAAGCAGTTTGAACTGGAGGTGGACTTGGAATCTACTTGAACAAGGACTGAAGGACCACCTGTCCAAACCTGGCAGTATGTCTAAATTGATGAAAGATGGTATAGTGAGAGGCAACCACATGAACTGACAACAAGACGACCATTCTACAAACATCCAGTATTGTTACATGGCCCAGAAAGGATACAGAAGTTGCCTGCAACCTGCTTGAGCAAGCCACCATTTTACCAGATGTGCAATATCAGTCAATTGGTAGCATAAACATATCTAGCTAGAAATCCAGGAAGAGATCCTCTGATGGCCCTTTACTCTGTCAAACTGCAATGAAGATCTAAGAAAAAGATCTGAAAAACCTAGTCTGATAAAGGTAAAAAGCCAAACCTCTTACAACTCCAGACTATGGAACATCTATTTCTCTTTACCTGAATGAGGCTCTGGAAAGAAAGTAAATGCATGGCTTAATTAATGTGAAAACTGGAAACCAAGTTCCATAGGAATTGTTCCTAGAGAAAAATTTGTAAGAAGGCTTTGGCACTGAAGGTCCCAGCTCCCTTACTCTCCTGTCTAAGGTTACAGTAACCAAGAAGCACACTTCCATAGACAAGTATAGCAGAGAAGCATTACTAGCAGATCATTGGGAAGGGTGAAGGACACATCAACTTTGTTTAAAACTAAATTTAAACTCCACTATGGAATGAGGCTGTGAATGCAATATGAACAAACATTTTAGAATGTATATAGGGTTTTAAAAACAAATTAGTTAGGCATGGGGGCGGGGGGGAGAGGAGGAGGGAGAAAGCTGAGATACTTGTAACAGAGACCAATAGGTGGCCAAGAACTAGCTCTTGTTGTTTCAGAAATAAAAAATTGTCCAAGATAATGTAAATCAGAGCTTGAGTTACGGGGGAGATGCCTTTTTGTATGGACCAAATGGAGAATCTCTTCCATTTAGCAAGGCAAGTAGACATAGTTGAAGGCTTCTTACTATTTAGCAGAACATCCTGTACCCTTTTCATTTCAGCAATGAAGTATCCATGCTGTTAGATGGATGACCTCAAGGTTGGAATGGAGGTGGCAATGGTGGTTCTGAGATCACACATCCTCATCTGCCAGGAACAGCACCAGAGGTCTGACAGATAGTGTATTTACCAGAGCTAAACAGTGTTGATGAAAGGCAGGTGGAATCTTCCTTAACTTTGGACAAAACTTTGGGAAGGAGTGGAAGGAAGGCATACGGTTAGTCTTTTAATCAGGGTAGGAGGAAAGCATTTCAGTGAACTCAGTGATGTCTCACACATCATCCTCCATATTGGTGCACATAAAAATTCATTCCGTACAGAGAAATAAAAAATTTGAGGGAACACCGTCATAATTTCAAGGAATGCCCCTCCGCCCCAGTTTGTTTGCTGTGTTGTCCATGAAAACCAACAAATTTCACTCCCTTGATATACAGAAGGAATACCATGTAAACTAAATGGATGGCCCATAGCTCCCTGATATTTCTTTATGGAGACTTAGATCTTGAGGATACCAAAGGCCCGGAAGGGCACTTAAGTGTACTTCCCAACCAAGATCTGAAGCATCTGTGTCTAGAGTGATGGTCTGTTAGGGAGAGGCAAAGGGAACTCCCTCACAAACATCTGCAGGATTTACTCACCAATCTGGGGAGGACACACAAACTACAGAGCTATCTGACTCCGTAGTTTGAGTGTACTCAGTTCCATCCTCATATGGTATGGTGGTTTGTGTACCGGCAGGCACACAACCACCATACCATATGAGGATGGGACAGTGAGTACAGAGCTATCCGACTCCATAGTTATCTGATGTATGCCATGTATGCTGCACCATGTAAGTTCATTCCCCCACCTGTCCTGGAAGTTTGAGTCAATTCCAAACAGGTACTGACCAGTTGCCCCTTTTGACCTAGAGCAATGTCCTGCATTATCTGGAACCTCTGCTCCACCAGAAAAGTCCTAGCCTTTGTGGAATCCAGGGCTGCCCTAATGAATTCTATTCTTTGACCAGGGGTCAGGATAGGTTTCTCTGTGTTGATTAGGAGTTCCCTCTTGTCAAAAGTGAAAAGAATAGTAGCTACCCTGGACAGTATCTGAGATCTGGATGAGCCTCTCCCTAGCCCATCATCTAGGTAGAGAAACACATGGATTTGCGACCTTCACAAGAACGCCATTACCACACTTATGCATTTTTGTGAATGTGGGAAGGACTGCTGACCGGATGAAAGCTAGTCTGTGCATGCATTTTCCCCTGCACAGTCCTGGTTGAGGGACAATGGTAACCTTGCTGCAGCTGATCCCAACGCCTAGCTCATATAGAAAGGCGGGAAGGGAGTAGAGAGACTTTAGAATGTGAAAGTAAGCCTCAACAGGTCCAAAAGAGGGGACTGAGGCTGTGCCTGGTACCATAGTGGGCAGGCACCCCACTGGGACTGCTGGGATTGCTCGGATCAAGACACTTGATCCAACTTCGGAGTCTGCTGAGAAATCTGCTTCTTCCTCAGGCTATGGAGTAACTGACCATATTGGTACCAGGGAGACAGACTCCAAGTCTGGAGATGGGGGTGTCAGCAAGATCATCTCTGACTTCCCTCTAGATCAGTGGTCTCCAAACTTTTGAAGCACAAGATCACTTTTTGAATTTAAATGCAATCCAGGATCTACCTCAAACCCAAACACCCTTGCCCCACCTTTTTCCCGCCCCTTCTCTGAGGCCCTGCTTCTGCTCACTCTATCCTCCCTCCCTTTCCCATCCTCATTCTTTTATCACGCAGTGGACAGAGGGCTGGGGTGTGGGGGATGCAGGCTCTGATCTTGGGGTAAAGGATTTGGAGTGTGGGAGGGGCTCTGAGCTAAGCCTGGGACAGGGAGTTGAGGTGCAGGAGGGGGTTCAGGGTGCAGGCTTTGGGAAGAAGTTTGGGTACAGGGGGAGACTCAGGACTAGGACAGGGATTTGGGGTGCAGGACTGGGGCCAGGGTTCAGAATGCAGGCACCAGTTGGGCACCACTTACCACAGGTGGCTTCTGAACGGTGGTACAGTGGTGCTAAGGCAGGCTTACCCCTACCTCGGCCCTGTACCACTCCCAAAAGCAGCCAGCAAACTCTTTTCATCCCTGTCCTGCCTCTGCTCTGTGGAGATGGGCTCCGGGGGAGAAGGAAGAGAAGGGCACCCAGATATCAGCACCCCCTTCTCTTCTTACTTTGCCTTGCACAGCGAGCAGGAGATTCCCGGGGAGTGGGAGGCAGCTACAAGACAGAGGGCAGGAGCAGCATGACAGTGCTGAGAGGGGCAGATGAAGTCACAGCACTTGACAACCTCCCAGCCAAACCTGTCAGGATCACCTGTCAAAGGCTCTAAGATCTACCAGTAGATCTGGATCTACTGGTTGGTGACCACTGGTCTAGACCGAGCCCTATGGAGAGGAGCTGCAACCACAGAAGCCACTGGTACCAAATAGTGCTCTGAGGCTGAGACCATGGGAATGAGCACTTCCAATGCTAGTACCAGGTGAGATTCCTGAACAGCAGGGGAAGCTAGCACAAACAGGTTAAGCAACTATCTCAAAAGTCTTGGGTGTAGACAGTACTAGAAAGGCCTCCTGAGTCAGTGGTACTGAAAGCTGCTCCAGCACCCCTCCAAGTCCTAGCCTGAGTTTCATGCCTTCTCTGTAGATTCTGAAGGCGGCAGTGCCAAATCTTTGTGAGCCTTAGGTTGTCTCTTCTTAGATACAGGAGGCCTCTGACTTGCAACTGACCGAGTTCCGAGCCCCTGCACTTACAACCATTTTTGTAAGTGTGGAAGGAGTCAGAAACCCCCGACTTACGTCCTCGGCCCGCATTTACGAAGACACACAGCGCCTATCGTAAATGAAGGTTCGAATTACGACGTCCCCGACTTGCGTCCTCGGCCCGCATTTACGAAGACACACAGCGCCTATCGTAAATGAAGGTTCGAATTACGACGTCCCCGACTTGCGACGCTTCCCCTGGAAGCGATCGCGTTGCAAGTCAGGGGCCTCCTGTATCCTGTGATGAGTATTTGCCTCTGGACACAGTCAGAACGGGGGAGAGGGGGGAAATATACCTAGATGATTCACATATCTTGGTACCCATTTCAAGTGGGAAGCACAGATTCCATAAGCAGCTGTTTGAATATGGCAGCTCTGTTTTTTTTTTAATTGAGTCTTGAACCTCTACAAATGTGACATTTATCACTCACATGCACCACTCCCAGTCACTTAAGGCAGCTATGGCATGGGTCACTCACTGGCATAGATTTGTTACAGCAACAGGCCCTGAAGTGAGCAAAATGAAAAATTAGTTCTGTACTAAAGCTGATACCCAACAAGGAACTGGCAATCCCACTCTAAAAAATTACTTATCCTACACTTATTTTTAGATCTGTATCTTATATGTTCAAGTACACTACCCTAGACTATAACCTAACTCAAAAAGAGGGAAGTCTTTCAGAGACAAAGATCAAAGCTCCAACAACCATCAGCAGCAGTAAGAAGGAATTGAGGAGTGTTGGGGGCCCTTTACTCCTGCATGAAGTGGTGAGAGGCATAAAAGGGCACTCATATTGCATCATATATTATTGCTGAAGGAAAAATCTCCAAGAACTGTACACAAATTGTGCATACATCTATAGTGGAATAGACACACAGTCACTCAAAGAAGAAGCTCATGATGATGTAAGGCAAATTCTGTTACAAAGAAACAAAATGGGTGAGGGTTTTTTTGGGACCAACTTCCTTTGGTGAGAGATGAACTCCTGAGCTCTAGAACTTCTAGAAGAGGAGCTTGGTGGAGTTCAAAGGCACATCTCTTGCACCAACAGAAGCTGTTCCAATAAAATATATTACCTCACTCATCTAATTTCATTTTATATTCTGGAACCAATATAGCTATAACACTGCAAACATATAAGAAAGCGAAACAGGTCGGAGTACTACCTGCTGCTGTTTTTCTATGCCTGGAGCTAAGATGTTTTGGGAAAGTATTCATGGGAGATCCTAAGGCTACCAATTGCAAGTCAGTTTCAATTGTCTTTAAATTCTCAAGGACAAGGGGAATGAATCATTGACATAGAAATTCATTCATATTGTTATTATGCTGCTAGTCCTTTTTTAGACAATTCTCAAGATTCAGCTATTTGACTTGCAGATGAGAAATCAAAGCATGGTGAACTGAAGCAGAAACTGGAGCCAAGACCTTTTTATTCCCAAATGTGGTAGACACCTCCAAACTCAGTTTCAAAGATCCAGTCTTTTGTATAGGGAACAGTGATTCATACTGTAGATCTATGCCACGATGTTGGCTAGCATTCAGCACTCTTTATGGAAAGACCTGAAGGTGCACAAGCATTGTTTTTAGTGGAAATAAGAGCCTGGTAATGTGAAATCTGAGTCTAAACCTCAATTATTATTTGCATAATTCACTGTTCTGGGCTTTCTATGTTCTGAGCAGTGAGTTGTGTCAATTATAGTCACTCAGTCTATAATCTCAGAACTTGGTTGGTTTAATAATTTCCCTCCCACAATTATTATAATAAATATAGTAGGACAACCCATTTGAGAGGAGTGTGATTCATGCGTAGTTGTATTGCTCTGATACTTGATTGTCCTTGGTGGGTTCATTTGCTGCCTGGAATGTATGCTAGAAGGACAGAATGCACATCATCATTAGTTCTGTCTTAAGAAAGTCACATTTCCCTTGCGCTGATGTGATGTAGGTATGAAAAATCTTTCCAAAAACTCTAAAGAATTTTTAATTAACTCATATTATAGCCATGAAAAGTTCTCATATCAAATTACAGATATACAGTTCTGTAACTTTATAAGCCACTGATAGCTTTTTTTTACTCAAGATTTTGTACCTCTTTTCTAACCACTTGCAAGGAATTATATGGAACCATTAAGTAGCCATTGCCAGAAAAACTGCACAATATCTTCTACTGCTGTTAAGCGCTGCTGTGCAGTTGACCTTTAAATAGAAACCAATGAATGGTACCCACAAGCCAGGTAACAGTTAAGATCAGACTGTTTAAAGAAGGTGGATTTCCTTTAGCTGCTGTCTGCTTTTCAGGTCAAATAGCGATAATAATGAATGTTTAAAAATGGTTGCTGCTGGTACGATCTGTCTAATATTTGTGGACATTGTTTTCCTTGCAATAAAACTATACTGCAGGCTAGTCTGTAGCAGACTGCTATTTATTATTTGTATTACAGTAATGTCTCAAGGCCCCAGCGGAGATAGGCACTCATGTACTAGGCAAAGTGCATACTGAGAAACAGACCCTGCCCCAGAGAACTTGTTCACAGATTCTAAGGCCAGGTGGAATCCATTTATGGTAAGTCTGACCTCCTGCATAACACAGGCCGCAGAGTTTCACTTCAGTATTCCTATGTCAAGCTCATCACTTCTACAGTATTTTTTAGAAAACTTATCATCTACCAAGAAAGACAAAAGGTGGCAGGGGAAACAGGCACAGAAATTAAAATGACTTGTCTTAGGTCATAGCAGGTCAGCAGACAGTAAGCGATGTTTGAATACGGAGATTGCTAGTACAATTTTAATCACATCCTGGGCACATTAGGGTGCCTAATTTTCAGCCCTCACCACACAACTGCTTCATAAAGAATGATCAAGCATTACAGAACAATGCCTCAAAGCAGTGAATAGGTTCATACTGATACTTTAACATCTTCCAAAACTATAAAGCATAACCTGCTTTGAAAGTCTTTGCATCTGAAACTCTTTAAAACTAGATTGCATGGATATCAACAGAACAGTTTTTTATTTAAACATTTTCCATTCATTTTATGATAAAGGAAATTCAAAATCAACTGAACTATACAATATTACTATTTAGACCTTTGTCCTTTATACCAAAGTACTAATAGGCAGTTGTGTGTTTATATAATTCAATACACTGTAACACTTCTGCCTATTCATAAAAGGTAATAAATAGATTTCCTCATAAGTGAATGACAGGCAATGTTGTGAAAAACACAATACATGGGAAACACACTCTTTTATACAAAATATTTCACGTCAGAGAGTGGCTTCATATGTACAAATTCTCAAACTTATGCATCTGCTGTGATTCAAAGGTGATGGCGATGTTTAAACTGAAATTATTGCTGTCACGATCAAAGGCAAAAAATTCAGATGGCACTACAAAAGAGAAAGTGTAAGGAGTCTAAAATGAGAAGAGCAGGGGAGGAGGAGTGGGCTGATGGCTATGGCACTGATAGGGAAAGCAAAGATTTTCATTAGATACTTTTAAAAAAATTATCTGTTTATATTATCAAAAAAAAAAAAAAATCAAAACAAAAAACAGAAAGAGACAGACTACAGCTGTCTACACTGGCCGCTTGAATTTCCGCAAAAGCACTGACTTCCTACTGTAAGAAATCAGTGCTTTTATGCGGAAATACTATGCTGCTCCCGTTCGGCAAAAGTCCCTTTGAGCAAAAGTTTTGCCAAAGGGCCAGTGTAGACAGCTGAGATTTGTTTTCTGCAAAAAGCCCGATCGCGAAAATGGCGATCGGGGCTTTTTTGCAGAAAAGCGTGTCTAGATTGGCACGGACGCTTTTCCGCAAAAAGTGCTTTTGCGGAAAAGCATCCGTGCCAATCTAGATGCTCTTTTCCGAAAATGCTTTTAACGGAAAACTTTTCCGTTAAAAGCATTTCCGGAAAATCAGGCCAGTGTAGACACAGCCCATGAGAATAGACAGATTGCTACTCTTTTCCCACTCTATTACAATAAAATAGCAAAATTAACATGACAATATATGCATCTAGTTCTTCTGGAGGACCTTTTTAACATTAGAAATCTGTGAAGTTTACTTTTGTAGTTTATTAAGATTGCATTATAATTACTCAATATATTTTCTCTCACTGTGTTTCTATAGGATTCTAAATACCTTCCCCAAGATTCTCACCTTCAGAGAAAATTGAAGTTGAACTGTCAGACACCCCAAAATCAGAAAATTCCAAAATGAAGATTGTTTATAAAACCAATTTTTACTCTGCTCCCAAATCCTTCTGTATTATATTACTCTTTAATTGCATGATCATGTTTTATTTTTCAAATACCATATAAAATCATTCCTTTAATTTAAAATCCTGGATGGCATCCTGTAATTTTTTTTCATTCATGTACACCTTCGCAAAGGCTAATTTCAAGAACCCACACTACCTCCCTACCCTCCTTCGCCCACTTTGGGAGTGATCTGACAGCCAACACAGGATAAGGGACCCTCTGAGGGTAGGCAGGTGGTGTGGGTTCTGGAGTAGCCTGGGGAATGCAGGGTTGGGGGCTTGAGTCCCACCCACTCTGGGAACAGCCAGACAGGCTACCTGAGCGATGGAACTGGCTCCCATATTAGGACGACAGGATGGTGAGGCGGGTTGTGGAGTGGCCTAGGGGATACAGCAGCTTCCTGGGAAGTGCAGGGTGAGGGACTCAGCCCCCTCCCCAGTCACCCCTCCACCCACCCTGGGAAC
Organism: Rafetus swinhoei; assembly: GCA_019425775.1. Taxonomy (NCBI): domain Eukaryota; kingdom Metazoa; phylum Chordata; order Testudines; family Trionychidae; genus Rafetus; species Rafetus swinhoei. The sequence continues at coordinate 116,891,927 of CM033424.1, forward strand.
CAACACTTGACAGACTGTGTATATAGTAGGACCTCTTCTCTCTATTTTAATAAATATTAAAAATATTTATTTTAATATTTTCCCTCCAACACTTTATGCTATGCATTTGCTTTTCAATCAGCAGCACAGCCAACCTTTGGTTCATTTCATAGGATGAAGTAGCTAGCTACGGACACAATTTTGGGACATGATATATATATGCGATGATGTTTCCATTTCATTTCATGCTGAGTGTACTTTATGGATTAAGTACACAGAACTACAAGATGTGCTGCAAAGGACATACATAAAAAGTGTATGAGCTTACAATGAATTATTTAAGAAATAATTTGTGATAATATAATTAAGTGAAATTTGTTTCATTCTTCTCTCTTTCATAGCACTGTGTGAAAATTACCTTCACTGGGGGGATAAAAAACATGGGCAGGTGTGAAAGATGAGGGTGACATTTTTTATCTGTAAAGTCCAGGGGCAAAGCCCTTGCAAGAGAACCAGACACCCTGCCTGAACAAGCTATTGGGAAGATGAGGATGCTAAGGCTTGTACCACGATGGGTGCTGTTTAGAGCGTCATCACTTGCATCAGCATCTATTTAATATGTCTGATCTATATATATCCATTTTACGCAAAGGGAGCATTGAAAGGGAATGATTATATTGTTACTAGTACAACTTAGAAATATACATTAAATTTTCAAAGAAATGCCAGCTTATTCGGGCTTCAAATATTTAACTATGATATCTTAGGAGATCAAATGTAAAGAGAGTTACCATTTCCTATTTAATTACTGACAGATTATTTTTCTTCTGATGCCCTCTTTTAGAAAACAGCAGTTCAAATTCCAAGAAGCTTGTTTATATTTTCTTATGGAGGGATCTAGCAGTTTTTTTTAAATGTTAATATATGTTCTATTTTAAAATAATCTTTTCTTCTAAAAATCTATAACCTTTCAAGGTATTCTCAAACTTTAGACCAGAAGAAGCCTAAATGTTTGCAGTCATAAGCCTTTCCTGAACTACAGTACCTGCACAAGAGTATGTCATGATATTTGACTGAAGTGTCCCCACCCACACAGTGCTATCATCTAACCCGCTAGCCTAGCAGCTTAATTAAAAAAAAAAAGTCAGAGCTCTGACTTGGAAATTCCCCATGGACACAACAAAGCAGCTCACCTCTGCTCTCCACACCAACATGCAAGTTTCTTCCTCTAAAGTGGGCTGATGGGAAATCTGCTTCAACCAGTATGTCTCTGTCTGTGGCCCACTTTCTTACGCCAGGTGGAAAGGTCTGCTTCATTCTAATTCCTTACAATAAGCCTGCTTTTTGATTTCCTCTCTGATTAATTTCTTGGGATAAACTCTTTTACAACTGTGCATCTGTAGCAAGTGAGATGTGAGGAGCCTAAAATGGTGTAATTACATTCGGTAGTGATTCTAAAAAAATACAGGATTCTCAATCAAGGCATCTACTTTATTGCAACTAAAACTGCTCAAGCCATTTGTTAGAATTTTTTTGGTTGCTTTTTGATTCATTAATTATTTACAAAGTGACCCTGATTTTTTTAAAATATGCTAATTTTACAAGCACTCACCAAAAACTTTAGATGAATAATTTTCACTTAACTACTTGCTATGAATATTTGCTATGTTGCATTGCATGAATGGTTACCCGAGTCAAATATTACTGTTTCTGTTCCCTTACTCAGAGATTGACATTTTTAAAAACAGGACAACTTAGCCTGGTTAATGATGGACAAACAGTTCTATTACAATTTATTAGACAAAAAGCATTTTCTTTATTCAAATACATATAAAATGGTTTGCTAAAAAAAGGAAAAAGTGTTGAAGCAAGAAAATATGTCAATATTCTTTACTCTGCAAGGATTTATGTCCCTGAATCAGGCCTTACCTACACTAAGAATTTAGGTTGAATTTATTAGCCGCATAAGGTCGATTTTCTAAACAATGAGTTCACACTACCAAGCCCGTTTCATTGACTTTAAGGGCCACTGAAGTTGATTTTGGCAGTCATGCTTTTCACGAGGAGTAACGCAAAATTTGACCTTCCATGGTTGAATTTATGGTAGTATAGACTCAACACTGTGAAAGTCGACATTCTTGGCTTCCAGGAAGTGCTTTTGAAAATCCCACCACATAGTTTTAGATGGAAAAAAATCTAAATTTATTCTGAGGTGCCAGGACCATTATACCACAGAAAGACAGATAACAAGCAATGAGTTATGTTGTTACTGTATTACCATTGACACTGCTACAAGTCTAGAGCACCACAGAGGCCATCATGTTCAGTTTGTTCAGCAGACTCAGTACTCCACAGATTTATGATGTATAAAATGTCTGCTACAAATAATATTGTTAGCCTACTCCTTTCGCCACCTGCAGCTGTGAGCGAAATACATTCAAATATAATTATGCTAAAACGATCCATAACTAAACATTTTCATTTAAAAGGAAAGGCAACACAAAGAAATTTTGAAAATACAACTGCTTCATACGTAATTGTACTGTTTACAGGCTTGCAGGAATGCATAAGGGACACGTGAATCAACTAAAATGCCCTGTAGGTACTGCAATTTGATTAAAGCAGAGAGAAAACATCATCTGAACTTTTTTTTTACAAGAATGTAAAACTTTTCTATGAGCCATTTCCTGCTATTGTTGAAAATATTCCTCTTTTAAACAGAGATGGATTTCAAGGTACTGTACTCAATGTTGTTTTGATAGTAGTTTCAGAAGAAAATGTGAATGTGTGGGTAAGCTCTGGAAACTCTTTGGAGAGACTACCTACTTATTTAACCACACTTCCTGTTTTTAACCCATTTGTCCTAAATCAGTCCCTAGTCTACTGACAAAAAATAGATATAACAATGTGCTATAAATAGCTCATTAGCAATTCTTTTTGTAAAACTGAAAATGGTCTGATAAATCTATCTTTTTTTGATCACAGCAAGTCCACATTAAAAAGCACACCAATTAGTGTTATGGAAGGTACCTAAAGCGCTGTTGGTGCACTGGTTTTGCCATAATCTGCGGGAAACAAAACTCAAAAGATCAGAGATCCAGAATGCATTGAGATAAAAGCCAAAAGAATGGAAGGCAAAGAGCGGGTGATCTCTGCATACATTCTGAGGCTCTGTACTTTGTGTTTGCTTTAAACAAATCTTTTCAACGTAATTGATGGTAATTATGAAGAAATGCTGTCTCCTCACAAATGAAAGAGAAAAAAGCTGACAGAAATAATGATATAAAAGGACCTACTTACTTACTAGCTGAAAAGTAAAGAAGATGGAACTATCAGCAGACAGATTTGAGGGCTATGTTGCCTAAGAAAGGCTTCTTTAAGACAATCAGAATATAGGGAGTCATTAGAGACAGGGGAATAGATTTCAAGCTTTCTGAGGGCCAGAGTTGTGGGGAAAACTCAGCTAAGGATTTCCAGAACTGAAGTTGAAAGTGCTATATCCCTGAACTAGTTTTCTTTTCCTCCACTCATAAGCTATGACGTTGTATTGATGTAATATGTATACATCTTTTGGATGTCAGCTGGTAGATTTATCACCTAATTATCACAATACTAGTTTTAAAAACACATAAAAATAAAAACTATGATTAGGTATGTACTTTGTTATGCTCTATTTCAGTTCAATAACTATACAGACAATTATTTCAGAGTGCAAGAACTAGAGACTGCTTATTTCCATGCTTGAATAGGCTAGCAACACCAGAGACCAGTAAGTGGTGACACTGCTGCAGCTAATTTTTTAATCTGAACACATGCTTAAGTCTAGAGCTAAGAATCCAAATTGTGGAGCCAGGCAGCTGTGTGATAGTGCTGGCTCTAGTCTCTTGTGCATAGTGGAAGCCAAGTAGCCATAAAACATGGAGCTGGAACTATTCAGGATCTGCTGCTGAGGCCCCTTCATTAAAGGCTGCACAGCCCCACGCAGATACAGCTGCGGATACAAAATGTTGTATTGGCAAAAATGAGCCACGGATATCTGTATCCACATTCGCAGATGTGCATACCCATGGATATAAAGTGGATTTGCAGGGCTCTACAAATCTGATTAATTTTTTCCACAAGAGACAGCTGGAAGAATCACAGTGAGTAAGATTAGCTGCCATTATCAAACCCTGACTAGTCACGCAGAGAACCACCACTGTCACTAGTTGATTAAGTGTTGCTCCCACCATCTGAAGAGTAGGAGAAGCAGCCCTAGATAGAGGGCTCTAACACTCTAACAGTGAATTCAAGTCAATGTGAGTAGAGGACACACAGTCTCTCTCTCTCTCTCTCTCACACACACACACACACACACACACACACACGAACGAAATTTCAGTCTATTTAACACGGCAATAAAAACGCTCTTGGGGAAAATATGTATTTATGTACAACAATATATTCTTCAAATTAGGGTTGCCAGATAGTTTCCCAAAAAATACCGAACATGGGGCAAAAATGTCCCCGCCAGCCTTCTGTCCGAGAAAAACAGAAAATATTGGTATTTTCTGGGGTCTTTTTAACTGGACAGAAGACGCAATTGCCGGACTGTCCAGGTGAAAACCACACACCTGGCAACCCTAACCCCATGCAGGGAAGGGAGGGGGGCTTTCAAGGGATTCCTCTCCCCCCCCAAAGCCTTTCCCTCAGGTCCCGCATGCCTCCTTAACTGTTAAGGAGGCATTGCGGCCAGCGTAGGGGTAGCTAGGGCTACAAGACACTGCTCCTTGCTGCAGCCAGCCTATTGCAGGGAAGGAGTTCTGGGGCTTGCCCAGATGTGGCCACCCCTTCCTCCCTAAATGCACCCCATGCAGGGAAGGAGCTGGGGGTGATTCTCTTCCTTCCCACTCCTGCAAGGTACTCCCCCCTCCCCTCCAGTCTTGCATGCCTCCTTAACTGTTAAGGCTCCAGACTGCCAGAGGCTAGCTAGCCTATTCAGGAAAGAAGGGAGGGGGCGGGAGGGGAGCGAGAGGAGAAGGGGAGATGCTGTCCCTGCTGTGGCTTCCCCTTCCTTCCAAAAGGTGCCCCATGCAGGGAAGGGGCTCAGGGGCTTCCCTTTCCTCCCACTCTGGGAATGGATCCCCTCCCTCCCTCTCCTCTCATCCCACACACCTGCTCATGGCAAAAGGAGTTTTGTTGGCAGCCTCTGCAACCCGCCTGAGCCTGGGAAGGAGCTGCAGCCTGTTTCACTGCCGCCTCACTGAAATGCAGCAGGGCTCCAGCACGTGGAGCTTCTCCCTCGTGCCAGGTCTCCTGTGCGGGCCTCTCCCACATGCAGGAGAGGAACCAGAAGTATCTGGCCATGCTGCAGGAGAGGCTGGGGGAAGTTTTTAAAGTGGCCCCAGGGACACCCCGCCCTCCCACCCCCGCCAGATGCAGTAGGAGAATAATGTCCCCGCCAGCCTTCCATCTGAGAAAAACAGAAAATACCGGACATTTCGCATATCCGGTATTTTTGGGTTTTTTTATCGGACAGAAGACGCAATTACCAGACTGTCCGGGCAAAAACCAGACACCTGGCAACCCTACTTCAAATAATTAAACAATTTCAAGTTGATCGTTTCATGTAACCAGTCCTCATTCTAACATGTAAGCTAGATATCAGAACACCAACTCCCTATCAAAAGCACCATATACTATTAATAATCCATCTCCCTTGGACACACTGCTGAAGACACAAGAAATAGGGACTTCCAATTTTCTTTTCCACTGTATTATAAGTCTGTTCTAGATGCTTTTTAAAAGCATGGAGATACTCAAAAGTTGCGTCATGGATTTTAGAAGGTAAAATGAAGACTCTCTCTCTCAGTACAAAGTGTTGCAATCCTTTTGTGCTATTGTATTAGGTATATCCTATGTTGGCTTTGACTGAAAATGAAAATAGGAAACACAATAGTAGTAGACTCCTGGTTTTGAGAACTTAGGAGCCAAATATGGTTTCTACAGCTGCTGTTTCTCTTGTTCTATTACCTATGGCAGTGTTTCCCAAACTTTTCATAGGTGATCCCTTGTTTAGGAAAATGAAGATAATTGCCCCCCTTCACTTCAGCTCTCGCATGCGTAGTCCAAGGCTTACATGTTTTAATTTGAACATCCTCCATGCCTCTCTCCCATCCCAACACCACTTTGGAAAATCTACTAAATTAATGGTACAACTCCCCCTACCCTCTATGCGCAAATCTACCTAGTGGAAAAAAATTCAACAAAATACAAAAGGATTCAGTGCAATGTAAACCCTGTCACTTTTGCAAAAGCACTTTATAGACAAAAGAGAGTAGCTGTAGACTCACATAACTAGGAGACCCTGGAGGTGCAAGCCTAACCTTAAAAAAAATCCCAATTTCTTTATCTAAAAACTATATTAAAAATCATCACCTCTCCCTAGCCAGAAAAACAAAAACAAAAAACAACCCCCCCAAAAACAACACAAGCAACAACAAAACCCCCCCACACCAAACCAAACCAAACCAAAAAAAACTCCCTCAAGAATATAGAAATCTATCCCAAGGTTTCCTTTCATTAACACAAACCAACCATAGACTACAAAAATATTCTTTTCTTTATTTCAAATCCATCAGTTTTTAAAAACAGCCTGAAGGTGTCTTTTCATGATTCTATAAAACCTAACATTATTAAAACCTTCAATACACAAAACAGTTCAAAAGTGTTATGTATTCTACTTACAATTCCTAAAGTCATCGTTAAAATAATAACAACCTGTCATCGTCTTTGTAAGATGAAATGACAGCAATTTCAAAAATGAAAAATGAGTTTAGAGATATACCATGTTTATGAATTTACTTGGGTTGTCACTCAAAATTATGAATATTACCATAAGAAATTATCAGAAAATTGAAGTCAATTGATGCAAAAAAAAAAAAATCTACATCACAGAGAAAATGTTTGGAACAGTATAGAAACTAGCATTGGGTGTCTATTTGTCTCCTGCATATAAGTCATCTCAACATCTGACTTTCAAACTATCCAAAACATTTGGATAAACTTGCTTTTGGCTAAACTCTCTGTCATGACTTAAGATGCACAGCCCAGATGGTGAAGAAATAGGGGTGATCTGAAAAAAAGGAAATGGAGTAGTTGCATTTGGATTTCTTGAAGGGCATGTTTTACTTTATTAAATATGCAACACTAAAGTTGTCTTTTCTTGAGAAGCAAGGTTATCCAGCAATTACAAGGTGTATATCTATGGCTGGTTCTGTCTTTTAGTAGGTATTTTAAGCAGTATCTCATTTGAACAATACAACATACTTTCTGAAGTCTGTGCTGATGGCATTTCATTATTACGGTAGCACTTAAAGATCCAGAACAAGTCAAGGCTCTTTCATGTTAGGTGCTATGTACACATGTAGTAAAAACCAATCCAATTCTTGCCCCAAGAATTTACAGTCTTGGGCCTGAATCCTGCAATGGCTTATGTATGTGCTTAACTTTAACGACACAAGCAGCTACACTGAGCTGAAGCAAGTAAAAAAGGAAAGGGAGAACAGTAAACATGTTTTCACAGACTGAATCTGCACAATTTGTAGATTTTTTTTGTTAGCTTTACTTAATAGGAAAAGTGACCAGATCAGTATGAGTAGTCTCAGTTCACCAGCTGTCTAGCTGTTATCAACTAGCAGTGTTCTGTATATACAATCTTAAGGAAGATAAAAATCCTACTCTTGAACTTGGGTCCCTTGACAACTGCAGCAGAAGGCCATACTCTTCCTCTTCCTTTATCAGACTGGAGCGTTTAATATTTTAATGTTCTTTGGGAAAACCTAACTTCCTTTTATACAAACATGGGCCCAACTGCAATGCCCAGAAGGGTAATAATTATTTTAACTTTCACATACTTTTGATGGCCATTTTTATTCCAGATTCCCCCCAATCATATTTTTGATATGTCTACCTTTGTGGTAGACAGAAGGCATACCAGTAATAATTATTACTGGTTGTGACAAACACAGGATCAAGCAGAAAGCAAAATGTATGGTATATGAGTGGGAATAAGCCCTCGTTCAAGCACAAATATTCTACAATGCTGCTGACCACGTACAGTAGCAACTTCATATTAAAGATGGTTTCTGTTTTTAAATACTCAAAGACACCATCAAAATATCAGCATAAAAATATGAAAATTTATTACTGGGCAGGAAGGACATATATGGATAATCCCTAACATCTGTTTTAGTACTTTAACATTTTCTGACCTGTAATTTTTGGGTTGAAATTTTTGGTTAAAAACAAACTTTGGCCGAGAACTTTTATGCAAAGTTCAATCTATAGTGTGTTCTTTTTACAGCCAAGTTATAAAGTCTTTAAATAAGGGTTTAAATCGGAAAGTCTGAATGACTCTAAACAATACAGCAGGCCTATTGTAATAAGTGTTTTATTAATTTAACATTTCTTTACACTGTGCATAGCAATTTAAATTTAATGAAACACTTACAATTTTTATTAGTGTTTGGATGGGATTAGAATGCTGGACTTGTTCAGAGATTCAGAGTAATTCAACATTATTAAACCACTTTACTTTGAACTGTGAAAAATCGTAAGCTTTCCAGGTACTTTAGATTGCTCCTAAACTCAGATAGTTTCCAAATGTTAAATTTTGGCTTTAATAATTTTTAAGACTTCATTTTACAATATGCGCTAAGAAACCCCAGTCACTTTCAAAACCATACCAATTGAAATATAAAAGACTCCACTGGACGTTCAATGAAACTTGAAAGTGGGGAAAAAAAAAACCTTAACCTCTGTCTAATTATGTAGAATTAATGTGTAATTTCAATGAATGCTGTACACTTAGCAACTCTTTTTGTCCTTTTTTTTTGAGTAGGTGGGCATAGGTGTAAAGGATCATCTGTTTATAATACAATACAGGTCAAATTGCCACAATCTGTCTCTTGCCATCTAGCATAAAGTCATTGTTGTCTTTTCTCAGGCACATGGACAAAACTGAGGGCTGTTTTTATGACGCTGTTTTTCACAAATCCTAGGTTAAAACCCTGCTTGCACTGGGTCCCAGACAGCTGGCACCTCTGCTTTTTAAACGTAGTAAGAGCCAGGCAGCTCTTACTACATTTAAAAAGTAGAGGTGAATTGCGCCTCTGCCTCCCCTGCTTTCCCACCCACAGCACTGTGGTGAGGTGAGGTGCTGGCGGCACCAGCTCCTGCACCCCCCTTGCTGCCTCAGACAGTGACTTGACTACCCGATAGGGCTAAGTTTATCAGTTAGTCTACTACCCGCTTACATCCCTATCTTAGGGGGTACTGTAAAACAATGTATGTAAGCACCTAGAGATACTTGGATGCAAGAGGCTTCATTATTATTAGTGGAGGACATAATATGTCCACTTTTGGCTAACTGGAGATTAAATTAAAATGATGAAACTCCAGTATCCAAGTGCTCAGATATTACAGTATAAAAACCTACACAGAGAGAATAGTATACAGAATAGTCTCCTGTTTATTAGCACTTTGGATAGAAAGATCAGGTTAATTTGACATAGCCTATTCTGCTTGGAAGAACAGCAGGGTTTTAACCTAGGATTTTCAGGGCTAAAGGCATAAGTCTCTATCTTTTGAGCTAAAGGAGTGTGGCCCAGCTTCTCAAAGGTATTTAGGTGCCAAGCTTCCATTGGTTTCCATGAAAATTAAGAGAATACAGGCAGTCCCCGGGTTACATGGATCCGACTTACATCGGATCCCTACTTACAAACAGGGTGAGGCAACCCCGCACTAGCTGCTTCCCCCCAGCAGACCAGGGAGACGCGAAGCTAGCACCCCCTCCCCAGCAGACCAGGAGATGTGGGCGGCTTTTCTCAGCAGACACCTCAGCTTGAGAATAAAGGACTGACGGAACTGAGGTGTGGGAGAATAAAACTGAGCTCTGGAGAAATGTTTGGCTAGAGTTTCCCCTACAATATGTACCAGTTCCGACTTACATACAAATTCAACTTAAGAACAAACCTACAGTCCCTATCTTGTACGTAACCCGGGGACTGCCTGTAAATATCTTTGAAGGCCTGGGCCTATGTCTGTAGCCAGAAGCACTAGCAGACACCAGCTATTACAAGTGGTGTCTGCTATGACATGTGGCATTTTTTCCAAAATGTGTCATGCACAATAAAGGCCCACAGACCTACAGTGTAAATACCCAATTTTAGAACTAAAATTGCCACTATCACTTCAATCTCCAATAAAATACTTTTCAATTAAAATGCCATAAAGTTCTTCATTAGGCACACTTGACCCCAATCCAACAAATGGACCCACAAAAGTGGGTCTTGATATCAATAGGCCTTTGTGCCTTGATATCAATAGGCCTTTACTCACATAGAACCAATTGCAGGCTGGGAACTGAATAATAAACAATATTAGCTGATTCAATATGATAGAGCTAATACACCATATGTGCAATAACAGAAATGACAATGCAGTCTGATTAAAATTATTTTAATCTGTCAGTAATTTTACATCTGATAGAATATAAATAAACTTAAGAGAGGACTACAACAAAATCAAGTCCAGTCTCTATAAAGGTAGACAGTGAGCTGGATTTAGACTGACAGAGCTAGAATTACACAATCAACAGGTTAAAGCCCAGAACAGATAGCCTTTGGAATGGGGGAACGTGAGCAGAGACTGCTAACGCATGGATACATAAGGAAAGGAATTGTTTAAGATGTGTAAAGAGAGCAGAAGAAACAGTAATCTCAGATTGTTTGTCCTAAGAAGCAACCTCAGTCTTGAAAGGATTTGGGAAACGTACTAGAGATGTTATATGAGAAACAATCAGATCATCCTCAGAGCACACCTGTGTAAATATCTGAGTAAGAAGGGAACTTAAAAGAAGAGGGTTAAAGAGATCAAACCTACATGAAGGATATACAGGCGACCCCCAACTTACAACCACCCAACTTACAACCCCCTTCATTTACAACCATTTTTTACAACCATGCAAGATAGCTCCTAAAAACCCCAATTTACATCCGCAGCTCATATTTACGACTGGTGTATGACGCAGACTCCACACGTCATCCCGAAACAGGAAATGCACAAGGTCAGTCAGACTCACCAGTCTGCAGCTGCTGCTTGAGCTGCGCGCATCTCCACCACAACGGTCTTCACTTTTTAGTTATTTTTGTGCATTATTTGAACTATTTAGTTTAGTTTTCCTCCATTTCTGTAGTCAATTTTGGTATTTTTAGGGTATGAAATGGGTTTCCAGGAACGGAACCGCCATTTATAATATTGAGCCTATGGGAAATGGGGGTTTGACTTACGATGGCTTGACTTACAACGGTTCTCCAGGAACCAACGGGGGGTCACCTGTATTAAGTGGTGTTTTCAGGCAATTATCTGATACCACAGTTTAAGACTAAACTGGTTATGCATGCAGTTTCTTCTCTTTTCCTCGGACTGACTCTCTCTCCATTAATAAATTTGTATCCATGTCTGCACATGTGGATACCAGAGGATATAAAGCAAATACAGGTTGAACCTCTCAAGTCCGGCACCTTTGGGACCTGATTGGTGCCGAATCAGAGAATTTGCTGAACCACGGGAGGTCAATATTGTCTAGAAGAAGCATTGCCAACACCTCCACTGCCTACTGCCTCTTAGAAGCCATTTAGGGGTAATTCAGAACTAAATAACAGCATGGAACGCTACAAGCCAGGACTGGTGGCTGTAAACAAACTTTATGGGATTGCGGGAAACTTGGCCACACCCATGATAAGTGGACATCCAGCTCACTAAAATCATGCCGGATCATGGATGTTGCTGGACCAGAGAGGATCAACCTGCCTCTGCAAATTTGAAGAATTCTAGATACAAAATTTGTATCTGCATCTACAAAAATGGATATAAAACAGGTACCTGCAGATTTGCAGGGCTCTATGCATTTTGATCTAGACTGTTTGGCAATTTCATAGAAACTAGCCCCAAAGAGATGAAAAAACCTTCAGCCTCCAAGAGGAACTAATGAAGGAAAGCAATCACTTAGTCTGCTTTTTAAAACTAGGAATAGTGAGTAAGTGGCCCTCTTTTTTATAGGAATGCAATCTTCCCACATGATGCACAAGGAATGCCTAACTACATATAAGAATAGAGTTTAAAAGGGGTTCAAGGTGACCAGTACACACATTGTTATAATGGAAACCTGGAGTCTTTTTTTAATTTTGTTTTAAGAGGCTCCAACACAATCTCATAGAGCCCAGAATTTATGTGAAGGCTAATAAACATTATGTTCAAGAACATACAATGCTAAAGTCTGCTTTATTTAATCAAAAATTTTTTGAAAACAAATAAATTATAACCAAATGGATCTCAACGGTCATAGCACCATTATCACTGCACTGGATCCAAAAATTAAATGATTAAAAACACTGCAAGTGGAAAATATAGCACCAAAGAACATGTATAAACATCCATCTGATTTCAAGACCCTACAAAAATCAGACTCCATGAAGGAAGGTTCTGTCTTCCCTCAGTGATAAATGTATGGGTTCTTTAGGTTGTTTGAAAATGCATCCAAAGTCTCCAAGTTTATTTGAATACTATGTAGTTGTGGCGCAGTGACAGAGTACCCTAGGCTTAGCACAACAAAGCTCTTCTTTCTGTTCTGGAGAGCAGGTGTATCACTTTGATGAAAATCTAGTTTTTTAGACAACACACACTACCACAAGCATTTGTTCTTGAAGAAAGCATATGACTAACACAAATTAGATTTGTGAGCAACAAAATTCTTCTAGATGAAACATGGAAAATTGACACTGATTGAAAATAGTTGTTGTAACAGTACAGAAAACCTCAGCCTCCCCCAAAAGAAAACCTTTTTGGGGGATTTCAGTTACAATGAACATGAATACCCTGGTTTTGTAATAAGCTCGCCTTACTAGAAACAGCTTTGAACTGTCTGATTAGATGCAGGTCTACCAAACTGCCAACTATTATTTATGTAGCCTTGTAAGTGTGCATGGTGCTTTACAGGAAAGCAAAGAGACATGAGGAGATTGCAATTGAAGGCCCTGATCCTGCAAACAATTATGTATGTGTTTAACTTTACAGATGTGATTGATTCTATTGATTTTAAAGGAAGCTATTCACAACAGTAAAGCATAAGAGTCTGCAGGATCAGGGCTGAAATTATATTTAAACATATATATTTAAACCAATAAAAACGTGCAGAGGACATCTTGACATCAGCTGTTGAAGACAAATACAGAGGAAGTAGTATGGGGAGAAAAACAGTAAGTGCTGGGGTCTACATTGTGCCAGACAGTTGTGCTACTCAGAGGAAAAGCTATTGTGAACTACAGCCATTGTTCTGGATGATGAAGCATGTTACCCACTCTGCACCCAGCTGGTTCCATCATGGCATCAGATTTCGGTGGGTTATTTATCCCCCTTCCCGCACCCAGGATGCAATGAAGGGGGAACTTCTAGAAGACTGCTCTCAGTAGAACATAAATCCTCTTGTGCCTGTCCTAGTGTAGAGGTAGAGCTGGGTGGAGGCTTCTTTCCCCCACTTATCCATGTGCCAGCACAGGTGAAAGACCCAAGCTGGGTCTGGGACGATAGCAGCCTTGTTTTCAGATATGTACAGGTCATATAACTTATTCTGAATGTGTTTGTGAGTTGAATTTTATAATTCTTTTATTTTTATATCATTTAAATTTCTCTCTGTGACAGAGGGCTGGAGTTCTGACCATTTCATGGGAATGGAAAACTGACAATATTAATTTTAAGAGGAAGGAGAGAGATTCAACTACTATAAATAAAAAAAGAGCCATGCAAATCTCATGTAATCACCTTGATTCTGAGGAGAGTCCAGGAAGGTCAAGATGGCCTGTGACATTTTAGACTTGGAGCTGAGAAATAGGGGAACATCCCAAAAGTGATTAGGGGACAACGGTTCTTCTACAGGGGACAAAATAAGATGTCAGCATCCCCTCCAGACAATACTCCTGATTAAACACTCCTTCTGTAAATGTTACGGTAACCTCACCCTGATATGACAATGAACTCTACACCAAAAACTTGATAGGTAGGCTGGAAGAGATAGGAGATCTCTGGATAGAGCAAGAATACCTGGGCTAGGCTAAGAAGGGATGGTCATAAAAGTGACTCATTTTTTGGCAATGAGAGATTTTCCCTTTCTTTCTTTAGCTAATATAAATGAAGCTTGTCTCACTAGGCTTTATGAAGCTTTCATGGGATAAAACAATTTATTTTGTTTTGCTATTATTTCCTCTCTATTTTTAATTAATCTTGTTTTTAAAATGTGAGTATATGACTCATGGACTAGGTAACTTTGCCCAGACTGCCCCCAAAGGAAGCAAAGTTCTCCAGCTTCTAAGGCAGCGCTACTTAAAACGCGGCCTGAGGGCTGCATGTGGCCCACGGTTCATTGGTTTGCGGCCTGCGGTGCAGTTTGGATTTACATGGAGCTTGATACATGGCCCGCAGGTGGGAGCCAAAACAAAAAAGTAGTCAATATAATGGTCTTCTATTGATATGTGTTTTAATAGTTAAATTCATGGACTGTCATTGCTCATTAAAAGTGCTATCATATGGGTGGAAATCGGGTAAATATTGCATGTTATTAATATCAGCAGAACTGACTTAAATGGGGCCTGCATGTTGTATAGTCTTGCCTTAATCTTTGTATTCATGCCTGTCAGTGTGAAAGAAGCTATTTGCATATATATTTGCATGTATTTGCAACCACACTTAAGTTGCGGCTCTCAGCATGAGCTGTGAGTATCATTGTGGCCCCTGGGGCTTCCAAAGTTGAGTAGCCCTGTTCTAATGAGAGGTGTTGAAATGTGAAGAGTTCTAGGAGCCAGAAACAGGACTCAGTTTTTACTAAAAGACATCTACAGAAGTATCCTCTCCCACTAAGGTATCTTGCCTGGAGGCCGTGGCAGATGAATACTGGGGAAAAGGTCAAAGCCCACGGAGAGGATCTAAGTTAGCGGGGCATGGGCGACTTTCTCTTCTGGATTATCACCGATAGGCTTGATGTCAAAATATGTTTCAAGAAGGGGTCTGAATGAAGATGAACAGATGCATAAGAAGTGGAAGACTATTCCAGCCATAAGAAATGACGTGGAAGGAGATTCCCAAGTGGCAATGAAACACTAGTCAATAGATGTACTTAGGGCTTAGGACCTGGAAGCACAACCTAAGAGAAATCAGACTCAAAGCTCTTGTGGTAGAAACTCTGCATAGAAATGAATCTTGGAAATGGGTCAGGTGCAGAAGTGAAAGCTGGCCACAAGTTATGTTCTACTCAGAGTTCTGTAGCTAGTCAATAAAGCCTTTAAAGTGGGTGGGACTGGACAGAGAGGGAAAGGAGACTTGGAAAATATACTAAAGTGCCCCTCTAAAACAGTTTCTGCTGGGACTCCTGTGGTTCTCCACCAGATATTAAAACTAACCTCCTAGCAGAACCTACAGTAGAGCCTGGTGGCAGTAACTTGTCCCCTCCCTTCAATCTGAAACCTCACTCTCTCCCCCCTCCATTGGAATTGTTTCCCCTGTGGGTATAGAGCAGGAGCCAGCAACCTTTTCAAACTAAGAGCCAAGCTATAACAAAATTCAGAACAAGTGGTCAACAAGGAGCCATTTAAGAATGCTCATTTGCATGACTGAAAATATACAACTTAATATTATTAATAATTGACATAATAATTAATACTAGCATAAATGAAACATTGTACTCACAGACTTTATTTAATGCGACTTCCGCTACAGCATCTTTTTGCACATTTCTTTGAGGTTTATATCATAACTAGCCAAATCCAGCTTCATGCATGCATTCAGGCTATCTTCTGTTAATCTTATGGCAGGGGGCTGGGGATGTGGGAGTGCAGGAGTCTGGGCTGGGATATATGAGGGGTCAGGGAGTCTGGGTATATGATGGGCTCAGGGCACAAGGTTGGGGTGGGGGCAGTGCAGGAGTGTGTTATTGCAGGGGTCTGGGGATGTGGGGGTTCAGGAGTTTGGGGATGTGGGGTTATGAGGGGCTCAGGGCAGGGGGTCCAGGTGTATGATAGGCTCAGGGTTGGAGTGTGGGGAGTGCAGAAGAGTTATAGAAAGGCTGGAGTTGTGGAGGTACAGGAGTCTTGAGGATGTGTGGGTGGCATGAGGGTAGGGGGTTCAGGTGTATGATAAGCTCAGGGTTAGTGTATGGGGGGGGGGTGCAGGAGTGTTATGAAGCTGCAGCCAGATGGGGGCTTCTTGGCCAGGTTTTTTTAAATAAAAAAATGATTAAAATAAAGTAAATTATTATGTCTAACACAAAAGGTTTCAACATTGTCTTTATTTATGGCAGGGGTTGGGAACCTTTTTTGGGTCAGAGGCCACTGACCCACAGAAAAATCAGTCAGGGACAAAACATGTGAGAAGCAAAAAAACAAACAAAACAGAACAAAAAACAAAAACCCCGCAACCACCCACAAAAGACCCCCAACTCTCACTGATGTGGCCCCTAACTGAAACACCTCACTGCCCTATGGTGGGGAGTGACAGGGAGAACTGAGGTTCAAGGCCTCAGGCCAGATTTACTCTTCTGGGGTTCCAGGGTTAGTGGATTTTGTGGGCCCCCTTAGGCTCTGGGGAAGGGCAAAAAATGAGGGGTTAAGTGTGCGAGGCAGGGATGCCAGTGAGTGGGATAGGGATGAGGGTGCAGGAGATGGGGTGCTGGAGGGTGTGAGGGTGTGAGGTCTGGGTAGGAGGTAGGGTGCAGGAGCAGGCTGGGAGTAGGGTGTCCGGCCAGGAGGGAGGCAGCAGGAGGAAGGGAGGGTGCAGGAGCAGGCTAGGGGCAGGTGTCTGGCCAGAGGGGAGGGGACAGGAGCAGGCTGGGGGGAGGGTGTCTGGCCAGGAGGGAGGGGGCAATGTGTCCGGCCAGGGGGGCAGAGCAGGAGGGGGTGAGGAGGGCCACTTACACTGTGCCCATGGAGCGAAAGCAAGGAACACCGCCTCCTGCTGCTTCCATTCGCTGGATTCTAGCCAATGGAAGTGAAGGGAAAAGCCTCCAGGAAGTGCATCCCTGTGAGGCCATTTCCCCTAGTCAGGGGAAAGAAAATGGTAGTACGCAGAGCCATTTTTGGCTCTGCTTTTTCCCTGCATGCTGGATCTGGCGGGGAGGCTCGGAGTTTTCTCCCCACACTTGAAGCTGGTGCTAGGGTTCCAACTTTACTAGGGTGCTGTAAGGCTGTAGCGCCAGTGTGGGCTCCCTGCTGCAGGTGGAGCTGGTTTGGGGGGGAGGGGGGGAAGCTGAGCTGGAGCTCCTAAAGAGCCATATCTGGCTCCCTAGTGAGAGGTTGCTGACCCCTAGTATAGAGGGTTGCATGTACATCTCTTTGCACCTGCTAGAGTGAATCCAATTCAGAGTATTTATTGTTTAGATACAGGCTGGACCTCCCTGGTCCGGCATCCTCAGAACCTGACTGGTCCCGGATGAGGGATTTTGCCGTACCAGGGGAAGTCATATCTGGCTCCCCTGCTACTGGCTCCCCCAGCCCTGGACCAGCTGCCTGCCTCCTGCCCGGCTTCCCCTTGCCACTAGCCTCGCTGCCCTGCTAGTCCCCTCACCTCTTTCTCTGCTATGTCAGGCAGCCCAGCTCCCTGTGCACCGGGCTCCTGGCTCTGCTGGACTGTCCTGTACTGGAGAACTGAGCTCCTGGCCCCATGGGGCAGCCCCACCAGGCAGCCCTGCTGGGTTGTGCCTGGCTGCCCAGTTGCAGTGCACCAGGTAGTCCAGGCAGCAGCCCTCCACTGGGACTGGAACACCTGTGGCTCTGCTGGACAATGGATGTTGCCAAACCAAGGAGTCCTGGATTTCAGAGGTTCAACCTGTAATATGTATGTAATTGCATTAATATACTATCCACTAATGCAGATACATTTCAGTGATATCGCCTTGCTGTTAGAAATTGGAGCTACAAGAAAATTACGTCATATTTTCTAAAACAAATTTGAAAGCGAAGTTAAGAAAAGAGAACTTGAGGTTAAAGTGAAATTAACTAAAGAGAGCTGTTTTGATACACAGGACAGATGCTTTTAATTGCAGAGAAGTGGAAGTAATGGTTCACATTAAATGCGAACGAATAGTCGACTACCCGATAAGCAGGAGCTTATTGGGTAGCACTATCAACTACTTGATCA
This sequence comes from Rafetus swinhoei, assembly GCA_019425775.1. Classification (NCBI taxonomy): domain Eukaryota; kingdom Metazoa; phylum Chordata; order Testudines; family Trionychidae; genus Rafetus; species Rafetus swinhoei. The sequence goes on from CM033424.1 coordinate 116,910,128, forward strand.
CCTCCACCCCAGTTGCCGCTCTGCTTTTTTAAAGGGACAGAGAGGAACCGGCACATAAAGACACTGGCTCAGTCTCTGGTCCCCTGCTGGGTCTGAGGACAACTCTCCCACGCTGCCACTCTGCATTCTGAAAGGGACAGACCAGCCCCCCGGTCCCTCAGGTCTCAGCACAAGCCCTCCTCCCTCCCCCCGCATCCCCTCCCTTCTCTGCTGCCACTCTGCATTCTGAAAGGGACAGAGAAGCATCAGCTGGTCCTGTGGGTGTGTCTCAGCACAAGCCCCACTGCTATTCCCCCGTTGCTGCTCTGCACTCTTGAAGTGAGAGAGACCCTCAGGACAGGCTGCCGCTTTTCCATTAAATGATCAAAATATGCGTTACAGTTGTTTGGGATGATCTGTTGAGCAATTAAATATGAAATTATCTGTTTATCATCTAAACCAGCGTTTCCCAAACTATGGGCCGCGGCCCGGTAGCGGGCTGCAGGAAAAAACTACCGGGCCTCAGTGTGGCTGCCGGGGTGTTCTGCGCTCCCGGAGTGCCCGTGTGGCGCCGGGTCCTCCAAGCCCTCGGCCGGCCTGGGCGGAGTCTGCAGCCGGATGTTCCAGCTCCCGGCAGAGTCCTAGCTAGGGGAGGGCGGGGCGGGAAGAGGAGGAGGGGAGAGCCGGCCACCGGAAGCAGCACTGGACAGGGGAATCGGGGTGGGGCGGGGAGATTGGGGGCCGGTGGAAGCAGGGCTGCCAGGGGGCACAAGGTTGGGGGTAGGGAGCTGGCTGGGAAGATGGGGGGGGGGGAGGAAGGGAGAACCAGCTGCTGAAAGCAGGGCTGGACGCGGGCAGCGGGGCTGGCCAAGGGAGATTGGGAGGAAAAGCTGGGGAGAACTGGCTGTCCGGGTGGGGGTTGGGGGAAGTGGGGCTGGCCAGAGGCGCAGTGGGGGGAGCTGGGGGGGAGTGAATCGGCTGGCAGGGAGCGGGACTGAACCCGGCCATATGCAGATCTCAGGGCGCTGCCCCCCTTGCCCCCCCCGCAAAGCACGAGTTAGTCCGGACCGGAGATTCTATTGTTCCCCCCCCCACACACACACCCTCAAGTAGTTGCGAACTGTCTGGCTGGTAGACACACTCATGCAGCCTGAGCACATTTACCAGCCAGGCAGTTCGAAACTACAAACTGATAACATCTAGTAATAATACAACTTACCTAATGAGAAAATACCAGACATGTTATATGTCTGGTATTTTCTCAGTTTGTTTTTATGTGTTTATATTTTTGGGCTGCAAAAAACAGTACTGAAAAAAAAGGGTTCCAACTAAAGTAAAAAGTTTGGGAAACCCTGGTCTAACCAGCTTTGTCTGTCTGTCTTACAGTCCATTTATCCAATCCATATTCCTTAACTTGCTGGCAAGAATACTGTGGGTGACCATATCAAAAGCTTTGCTAATGCTGGCACTGGGGGTTTTGGGAGGACCAGAAACAACTTATTTGAATATTCATCATTTGATTAATGAATATGCAAATATACGTTACCAGTCCTCCAAAAGTTTGTGAATGGATTTACTGGTCCCCGTTTCAAAAAGTTTGGGAATCCCGATCTAAACCTCCAATATATGTGTAACTGGGCAACAGACAATGCTATTGTCAGTAAAAATGACAGTTTTAGTTTAAGGTAACGAAATGGTCAAGAAACCTATTATGTGTCTGGAAGCCATAAATAAATCACAAGAAACAGAGAGAGGTCTTAGCTACTGATCAAACACTGCCCACGTGTTTTATATATTCAGGCCTCTAACCTTCTCTTGAAGTCCCTTCACAACCAGACCACCATAGAGAAAGAAACATTTGATCTGATTTTTAAAAGATGCTGACCAGCTGCGGATCACATGAACTTCACTGGGATTTGTAAGTGCAAAGCATGTTTGAAAATCAAGCGATTTTTTTTCTTAAATTCCAGATAATGGTATAAATAAGTTTTCACTCTTCACCAACACTGTATTATTTTCTTTAAATTTTCCCCTGTCCAAAGTGGCACAACTGTTGCCTGTTAAAGCATGCAAACTCTCCCTCCCACAAACACACACATGATATCGTCTGTGATTTAATCTCAATGTACAGATTATTTATTAATTCCCCTGGATAACTCATCTAGCTGCCAAAAATGGCATGTTAGAAGCAGTCTCAAGTTTATAGAGTTTTGAAGCTGAACAATTTTTTTGTACATTTTAGTTAAAATGTAATTATCTACTTTGGAAAAAATGCATCCTTGCTGTTACATTCTTACATGTTTAAAAACGAAATCTGCTTGTCATCTAAAATGTAAACAGAGTGCTGATGATCCAGCTTAAGCACACATTAAAAAGTTCAAGTTGTCAAATACTTTGCTGGGTAAGTATTTAGACTGTTGATTAGCCTGATGAAAAAGATAGAACTTTTGAAGTTTTCCCTTCCAGATTTCTAGTTCAGGTACAGACTGGATCCCTAAAGCACAAGCATTATGGGGCTGAGTATCTGTCTTTCAATTGGTAGGGGTGAAGTCATCTGATACACTTCAACTGAAGTATGACAAGAGGTAGCTGATGCTGACGCCAATGAAATGCAGTGGGATAAACATTTTTAACGCTCTTTAGACTAATCTCCGCAACACAACCTGAGCTTTGGGTGAATGCTAGCTAAATATTTATTGTATAGATGCTTGCACTTCAAAACTAATTTGTGAAGGAAGACAGCTGTTTGGATATTCTAGAATAATGATTTACTTGGAGATGGACCACTGACTTTCTATGAAGTACATAAATCAAAACTAACTAGAGCCCCAAACAACCCCAAGATGTGTTTATAGTATATCTAAACAAACTATGAGTAGTTTTGCAATGCACTATAAAAAAAATTAAACATGCCATTCACACTAGGCCACTAAGAAGTCTATTACTTCATAGCTTAAATCATTTATATTCTTTTTCACAACTTCAGTGTTCAGCAGTGAACTATTATATCCAGACACAACATATTTAATCATGTAATTATGATAAGCATCTTAGAAGAATGTGGAACTTGAGTACAGAGTATGGAACCTAGTATAAAGGATTAGGTATACCTATGGTGTACAACCTGTTCTGAAGCCGCAGCCACTAGCGTCTTGGATACCACGGATAAACAACACATAATGTAAGTATAACAAATTTGTTAGGATTCTTTACCAAAACAGGAAAAATATCTTAGTTTCAGGTGAAAATCTAAGCAAATTGATGGATTAGCCAGGGTTCCATAGTATTGAAGGAGAACACTGAGAATAAAATATATTTAATCAGACAGCAATTCCTATTTTTCCCACCAATTCAAATGCATTACATAAAAATCTGTTAGGACAATCAAACTCTACAGTGCCCTATGTAAAGATCTAAACTTCACTGGATTAAACTGGCAGCAATGTTTAATACAATAGCCTTTTTCCCTAGGCTATTGTATTAAATTTCAATATTCAGTGTCAATTAGAAAACTCTTTCCTTTGAAGCCGAACAACACTATATACAGCTTTTGAATGATTCATTAAACTAACAGTAAATCTGTAAGTAAATCCTGTCAAATTAAAAGGATTTACTTCATACTGAAAAACTTGCTGTAATTTACATAATAAAAGTTGATCATGCAAGCAATGTAATCACCATGAGTATGTTAATGTGTAATTACTTTTTTGTGCACACTTTTACTTAATTACACCTAAAATATGTAAAAATATAAATTAGGAAGGCCAAAAAGGGATTTGAAGAACAGATAGCCAAAAAAAAAAAAAAAAATAGAAAAATATTTTTAAAGTACATTAGAAGCAGTAAGCTTGCTAAACAACCAGTGGAGTCACAGGGAAATCAAGATGCTGAAGGAGCACTCAAGATGATAAGGTGGTTAGAGGTGATTTTGGAACAAATTGATAAACTTAATAGTAACAAGTCAGCAGGACCAGATGACATTCATCCAAGAGTTCTGAAAGAACTCAAATGTGAAATTGCATAACTCCTAACTGTGGTTTGGAACCTATCCTTTAAATCATCAGCTAATGTAATGCCAATCTTTAAAAAGGGCTCCAGAGGTGATCCTGACAATTACAGACCAGAAAATCAAACTTCAGTACTGGGCAAATTTTTTGAAACTATAGTAAAGAATGGAATTGTCAGACACATAGATTAACATAATTTGATGGGGGAAAGTCAACATGGTTTCTGTAAAGGGAAATCATGCCTTACTAATCTACTAGCAGTCATTGAGGGGGTAAACAAACATGTGGAGAAAGGGGATCCAGTGGATATAGTGTATACAGGTTTCCAGAAACTCTTTGACAAGGTCTCTCACCAAAGGCTCTTTTGAATACTGTGTGCAGATATGATTGCCTCATCTCAAAAAACCTATCTTGGCATTGGAAAAAATTCAGAAAAGAGCAACAAAAATGATTAGAGGTTTGGAACGGCTGCCATATGAGGAGAGATTAATAAGACTAGGACTCTTCATCTTAGAAAAGAGGAGACTAAGGGAGGATACGATAGAAGTCTATAAAAATATGACTAGAAAAATTATTTACTTGTTCCCATAACACAAGAACTAGGGGTCACCAAATGAAATTAATAGGTAGCAGGTTTAAAACCAACAAAAGGAAGTATTTCTTCACACTCTGGAGTGTCAGTCATTGGGTAGTGTCAGAAGACAGGATACTGGGCTAAATGACCCTTTGGTTTGACTCAGAATATGTCTATTCTTATGCTTTAAAATATCCTCTACATTTAAAAGACAGTTAAGATTGCAAAGTCAAGACAAAAAATTTAAGATATTCCAAAATTAAAGTTCCCTGTGCAAACTTAATCCCCCCAACTCTCCTTCTTACACATATACATTATGATACAGTTTTTAATTACATGGCATGTGCTATTTTGAAACAAAGAACCATTGTCCTAATCAATGCACAGAATGGATGGTGATCACTGAAAGAGCAGTACTTAATATTTTGTTTTCTTCTTATAGTTCAACGTGTGGCCCCAGGTGTTCTTTACTGCACACTATTCTAACCTTTCTCCTAATTATTAGCTTCATAGAAGAGTGCAGGAAGGAATTAATACTATGAGTACTTGACAAATATTAATAAATTTATTTTCAGAACCTTTTTTGAGATAAGTTTGCATTATTCCCATTTTACAGATGGGTAACTGAAGTTGAAAGAGATAAAGATCAAAGGAGGCCCTTGTCTTGATAAGGAGATAAAGAAACAAAGGGTAGGAATAAATGGTAAGTTTTCAGAGTACAGAGAGGTAACTAGTGGGGTCCCCCAAGGGTCTTCCTAGGACCAATCCTATTCAATTTATTTATAAATGATCTAGAGAAAGGGGTAAACAGTGAGGTGGCAAAATTTGCAGATGACACCAAATTGCTCAAGAGAGTTAAGATCAAAGCAGATGGTGAAGACCTTCAAAAGGATCTCTTCAAACTAAGTGATTGGGCAACAAAATGACAAATGAAATTTAATGTTGATAAATGTAAAGTAATGTACATTGGAAAAAATAATCCCAACTACACATAAAATATGATGGGGACTAATTTAGCTACAACTACTCAAGAGAGAGATCTTGGAGTCATTGTGGATAGTTCTCTGAAAACATCCACTCAGTGTGCAGTGGCAATCAAAAAAGCAAATAGAATGTTGATAGAGAATAAGACAGAAAATATCTTAATGCATCTATATAAAACAATGGTACGCCCACATCTTGAATACTGTATACAGACGTGGTTGCCTCATCTTAAAAAAAAAAGGTGGCATTGGAAAAGGTTCAGAAAAGGGCAACAAAAATGATTAGGGGTTTGGAATGGGTCCCATATGAAGAGAGATTAAAAAGACTTGGACTTTTCATCTTAGAAAAGAGGAGACTACGGGGGGATATGATAGAGGTCTATAAAATCATGACTGGTGTGGAAAAAGTGAATAAGGACAAGTTATTTACTTATTCCCACAATATAAAAACTAGGAGTCACCAAATGAAATTAATAGGCAGCAGATTGAAGGACAACAACTGGGGTACTCCTGGAGTCAGCTAGAAGTTTTGTCTCAAGACAGAGTGAAGTGGAGGAGACTTGTAGATGACCTATGCTCCACTCGGAGTACAAAGGTTTAAGAAGAAAGAAGAAGGTTTAAAACAAACAAAAGGAAGTTTTTCTTCACTCAGCACACAGTCATTCTCTGGAACTCCTTGTCAGAGGATGTGGTGAAGGCTAGGACTTTAACAGGGTTCAAAAAAGAGCTAGATAGATTCATGGAGGTTAGGTCCATCAATGGCTATTAGCCAGGATGGGTAGGAATGTTCCCCTAGCCTCTGTTTCTCTGGAGGTGGGTGATAGGGGAGGGATCACGTGAGGATTACCTGTTGTGTTCCCTCCCTCTGGGTATTGGCCACTGTTGGCAGACAGGGTACTGGGCTAGATGGACCGTTGGTCTGACCCAGTGTGGCCATTCTTATGTTCTCTTAGAGAGCACTGGGCAATCATTTGAGAGAACATGATCCATTTAGTTGGAGAAAGGATCTCTTAATTCAATTTGAATTCATACAATTTTTTTGTGTTTGGTTTATGAAATATGTTCCTGAGCAGCCCCAATACTGAACACACATACAGTGCAGGCTTTAAGTTCTTTCTCAATGCCGTTCATGTTGTTGACAGAGCTAGTATTGGCCACTGTTGGCAGACAGGATACTGGGCAGGATGGATTGTTGGTCTAACCCCATTATGGCCGTTCTTATATTCATTTTGATATGCCTAAGGCCTGATTCCTTCCTTACTATTTATCATAGTACTGGAAGGGACCTCAATAGGTTATCTAGTCCAGAGACCTGCACTTGTGGCAGGACTAAATACTATGTACATAATCCTTGACAGACGTCTACCTAATCTCCTCTTAAGCTCCAGTGATGAAAATTCCACAACCTCCCTAGTTAAAATGTATTCTGTACTTAACTACTCTGATAGTTAGGAAGCTTTTCCTAATGTCCAACCTAAACCTCTCTTGCTGAAGTTTAAGCCCATGACTTCTTATCCTATCTTCAGAGGTTAAGGGGAATAACTTTTCTCTTTCTTCCTTATAACAAGTTTCACGTCCCCTCTCAGTCTTTCCTTTTCCATACTAAACTAACCCAATTTTTTCAATCTTTCCTAATTGGTCATGTCTGCTAGACCTTTAACAGCTTTTACTGCTCTTCTTGGAACTTTCTCCAATTTGCCCACATTGTTCCTGAAATGTGGTAGGGATGTTAATTATTGTGTAACTGATACAGAGGCAGCAGCGTGGGGTGGCAGCAGGCTCTGTCTGTGGGGAACTTGGGGGTCCAAGTGTCCTGCACACAGACGCTGTTCTGCATCCAACAGAGCAGCCTCTATCCAGGGGGAGTTTGGACCCTGCGTGGCCAGGGGCTGCTGCCGCAGAACAACCTCTGTCCGCGGCGAGGCCAGGCTTGCTGCGGACAGAGGCTGCTCTGTGGTATGCGGAGCAGCCTCCCCTGCCCACCCCCACTGTGCTGCTGCCTCTGATACAGAGCCAGCAAGGAGGGGGGGGAATACTTTCCCCGGGGCTAGAGCTGGCAAGGGAGCAGGCTGGAGCAGGCGGCTTGCTCTAGGGCTGTGCTCAGCCACTACACGGCCCACCCTGGCTGTGTGCTTGAGCCGGGCCAAGGTGCAGCCCCAGAGCAAGCCTCCTGAGCATGGGACTTTGGGTTCAAGTCTTCCCACATCCCTGGAGCAGATGGGCAGCCAACACTAGCTTCCCCAGGGCTGGAGATGGCATCAGCTGAAGTTAGAGAGGCTTATCGGTTAATCATGTAGTTTTCTAGACAATAAATGGTCTGGTAGCACTTTATAGGCTAACGAAACATGTAGATGATATCATGAGCTTTCGTGGGCATAGCCCACTTCTTCAGATGACCGGGCTATGCCCATGAAAGCTCATGATACCATCTACATGTTTCGTTAGTCTATAAAGTGCTACCAGACCATTTGTTGTTTTTTCTGTAACAGACTAACTCGACTACCCCCTGAGGTTTCTAGACAGTGACATCCCTAATATGTGGCTCCCAGAACTGGACATAATACTCTGATGCTTAATCATTGCAAATTAGAGAGGAAGAATTGTGTCTTGCTTACAACAGTCCTGTTAATACATTCCAGAATGATTATACTTTTTTTTTTTTTGCAATATTACACTGTTGACTCATAGTTAGCTAGTGATACACTATCACCCCCAGAACCCTTTCTGCAGTACTCTTTCCTAGGCATTTTCCATTCTGTATGTGTGCAACTGATGTTCCTTCCTAAAGGGAATACTTTACATTTGTCTTTATTGAATTTCATCCTCTTCACTTCAGACCATTTTCCCCCTACTATTCTGCCCTGCTGAAGTTTCTTTCCTTCCCTACCAATGGCATCAACTTTTGCGACAATTTTGGGTAAAATAGTTAAAATCTACACACCCAGTTCAATGACTCAAATCAAATTTTTAAACTTGGCATTAGTAAAAGATTACTTTTAAGAGTAGATATTAATTTCAACCAGATGTGGTATTGAAAAGTACCATGATGGCTTCACAAATAATTTCTCTCATGAATCACCAGATTAACTGGACTTTTTAATGATTCAGTATAATGGAACTGCTTACTTAGATTTGTCTTTAAGTTCCCAGTCAACTAGATACTGTTATTTTATTCTAATCAAGCAGGCTTTAAAAAAAAAAAATCCCATACCTGGATATTCACTGGAAAGTATTAAATACGTTGTAAGTGGCAAAAAGAAAGGTTCTCAGACTGGTATGTCCTAGTACTATGGATGTTTACTCCTCTTTCAGGTTTTCATGAGGCTCTTATTTTCTCAGTACTGTTTGGCATTGCTGATTTAAAAAAATATCCACTACTGTTATTGAAAAATCTACAGTGTGTAAGTTAGAAGATGTTTACATTTGAAAGGTGGATATGTTAAGTATTCATGAGTCCTTTTAGGGTCAGCTTCTCTTTTTTCAGTTCCTATTACCTATGCATTCTTCGCCATCTCCAAGAGGGCATTTTTCCTTGTCAACTCCTAAGTCAGAGTAACACCTTCTCATGCCAACAGTAAATATGGTCTACTTTTCCAGCAGGAATACAAAATTATTTGCTAGCAAAAAACCCCACAATAAATAAATTACGGTTGTGGGTGAAACTCACAACAAAATGCTGATCCACTGAGTTGGAGTGGGTGAGAGAGGAATGCCTGTACATTCCTTAACACTTCCAGAAGTCAGTCTGGTAAAATAGGAGACAGGATACTTTTATGTGGGGTCTGTTCACTTTCAGGATGATCCCTGACTCTAAAGAGACCTGGCCTTCTCTAATATGAGTGTTCAGGGCTGCAGAGAGACTTGTCGAGCCCCTGGGCAAGGTGGGAGGAGGTCTACCTCTGTGCCTCCAAGAAGGGGTAGGCTCCGTCGGTGATTTAAAGGGCCTGGGGCCTACGGGACCTGGGCAGCAGCCTCATTTGTCCCCCACCCTCCTGTCGGTGGCTCTGTGAGAGTTGCAGAAAAGGGATGGAAAGCAGCTCACTCTAATGTAGAACTCAGTTATTCCACCCTCCCCTCCACAGACACCAAAAAGAACTGAGCTTTGTCAGCCAAAAGTGGGGCACTATGTGCTAGAAAAAGCTAAGAAGTGAGCATCTACAGGTCCATTCCATTGTAGGGGTATGGTATCACAAATTCCCTCCCCCCCACCTTTTCTCCATCTGCTGCTTGGACGACCTACAGTAATATCAAACATAACACACCCCAAGTGTGATCAGCCACAATTTTATTTTACATGTTTAACAAATCTTAGTTTGCAGGAGTCCAAACCAAGTCATTTGCTCAAAAAACTATACTAGTACCAATGTCCTGAATACAGCAATGCTACAAATGACACATAGGGAGAGAACCCTATGACCTTGTAGGTTCCAGGGCTTAGTGAACAGCTAGTAAAACTCCTGATTCATAGATGAGATTATAATTTCCTGTTATTGTCAAAGTTTAAACTACTAAAAAGTCCTACAAAGTCTTCAAGTTTTATACAAAATTAATATAACTTAGCCCCAAAAAAAGAAAAAGAAAATCCAAACAGCACTATTATCAATCACTTTTTAATCTGTGCTCAGTACATTGCTTACAACTGGTTTTCATTAGATATTGATGAAGATTTTCAAAACTGACCAATGATTTTGAGTGCCTTATTCTTGATGATATCTTGAAGGGACTTGGTTTTCAGAAAGTACTGAAGATACACTCTTTGAAAAAGTGTCTCAGGGGGTGCCCAAAGGAATGCCCCCAAAATGGAAGCACACAAGATCATTAGTGACATTTGAAAATCTTGGCAATGAAAATCATTGCATCTGTATTAATTATAACCAGAATGATTAAATAATCAGAAAATATGCCTTATAGTGATACAACCCAAGGAGCTCAATCTATTCAGCTTAATTAAGAAGAGTTTCAGCAGTGACTTGATTACAGCCAATGATTTACCTGCATGGGAAATAAATATTTGATAACAGACTCTTCAGACTAGCAAAGAAAAGCATAACATGATCCAATGGTTGGAACCTGAAGCTGGACAAATTCAGATGAAAAATAAGGGGAACATTTTAAACTGAGGGTAATAAACCATCAAAGCTATTTACCAAGAACTCACGGAAGAGTCTCCCTCAGTAGTAATTTTCAAATCAAGATCGGATTTTTATTTGAGATATGCTAACGGTACTATTTTGGGGATCACAATGGACCCTTTTGGCACTGGAATCTATAAATCCTTCTACAGTTTTTATTCCTTACTGAGCTACTGTTATAATGCTACACCCACACATTTTCTTATAACTTTCACCTTTTCAGAATTGCAGATAGAGCTGTTAGAAGTATGACCAGATTCTTTACAAAAGAATTCCAAAAAATCTCTATGAATTTCAAAAGAAAAAAAGGCAAAGATGTCTTTCATAATCATTCCATTATACTTTAGCAGTGAAGCAAAATAATCATGAAAACAAGTATTAAAACATCAATGATAAAAATGCTATACTCATTTGAGGGCACTTAAAAAAGATGGAATTGTAAAGTAAGCCACTGAAATACAACTTTAAACAAGATCGTGGAAAATGTTAAGAAAAACAAAAAGAGAAAATAGTTTGTAATTAAACATCAGATTTTTATATTTCAAGTTATCTAAGCCTCTGTTAGAATAATTATACAGTTATTAAACAGATACGTACCTGTTGGAATGAGACAATCTTTCCAATCAAAATATCCTGCATAAATGCCAGGTTCTAATGAGCCAACTATAGGATCTGCCTTCAATTCAATGTAAATTTCAAACAGTCTTAGATCCAATTCCTTTAAGGATTCCATACTAATCTAAAATCAAAGCAAAAAGAGAAAAAGCACATTTATCCACTACTTATGAAAGCAAGAATAAAAGCTACCAATGTATGGCTTGTCTTCTCTTTGACTTTTAGGAAATATGCTATATGCTTACAACCTTATAATTTTAAAAATATAAAAACAGTATTTTGATACTGGATCACATTACTGGGCAAACTAATCCAGGATCCTTTTTCTGAATATGGCCAGTACCAGATGCTTCACAAAAAGATGTAAGAAACTCCATCGCGGAGAATCACGGAATAATCTGCCCATAAACACAATTTAATCCTAACCCTGTCACTTAGGTTTTGATCGCGCATCATCAAAGACAATGGGAATTTTGCCAGTGACTTCAAAAGGAGCAGGATCAAGCCTTACGTTATTTGCTCATGTCCTGAAAGATGAATACTTAAATTCTTCACCATATTTTTAACCCACCTAATGTATTTGTGGATTTTTTAAAAAAATTCACTATATATGGAGTTTAATTCTTTAAAAAAATTCAGTTTCATTACAGAGATCTGTCACCTGCTAGCAGGGCATCCGCACTGAAGACAGGGAGGGCAAATGAGGTGGGTCCCACTGGCCTAATGGATATGGCATCAGCCTCCGGAGCCTGGGATTGTGGGTTGGAGTCCCCCTTGCCCTGGTTAGCAGGGCAGACACCAACATTGCAAGCATTAAAAGTTCCTTGTACAACAAAACAATAAGCTGCAGCACTTTTGTGGATAGTATGGAGCAAGAATGTGCTCTTCTTTCCTTTGTGTGAGTACTACTAAATATAAGCATCAGAGTTACTGAAACTTCCAAAGAAAGTAACTAAACCATGAAACACTTATAAAAAGATTAGTCAATGAGATACATGAACGTCCACGTTTCACTTGTTTGTTGTATTTAAAGACTGTACCTCTTTCATTACTGCACAAGTGTTTTCATTTTAATGTAACCAGTTAAGGCAGCTACATTTTCTAAAGCAATTCCAGAACATAACATGAAACTTGAAATGTAGACAACACCAAAAGTAGTAGAAAGTTAACATCCTGGTATCACCATGAATGCTACTAAAACAAGTCATGCAGAAAATACATGAGACCGCTTGTTACATATATTTATGTTTATTAGCTTATCAGATTTCAAGGTAAAACCTTTTAAATGTCACTCTTCACTTTTCTCAGTCACTGTGCAGTTTAGGGACTTCCAGGATGAGAGGGATTCAGGTGAGAGAAGGAAGGCTCAAAACTAACCCAGAACAGAATGGCAGGGGAGAAAATCCCCCTAGCATTTCACTATCTTCTTCCCATGGAGACTTATCAGATAGGAATCCCCACACTGAAAACCACTTGATGATTCATTGATTGAAGCAAGGAGGACAGAACTGATGCTTCTGTTGCTCTGCCTTCTCCTCCCCCCCTCCCCCCCCCAAGCTGTTCCTGAACACTCTAATCACAAATCATTGCGTCTCAAGGGTGGTGAGAGAGAAGGTCTCTTGAGCAAGATATGAGGAAAGAAACAGGAGTTCTGGAGGGAAATGTTAATATGGGAGCAAGTAAGTATATTGGTGGGGGGGCATGAAGGTGTACAGTACCAGAGGAGTCCAATTAGAGAAACTGATGCACAAGAGCAGAATACAATAGGGCTTTCCTGCTTTTTCCACCTGGTAAACCTCCTGAGGTTTCTCAGAAATTAGCTGAGAATCAGGAAGGACCATAGAAAGGAGCTCAGGAGATCAGCAGGAGGGGAGCATTCAGGAGGGCAGTGAAACTTTGGCCTCAAGAAAAAGTCAGGGATGCAATTCCCTTCCTCCTCACTACCCACATCCTGTGGAACTTCTAAGATCTGTCAAATGGAGAACTGTCATTAAGTCCTACCCTACCTCTTCCTGCTCGTACCCATGTGAGTCTTAGGATTAGCAGACTCCTTTATGAATCTTTTAGTGGAAAAATCTTCCACCCTGCCAAGATTCCTAAGAGGTTACATTTTCAGCTTTATTTCTATAAGGAAAAGGAATAATTATTTACTTATTTTAAAATATAAACTATGATCTCTATCTTCAAGCCCATCAGTCACTCCTACTGATGATCCAATTCAAAGCTAGAAAATTAAGAATCTAAAGGATAAAGGTTTGATCTTGTGCATAAACCCCATAGTTTGATATTTTTCTGGATTTCTGGTGGGATTTGTTTTGAGTACAAAATACCTAGCCCTTGGCCCACTTCAATTTCATATTATATAGAAAAATTCTCTCAACACCACATCTAATCTACTAAATATGAGTCACACAAGGTGAGTGAGGGTAATAACTGTAATTGGACCACCTTTTGTTGGGGAAAGAGAAACTGTATAGCTCTAAATATCAGTACTGAAGGACATTACTTTACCCACCTTCCCTTTCTCATATCCAGGAAGTAACACAGATACAACAATAATGAAAACCACTAATTATGAGGTAGATATACATTTTTAGTGTGGATCATAGGGTGCAGACATGGAGGAGTTGAGGTTATAATGGAAATTCATGTTATTTTAATTATGGCGCAACAAATCCTAATCCAACTTTCTTAAGCATTAATTCGTTCTGCCTTCATCTTCATTCTTCAAGCCTTAACTGACTCTGGATGTTGTTTGTTTGCCTCTATCCTTTCCATATCCAGTACTGTTTTGGTTTGTTTTTAAACCTTGGATTTTTGTTGAATGCCTTGTGTGTTTGGTTCTTCATCAATGAATTCTCCAGCAGAAATGCCGTCCCACTTCTGGAGTCCTCAAAAGTTCAAGTCTGGGTCTATGTGATTCGGGGAAAGCACTGTGTACACTTACAAGACTCCACAAGAAAGATGAGTGTATTCATCTTCAATTGAGACAGACAGACAGAGATAGAGTCTCTGTGGCCATGTCTACTCTACACCCCTTTGTCGGCAGAGGGATGTAAATAAAGCACATCGAAAGTGCAAATGAAACGGGGATTTAAATATCCTGCGCCATATCGAAACAGCGCCAGAACACGATTATGCAAATGAAGCACGGGCTATTTAAATCCCCGCTTTATTTGCGCTTTCGATGTGCTTTATTTACATCTCTCTGCCGACAGAGGGGTGTAGTGTAGACGTAGCCCGTATGTATATATGCACAAATTAGTGGTGGCACTCAGGATCTTGGGAAGCTGTCAATATGGCCCTCAGTGTTATAAAATTTGTGCATCAGAGCCAAGTTTTTAAAACAGTGGTCAAGTGATCAAGTAATTTAACTTTAGTAATTTATGGACAATGAACATATTGTAACTTAGGGCTGCTTGAATGTCCACTGAAGTCAAAGGAAAGCCTTCCTTAAATGTCTGATAAATAAGGGAATTCCCCAGAATGAAGCATTAATAACCCCACTAATTTATAAAAAAGGAGCATCTTGAAATCAATCCAACTGATAACATTTAGCAATAAGGTTACTATCGCTGCAATTAGTGAATCATCTGGTCTTTATTATAAAAATAGTACTTTTTTGTAAACAGAAATGTTTACACTATTTCCACCTTAAAATGAAATATTTTGGGACAATTAAGAAGATAATGGTAACTGGGTTGGAACCTGAACTCCAGTTAACTTCTACTGAAGTCAGGAGCTATTTTGTACTTCCTAGAACTGTTAAGCTGAAAACCCTTTCAGGGCTTTGGAAGGTTTCCAATAAAAAGCGCATAATATTTTAAGATGTGTAGAACTCCTCCCTGGAATTAAATGATTACATGTACAATGCAGCATGGTGCATTCCCTAAATTTGGCAGTGAGATTGTGCAAGAATAAGGTTACGGGCTGTGGTTGCTGATTTCCCCTATTTAAGCTTGTCTATGGAACTACAGTATGTAATTCAACTTAATTACGGGAGATTTGTCAGTACACTGTCACTTCCTACACTTCTGTTTATCGGGACTCACTCTTGAATGGCCACAAATAACACTGCATGTGATAATGAATCTATGTAAACCTATTACAAGTGATATGAAAGACTATCAGAAGGTGCTTTGAATAATCAGAAAAAAGAACAGAGACTATAAATGTAGAATGCCTGACGGCATTCACATGGAAACATGATTAGACAAGTCAGCTCATAGATTCATAGATTTTAAGGTCAGAAGGGATAGGATTATCATGATGATCTGACCTCTAATCTGTCCATGAGGAATTCGTGGACACAGCAACTCCCCAAAACTAAACTGACAAAATACTATTATATCTTATTTCATTATATTTGTGCAATAGCAACATTGTTGCCTGACTTCCTACAAGTTATCTGTTCGGTACTTAATACTAAATATTTAATGTTATTCAATTAGTACTCAATGCTAGAAAACAGTTGTTTTCTAAACTGGCTGTCAAATGAACTCTTAAGAGGACAATATAACTATTCATCTAGGACTTGTATGTCGCTCATAATCACCCCATGAAAATTTATATAACAGCTCTGCTAGGTCAGTATTCTTTCTTCTGATAATAGCCAGGGCCTGATGCTTGAGAAGGAATGAATAGGACAATTACTGAGTAATTCATCCCCTCTCAGTCAGTATCAGCTTCTGGCAATCAGGGTTTCAGGGACTCCCAAAGCATGGCGTTGTGTACCCAACCACGTTAGCTTTGGACATTGACAGGTCTATCCTCCATGAATTTATCTAATTCTTTTTTGAACCCAGTTATACTTTTAGCCTTTACAACTTTCCATAGCAACAAATTCCACATGTTGACTATACGTTGCGTGAAGAACTACTTTGTTATGTTCATTTAAAATGTACTGCCTTATGAAGTGATCTCTGGTTCTTATGCTATGTGAAGGAATAAATAACACTTCTCTATATACTTTTACCACACTACTTATTATTGTATAGACCTCTATCATAGCCCCCTTCTATTTTCTCCATTCTAAAATAATCCTCTTTAATTTCTCCTCACATGGAATCTGTTCCATACCCCTAATCGCTTTTGTTACCCTTTTCTGTACCTTTTCAAATTCTAATAATTTTTTTGAAAGGGGACAACCACAAGTGCATACAGCATTGAAGGTGTGGGTGCACAATGGAGTTATTTAGTGTCATTGTGATATTTTATCTCTTATTATATATTCCTTTCCTAATACTGTTAGCTTTATTCACTACTGCAGCACACTGAGCAGATGTTTTCATAGACCAATCCATGATGACTAAGATCTCTTTTTAAAATTTAATACACAACTTAGAGCACATAATTTCATATGAATAGTTGGATTTTTTTCTAATGTGAATTACTTTGCATTTATCAACAATAAATTTCATCTGCCATTTTGTTGCCCAGTGATCCAGTTTTGTGAGATCCCTTTGAAAATCTTTACAGTTAGCTTTGGACCTGTCTTCGGTAATTTTGTATTATCTGCAACTTCACTACCTCACTGTTTAACCCCTTTTCCAGATCAGCACAAAGCCTTATATGCAACTTCACTACCTCACTGTTTAACCCCTTTTCCAGATCATATTGAAATGCACAGGTCCCAATACAGATCAGAAGTCTCCAATATCTCTCTCTCTCCATTTATTCTTTACCTTTTCTCTTACCTTTTTTCTTATTTTAACACTTATTGATCCTTGAGAGGACCTTCCTTATGATCATAACTGCTTACTTTAATTAAGAATCTCTCGTGTGGGACCTTGCCAAAGTCTTTCTGAAAGTCCAAGTATACTATTTCAACTGGATCACCTTTGTCCACACACTTGTGATATCCTCAAAAAATTCAAATAGATTGGTGAGGCATGATTTCCCTTTTCAAAAGCCGTATTGACTCTTTCCGATCATAATGTTTAGCACTGTGTCTGATAAGTCTATTCTTTACTATAGTTTTAATAGCTTGATCGATATTGAAGTTATACTTACTGGTCTGTAATTGCCAGGAATCTCTTCTATAATCTATTTTTTTTTTAAATCCATGTGACATTAGCTATTTTTAAGTTATCTGATACAGAGTCAGATTTAAGCAATGAGTTGCATACTACAGTAAGTAGTTTTGCAATTTCACATCTGAGTTCCTTCAGAACTCTTGGGATGAATACCACTTGGTACTGTATATATGTACTGTATATACAGTATTGCATTATCCCCAGTCATCAAAGGGTTAATGTAGATATAAAACTGTTCAGTGACTTCAATGTTTGAATTTTCTTCTTTATAAAAATACCAGATTTTAAGAACAATGCTTTGATGTGGCTGTTCCAGATCTATTGCTGAATATATAATGAACACCTCATTTGCCTACAAAGTCACCAGGCTACCCTACTAGTCCCTAACTCAGCCTTTTATTAAGCATTTCAGGATAGTTGAGCATGAAAGGAGATATCTGCAGCAATTTTGTGTACTATACTAACAATGCAAATCATTTCAAACTCCACCTGAATGTATTCAAAATTACTCCACCCACAAAAGCTGAAGTACATTCACTGGAAGGGTTATGAGAGTTCATTATATAGTAGAAGCACAAGTTTGTACAGAAATACTCTGTACTGGAAGAGATAACATTTTACTTTCAAACAACAAACATTTCTGGAAATAAACCAACTATATGGCCATAAAGATTTTCAGTCATAACATTTCTCATAAAAAATGATTAATCATTACAAAAAGGCAGGAAAATGAGACATCTATAGCCGCCCACCTTGACATTTTCGTTCTTTGAAAAAAAAATCCCTGATCTAGTTTATGAACAAGAGCTGTCAGTGGTAGAGATTACTAGATTATTTAATCTATCAAGTGTATTCTGAGATGATGATCTTTTTATTCTTTGCATCAAGAAAACACAGTGACATTAAAAAGCGTTACTTAGAAATCAGATAAACATTGCCTATGAATATAGAAATCCTTAACAAGTACTCACATTTGCTACACTACTTTATACCATTTATTTCAACACAAAGAGAGATTATTTTTACTACTACTACTGCTGCTATTATTGTTTCTTTAAACTAATGCTTAAAGTCCCACTCACTTGTAGGAGGATCAAGTAATTTTTATGTTGGGTGATTGTACAAATACTTAATTTAATACCTGTGAAAAGAAAAAGATATTTCTACCCAAAGTAATGATACTTCTGTGAAAATTGCATGTTAATAGTCTTGCTTACTTGAGTTATTTTTTCAACTCCTTGGAAGCTGTGTTTCTCAAAGTGTTCAGCTATATTTATGAAAGTATGACGTTCCAGGTAGCGGCAGTTACTGAGTACAATTAAAAGCCTTTGCTCCTAAATCAAAGATGTTTTAAGGAAGGAAAATGAATAGTAATTAGTTTACACATTTTGATTGTGAAAAACATTTTGTTGACTTGAATGACAACAGTTACATGATAAGCATGTTGGTAAAATATAATTAATAAATAGTTCTGTAAACAAAATCCTAAAAACTAGTTAATGCTAGGTACAATACTCTTTCCTACATTTGTTTATTCGTTAAGGGCACTTTTTCTTATAGGCTCTCATGTCTAAAAGTATTCACTGGAATAAATGTGACTAATACAGATCTGTGATTCAGATCCCATTCCAAAAAGTAAGCCACAAACAGCTTTCCAAGAAGTGGTTTCTGCATTTTACTATTTTTTTCATAACCTGTTAAAAATGATGACCACCATAAAATGACACCAAAATCTTCACTTTCATATGAAACTGACTAAAGAATTTGGTTTTAACACTCAAGCAAAGGAAGGAAAACAGTTATTAAACAAATGCATTCCCAGCTTCTACATTAAACTAAATCAAGACAGAACTCAAAATCATTTCTGCAAATAATCTGAAACATTCCAAGTCATCTCTGCTCTCCAATTATTTTACCTTAAAAATCAAATATGGGTGAAATAAAAAATAATAAAAAATCATAAATAAAGCCTATATTCCTAAATAAAAAATCATATAGGCTTCATCTACATTGCAGGGTTTTTGTGCAAGAAGCCTTTTGCGGAAGAGATCTTTTTGCGCAAAAACGCGTCTAGACCTTAAAGCACATCGCAAAAGTGCTGTGCTTTTGTGCAAGAGAGCATCCACACTGCATGGATGCTCTTGCGCAAGAAAGCTCTGATGGCCATTCATAGAATGGCCATCAGAGCACCTGTGCTTTTGCTGATAGGGGTTTCTTGTGCAAAAACCCCTCTGGAGCATCCACACGGGGCCTTTCTGCGCAAGAGCTCTAGCACAAAAAGGAGTTATTCCTTGTGGTGAGAGGAATAACTCTACTGGCAAAAGCCCTCTGTTCTGCCAATTTACTTGCGCAAAAACACACTTGAGGTGTGGATGCTCCGCCGCGTTTTTTTAGTGTAGAAATAGCCATATTGAATGAGGAGATATCAGGACTGTTGGTCCCTGAGACTGGTGCAACAATATGAGACCTAGGAAAGAGGTTAGCAAGGTCTAATTTTTCTCAGGAGGTAACAGAGATTGGAACTCCCAAATTGTAAATTCAGCTCTCATGACTTTTTTTGTGCAACTGTGCACAATTCACTTAAATTCCCTAAGTTTATTTGTTTCTTCTGTGTCAGAAGAGAGTTCAGCATGGTCATTTGCAAAGTGCTTTAAAAATGAAAAATTTTCCAAGGATGAATTATCATAGTGAGGTGAAGGATATTAACATCTTATTAAGAATGAGATTTGCGATTCCTGATACATTCCCAACAGTCTTATCAACCACTAATGCACCACAATGACTAATCTAATAAATGTTACCCATTAACTTGCCTACTACTTTGATTAATTACCATCACTTGTCTATACAATATTAAACACAAACACAATACAAATGAAAATGAAAATGCAAAATATACTGAAAAATCCCAGGTTGGTCATTTAAATATCTCTGACCTGGTTTACTCTACAGCAGAAGGTCGATTTAAGATATGCAACTCCAGCTATGTTAATTATGTAGCTGGAGTTGGCATATCTTAAATAGCGGTTCCATATCATCTACACAGTGAGAGGCTAACAGAAGCAAATGCTCCCATCGGCTTCCCTTACTCCTCGTGAGGAGCGGGAATACCAGTGCCAATGGGGGCGCCCTCTGAGACCTAGGAGAGAGGTAAGCAAGGTCTAATTTACTATACTAGACCCGCTAAAACAAACCCTGGAAGATCAACCGCCATAGCGTCGATCTTTCTCAGAGTATACATGGCCTCTATGCTTTATCTACTCCATGTGTAAATGGGGGATAGTAATCCTTACTAATACTTGTAATGTTTTGAAATCCACAGATCAAAACTGTTCTACGTGACAAATATATTAAACTATAGACATTAATACTCTTTCTTACATTTGTTTATTAAATAAATCATTTGTAGCTTCAAAATAATTCTTAAACAAATTTATTTTTCTGTTCTATAAAATATATGGTTGGCTAAAAGTATTGGGCAGCTAGCAATGATTTATTTATTTATTTTCTAAAAAAAGCACTGAACCATTTGTTTGGGAGAAAAAAATCCTCACTATGTCACATAGACTTAAATAACATGAAAATAAAATAGGTTGATAAAAATTAATGTTTGCACATTACTCAGAGAATTACAATGATATAAGTACTCAATTAATATTAAATTTCAAAATTTAGAACTCTGGGTCTGATCCTACAAGCTTTTGCTCACTAACTGAGATTAGACTACTCATGAAAGTAAGGGCAATATGTTGCTCCCTTAACAGTGTCGAAATTCAGCAGGAAAAGATTATTACAAATATAATAAGAGCTTCAAATTCATTCTCATAGGGGCATAATGTTGTATGTTTCCACAGTCCTTTCATTGGGAGCATGTGCTTTATGGGAATAAATAACTGGGAGTGTAACTTGTACCCCCAAAAAATGCAAGATTAGGAATTTTATGGAAAAATAACAACATGTCTGGTCTCTCATTCATCACAGGATGTTCTATTATAAGGACGATGACTTACCAAAGCAAACTACGTTATTTAATACATTTATCTCTGTTATAAAAAATGAAATTTAATGATCTGTCTTAGATATCTGGCTATTGTCACTTGAGTTTTAACTAAACATCGAAGGTCAGATCTGAATTGATATAATTAGTGCTACCTTTGCTGATGTCAGAACTACGCCAGTTTACACACACTGAGCACACAGCCCTAACACTTATTATTTTTTAAATAAAATTGGTGAGTAAGATTCTGTAGGAAATACACTGAATGTCCACCAATCTGAAGCTCAAGATAACTATAATATTAGCTTTTCTGATAATCTTGCAGTTAGTAAAGTTTTATATTACTTTGTAAAAAATAACTTAGGAACACACAAATGCATTACAAAAGACGCTCAGTAAAAGATAAAAGCCTTATTCAACCTTTCATTTTACCACAATAAGTCATACTTACGGAAGATAAACTAGAATCCTCATGAATGCTTCCAAATAAATCAGGAGATGAAACATCAACTGAAAGACTGAAATATTTTGAAAAAAAGTGAACAGGAGATTATTCTTTTTGCTCTAAGCATTTACAAATCAGCTGTGATGTGTGCTTCCTAGAGATTGACATGTCTGCTTCTTGAAAACTTTCAAGGTTTTCACATGTGGAACAAAGTTCCAAATGCAATAAAATCAAATCTTTAAAGCATATTTGCAAAATGGAATTGGGTTTAAATTCCATTTTTAAAATCCAAATTATCTGGTCTTCAGTTTGGGTTTCTCTCTCCGAGAGTCAGTCAGCCCAGTCTGTATCTCAGACCTTCTTGTCAAAATCAATATGGCTTAGATGGAAAATATTTTGTGGAAAGTATTTTGACCAGCTATAGTGCTGGGTTCAACTGCAAAGACTATAGAAAAATTTGGAGAGCTGCATCAAAGCATTTCATACCATGGAATAGAAGGCAGAATGAGCTGTAGAGCTTTGCTAAATCACCCACAAACTGATGAAGAGCTTTGGAAACAGGTACTGATATTCTAGCAATTAGGTTGGGAGGCTGGGGAGGAAGGCAAAGTTGCACCTTTCTGCACTCTATTTGATTTGCAATAAAATCATTTGTTCTCTACTCTTATACATCAACTAAAGATAAAACCAAGTAAAGAGAAAAAATAAAAGTGGTGTTTCAGGATGCAGTTTTAATCCCTGTGCTAAACAACCTGGCAAATCCAAGCAATATTTTCTGGTTTTTCGTTTTATCAAGATAAGTTTCTAATTTACCTTAGAAATTCAGGTTCTTATGACTCCTTAGATCTCTGAAATTAGTGGTTCATGGAATAAAAGCAAAACTGTCAACATTGTAGTCGATATGTTGATAGAACTAGGATAATGCTTAAGAGGGAAGGCAAATGCCATTTCTCATTGGTAGATGTTATTCAGTGACAGGAGCAACTTCTTTCATACAAATTTCTTGGAAGTCACAGATGTGACTACAACCTCCATGCATAGGCATAACCCTTGAAACAAAAAAGGGCTGGTCTGGTGTAACAGTTACAACCTTTAGAACGATGATTCTCTTTGGAATCCCTTTGGAGGGATACTGAATAAGCTAGCTTTCATTAAACATTATAATAGCTACTAAGAAAACAACTTTTTAATATTCATTACATTTCATTGCCTTATTCAATATCGGTAACACTTTTTTGATGTAGAAACATCCTACTTGGCTCCATAGCATTTTTGGTCAGAGCCAAAAATTATTCACAAAAGCTATTTAATTCAAATACCAAAGGAATATTGGTAAAGAAAATGCTATAGTAAAACCCAATTTTATGCTGAAATTTGCAACTTCAAATATTCTGTGTTATTTTACTTACTGTGTGGTATCTATATCACCATCAGGCTTGGTTCTCAATTGTTCCAGACAATCTATAAAAACCTATCAAATAATTAAAGACAATTCTGAATTTTCCCATCAGAGCTTAGCTACAAAAACTATCAAGTATTTCAACTTTTCTTAAGTGTATGTATTTTAATTGCAGCTGATATAACCATAGTAATCACAAATACCCCAATTTTTCTCAAACCTCAAATAACTGAGAACAGTAGAGTTTCATATTAAACTCTGTAAATGTTTTCATTATCCTGTTAGTCTTTGTTTTTTTGTGGAAAAAAAAGTTCTGTGCTATTTCTTTGTACCAACTCTCTTCTTCCTAAATGACCTCCCAAATTAGTGTTGAAACCATAGGCCAGGAGGTCCATTGGTTTGCAATGACTGAATCTTTAAAATGCCTAAATAGAGACTCCAAAGCAAACGTCTCTTAGGCAGCATAGTTTGATTTCTGACATTCCATTTGATAGCACAATATAAAAATTTTTAAAACTTCTGGGTGTTGCTTTATTATTTTAAATTATTTTCTGTATTATTCATTATATACTTAAAAGATTACCTTAAAATTTTACTGCAAAGAGCACCGGTTTCTAACAGGAAACTAAAGTCCAAAGGTTCAGCTGTAAACTGGCATCTCCACTGATTGTAACTGAACTATGCCAATTTATACCAGCTCAGGAGCTTAGCCTTAGTTTTGTATTAAAAACAAGTGTTCTTTGCAACCAAATTTTAAATTAATCTTTAAAATATATAACTGATAACCCAGAAAATGTTTGACATAAAGCTAGTGCTTGAAGAATTTAAGTGCTCTGATGAATCAGGATCTTAAAATCCCAGGAAGCAGTAAGCATCATTATCCTTAAGAGTTACTGTAATTTGAAGATAAGATAATACTTAACGTCTAGATAATCTGATTTAAACAGCATCTGACATCTTATCACTTTTGGGAGGGATGGATACAAAGTAAGACTTTAATCACTCATTTATGCTCCTCAATTCCATTTTAAAATTACCTGTATGATACCAATACTTAGCTGGCACACATCCTCCTGTGTTTTATGTTGCTGGAATACCTGAAAAAACAACCATATAACATCAGTGGAATAACTTCAGATGGCCTTCTTCCCAAGGAAGGGAGTAAAGCAAAGAGTTATAAATAGCAAACCTAATTTCTCTGTGTACACTGTTCTTGTGAGTCTTCCCAGGGAAAGAAAAGTGGCTGGTAGAACAATTTCTATGTACCAGCATAAAGGATAGGGCTAAGAGCATCCTATACTAAAGGGGGAACACAATTGGGCTCGCCTAGACTACGCTGAAGTTCCGGAAGAGGAGCTTTCGAAAGTGAAAGTAGTCGGGACGCATTTTTTCAGCAACCCCCCCTTTTTCAAAAAGCCGCTCTTCCTCAAAAAATGAGGATCATGCAGCTTTTCGAAAAAAGGTGGGGGAAGGTTGCCGAAAAAAAACGTGTCCCGACTACTTCTTTCGAAAGTGAGATAGGAAGAAGATATGCAAATTCCCGGGGAATTTGCATATCCTCTTTCGGAACTTCGGTGTAGTCTAGACATAGCCAATGATGGGAACAATACAGACACACGATGCTACCTAGCTGTGGATAATTCCAATTTTCCTTACCCTGAAAGTGAAACTGTGATTAAAAAAAGGAGGGAGAAAGAATACGTGAGTGGAAAAAAAAGTAGTAGCTAGCTTTCCTTTGACTTGTGTGTCACAGCAATTTCGAGAAAAAGGTTTGTAGTGACATGTAGGATGGGGGAAACTAAGTCAAGCTGAAAAGAGAACAGGGTGATAGTAAAAGCTCTTGGGACTTCTCAAGACCATCCTTGTTTGCACATGACATTCATGTCATGGGGAAAGATTAATCATGAAGTATTATCCCCTTTTGAGTTCTTCTGAGGAACCCTTACTGGAGAATAGGTACCTTAGTCATATATAAGACCAAAAAAAAAGCAGTGTAGCAGCACCAGCACCCAATGCTATGAGATGCTGATCATCTCCTGAAGGATGCTCACATGTCACCCTGAAGTCAGTGGGAGTTTCTCATACCTTGTGGCATCAGGTCCTCAAGGCAGTAAATGAATGGGAATAAAACTAATGTGGCATACTGTTGTAGGGAAAACAAGGGGTTGAGTTATGTCCCTAATGCAGTCTACATATGAGGTGTATTTGTAACTGGCTCTCTAGGGTACCTACAAGTGCAAGATCATACCTACTTGCCATCTGAAAGATACAGGTTACAGTCTTTTTTTTTTTTTTTTTAATTACATTTAAGTACAGTTCTCTCACCTCCTCACCTTTGCAACCAAAAGGTACTAAGAGTGCAATCTGAAAATGGACTCAGTATTGCAAGGGCTTTTTTTTTTGGTTTGTCAAAGTGAAGGAAAAATATTGTGAAACTTGGGTAATTTCTTAATTCATTTTATAACAGCTTTTCTGTAGCATCCACAACCACGAATAATACATGATAAAAATACAGTAATCATGTTTAAATCTAATAATTTACACACAAGGAAATAAAATGCATAAAAAAGACTTACACTGGCTTCTCCTGGTTTGCAGTCAAGAGCACTCTTGAGTGACTGCAAGGAATGCATAATGCACTGTTCAAACTGGGATGGCTAAAAGTAAAAAGATTGAGTTCCTAAATGAATATGTAATGTATATGATACAAACTACTAATATATACTTTTTTTACAGTAAACAAAGGCATTCATTTCTTACTGATCCAAAATGGAAAAACACACAAATTACATGATACATGTACTACAGAAAGCCCTTGTTTTAATGAGATATTTTTGTTTGCTTCCATATCAAAGTAACTGCATAAATACATTTTCTTTCTAAGTGCCTGAATAAGGAGTTCCTCCACTGAACAGTTTCTTCGCACTAAGTCTGTAGTGATATTCTTACACCTTGTTTGTGATTGCATGCATAGCTACACAGGAAAAGTCTGGGGGTCAAATCCTGACCTCATAGTCTATGGCAGAAGTCCTATTAACTAACAGGACTAGGGCCTAAAGTATATAAATCTAGAGGCAAACGAATTTGTAGAATTATCCCTGTTAGCTAATCTTCCCTTAGCCTCCTCGCTTGTTCAGAATAGTGTCACTCCCATTTGAAAATACCTGATGGTCCTAAGGGATAAATTGTGTTTTCAGAGGGGAACATGAAAGTGAGAAAGCTATCTCCATGCTAGAAGGAGGAAGATGGGGCCAGCTGATTTGGCTCAAAAATGGGAGCCAAAAACTTCTAAGTTCATTCTGCCCTTTACCCTCTGTGTAGCTTAGAGTAAGTCATTTCACTTTGATTTCCCCAACCTATGACACTGATATAATCCTTATCCTCCTCACATAGGTGCCATGAGGACTGATTAATGTCTGAAGATAAATTTGAAAATATAAAGCAGTATACTAAAATACTATCTAATTATTAATATTTAGAACAAGATCTTGAAGGCATACATCAGAGAAAGAGAGCTAAAGGGGCATGAAGGGGGTACATTTTCAGTAGAGAAGTAAAATGCTGCTCTTTTCATTTTTGTTCTCATGTAGATTTTTACTGCCTGAGAAGAAACCAAGAAAGTTTCTCTGTACTTTAAACTCTGGGCATTACTGGCTCCATGGCTGTAGGTTTCTGACAATAGTATTCCAAAATATGTGTTAACAGTTGTGTAAATATTGAAGATGCTAATAACTAATTGTCTTGCATGAAGTTTACACATATAGTTTAAGCTTAGGCTGTCTTCAAAGGGCCTCTCTGATCTTGGTTTATAATAAGATTTTGTTTATAATTATTTGTTCTACAAAAGAATGATCACATATGCAATCCTAAATGAAAGAAGGAAGTGGGGCATTGTTTTGGACTGAAATGATGTGTTGCCTAATATTCTAGCATATTTTTTCTAAAAAGTTATAACTGATACTCAAATAGGAGTGTGTACTGTCTTACTGTTAGGAAGTGGATTTTCCAGCAAAGAAAACAGCCATCGTGGTCTTGACTAAAGAATGAGGTGATTCCAAAGTGTCAGTTGAAACTATACCTGAATTGTTAAATCATGCAATCCATGTCTATTGGGTCCCAGCTATATTGGCAGAGAGAATATATCTAGACTTGATAGAAACAGAAAGTTTCAGTCCTGAGAAAAATAAACGACTTTTCAAAAAAGCCATGGTGAAGTTAATATGAATGATTTGGATAATGGCATCATGGCATCTCTTGATGCCACTCTACAAGAATAATCCCATTGTTGCTAACAGTGGTGGATCTAAATCAGTTGTAATAATGATGGAAAATGTTAACAAAATTTCTGAGGGTAAACAAGGCTAGAGAGGCCCGTGGAGATGGCTTAAGCTTAAATTATATGTGTAGAATGCAACTTATTACATTTGCTGATGATACTCAGCTGTGAGGGGTTGCATGCACTTTGGAGGACAGGATTAGGTATCAAAACAATCTTGACAAACTATAGAAATGTTCTGAAGTAAACTGGATGAAATTCAATATAGAAAATGCAAAATACTACACTTAGAAAGGAATAATCAATTATACAAATACAAAACCAGAAAATCTACCTAGGAAGGAGTATTGCAGAAAAGAATCTGGGGGCTATAGTATATCAAAAAATAAATATGAGTCAACAATGCAATACTTTTGTAAAAAACCTGAACATCATTCTGGGACATATTAGCAGGAATATTGTAAGCAAGACACAAGAAGTAGTTCTTCCTCTTTAGTTAGCACTGATAGGGACTCAACTGGAATACTGTGTCCAGTTCTGGGCACCACACTTCAGAAAAAGATGTACACAAATTGGAGACAGTCCCGAGGAAAGCAATAAAATAATTAAAATTCTGTAAACATGAATTGTGAGGAAGAATTGAAAAACCTGAGTTTGTTTAGTCTGGAAAAAAAAGAAGAGTGAGGAGGGATATGAAAATGGTCTTCAAGTATGTAATAGTTGTTATAAAGAGGAGATTGAGAAAGTGTTTTCCTTAACCACTGTGGACAGGACAAGAAGCACTGAACTTAAATTGCAGCAAGGGATATTTAGGTGAACATTTGGAGAAACTTCCTAACTACCAGAGTACTGAGTACTGGAAATTGTCTACGGGGGCTGTGGAATATGCATCACTGGAGATTTTGAAAATCAGGTTAGACAAACACCTCTCTAGCAACAGTCTATCTAGATCATTGATACTTAGACTTCAGTGGTTCAGGCACCAAATTAGCAATGAACATTACCCAGAAGAGCTACAGTAGTGTGAATTGATGGTTTCATTTATTATTTAAATACGCATGCATCATTCTCACAGCAAAATGACTGACCAAGTATTATTTTATCAACTATCGTTGATACTACTAACAAAGAAAGCATCCTAGTTGGTTAATAATTAAACCACAATGTTTTAATATCATATGCAGAAGACATATTAAATAGCCACTTGTGGCTCGTGAGCCTGAGTATCACTTGTCTAAACTATACGTAGGCCTGCTTCAGTCTTAACTCTCACTTGTATTTTAAAAGGATACCCATTGAAGACAAACTATTCCTGCCCCCACTTTTCCATAAAATGAGGCTTAAGACACCACAAAGCTTTTAGCATGAAAAGCTTTGTGTGAGGTAGATAAGTTCTTCCAACTTTACGGATGAATAAAAAGAAAACCAGAACGATTAAGGGACTTGCCCAAGGTCACAGAACACTCAGTGGTAATTGAGAATAAACGCAAGAAGTCATGACTCCCAGTACTCTATTTTAATAACCAGAAAACACTCCTTCCCACATTATGTGTATCTGAAATGCTTCATGCCCTCCTACTCAACTTCATTCAAACATATTTATAGTAACAAATAATCAAAACTCCAGACAGAAGGCCTACCCAATATGGTCTTATATAATACACACAAGGCACAATCCTCCCACAGCCACTTCTGCTTTCTCAGACTGTTTTCGAGTCATGCCTACAATGTGCTTGTCATGTTTTAGCCATTAGTCATTACTATTTCTTTCCCGAAAGCACCATGCTAATTTATTTGAATCTGGTTTCAAATCGTTTATTGTTTGTCTGTGAGCAACCTCCTAAATTAGTTGGCTCATTATACCAGAAAAGCAACTTCTTATATCTGCAACAGTCCAGCTTCCATGGTAATATACCCATTAAGTTATGAAACACTAGGGCATGGACTGAACTCGTCAAAAGCTGAGAAAACAAACTCTGTATTTTAGAAGTACATCCATAGCTACAAAGAAAACTTTTTCTAAAAAATCTCAACATAATCTTACTAAGGAAGCTCAGTAAAAACTATATGGGGACCCAAAAAAAAAAAATCCCAACTTTCTCTACTTAAATACACAGTAGCCTCTTCCCCTATGTCCTTCTTTACATTCTACTCATATTAAAGGACCAAACCCAAGAAAGCTTTACTCATCTAAGTACTCATGTGAGTAGGTTCACTGACATGAACTGTTACTCACATAAGTAAAGATTATTCACGTATGGTTCAGCAGCACTGAATTTGAAGACGCTGCTTTTGAAAACTCTATCCATCAATTGAAATTTATTAGTTTTAAAAACTACTTTGGACTATGCTTATGCTCACTGACATGTGTAAGAAAATCCACCAGGAGAAAAATAACTCCGGAAAAAGTGAAAAAAGGGAAAACGAGAAAAAGAAACTTTTGATTTTCTTGGTAAGATTTATACACCTATGAATATTTGAGAAAGCAAGTAGAGAGGGGAAAAAGAATTCACTTAGGGATATAATCTCACCTCCACCTAAACTGTAACTCATTTTAGATGAGAACTGATTTGTTTTATTTTGTACCATATTTTAATTCTCTTATAAATACTTACGCATATACATGTGTAAATGTAAGTACAAGTATTTACTTACAAACACAAACCTTCTAATACTCATGAAAAAAAAAAAAAGAAATTTGCACAAGTTGTATGTTTATAATACTAAAACACACAAAAGTGCACCTACCAGAGATGTTAAACCTTCATTATCAACCACCCAATCTTCCTTTTCAGCTAACCTCTTCACATCTGTCAAAAGAAAAGGTGCTCAAATGATAGGTTTCATTATAAAAAAAAACCTCTTTGAACTTCAGAACAGACAAAACCATAGGCACCTAAGAGTGATGAGTAGGCATACAAAAGTATTGGCCTTACATAAAAGATTTCTGCCACTAAATGATTAAGAAAGGTGCACATACAAGAGTTTTCTGCTGTTTTCTCCTACAGAAGTAAAATTTATGGTACATTGCAACAGTTGCTGAAATCCCTCCTTTTACTGGAAAGCTTGAGGTTAATGGAATATTGTTATAGTGCTCTTTTTTAATGGACATTTTGTGTACCCATAATATAGGCATTATATTTAGGAATCCAAATGTTTAGTTTTCCTTGATCAAGCCAATTAGAAAAACCAAATAGTCAAATACATAACTTTATCTGAGATCAGGACAAGTGTTAAGACTCACATAATTATATAAAAACCAACAGATAGTCTGGTAGCACTTTAAAGACTAACAAAACACATAGTTGGTATCATAAGCTTTCGTGGGCACAGCCCACTTCTTCAGATAACCGGAGTTTTGTATGTCCAGAACCAAAATAAATAGGAGAGAGGGGGAACAAAAGGAGGCAGTGGGTATATAAATATCAAAGGGAAAACCAAGCTGGTATGTAACAGGCAAAACTGATAATCTATATGCACCTAAAAAACTGGATAGTTAAAAGAAGCAGATAAAGACCATTAGTTAGTAATTAGAGAGGAAGAGTGTAGATTCTGGTGTTAGTACTCTTCCTCTCTAATTGCAAATTAATGGTCCTTATCTGCTTCTTTTAACTATCCAGTTTTTAGGTGCATATAGATTATCAGTTTTGCCTTTTACATACCAGCCCAGTTTTCCCTTTGATATTTATATACTCACTGCTTCCTTTTGTCTTACCCCCTATTTATTTTGGTTCTGGACATGGAGATATACCTATCTCATAGAACTGGAAGGGACCTTGAGAGGTCATCGAGTCCAGTCCCCTGCCCTCATGGCAGGACGAAGTACCATCCCTGACAGATTTGCCCCAGATCCCTAAATGGCCCTCTTGAGGACTGAGCTCACAACCCCAGGTTTAGCAGGCCAATGTTCAAACCACTGAGCTATCCCACCAACACTTTGGTCATCTGAAGAAGTGGGCTGTGCCCACAAAAGTTCATGATGCCATCTACATGTTATGTTAGTCTTTAAAGTGCTACCAGACTCTTTGTTTTTTTTAAGTTTATCCTGCACAGACTAACTTGGCTATCCCTCTGAAGATAATTATATAAAATACTTATAAAATGTATGGGATGGGTTGGGTTGAGAGTCCTCAATTAGGATCAGGACTCCAGTGTGCTAAAAGTTGCTCACACATACATGAAAAGTCTGGCCAGGCCCTGAAGCACTTATAAGACGAAAGTGCATAAGAAAAAAAATTTATAAGAAGGGTAACAAAGAGGAGGGGAAGAAGAGGAGTATAAGAATCAGTTACATACAATTTAGGTACCTATAAGCATCTACAACGGTTACCCCATTTAACCTTCAACCCAGTCATCATTAATAAGTAGATTGGATTGATAGATTGATTAACAGGTGTTGTGGGATTGATTAATAGGCAAAGGAGCATCTTGAAATACACTCAAGAAGTACTGGACTCTGAAACGTGTCTATGTAAAACTTGTTACCTTCCCCAGAACCTGCCAACTTCATATTTGTGTTACACATATACAAAGAAAGGAGCTGAATGACATTCCTTCTTGTGCATCATCAAAAGAATTGTTTGTTTAATTTAAGTCAGTTACACTTGTACAGTCCTCATTCTCTAGCTTGACATTAGCATAATTTAGTTTGCATGATGTTGGCGCCAGTGATGATGCATGAAATCATCTTGACTCTCAGGGCTGAGATTGAGTTTATAGGATTGGTGATTAGAAAAATACTCTTCTATTTTCTTGTAAACTGAACATGTGTACTACTAAAAGACAATTAAGCATCCCACACAGTGCATCCCACACAGTAACTTTTCAGTTTGACAGGTGTAAAACAAATCAACACTGGATTCCAGCAAAAATCCATTTGCAAAATAAACATAGCTTGTATCCCTGAAAGTAGGATCTGAGATACAAGATAAAATTATCTTTAAATGTGAATTTTTATACCCTTAGATTACTGTTTAAATTGTATTTACTAATGAAATTTTGTCTGCAAGTCAACAAAAATAATGTACAGCTTAGTAGCATGACACAGCTTCCATAAGAGAACCCCATTACCACTATATCACGTGAATGCATTATTTAAAAAAAAATAATAATTTTTTTTTACAATTACAGAACTGAAAATTAAGAAGCACTAAAAAAGCACTTTAGCCCATAAAAATGAATAAACTAAAAATTAATAGAAATACAAGGCACAGTATAAGCCAAGCAAGAAAATTTCAGAGTTGCCGTTAATGTTGTATCCTTAATCCAGACGTATTAGTGGAATAAAATTATGATTGGCATGAAATAGAAATAGTTCTTTTAAAATGCATATTCAAAGGAAGGAGCTGAATTACATTCCTTTTTGTGCATCATGAAAAGAATTATTTACCACTTTTCAATCAGTTGCATTTGTATAGCCCTCACTGTGTAACACGGCATTAGCATAATTTAGTTTGGATGACCTTTATTGCCAGTGATAAAGCAGAAACAAGGAAAGGAGCTTGACTCCCAGGACCCATGCTGAATTTACAGAGCTGTTGATTAGAAAAAAACAAAACAAGATTAAAGCAAGTAAAACTAATAAATAGGATTGGTTTTCTTTTTTAAAGAGTTTGAAATTAATCAACGAAGGCATGACAATGGAAGTGTTCTACTTGGATTTTAGGAGCACTAAATAGCTTGTTAGTGTGAAGTAATAGGGAAGTAGTGAGAATGAGCAGGGAAGTGATTTTACCTCTGTATACAATACTCATGAGACCAACACAGGGATAATTCATCTAGTGCTGGTGACCATTAAAAAAACCCAACATACTGAAAAATGGGAGAAGATGCTGAAGAGAACACAAAAGTGATCTGAAGGCTGGAAAAAATGCCTTACAGTGAGAGACTGAAGGAGCTCAATGTGTTTAACTTATCAAAAAGGTCAAGAGACTTGAGCATAGCATAGGTATACCTTTGCAGGAAGAAAATACTGGGTAATGAAATAATGCATAACAAAAACAAATAGCTGGAAGTTAAAAGCCAAACAAATTCAAATAAAAAAAACCTATGCTATATTTCTAAACAGCGAAGATAAATAACCTTTAGAACAAACTACCAAAGAAAACTGTGAATGCTCCATCTCTTGAACTTTTCAAACCAAGACTTGATTTCTTTCTGGAAAAAATGAGTTAGTCAAACAAGTTATTTGTCTTAATTCATGGATAACT
This sequence comes from Rafetus swinhoei, assembly GCA_019425775.1. Taxonomy (NCBI): domain Eukaryota; kingdom Metazoa; phylum Chordata; order Testudines; family Trionychidae; genus Rafetus; species Rafetus swinhoei. The sequence continues at coordinate 116,943,779 of CM033424.1, forward strand.
CACTGAAATTCTATGACCTGTGCAATACAAGTTATTCTAGAGCATTTTGTCCTTAAACAACTATGAATTTATGACTGCAAAGAACTAAATAAGACTGTAGAGACAAATGATGAGTATCCTTGACAAAACAGGAACTAAAATAACAAAGGTTTTATGATTTGCTCACAAATATAATATTCAGATTTTAGCTAAAATTACAGAAGAGAACAGAAATAATGCTGATTCACTGTATGGAATAGCTGTGTCATGACAAAGTACAAATAAATGGAAACTTATCCGATTTGGAGAAAATAGTGTAAATTACCGGAAAAAAATGGCTGCTTTGTATCAAGGGGAAAGAAAGGCTTATAATAGAGGGAACAAGTGAGTACTTTCAGGGAAATGATAGAATAACTTAATAGGTCTTGTGACTTTGTGAAATATAGGTAATCTCATTACTGATTCAAGTACCTAATGTGACCACGATTTATTCTCGCATGCAATTTGATTTAACCAAAGAGAAAATAAAAATCCTAACCATATGCATATAGGTCTGCACATCTTTTTAATTACCTTCAGCTGTGTGTTGTAAGGTGACCATTATACAACGTACTCGAAGATCCAAAATAAGATCCTGGATGATATGAAGCATATCATTTGGTATTTCAAGTGCAGTAAGGGACTCGTAACTAAGCCTGCAAGGAGAAGGAAATAAAAGGAAGCATAGATTTAAACCTACAGTTTTCTATACAATATTGCTAAATATCACAAAATTGCTTAGGAGTTTCTTTTGCTTATGTGTATGGAAGTCCTCTCAAAAGTAAGCTTTTTAAACTGTATGATCAATCATTATACCATAGGTATATTTTACTGTCTGGTTCATTCATTTATTGAAACCATATCAATGTAGAGTTTCACTACTGTACTGTAGAAACTTGACAAAGTTTAGGCCCTTGATGTGCTAATACTACTGCCTATCAATAACCAATATGGTCGTCTTGTTTTCTTTGTAATTCTCCACCTGTCTGTATCTATCAGTTGTCTCTTTTTTATACTTAGGTTGATTTTCCCTATACTTGTAAAGGGCAGCATTTGCAGTCTTCACTGCAGAGCTGCAATTGTGTTCAACCATCTTCACAGAAGGACAAAAGCTGCCCAGAAAGGAGTTGAGAACATATGAATGCCCATGCTGGATCAGACCAATGGTCAATATAGCCCAGTATCCTACTGTCTTCCAACAGTGGCCAATTGTAGGTGCTTCAAAAAAAAAAAAAAAAAAAAAGAAGAAGAGAGAGAACAAGGCAATCATCGAGTAATCCATCCCCTGTCCTCCAGTCCCAGCATCTGTCATTTGCTGCCACAACCATCTTGGCTAATAGTCAGTGATGGACATATCCTCTGTGAATTTATCTAATGCTTTTCTGAACCCACAAATAGTTTTGACCTTCACAATAGCTCCTGGTAACGAGTTCCACAGGCTGACCATGCCTTGTGTAAAGAGGTATTTCATTTTGTTTGTTTTAAACCTGTTACCTATTAAAAACACTGCACTCACTGCATCCTTTTAATATTTCTGCATTTGGGTAAGAACAAGGCAAATGGAATCACTGTCATTTCTCCTACCCCATATCTTACGCAGAGCATAAGTATCAGGAACATCTAGCAACAGGAACTGGGCTCCAAGGGTGTGCACTTGCTAACCTTCCACCCAAACCAGGCGTTCGTGAGGCTGCAAAGCCATCATCTTTCCTGCTCCTCTTTCTCAGCAAAAGGTTGATACTGGGAGCAGCCACCACAAAGGATGGGCACAAATCTTCAATTTTTCATCAGCCTGTGTGCCAGTATCACTGTGATTCTGGAATTTCATCTGGTAATGATCAACAACTTTGCTCACACCAATAGTACTGTCTGTTCAGTACAATCACTTAATCATCAGATAACAAGCCATCATTAGTTCATTTAACCACCTAGGAGATGAGGAACTAGAAGAGGTCACCTGTGAAAACATTGGTTTAAGTGACTTGCCTAACATTATATACGAATTTATGAAGAGACAGGAATAAAATCCACTTCTCCAGAATAACATTCAGCTGTCTTATTTATGAGACCATGCCTCTTTCTAAAAATCTCCTGCCTCATCTACTACACACTTTTCAACGTCTAAAACAAATGAAATAGATTCTACAGATAAAAGTCTCATTCACTACATAACCCTGATTCATCTATAAAACACTCTCCACCCTATGCAAGGAGACAAGAGTCCTTAGGCACACAGTAGGGAATTATGTAGTTACAGATATAATCTTGTACAGGCGACCTTCATTTTCACATATTCTAACTTTTGTGTCCTTGACCTTGCAATATTTAAAGTTCTTTCAACTGAATGAAAAAAAGGCAAAGTTTACACCAGGGGTAGGCAAACGTTTTGGCCCAAAGGCCACATCAGGGTATGGAAACTGTATGTCAGGCCATGAATACTCACACAATTGGGGTTTGGGCAAGGGAAGGAGTGAGATCTGCCTGTGGACGCAGGCTTGCAGCAGAGCTAGGTGTTCAGGGTTCAGGAAAAGGCTCAGGGCTGAAGGCTGGAATGAAAGGGGTGCCCCAGACTGGAGCACAGGACTGGAGTGTGTGGGGGTAGGGGCTCCAGCTGGGGGTAAAGGCTCTGGGGTGGGGCTGGGGATGAGAAGTTTAGAGTGCAGGATAGGGCTCCGGGCTGGGATTGAGGCAGGAGGGGGATCAGGGTTGAGGTAGGGGGTTTGGGTATAAAGGAGTTCAGGGGGGGGCAGGCTCTGGGCATAGCTTACTTCAAACATCCCCACGTTTCCCCCTTCTCGCCTGGCTCCTATGTGGAGTTGCTGGCAGGCAGCTTTGAGTGCTGCCCTGTCCACAGACTCTACCTCTGTAACTCTCACTGGCTGTGGCTCCCAGCTAATGGGAGCTGCAGGGATGGGGCTTGGGGTGGGAGGAGAGCATGGACCCCCACTGGCTGCACCTATATTTAGGATCTGGAGGGGGGACATGCCATTGCTTCTAGGAGCTGCAATGAGCCCACTCCCCAGCGGGAGCTCAAGAGCCAGATTAAAATACCTGATAGGTCGGATGCAGCCTGTGGGCAGTAGTTTGCCCATCCCTGATTAAGACAATATTATACATACTAAGGATTCGTCACATACAGACTAAAAGCTTCAATTACCTTACAGTCTGGATGACATGTGTTAGCCACTGTCCAGAGAGCTCAGATTTCATCTCCCAACCACCATACTCTCTCAACTCTCCTTCTCTGAGGCTAAATGGAAGCAAAGCGCCACGGATCAGTTTTGCCAGGGACTGCATCACTTCCTGAATCATTTTCTGTCACAGCATAAAAGAACACCACAAAAATAAATACTTAGAAACTGTACCGATATTTTTTTAACTAGTTATGTATTCATCACATAATCTAGTCTGAAATGGTAGGCATATATTTCAAATTTCATTATATCCACAAAACAAAGTGCTATAACACTGTACAATTAATTAAAACAAATATACTAGGTAAAACAGAAAAATCACTTCAACATAAGCACAAAATAATAGGGTCCAAAGGAGAAACGGGAAAGTAAAAAACAGATTTCATAAGAGTCACTGCCAAAAATAACTGTGAAAAATAAAATATTTATTTTTTTTTAAAGGAGGGATAAAATAAAATAGATTTCTGGGGTTGGGCATAAAAAGAGAGTTCAAAGATGTAGGGCCCACCACAATCAAAGCTAATTGTTTGTAGAGGCTTCAAATGTGATGGCAGGTTTTTAAAATGGCAGGTGATGTATGAACATGTACTTACCAGTACAAGATATATACCCTTTACATGGATTGCAGTCTCTTGCAGAGCAAGAATCAGGGCTTTTCCCCCTATTTTTGAAGTGACTAGGGTTTTTTTGGATGTCGAACCTAAAACACCTTAAAGGGGCCTGATTATTAGAGGGTCAAGGCTCACCACTATGTGAAAATTAAGCCTTTTTCAGGTGTCAATCTGAAGGACCACCTAAACGAAAATAAGGCTGAACACCAAGCTTACCTTGAAATCATTCTGTCTTTGCCTAGCATTCTTCTTTGACCTTTCCATTTGACCAGATTTTTCAGCAGTCTTGTAAAAATGAGAAACAATTGAAAAGTATCAGTGACTGGTAACCACGGCTTTCAATTTTAAAACCATTCTAAAAAAAACATACCAAAGCAAATGGGTCAAAAGTGGTGAGTTTACAATGTGATAAAAGAAACTAACTCAAGTCTCATCTACAAGCAAAGTATCTGGTTACTAGTATTTAACTGTGGGGTACAATGTGCCATAACCTAAAATAAAAGCTGAAAGTAAAACAACAGTGGAAAAAGTATAAGCTTCATTCAAGTCATACAACATTTTATTAAGATTTTGCATTAACATTGTTAAAAACTCTAAAAATCCATGACACAATCCTGCAATAAGTCTGCAGGAAAAGAATCTTCATGTCCATAGTAGGTGAGAGGTGCCTGGAGGAAAATGTGGGTGTAAAATTAAGTACATTCTTAGTAATGATGGATAGTGTAGAGCTATTGTGTTCCCCTTTTTCTTTTGGCTTAGTACTTTGTTTCAGAAGACAGAGGCCATTATTCTCTAAAGTGAAGAACTAAATCATCTGTAATGTACTTAGTATGAAGATTTATCATCATCTTGCTGGACAGTTCACATCTCTGAACATTTAGAAGCATGAAAGCACATCTGCGCTAGCAACTTTGGTTACAGTTGTGTGAAGAAAAGAATATGGCTTGAATAATGCTCTTACTGTTAGCAGTTTTCAAATGCAAGTGATAATTATACATTTATGTGTGAAGTGTGCCATAATACAAAGCACGTTTCACAGAAAAAGCTGTTTAAAAGACTGGATTAGAGAAGTGGGTGGAATTTTATAGCAAAGAGTATTTGTTAATTTAATGTATGCACTGTGACACCTACTGGACAAAAAATATACTAGCAGAACTGTGGGTTGGAAAAAATACTCTTAAAATTGCCCCCAAAGCAGTATATAATCAATATATTTTAAAACCACTAAATATGTTTTATGATTTTTTTATAATTAATTATTTGTTAAAAATTCTTCAGGTTATTTTTAGGAATGTCAAGTAAATGTTGTAGTTAGCATAAAATTACCAACAAGAAATTTAAATAGAAAGCAGCTTTTATAATCAAAAACACTTTAGTTTTTAAATTCTGTTTTCTTTATTATTCTGAACTGTACCAACTTATATAAATTAGAATATTTACTGCATATTATTGATGAGCCTTATATGTACTGTCCTCTTTTTTATGGTCTTTCAAATAAAATCAATCATACTATTTTATGAGTCTATACTGAATAAACTTCTCTATACTGCAGGTACCCTTTAAAAATGTTACTCGGCTGAAGTTTTAAAATAGTTTTCTTTGATCCCTTAAAGCTCTGATATGAAGTTATATTAAAGAAAAAATATAAAAGATCTTAAGATACTTTCCAATTAGTGATTTCGTTGAATAAAAATCTTAACCCTTTCCTGCACAGACAGACCAAAACTACTTTGTGGTAAGACCAACGGTTGTATTTCACTGTTTTGACTTCACATATGCTACTTCATATGGATCTGAGTGGTTCAAAGAGTTGTGAACTTTTTAAGCTGTTAGAAACAGTACATAAATCTTTAACTGACAATATTCTAAGACAAACGGCCTACCCTCATGCCAAGAAATATATATATATACATATACATATATATACATATATATACACACACACACAGAAAATAAAACCAACTTGTTATTTATCACTGGGTTTTTCTTTTGTATTAGAGTTAATCTATTCCAGGTTTCTGAATTTCACTCAAATGGTTCTGTGTATGTTGCTTTAATGATTTTCTCTCAGTCTCCAAATCTATACTGAACAATATTTTGTTTCTCAAATGTCAGTAAATAGCAAGGACACCTTCAGTGATGCCTAAAATCTGTACCGTTAGAAAAATTCTACAGCTTGAGAGAGTGTTATGACTAAAGTTCTCCTCAGGAGCTCCTAATGAAGTTTTCTAAGCTCCCATCCATTTTTAGACATCTAATAACAACTAGAACCTACACTATCCACAGGATTTTGGCCATTTCCTACATATTGACAAAAAAGGAGCAAAGTGACGAGGATGTGTTGCTTGTGCAGTCAGAATCTAGCCCTATGAAAGTACAGTTTAGGTACCTTCACAGTGTAACACACAAAATTAACTCCAATTTTTTGACATGGAAGCAATAGTTGGACCAATCATGAAACAAAATTGTGACATTTTCTCTTGCCACTCTCAGAAGCAGAACTGCTCAACTTCATTTACAACTGTAAACACGGAGGTTCTTTTCAGTGTCTCTTGAAATTTCTCATTTACTATTAATCCACAGACAGAAAACTATTTGAATTTACAGCTCAGGTTTAAAAGTCCAAATCTTTGCTCAAATAACCAGTAATTTATGATTACCAAAAAACTGCAATTATTTTCAAATTAAAAGCTTCAAGAGGATTCTCATCTCTTTCATAAATCCCATGGCAAAATTCTTTATGGGAAAAAAAACACTGGGTAGGAATCAAACGCCTACATTTTAATACTGCTTCTACTTCTGGGTTACTTTATGGCATTGGCTAATACATGTTCTCTCTTTCTCTAGGGTTTCCATTTGTGAAATGGGGAAAACAAAATGTATCCAATCCTGAGGATTTTAGGTGAGGAGCAGACACCAACTTGGTCGACTTAATGTATCCTCTACACACATGCACCTCATACATAATTTGCAAGATTATTGTATCTACTTGTAGATGAGGTATGATATGGAGCCATCATATGGTGCTATTACCATAGAAATGGGGGATAAAAACAACACCTTCAACATGTTAAGATGATTAGCTGAAATAACTTGCATTGGTTTCTGTTAGTTCAAGAACACTAAGTATTACTCAAAAACATACAATTGGGTTTCTTTGTGGCCTCAAAGCACCACAACAATCTGAACAACCTAAAACTAAATCTGGTAGCACATTGGTATTGGTATAATTGAAAAGTGATAATGCTGGTGACATTTCTGGGCAACATCATTTTATCATCTTGTACATCATTATGCTCTCTGTCGAGAATGAGTGGGTTTCCATCGTCTTTGTTGCTTTTGCACATACACAGTTCTGTGCAGGCAAGAATATTATGACTACAGACATAGTTGATTTCACAGCAACCTTCACTAATACAGGAACCAACACAGTAAGGTTTTGTAGGACTAGCTCAGATGCCACTTGGCCTTTGAAGAATACAGGAAGTAGCTCAACATCCTCATGTTTTCCATCCATTTTGTAATGTTGATGTATTATTTGCTTTAACTGTATGCGATGACATCCAAAGCTTTGCTTGCCATAATGCAGTTGTGAAACACTCCTCAAAAGTTTCCTTACATGGTAAAATTCTGGCCAGTGACCTGTCCTTTTGGATGGTTAAATTAAGGTGCAAATAAGTCAGCTTTTTGTGAGTTTCCTTTTCTCTCTCACTCTAGTCATTGAGGACTGCTATCAACTTCCTTGCTATAGAATCTGCAGATTGTCCATCACAATCTTCCAATTTGGAAAGAGCTCTGAAGCAGTAAGATCACTTTATTAAACAGAGATTTTTTCCCTTTGTATACCAATTAGCTAGGTCTCAGTCACATGTTAAGACATGTAGAACAGGAAATACAGTGCAGACATCATGAGTAAGTGCATCACAAATTGCATGCCCAGTTATGAAGAGACTCTTGCCAGTTGTTTGTAATAATGGCTGTTTTAATCCTCATGTTCTCTCTCTATTCCATTTTTGGAAAATAGTGAACAGCGAGGACCAAAACATCTGTATCAGGTGATCTAATTACATTAAAAGCCACATTGGCACATACAGGATCGTTATATCAGCTTCCTCTGGAATATTGTACAGGTGTTGGGCTTCTTCAACAGCTCAGCTGGTGATGGACTTTGCTGCTTCACCACTGGAAAAGCCTCCAGAAAGGAGTATTTGTGTTGGTTGTGACACCTTTCAACCATATATTCACAGAGGAATTTTGCAACTCAGTGTTCATTAAATGCCATATTTAAAACATTTCTCATGGAGGCATAGGGCGTCCATCACCTGGTACTAATCATCTGGTACTTCTTGCATCCAACCTTTACATCCATTCCGGAACTATCTTTCTGAAGTTTTCACAGAGTTACTGTTGTCATACCCATCAAAGACTCCAATTACAGAATTAGCTTCAAATTCTTTCAGCCCCTGCCTCAAAGTACTCAGTAGCCACTTTATCAAATGTGTAGAATTTGTTGACAGCGATCATTTGTATTTGGCATCTGTGAGGTATATATGATTTTGCTGTTGCGTGCTTTTAGCTCATGGATTTTTTTCAGCTTAAGCTTTCAACTGATGCCCTAATTCAGCTTTGTCTGTTTTTATTGTCCCATCACCATGGAAAAGAGTCATAAGTGACTGAGGATATGTCTATACTTAAAAGGCTACAGTGGCACAGCTGCACTGCTGTAACATTTCAGTGTAACCAATCACCACAATGATGAGAAAGAATCTTCTCTTACTATAATTAACATGCTTGCCCAGAAAGTGGTAGCTAGACTGATGGAAGAATTATTCTGTCAACTTAATCCTGTGTCTCTAAGGTGTAGATTCTCCCAACCTCAATGTAGACAGGAGTGCTCACATACATTTTCAGTGTAGACCAGCCATAGGAACAGTTGCAATTCAAACATCTCTCCATCTTGCTAAGGACTGGGCTCTCTGGGAGAAAAAATTTGGAACTCATAGCTGTTGTGTTTGTTTCTCCTTGTCAGACTTAAATTTAGTCTTCTTGACAGTGTCAGTAAATATTTTTATGTCAAATTTCTAAACTGGGCTGAAGAAGCTTCACATCCCATCAGAATTAAATGAGACTATTATACAACTGATACCTATGTGCAATCCTGTAGATATGTTGATAAGCACCTCCAGATGTTATTCAGGGTTAAATCATGTTTGGCTGCCACTTCCCACCACTGCTGTAGGCCAAAAATGGCAAATCACAGACACAGAGCTGCAAGACTCCATGCCTGCAGACGCTCCATGTAAACAAAAGAGCTCGACGTGCCAAAGCCTTATACTGATGAGCTGGGACCAGGAGTTTTTAAAACAGCTGATATAGAGTCGGCTTATGAACAGGTCATTGCAATTTTTTTACATTTTTTTTAAACTTTGGGGGGATCGGCTTATGAACAAATGAGTTTATGATGGAGATATATACTATACTTCCTGTTCTAGGCACGTACTTCACTTAGTGTCCTGCTATTAGAAAAGCAGAGAAATGGCCAGGCCCTTTGCAGCTTGTCTTTTTCTGCCAAATACACTGTAGTTTTATTAACTGGTGACTAGCAATTACACAAATCAAAAAATAGTTATAGTCTCTAGTTATAATGATTATATGACAGAATGCTGTATGCATATCCGAGTAATTACTAAGCGTATTTGTTTAAAAAGCTATCAACACTGTCATTTTGTATGATCACTGGTATAAGTTACATTCCTTTTGATGACATCTTGAAAAATATTTTCTGCTGTTCTGGGCACGATACAATAATGCTACAAAATTAATGGGCTGGATTTACTTACCACAAGACCGGAGGAGGAACAAATACAATTGTGACCCATGCCACTACAGTTATTTTGCATAGATTTGGCGCGCGCGCGCGTGTGTGCGTGCCAGAGAGAGAGAGAGAGAGAGACACACACACACACACAGTTCTAGGCTTCTGTCATTTTGAAATTCTGGGGTTAAATCTATCCTCATATCCAAATTATTCAAAGTTACAAAATATATATGCCCATTCCAGAAAGACAACACTATCCCTCTGGCTTTGTCTCTCATATCTTTAAGATTAATTTAATTCACCGTTTCTTATGATTACCAAATACCTTGTCTTCTTTCTTAGATGAGGCTAAATGTAAGATCCGACATGGGACAGTTGGCTGATGATTTTGACAAGCAGGGCTGAAACTATGTACATTTCAATTATTAGAAGTTGATCATTCAGAGAACTTCACTACAGTACAAAATAGCCCCTATTGTGAAGCGTTCAGTTTTTTTTAAATAGTATCCTTACATATATGTTGCTAGGAAAGTTACTGAAACATTCATAACAAGCAAAGTGGGCCCATTTGAAGCACCAATCAATATATGTACAATTACTTATGTCATTATACAAATCTCTATAAATTGAAAAGATACCTTAGTCAGGCATATTCTCCACTAGGTACTATACTTCTACAGTTTCAAACTCAGATTGAGATACAAAATAATTCTAGGAGTTTTATCTAGATGAAGCCATTTAGGTTATTTGTATGAATAAGCCCATACCTCACTGAAAAGGCTTCCATTCACATAAGAAATCCAGAGCTTCCAGAAGTTGGGGAGCTGACTTACAACAAGTTTTGTCAACTTTTCAACAAATGCAACTTGTTGAGGAGCTTTGCAACGCCAAGCTGAGAGAAAAAGTGGAAAAAATAACTTTGAACTGAGAATGAAGACTATTTTAAACATGTGATCTAAAAAATATGATCTATCATGCATATCTATAATCTGTCTGGTGTGAATGGAAATATTTTACAACTTGGCCCATATGGCACATAGCCTCTCCACTTGATTATCAAGCTATGTTTCTTAGTAATCTATTTTGCATCAATAAATTAGTGTTACACATTTCTTACATCAAGAATTAGATTCCTGTAAACTATGTGGGCACAATGAAGTCAGAGACCTTTAAAATGATTACAAATGGAACCTAAGATTTTCTTGTATAGTCAGGCTTTTCACAAACTACATAAATGAAGAGTGTGAAAAGACTTTATATGATTCCACAGGAGCATGGAAGACTACTGAATAGCTTATGGTATTTGTCTTTAATTTATTACAAAAATATTGGCCATGCATCATAGAAAGTCACCCATTAGACAAATATGAGCCCATTTAAAACTGGCTGAATAGTACACTGTGTCAGAGCCCCAGCAACTACTTAAATGTTTTGGTGATGCGTCATGAAGCTCCTTAGGACACAGCTATGCTTCCTGTGACATCCATTTCTGATGATCTAGAGATCAATTGCTGGCTGTGAGGTGCATTTGATCTTTGTCTCACTCCCCCTTCCCCTCCTTCTGAAGTTCTCCTTTTGCTGATAACGCAAAAAGATCTTCTTTCATAAAGAGAAAACAACCTATGTAGGAATTTAGGGGCTGGAACACTTGAAAAAAATCACAAAGCACATTAAATACTGCCTGGAGGATTATTCTGGCATAACTAAGTTGTATCAGAAATAAAATTTTGAAAGCTTCAGCAATCAATCTCCATGTTGCCCTAGTGCACAGCATCCACACAAAGGTTCAACCATAAATGCTTGAAACGCCTTATAAACAATTAGTTATAACATAATACAATTTACCTATATATGTTTGAACAGACCTGGGCAAACCACTGGATCCGGCCTGTGGATGTTGCGGGGAGTCCCAGGCAGGCTCGCTGCTTGCTTCGTCCCACCCACATACCACTCAGAAATGTGGCTGCGGGTTGGTTTTTCTTTAAAAACTGTGAGTCTGGAGGGCTGGGGAAAAGCTTTAGAAGCTGCTCTTGCTCCCAGCACAATCCCATTGGCCAGTTTCTGGCCAAACTGGCCAATGGGAGCTGCCTGTTTCAATAATAAGCAGCCACAAAGAACAAGGGGCTCCAAAGCACATGGCTGCAGCTTGTGCAGGGGCAGGGTAGGCAGCAGTGTTCCCCCTAAGCTGTGTGGCAGCACAGCTTCACAGTTGATTAATCTGCCCCACCTAGTCAGAGGCTCAGGGCTCCATGCATGGAGCTGGCTGACTGACTGGGTAGGGCTGATTAATCACCTGTGAAGCTGTGCTGCTGCACAGCTTAGAGGGAATATGGACAGGCAGGGAGGCTGATTCAGGAATGGCTGTTGGCTGGTAAGTCTCCTGGCCCAAGCCTGCCTCTGGCACTCCAGCCCCCTATTCCACATACCTAAATCCTCTGCTCCCTGTAACCATATCCCCTCCCAGATCAGGCACCCCAAACCCCTGCCCCCGATTACAGTCCCCTCCTGCCCTAGATTAGAACCCAAATCCCTGCATCCCCTCCTGTACCCTAATTCCCTGCCCTAGGTCACAATCCAACCATGTGCAGCCCAGTTCAGTGGCCCAGGTCACAACCGCCTCCTTCACCCAAACTCTCTCCAAGCTCCCTTCTGCACCCAACCTCCATCCCAGACCCCGCACCTCCTCCTTTAGTATCCTGGGAAAGTGCAGCCCTTGACCACTTTCCAAATTCTTGGAATGATTGCCCATCAAAAATTATTACCCACCCTATGTTTGAACCTTCTCAAAGAAATAGGTTCTTAGCCAATTTCAGAGAATGAGTCAATCCGAGTCTGCAGATACTAGGTGGTGATGGGATGAGGCTACTTTACCCAACACCAGTAAATTCTTGCCATAGAGCCCCTGAAGAGTCACATCAGCATCCTCGAGGGGTCAACAGTTTAAGGAGGAAACTGGGCTTCTATGTTGACCTCCCCAGCTGTGGTAGTCCACGTGCTGCCCTAATCTATGCCCATCTGACTACAGGGACAAAGGCCCGAACACAAACATGGCTAGAGCAGAGAGATGTCTCAGTTGTCCCATTTTCTTTAGGAATGTCCCTGTGTTGGGAATTGAATGGTGTAGAGCTAATCACCCTGCAATCGTCTTTAAACAAGAGGCATCACCAGGTAACTGCTGACGACAGGTAAATTATAATAGTGTGTCAAGTGTGAGAATTTAACTGAAGAATGTGGCTAATGTTTGAAATGTACAAGACTGTAGGAGAGTGTGAAGACCCCACTCTTCTGCCAAGGGGTCAAAAATGCAACATTTCAGGTGAGGATTTCTTGAGTAAAAAGTTAGAAGGTTCAAATATCTACCTTACAATAACCTTAAATAGTCATTACGGTGGCTGCACAGTATGCTATACTTTAAACTAGTCATACTCCTCTCAAGCTATACATTTAGTATTATTCTATTAATTCTGCAAATCTTTCTTAAATGCCTAATCATTGCATCTATTCAAAAATCAGTGGATGATGTGCCTTTATGCATGCTGTAGATCTTAACTATTATGGAGTTAAAGCTGAAAGTGCAGCCATGATTCACATTTCCTTGCAAATCTATGTTCCAGCCAGAGTCAATGTAATTTGAATTAGCTATTTTGTATTCAACTTTCTTTGCATTTGTCCCAGAAGTCACTGAAGCCATAATGATGCATCATGCTAGTGAATAACATGGATCAACTAATCTTCTGAGCAATGATATCAAGTTTTGGCCTAAATATGCTTTTTAATATCACATATTTTCTATGACGTAAAGATAGATAAACTGCACTTAACCAAGGCAAATCAACAAAAGTATAATAATCCTTAATGCCTCCAGTCCAAGATCTCAAATTTCAATAAAATAAAATAAATTAAGAAGGCTTTTCACTAAGAACATCAGGTAGCATAGGCAAATAACAAAACTAAAAAAATGAATAAAATAATTCTAGAATTGTTATGGAAGAATTTTGGCAGTTTCTTATACTGGCTGGAAAATGTCTTTGTTCATATTGGTAACAAAGTAAAAAAAAAATTAGACTTTTCCTCTTGTGTTTGCTTCTAGGAGATTAAGAAGGGGCTTGTTGGGACCAATCCACCATATAGACTGTTTTTGAAAAATATGTAAGCAATAATAGCATCTTGACTTTTATCCTGCAGAATTTATTAATATTTATAGTAATCAAGAGTCTGCTAGTCATTTTGCAAAACAAATAAAGAGACTATGCACTGGCTTATCTTACATCACTTGAAAACTAATTTTAACCATGGAAATGGGGTGAGGAAGAACAAAAATGCTATAAGGTCACATGGCTATTTGATTTCAGCATGTGGATATTTTTGTGGTTCAGTATAATTTATATTTTTCTGTGAATATTCAGCATAAAAAGAAGATAAAATAGTATTATAAACATGCATTTAAAGATAAACCAAGGAGGAAAAAATGATTCTCCCTTTACTGCTCTTTATGATTCATAAAAGATAGATTCAAAGTTTGTTCCTTTCCTGGATTGTTTTCAGTTCTGAAACAGCAAGATTGTCTTTTTCTGTTTTTGCTGGATAGCTAAGTGGGATAGCGATACCACAATAGAATGAAACTTTAGCTGTAGCTGCCTCAGCTTCTCAGGAAGGGGCATGGGTGTTTAATTTTTAAATCAATTGTTTGTCAGAATTGCCTTTATACAAAAGTCAAATTCCCTTCCCTTATATTCTCTTCCCTGTCAAAGGAGTCTGGGAGAGATGCAAATTCAAGTTTCAGTCACCTATGATCTCCCTACCTGGGGCATAATAGGACTTAGACTCCTAAGTCATGGACACATAAATGGTTCTCATGCTGCCCATCCAGTTACTGGAAAAGAAAAGGGAGCTTGGCTATGGACATCCAGGTAAAACAAAGGCATGTAATCTTATTTTCCCTGTTGGGTTTACTGCTTTACAGAACCAGGCCTGGAGGTGTTAAGTAATAGGGAAACAAAGTAAGGATGTTAAAATGCGATTATCTGGCTACTCATATAGTCGATACAATTTGTAGATAAGCGCTGCTCTGCAGAGCCGCAGTGGGGGTAGCTCCAGGAGCCGACTTGAGCCAGGAATGAGCAGTCCTGGCTCATGCCAGCTTCAGAGTCACCTGCGCTGCGGCCCTGCATTTTAAATGTAGTAAGTGCCGCTGGCAGAGCAATCAGCGCTAGCCAGCTCACTGAATCCAGCAGGCTCCATCCTCTGCAAACAGGGGCCGGTGCCAGAGTAGCCTCTGTTTGCGGTGGCCAGCTCTGATTGCTGTGACCTGGGGCTGGTGCTGGAGCAGCCTCTGTTTGCGGTGGCCAGGGCTGGCTGTGGGTAGGGGCTGCTCAGGCAGCAGTCCCTGTCAGTGGCCAGCCCTGGCTGCCGCAAACAGGAAATGCTTTGCGGCAACAGCCCCTTTCCATGAGGGGCCCAGCTTCCCGCTGGACCCCTGTGGACAGGCGCTGCTTCCCTTATCTTTCCCTGCTGCCTCTGACAGAGGCAGCAGGGGCGGACAGGGGGCACCCCGGAGACAGTGCTGAGGGAAACTGGCTTTTAAGCCAGCTTGTCCCCGGACCTTGCTGCCTCTCAAGGGGAAGGGACGCCACAGAGAGCACAGGGACTGCTTGAGTGCCTGCTCGACCCGTGCTCCCTGTCGCACTTCTGACCCCACAGGGCTCTTCTGCTTTTGAAATGTACAAGTGCCCACAGTGGGAACTGAAAGCGCCGTTTCCCTGCTGTGCCTCTGCCTCCTTTGCCCGCCGTGGAGTTGGTGCTGGGGGGAACTGGCTTAAAGCTCCCCCCTTGATGACTCTCTCTTATAGAGGCAATATGGTAGGGGGATCATTTGATTATCTAATAGTTGACTAGTCGTTTACATCCATAAAAACAAAGGCAGCTGGGGTTCATATTACAGAGACCAAGATACTGATATAATAAAAATAGGCAAGTAGTTCCTAAAGCGTAGGTCAAATCCTGAACTAAAAATGGAAAGAGACATTGTTGCTTTGCAACTTGGAAAAGAAGATTTGGATGTAGTGTTTAGATCAGCAAAGGGAATATTCTTTAGTATAGTGTTTTTTGAGATTTTTATTCAGGATCTTATCTATAAGGAGAGGAAAACTATTCAGTTTAGTGGGCTCCTTCTTGAGTGATGGAAATCCAATCCTGTAATAAGCACAAGCCCTTTTTGCCTTGGCAATTTACCTTTAAAAAATGTCTGTCTTTATAGAGTAGTAGAGGCAGAATATGAAAATAACATTCACATACATATATTATTCTGTTATGGACTGGTAGCTCATTTTTTGTCAACAGACTAAAACAATGAATATGTTTACCCTGTATCAAATTTGAATACTTAGGGAACACACAGTAAAATAAACCAGCTCTAGGGATTTGCCAGAAATAGATGTTTTTATTTTGTAAATTAAACAGATGCTTACTGTCATCACGGCCTGACTGAAAGCTGCTGCCCCTTTTAAGTGAAGCAGTCTGACTGAGATGGCCGAGTGGAGAGGGACGCACATCACTGTCCAGGTCCAGCATGGGGCTATGTAACAATGAAATCCCTGAAAAACAGTGATACAGTTATTAATATATTTATTTTTATGGAACTCCAATTTCATTGTGCAGAGGAACTGTATCAGGTTCAAAATTATGTAATAAACTATATCTTCAATTTAAGAAAAAAATGGTTGCTCACCCCATGCAAGTACAGTTCTTCAAGAAGTGTGTCCCTATGGGTGCTTCAATCTAAGTGTACCATTGCCTGTGCCTCTGATCAGAGATTTCTCATAGCGGTGTGTATTCAGCCTGCACACATGTGCTAGTCAACCCTGTGCCATTGTTATATAGCACTGTGTGGTTGATGCACCCTCAATTCCTTCTTTACCAGAAAAGAGAACTCAAAGTAGAGGGGTTGGAGGGCAAATAGTAGAGCATCCATATAGACAAATATCTCCAAGAACTACAGTTATTGTACAGGATGAGTAACTATTTCTTTTTCTTCAAGTAGTGCCCCTTTAGATACTTTACTCTAGGGATATATCTACACTGCAAAGCTATTTCGGGATACCAGAGTATTCCGAAATAGCTATCCCATGTCTTCACAGCAAGCCTGTTATTTCAGGCTTGCTATTCCGACGTCTCTGTAAACTTCATTCTACGAGGAGTAAGGGATGTTATAGAATAGTGCTTTATTTCGAAATGACGAACTAAGTTAGCATCGAAAATAGCATTGAAATAAGAAACGCAATTTGCGTAGCTCAAATTGTGTATCTATTTCGAGTTACAGTGCCGTGTAGATGAACCCTAGGCGATTACCAAGCAGTTCCCCAATGAGGAGGTGGTGAACTTTGTAGTCAAGTCCAGTGTGAAACAGCCAAACACAGTATCAGATGCAGTGTTGTGAGTTATTGTATAGTGTTCTGCAAACATATGTACAGAAACCCAAAATAGCAGATTGACATTTTTCAGTAATAAGCAGCATGTTTTTAGGACATGCCACACAAGTGGAAATGGACCTTGTAGAGAGAGTTCATATGTCCAAAGGTGCTTGAATATTACGAGACTCACTGCAAGGATTAATGTAGTTGGTTAACCACTCCAAAAATCTTTGATTAGAGAACTTCGATTTGATCTATCTGCGATAGAGACAAACAATTTGGGGGCCTTGTTGAAGGTTTAATCCAGATAGGTGGCCTGGCAATTCTGATTTGAAGGACTGCCTCTTCTTTATCTGGATGAGATTTAGAGTGGAACATTTGCAGATAAATGGGTTTGCTAACATGGAACTCAGGGCAGACTTTAGGTAAAAATTTGGGATGTGATCACAACATTACTTTGCCCTTAAAAATACTACGAAAGCCATCCGGACTCTATTTTCCCAACCTATCATGCTGATATGATGGCTATCATGAATATCATTTTCACGGATAAATGGAGGAGCGAGCAGGTATCAGTCAGTTCAAATGGTGGTCATGTAATGCATTAAGAACTAGACTCAGGCCCCAAACAAAAGTAGGACACTTGACTAGGGGAAGGTTATTGTCAATTGGGTAGGTAAAAGTGGAATAACCCTCTATTGGAGAATGGAAAGCCATGACGACTGCCATGTGGACTTTAATAGAGCTCAGTGATAGCCACAAGCTTTTTAGTATTAGGATGATTCAGTACATCTAATAGCAATGAGGTCACCAGTGAAATAAGTTTGAAGTCACACCAACAGACAAATCTGGTCCATTTTTACGTGTATGTGTAGAGAGAAGCCGGTCTTCTGCTGTGTAATAATATTCTCTAACTCAATGTTTCTTAAACTTTTTAAGACCAAGGAACATCAAACAATTTTTGTTTAAATGAGGAAGACCAAGGATTTTTTGTTGAGCAAAGAAGAAGAAGAAGAAGAAAAAAGGTTGGGAGAAGTTAGTGAGGGGAAAAAAAGGGTTGGGGGAGGAGGGAAAGGAGTTATTAAGCAAATAAATGCACAAATACATAAATAAATAAATAAATAAATAAATCAAAATACAAACAAACAAACAAACAAACAAACAAATAAATAAAGGTCGCCTGCTCCTTTAAGGGTGGTCATTTTGAACTCTGTTATTCTCCACAACGTACCTCCGACTGCCTCACGGCACACCGGTGTGCCATGGAACACAGTTTAAGAAACACTGCTGTAACTCTTATCAGCAAGTTGTTTCCAACCCCATGAACCAACGACCAACTATGCTTTGAGACGAAGCACTCTGAGACTGGGATGAAGGATCTTTCTGCTTTCCTTTGAGAGGAGATGAGGAAAGGCCTGGAGAGTGATCAAGTTGCATCAGGAAAGGAAACCATATTTGTCTGGGCCAGTTTGGAACCATTAGGATGACTCTGGCTTTGTCCTTTTTTTATTTTGAGTAGAACTTGGTTATTAGAGAAGTTGGTACAAATGCATACAATAGACAGTGAAGGTGAAAAGCATCCCCTACAGATAGGGGACCCAGCTTACCGCTAGAGCAAAACTGGGTACATCTCTTATTTATTGCTGTGCTGAATAAGTCTATGGGGGGGGCGGGGGAGGGAGAGATACTCTGTATATTCCAGCAGTGGGGTAACATGCTGAATCCTCTTTCCCACTTGTGGTCTTGGAAGAAGTGCCTGGTAGGAGTATACATAGTCACATTCTAAAGCCCTAGAAGATAAGCAGCTGTGATTACAATCCAATTGCATACGCAGGTGGATACACACAAATTCCAAAGCCGGATAGCCTTGGCAGAGAGGGAAGGGTGAATCTTGCTTTTGAATTGGAAGCAGTGACCTTCCTGGGCCTATTGTGTAACCAGAGCTGGGAAGACATGAAATAAGTCAGGGAACCAGAAGCCTTACATTAGCTGAAGGACAATTGGACTTGCAACTCCCTTTCTAGGTGGTATGTGTGGAGTGGATACAATGACTTGAACTATTCTTCCATGTAACCAATTCTGGCATGCTGAGTTACGTAAGTGCAGGAAACCTTGTGCCCTGGAAGCCTGAAGAAAGTTATCACAGATATTGGAGGATGGACGTGCACGTGACTCTCTCCTATGCTGCAGAATCTTCCTGAGATAAATAAGCTTTTGCTGTAACTATGTCCAAGGTTACCCCCCCTCCACCGCAAACTGTATTCTTTGAGTGGGAATTGAGAACAATTTCTCCTTGTTGGCTTCATTACCAGGTGGATCAATGCTGTTGTGATGAATCCACTGGGGGGGGGGAGGGGAACGGGGGACAGGACGGGAGGAGAGGGAGGGTGTCAATTAGCGGATCTAGTGAAGACCCACTAAAACAACTGCCAAATGCATTCCTATCTCCTCCAGTGCTCCATTGGAATGAGAAGTTTAAGGTAAGTCAATAGGAGAGTTTATCCTGTCCATTCAGAGCAGTGTGGACAAGGCAGATAGTCGACCAAAGGTACTTTGACTCCAGCTATGTTATTCATGTAGCTAGAGTTGCATAACTTAGGTCAATTTTAGTCTGTAGTGTATACCTGCCCAGAGTCCTACAGAGGCAAAGAGACAGATTATTTGCTCAAGAGAATCAGCAGATTGATGAGATTTCCCTTAAGTAAGTCTATCCTCTAAGAATGGCTAAACTAGGACTCCCTGCTTTCTCAGGTAAGATGCTGCTATTGCTAGGCATTTTATAAATACCCTTGGTGCCTCCAATAGCACAAATGGCAGAACCCTGAATTGATAGTTGCAGTTGCCCACTTGAAATTTTAGATATCTTCTGTGGGCAGGATGAATGGCTATAAAGAAATAAGCATCCTGAAGGTTGAAAGCGGGTTGAAAGCGGCATACCAGTCCTGTGGCCTTAGGGAGGAAATCACAGAAGCTAGAATTACCATTTTTAACCTGAATTTGCTGAAGAAGTTGCTTTGATGTCTTCAAATCCAGAACTGGGTACCATTTCCCTTTTTTCTTTGATATCAGAAATAGTGGGAGTGTAACCCCTTCCCTGAGAATTCTTCTACTGGTCCAAGAGATGGTCACTAGAGGTCTCTGATCAGGGATGAGGAAAGTGTGGAACTAAATGCTATATCCCACTTCTACTATCTCTGTAACCTAACAATCTGTAATTATTGTACTCTAAGCCCCAAGAAAATGAAAGCGATGGCCTCCAGATGGGATTGAAATAACAACATGATCTATTAGAACTCAAGCTCCCAACTGAGGAGTAAAGATTGCTGCCTTGAGGATGCTGTCAGTTGTGAAGATGATGCAGGGGAAGTCATGTTTCACTTGTCTGGAACATATGATGGTTTCTTAAAGGTTCAGAATGTCTGCACTAAGGGTAAGACTTCCTAGGGTAAGACTGAGGCTTAGCTAGTTTCCTTGTCAAAGCAGGAGGAGTACGAGTTAAGGGGTTTTTCTCAGAGTACCGCGTCTATACTCGGCAAGTTAAATCGGGCTAGTCAATTTCCAAAATGGCAACCAGCCGCGACTATGCTAATCAAGTGCGGGATATTTAAATCCCGCGCTTCATTAGCAACTTCGGTCACCTGCATTTGCCTCCCTAGTTCGAACTAGGGGGCAAGTGTAGACGTACCCTAAGCGAATAAGTCATATTTCTCAAAAAGCAGGTCAAACCCCTCAAAACAGAGGCCCTGTATGGTAACTTGTGTATCTTAAGGTATCCTGGACTCATGTAGCCAGTAAGATGTTCTCATGGCAACACATTTGTCATAGATCCAGAGGCAGTATCTGACACATCAAGGAGCTGTCTGTTTGGAAGTATATGCCACAAATTGCTAATCTGAAATAAAACATTTACCATCTTCCCCTGCTGTCCAGTGGGATTTTATCAGAAAATTTAGTGATGCAGTCATAATATAACTAGTCTTATTTTTCCAGCATGGCTTGGTACTTGGCTATTCTCATGTTATTTAGTTGGAATATATATTTTCAGTTACAATGTGCTTTTAAATATAGTTATAAAATTAACACTATTTTCCCTAACACAAACCACTTTTCAAGTACAGGAGACAGTGAAAGTTCCATGCTTTAACATACTGAAATAGATTTCCTGCCCTCAACATCCAGATACCTTGTAAATGTGAGGAATTTCTTGTAAATTATTTGTCCTATTTAGAGACAAATAGGTTGTCTCTAAAAATGTCAGTGCCTAATCAACTGCCAGAATTATTTAAGAAAAACAGACCATTTGCAAAGTTTTCTTTAGGCAAGTTCACTTAAAATCATGTACCTGATATTACACAGATATTGAAAGCTGTAAAATTCTATAGCCAATAATACACTATAAAACCCCAAATGATTGATTTATTCACTAATAACAGAAGATAGTGTAAGGAATATTCTCTTGTTCCACTAGAAACCACATCATTAGGCTGCAGTAGTATGAGGAAAAGAAAGTTTAACATGAACTAATTCTTAATTGGTTGTCTGACATTATAGGCAAGTATAACACAGCAGCAGGGAACAGCAACAGCACATACACCTCCAGGACTAACATCTGGAGTACATTAGCAAAGCCGATCTTGCTCTGAACTGGCCAGAAGATAGCGCTTGAAGACTGCATACTAAACATAAATCTTGAAAAGTGGGAGTTAACTTACAAACAAATTTCCTCCCATATTCAACTCCTCTCTAGGAGCACAAATACTAGGGTAGCCATGGAATTATTTTAAGAGCAAAGTAAAGAATGGAGATGTTCATATTCAGTAAATATTTAAAAAACCCAAAAGAAATTACTGTGATTACAAGTTTACTCCCCCCCCCACACACACATTCTACATTTTTTAACCAAAGATTCTTAGCGAGTTAGGTATGAATTTCCACAAATTAAGGGTGTCATATTGCAGGAACAGGTTATCTGCAGCATGCATAAACATTACTGACACACACTTTTAAAAAAAATGTATCACATCTTTGATGGCACAGAAATATTTTATTCCAAAACACAGGATCTATGTAGATCATATTTGTTACTTTATATTTAATGAAAGGAATATGGAAAAATAAATATTTAAATTAAAATTCATTACATTCTCCGCATATACCCAACCACACTAACAGAATGCAAATGTAGATATAAAAAGGCTTTAATTACAACTGTAAAACCACAAAAGGATCAAATAAAGCAGAATTTGTAACGGGAGATTTTTATATTCATTACTCCATGATTTTTAAGTCACTTTAAAATATTTTCCTGTACTCTTGGAATATAATATGCATTAAAATATGTGTTTTACATCACATATTTACTGTGATAAAGTAGCGTAAAATATGAATATTAGAATGAATATTAGAATGTTTGACACTTGCACACACTTTGTGCTCAGCATCTCTTAAAATCAGATCCTTGCATACAAAGCAATTGTATGTCTTATGAGGACATCTATTACACATATGCATAAACATACTGTATAGTAAAGTAATTATGAATATATTCTTGTGTGCATGCTGCTATAACTACAACTAGAATTCTCTCTCTCTGCTATATACACATTAAATGTATACACACATTTACGTACAGTACATAATATGGTTTATGCATATATACTGTATATTCAGCATGTTACTATGTGTGACTGCACTGAAGATCTATAGGCAATATACTTAAAGTAGTTTTTCTGTAGTTTATAAACAGGTCAACCATTTAAACCCTTTAAACAATCAATTATATTCTAAAACTTATTTGTGAAACTAAGCAACAGCAAATGTATGTTCAGTAAAATTCTCTGTACCTTCACTTTATTTGTTTTTTTCCCCCTTTATAACAATGAGATTTTGTTCTGAGCCATTTTTAAATGTGGCCTTATTGCTGCATCAAATCTGTATCTGGCATATCACGCAAGTAAAATTCAACTAAAATTTTTCAAAAGGATTTCAGAAGGGCTATTGACTGAAGTTTGTTTCTATTGAGGAATATTATTTCTCCTTGGATTGAAAAACCAACTTCTAATGAGACATCTGAAGAATTACAAATTTCCTTTAAAAGCTGAAGTGCCAGTCAATATTGAAACAGACTACTGTAGCTATGGTGTGCATATGTGTAACATTTAAGAGGACTCTGCACATGTGTAACTAGGTGAATATAGTTACTGTATTTTCTCATCCTTTATGTCTCTTATAGTGAGCTTTCTCACAGGCCAGAAGTGTGAGGGTATACTGATCTATAGCCTCCGGACTCTCTAAAGGGAGGCAGACTTCCTTACCACCCTTAAACACCTTTGAACATTTTTTCCTGTGCACAGCGGGCCCTTGTCCTGTCCTACAGCCCGACCACCCACTGTTGCTTGTTGACCAAACATGCAGTGCCTGGAGCCTGCACTGACACAACCAGGATAGGATTCCTTTCAAGCACGCTACATAGAAGAATTTCAATTTGTTGAGACAAGAAAGTAAGGGAGTACGACAAATTCCCTTAAAATTACCCTGTATCAAGAGATAAATTACTGTTTTGTTTGCTCTCAATACTCTCTCATATATATTTAGAAGTATGACAGATTTCAGATGGTCAGTAAGTAAAACATAAAAAAAAAAATCCATTCAAACAAAACAGAAAAAAACCTAGCATTTAGTAAATTAGTTCTCATGCATTACAATTATTGATATTTCTGAAAGACGTTTGAAAACAAATTGTGCTGGAAGGTTTTACATTTAAGATAGGAATTCTTATACGGGAAGAAAAATAGATTTGGAATAACAAATAAGAATGTGACAAATATTTTTCACTTTTTGTAGTTGACAATACTGGAGCAAGCCAAACCAAAACCTGGCAATTGGGCTTGTTATTTGTAATTACATGATGGGCAATCCTGTATCTTAGTCCCAAGGACTCAAAATAATTGAATTCAAAACTCAGTACCTAGAGTTAGGCACTTACATAAAAGTGACTGTTTTTACTGGTCTATTCTAGTGCATTCTTGACAGTCAGCTACTTTTATTTAGGCACCTCTATAAGGATATAGTAGACTAATTTTAGCAGTGGGGAAAATTTTGACAACTGAAGCCAATGGGACTTTTACCATTCATTTGAATGGGGCCAGAATTTCACCCCAGGTTTAACTGTTGGCCTTGATTGAATTGTATTTTTTTTATTGTCACATCTTTACTGCAACATAGGTTTAACAATTTAAAAACAGACATACAATAAAAAAGTCCAATGTCAAGCTCAGTAGTGATTAATATTTTAATTTCTTAATTAATAACTCATTAAGAGTTTTGCTGGACATTCACTGTCAAAAGACTATTTCTGTGACTGACAGGGGATGTGGTTTAGACATGAAATGGCTCCCAGCTGCAAGAAGTTTTCTTCCAGATGTACAGTAAGTGAAGGCAATAGAAGAGAACCAGCTGCTAGGATAACAAATTGAAAAGGCCCTTTTGACACAAGCCTTGCTGGCCTGTCTGCTCTAACAAAGATAGATCATTCATCGCAAGGTGAATAGAATCCTAGTATGGTACAGAAGAAAGAGCAAAGTGATCTAAGCATCTGCCTCCTTACTTCACACTATGTACAGCTGCTGTTATTCTGGCATCAAAAGAAAACATATATCCTTAAGACAGCACCTACAGTTGAGCACCATACTAAAAATGTAGCCAAAATGATATCATTTTAGCATAAAAAAATTGGCTAAATGTGATACATTATTCTGTTTCAAAACTGATGTGTTTACTTTGTTAAAAAATAACACAATGTACACAGGTTATACATACCAACACACGCCCCATAACACATCAGGTAGTTCACACTTTAATGGTGTTAGGATTTACATAAGTCTATTTTAAAGGTTTGAAAAAGGATTATATCCTTGCTCTGACTCAGAACAACATCTTTCATGTGAAGCTATGATATTAGCTACAGTCACTTAAAATAACAACATTAGGTTCCTTCCTTGTTTTAGCTCACAGGATCACAAGACCCACATAGCCAAAAGCAAAGCTCCAGCAATAACTATCAGACACTTAGAAAATATTCTTACTCTCTAAAGTTTCTTTCCCACACATTCACTTTAGAAATCTCAATACTCACTTTATTTTGGCACTGCTCCTGAGCAAATTTTAAACTAAAGCTTATTTATTTGCATTTATTTGCCTGTCACTTTACTTCATTATGTCCCTTATATTTCCTAAACTACAATGAGTCTGACTACAAGAAGTCTAAAAAAGTAATGAAAAACCAAAGGAATGTGCCAAAATGATAAAGAAAAGGCCAAATACATTTAAATAAATATTGTTTTAGCTGTGGGGGATAATGAGGGTGACACAGCATCAGGTTTGAAAATATCTAGGCTCTTCCCAAATCACAGGAGGATCAATTCAGAGTATCAAGCCCTAAGTGAAACACTTAGTGCTGGTCTGCACATCCTAAACTCATAACTCCGGTCATCTGAAGAAGTGGCCTGTGCCCCCGGAAGCTCATGATACCATCTACGTTTTGTTAGTCTATAAAGTGCTACCAGGCCTTTTGTTGTTTTTTTAAGTTTATCCTGTACAGACTAACTCAGCTACCCCCTGAAGCTTCTATACTCTTTACTGTTCAGGTACCTTTTGGTAGATATGCAAGCAGTATATACTTTGAGCAGACATTAACATTTCACAGTGCTTTTAACAAGGCAGGCTTTACATTCAAATAGCAATTAAAAGACTCCCACAATTCTATGTCTATGCTGGAAAATCTTCCTTGGGAAGGATGAGCCTATGGACTAAGTGACGGGAAAGATTTTGGCTCTACCCACAATCAGTCTTTCGACAAATTGCTGCCTAATGCAGTCCTGCAAGAGTATTTATTTAGATTTAGAAAAGGGCTCCATTCAATCTCTGGGCAATTATTCCATAAACATAAAATTTAAAAAACAGCAACAAATATAAAGGATTTCTCATCCTACCTTGAGAGAGAAAGAGACAGACAGACAGAACAAGAACTTTTCCTAGCAAATATAGTGAAGATAAGAAGTTCAAATCTGTCAGAGGAACGAATGACTATACAAGCAGATAAGAACTTGATGGACAACTGGGGTAAAATTTCCTAATGAACAGTTCCAAGCTGCACTAGCATGCTCTACACTGTGCTGTGTCAGAATTCTAACACAGTCTAGTTACCAGTAACCATTACAGGATGCAACTTGTCCAACAGTGTCCAACTAAAGAGATTTTTTTCTGATGAAGGTACTGTTATAAATCCACCACTCATTTGGGATACAAAAACAATATTTAAATATCTAATTAAACTACAGCATACAATAAAAAGTCAACTACATTAGCATCTTTACTGTCTTCTTTCTCCAGATGCCTACTAGAGCCTTTGAGATTCTGTTAGTTGACAACAGCGTAGACTGTCAGGAGAACTCTACAGAAAGCTAAAATAATACATGCATGGTGGGGAAGTTTACTTAATCCTTGCATATACTGCAGATTTGTCCTGATTACAGCCACCAGTCGTCTGGCTGGTGTAGCTGCTCTACTGAAATCCATTGTGCAGACAGGCAAATCCAGCATTTACACATAAAGAGCTCTTATAGCAATTGACACTGTCCACACTACAGATTTTTTTTCTGGTTCAGATATATTGGTTGTTGAGCAACAATAATTGAAATAGGGAAAATCCCCATTGTGGACAGACAGGTCTTAAACTGACATGCCAAACACCTCTCATGGATATGGGGCATTTAGCAAATAATAGTATTAAGCTATTTCCCCCACATTCCCCACAACCTCCCCTCCACCCCCAAAAAAAACCCTCAACCATCTTTGATGATCACCTTTAAAAATCCTGTTTGGGGATGTCAACGGGGGGCTAACCAAAGGCTTTCCTGGCAGGAAAAGCAAAGGCTTTGGTCTAATTTTGGATCTGTGTCACAGGAATTTAAGAGATGAATTAGACTTGTATTAAGGCAATAGAAAATTTTTCATGTGCAACAATCCAGAGCACTCCTCTTGTTTGAAACAGATACAGTTTAGCTTCAAAATGCTTGTGATACATCATACACACACTGTCTCCCTCCTACTGGCATTTGAGGTATCTTTACTGAAGTTTTAACACCATCAGACCTGGTTAAATTTAAATCTATGAATCAAATCTGTGTTGTATAATCAGTCAGTGGAAGAATAGTCTGGAATATCCAATGATTAATGTTGGTGTTCTTAAAGTGCAGTGGTAATCTTTAGCTTTGTATCCCCATGTTTATAATATGAAGAGCACCATCTGTTAGGATAAGTGTATGCTATGCCTGTTAAAAATTGAAACCTTGAGAAAGATCTTATACAGCATTCAAGAAAGTATCAACTTTGTGACCAGTGTCTGCTGCCAAATACTTGATATACAATTTAATTTTTCTTGGAAAGGGGGCTTTTAATAAAAAAAGGCAGTCTGAAAATCTGTTAGCAACTTCACTTGGGAAATGGTCTCTAAATACAGTATAAATATAAATAACTCCTTATTTCTATTTCTATAAATAAATTTGATTTCTCTGTTTTCTACATAAACAATTTCATATCTAGAATGGAAAGACATATTGCTTTCTTGAAAGACATCCATTTATTACACTGCCTTTTAATATACTTTACATCTCTAATCACACTCATTTACGCTCATTTAATATATGTATCTATGTATGTATTGCTCGTTCCATCCATTTATAAACATATGCACTCTGCAGACTAGGTTGCATAAATTCCCCATTTAGTTCCCAGAAAGCTGCTAACACAATAAAGTGCTTAATATTAACATTGGGATGAGATGAATTGCTTCAAGTCCCACACATTATCAATTCAGATAATAAGGAATAAGCAGAAGCATTATACACAGGCTGAGATTTTTGAAGCAGGCTAGGAAATTTGACACACATCTTTTATTAATTTTAACGAACACATCTCAGTTTTCTAGACTAGTGTCTCTTAATTTTTTTGACGACAGGGACTTGCTTGCTGCCTTCCTAAACTGTGTCAGGGAAAGCTCAGGGACCGATGCAGGTCCACAGACCCATAATTAAGAAACAATGTTCTGGACAAGTTTAGAAAAAAAAAAAGTCTCAACCTCATATCTTCCTCTTTTATCTCTCTGGATAAGAAGCTAAGGAATGGTTGCTTTCAATAAGCTTTCAGATGAAATGAGAAAGCAACAGCCTACGACTATATTTTTATGTGGATCTTATTACTTTCATTTATTTTTTGCACCTAAATTGGTGAATTCTTAAATGAAACTCTCTCCAACTACCATTGCTGTTATATGGCATATAGCAGTATCTGCTAGCATAGACTGAAGCTAAAGGCATATGTTGTACATGCCCAACTTAGATCTCATTAATTCATGGTTCTATTATCTTCAAGTTCCTTAAGTACCTGCGAACCCTATATACCAGTTCTGTGAAACACTTCCATAATTCAATGGAATTCTTGTGGTTCCAAGAAAGGGTATGTCTAGACTGCATCCCTCTTTCAACAAAGGGATGTAAATTAGACACTCAGAAATTGCAAATGAAGCTGGGATTTGAATTTCCCATGCTTCATTTGCATAATTGCATCATGGCACTCTTTCGAAAAAGCGCTATTTTGAAAGAGTGCCATGATGCAATTATGCAAATGAAGCACGGGAAAGTCAAATCCCGGCTTCATTTGCAATTTCTAAGTGTCTTATTTACATCCCTCTGTCGAAAGAGGGATGTAGTCTAGACACATCCCATAAAGATACCCTTATTTGGTTTGAGATGCACTTGGAGTAACATTAACATGAGAGTTAGAGTTACCTTTCTGCCCAGAAAAACAGATTCTCATTCACTTACCTCAAGTAGCATCTTATGCTTTAAGTAAAAAAGATGCTCTTCAATATGTTTGATGGATCCATATGGCTATATGGATACTAAAATTTGGCCAGTTAGTTAATTTTCAAAGTCATCTCAAGTACCATTTTCTTTGTCTTCACACCCTACCATACCAATCTTACAAACATTTTTTGGGTGGAAAGGATATTATTATAACAGACCATGTTAACTGGCAGTTGTGGTGATGTGACACCCGGAAGCTTCCAGCAGTAACACCAGTGAAAATGAAGATCACTGAATAGTGATGAATCTGTTGGTAAAACTGAGTAAGTGGGATATTTGGACACTGTGGCAGGTTGTAGCCGCAGCTTGCCAATCTCTAAACTAAGCCTCAAAAATATATGTGCATGAAGAACAAGAACACACTACATCATCTAATACTTCATATCAACTGATACAAATTCAGTATTCCACAATGCTCCAGTCTCCTACATATCCATGTATTACTGGCATTTATTCTGATAGGAGATATCTGTATTCACCAATAAAAAACCAATATGAATTAAACCCAACACGGAAAAATATTTTGAGGGTTGGACTGAACCTTAGCTGATTAGATGAAGCCTAATACAGGGTGTCCCCACTATAAGTAGCCCTGGTATACATCCGTTCCTCACTGAAGTCCTGCCATTCCCTGCTCTTAAATCACGCAAAAAAAAAAAAAAAAAATTCCACAAATGGAAGTCAGCCGCAGGAAAAAAATTCCCCACTTTAAGTTGTTTTGCTGTAAATCCAAGTTTTTTTAAACTTCTCTTGGACTTATAGCGAAGATGGCCTGTAATATTTTCACTATTTAATGCCGTTAAAGTAAAAAGTTGTTGTTGTTTTAATTAATTCTAACCTTTGGGTTTTTTGTTTTACTACGGATTGGACCTCCCTGGGGACCTGACTAGTCCCAGATGAAGGATTTTATCAGACCCAGGGAGGTCATTTGGGCTTCTAGGCTCCCTCCTGACCTACCCTCCCACCTGCTGCAGCCCAGTTGAGCCACACGCCAGCTCCCAGCCACCCCTATAGGCCAGCTGAGCCATGTGTTCCCTCTCCTCTCCCTGCATTACACCAGGCTCCCGACCCCCCAACCGCAACATCCCCTGCAGCACACCAGGACTCTCTGATTCTGGAACATCCATGGTCTGGACCAGAGAGTTCCGGTTTATAGAGGTGCAACTTTTACCGATAATAAGATTGAAGTAGGAGAACTGCATGCAAATTAATATTTAAATCAACCTCAACTTAAGTAAAACTGGTAAAAAAGAGTAGAAAGCAAAATATTTCACATACAACACAGCTTGTCAAATAAAACATGAGAAATTATGTCAAACTCATAAGTGTCACACTAAAGACTCACTATAAACTGGGAAAACAACATGCTTGCCTTTTAGCTCTTTAACATAGCTCTCTTTGCAGTTGTGCATGAGCTGAAGAATCCATTTGTGCTGGGCACCAATACACTGCCAGGCAGGGTCCCCAGAAGCATGAAGGTCAGAAAGGTATCTGCAAAAGCAAATTTGCAGCTCAGACTTGACATACTTAAAAGTACAGCAAAAAGATTAATAAAAAGGTATCTTTTCTGTACTTGTTCGGGGGTGGGCAATTAAAGATCCAGTAGAATTTTAAATGAGAGATATTTACACAGCAAATCAGAACAAGTTTTGCATGTTTTGCATCTTCCTAATTTAGTGGAGCAAAAAAAAAAAAAAACCCTAAAACAGAAACAGAACATTAATAGATAGCCTGTTATTCCTCCAATAAAGTACCTGAAACCAAGTTCTTTCTTTATCTGTTAAGACCTTAGTTCAATGCTCTGTGTTTGCTGGCATCATAAGTATCTAATCTACTATATTTTTCTAATCTAGTTATATTCTGATCGTATCATCTTTTTAATCCTGAATGGGACTATAACAGATGAGTAAAGCAGGAACAATTATTTGGGGATGGAGGGTTGGGATGAGAGAGAGAGAATGCATAACTGGTGTGACAGACTAGAGGAGGTTCCTTGAAAATATGGCCTTAAATTTCTAGGAAAGGAGGTAGGAGAAGCACATCACCAGGTATGTAGAAAAAAAACCCAATTGCTATGCAAAATCATCTGTATTTGCAAAAATAGAGACTGTAGAAGTTTATGTCCAGCATATCTAAAACTGAAGTATATAGGCCTTTGAATGTATGTGACAATAACAACTGAATAACTTTGCCTGAAAAGTGCTTCAAATATAAGTGCTTAAG
This sequence comes from Rafetus swinhoei, assembly GCA_019425775.1. Taxonomy (NCBI): domain Eukaryota; kingdom Metazoa; phylum Chordata; order Testudines; family Trionychidae; genus Rafetus; species Rafetus swinhoei. The sequence continues at coordinate 116,974,976 of CM033424.1, forward strand.
TCTTAGCAAATCTACTGTTTTGTATACTACAAAGTTTCTTGCACTACATAAACACAGAATGAATATAGCAATGCAAGATACCCAAGATGAAATACACTGATTTAAAATCCTGAGCAGTACTTAGAAGTGCATAACCCTTTCACAAAAGCTGGATTATTACATCTGAGACATGCTAATTGATATGATTGCAATATTCCAACTCTTAAGAATTGTCTATGGTACTTGAGACATATAGAACAACTTGTTTTTGTTAAAGGATGCTCATTTAGACAGACGACATTCTTTAAAAATGAATAGTTGTGGAAGATTTATAAATCATGAGCTCAACCCCATCAGTTTTCGTAAGGACTTGAATCTGCATTTGACTCAATTAAGGAAACATTTCCACTTTAAAAAAAACTTTTTCCTGGCTTTGGGAAAGATATTTAATGAACACGACAAGAGACTTCTAAACAGTAGGATGCAGTTAATTAGTCTAAAACATGATATGCAAAAAGATAAAAATGGATTGACACACTTTTAGTGTCTTTTTGATAAAGACATTAATTTATTTTTTGTGGTGGTGGTGGGGAATAATTTATGGTGTTTGATTTCATTCCCACTGAAATACTCAGGATGTAGAGAACATCAGAATTACCAATGAAGTGAAACAAGATTTCGTGAGGATACGATATTTTTATTCAGAATATTTAAAAATCTTAGGGTTTGGATTTTTAAAACATATTTATGTAATTAGGACCACTTGGGAGAATAAAATCTGTACACTCTATCCGCATTCAGGAAATTTGCACTAATATACCCATATTACTATAGTTACACCTATGTAAACCCGTAAAGTAAACAAAATGTACTGCGAAGCAGGACTTGCACTGGTGCGGCTTCTGCTAGTAACACCTCAAATTAACCAGGACTAAACTAAGCCCCATTTTGTAACTACAATCAGTGTAGACATACTGGTGTAAGTTTTTTTAATTTAGGCAGGGTCATTCCTAAGGATCCAACACTTCTGCCACTTCAATGAGGGCATGAAAAGCTCTACACATTTCTGCATCTTCCCAAGTAGCACTTAAAAAAGGGAGTAACATGATTTTCCTTTTTCTAAGGAAAGACTTTTTAAAAACTTTTAAGAACATTTTATATATCATTTTTAAAAAAGGAACAAACGTCTTTGCTCCTTGAATCTTCACTTTAATTCACTGACATAGCAATTACATACAATTAATATAACTCCCAAAAAGTGTTTGTACAATTCAGACATAAGAAGAATGGTCACTGTAAGGAAGAACTTACAATTTATTGATCCAATTTTGCAATGTACTTAAACTAATGCCTAACTTTGAGCACATGAGTAGTTCTATTGATTTCAACAGCTCATATGATTAAAGTTAGACACTTAATTTTTCTTAATTGGAGCCTAAGACGCCAATCATGCAACTTATTCTGTGCACACAGAGCAATCTGGGCATCAGTGCATATCCTGGGGTTTTGAGATTGTCTGAAGAAGTGGCTGATGTGGATTCTGCCCTATGTAACAGGGGACCCATGTCAAGAATGAAGCTGGAGGGTATGTATACACAGCTCATGGCAGCAAGTCTTCTGGGTGGGGCTGAGAGACTTGAGCTATTGCTACTGCACTAAAAATAGCTATGTAGACAGTGTTTTGAAGCTGGAGCTTGGGCTGGAAGCTCGGGCTCTGAAGCCTACCATATACCTAACACTTCAGAGTCTGAGTTCCATCCTCAATGCCACAATGTCACCACAGCTGTTTTTAGCATGAAAGTATGAGCTCAGGTCTCAACCTTGCTTCTACAGGCTGTGTAACTATAGCCCTTGCGTCTAGAGGCCACTGGATTTAAAGCAGCGGTTCCCAACCACCGGTCTGAGGACTGGCACCAGGCTGAGAACCGCTGGCTGCCAGGCTGCAGCAGGTCTGGGGGTTGGGTCTAGAGTACACTGCCCAGTGCCTCCCCACCCACCACAGCTGTTGGGAGAGGCTTGTCCTGCCCTGCCTCTCAGCCAATCAGCACTAGGCCTGGGCAGGCTCTCCTTCTGGCCATGGAAGAGTGGCTTGCTGCACGGCAGGAGGACCACGTGGAGCCCAGCATGGCAGCCTTACAGCAGCTGCGACCCAAGCAGCAGTGTTCAGCTAGCGGCTGGGAGACAGCACAGGGCTAGATGAGGAGGGGGCGGGGCAGGCACTGGGGGGTTCCAGGGACATGGCTAGTGCTGAGGAGCTCTGGGGAGTGAGGGACTCTAAGAAGCAGGGGGCCTGCACTGGAGAGGTTCTGGGGGGCAGGGCTAGCACTCAGGAGCTCTAAGAGGTGGGGGGCTGACACTGAGGGGACAATGGGGCATCCAGGGTGGGGAGCTGGGGGCAGGGCTAATATTGAGGACTGAAAGCTGGCACTGGGGGAGTCTCAGGGGGTGAGGGGTTGGATGCAGTGGGGCTCTGGAAACAGGAGGCTGGCATTGGGGGGTTTGGTGGTGGTGGGGCTCTAATGGGCAGGGGCCAACACTGAGGGCTCTGAGGGCGGGAGGCTGACACTGGTGGGTTGGGTGCAAGGGACTCTGGGGTCAGTGGCTGATGGTAGTGGAGGGGTGGGGTTCTAGGGGTTAGGGCTGGCAGTGGGGGGATTTAGGTGGTCGGTGTGTACCCCAGTCCCGGCCCCCAGAGCTGCCGTGAACAGCTGGCTTCAGCAGCGGCAGCCACCTGCCACATGGCAACTGTAGGAGATGAAGGCGGCTTGCTGTGTAGATGTGTACACTGTTATTTCAAAATAACATCAGTTATTTTGAAATAAGCGTGCAATGTAGACATAGCCTAAGAGATTACGCAAAATAGGGCGACACTGGCAAAAGGCTGCTAGTGTGAGGAGTTCAAAAACACTTTAATGCTAGCATGCGTTATCTCTCTGGGAATGCAGTTGTAAGAAAAATGTCACTGATATTGGGTATTTCTATGCAAATGAATCTATCTGCTCATGTTCTAAATAATATTATCACTTGTTCATATTAAAAGGAGTAAGAGCCAAAAAGATAATCTGAAGAATAAAACCTTTTGACTAGAAATTCAAATTAACACTTTTTTAGCATTTCTAAATCCAAGACATTCGTGCCAAATCAAGATGGATTATTATTAATGAATATGGAATCCATTTTGAAATCTGTATTTTCAGTGATTACTTCAGATGAGACCCATAGTGTGATAGTTTTTACTAGAATCTTGATGTAAATACAAGTTTTTTCAAAGCTTTTTAATAACCAATGAATGAATGATAATTGGGATTAAATTCTTCATTCTGGAGGAGTGTCATTTATTGCACAATACAATTTATTATTATCTTTTTCAACTCAAAGACTATGGAAATAAAGACAATCTCAGAACAAAAAAATCAGTGTTTAAAATGTCATAAAATATTCTTTGTATTCTCTGGGAAATGCACAGACATGCCTCTGACATACCATATATCTGACAAAGATATTAGGTAAAGGATCACCTTATATAACGTTTTTGATCATGTAATGTTGATGGAGTCTCAAGCAATTTATCCAGAAGAAGATCTCTTAGGGCTCCAATTCGTGTTTCAACTTCAGCATAATCTATGAAAAAGGGAATGCAGAATTCCAATATACATGTCTTTGCTTGAAGTGTCAACTGAAAATGTCAATATTTTCTCAGTAAAATCTCATGGATTTAGGATAAAACTGATGAATTTGAACAAGTTTTTAATTTAACCAGTTCTGACAAGATTAATCTTCAAATACCATCAAATTACTATGTTTTTCCTAGGAGGTTTAAATTTAAAAATGGCTTTGTTAGCTCTGTGTTCAGTAGTCTAGGCCACATTATTTTCCCTACACATAGGAGTCAAAATCTGATCTGTTGTCTTTTTACATATGCAGCCATGGCCCCTGCTTACTACCATAAATAATATTTCCTTAACTTCACTGTGTGTTCATTTTGGATTAGTTTTGTTTTTGCAATGTCACTAATTTGGATGGATGGCAATGTTCTCTGTTCATTTTCTTCTCAAATGGATTTTTTAAAAATAATTTTTAAAAAATGTTATAAATGATTTTTATGCAGAATTAGATCTTTGTTCTTAATAAGTTTCTAGACTCAGTAATTTTGAATTGGATATTCCAAAAATCAAGCAAGGTATATGTACTCTTTACTGTAATTTACATCTGAAAGAGTTCTGTAAACAACAATTTTATAAAAATACAAGCCTTAGCTTTGAAGTTTTTTTCACAAATACACCAAGTGAGGGACACTCTAAGCTGTATCCTGTAGTTACTGAAACCTGTTTTATGTCTAGTAATACTAAGCCTTTAAAAAAATTGGCTGCAAGCTCCTATTATATATACTACAAAGTAATATGTATCTCTCAGATGGAAAACTTGCCAGAAATATTGTTTAAAGTAATTGTTCCAAATTCTAAAGAGGGCTCTGTATAAACAGAAGCTGAAGCCCACATAAGGCTTCTCACGGTGCTACATGTTCTTTATCTTTCCTGTTAAAAAACAGCAGTGAATCAAAGTAACTGAACCCAAATCTTACATTTTTTGAACACTTGAACTTCGGTCTTCCCAAACAATGACTTGGCTTTTTCATAGTCATTAATGACCACATCGTAATCACCCTTTAAAATAAAGGCACATTGGAGATTTGTCACAATAAAAAGATACTGTGGATTGATTAATATAGGAAAAAAATCATTTGTACTTATTTTTTAAAAGTACTATACCTTTTGGATATTCCTTTCAATATTAAGAGGAAGGTTGAAAAGAAATTTAAAACGTTGAAGGACATTGAGTGCATTTCTTGTTGAATCTGCCTTATCTTTGCGACCCAACACTTCTTGGAATAAAGTATCTGCAGTGTTACTTGCCCCTATTTCAAAGGAGGGAGGGGAAAAAAAGAAAAGAAATGAAGTGGTCACTGCAGAATAAAATCACTCTATATTTCTCAGTAGATAATCTTGTTTTTCAAAGATTACTGTATGTTAATTATAAAGTAGTGAATAATTACTGCTGATTCTATAAACTCAGATTAACACTTCAATGATTTTTGTTCAGCTATATTAAGCATACATCACAATTTACTGAAACACTATTTCAGTGCTGATCACTTAGCCTTTTTATGCGGTGAGCCTTCCATACAATTAAAAACAACCACATTTTCCAAGGTCAAGTGCTTAGCTTCACTGTGGTGATTTTATAGTTTGTTTTGGCCACAAAGCTCAATTTTACAGTTAATCTATGCCTTTTAAACTATTTGATCATCAGAGACTGTGGTTTTTTAGAACAGAATATAATGAAACCTAGCTGATTCCTAGCTGCAAGAGTTGGTTTGGGGGCAGAGGGGGGAGTGTATTTCTTTTTTCTGTACATCTATATAAAGCAAGGGCTTTTTTTAAAATCCATTAAGATCTTTTCCCCCCCAGTGGATATCCTTAGATCTTTGGCATTAAAATGCTTATTTAAAAAAATAAACTATACAATAATTATAGACACACATAAGTAATTATCAGAACTCACTATTGGAACACCAGTATATAAGGATTGCAATCAACAGTAAAATTCTCATTGTCTTCACTGGATGCAAAATCAGGTCTTATATTAACAAATTTTGTATGAATAAGAATTCCTATGTTAATCTTTTAACATTTACTTATTTTTAATCTAACCACATTCTAAAGAGAATAAAATTATTTTCCCCAGACTACAAAGTCTTGTAATATTTTGTACTAAAAATGTTTTTCATAATTATTTGGCACAGAATAACAACATTTCCATTGCAATAAGGAATATCAGTATGGGATATAAAATAGTTACATTTTTCAACTTGTGACATTTTTAATTAGGCAAACAAATGAAAAAAGAGAGAAAAGAACTGTTTTAGCCTTTTAGATTGCTGCTTGTAAAAAGTGTCTACATTATCTGGTCTAGTGACTATACTTTAAGCAAAGATGAAAAAATTACATCAGTCTCGCTGGGTGGCTTGCATGCCATTTTCTCTAGTCAACACTGTGGGTGGCCCGCTCATGTTAAAAGTAGTCTTTGTAAAATAATTGTTAAATCTAAATAATGTTTAATCTGTTGAAATTTTGAAGCCCTGACATAAAAATCTTTGTTCTATCAGGACAACCATTTCTACTAAATGTGATTTAATGCAAAATAGTTTAATTCATTAAGAAAAACCCCACAACATATTATGTAACTGCACTCCAATACAGACTGTGAATAAAAGTATGATTTTTTTTCAAATACCTGTTTTATTATATTTTCTAAAATATAAATAGAATCACTGTTTTATATTAAATCACAACTTGCTTATATATTCATTTAATAGTTACACAAGTCATTTATTTTCTGGTAATTATATTTATGAGCATAAGGTATTTTCCCTTTACACAAAAGAAACCTTCTGTAAAAGTGACTAACTGCAAAATTGCACAAGGATATTTGCCTTTAGTTTAAAAGAATCCATAACTCAATTCCTTGAAAAAAATAATATGCTTTATTAATTCTCAGTACCATTTTAATACATTTACATCTGTTTTCTATGGATTATTCTTAATTACATTTTGAGAAATATCAAATCAAATTAGTAGAATGTCAAATTCTATAGCCTATGCAAGAAAATGTTTTTCTTTATAGTTACACAACTGTACCTGATGCAAAATCCAGTGCTTTAGACTCCAGATATTCCTAACCATTAAAAACACTGGCATTTTCCAGACTGCTAGGCAGATGCATGTTTAAAAGGAGTTAGTATAAATGTATATTTTTTCTCCAAAGGGTTAAGCTTCAAACAGCCCTCAAATCTTGACCTCTGCGTAAAGACCTATGCCTACAATGCTAAAGTCAATGGGACTTTTGTCACTGTCCTCCTCAATGGGCACAAGAATCAGGCCCTACACTGAAGAAATATACTTTTAAAAGTTATATCAGACATTGTGCAAAATGGATCTTACCAAAAGACTACACAACAGTTTTCCTTCTTCGGAAAAAGGCAGGGAAAAAGCTTATTGAACAATTGCATCTCAAACATATAGAACAAAACACAGAACAGATTTTGACTCAGTTATCAAGTATATCTTGCACCTTGTTTTGACAAACAAAACCACCACCAAATTTATGGATGTATTTAAATATGGGAGCAAAGGCATTAGATGAATAAATTGCATACTTTGAGTCCACAAGTGATTGTTCCTCTTCCCCCAATTTGATCTGTAACACCCCAAAATCAGAGGCTATTTCTGAAAGTCAGGCCAATAAAATCATGGACTATGGGAACACTCCAGAGCAGAATCCTTAACAAAACAACTAATACAATTTTGAACTGAAAATAGAACAGAATTAGAATAGAATTGGGGTTTTCATCTTAAGTGACTTTGCCTATTGTTATTCTCTCTCTCTTTAACGCCCATGCGCTGGCCCATCCAAGCTGCTCTATCATAACTTGCCTACCTTCACAGGGACAGAAAAGCTACAATTCTTTTCACAGCAAAGAAAAAAAAAACCAACATTCTGAAGTGGCTGGCACAAGCTACTCTAAAAAGTTGACTTGAAAAAGATGGACTACATAACTTGCATACAGATTTCATCTTCCACTTGCTAGAAAAAGATCACAGAGTCTATTGTTAATCTGAAGTCTCTCACAAGCAGTCCATGAGAGAGTACACAAATGGCTCTAAATGTAGCATGCTTTTGTTTTGTTCTTTTACTATTTTTATATTTTAAAAATGTACTTTGGTCAAAATAAAATAGTTTGCACTGACTTTACATGTGCCTTGGTATGAAGAATATGGCATTGTGTGTTAGGTCTAAAACTTTGGCACATATTAGGGATGTTAGAAATTGTTTATTTTAGTAGTCATGTAGCCACAACAATTCTTAGCAGTTACACGGTTACTAAAATGTTCCCCCCTGCCAGGGGCGCAGCCAGCAGCCAGTTCGCTCCCTGTCTCACTCCCGGTGAGACCTCTGCCACCCCGCGCTGCTACCTCTGTACCAGAGGCAGCAGCGTGGGGTGGCAGGCGAGAGCTGGTCCACAAGGGGAGCTGGTTTATAAATCCGCTTTGTTCATGGGGAGCTCGGGCCCCCCACAGACAGGGGCCGCAGGCAGGAACCAGTTTTTAAACTGGCTCCCGGCACGGACCAGCTCCTACCTGCCGCCCCTCACTGCTGCCTCTGATAGAGGCAGCAACATGGGGTAGCAAGTGGCTCTCTTGCGTATTCGTCATTTAAAACTTGGACTAGAAGGCTGGAACTGAGCCAGCCTGTCAGTCCTAGTTTTAAATGCAGAGCACGCAAGGGGTGGAGGGTTGTTGCAGTTAACCAGGACAGTTAACCAACAAGCAATCACTTATTGGTTAAACGGTTAGACGGCTAGCCGCTAACATACCTTGCTCATATATGTTTTTTCTATGTGTATCATTTTTCCTATGTAAAAAAGACAGCTGTATGGACACAAACTATTCAGATAGCAAACTGAAAATACCAGGTTTTGCATAGCCATACAAAAACCCCCCCCAAAACACCTACATGCAAAACTGCATAGATAACTGTATACATCCGTGGTCACCAACCGGTAGATCGCAATCTACCGGTCGATCGCAGGGGCTCTATGAGTCGATCTTTAGCTCCTTCTGGGCTGAGTGCAGTGCAGCTGGGCTGGAGCAAAGAGGAGCGGCTGCCTGGCCAGCTAACAGTGGTGTTCAGCCCAGGTGCACCACAGTCCACGTGGGCTGGAGCACAGGGGAAGCTGCCTGGTCAGCTGGCCGTGGTGTTCAGCAGAAGCAGAGGCTGCGCCGCGCTCCTGCTGATCGGGTGGTTTCTCCTCTGCTCCAGCCCACGTGGAGCGTGGTGCACCTAGGCTGAACACCACGGCCAGCTGGCCAGGCAGCCGCTCCTCTTTTCTCCAGCCCAGCTGCACCGCGGCTCAGCCCAGGAGGCTGCGCCTTGCTCCAGCTGGGCTGGAGCAAAGAGGAAAGGCTTCCCGGCCAGCAGGAGAGCGGCGCAGCCTCCTCAGGCTGAGCGCGGTGCAGCTGGGCAGGAGCAGAGAGGAGCGGCTGCCCGGTCAGTTGGCCATGGTTACCAGCCCAGGTGCACAACGCTTTACTTGGGCTGGAGCAAAGGAGAAGCAGCCCGATCAGCTGAAGTGCGGCGCACTCCCTGCTGAACATCGCGGCCAGCTGGCCAGGCGGCTTCCCCTGTGCTCCAGCCCACGTGGAGCATGGTGCACCTGGGCTGGAAACCATGGCCAGCTGACTGGGCAGCCGCTCCTCCTTCCGCCGGCCTAGATGCACCGCGCTCAGCCCTGGGAGGCTGCGCCTCACTCCAGCTGGGCTGAAGCAAAGAGGAAGGGCTTCCAGATCAGCAGGAGCGTGGCGCAGCCTCCCCGGGCTGAGTGCAGGGCAGCTGGGCTGGAGCAAAGAGGAGGGCTGCCTGGCCAGCTGGTCATGGTGTTCAGCCCAAGTGCACCCTTCTCTGCAGGAGAGGGGAGTCGGCCCCAGAGGAGGCGCCCACTGGGGCTTCCCTGTTCCGCAGGGGGAAGGGGGGAGAAGTCCTGGGAGGAGGCGGGTGCAGGGGACTCCCTGCTCCCACTGGTACCCTGTCCCCTGCTGCAGAACCCTGCCTCCTGCCCCCACCCCAGAACCCTGTCCCTTGCCCCCACTGCTATCCTGTCCCCTGCCCCAGCACCCACTAATACCCTTTCCCAGTACCACGTCCCCTGCTCCCACCAGCAGAGTTGGGGCCACATTAGTGAGGCGTGGGGGTTTTTGGAGGAGGTTTTTTTTTTTTTTTTTGCATTTCCCTTATGTGGCCCCAACTGACTTTTCTGTGGGTCAGTGACCCCTGACTCAAAAAGGTTCCCTGCCCTTCTCATAAATAAAGACAATGCAGAAACTTTTTGTGTTTGACATAGTCTTTTATTTAAAAACTAGCCAATTAGCCCGTCATAAGACGGGATTTTCAGGTCTCTCCTCCACGTTTGTCTTCTCTCCTGAGCCTCCGGTCTCTCACTCCGTGTCTCTTTCTCTCTCTCACTCTCCCCCCCCCCCCCCCCAGCTCTCCTCCGCCTTCTGCCTCTCTCTCCGTCTCTCTCTTTCTCTTCTCCCCCTCCTGCCTCTCACTCTCTCTCCACTCTCCTCTGTCTCCGTCGAGGATGCACGCTTGTCCAGGCCCCGCCCCCTGGGTGTGTACATCACCTCACCGCCCCGCCCGCCTTCGCCTCCCGCCGTGGCGCTCGGCTGACTTCTGTGTCGCTCAGCTGGGCTGCCGCGCGGGAGCAAGCAGCGCAAGCGGCCTCTCTCTCTCTTCTCCTCCTACTGCCTGGCCCTCTCTCTCTTTCAGCTCTCATCCGCCTCCTGCCTCTCTCTCTTTCTCTTCTCCCCCTCCCGCCTCTCACTCTATGTTTCTCTTCTCCTCCTCCTGCTGCGTCTCTCTCTCTCTCGCTGTCCTCCACCTCATCCGTTCTCCTCTCTGTCTCCACCGCATCATCTGTGTCTGCTCCGCTTTCCTCCTTTTGAATCCTGCACCCTTTCCTGACGTCAGAGATGCATGCTCATCCAGGCCCCGCCCCCTGGCTGTTCCCTCTGGGCAGCGCTGTTGCCTCCCGCCATGGCACTCAGCTGACTTCTGCACCGCTCAGCTGGACCACTGTGCGGGAGCAAGCGGCGCAAGTGGCCATTTGGGCCCCGCGCACCCATGCAGCACCCTTGTGCTGCATGGGGAGCATGGACCCCAAACGGCCACTTGCGCTGCTTGCTCCCGTGCGGTGGCCCAGCTGAGCAGCGCAGAAGTCAGCCGAGCACCACGGCGGAATAAAGCCTGGCCAACAAACCCCCAATTGAGGCCAAGCCCCCATCTGGCCACAGCATCAGAACACTCCTGCACTCCCTCTTCCCCCAGACCCTAGATCTGAGCCTATCATACACTGGAACCCCCTGCCCTGAGCCTCTCACATACCCCAACCCAAATTCCTGCACCGTCACATCCACAAGCCTGTGGCTTGCTTAGTACCACAGCCCTCCATCTGACCCCAACACTCCCCAGCCTGGAGCCCCCTCCCCGAGCTGGCGTCCCCTTCTCCACTTCCTCCTGCATCCAAATTTCCTCCCAGAGCTTGCACCTCTCACCCCTTCCCACACCCAAATCCCTCATTCCCACCCTAGAGCCCACACATCCTGTCTCAACCCAGCGAGGGTACGGCTAGACTGCAGGAGTTTTTCCAGGATTCCAGAGATATCCCGGAAAAACTCTTCTGCATCCAGGGATGCGTTTGTTCTTCCGTTTTTTTTTTTTTGTGGAAGAGCAAACATGCTCTTTCGGTAACCCCTATATTCCTCGTTCTACGAGGAATAAGGGGGCTGCCAAAAGAAGGGTTTTTTCTGACATTTGGTCCAGTCTAGACAGGCCAAATGTTGGAAAAATTTCTTCCCACAGAAGAATTGGAAAAAAAAGTGGCAGTGTAGAGTGTAGAAGGGCTGGGGATAGCAAGTGATGGAGAGGAGGAGAATAGAGAGGGCGGGGCTTTAAGGAAGGGGTGGGGTCTTGGGGGGAGGAGTGGGGCAGTAGATCTTCGCTTGTTCTGAGATTTAAAAAGTGATCTCGAGTGTAAAAAGGTTGGAGACCACTGGTATACATGAAATGTGCTATTACAGAGCTTGTGTGGAGTCTCTTTTGAAAAACTCTTCTCTTTCCCTACACACACTATCGATGTATATTCATACACAAAAATATTCCGACCAAAAAAAAAAAAACTGCTTCCATGTCACTTTTCTGATATCATACAACACATTCAAGCTCTCAGACACTGAGGCTACGTCTAGACTGCAAGCCTCTTTCGAAAAAGAGCGTCTAGACTACAACCAGTACTTTAGATAAAGTAAACTGCTTTTTCGAAAGAGAGCACCCAGGCAGTCTGGATGCTCTCTTTCGGAAAAGCACAGTCTGCATTATATAGTGACTTCTTTTGAAAGAGCACTTTCGGAAAAAGGCATTCTTCCTCGTAAAATGAGGTTTTCCACGTCGAAAAAACTCCCGCGTTCTTTCAATTTACTTTCGAAAGAACGCAGCAGCAGTCTAGACGCAGGAGAAGTTTTTTTTAGAAAAAAGGCCACTTTTTTCGGAAAAAAACAACAAACCCCTATAGTCTAGACACACTCCGAGTCAGTTATCTGGATGCTGTTCCCTGCTAAATGATACAGGACTAAGGGAAACATCCCTTCCTCTGTGAAAAGTATCACAATGAAACAAAGTAAAATTATCTTGGCAGCAAATATTAGGAACCGTATTTTTGTGATCTGGTGAAGCATTTATCAAGCAACAGAAAACTTAAGTTCTCTCCCCCAACTCAATCATATAATATGAGCAATACCTTAACAGGAAAGAAGTTATGGCTGACATTTTCAAAAGCACATAAGTGACTCAGGAGCACTGGTCACAATGTGATCTGAATGACTGAATATCAAATAAAATTTATTGTAATAAATCAGTATAAACAGTTTCTAATGGAGTCCCCTACTTTTCTTCTCCACTACTTTAATCCACTGCATTTAATTCCACTAATCATCCCAGATGCTATTTATTTTTCAAAACTTTTTTGTATATACTTTGTAAAACCAAGATTTACCACTTGAGAGGCAGGAAAACAATATTTACCTTACAAGTCTCCCCTTCTTCCCCACTGTTAACTATAAATCGGATCCTGTACCTACTGAAGGACATAGCAAAGTTCCCATGGATTTAAATGAATGCAGAATCAGGTCTCAAAAACAGTCACTATGCAAGAATAAATGCCAGGAGAAAATTTACTGTTTTCTACTGTGTAACAAATTCCAAGAAATATATTAAACCTTTTGTAAAGTTTGAAGTTCATAAATAGTTGCTGGTAGGAGGACAAAACTTACTGTTCAGAACATTCTCCAGTTTTTGCGTCATGGATCCTTCTACTTTTTCCGTTCCATCCGCTTCCAGTTTTTGATGGATTGCTAGAATAAAATGTCTAGTTAAAATGCAGACTATTAAATTCAATAGGAATAGATTACATCAACGTGATACTTTAAAATAGCTTAGCATTCTGTTACTTTGACACTGTGTGACATTGCATAAATCATTTACTCTCTCCAGGCCTCAGTCCTCCTTCCTCCTCAAGACAATGCTATAAGAGCATTAATTTTGTATAGTATTTTGAAAATATAAATATCACATAAATGCTGTACGTTATGACACTAGAAAGTAAGTTGTAGGTGTAATGCTAACACCACCCCAATGCAAGAGGCTCTCTGATATCTGGTAATGAGTTTCAACTGGTCTGACCAGTTCAGAGTACCCTAATTCATGTGTGTTATCTGAAAAGCAATATCATATTGATCTTGAACGTTTTTGTGTGGTGTATATATAGTAAGTTCCTAAGGGACCATACAAATATAAAGGAAATGTGAAACTGAATTGTGTTTACCAGACATAAAAACAGCTATACTGGGTCAGAACAAAGGTCCATCTAGCCCAGTATCCTGTCATCTGACAGTGGCCAGTGCCTGGTGCCTCAGAGGGAATGAACAGAATAGGTAATCATCAAGTGATCCATAGTAAAGAACAGAATTATCCGACACATAAATGAACACAGTTTGTTGGGGAAAAGACAACATTGTTTCTGTAAAGGGAAATCATGCCTCATTAATCTACTTCAGAAGCTTCAGGGGGTAGCCGAGTTAGTCTGTACAGGATAAACTTAAAAAATAACAAATGGTCTGGTAGCACTTCATAAACCGCAGATGTTGCCAGACCAGAGAGTCCTGGATTACCAAGGTTCAAACTGAAGTAGATTAAACTTAAAAAACAACAAATGGTCCGGTAGCACTTTATAGACTAACAAAACATGCAGATGGTATCATGAGCTTTCGTGGGCACAGTCCACTTCTTCCGATGACCGAAGTTTTGGTCCTAAACTCAAAACTCAGGTCATCTGAAGAAGTGGGCTGTGCCCACGAAAGCTCATGATACCATCTACATGATTTGTTAGTCTATAAAGTACTACCGGACCATTTGTTGTTTTTAAGTTTAATCTACTTCAGTTTGAACCTTTATAATCCAGGACTCTCTGGTCTGGCAACATCCGCAGTCTACCAGGACCACGGATGTTGCCAGACCAGAGAGTACCAGCGCAGAGGTTACCTGTGGCTGGCAGCCTTCAGAGCCAGTGGGCTGGGGCAGCGAGCCTGGTCAGTGGGCTGGCAGCTAGGAGCAGGGACCCACAGCAGAGTGAGGCCAGTGGCCAGAGAGAAGCAATAGTAGGTGATTTATAGAAAGCTTGTCAGCTGTGGTCTCATTTCCAGTGAGAAAAGCAGAAATGACAGAATGAGATTAAAAGAAGAGCAAATGAAGAAAATACATTTAGTTTAAAAAAAAAAAACCTTTTAAAAATTACGGATAGTTAAAAATATAATGTTTTTCCTAATATTACTTGTATGTGTAAATCTATTCCTGCAGTTGCTGGTGGGACTATCATTAATGGGAGAACTGGTGATCTATGAAACCACAAACAGGAAAGTGAAGGTTGATAAAACAATGTCTAGATGAAGATACAGTCCACACTATGAAAGTGTTTGAGACCCCTTGCTATAGATTACCCAAACTTTGAAATCGGTGGAACTATGGCAAAAGCTGTCACATTTTAAAAGCTGGGACATAGGCGAAGAGAAGAAATCTACATGATACAAGCATTTTGTCAGGGTTTTAGATTGCAGAGTGGAGGGAAAGTCTGTCTGGAGTAACTGAGATAGTGGTGATTGGTTCCATACATATCAGTTAATATTTTTGTTTGGACTAGTTTTGCACAACTAGTTCAGCTAAATTACCTTAAACACAGTGTTGATATAAATAACTTCACTACGCATACTACACAGGCACTAACACACCTTCACTTTCCATATTCAAAAACATCTTTATTTTTCACCTCACTATATTTTCAGATTTAGTTATATGTCCACTGCCAATTGAGAATGATGCACATACCAAATTTTAGGTTCAAGATTCAAACATTTTTTAGTCTTCAGAATGCAAGAGTCTCTGAAGGATTTATCACAAAGACGATTAAAAACGTGTTCATTATAAAGTAACTAAAAAACAGCTGAAATATTTTATTCACACACAGAAACTGAGAAAATACTTATTGCTCTTAGGCCTAGGAAAAGAAGTGCTACCTGGACAAATTTCTTACTTGCCACACAAGAATAACAATGAAGCTCATGAATGTGCTAAATGATACCATGCAAACAAGGGTAGTCAGAGCAGTTCAGTGGGACCGGAGAAAAAGAAAATGGAGAAGCCTCAAGGACAAAGGGAAGATATGGAGTTAGACACAACAAATCTAAGATGCCAATGAGAGGGACAGGAGTAGCCTCATGATAAGAGGCTCTAGAAAAAAATTCAGGAAAAGACTGTTTTTCTTTTCCCAGAGTCTCCACTCCCTTCCTTCCTTCCCCTCCAGAAGCCTGATATGGAAAATTGGAAATTTTGGGAGAAATGGAAAATAAATTTTCATGTGAAATATTGTGTCTCAGAATGAAAAAATATTAGCGTAATATATAAAATATTATTACTGCTGAACTTCAGTATACTTCAAAATACTTTCTAACAACTAGCAAATGAAGTTATTTTATTTCAAAACAATATTGTTAAGCAATTACATTTCTATATACTGTAGAACTACATACTTTATGCATCTATGTAATCCTCTGGGGCATATTATTACAGTCCCCAGTCAGTAGGCAGTGCTATCATTTTTACTAGAGAGCAAGAAGTGAACTTTGATATGGAGACAATGTGAGCAGGAAGAGAGAAGCGCTGCCCTCCTGACAGGCCCAATGGAGCAGTCCACTCTGCTTTCCTCAGCAAATTAGAAGATTCACACCTTGTGTCCTGCTGGGGAAGATTGTCTGCTTGAGTAGAACCAGTGGAGCAGAGGCCTGTATCTGTAAGGGATTGGAAGAGAATCTTGAGGGACCACAATGGAGCCTGTCTCAGAGTCATGATCCTGACATCCACAGGAAGAACAAAACACGCCCATCAGAAGTTCTTCTTATTTTTAGCTTCTCTCTCAGTAAGGATGGTATTACGGTCTTCTAACATCTGAAAGCATTTCCACGATAGAAGTCATTGAGATAAAAAAAGGATGTGTGTTTTGCACATACTGACAAATGAAATTTGCATTTCCAAATGTCACCAGAATGAACAAACACATCCTAGCATACATGAAATGTCCTGCAGCCATTAAAAGCGGAATGAAGGTCAAGAAGATCATAAGATAAATAACACAGAGTGACAGCATTTGCAACAAACATTCTTGATTCAGAGTCCTTCAGTTTCTGTAATTTCTTCATCTGAAAGTGTTGTAACATTCAGTTTCAATTCTCCAGCCATCAGGAAAACATAGGCATCTGAACAAATGATATCCAAAAGATTCTCAACAATGATTGTGTACATTTCAGTTGTAGCCATGTTGGTCCCAAGATATTAGAGACACAAGATGTGTGAGGTGTTAATGGACATGGCTCCTTACTAAATGTGCTAACTATTTATGCTAAACAATCTGTTCTACCTTGCATTTTGTTGTAAGGCTGGGAGTTCTTTTCCCAGACCTGAAGAACAGCTCTATGTGGCTTGAATGCTTGTTTCTCTCACCAACAAAAGTTGGTCCAGTAAAAGATATTACCTTACCCACCTTGTCTTACAACAATGATTTCATTTATATAGATAAGAGGACACCTGAATATCAACAAAAATGACTGATGAAGCAAGAGTGACATATGCTTCTGGTATTCCAGTATCAATCACTGAACACAGTTATTGGCAGGCAGCATTTAAATTATTAAGATCATACCAATTATCATGCAAACACTCTTTGAGCTAGCCTCTTCTACTATAATCAAATTATGAACATGCAATGCAACTTGTACAAGAAAAAAAATAATGAAGCACTTTGTTTGGCTATTCTTACAAATGGATAGACAAATATAGAGAGAATCATAAAATCTGTAATAATACCACTTCAGGAGAAAACAGACAAACTGCAAAGTATTAGGAGAAAAATAAGTGAAGTACTTGAGAAGAGTGGAAATGGGAAAGTATTTGCTCCACAGACTAACAATGCCAGTAATATGAAAGCAGAATAGGACAACATAATGGACGAACATCCCCATGTAACTGTAACAGGGCATGCTTTTCACGGCCTAAACCTGCTTATTTATGATTTCATAGAGATGTGCACATTGGAAGAGATTTATAAAAAAAAGCAAAAGAAATTATAAAATGTGACAACTACTCTTATTCTTTAAGTAGAAGCAAAAAGAAAGGCACTAAGAATAAAATGGTAATACTGAAACTGTCTAACAAATCAAGATGGGAAGTTGCGGGGATGTCATTAAATAATTTACTAAAACAAAGAAGCTCTTCAAGAAACAGTAAAGACTGAGTATCTTTAAAGTGTACAACACATTTGTATTTGATAAGGATACCTTTTGGGTTCACCCGCAGAACTCTCTGAAGATTATAAAGCCAATTGCTTTTTCAGTCCCTGTATCTATATCAGACAAAGCACTTCTGCAAGAATAATCCTCACTTTATGACCAAGATCAAGTCAACTGTAAGTGATAACTATCCTCATTTCTACAGACAAATCATGAAGAAGTAAAAGTGAAGGTTTTTATATGTAGATGGGAAGAATTCTGCTGTAATCCAGTACCTGTTAACTGCAAACCACAAATTCAATGTAATTATGTTATCAGTAGTATTATTATCTCTCTCTATATCTAAAAAAGATTTTCCTGCCAGATGACAGAATGTTCCTGCTGGGTAAAAGAATGACGTCATCACATCATCAACATCAAAAGGAAATCTCTGCGAAGCAAAAGCAGCCAGAGAGAGGGAGGGTAGGCAAGCATAGTGAGCAGAGGGCGCAGCCCCCTAGTATCACTTGACTGGATTACTCAACAAGCAACACACTTAGGACTAGATTTTGGAAAAGCATTTCAAATGTTGCAGAATACAAAACCTTTTCAGGTATTTGGTCCTGAAGTGCAATCTGGGAATCTGCCAGGTACATTGCTCCTATAACATGGTGGCATTTCCTGCAGTATGTGAATGATACTGGTCAGTGTTTGAAAACACACACACAAAATCAAGGAGCAGGCTAACATATGAGTTTGTTTGAATCCATGCATATCTTCAGTTTAATGAAGTACAGGTTGAATTCCCCGATCTGGGGACCATTGGGACTTGATTGCTCATGAACCACAATGCTGGGAATTTGCTGAACCCAATACCAGCCCCTCTACTGCCACTGGGATGCAGGGCTCTGCAGCAGAGGAGCAGGCATTAACAGTGGGGATGGAAGGTAGGGGGAAGGGGGCAGGACCACTACAGAGCCATGTGGCTGCCCTGCCTCTTCCCCCGAGTGCCTCCCTTCCTCTCTGAGTGTGAATGCCACAAACGAGCTATATGTGGTGCTTCAGAAGCTCTGGGAGGGTAGAGGAAGAGTTACTGAGTGCAGGACCTCTAGCTTGTCCTCATGAGAGCTCCAGCCCTGGAGCACCCATGAATGCTAAAACGGTGATGTTGCCAAACAAGAGAAGTCCAGTTTACAGAGGTCCAACCTGTACATGAAGATCACAGTGAAAGTTCAGAATCAGAAGTTGTAGATTTTTGAGGTAGATTCTGATCAGGAAAAAAAAAAATCACAAGAAAAAAAAACTTGAACTATGGTAGCATTTCCAGGAATAAATTAGTAACTAAACTGTTTAAATTACATTACATTTGTTTATTTGTAGGATGGTTAGTTTTGCCTGCCGATACAGCACTATATATAAATGATAATGCACTATTAAATCATTTGATGTTCACTATAAACATTTAATATATACCAATATTTATTGCAGGTCCTTGTTGTACAGTGTAAAATACAGGTTGAACCTCTCTAGCTTTACTGTTTTCTTCTTTGTGTCTGTACACTGCCTACCACAATGGGGCCCAAAATATAACTAGGGCATCTGGATGCAACTACAGTGCAAACAACAATTCTCCCATTACTAAACAGTGAACATCTCTAGTCTGGCACCCTCCCGACTTGATCAGTACTGAACCAGAGAATTTGCTGAACCATGGGAGGTCAATATTGTCTAGCAGCATTACCAACACTTCTAAGAACCTAGTAATCAGTAAACATTTAGGGGCAAATTAGAGCTAAATAACAGCAAAGAACACTGAGAGACAGGATGGGTGGCTGTAAATAAACTTAATGGAGCTGTGGGAAACTTGGCCACACCCATGATACGTGAACATCTGGCTAACTGAAATCATGCTGGACCACGGATGTTGCCAGACCAGAGTGCTGGACTAAAGAGGTTCAATCTATACACTATAATGAATATATAAAAATATATTCATTTTTAGCACTTTTTCTCTAGAAATGTTTCTTCCTCATGTACTTCACAATATCAGGTCTTGATTTACATACTATTTTACATATTATGTTACCCCTTCCCCATTTTAGAGAGATGTCAAACAGCAAAAAAAACCCAACAACGAAACCTAAGCATCTTAGTGCATAGCTCCATCTCTTTTACAATGTATATTTGTCATTATTCAAACGCAAAGAATTTATACTTATTTACTTCATAGCTATAACTAGAAGTAATTTCTGTTGGCTAACTAAATTATGCATAATACATTTCTCAATCTTAAAGAAGTGTCATTCTGATATGTAACTACTGTAGCTATTTCGATTTTTTTCCAAAATTTCTGTTTTTTTAACTCCCTCCCCATGTGTTCTATCCTATGACTTCAAAACAGATGGAAATTTTGTGTACCTAGACAGACACACAAACCATATGCTTGGTTAGGACTAGGAATGTTAGCGAGTAGTCAACTGGAGTATCGACTGTATGAGAGGAATCAGCGGGGGATGGGAGGGGAGGCACAAGAGCTGGTGCTGGGAGAAGCCGGCTTAAGAGCCGGGTTCCCCCAGCACCATCTCTGTGGTGCTGTCTACTGCCCCCCTTCCCCACTGCCTGTATCAGAGGCAGTGGGGGGATGGATAGAGGAGGCTGCTCTGGCAGCAGCCCCTGTCCCGCGGGGGTCCACCGCGAAGCGCCCTCTGCTCGTGACAGCCAGGGCTGGCAGTGGGCACAGTCTGCTGCTGGAGCAGCCCCTGCCCATGGCCAGTCCTGGTCGCTGCAAAGAGAAGTTGCTCCGGAACCAGCCTCTGTCTGCGATGGACAGGGCTGTCTGCCATGAACAGGGGCTGCTGGATTCAGCGCGAGCTGGGATCGAGCAGTCCCGGCTTGTGCTGGTCTGGGATGCTACGCCTCTGCATTTTAAATGTAGTAAGAGCTGCCAAAATGCAGACTCACAGCACGGGCGGCTCCCGGAGCTGGCAGGAGCCGGGACTGTTCAGCTCTGGCTCCAGCTGGCTCCTGGAGCTACCCCTGCTGCAGCTCTGCATAGCGGTCCTTATCAACTAATCGTGTACTCAATGCAAATTGTATCAACTACATGATTAGTCAGATAACCACAATTTAAATCCCTAGTTAGGACCACTGCTTACCATGTCTGAGCATCAGCTGGATTTGTTAGTGTAACATTATTAGTGCTCTGATAAGAAGTTTGCAGTTATTGGGAAGGAGAGACTGAATCTTGGCATTTCAACCACAACTTGAATGGTCAAAAAAGAACTGGCCCTTTGTGGAAATGTAAATGTATATCTTGGCAATCTGCTATTTTGTTAGGTATTGTGCAAAGAGGAGGAGGAAAGTGTCCACAATGTTGGTTTTATCTGAAATGATACCATTAAATCAACAAATTACAGTGTGAATGCATGTTCAATTTAAAGCTTTTAGCTATCAAACTGCCTAACTTTCTGAATACATTGCTCTTGGTAGAAATACTGTTTTTTGTTGTTCTATTGAACAGCAGTAATACAACTTGGATAATCCACAATGATCTTACTAAAACTAAGTCTCCCTTCCCCCTCACAAGAAAGTACTACAGTTCTTGATGTAGATACTAATGAATGGTCCAACTGTCCTCCCTCTATTTGTACAATGCCCAGCATAGTGTGGCCTTAAACTTGGTTGACCTTTACATCTTACCATAATCAGAACAAATAAATAGGCTATTCTCTACTATCTTGATGTGGGACCAAGAACAAAATATTAATTAATATAAGCACAGAGAGCACTCAAGAGAAGGGACTAGATTATTTCTATTTTGTATGAACAGAGCAACATTTCAAGACAGATGGATATTGTCTATAACATTATTTAAAGTGACAGGATATTTATTTGGATTTAAAATGCATTATTATACAGGTCTCACTTCTGACTCGCAAGCAAAATAAACAATATGCAAAGAAATCTACTATCATTAGATAACAGCAGCAACAATATTTAATTTACTTCAGAATGACGCCACAAGCATGAAAATTTGACAAAAAAAAGTTTTCTTGTCCGGCTAATTTGAAAGTTTGGCTGTCCATGAACATGTAGTCAGAACATTTCCTCTTATACCTCCCATCCAGTATACTTTGTTAAGCTCTTAACATGTAATCCTGTCCCAGAACTGGATTAAGGAATTAAAAACTATAGAAAACGTAGGCGTTTACAATGAATGTGTCATGTCAACACATCTGTTCCATTACTAACGTGCTGTGAAAATACCCACAACATACTTGGATAGCTTCAGATTCTCCAACAGGAAGGAACATGTATATGGCAGGCAAACAGCTGTTAGTTTCCCAAGATCCAGACTGAGTCAGAACTGAATGACTATGTAGTGGTTACTTTTGTTTCAGAGAAACTGGATTAAGCAGTAGGGATGTAAAGGTTTAACTGGTAAAGATTTTATCAGCATGGTTACTTGTGTAACCAGTTAACCAACACCAGGCCATGGGCTGCTCCAGCCCAGTCAGAGCAGCCCACTGTGCCTAGCCACAGGCCTCCAGCATGGCTAGGCAGGAACAGCCCCTCCCATGGCACAGTGCAGCGGGCGGTTAACCTGTTAAACTTATAATTAACAATTTACACAGGATTTTACATGCCTATTAAGCAGTAGTATTATCACAACATAAGGGTCCTGACACTGACCCATACGGTGGGTTATTGCTGTGTCCATACCAGATCAAGGTTGGGGAGAGAAAAGAGGGCACGATGTGGTCTGCAAAGATGCCTTTGCACTCACCTGAGTTTGGTATCATTCTGCTCTAGGCCTGACACACTGACTCAGCCATGGGAGGAGAGAGAACTGTGTCATCCAAGGATTCTTCTATTCTAGTGGGTTCCTCCCAGGGCTAATTAAACCAATTTTGCAGCAGAACTGCACAAGATGAGCTGTGCAAAGTTGCCCTAAGCAGAGTCATACTCTCAAAACTGTAATTTATTCTAGAACTTTTCAACATATCCAAATGGCAGAAAGAATGGTAACCGGTAATATGACCGTCACACAGTAGCAAATTCAGGTAACGCAGTAAATGCAAATGTATTTCTCTAATCTCTACTTAACTAAAGAGAAATCTTGTAATTTAAAGATTCTAAAGAGTGCTTTTAAAATTATATATTAAATTATTATCCATCCAGATTTTTTTATGGCGGTGTATGGCCTGTTAAAGGCAATACACATTATATCTTGTTTATTGTTTATTACCCTGTTTGGAATGCTACTTTCTAGGTTACCATTAGTATTATGGGAAATAAACCAGCTACATAACTGATGTTGACAAATGGGTCAAGTCGAGGTGAGCCTAATTTCCCTCAGCTCAGTTAACAGTCTCCTTTTGCTGACAAAGCAAACTTCCTGTTGAACATCTCCTCTATAGCAAAGTTACTGTCAATCTGTCAGCCAAGTTAAGAGACATGGGGATCTGATAAGGCAATCTTATTTTCCAGGAAATTAAACCAAATAATATGTCTGGCCTACTTGACCTCTTATTTTCTTAGTAAACACTTTCCAAATTGCACAATGTATTGAGCTGCTTTTCGTACAACTCTTCTTTTTATGTTCTTCACTTTTTTGGTAAAGATACATTAAAACTGATTTAAAGATTTCATCGGTTTTGATAGTCTACTTCATAAAATTGGGTCCAGTCTTGCAAGCCCTACTAACTGACACACTATCATCTATGGATAATTGTATGCAAGATCACGTTCTTTATATTAAAAATACTGTAAACAATGTAGGCTTAAAAATGTACAAACATTTGTTCTTCCACTCTACAGTGGAATTAAAATACAAAATACCTACGGTTAGTTGACACAGCATTTTATTTCTCAATGAAATTTCACTAGGAAATGTTGTGATTTCTTAATATTATAGATTTCACAACAAATTAGAGAGAGTTCAAGAAAAAGCAAAAATGACACCTAATTAGGAAAGATCAAAGATTAAAAGAATAAAAAATAGGTGGCTTTGTTAAACAATTGAAAATAGGCAGTCATTGTAATAGTTTACAAATAATTGAAAAGAGTATACAAAGTCTTGGAGAAAACTGTTTGGGGATAATATAAGGGCAATGGGATAAAACTGATAGGGAAAATTTAGGCTATAAAGGAACGCCTCCTTTGGGGAAGTTATTCCACAACTTAGCGGATTTCCTGTCAGGAAGTAGAGGAAATTCAATAAACATAGGGCATTTAGACTATTGACAGAGGAGATAGACTAGATGTGATCTAATGTGTATTTTCTCTCTCTAGTCTCTATGATTATTTGACAGCTGTATAGATTAACAGTTATACAGTGAAACAGTTTACAGTATTAAGCTTATATTCCTTATTAAGGAGTATGTTGAAGCCACATTTCAGCTTTAAAATATCAGCAGTTTGTGATGTATCTTAGTTTAAAAACAAAAAGACATGTCTGGAATTTAGAGGAGGAAAATTATTACATGGAAATTCCACTGTACTTGCATGAAAAGACATCACCAGCATTATAACTCCATATACTGTACAGTATAACCTATAACAACAACAAATAATAATAAATTCCTACATTGAAGTTTAAAGAAGCTCTGTAATTCAATACAAATAACCCTGACTAGGCTGAAATGTTCCATGCCAGTGTCTGACTCAGACTGAATGTTTTTGGAAACTTTTGGCCATTTCCGAGAACGAGGCTAGAGAGAAATAAATGGTTTTGTCCATGTTAAAAAATTCTGAAAAACTCTGAGAAACTGAAGTGCCCCCATGTTTTGATGCAGGGACTTGACATTTGGTGAAAAGGTAACCTTTCTGTTATGGATGTGCTTTCCCCCCATCTATTAAAATCCACCCATAATTTGGTTACGTTATATGATTTGAAAACATTGCAATTTGCACATGCTTATAAATACATGCTAGAGTTCAATAGCTAAAGATTCTGTCCATTCTTGGCATGCTTCTGCTCAGACCAGCATGGAGCTGAGCAGGATTATCCCTGCAAACACAACTTGCAGCATCCCAGTTTTTGAATCAGATCCTGGACAGGAAATGGAACTGAAAGCAGGGTGGCTCTTTCTCCTGAACTCTGAATGCCCTCCTACTGACACCAAGGTAGTATAGAAGGAGTTGCCTGATTTGAATGCAGGGAGACAAGAGCTAAACATGCCAGCAATCAATTGGGACCAGGAACGTGATACAGAGGGAGGAGGCTGGAACTGGAAGCTGATGGGTTTGGAGAGTGGTCATAGGGGTGGGAGAAGACTGGTACAGCTGCAAATTTGATGACACAAGCAATCTGCAGACTTGTGTCAGATTTGCCAAAATGTTTACATATAGTAAAAATGAAACATTTACATATAGTCTAAAACAAAATGAAAAATTCTGTTCTGAGTGAAATTTCTTGTTGATTGTTCAAAAATATCAGCAAATAACAAATAAGTTATTCCCATAGTTCTAGTTGTATCCTCTGTGAGAATTAGTTTTGGAAATCACATACAAAACACCCTCCAATTCTAATGCTACAGGTTTGAATGCACGGAGGAGATTCAAAGTCATAAAGGTGCTAATTTTCAACTGCCTTAGCATCAGGGTCATTCTCTTTAGATATTGGCATAGAAAGTACGCTTATTAAGTTTGCAGATGATACCAAGCTGGGAGGGGTTGCAACTGCTCTGGAAGATAGGGTCATAATTCAAAATGATCTGGACAAATTAGAGAAATGGTCTGAGGTAAACAGGATGAAGTTTAATAAAGACAAATGTAAAGTGCTCCACTTAGGAAGGAACAATCAGTTTCACACATACAGAATGGGAAGCGACTGTCTAGGAAGGAGTACGGCAGAAAGGGATCTAGGGGTTATAGTGGACCACAAGCTGAATATGAGTCAGCAGTGTGATGCTGTTGCAAAAAAAGCAAACATGATTCTGGGATGCATTAACAGGTGTGTTATGAGCAAAACACGAAGTCATTCTTCCGCTCTACTCTGCGCTGGTTAGGCCTCAGTTGGAGTATTGTGTCCAGTTCTGTGCACCACATTTCAAGAATGATGTGGAGAAATTGGAGAGGGTCCAGAGAAGAGCAACAAGAATGATTAAAGGCCTAGAGAACATGACCTATGAAGGAATGCTGAAAGATTGGGCTTGTTTAGTTTGGAAAAGAGAAGATTGAGAGGAGACATGATAGCAGTTTTCAGGTATCTAAAAATATGTCACAAGGAGGAGGGAGAAAACTTGTTCTTCCTGGCCTCTGAGGATAGAACAAGAAGCAATGGGCTTAAACTGCAGCAAGGGAGGTTTAGGTTGGACATTAGGAAAAAGTTCCTAACTGTCAGGGTAGTCAAACACTGGAATAAATTGCCCAGGGAGGTTGTGGAATCCCCATCTCTGGAGATATTAAAGAGTAGGTTAGATAAATGTCTATCAGAGATGGTCTAGACAGTATTTGGTCCTGCCATGAGGGCAGGGGACTGGACTCGATGACCTCTCAAGGTCCCTTCCAGTCCTAGTATTCTATGATTCTTTCTCCCAGTGATTTTTTAATTCACCGTTTAAATTGGCACAAACGACAAGTTTTGTTTCCTTTTCAATGCTCATTAGGTATCTCCGGGAGGAAAACACAAAACCTATCATTGTTCACTGGCATAGAGTTGCACCAAGATCTAGAGTACTCTTGTATTTTCAATTCATAGTGCTTTCAATTCATAGTGCTTATACAAAAGAAGCCGCACTAAGACTTCTTTTTCAGGGGGATATGTCCCTAAAATGAACATAAATGAAAGAAAAAAGAAAAAAAAAAGCCACTCTGAATGAGGCTACGGGAAAGTTGAAGAATATCAGCTGAAAAATACAGAAAGGTATTACACTAGCAACTAATTTTGTATTCAAGTAGACACTTTTAAAAATGAAATACGTGATGCTTTGTAATTTTCCTTTTGTTTGACTAATATCTGCCAAATTAATTTTTAGTGTGGCTGGTTCTCTGGCCTCTATCTTTCATGATGCTAGTTTTGAGAAGCTTGGACTCAGGAGGAGGAGAGAAGAGAAACAACTGCTGACGAGCTTTTTGGTCTTACTGAAAAGCCACATGCATTATGTTTTCCAATAGGTCCCATACAAAGTTACTATATAGCCATCAGGGCTTTTGTTTTGTTGTTGTTGGGAAAGTGTGTCATGAACTGCCAACCTGGAGAGGAGTATACTTTGATATTATATTATCTTTACAGAAAAAATGATTTGGCTGCAATCATGGGGATATAAAGTCAAGTTTTCACATTAACTCATAGATTTAGGATGATTTATAAATTAGGTCTTCAGATTTATCCAAGTGATTTCAGATTACTGAAGGAAAAATAAAAAAGTTACCGTATTTTTCATGTAAGAAAGAGTCTGTAACAGACGTTTGAAGTAACATGTCCTCTAAATGACATTTCAGCATATTCTTTCCTATTCCACTTTTGTCTGCAACTATTAAACATCTATGACACTTACTAGACCTACAAACTCAGTAACACGCTATAAGTGTCCCACAACCGAAGTGTCAAATTTCTGTGATGTACTTCCTAAAGAGAAGAAGAGCCAACCTTTGAAAGCTTTAAACATGATCATTAGAACCACTGACCTATCAGCAGTACTAGGATACTTTAAAATTATAGATACACCATTCTACTTTTCTCTACTTGGTTACATCACTCTAACTTGCCACCAAAGATTGTCTCATCAAAATTTCTGATCACTTATTAAAACAACATTAGGACAAGATTTTCCACTGAACAGTGATTTGGGAGTGCTCAGATTTGCATGCTCATCTTGCACTACTTTAAAGGGCCCTTATTTTTCAGTGGGTGGGTGTGCAGGAAATAACACCTCTCTACCAAATCGGTCACCCCAAAATTAAGAGACTAGAATCCTTTTTGAAATTCTTGGCATGATTTCTCAGAACTATACACTGGTGTAAAATAAATCTAAATACAGGAGAAGACAATATAGTACTAAGATTAGTTTCCTAAAGTGTGAAATGTATCTTCTGTCTGATTTGATTCAGTATGTTTTCTTGCTTTTTTGCATTTCATACTATGGATTATGCAATGATCTTGGAATATCTTTGATATCTGGAAGGTTTTTTGCTGTCCATCTTTCATTGATTAGTTCATCTAGCTGGCCAGTCATTTGGAATTTTAGGTTAGTCATAATATGTTTTCCTTCTTCATACATTTTTACTTCAAAAATGAACATGTTAAAATAGAATTGCCATATGAATATTTAATTTTTCTTTTATATTGTTGATGATCATTAATCAATTTACCTGACAGGGCATCTTGTGCTTCAAAAAATGTGCTCAGACCTCCTTTTACATATGCTAGACTCCCCTCATTTTTCTTGTTTGCCTGCTTCTTCAAATTCATGACTGCCATTTTGAGCTGATCAAAACTGAAATTAAGCAAAGAGGAAAGGTTGGAATGGATACAATGAAAAAAAAATTAACACAATAAAAGTAATATATTAAAAAATAGCACACAGAACACGGCAATTTACAGTATTTTATATATCACATTAAACAAGGTATTATGATAATAGGGCCATAAAAGTACCTGATTAGATCTAGTACCAACTAGATTTTGTCAGGAGATACTATCATATTGCAAATTTTGAGTGCCCCCGCCTCCAAAATTCCAAAATTTTCCTCTAGCAGTAAGCTATTTAAACAGTGATAATCTCTCAAGGTTGATTCTTAGCTGTGGCAAAATTGGACCTGTGTAGGAATATTTCCATCAGGTTATTGGGCCATCTTTTTTACCTTTTGCACGAGTTGCTGTAGATATTCTCAATAGGTAATGTGATGGAAATATAAAGCAATAAATTGAAGAAAATTAGATGGGCATATAGTTGCATGATAAATGAGCTATGTCAGCTATGCATAGATGTACAGTAATATATCATGAAAATTTCCCACACAGTAGGGAGCTGATTGTGAAGAGAGACCTAAATAGGCATAAAGACTGAGCTAAAATGTTAGTAGGTAGCGCTGGCAGACACACCCATAATTCAGGTTGGGAGAGATTAGGTTATCTAGTATACTCCTGCCAATGAAGAATGGTTCTCTATGTTGTATTTCTAGAGCACTGAACAATCTAATTTTCCCAATTGAGGGGCTTCCATCACCACTCTTAGAAGAGATTTTCCACCGCAGTCAGAAGTCTTGCCTGATACTGATCCTAAGTTTTTCCTTTCTAAATTTCATCCTATTGCTCCAAAGCATATCCACTAACACTATATAATTACTTGCACTTGCATCTTTTTTTCCATGTAGTCTTAGCCTAATATTGTACATTTAACTCTTTTAATCTTAACCCCATTTATTTTTTTTTAATTTCTTAAGTCCAACATATACTTGCTTAATGAGGCACAGAACTAAATGCAATTTTGCTCCAAAGCCTTAGAAAAAAATCTACACCTTCCTGCTCTGTTCCTTTACACTTTTGCACATGCAGACTACTTTTTTTTTTGGATGGGGGCTATTATACTGCAGTGCAAATTCATGTCTAACTAGCTGTCCACTGACACTCCTACAATAATTTCTGTAATTCATGATTAACCAACACGTGTATACAATTTGTTTCTTGTATTCAGGGACAAGTTATCACAAGTTATGTTATTTAAGTAGCCACCATTAGTAAACACGGAAATACTAATTATAGTTAGAAAAAATACAATTTTTTTAAAGATATATCAAATTTTTTAAACACTGACTGTTCAAAAAGACAGTGAAGAACGGAAGTGAAAAAAAATCTACCACTGGGGATACATCTAAGACAATAATACAAAAAACTCTGACAGTTTTAAAGTGTTGGTAAATAAATTGTTGAAAGAACAAGCTAAAAATAATTAATTTGAGCTCAGTCAGTCAGAAAATGATGCCCACATGCTGTGAAACAGGAAAGTACTAGTGCTCTGAGCAAAGGCATTTCCCTTTATACAGGGATGATGTCACAATATTTTGTTTTATTTCCTGTTTCCATTTGCTGGTCGGAAATCATATTACTCACTATTTGAAACGGCCTATTTGGGTGTACAATAAGAACTTACCAGTAGCAATTTCAGATTGCTGGGCTCAACAGCTCTCTTTTAACTGATTTCTCCCTGTTATCTGATGAATGAATATGAAGTCTGAATAGTTTGTTTATACTTGTCATGACATTTTGTCAGGAAAATAATTTTAGGGAAAAATACCCTGAATTTCCTTCAAGGAAAAAACATATACAAGCTAACCAAAACATCACAGTTCCACACATTCTGAGTTCCTGGTACCTGGGGTTAAATAAAGGGCAGGAACATTAAAGCTGTGCTTCTCTGAAGAAAAAAAAAAGCCAGCATAAATAAGATAATTGGGGGCCAAAATAATGCCACCTAGTAGTCGTATATTATTTTTCATCAATAAATTGTAAAGCATGTTACAAAGAGGGGTGAGTATTCTTTCCATTTTAGAGATGAAGAAACTTAGATACAGAGAGAATAAGGCTAAAAACGGACATAGCAACTTATACCCTGCTGACTTTCAATGGGACTTCAGTCTCCTAATGTCATTTTGGTACTTTTGAAAATTTTACTCTAACTAGCATGCCTAAGGTTACACTACAAAATTTGGAGCAAAGTTAAAAACAGGCATCAAGAGTCCCAAATCCCAACCTTGTGTCTCATCATTTCTATGCGGATGAAAGCCTACTTTATGGAATCACAATACATTTTTCTTCCAATATTCGCTCAAGACATAGATCTGTTTTTGATTAATTAAGTCTTAATTTTACTTTTAGTTTTCATTTATGAAATTATTCTATCAATCATACCCCTTAACTTCCTAGTACTAAATATCTGAAGCTCTGATGTTTTGCTCCACCTGGGTAATGTCTTATTTGCCCCATGTTTCTGAAATTTCTAGCCTTAGGAAAATACGTAAAGATCAATCAGACTCAGAATTATCATTAATCCACAACTTGGTCTATCAACCTATAATCACTCCATAAACTTCAACAAATCATACCAATCATTCAAGTCTTCCTTGCAGTTACTAGTCTGAAAGAATATTTGCATCTTTACCCTTGAAATTTCAGTTTTCCTTCACATTGTCATAACCTTGTTCCTTGTTAATACTTATCATGATGAGCTGGTTCAGTAAACATGCAAAAAGAAAGTGCTTTCCATTAAAAAATAAATCAATACAACATAAAGGTACACTCTGCCCCCATTTCATTGGGTTGAACAGAAACACCTGAACAGGGCAATGACCCAATGCAAAAAACAGCTTAATATGATACTACAAATAAAGAAAGCTGTACAACAATAATTTGTACTACAGTTTGGACCTCCCTGGTTTGGCACCCTTGGAACCTGAACTGTCCCGGACCAGAGAATCTGCCAGACCAGAGAGGTCAGTGCTCCTCTGCTGGCTGCCCCTGAGGTTCCTTTCTTTGGGGCTCCCTGCCCTATCACTGGCCCCGCTAATGCTGGCTCAGTAGGGCTCCCCACCTTGCTTCCCATCTGCTGCCCCAGGGTCTCTTGTGGTTGCCTGCAGGGACTGCGTGGCTGCTGCCAGCCCTGCTGCCACAAAGTGTTCCCCAGAGTTCCTGGCTTGGGCCACCCGGCCATACTGCCCCACTGCTAGTACCACCCTGCTGCCGCTGGGGATTCCATGGGTTCCCCAGCTGGGGATGCCCACCTCCGCCAGCCCTGCTTCAGCCGTGGGTTCTCTGATGGAGGCCGTCCAGTCACCGTGGTCCTGCTGCCACCAGTGGTTACCCCTCGGGTTTCTGGATGGAGCTGCCTGGTGGTCCCCAGCCACTTGACCATGCTGACACTGGGGGATCCCCGGCTGGGGCAGGAGCTCTCCAGTTGCCACCTGGCCCCGCTAACATTGGGGGTTCTTGGCAGGGGCTCGTGCTCCCCACCACCGCCTGGCCCCACTGACGCTGGGACTCTCCAGCCACCACCTGACCCCATTGATGCTGGTGGTGCCCGGCCAATGCAAGGGCTCCACAGATGTTGTCTGGCCCATCCAGAGCTCCCCAGCCCCTGAGTTGTCTCAGCTGGCTCTGGGGTTCTTTGGTCCAGCAATATCCATGGATCTGCCAGACCATGGATGTTGCCGAACCAGAGAATCCCGGATTTGGGAGGTTCAACCTGAACACTAGAATGGGTTTTGTAGAAAGTTATGACAAATTATTTTCCAAAGATATATTCTATGCTTTGAGTTAATATTGGCAGAAAAATGTAATAACATGCCATTTTAACATGAAGCTTCACACATGCATGCCTCATTTGGCATTGATCCACCACATCAATGCGAAACAGTTAAAGTCAGTCTATGTCAAGCTACTGTTGTTACTTACGTATTCAACTCATGGACAGCAGCATCTTCTCAATTTCAGTATTTTAGTCATTGGCATACTGTTTTATTACAGAGTTGATTGTGGACTTATTCTGTTGCTTACATTCCAGCTAAACCCTGGTAAACCGAAAGCTAAATTTCTGGTCCTGTTAACAATTTCTGAATGGTAACTATAAAGACCTCTTTTAGGGCTCAAGTCTGCAATCTTTACCAGTGGTCCCACTGAGTTACTAGTCACTGTAAGTAAAGATGCCAGAATCAGGCTCTCAGAGCTTAAACAACTAATGAAAAGTAATTTTAGTAATTTTTCCCTCCCAGCTACTTTTATTTCAAGTACCCTCATCTTACATATATGTACTGGAACATACTCTTCCCTTGTTATTAGAGCAGCTCTTTTTTCTCTCTCCCCTTTCCCCCCTCCCTCTCTCTCTATATAAAAGGACGCAGAATATATATAAAAATTCCTGCCGGATGACAGAGTGATGTTATTACATCGCTCTGCGTCCTGCCGCCCTTCACCCTTCAGCCGCACAGCCTCCTCTCTCCCTTCTCCCTGGTGTGCGTAAGAAGAACTGGCCTGGCTCAGGGCTGATACAGGGCATTGATCAGAATACACAGTTTGTTCTCACTGTTGGCTGACTGTCGGAAACACTCCTCCCCCACTCCCCCGCAGGGCTTTGAGGGAAATGCCAAGCAGGAGACTGCAGGAGCGACTGGCTTTAGTGCCTCCCCAGGAGAAAATATCAGGCAGCAGATCTCCTGGAGCTGTGCTGCTTGTGGTTCTGATGGCTGGGGAAAAACAGTTGCTCCATGGAGTGGCTGGGAATTTGCCAGGCAGGGCCCTTAGTCCCCTGCTTCTCCCCAGGCAGCTAGCTGGTCCTGTCACACAGGATGGGGCAGTGGCATGCTCCAGTTACACTCCGACTGATGTGAATCAATATCCCTTCTTTGGAGTCCATGGAGCAGGGCTGGGGTTGGACACTGCACCCCACTGGGGCTTGGCCCAGAAGGGGCTGCCAGGGCTCTCAGCAGGGTCTTGCAGGTGGTCTGCTTGGGGGTAGCAGGACAGTCTGGACTGCCCGGCTGCAGGCAGAGAGGGTTTCACTCACGGCTGAGGTGCAGGAAGCTACCCAGGGCAGGACATGAAGGGGAAAGCACATGTGTCCACTGTAGGTTCCAGCCCAAATAAAATACCGCAGCAGCATTTCGGGCTCGTGCACATTTGTTTGGTGCTGTGCATTCACTGAGAGCTTGCCTGTCAGCCAAGCAGCGCGTTTAGAAAGGAGGAGGCTGTCATCCGGCTTTTTTTTTTCCTTTGCTTTTCTCCCCTCTTTGTCCACAGACAAGGCAAAGGGAACCTGCAGCGCACATGGGCAGGCCGGGAGCAAGCTAGAGAACTAACTCTTCTTTCGGGCCAACTCCCCACACCCTGCCCTGCCTCCCTGCCTCTTGGGAGTTTCAAGGAGATAAACGCTGTTCCCCCAGCAAGATGAATGAATAAATATCTGCATGCACACATACATGAATGAATGAATAAATAAATGCATAGACACATGAATAAGCAAATACATGCATGAATAAATGCATACATAAATGCATGATTAAATAAACAAAAATATATTTCTCTCTGTATAAAAAAAATTTCCTGAGGGATGACAGAGTGACATCATCATGTCACTCTGTGTCCCACTGCCCCACCACCCTCAGCCATGCAGACTCCTCCCTCTCTCCTGATGTCGTGTGGCCTCCTACCTCCCTGGTTTTCCGGGTAGAGGGGTGGAGCCAGGGCTACCTCAACCCAGCCTCCCGGCAGCTGGGGGAGGGTGGGAAATGCCGTGGCCTCAGCCTGGCAGCCGGAGAGAGAGCTGGGGCTGTCATGCTGCAGCCTGTCCCTCCCTAGTGGCCGGGGGTGGAGAGCCAGGGCTGCTGCAGCCTTGGCCTGACCCTCCCCGGTGGCACTCAACCCACATATCTACACCAGCGACACCATCACAGAACCTAACCAGATCAGCCACACCATCACGGGTTCATTCACCTGCACATCTACCAATGTAATATACGCCATCATGTGCCAGCAATGCCCCTCTGCTATATACATCGGCCAAACCGGACAGTCCCTACATAAAAGAATAAATGAACACAAATCAGATATTAGGAATGGCAATATACAAAAACCTGTAGGAGAACACTTCAATCTCCCTGGACACACAGTAGCAGATTTAAAGGTAGCCATCCTGCAACAAAAAAACTTCAAGACCAGACTTCAAAGAGAAACTGCTGAGCTACAGTTCATCTGCAAATTTGACACCATCAGTTTAGGATTAAACAAAGTCTGTGAATGGCTAGCCAACTACAAAAGCAGTTTCTCCTCTCTTGGTGTTCACAGCTCCACATCAGTTGCCAGAAGTGGGCCTCATCCTCCCTGACTGAATTGACCTCGTTATCTCTAGCCTTACTCTTGATTGGAACTCTTTTCTTATGCCTGTATATTTATACCTGCCTCTGGAATTTCCACTACATGCATCTGACGAAGTGGGTCTTTGCCCACGAAAGCTTATGCGCCGATAAATCTATTAGTCTATAAGGTGCCACAGGACTTCTCGTTGTTTAAACCAAATAAAGTCTTTATTTCAATAAATGGTTTCAAGCTAATATAAATACAAGAATATAAAATTCACTTCTTAAACAGTGCTCCATCCTCCATTAAATCTACTCTTATCTTCAAATATCATTCAAACACCAGTAGTTAAAAATTGCAGAATTATGCATGTTCAGTTGCTTATGCAACCATGTATGCATACATAATGTGCCCCTGTAACTACCACGAGCCAATGCCTGACTAAACTTCCATTGAAATAAGGACAATTTTCCATTGATTTTCAATAAGCTTTGGATTACAAGTTCTGTGTACACAATTCTGAAGGTTTGCACACAAGCAAAAGCCATAAATTATTCTAAGTTATTCTCCCTAGATATTACGATGGAGTCACTGGCAAAAAATTTCAAAACTTCACTCCATGAATCTCACTAGTTGTCCTAATCTTCTTCTGTTGCAGCATTTCAGATAATCGATGATTAAAAGCTTTATTGTTTTGTTCTCTGTGTCTGTATATTGCTTAACACAATGGGGCTCAAAATCTGATTATAACCAAAGCGCAAACAATGATTCTTCCATTTCTAGCATCATTGATATCCATGATGTACAGTAACAATACAAACACTGTCAGATGTTTTTAAAACACTGTTATTGTCCACAAACCTTGTTGTTGAATGGTTCTCTATTAAATACCACGCAGCAGAGAAGTTTTCACTAGTGAAATCAGCACTCATCCCAGGAAACAGTGCCTCCAAATCCTTCTGGGGAAATCTGCCTCTGAAAAAGCCCAATTTATAAAGTGTTTACTGCCAAAAGGATGTAAGAAAAATTGCCACATAAAACAACAGTCCATGTTCCATCCTTCAAATCATGACACTAAGTAGTAACAGAATAACAACACAGAATTGTAACAACCTAACAAAATAAATCAGATACTAATGGTTCAATGTAGAGTAAACCCAACACATCTAGGAAAGAGACAATATCAAATAGTAAATTATCTTTTGATTTGACTAACATACACGGGAGTAGTAGATTAAAACAGTGCAACACACAATAATTGTAATTCTAACAATTAATGGTAACACCATAAGTATTCTTCACAACCAAGTCCGATACAGGTTGGATGTTCCTGGACCAGGGAGTCCTGGCTGGGATTCTCAGTGGCAAGAGGGCTGTTGGCTGGGAGCCCGGCAGAGCTGGAGCCAGGCTCAGGGAGGGGCGTCTGGCTGGGGGCCAGCAGTAGGGGACCTCCTCTGGTCCAACAAATTCCCTCATTTGGGACCGGTCAGGCCCTGAGGATTCAGGACCAGAGAGGTCCAACCTGTACTTTTTAAAACTTTTATATGTCTGAACACTATCATTTGTATTTAGCAGTTATATGTACATTTGCTGTTGTAAATATGTTCTACTCCTTTTTTGATAAAGAATGTATGCATCAATTTACATGGCCTTTTATTTTTAGTTAAAGGATTACCCTAATTAAATAAAGGCTATGCCATGTACGTAAGCAGAAACTTTCAGTTTCTTATTTCAAACTCTCATAGTGCAATAAAAGAAAAATTACAAAATGAGTACTTAGCAACTAAACCCCAGAAAAGTGAGAGCAAACCTCACTTCTTGCTGTAAGTCAATTATGCCCTATTATTTTTCCTAATATAACATTTAGATAATGCAGTAACTCCTTGCTTAACGTTATAGTTATGTTCCTTTAAAATGTTACTTTAAGTGAAAAAATGTTAAGTGAATCCAATTTCCTCATAAAAATTAATGTAAATGCCGGGGGGAGGGGGTTACGTTGCAGGGAACGTATTGCTATTTCAATGGCCGAGAGTCAAACTAGACAATCATTTACTGTATCATGTATTAATGTATGCATTTAACAACACATCGGGAAATCAGGATTTATTCATGTGTTACACCTTCTGAGAGTATATGAGAGACAGAGATCTGATTAAAAATAAACCAAAAAACACCTTTCAGAGACAATACTTATTACTGCAATATATTACATCTCCCTTTATATCATACACAAAACCAAATAAACATAAATATTGCTAATATAATTCTTAGCCTTTATTTCAACGTTTAGTAGACTTCCAATAATCTGGAACCTTTGGGACCTAGGTGGTGCCGGATTATCGGATACGCCGGACTATCAGGAGGTACTATAAGATGGTTTTATACACACACACACACACACTTTGGCTATGTCTACACTGGCGGCTTCTTGCGCAAAACATCTTGTGCAAGGGTTCTTGTGCAAGAACTCTTGTGCAGGAATACATCCACACTGCCATGTGCGAGATGTGCTTTTGCGCAAGAGCATCCATGGCAGTGTGGACGCTCTCTTGCACAAGAAAGCTCTGATGGCCATTTTAGCCATAGGGCTTTCTTGCACAAGAAACCCCTGTCGTGCGTCCAAACAGCCCTCTTGCGCAAGAGAGCTTACACCTGTTAGAAAAGAGCTTAGCTCTTGTGCACGAAGCCCTCTCTTACCATGCCCTACTGTAAATCTTGTGCAAGAGTGAGTAGGCAGTGTGGACGCTCTGTGGAAGAACAGCCGTTCTTGCACAATAACCCGCCAGTGTAGACATAGCCATATAGTATATACTGTATACAGTAGACTTCCGATAATCCGGAACCTATGGGATTTAGGTGGTGCCGGATTATCAGATATGCCGGACTATCAGGAGGTACTATAAGCAGGTTATATATATACTGTATATATTATATACTGTATATAAAGT
The DNA here is from genome assembly GCA_019425775.1 of Rafetus swinhoei. Lineage (NCBI taxonomy): Eukaryota > Metazoa > Chordata > Testudines > Trionychidae > Rafetus > Rafetus swinhoei. The sequence goes on from CM033424.1 coordinate 117,012,178, forward strand.
GTTCTTAACCCTTTTTATTGTACATACTGTATACAGTATACTGTAATGTTTTAGTTTTTAAGCCTTTTTACCCTTTTGTTCAGTTCAGCTGCTGCCGCTGTTACCTTGTGACTCATTTTTTGGCGAAGCTCACTCACTAGGCTCTTGCCATTTTGATGCCGGACTATCAGGAGTGCAGGACTATTGGATGCCGGACTATTGGAGTTTTACTGTATAAAGTGTTTTTAACCCTTTTTATTGTAGCACAAGCACTGTCCAGTGTCACACAATGCCAGTGGAGACTGACTCGGTCCTGTCCAGTTTTGCTCGGTTCAGTGGCTGCCGCTGCTGCCTTGTGACTCGTTTTTTGCTGAAGCTCACTCACTAGCCTTTTGCCATTTTGATGCCAGACTATCGGGTGTGCCGTACAATTGGATGCTGGACTATGGAGTTTTACTGTACTGTACTCTCTCCAGTCAGACTTAAAAACAAAAGTCCTGTAAATTGGTTTATACAGTTAAAGAGCCCGAACTCTAAAAATTAGTTATATTTTAGTTTTAGTGACATTTGGCCACAATGAAAAATTCAAGAGAATTTTTTGTGTCAAATGTTTACTTACTTATTTAGAATTATAAATTAAATATATAAACATCATCACACAAATACAGATAAAATATAGATGCTACATGTAATAGAACCTCAGAACTGAATGAGAGATGCATAGTAGATTAATCAATTTTGCAATTTATCAAGTGTTTCTATATTATTAAAAAAATGAAAGATACATCATGAAGTATTTTGTTCACTAACATCCTTATGAAGAGTTTTACATATCATAATAGCGTATATTTTATATCTTTGTAATGAGAAGAGTGCCATAGTAAAGTGTAACAAAACTTTGAAGAAATGAGTAACATCACTGGCTGTTTTTGTAAGAACTACCAAGTTTGTAGATTAGTAAAGAAGTGAGAATTAGTAACATTCCCATCTCCATAACTTGCTAGGATAGCAAAACTGGCATTCTAATTAGAACTCAAGAGAATTAAAGAGTAAGGAGTCCTGTCAAAGTGAGAGTACACACGATCTTTAAAAATGAGCCAAAAAGGGACTGGCTCATCTGCACACACATTGTATGTTTTCATTACATTGACACACTTGTTTCTAAAGACATGCTTATTATTTCATAACAACCTGGGCAGATAACAGGCGCTAACTCTACTGGGAACAGAGTACTTATTTCTTTCCTAAGTGAGGAGGGTAGCAGCGATGACAGCAGTACATTATGTGGGGAACATCACACAGGAACATAAAGATCATGTTAGGACCATATGAAAGTGTCAAACATCACTATGCATCTAATTTGCCATTAAATGTAAATAAAAAGAGAGAGACAGAAATAATTTCAGATACTTTGGTCATTGGGCGGCTGTAATGATGTAATCAACATCCACACCCATTGTAAACAAGATCACTATTACTGGGCCTGCTGGACTTTGTCATTATTGAAGAAGACGGGAGGCAGATCAACTTCTTACATGACCCAAACTTTGGGATATTCTCTCCCTTCATAGATAGCAAAGTCTTTCAGTGAAGGTAAAGATTTTTCTATCAAGGGTCTTTATTCCTAATCAAACACCTAATTTGGTATTCCAGCCTTGTTACCTTATGAAAATAATTTTTGTTGAGGTGGTTTGACTGCTCAGGTTGAAGTGTTTTAAAAATAAATGTACACAGCTTATATACATATCTTATCTACAACAAAAATTAGACTTGGATTTGAGTCATCATCTAAACTTCACTTCCCTCAACTGTGCTAGAAGCACACTCCTAATATCTCATAGTGCTGTATACCTCCTTTTTCCCTGTTAGAATGTACATTCAAGATTAAAAATGTGTAAAATACATTGGCTGCATCATTTAGGCCATATCTGCCAAGCAATCCAAGTTTTACTGCATACAGTAAAACAATATCCACCTAATTTTATTCAAATTTCATATACCTATGTGCATACAAACGCTTCTAGAAAATTGTTATCAAGTCTGTAAATACATAGACATACTGATTTTTTTTTTTATAATAACCACAGAGGTCAATCAAAATCAGACTAGGCACTGTGAAAATATAACAAGTGACAGTCACTGCCTCCAAGTGATTACAATCTAACTTAAAGACACAACTAGTAGGTGAAACAATAGATGGCAATTAATACTAATGAACATAGTTAGTCTATTTGTACAACAATGCTTCGCTCTCATTTTCAGGGGTTTTATTATACAGATTTTAAAAAATGTATTAGCAATCCAGTTGTAGATTTTTCAGTGTATATAACAATATAAACTCATTTAGAGACTAAAATCAGGCCTGAAAACTGGATACAATCACCAAAATGTAACTTGAACTAGATTCCAGAGAATTTTATAGGTCAAGAGGAGCAACTTAAAATAAACACAGATTCTGAATGGCAACCAGCATAAACAAGCCAAAACTAAAGTTACTGTATTAGCTTGCTCTGTCTGGTATCAGTCAGACTCCTAGAAGCAGGATTTTGTACCAGCTGTACTCTGTTAATCGTGCATGCAGAGAGACCAGCAAAAAGGACACTGGAGTAGACTAAACAGGACAAATCCAAAGTGTTAACAAGGACCTCTGCAACAGCAGGAAAGAGGCAATGACTCACTCCGGCCAAATCTGCAATAGGGCTGGTCACAACAGAGAGAAGATATCGAAATGTCAGAACAACTAATCATAGGAAAATGCTGTAAGAGAGATCCAGTGAAAGACAGTAAGAAAAGCAGATTGCTAAAACTGATGTCTCAATATCACAAGCTGTAACTAAATATTGCAATATTTGTACAGCAGAATAATATATGGCCGCTTATACAGCTCTTTTCGTTTGTAGATCTCATAACTTGTATAACCAAATGCTGCAGTTTACAAAAAGGATGGTAGAAAAATGTAAACTTTCATTGCGTATCTGCTGCTGTAAATTTCAATTAGTCATGTTCCAGAATAAAGTTATCCACTGAAACAGTCTTGTCTCTTACATCACAACAGCAAACTGACATACTCCATTAGGTGGCAGTGTCAGATCAATCTGTTCCATCTTCCCAGCTGAAATATTTCAGAAGCAGGCCATGGGAAGATGCAAGCATCTGCACTGAGTGGGTGGATACAGAACTATGTGGAATGTATTTAGCATGTCAACATTTGTTTTCATGTATGAGACTGATCCACGGATGACCCATACAACATGCAAAACAACATTCTTCCAAGACAATTTCTAACTTCACTAGATACAGTTCAGTGATTGCCATGGTTGCTTGTCAGTTGTATTCATTTTCGTGTTCTGTCAAAGGTTACATGGAATAAATTGTAGTACACACCACCTTGTTTGGCTGTTTTGACTAGGTATATCTATTGCTATAGCAAATAATCACTCAAAACAAGTTGTCTGTAGAGCCGAATTTAATTAGCATTTATCACACTGTTACCATGAAGTAGGTATTGCAAATTCTCTTCTTCAGTTTTAAAATTCTAAGCACTGCATCACTGACCTACCAATCTGTTCTTGTACAATTCTAAATGGTAGAATCAGCAAACATACTTCACCATTGCCTCTTTTTATTAGAATTCTAATACTACTTTTCCCTGTTTTCCAGATCTACATCATTACGTGATACCTCTTTTCCTGCTAGGAACTTCATTCCACCGAACAGAAGCAGAAAACACTGTTAAAAGTAGAATTCAAGAAGCAGACTATATTTTGAACAAGCAACAAATCTGGTGAAGAAAACACTCACTGGCATGCACTTGAGTTCCAAAACTGATTAACAAAGCCACTTCTAATTGAAACCTGCTTCTATGTTTGAATTATAAAAATAAGACCTGACAATGACAATGAAGAAATTCTTAGGAATATATATTTGTTTGTAAATTCTGTGTAAATATAATTGTCATGATTGTATGTTTTTTACAACCAAGTCCTGGTCCCCTTGAAAAATGAATTTAAACAGCAGTTATGACGTTAAAAAATAAGAAGAACTTAAAAGTCAAAGACTGCCATTACATACCAATTGTTAAAATTGAGGGTCAAAAGATGACAGCTTGTGTGCTTCATACACCTATAAACTATGTATGAACCCCTGACTCATGAAAAAGCAGCATTGACTCTCATATTCTTTTTCACATTCTGACAGACAAGTAATAAAGACAATATGAAACTCCTACTTCCAGGTACATTTAATGTATTTACACTTCTACTATCCAAAAAAAAAAATCTTATGGAACTCACAGCCAGCAGACTCACACACATTCAGGCGGCCTCCCACTATCATTAGCAAGTACTGCATTATTCAAAGGTCCTTTTCACATTACCCATAACAATTCCCCAATCATGTCTATTAGTCAAAGTCTAACTAAAAACAATTACTAAGGCTTAAGATGTTTTATCATTAAAACTTGAGCAACATATTTGGAACTATCTTGGAAATGCCAATTTGTATGATTCATACTGTATTATTCATCTCAAAATACATTTGCACTGGACAGGGTCCCATAAATAATATTTAGAAAACCCCATGTGGCAACTTTTTGTTCAAAAAAAGTAAGCATTATGCTGTTATTTTTAAAAATACAATACACGGGGCAGATGATTTAGTCATTTCACATCATTGAACCTGATCTTCTGTTTCACCTGCCATTCTGACATGATCTTTTCCCCCCCATGTCTTTACTCTAGACCAGAGGTCGAGAACCTTTTTTGGGTTAAGGGTCCACTGACCCACAGAAAAATCAGTTGGGGGCTACACATTCCTCTCACACACCAGAGCCTTGGGAGCCCAACCTAGTAGATTTTGTGTGTGCCAGTCCCGCAGTGAGGGGGTGAGAGCACCAATGTGGGTTCCCCATTGCTGAGGGGCAGATCTAGGCAAGCGGGGGGCCACATCCAGCTGCCGGGCCTTAGGTTCCCCATCCCTGCTCTAGACCTCCTACTTTCTGGTCCCTCTTCTCCTCCTGTTACTCTGCCATCTCGCATTTTCTCTATCTTCTTTCATCCCTCTACCTCCACAACTAGTCCTCTTTAAAATACTTCTAATGTCTACCACTAGCAACAGGACTGGCATACTGAGATTTTGCCACCGCCACCTCTACCCAGGCAGTGAACCAAGCTGCTGGTACAGGATGTAAATTCTACCAAGTCAGACCAGTGCTGCATGCCTATGGCACATTCCCGAAGCTTGAAACTAAACCTGAGAAATGCCTAACAACTTAAGCATGTGTTTAAATTTAAGCAAGTCAAGGATGTTGTCATCACCTACTAGGCTTTCTTCTAGTGTAATTTTAAATATGCCAAGTAATGGAGCAGCTTACATGACTCTCACAGGAATTCCAAAGGCTAGTAAAGTTTATCATTAGAAAGTTTTATGCTTTAGCTAGTAGAGTCTAAATTTTCCCTTTTTAAATTTCATTGCATTAATTCTAATTGTGCCACCTCTTCTGCCTCAATAGTACGCACTTCCCGTATTTGCAGGCTTGTGTCCTCACTTAGGCTATGTCTAGATTACGCTGAAGTTTCGAATGAGGTTAACGCAGCTTTTCGAAAAAGGGGGGGTTGCTGGAAAAACTGCGCCCCAACTACTTTCACTTGCGAAAGCTCTGCTTTTGAAACTTCAGCGTAGTCTAGACGTCACCTTAATGGTTAGCTAAGCTATACCTATATGACTTTTAAAATGCTCTTATAAAACTATTTTTGTCCTCTGAATTTCCTCCAATTTCTACAAATAAATAAATAAAAATCCAAAACCCCCACAACCTTTCTAGTAAGAGGTTCTCAATATTAAACACAGCATATTCCAGTTACAGTCACTGTTATTACCTCACTGCTGTGTCATAGAATCTCTCAACACATGCAGGCCAAAATTGTACTGGCCCTTTTTACTCAGATGTCTCACTACAAAATTGTTTTGAATTCTCTCTCCACATCTAATGATAAGTCTTTCTCAGAATTATTATTTCCCCAAATTCCTCCTTCCCATTACATATCTGTGTCTCAGATTGTAATTTACCAGACACACTGTACAATTAAGATAATTTACCTCTTTTAATTTTCTAGCCAGTTTTGCGATCTTTCCACAATCTTTTGTATTATTTTGTACCACTCCGTTCACACTAGTAACCACACATTTTATAACATGCTACTGAGATATTAAGGAAGATTGTATCTAATACTAAATTCATCTGTACCCTTTTAGAGTCCTCTTTCAATGTTAAATTACATTGGTTGTTTACGCTCCCTTCAGGCAGTTGTCAATCTGTGTAACAGTGCTTGTAGCTAAGCTGTTATGAATTAATTTTGACAGTAAGGTTCTGAGACTGTATCCAAGGGTTTATGAAAATAAAGCCAATCTTAAACATAACCAAGTGATGAAAAATCAGCAGTACTGGTTTCTGAAGACTAGATCTTGCCAGATAAACATTTGTTTGGATACAGTTACAATATTAACAGATGAATGGAAAGCAGACAGCGTAACAGATTTAGATTTTCTAGATTTGTCATGATTACTCTCTCAATATTTTAATATGAACAGGATTCAGACTTTGAGAGTATAGTACCTTCCAGGATTTAGGGTGGCAAGAATTCAAGTATTTTACAGAAAACATTGTTAAAATGAAGATATTCAAATCTGAATCATAATTATTTAGGAGAAGATTTTATCCATCATGGCAAAATATCTGAATTAAATCTCAAATGCATACATAGTTGTGATAACCTTTTAAAATAAGTAAGCCATCAAATCTGAGGCCAAATATTAGAGTTTCAATTTTCATGATTCTCAAGTGTGCATCATGCTACCCCATTCTTGTATGCAGGAGATGAAATAATTCATCTCCTTCACCATTGTGAAGAACAGGACAGAAAAATCACAAACAAACCATGTACTCCAGATAGAATAGGCCCCACAGCAAAACAGTCTAATTTTAAACAGTCTTTGTTTTTGAAGGGGATGATATCTTACTCCTGAGGAATTTTATTTTTAAAAGCTATTTTAGGGTCGATTTTGTTTTGGGCACTAGTAGTGTCCCCTTAAAGCTCTATGATAAACTTACTCTTTACTATAAATCTATTACAGAGCAATTTTATAAAGTCTATGATATTTATGAACAAAAGCCAAGGGGTTAGTGGTTAGAAACCTGTATTAATGTTTCAATAAAAGTAAACTAGCTGATGGGTACATAAAACATATTTCACATTGCAATACTAGCAAGAGATATATAAACGTGCTTAAAAGTCCCAGAGAACTCAAACACTGAGAGTTCTAGAACTGCAACATATAAACGATGAGATCCTAAATTATTTGCCAATCTCAAAAATGTAAACATAACAAGGTTCAATGAACTAGGCTCTCAAATTATCTGATGTTCTTAACAGTCACCCAGTAATATAGACAAAAATTAGGATTACCAAATACAACAGTACATGCTAGCAACAAGTCTACTGAATAGTAGGTATTGTGCCATCAGCTAATTGAATTTTCTTGTCCCCTAAGCAGTTAAATTATATGGAATTCATACTGTGATGTACAGGGGGAAAAAACACTAAGAAAGTGGATTAAGGGCATTTGGTACTCACTTGTCTATCTCAATACCAAGCGGATTGGCTGGACGTAGAGACAAGGGGGGAATCCCTTTGTTCCTGTCAGTGCGCGTATCATAATAGTTCATTTCATCAACCCAGACAGCAGACTGATCCAAGATATCTAGAGAAAACAAAGCACACATCCTTAAAACAGCAAAGACTGTCCAGCACCATCAACTTCAGCCATACTGAATTAATTTGAAAAAGCCTGACAAATATTGTGCATGCCTGGGTAATATTTTGGAAGATATAGAGCAAAACAACCTGGATACAATTATGCTGAACTATTTGCTTAGAGAAGCTAGAACGATATCAATGGCAGGGCATCACACTTTACATCTCACAGACTGTAATGCTCTGTTTATAACACAAAGTACCAACATGGACAAGTTAACTGGAAAGAGAACTTTTCTAGCATTCATCATTTTCCAAATCTTATACTCACCACCTTCAACCCTGTCACCTGCTGCTTTACAGATACTAGCAGTTAATGTGGCACTCTCTCTTTTCACAGGTTTTGGGGAAGATTCCTCCTTTTTCACCATTCAGCCAGAGCAAAAGTCATTTTTGGCCTCAAGTCCCTTAGCTACCAATGCTGGGAGTCTTCAGGGAGTGAAAAGCAGTAAGCTAGACACGCAAGCATAGGGGTCATGTCAAGGTCACAGGTCAGGGACAGGAAGTCAGGGCAGGGCTGCTCCAACCTGCACTGGAGGGCTGGCAAACAATTAGCAACCTGATGGTCCCTTTCTCTGATGCACTCAGCTGAAGCTGGTCACAGAAGAGAATCTGGCTCTCAGTTTTTTGCTGTTTGGCAAACCATGGATTTCTCCTTTCCACGGACTTCCCCTTTCCATGAGTTTCTAATAAAGTTTCAAATATTACATTTGGATTGTAAAACATTAGAACAGCTCTGAGAAAAATATGTTATTTAACTGCCATCGGAATCATAAAGGGAAAACAAAAACCTAAACTGTTGCTTTTGTGTAGACCCTTAAATAAACAGTGGCTGTCTTAATTTCTCAATGAGCTAGATTGAATAAAAACATTTACAATCCATTTCTGACAGGATTGCAACTGAAATTTGGGGTTAGACTACTTGACATCATTCTTATTAAACAATACACTAGAAATACTCCAGAAAGGTCTTTTTTTCTCTTACAGGAAAGCTTGAGTTACTAATGTTTAATTATAATTGCGTTCAACATTCAATTCCTCTTAAAAAAGGATATTAGTCAGAAAGAGCTATAAGGTATAATTATTTAGCAAAAAATAATGTTTGAATGAGACAAAATACCTATTTTCTCAGGTTTCAGGAGTTTGAAGGAAACAGTCGAAGTTCCTCTGCCACCCGATTTGGTAGTGACAATTATGTCCCCCTTATCATTTTTAGCTTGTCCCACTCGACATACTATTTTACTAGCAGACATCCATTCAGCAGTCAGCAGACAGTTGTGTCCGCAGATTGTTAAACCTGGAAATCAAAGACTTACTGTGAATAAAACTGAGGAAATACAGCCTGCTTAAAATAGTTAGTATTCTATTTAATCTAGACAAGTTATAAACAAGAAAAAAGAAATGTTGTCAACCTGTATTTTGTAATCTAGATGGATAATACTGATATTTATTTTAAGCATTTTCTTTTCTATTTTTAATCCATTTAAACTTTCAGAGTTGTGAGAAATTATGGGTGGGGGTCATCAGAGTACTTAGATTCAAACTTTTAAGCTTTATAAACTGTTAAAACACAAATTGTAAACACCACATGTCAAAATATACAAAGTAAATATCTTTAAAATCAACAAATCAGACTTGCTAATACTATTCATTTCCTAATCCATTTGTAACAAGTCTAATTCAAAAAATTAAATCACAGAAATTTAGACTCTAGTAAGTTCTGAAGCAGCATTTTTCTTACCTTTTGATCATCATCAATGGAAATTTTTTGTGCATGTGTGTCTCTACAGTGAAATCAATGTTTATCAACTTTTACTCATAAAAATCTAATCCTGCCATGCCTAGTTACAGATAATTGAGGTGCTGTCATCTGCTAACATTTAACTCTTCTATAGCACTTTGCAGACCCTATACAGTAAGGAAAACATGGGTACATTTTCCAAAAGCACATAGGTGAGGAAGATATTACTCATTTTATGGAAAGACAAAACAACAAATGGAAGAATAAGGAAGCTGACAGCAAGACATGATAGAAAATATCAACAAAAAAGAAGGCTCAAATGGATGGACATGTGCAACATGATTCTAGGATGCATTAACAGGTGTGTTGTGAGCAAGAGACATGAGAAGTCATTCTTCCGCTCTACTCTGCGCTGATTAGGCCTCAGCTGGAGTATTGTGTCCAGTTCTGGGCACCACATTTCAAGAAAGATGTGGAGAAATTGGAGAAGGTTCAGAAAAGAGCAACAAGAATGATTAAAGGTCTAGAGAACATGAGCTATGAAGGAAGACTGAAAGAACTGGGCTTGTTTAGTTTGGAGAAGAGAAGATTGAGAGGGGACATGATAGCAGTTTTCAGGTATCTAAAAATATGTCACAAGGAGGAGGGAGAAAACTTGTTCTTCCTGGCCTCTGAGGATAGAACAAGAAGCAATGGGCTTAAACTGCAGCAAGGGAGGTTTAGGTTGGACATTAGGAAAAAGTTCCTAACTGTCAGGGTGGTTAAACACTGGAATAAATTGCCTAACGTGGTAGTGGAATCTCCATCTCTGGAGATATTTAAGAGTAGGTTAGATAAATGTCTATCAGGGACGGTCTAGACCAGTGGTTCTCAACCGTGGGCCATATGGCTCCCCAGGGGCCACGCCCTACCTCTAGGGGGCCACATGGAAAAAACAGAACATTAGGTAAATTATGTACCTTTTTTTCCCCAACTAACAACGGCTATGAGGAGGGCCACAGAGGTAAACGAGGCTCAGAAGGGGGCCATGAACAAAAAAAGGTTGAGAAACACTGGTCTAAACAGTACTGGGTCCTGCCATGAGGGCAGGGGACTGGACTCGATGACCTCTCGAGGTCCCTTCCAGTCTTAGTATTCTATGATTCTATGAACATATGGAAGATAGGAGACACGCTAAGCAAGCATTGAATTGGGTCCGTGAAGGAGAAAGTGAGGAAGGCCAAGGAAGAACTGGCAGAAGACATAGTGTACTGAATACAGTGGCATTACCTGAAGTGCCACAAAACTATGGTGTGAGCATAAACAATGGAGGAACTGGACCCAATGTGTCAGTGGTATCAAAGGAACTAAGATCTAAAGAAGAGATCTAACGTAATGTAACCAGCAGAAAAACAAACTGTGGGGATAGGGAACTTTGCTCCTTTGTGACAAATTACTAAGGTCTGAAAAAAAATTCTCAATTAAAGAATGGTTTTATGTTTGTGTTTTACAAACATAAAAATGTGTGATATATCAAATCTTGTTTTTTCTGGCTTTTGCCCATGGATTTTTTTCAAGGGCATAAGTAAGAAGCTGGAGTGGAACTTTTCTCAGCGCTGATGTGAAAAGATGAGAGAGTTGACTCGTTAACAAAGAACTTTACCCAAGTGCATGAGAAGAGTTTGATTAAGTAGATTCTAAAACAAATAAATAAAGAAATCAGACTTTGAAACTTGAGGGGGAAAGTGATTTGTAGTTACTGCTTAAAGACTCTTGTGAGATAATTGCCATTAATTTGTTAAGTGTACATAAAGACTTGCCACAAAATCTGATTTTTCTACTGTAAAGAATAGAAAAGGGAGGGAAGCATTTATTTTATTTTAACAACCGTAGCATTCTGAATGCCTTTATACATCACAAGAAAAAAAAGAGCACTTTTTCCCCCTCCTTTGTAGGTCAGTTTTAAGGTTTGTTTTGTAAGATTCATGTAATTTCTATTTAAATTAACTGAATGGAAGAATTTAACTTTGGCTTTTCACTAAAATACACAGGAAATGTTTATACTAGTGAAAAATCTACTTTAGAAGATTTCTATATCTTTTAAGAGGGTTTTTTCCTACCTTCAATTTTATTTCTTAAATAAGTATTACTGCTCATGAAACATGAGACTTAAGAAGTCTGCTAACTTAAAAATTAGGTTTCATGTGCTTGACATCACAGAATAGTAAATGACATGGCACTGTACTCTTCACTATTTAGTAGGATATGAAAAACATTATTGTAATGTCACAGAGCTAAAACTTTAAAGCTGAACAATAATCTTCCTCAATACATATAGAAATCCAGAAACGAACTTCATTCCCAAATGACAGAACCTTTCTATAAATAAAAAACAATTTTTTCTTAATTTTACTGCAAGTATTCTTAAAGATCCATAAGTTTCAAAGTCACAAGTGACTTACAATCTGGTTGTTTTAACAGAATGACGTATAAAAGGTATATTCTCTTTCCTCATACATGTGGTTCTCAGTTTATTCCTAAAAATATATTTTGTTTAATTGCAATACTTTTTGGCAGCAGGTGGTAAGAAGAGTTTAACTGAGGTGTATAAAAATATTATGCCTAAATCCAACAAAGCTTACAAGAGAGAGTACTCTCATTGTGCATAAACTCTTTGCAAGAGTGGGGTCTTACCGTATGTCTATGCTCTGATAAAAACAAAACACAGTGGGACTGAGAACTCAGTTCAGCTGACAGGGGATCACAGGACTCTGGCTGTGGGTTTAAAAATAGCAGTGTGGACATTTGGGCTAAAGTTGGAGCCCAGGTTCTGAGACACTCTGTACTCACAGGGTCTCAAGAGGCTGGACTTCAGTCCAAGCCCAAAAACTTTTACACTGCAATTTTAGAGGCCAAGCCCAGTAAGCACAAATCAGCTGACCCAGGCCAGCCTCAGTCATGTAGACGTAGGGTTGCCAGGTGTCCAGTATTCTACTGGACAGTCGTTTTTGTGCCCTCTGTCCGGTTAAAAAATTCAGAAAATACCAGACATGTGCAATGTCCGGTATTTTCTGTTTTTCCGGCTGGGCGCCGGACGGAAGCCTGTCAGGGGCGGGGGGAGTGGCTGAGACTCCCAGCTACTCCCCTTGCCCAGCTTCTGCACACAACCACAGGCTCCCAGGGCCGATCATGGCAGCTGGGAGCTTGGCAGAAGCCGTGGCTGGGAGTCCCAGCCACTCCTCCCACCCCTGCCTGGCTTCTGCACACAACCAGAGGGAGTCCCAGGCTGGGAGGCGGGGCTGCGATCGGCGCTGGGAGCCTCTGGTTACATGCAGAAGCTAGGAGGGAGCGGGGGGAGTGGCTGGGAGGCAAGGTGCAATCAGCGCTGGGAGCCCTCAGCTGATTGTGTCTGAGGAGGAGTGACACCTTGGGGAGGAGGAGAAGCCCTGACCCTGCTCCTGAGCACTGTTCAAGCGCATTGTGGCGCCGTAGTCCAGGAGAGAAGCCCGCAGGTGCTTTGTAGGCGCCTCCCATGGGTTCTCAGCCAAAACTGACTGGGGTGGAATTTCTGCTTCTTCCCACTGGGACACCCAAAGACCTGGCTATGGGGGAGTCACCTTCCTACCCATGGTCGCCTCCCCCCCTCACCCTACCATTGTGTTGCCCTGGGGTCTGCCTCTCTCTGCTTTGGGTAGCAGGCAGCTGCTTTGCAGAGCAGGCTCCAGGCTCTGCTGCCTCCCCCTTTGTTCCCAGCTTGGTGGCTCTTGGTAGCCACACAGGATGTGTGTTCGGTGTGAGTGGTTTTTTTTTGCTCAACAAATTTTTAGCCCGTGTGTTCGGTATTTTTTGGGAGACCATCTGGCAACCCTATGTAGCTGTAACTTTAGACATTAACCAGAAAATGCTGAATGTTAAATAAGCTAAAATACGCTAAAATAAAAATTGCAATGTTAAATCTACCATGTATTTGAGTTTGTCTATCTGTGTGTTTGTCTGTTCAAGAACTCTTCCTAAACAGGACCATCAAATTCAGTATACAGCTTCCTCTGACCATAACTTAAAGGTTTGGTTGTGCCAGGAAAATGGGATGTCCCTAGAGAGGGATTCCTTCTCAGAAAACCCCCAGAGAAAATAGAAAGAATCATCAGAGGTGAATCAGCTGGCTAGGTGTGTCTGCGCTCCATCCCCCTTCTGAAACTTCCCCAACCAGGGACCTCCCACCCCCCCAGACACTTTTTAAGGAGGACGGCAGGGACTGAAACCCAATTTGTACAGAACATTACTGGCTGTTCCCCTTCCTCAGGTAGCAAAGGGAAAGTGCACAGTTTGTTCCATTCCATAGGGGCAAAATTAGAAAGGTGAAGGCACAAAATGAACTCAATCTAGCTAGAGACATAAAGGGTAACAAGAAAACATTCTACAAATATATTAGAAACAAGAGAAAGACCAAGGACAGGGTAGATCCACTGCTCAATGAAGAGGGAGAAGGAATAACAGAAAATGTGGAAGTAGCAGAGAAGCTTAACAATATCTTTGTTTAAGTTTTCACCAAGAAGGTTGGTGGTGACTGGATACCTAACATAATGAATGCTAGTGAAAATGGGGTAGGTTTAGAAGTTAAAATAGGAAAAGAACAAGTTAAAAATTAAAGGTAGGCATCTTCAAGTCACTATGACTTCATTAAATGTATCCTATAATACTCAAGGAGCTGACTGAGAAGGTATCTTTTAAAAGTCATGGAAGACAGGAGAGATTCCAGAAGACTGGAAAAGGGCAAATATAGTGCCCATTAGGGATGTTAGCATGTACTCATGTACAGGGTTAACCAGTAAACCTGAGCTCATCAGTTAACCCACACTGTTACACATACCTCTCCCTCTAGCTACCTCCATATAATAGGGGTGTGTGTGGAGGGGGTAGGGGCAGAAGCCAGTGTGCATGTGAAGCCGGCTTTTAAGCTAGCTCCCCTCACATACCGGCTCCTGTGGAGCTGTCCGGCACTGCCTCCCACAGTGAGAAGGGGAGAAGAGGCAGGCAGGAGCTGGTACACATGGGAAGCTGGATTTCAAGACAGCTCCTGCAGAGCTTCCTCCCCCGGCCCCGCCCTGCCACTGCCTCTCACAGAGGCAGTAGGGGAGGGCAGGTGGGAGCTGACACATACGGGAAGCTGGCTTTCAAGTCAGCTCCCCTCGCATAGGGTTGCCAGCTGTTTGGTTTTGAACTGGACAGTCCAGTATTTGAGCTTTCTGTTCTGGAAACAAATTGAGAAAATATAAATGAGAAAATATAAATGTCCGGTATTTTCTAAATAAGATGTAATGTAGATTGTGATGTAATGTCAAGTGTGTCCAGTATTTCTGTTGAAACCATCTGGCAACCCTACCCTTGCACACCAGCTCCTGCGGAGCCACCTACCCCCTGCTCTGCTGCCTCTGTATCAGAGGCAACAGTGTGGGGGGAAGGCAGGGCGAGGCAGGCAGGAGCCAGTGCTTGTGCAGAGCTGGCTGTTTTAAAACAAATATTCACTAAGTTTCAACACCCTGATCAAAGCAGGAAAATATTATACTCTTTATTCAGATGGTAAACTGGAACACAATAAATTAAACAGTTTTAACAGAGTCACATAAGACACTAGCAGAGTTAAGAAGAGGAATTCCATTTTACAATCATTGGATCCACTGAAACCAAAGTCAATACTCCACTGGCTTCACTATGGCTAGGATTTCACCCCCGGATTCTAATAAGACAAACTCTCTCTTCCATAAGAAATAAGGTACACATATAATTTAATGTCTACTTTACCCATTCAACACCATGCTTCTAAACTCATGGAGATAATGATACATTATCATACTATCCATTGTGTATTTCCTATGACTATAAAGATGTCAGAATCTGTCACCAACAAGTTTCTTAATCTAAAAATGGGGAATGCATCAAACCATTTCTGTCAATTTACCTATCAGGTCTGTTGGCCCAGTTCCCAAGTTTTCTCCTCTAATTGTGACTTTTGTCCATGAAATGCCTTCATTGGGAGAGATACCAGTTACAAGAGGGGGCTGGCGTAACCGAGACATGATATTTTCCTCCTGTGATTGGAAATCCAATTACTCAGCAATCTGTTAAATAAAGAAAAAATAAAATTTACAAAATAATTATAGCAAAACTGAAAAGATTAATATTGTAAAACTAACATCTTTTAAATGTTTAAATAAAAGCAGATAGTTTTCATCACACATTTTAAATATTTTATATTAATTAGTAGATGTCCTTGCACTTACACGTGTGTTCTATAAGTCCAGTTATGAAATTATAAGTAAGAAAAGTAATACAAGAAAAAAAGATACAGTAGAAACAAATCCATTAACATTCATAAATTAGAGTACATAGGGTCACAGCAGTCAGAATTAGGAAAAATCGACTTAGTCAAGTCTATCCATGGCTTAGATCCAAGGTACAATTGTATGTATGTACACAACCATCACTCCCCACTCCTTCCCCCCCCCCATTCTTTATTGGGAGGAAAAGATTACACAGGGGGAGCTTAGATACATGATTAGAATTCCTCCAAAATGGAAACCATTCTTATTCTGAAAGAGACAGCTCCCAATACTGACACAAAGGAGAATTCAATATTATCAACCATCGAACGAATGATCTACTTGGCCCAAGAAGATATCCCTTTTAAATATGTATTTAAACACCATGTGAAATAATTTGAGAATGATTTCCAGAATAGTATCATCTTGCATTTCAAATCAGGAGCCTGCTTGAGTTATTTCAGTTATCTAAGCAGTCATAAACACTACTAAAGCTCCCCTGTCATGCAGCTCATATTTAATTTATGATTAATTTTGATACTAAACTTCTTGTTGTTTATTAGTAACTTTACAAGCCAAAAAACAGATGCACATGGCTTGAAGCAACAATAGCTCCCACTGGGTTCTTTCTGCAGCTGCTGCACAGGGATTCAGACCAAAGAAGCAAATGGACCTTGTAGTAACTTCAAGAAAACGGCAGCATAGCCAGGCTGAGAGACAGCCATCCACATATGACAACTTCAGCCTCCAGAGATATATGGATCATTTCATCCATTCTGTGACCCCCTAATCATCAGGGCAGAACAATTTTTTTAAAAACTCTGAGGAGAGACCTAACAGCATGCAGTCCCCTCTAAACTCCTACCACCAGTTTCTTTCAGGGAGAAAGTGATCTGGCATCATATAACAGGAACTCCTCTAGTCTAGAAACTCTTCTAGCCTAGGAAAGGCCATAATCAAATATGAAACTTGGGGAAAAGATGGCTGAAACACCTCAGCAAATGTAAATAGATGCTAATAAGAATTAGACATGTAAAATCCCAATTAGTTAACCAGTTATACATAAAGTTTAAGCAGTTAACCGAGTAAATGGGCATGAATGGGCTGGAGTGACCTGCAACCCCTGACACAGCTAGAGGTTGCTCCAGCCGGGCTGGAGTGCCCCTGCCTGCAGCATAACCCCTGGGGGAGGCAGAGCAAAAGGTCTCTACATGCTACCCTTGCCTGATGGCACTGCCCCTGGAACGCTCATGGACTGGGAACAGGAAAACGCAGGAAATGGGAGCTGCAAGGGTGGTGCCTGTGGACAGGGTCCGGACACTCTCACCACTTGTAGGAGTGGCACTAGTCCAGGGTGGGGTGAGTCTGCCTTACCCCGCTGTGCCACTGCCCAGGAGCTATTTGAGATAAGCAATGCCCAGCCAGAGCCTGCAACCCAAATCCCAGCCCCAGAGCTGAACCCCTTCCTGTATATCCAACCCCTGCACCAGCCATAAGTTCCCCCTGTACCCAAACTCCCTCCTGCACCCCAACCCACTGTCTCAGGCTCAGCTCAAAGCCCCTCCCACACTGCAAACCCCTTCGTCCAAGATCAGAGCCTGCACTTCAACCCTCTGCCCCAGCCTGGTTAAAGTGAGGGAAGGAGGAGGGAGTTAGTAGGGCAGGACCTCTGAGACGGAGTAGGGAAGAAGAAGGGGCAAGGATGTAATTTGAGGTAGATCCTGGATTGCACTAAAATTCAAAAAGTGATCTTGTGCTTAAAAAGGTTGGATACCACTGCATTAGACTCATTCTCAGAAGTGGCTGAAATGTTTTGAATAACATTTTCTAAAAACCTCAGCCTGAGGCAGGCAGCAGAGATTCATAATTTCAGCCCAAATGGTTACAATTTTGCAAACTTATAACCAAGTCTCAAGTGAAAATATAGTCTTACAATGTGAAATGTAGGGCAACCTTAATAATAGAAAGGGCTTTCAGCTCCTCCGCTAATAACTAACAAGTTCAAAAGCTAAGACATGCTTATCCTTCCTGAAAAGTTTTGTGCCTATTGCCAAGTTTTTAAAATATTGGCAGCATAGGAAATCTTGATTGTATTTCCAGTTTCATCCCTTCCTTGGAAGAGGTCTAGGGAGAAGACAATTAGCAGAAGCTTATCGGATAGTTGAGGACAGTGTTCCCTCTAAGCTGTGGGGCAGCACAGCTTCACAGGTGATTAATCAGCCCCGCCCAGGCAGAGGCTCAGGGCTCTGTGTAGGGAGCTGACTGAGTGGAGCTCATTAATCACCTGTGAAGCTGTGCTGCTGCTCAGTTTAGATGGAATACTGGTCAAGCACTTGACTAGTTACTTCCCCTCTTTGCTACCTCTATCAGAGGCAGCAAAGGGGGAGAGCAGCAGCCAGTGATGGGGGGAACCAACTTAAAAGCCAGTTCTCTGCAACACCATCTCCACGGGGGGAACAGGGGAAACAGAGTCTCTGTGGGGCTCCTGATACATTTCAAAGGCTGAAGCACCACAGTGGGAATACGGGGTGAGTGGTGCCCCATTCGCCCTGCACACACACACCCCCCACGCTGCCTCTATGAGAGGCAGCAAGCGGGGGGGAACACGAGCCAGTGCCGGGGAAGGGGGAACTGTCTTAAAAGCCAATTCCCCCCAGCACCACCTCTATCAGAGGCAGCGGGGGGAAAGGGGAGGATAGGGGAGGCTGCTGCCACCAAGCAGCCCCCGTTCACAGCAGCCTGGGCTGTCCACCGCGAATAGGGGCTTCTGGACTGAGTAGGAGCTGGGACTGAGCAGTCCCAGCTCGCGCAGACGCTATGCCTCTGCGTTTTAAATATAGTAAGAACCTGGCGGTTCTGCATTTAAAATGCAGAGCTGCAGCGCAGGTGGCTCCCGGAGCTATCCCTGCTGCGGCTCTGCAGAGCGGTCCTATCGACTAATTGTATTGACTATACGATTAGCTCCGTAACTGCAATTTAACATCCTTAGTCAGTCAAAGAGATGGAGTTTATTCCTCAGAAAACCTGGCTTTCCAGACTATTCTGAAACTTGAAGAATAACAGGGCCTTCCATGAACAGACTGTGCGCCTCTGGTCTCACAGAGTCTCCATCCCTTCTTAGGCCCAGAGTTTGATGACTCCACTAGAGATTTACTGAGATTTTCCCAAAAATCAAAGAATCATCAAAATGCATGGATCCTGAGAAGTCACCTAATTCAGCTCCCTATGTTATCTTGCAGCCTAGGACAGTATTATTCTCTTTGGGTGATTTCCACAGGATCAGAAGGACAATAATGTCCATACCCCAGCAACTTGTCCGCCTAGTCTCTACCCCAGCAATGGGCAACCTAAGCTCATGTGGGCTCATGAATGACCCTCCATCTTAGCGGAACACAAGATGGTCATAATCAAGACAGTCTCCCAGGATAGAGTAGTTTTGCTAACTCCACTTTCGTACCTAGAATTTGCAAAGCATGCCGAACGAACGGTAGGTGTGTTAAATTTAGTTTAATCGACTAATTGACAATTGATGGATTTTCCATCAACTAGTCAATTAGTCAATAAGCGGGGAAAGCTCCTGCCAACTCCTAATACACTTAAAAGACTGGTGCACAGCGGCCGGGGGGGGGAGAAGGGGGAGCGCAAGAGAGGAATCAGCTGTCCCAGCTCACACCAGGTCCCCCTCCCACACTGCTCTTCTGATTTTTAAATGTATTAAGAGCCAGCAGGCTCTGAACACATTTAAAAAGCAGAGGTGCAGCTTCTAAGACTGGGTGCAAGCCGGGAATCAAGTGATTCCCAGCTCGTGCCCGGTCCCCACTATTCCCCCACTGCCCGCGGAGATGGTGCTGGGGGGAACCAGCTTTTAAGATCTGATAAAGGCAGCGGGGGGAAGAGAGCGACTAGTCGTCTAGCGGATAAGCTTTTGCTTATCGGATAGTCAACTAGTCGCTTACACCCCTCGTGTGACATTGCCATGGAGGTAGCTAAGCATACCACTTCTACAGGAACTGGAAGACAACAGACATTGATCTAAGTGAGATAACCTGGATCATTATATTCATTGGGCACATTTTGTGGAGATTTATATAGCATTTTAAATCGGTGACCAAAACACAGGTCAAAATAGGGGACTCTTCAGAGCCTCACTAGTAATGTGAGGAAAATCTCTAGAAAACAAAATGAAATAGGAAAAAAATATTTTGTTATTGATTTTTCTTTGCCAGAAAATTTTGCAATTTCTTCTTACTTGGGGAAGTGCATCTTCCAAAATATCCAGGTATACAGATAATGTGTTGGAATTAAGAATAAATTTGAATGTAATATTAAAACATTTTGCTGGATTTCAGAAACTAGTACTTGATCTCTTTCCATGATGAGTTGAATATATGTAATAAAAATGTTGAGCCTCCTGAAGTCTAATATTTTTTCTAAAATAATTCTATATTTATTGCAGAACTGCTTTAAAAAACACTTAACCGGAATAAGGAGCCTGAACTAAATCTCAAAATGTTACAGCCAGACGCATTCAGTCTAAAGTAGCTGAGTTCTTATTTATAATAATCGGGTTCATTATTTCACAGAATGGGTAAAATAATTCTATATATTTCCTCCTAGCTAAAAGATTGAGGAAGTGTTTGGGACCATACGAAAGAAGTTTTATTCTGTATTTAGATTTATCATATTAAACAGAGAACACAAGAGCAAGAGAGAAAGAGAATGAATGTATCAGAGCACTAAAAAAAATAGAAAGATGCAAAATTATATTTTTTTGTTAACACTGGTACAAGATTATATAAAATAAAATGTTAAACAGTATTCTTCAAGGATCCCAACACAATTAGCACAGACAGCAAATACAAATATCACATGTGAAATAATCAATTTGCAAAATCTCTACAAATAATAGTTATTGCAGTTAATCCTGCAGTAAACTTAATTCATATGAAAACAATACAGAAATTATTCTCATCATTCTGCTAGCATGGGCTTACACAGTGCATTTCTAATTCATGGTTCTATTAGAAAGTAGAATTCTTGTTCTGCTTCCTGTCCCCTCACTTTCAGTGACCAGTTGTCAAAAAACCCCAGATCTCTACATGACTATTTATAATCTGCCCTGACATGGAGCATTTTATTTTCTAATTAATTCCTTGTGCAAATGAAGACATCATATTTCTAGGATAGATAACTGATAATCAAGTAGGGAAAGGTAACACTGGCACCTTTTAATGGATTGTCAAAAATTAACAAAGAATAAAAAATATTTGCATTAATTAATTTTAAAAGAGCAATATTTTCAAGCTAACATTATTGCACATGGAAAGAGCTTCATGGATTGGAACTTATAACATGACCATTAACTTAACACACAGTATACAGAATGGTATTTTTTGTCATCATCGCCTCACGGGAAGACCCTTGATCCATGTACAGCCCAACAGACTAGAGCTGTGTCTACATTGGCACCCCTTTCCGGAAGAAGGGATGCTAATGAGACACTTCGGAATTGCAAATCCGCGGGGGGATTTAAATATCCCCCGCGGCATTTGCATTTACATGGCTGCCGCTTTTTCCGGCTGAGGTTTTGCCGGAGAAAAGCGCCAGTCTAGATGCGATCTTGCAGAAAATAAACCCTTTTCCGGAAGATCTCTTATTCCTACTTTCAAATAAACCCTTTTCCGCAAGATCGCATCTAGACTGGCGCTTTTCTCCGGCAAAACCCCGAGCCGGAAAAAAGCGGCAGCCATGTAAATGCAAATGCCGCGGGGGATATTTAAATCCCCCGCGGATTTGCAATTCCGAAGTGTCTCATTAGCATCCTTTTTCCGGAAAGGGGTGCCAATGTAGACACAGCCTAGAAGTATAGCTATGTGTTGTAAGAGTCATCAGACATGGATCCAATTGCAGTATCGAGTCCTGAGTATAGTCAAATCAGCACTAACAAATCACTAACAAAAAAACCAAAAACTCAATATTACCACAGGCTGAACCTCTGTAATCCGGGACTCCATGGACCAGCAACATCCGTCATCTGGCAGGACAACAGATGTTCCAGGAGCAGAGAGTCCTGGTGGAGAGCGTGGCTTGAGTCCCCACTGCTGGGCTGCCAGGTGCACCGCAAACAGGCAACCAGGCACAACTCAGCGGGGCTGCCTGGCGGGGCAAGGAGCCCAGTGCACCACAGCAGGGCTTTCCCACAGGGACCAGGAGCTCAGTGCAGCACAGCTGGCTACCTGGCAGGGCCAGGAGTTCATCAAACAGGGAGATGGGTTGCCCGCATAGCAGGGAGAGAGGTAGGGGGACTAGCAGGGCAGCGAAGTGCTGATGTATCCTACTTATCCATAGAACTAGTTTAACATGAGCTAAGGATGTTAAAAGGCATGTAATTCGTTAATTGTGTAGTCAACAAAAATTGTGTCAATGACACAATTAATTGATAAGGGTGAGCAGTGCAAGCACTAAGTCCTAGCTTGTGCTGGGTCTCAGGATCTACCCCTGCTCCGGCTCTGCAAGTAAAGTCATTTAGGAGCCAGGAAGGCAGGCAGCCCAATTCAGTCCCAGCTGATGCCAGTCCTGGGAACTTCCCCCATTGCGGCTCTGCAAGTAAAGTCATGTAGGAGCTGGGCGGACAGGCAGCCTGGCTCACACTGGGTCCCAGGAGCTATCCCTGCTGCGGATCGGGGAATCGGGGGACACATACAGCTGATGGCATTAACCAATCACCCTTCTGCATGGATTCCATTATTTGAGAACAAATAACTGTTCTTAACTAATTTTGGGGTGCTGAGTTCAAAAATTATATCCATTTTTGCACGAGGAGTAACAGCTAACTCGAGGGAAGGGTTTAGGATCGGACTATCGCATCTACACGCAACGAGTTAATTCGGGCTACCGGCTTTCTAAAATGGCGACCGGCCACGAATATGCTAATCAAGCGCAGGATATTTAAATCCTGTGCTTCATTAGCTACTTTGGTATGCTTAATTTGCCTCCCCTAGTTCGAACTAGGGGGCAAGTGTAGACATACCCTTATTTTCAAGAACTTAAAACTATATGCGACTTATTTTCAAGAACTTACATGCAAAAATACCTCAAATTAATTGAATTCATCAAAATGAATGCCATCTAGCTTAATTTTGTTGAAGAGGATCGCCAAATTATTATATTATAGGAGTAACAAAACAGAACGGTTTCACTGTTTTGAATGATATTTACGACTGTATTTTTTGCATTTTTCTGCATTTCTTCTGCATTTTTCAGGTAATCCCCTAACATGGTATCTTGCCAGAATGATCCAAAGAAGCAAAGACAGAACATAACAGATTTTGTTAGAAACGTATATCACACCTACTTTGGTATAAAACTTGGGGATCAAGACTTTGGAATAAAACTGCCACAAATGTAACAAAATACGTCTGGATCATTCAGGCAACCTCGAGATGCCATGTTAGGGGATTACCTGAAACCATTCTGTTTTATTACTCCTATAATATATAATATAATAATCTGGCAATCCCCTTCAACAAAATTAAGCTAGATGGCATTCATTTTGACAAATTCAATTAATTGGAGGTATTTTTGAATGCAAGTGCTTGAAAATAAGTCGCTGCTTATAGTTTTAAGTTCTTGAAAATAATTATTTTCCTGAAAATCTTGGAAGTGTCAGTGAAGAGCAAAGGAAGATTTCATCAGGATATCAAGACAATGGAAAAGAGATATCAAGGACACTGGGATGTCAACATGATGGCTGATTACTGCTGGACCCTGAAAAGAGAGACCGATGGTGAAATGCATAAAAAGTTGTCAAAAAAGCATTGATTCAGTTGCATCTAATCATATAAAATTACTCAATTGTTAAATTTCACACTTTGCTCCTTTGTTCTTTAAATAAGGACTTACAACAGACCTTCTAAAAGAACTATAACTTACTATTTACCAGCAAATAGTCTGGTAGCACTTTATAGACTAACAAAACATGTAGATGGTATCATAAGCTTCCGTGGGCACAGCCCACTTCTGAAGTGGGCTGTGCCCACGAAAGCTCATAATACCATCTACATGTTTTGTTAGTCTATAAAGTGCTACCAGACCATTTGCTTGCTGTTTTTTTCTGTAACAGACTAACTCAGCTACCCCCTGAAGTTACTATTTACCAAGCTTTAATGCATAAGGTGGAATAAAAAGCATGAAAAATGTTCATTTTTTCTTTTGATTTGTGAAAAATCCTTATGTGATAGAGCAAAATGGATGCCATTTTTTTAAATCAGCATAGCAAAATTATGTAAAGTCACCTATTTTTATCAAAACAACTGCAACTTTGTTTCAATTTGCAGACCAGTATAAGCAGCCGCTTACCAGTTAATCATTTAATAGTTAAACATTTAATCACTGTTACATCCCTAGCATGAGCAATAGCAATGCAAGTTTCCTTAACACTGCCCTGATAATGTGTGTTGATTGTTACAGACACACAGATCACGTATTATTAGCCCCATTATCACTGGCACTACAATTGACAGGGGTACTCTCGCTCCCTTTCCCCCCCGCCCCCGTTTTAAATTCTGGATTCCCATTTTTTTCCACTACAGCTTATCTGAAGAACTGAGTTTTGCCCACAAAAGCTCATGATACTATCTATATATTTTTGTTAGTCTTCAAGGTGCCAAAGGACTATACATTGTTTTTTTAGGAAAAAGAAGATACAATAGTTCAGTCCATTTGGTCTCTGGCATTCTTTTTAAGATTCTCAATGGTGGTTTGTATGTATGATGCAAGTATCTGTACAGCAGGAAATATATTGAGACCACCCATTCATGTCACATAGATCAAAAAAGCCATTAGCTAAAAATGATTTTAACTCAGTACTCATCTAAATTTGAAACACTGACCTATAAAGATAAAAGACCCAAAAGATCACTGGTGTACTCCAAATGCAAGTTTTCGATTTTCTACTTCCTCTAACTTATTTTAAAGATGTGTAAACTGCAAACTACATACGACTTTTATAATTCTAGGAAGCACATTAAGAAAATACTAGATCATAGTCAAATTCTATACTGAGGTTTGTAATTATAAATGTAGTTTCAAATAGGAAACCCAGCACAAAAATTAACTGGTTTTCCAGGTTTATAAATACTGAAATAGCACAATCCTCCCTCTTTTTATTAGATATGCCCCAAACCAGGAAGCAGAAAAAAAGGCATTTCCCAATTTTGTCATCTTCTGAGCTTTTTGCGCATCTGGACTCTCTCAGCAACAAATGCACAGCCATTAAAAACTATTGTTCTTTCCTGTGAGTACCCAAAGTGTAGTTTGAAAAACATACTGTCACTACTATTACTGACATCCTGCAAGATGAGCATAATCTTTTCTTCTTTAAATGAGTTTCTCAAGTAAGTTTTCTGACAACACAAATATGGTTCTGGCAAATCACACAGGAATTCCAGAGGTTATCAAATCTGCTAAGAAATCTATTTAACCTTTGGGACTAATCTTAAAATTTGGATTCACTTTCTATGACTAGCTTGATGGCCAAAAGACAAGGAATGTGAGGATATAAAGGAACTGATTAAAGCATTACCAGATAATTTAGCCATAGGTGTTCAGGACATCACATTGTCCATTGGAGTCACATGCGGACAAGGCTATCAATCAGTGCAGACATTCGCAGAGGCAACTTTTTACACAGAACATTAGAAAAGGAGGATTAACCACTAAATTTTTAGAAAGTTTTGTCAACAGAGAAATCAGGTAATGTGCCATAAGATGAGTTCCAGGCTTCTAAAAAAATTAAGTCAGTTGGTTCCAATTACTGAAAACCCAGTTAAAGTCCCCACTCCCCAGCACTTTGCAAGATGAAATTTCTCACAAGCAGTCAACCTGAAAGAGTCTCTCTCAAATGGAAGAGAGATACTGAGGTCACCGTGCATTGCTGCAGTCATCCAGCAGAGGGAATCTAAATTTCACAAGAGGAAATTAAAAATAAGCTTTACTTGCTGTCATTATGGTGGAACATGCACACCTACCGCATGAGCTGTATCAAGACTAGTACATGTTCATGAATGTGTTCTATTCACAAAACACTAATGAAAAAATCCAACATTCATAAAAATATTTGTTCAACCAGTTCTTATGCAAGGCACAGCAGGAATACTCAGCATGGCATACTTCATCTTCCAGAGTATTCATCAGACATTTAATTTCATTAGCTGACTTCTAATATACAAGAAACTGCAAATTTGGAAGTGATGTGTTAGGGATGCCTGCCCACTGATAACAATTAGCAGTTACATGCTCTCAACACTGGTAGACTTTTGAAACACACTTACTCCAAGTGTGTCTCTGAGGGCTCATCTAGACTATGGGGAACGGTCAAAAGAAGATATGAAAATTCCACGGGAATTTGCATATCTTCTTCCGATTGCACTTCCGAAAGCAGAGCTTTTGAAAGTGAAAGTAGTTAAGATGCGGCTTTTTCAGCGAGCCCCCCCCACTTTGTCAAAAAGCCGAGTAAACCTCCTTTTTTGAGGAAGAGCGGCTTTTTGATGAGGGGAGGTAAAAGCCGGCAGCGTCTCTGCTACTTTCACGAAAGCTCTGCTTTAGTGCGATCGGAAGAAGGTATGCAAATTCCCGTGGAATTTGCATATCTTCTTTCGACCATTCTCCGTAGTCTAGATAAGCCCTCAGAGTATAGTAATTAGGGATGTAAAAAGTCATGTAAAAAGGTAACTGCAACCTCTAAAAACCTTAGTGATTACACTGTTAGATGCATTGTGGGCTCTGCCGTATAAAGCTTAGCTTTATATTGCAGAGCCCACAATGAGGCCTCCTCCGTAGTGGGGCCACCAGCCCCTGTCAGCTCTGCTCCCGGGGAGGCTTCACTGTAGACTCTGCAGCTGGCTGCTCAGGCAGGTGAGAAGTTGTGCCAGTTAACCAAAACCAGTAAACCTCACCCATTAAGAGTAAGCCTTTTACATTCCTAATTGTGATACAAGAGAGTCAACGAAGAAGCATGGCAAATCACACCGAAGGGGACATTGAGATGATTTACTAATAAGTTCCTTAGATTTTTAATTCAAAGCCACTGCAAACCAATCAAAGCCACTACTGCACTCCTTTCTATGCTTTTATCTTCCCAGCAACGTAAAATCAGACAGAAAACCTACACATACCAAGATTTAAAAGTCGCCAAAAAGCAACACAATGAATATAGCTGACATTTATTAACCCTTCTGGAGATCTTCAATGCCCTTCAACACTGCATCAATAATACAATCCTGCAAGCCTGCCAGAAAAGACTGGGAAGTGAATAAGCTAAACAATGCTGAAATTCCAAGTGATATTAAGAGTCCATGTATGTTTATTTATAAAAGAAAAGAAAATAGGACCTGTCAATTTAAACAAGAAATGCTCATTAATGTTATATTGTATGAAAAAGTCTTCAAAACATCACTAAGCTACTTATAATGAAAAAGATAAACTAGTATAAAATAAAGGGTAATATTGTCACATGGAAATAGTAAAGCCTCATTTGTCTTAGCTTGTCATATGTGGTACATCAAGTCAATCCATTATCAACACTGACAAACCTGTAAATTTACAGGACAATGGCACGTGCCACAATCAATTTAGAATTTAAAAGTATAAATTGGAGGGAGATGGGGGACAAATTACGAAAAACAAAAATGTAATTTTATATTAAATGACTTGATACATTTTTTTCTGTTAAAAGAACATGTTTCAGCCACGTGATCTAGCCATCAGATCTATATGTCAGTTATTTTTATTTTTTAAGGTAGCTGAGTAATGCCCATATAATAGCTTTGTTTTCACGGAGACTGTACTTGTATATCTTAAGACTCTTGCTTTACTTAACTCAAAAAAGGTACATCTTCAAATCATGGCCATATATCTTGACATAGTGAAAGCAAAATAATCACAGCATTCAGCTTTGCCATTAAGATTTCAGAGTCACGGGGGATTAGAAGTCTGGACCTGAAGCAGATGCTCTGAAAGCTCTTGGTAGAGGAGTTCAGTACATATTTCAGACTGCACTGCAGCTGCAAGGGATTGACGCCACTAACTGTGGAATCAAGCTCAGGGAAACTCTGGGCATAGTTCCGGCATCCGAAATAAATTAAAGTAAACAGTGTTGCTCTCTCTCATCCACCCTGTTAGCAGCCTCTCTGCAGAGCTGGAGACCACACACCCAGACCACACAGCACCAGCTGAACTCACTCGCACGCAACATCTAGGAGCTGTCACTCTGCTGAGGTATGAAGAGGAAAGGGGCGGGGGACCGGAGTGTGTGTGTGTTTTTAAGAAAGCTGCTTGCCTTCTCCTTCTATCCTCGCAGCTGGCTTGTGTATTGTGAGGTTTGGGAGGAAGGAAAGTAGAAAGAAGAAATCCATAAACCTTCCTGAGAAAACATACTAGTCATGGCCTTGTGTAGTAATAATTTGCACTCATTTTGTAGCAGTTTAGTAGCCGATGAAGGGCTAGTATCAATTAACCTTCACATGTCAAAAAATCTTAGGCTGGTATCAGTTACTAAATTGTAAATACTAAATGAATGCACTATGTCCAACAGAATGACCTTGAGAAACCGTGTCAAATATTCAAATAAAGTACTTAAAATGTTTTATATTTGAAAAAGATGAACAAACAAACCCCATTAACTAAGGACCTGATTATGTTGTGTTTACTCAAAGGCTGTCCACACACCGAAGAGATGCACAGGTTTAAATTAAATCAGTTTTGAATCACATTTTTAGCCAAATCAGTCCAATTTTGTTCTTAGACCAAAACTCACTTTGAATAGAACCTTACACCACAAGGAGTCTCATTGAAGTCAGTGGGCCTATCTTTAATACAAGGTATCACTCCATATAACAGTACAGTAAAACTCCAATAGTCCGGCATCCAATAGTCCTGCACTCCTGATAGTCCGGCATCAAAATGGCAAGAGCCTAGTGAGTGAGCTTCGGCAAAAATGAGTCACAAGGTAACAGCGGCAGCAGCTGAACTGAGCAAAAGGGTAAAAAGGCTTAAAAACTAAAACATTACAGTATACTGTATACAGTATGTACAATAAAAAGGGTTAAGAACACTTTATATACAGTATATAATGTATACAGTATATATATAACCTGCTTATAGTACCTCCTGATAGTCCGGCATATCTGATAATCCGGCACCACCTAAATCCCATAGGTTCCGGATTATCGGAAGTCTACTGTATCACAATCTGGTCCTATGAGTTAAGGCTGCCTAAAGGGCATAGCCCATGAACACAAACAACTGAAACCAAGGAAATTATCCTTTCAGTGATCATACTTAAGAAGCGTCTTTTATTGTGACAGATTCAACAACTTTAAGAGATACTTTCTATTACTGTAAGACATGGGGGTTACTACTAAAGAGATTATGGGTCAAAACAGAAGAAACTGAAGCAAGACAATTTAAAAGTCTTTAATACCTATCCACCATGGGCACCCTTCACCCTATTCCATACCACCTTACAACTCACCTTGCCTCCAATCCACCACCCACATCACATTTTCCTCCCCCATCAAACTCACCAGCAAACACAAACTAAACTTTCCCCATACACACAATCCAACTTCCCACATCTACTCAATCATGCTTAGATCATTGAGGTAGGATCAATCTATCTAAATGACAACACACTCATTAAGCAAAATTACAACAAAAAACTAAAACTCAAACTTTTTTTACTCTCTTTCCACACTACAATCATTCATATATGACTAAACAAACTCAGTTTCATAAACCAGAGTGCCTCAGCATAAAAAAAATAACCAAACACACTCAGCAGGATTCTATTAAATGCAACACAAAACCCACTGCACAATTTATTTCTTAAGCATGCTTAATTCCTTAAATTTATATTGTTCGAGAATAGAACCTTTCAATTCTACACATATTATAAATAAAACACAATGAATCACAATCTATTAACTAGTTTGACTTTTCATTGTTTTGTTTCTGCTCGTAAATATAGAAACACTTTCACCACTCCTAACCTATTATATTTCACCCAAATCAATCCAAATGTTCTTTTAATATATTCCACTGATGCTGAGCTGGTTTGAGAGAACTGAAGTTCTTTTAAAGTGGTCAAATTATGAACTCAAATGCCCTGTAACCTACTATTTCACTTCTACAAATTTCTACCTTGTTGATACTACAAACAGTGGAACGATCTCTTTCATAAAGAGGAAGGATTACCATCTCAAATCAAGACTGCCACACTATTCCTGACAGTCTTTATGGTTTTCTTGAGAACAGTCTGTTTCATACTTCTTCCTTCAATTTGTCAGACTCAACATGTCAATATTAATGTACTGATATATAGTAGTTCTTAAAAATACTCATCACCCATTTTAAGTATTGATTAATAGTTTTGGCATTAACTAGTTAGATGAATTATTACTTAGTAAATTCCATAACATTAAGACCAAAAATGACCTAGTCACCCATGCAGTCAGATAGTTCACAAGCTTTCTTTACATTTCTCGACTGTTGTAAATCAAACCCTCTCCAAATTTAGGGCTCCACCCTCTTTTCTCTTCAACATCCATTGAAAGTTTATTCCATCCGGTAGCCTTCCAGTCTCCATTTACCAGTGGTTGTGCTGATACATCCACTTTAACTCAAGGCTTCTACAGTTCTGTAACTGTCTTACTGCTTCCTAATAAATCTAACAGTCTATACAAGAACGTTAATGTTCTCAATAATCTCCTTTCAAGTTCCTAAATTAGTTAAAAGGTCTTATTCACACAGCCTGAAATTAGAGCCTGATGTTTTGAGACTCAAAAAGCTTTCAAACCCATTTATGTAAATATGCTGAGAATGACACAGACATTCAAAAAAATGAACTAAATAAATACCACTATGATGGAGTTTTGTTTGCTTTACACTACAGAAAAAATAAACCACCAGAGGTTTTTCATAACCTCATGTATCTGCATATACTATTCTTCAGCCAAACATTATTAGTCATAAAATAACCACATCTGTACAATTAATATGGCCAGAGTTAAAACTTGTGTTGTTGGTGAGGATGTAAGTAGTGGGGAGGCTGATAAAGTAAATAAATGTTTGCTGTGTGGCATGATTGGTGACTTCTTTGGCTTTTAACAGTTTGCATAGGTGGGAAATACTCTTGTATTACTTTAAATCAGGGGCAGGCAAAAGCCTCTCAGCGGGCCGAATCCAGACCACCTACGGCTTTGATCCAGCCCGCGAGACAGTTCTAGGCCCCGCCCTCTAGCGGGCATGTGCCGCAGGGGAAGGAGATCAGCCCCATCCCTCCTCCCCCCACGCAGCTGCTGGAGAGGAGGCAGCACTGGCCCTGAGGCTCCTAAACGGCGCTTCAGCCACACAGCCTGGGACCGGCCGCGGACACACCTTGGTCACACTTCCCCAGGCCGCCCCGGAGTCACCAAGGTGCTGCTGCCATGGCCACAGGGCCTGGGGCTGGCCCCAGAGGTTGGGGAAGCCTGTGGCTGAGGCGCCTCCGGGGCTGACCCACGGCTGCGTGGCTGCGGCAGCGGTGCCAGCCCTGGACTGGGTGGCTGCCGCAGCAGCAGGGCCTCCCTGCGGGGTGGCCGAGACAGCATGGCTGCAGCAATTGCTGCAAGGGGGCACAAAGCCAGGTAAGGTTCCCCCTCATGCCCAGACCCCCCTCATCCCATCACTTCCCTCCCCCCAAGACCTGACACCCTCAGCTTGCTTCGACACCCTCCCTTGTTCTTGCACCCTCTCTCTTGGCCACACACTGCACCCTCCCTTCTTCCTGCTCCCTCCACCTGGCCAGACACCCTACTCCCAGCCTGCTTCTGCACCTCAGCTCCCTCCCAGATCCTGCACCCCAACCCTATCCTCCTTGCTGGCAGACTTGTCTCACACACTGTACCCCTCATTTTTGTCCCTACCCCAGCGTCTAAGGAGGTCCATAAAATCCACTAACTCCAGAACCCCAGAAAAGTAAATCTGGTCTATGGGAAGCCCTGAACTTCAGTCCCCCCCCTTCCCTTCACCCTGTGAGGCTGGGGCACCAGAGGAGTGAGGTGTCTCAATTGGGGCCACATCAGTGAGCACTGGGAGGTTTTGGAGGAGTTTTTTTGCTTCTCACTTGTGTGGTCTCCAATTGATTTTTTTGTGGGTCAGTGACCCCTCAACCCAAAAGGGTTCCCACCCTTGCCATTGAAAACAGTGAAACCTTTTGTGTTGGACATAATATTTTACTTTATTTAAAATGAAGTTTGATTAACATGAGAAAGTTAAAATTCTTAATCTGTTTCATAATTTAAATTAAACCGTTCTTACTAGCTGCAGCTGGTTTAAAAAATAA
The DNA here is from genome assembly GCA_019425775.1 of Rafetus swinhoei. NCBI lineage: Eukaryota > Metazoa > Chordata > Testudines > Trionychidae > Rafetus > Rafetus swinhoei. The sequence continues at coordinate 117,044,389 of CM033424.1, forward strand.
GGTCACTGTACCCAACAAGGTAATTCTCAACCCCACCCCCTTCTGCCCGAGGCCCCGACCACTTCCAAAATTTGTGAAGTGGCCCCACTTCCAAAACTATTGCCCACCCCACTTTAACTCAAAGTATTTTGCCCCACCACCACCAACACACACACTCTTTGGAATAGATGGCCCTGATTTGGCGAAGTATGTCTTAGGCATGTGCCTGAGTTGAGGCACAGGAGTAGGCAACATGCACTTTAATAGTTTGCTGAATGTGGGTCTGAATGCACAGATACGCTTACAATACATTTCCTAGAATTTAACACAGATAATGTGTCTGTATTAATATTTGAGGTGGCCTGTATGCTCCCAACCTGTAGCCTGATTCTTCTATAAAAGCTTATCTCTTGTATAAAGGAATTGTGATTATGGAGAACTGAAGCTGTCTGTGAAGAATGAAAGTTTGATGCCTTCTGTGATGATGAAAAGGAACTATATTATGACAACAAAACCATGCCACCCTTCTTTATATTTCTTTAAGATTATTGGTCAAGAACATAATGTTCATTTTTGCAGGATGAAGCAATGTACAAATGTTGAGAACTGTTTCAGCCACACAAACACACCACATCAGATACAGTAAAACTCCATTCATCCAGCATCTGATGGTCCGGAACTCCTGATAGTCCGGCACCATCAGGAACCCGGAAGTGCTCCAGGCAGTCGGACCATTGGAGCTGCTCTGCCCCCGGCTTCCCCGATTCAGCCGCTGCTGAAACTGACCAGCGGCTGAATCGGGAAAGCTGGGGGCAGAGCAGCTGGAGTGCTGCCGGTAGGTCCCACAGCGCTGCCCCTCGGCGCTGCAGGACCAACCCGGCAGCACCCCAGCTGTCCCCAAGTCAGACGCCGCTGAAACTGACCAGCGGCTGACTCCGGGAAGCCCGAGGCAGAGCTGCTCTGCCCTGGGCTTCCCGGAGTCAGCCGCTGGTCAGTTTCAGCGGCAGCTGACTTGGGGACAGCTGGGGCAGAGCAGCTGGGGTGCTGCCGGGTTGGTCCGGTAGCGCCGCCCCTTGGCGCTGCGGAACCAACCCGGCAGCACCCCAGCTGCTCTGCCCCAGGTGTCCCAATTCAGCTGCTGCTGAAACTGACCAGCAGCGGCTGAATCGGGGACGCCTAGGGCAAAGCCGGACAATCGGAAGGGGGGGCTATGAGGGGTCTGGAGTGGCATCCCCCCCACACCACCCTAGACCCCTCATAGCCCCCCCTTCCGATAGTCCGGCATATCTGATAATCTGGCACCCCCTGGGTCCTAAAGGTGCCGGATTCTCGGAAGTTTACTGTATTTGAAAGTTTTCAGTAATAACAATTTTAAAGTAGTTAGATTTTTAAAGAGTGACTTTGGACTGCAAAAAATTTCTTTAAAACTTCAGTGTGTCTGTATTCACCATTATATCCCCACCAGTAGGAAGGTTTTGTTTCATTTAGAGATTTAGCCTTTAAGTGGAAAGTCTAATCTTAACTTTGGAGTTGCCATCAGCCTCTTTAGATATAGAGTATATTGTTACAGACATTATCACACAAAGAGTTAGTAAAACTCAACCAAAATGGATTAAAATACACCTGTACACACTTCTAGGGACCCATATATTCATTTAGGCCTCAATATTACATTCAGATCCAGGCCCCCACTACAATGCAATCTGCTTCTTTAATATGATACAGAGCCCCACTGACTCTGCAGTTCTGCACATGCACAAGGTCTGACTATATGAATAAGATTAGGTCAGGACCCTATTTTGTCATCAGTTTCTTTGTATGCTGATTGGTCACTTGAGGATTTTACTTTACGAGGAAGCTCAATCATATTTAAAACTGGGGTAGAGGGAGTATTTACTTTTTTGTTTATAAAAAACAAACAACTGAGTAGACTTGCAAGTGCCATAAGGGCTACAATAACTACCTGACAATGCTGACCACAACTTGTTTTTGTCTACGTTGAACAATCAGCATTCAGCACCGTGTCCATTATCTCTATTGTTTAAAAAAAAAAAAAAAGTTTAAATAATTTCCTTTTCTGCTGAAGACAATGCCTTAGACAAATTCATGAATAGTCTAAAAGTGTATGTTTAAAAATATATTTTGACCTAAAAAAACATTATGCACTTCAAATACAGTGGTACGGAGGGTCTGTTTGTTTTAAGCATATTACTAATATGCATGCAGTCTAGGATGTGGTTAAGATTCTAAAGGTAAACTGAGCCTTTTCATTATAAACCTCTAATTTCAGGAATTTGTAATCTAGGATTAAAAAATGTGCCCAAGACTGAATTTTGGCAAGAGAACCCAAAAGACAGGTGGGTTTTCCTCTATCAAATTAGGGTGGGGGGGACTTGCCGCTGGTTTTGAGATACAGGAATGTAAACAACAAGATTAATTTTCAGTTTGCTTTTATACTTTAATTTGAAATCTGTTTTATTTTTGCAACTGATACTTTGTACGCGTAAACACAGACTAGTGCCTTTGGCTACACTGATGTTAGGAGGATGGAATGTGAAAAGTTACCACTATGCACATGCACTAATATCCATGAGGATTTGTTTGTTTGGTTGGGTTTTTTTTTTTTTTTACTTTTAATCACACTTACTTCATATGATATTAAAATCTCTGGCCTAGACCATCTCCCACATGTACAGGGAACCCTCACAAGACATTTCTTCTCCCCCATTTTGTTTACACTATGGAAGGCTATCCATAAACCGCAGTGTGCACTGTATGTGATGAGTGAGTAGGTAGGTCAGAATGAAGGTGAAACATGTGGATGGATCAGAGGCCAGACTAGTGGTGGATGAACATGATTTCTTTCCATATCCACTAGTATATTTAGAGATGGGTCAGCTAAGGCCTGAAGCTCTGGACCACCAAACAGATATAGCTAGGGATCCACTAGCTACATCGAAGGTGGGAACAATAGCCTTTTCTATAGGAAGAAAAAACTCCCCTTTCCCTAAGAGTGGAGGGATTCTCAAGAAAAAGTCTTCCTAACCTCCTCATCTATAAACCAGTCCATTGGATCAAACCAACATTTTAGAGCAAGCACCTGGATAAAGGCTGGCACAATAACAACAAGCTTTTACCCAGCACTTTTTATCAACAGATCTCAACGTGCTTTTCAAGGCAGTCATTATCATTATTATATAACAGCCAGGGAAGCAGCAGCACAGAGGTGAAGTCACTCATTCTGTGACAAAATACATTTAAAGAAAACTGCCAAAATACTTATACATGCTAGCCTTTCAGAGACTGTAACTCTGGGCAGTAGCAATCTTTTTGCATTACATGCCTGTTTTTGCTAGAAACAGAGATTCAGGATAAATTATTATCCAGGTTACTTTACATAAATTGACACCACATTATAAGCTCCACAAGATTTTAATAAAGATTAGTAACGAAGAAAGAAAAAACTTAAAAAACAACAAATAGTCTAGTAGCACCTTAAAGACTAACAAAACATGTACTGTAGATGGTATCATGAGTTTTCGTGGGCACAACCTTCTAAAGAAAGAAAAAGTACATTCCTGCTTAGCTAGTAGAACATAAGCTCACCAAATCACTATTTAATTTCTCTATACCCTAACCTAATTAACACACTTGTTCAAGAATATATAGGACTACCACTATTTTTATCTATTACACATTGTTTCACCACTGCTGTTCAATGGTGCACAGCAATGAAACTGACATGAATTGCATCAGGAGCTGCTGGAGGCCCTGGCCTGGATGCAGCCTTCTCCAGGGGCCTCAAGGCTTCCAAACTCTTGGACCAGCTGAGCTGCCCAGCTCCCCCAGCATAAGAAGTTAGATGGCCAGGCATCCAGCTAGCCAGGGAGCCTAACTCATGCTAGATCTACAGTTTTTTAGTGCATCCAGGCTCTCTGCTGCAGACTCAAAGCTAGGGCCCTCAAAGTTTTCAGGTTCCCATGCCACTGCATGAAGTCTGGAAGTAGTACAGTAAAACTCCAATAGTCCGGCATCCAATAGTCTGGCACTCCTGATAGTCCGGCATCAAAATGGCAAGAGCCTAGTGAGTGAGCTTCAGCAAAAAATGAGTCACAAGGTAACAGCGGCAGCAGCTGAACTGAGCAAAAAGGGTAAAAAAGACTTAAAAAAACTAAAACATTACAGTATACTGTATACAGTATGTACAATAAAAAGGGTTAAGAACACTTTATATACAGTATATAATGTATACAGTATATATATAACCTGCTTATAGTCCGGCATATCTGATAATCCAGCACCACCTAAATCCCATAGGTTCTGGATTATCGGAAGTCTACTGTATATTACTTTTCTACTGTACCTTATAATGAAAAGCAACCACCACCACTACCGGCACATTTACTATATTTATGGTGCCTTTAAATTGTAAAGTCTTTGTATTATCAGTGATTTTATCCCTCATTGAGGAATATAACTGCAGTGCCACAGACATAATTTAAACAAGAGCTTCCATTCAAATGAAAAACACATGTTTTTATATGGGTCTTCAAGATTTGATAACAAGCAGATGAACAGGATTGTGTTTAAAGCACCCAAAAACTACAGCATGGTTGAAGCCTCAGCTGCAGGTAGTTTCTGCAACACATGGCTAAGTGCCCAAGTCCATAAAATATCAGTGATTATGTGGCCAACTATATGGGTATGTGTACAGTGCTTTATGAATTCAGATCTGAGAGACCTGGGGCTTGTGGACTTAGTGGGTATGTCTACACTACAATTAGACTCCTGTGGTGGCCCCTGCCAGCTGACTGAGGCTCCTGGAGCTCAGGCCAAGGAGCTGTTCTATTGCAGCATGGACATTTGGTCTACTCTAGAGGACCCTAGCGTGACAGCTTGGGCTGTAAGGCCTGGCAAGCTGGGAAGGTCTCAGACTTCAGCCCAAGCAACTACAACACTGAGCGCCTCGGCCAGAGCCAGCCTAGCATAACTCAGCTAGCACGAGCCAGCCACAGGTGCCCCACAGCAGCGTAGACGCACGCAGCGTTTCCAAGCCAGTGCTCAAGCATCCACCGCCCCGCACGGTCGCAGCCGGCCCCAAGAGCAGTGCTGGCGCCGAGCCGCTGCCACCGGCGCTGCCCCGCGGCACGGAAGTGGCTGGCGGCAGCTCGGCGAGGCCCAGCGCGGAGAGAAGCGGGGCCTCCGCCCCCCTCCACAGTGCCCGGTTGGGGGGCGGGGGCAGCGCTTGGCCTCTGCCGCACACATCCAGCGCCCCGCGGGGGCAGCGTAACGGGCGGATCCCAACGGCCCGATCCGGATCGTTATTAGCAACGGCGGGGGCGAGACCCCGGGGCAGGAGGCGCGCGGCGGGGGGAAGGAGTGCGGCCCGAGGCCGGTGACTCGGAGCCGGCTCGCGCTAACGTGTGTGTGTGTCCGGGAGACGGGGGGGGCACTCACCGGCCGCTGCGCTGTTTGAAACCGGCACTGGGCAGCGTCGCTCTAGGTAGCGCCTCCGCCTCCCGCACGGCCAGGCCGCCGCAATGGAGCCCGGACGCATCGATCGCCCGGGAGGCGGAACCAGAGCAATCGAGCGGCAGCCCCGCCCCTCCCGCTTGTGCCGCGCCTTCCTTCTCCCGGCCCCGCCCTTGAGCTGCCGTCTCCCCTGCCTCTAGCCCTGGCCGCCCACTGCCTGCGTGTTCGGTCCCTGCCCTGGGGCTGCTGCCGGGTCCCTTCGCCCTCAGCGGCAGCGCGAGGCCACGGCGGGCTGCTGGGTTTGGCGCAGCGCACGGGGCAGGGAGCCGGTTGAGAGCCGCCAGGCGCGTAAAGAAAGGAAAGCACCGAGGAGGTGCGGAGGAAGCCTGCCCGGGGACAGACTTGCCGCTCCTCCCAAGCGCTCCCAGGGCCTGCAACCTGCAAATGAGTCGTTTTCTGCTTCCAGTCGGGCTTCTGCCCTCAGCTAGCCAGGAGGGTGGTTTTTGCTGGTGGTTGGACTTTTTTAACATCTTAGTCCTGTTCTTCAGCCTGTGGGGGCACGTAGCTAATGTAAAGTGTTGTAGAAACACTTTAAAAGGTACGTCTAGACTACAGGCTTTTGTCGACAGAGAGGGTATGTCTACACTACATGGCTCGGTCGACGGAGCCCTGTAGATTACCTTTGTAGACATAGGAAAATGAAGCGGCAATTTAAATAATCGCCGCTTCATTTAAATTAAATGGCGCAGTTGTGCCGATCAGCTGTTTGTCGGCACAGCTTTAGTGGACGCTCATGTCGACATATCAAAGGCGCTTGTCGCACCTCCTGGTATGCCTCGAGGTTTACCGGGAGGTCGACAAATGCCTTTGATGTCGACCGCGGAGCGTCCAGACTACAGCACTATGCTGATAAACAGCTGATCGGCACAGCGCGGCAGCCATTTTAATTTAAATGAAGCGGCGATTATTTAAATCGCTGCTTCATTTTCCTATGTCTACAAAGGTAATCTACAGGGCTCTGTCGACGGAGCCATGTAGTGTAGATATACCCATACTGTCGACAAAGCTTCTGTCGACAAAGAGCATCTAGACTACATCCAGTTCTGTCAACAAAGCAAGCCGCTTTGTCGCCATGACAGTGTAGATGCAGTAACGCCTTCTGTCGACAGAACTCTGTCGACAAAAGGCGTTATTCCTCGTAGAATGAGGTTTACAGCCGTCGACAAAACTGCTGAGTTCTGTCGACGTTATGTCGACAGAACTCAGCGGCAGTGTAGACGCAGGTATAGTTTTGTCAACAAAACCCTGTAGTCTAGACACACCCTTTGAGGCCATGGCTACCCTGGCAGATGGAAAGCACTGGCAACTGCAGTGCTGCTCGCAAAGTGCAGCAACGAAATCACAGTTGGGTGGCCACACTGTTAGCTGCCAGTTCATTAGCCTGGCAACACTCATGGCACTTGCAGCACACTGCATTCTGGGCAGCTATCTCCCAGAGCACCTCTTCCTCTTCAGAGGTGTTGGGAGGCACAGGGCACCCTGAGTCCTGTCCCAACTAGGGATGTTAGATATTGTTTAATTTAATGATCATATAACCACATCAGTTGCAGGATTATTCAATGGCTCCTGGGGATGGGGGCAGCAGCCAAGTGCGCTCCCAGCCCCAGGGAGCCCTTACCACCCTGCACTGCTGCCTTTGATACAGCTCCCCTGCCTGCTCTTCATTTACAACTCAGATTGGTAGGCTGAGACTGAGCCAGCCTGTCAGTCCAAGTTTTAAATGCAGAGCATGGGGGGGGAGGTTATTGTGGTTAACTGGGACTGTTAACCAATAAGCAATAGCTTATCAGTTAAACAGTTAGCCACTAACATCCTTAGTCCCAGTGGCCCCTAGTGCAGGGGTTCTCAAACTTTGTGATACTGTGACCCCTCTCTAAGTTGCTCATGACCCCACGGGGGGGTCGGGACCCACAGTTTGAGAAACACGGCCCTAGTGCATCACTTCACATCTCAACAACCCTGGCACTTCCATCCACATTTGGTACCATGTTTCAACAATTTGCTGCATGCTCTGCCTCCTCCGTGTGTGTGAATGTTGATGAAAATGCTGACAGGTCATGCTGATGAACTATTGCTGATGGGCTATTGCAAGCCTCTGTAGGGAAGTGCGATGTCAGCATGGGAAAGTTACAATAATTTAATTTAAATCAGTTTTTAAACCACTGTCATTAAACTGGTGTAAACTTTGCTGTGGACACTCTTAGTTTGGTTTAAGAGTGGCATCATGTGGTTTAGTTTAAACTTTTAATTAATTTTTATCTAAACAAAATAAGTATCCGTAATCATTTAATTAAATTGGTTTAAAAAATCACACCAATAGTTAAACCACTGCAACTCTCTCATGTAGACAAGCCCTTAAATTGATTTTTAAACCTGGTTTATACAGTAAATCTGACTGAATAAATTAAATTAATATGAACCAGATTAAAATCAATTTAAGTGTCCACACAGAGATTTGTACCAGTTTAAGTAAGTAGATTTATGATGTATCTTTAATCAAACCAGTATGTGCAGACAAGACCTTGGAAGAGTCAATGCTGGGCTTCTACTGGGGGCAGTCTCTAGTGAATGAATATTTTCACATCTTAAAAGAAGGAACAAGGTTATTGAATATTTAACAAAACCTTCCTTTAGCCCAACTGTAACCCACTTAAATTATATAGCTGTTAAAAGAGGGGAAAAAACAGCTTTAAACAATCTGGCTAAAAATCCTTCCCCTTTTTAATACTTCATCTTTCTGTCTCTTAGCTTTTATGAGGTCATCATTGAATTAGTTGTCCACTCACATTTAGACAGGATCTGAATTTTTACTGTTAAAAGTACAAAGAAAAAAAATCTTCAGGCATTTTCCATATATCCTAAAGAAGTGAAAAAGGGCATAGGTTCAGGAGTTTTGTATGGTATATTGTAGGGGAGCCTAAACAGCCCTGTCTTGACCTAGACAGTGTCTGCTTTACCCAAAGTAAAGATCTCTAACAAAGCAAAACCCAAGCCAGTCTCAAGTCTGGTGCACGTAGCATGCAGATAAGGCTGGGGCTTTGAAGCAGGAATGTTTTTGCACAGTCGTGCGTATCCAGCATAGTTCAGTGTGATCACGCCAAGAGAACTGGGAGTAATCTAGTACTGGTACATTTTATTCCTAATAAGAAAAAGCAGATACAGTCATAGAACTGTTAACCAAGCACAGACTTTCTGCCACATCTTGAGTAGTAGGATGTACAGCTAATAAAGGCACAATAGGTATCTTACACAATATGTAATCAATTGGTAGATATTATTAGAATGACTAAGTCTTGCTTTGCTATAAAATGGGCTTAGCAAGAAGAATCGATGGGAGGTAGTAAGCAGGATTGACCCACAAGTCCTGCTTATTGCAACTAAAAGTAAAAGACCATTCACACTAGCCGCGGCAGTGCACAGCGTCCCGAAGCGTGGCAGTCAAAGGGACAATGAACCTCCTGCCTGGTACTGCAGGTGGCATATGGATGAAGTGTAAGTGAACAAGGCTTAATTATTGCATTATAATAAATCTCCTATTAATTGCTTTTGTATTGTTTTGTATTGTATTAATTGCTTTACAAATTTGTAGTATTTAAGGCTTAAATTGTATAGTAATTGTTTTTTGAGGCTTGTAAAACTTAAAGGACTATATTAACAGCTTGAAGGCTTGCAATAAATGAGGAAGTGGTTAAGTCTCTCTGGAGTGTCCTAGTTTCCCTCGGATCTAAAATAAATCAAACCACACGAAATATATTCTCCTTTGCAGGTCATTTTTACGTTAATGCTAAAATTGAAACATACAGAACACAGCAGCCCACAGGCATAATGCCTATCTTCATGCATTTGAAGAGCCCTGTTTAACCTCTCAAATGCATAAAGTTAAGCATAGAGTTACAAATTTGTAGGACCAGGGTCTCTGATGGGATTCCACAAAAGGACTTAGGCATTGCAATGTTGAGTGTTACAGTGCCTAACTTTTAGACACCCAGAAAAATCTCAGAAACAATAAAGCTAAGGCTTCTAGGATCCCTACATAATGAATAGGGAGGGACAGATGCCTTAGAACAGGATTTACAAAAGCCAGTATGCTAGGCACAGGGCAGCTTAAGCTACCCATGGAAGATAGTGATGATATTGTCCCAATTGGTGAGATAATACACATGATTGGAATATTGGTATTGAAGGGGACAGCTTGCTCAGGAAAGATAGGCAGGGAAAAAAGGGAGGAAGTGTTGCTTTATATATTAAAAACTAGCCGGAGTTACCTGGCATTGCTCGGGAAACCGGAAGAACAAAATGTAGAAAAACAGTAGTCCATTATCTTTTTTTGAATGGTAGAAAAGTTGCACTGATTTCTATAGGGATTAAAATATAGGTCCGCGTCATCCCCGGAGGGGTGGGAGTGCGACCCCGGGTGGAGGGGAGGTTACACGCGGGAGGGTTGCCCCAGCTTGCGCCCAGGGCTGCAGGTGCCGCTGGGGGCAGGGTGGGTGCCTGAGCTGTTGGGGGTCGGGGCACTGCGTGCCGCACGGGATGGTGGGGAAAGAGGGTCGCTTATGTAACCTTGTGGGTGGGAGGGGGCGAGTCCCAGACGGCGCTGGAGGCCACAGGCGGTGGGCACGGGACCTAGGGTGGGCGGGGCAGCCCCTGCAGCGCAGCGTGGCGGGTTACTTTTTGATTTTTACATCTTGAGCTTGGGCCCGATGGGGTCCGAAAGTACCTTAAAACCTTCTCCTGGATGAAAGGTTATCCCATGCAAAGTTTGGTTGTGGTAGCTCTTATACTGTCCAAGTTATTAGCGCACAAACTTACAAACATTCTCCTTTATATATTAGATTAATACACTTGGACTGAGATGGAGATGGACATAGAAGACAGACTTGTTGAGAGTCTCTAGGTTAGGTTAAAAGGGGTAAAAAATAAGGGTGATGTCATACTAGGGGGTCTACTACAGAACACCTACCCAGCCAGATAAGTGAATGAGGCTTTTTTTGAAACAACTAATAAAATCATCCAAAGTGCAGGATTTGGTGGTGATGGGGGACTTCAACTATCCAGACATCTGTTGGGAAACTAACACATCAGGGCACAGATTATCCAATACATTCTTGGACTGCATTGGAGACAATTTTTTATTTCAGAAGGTTGAGAAAGCTACGGGGGGAAGCTGTTCTTGATTTGATTTTAACAAATAGGGAGGAACTGGTTGGGAATTTGAAAGTGGAAGGCAGCTTGGGAGAAAGTGACCATGAAATCATGGAATTCATGATTCTAAGGAATGGTACAAGGGAAAACAGAAAAATAGAGACAATGGTTTTCAGGAAGGCAGATTTTAGTAAACTCAGAGAGCTGGTAGGTAAGCAAGGAAGCAAGACTAAGAGGAAAAACAACTGAAAAGAGTTGGCAATTTTTTAAAAGGGCATTAAGGGCCCAAAAGCAAACTATTCTACAACATAGGAAAGATAGAAAGTATAGTAGGAGACCACCTTGAATCAACCAGAAGATCTTATATGATCTAAAAATCAAAAAGGAGTTGTATAAAAAGTGGAAACTATGTCAAATTACAAAGGATGAATATAAGCAAACACCACTGGTATTCAGGGGCAGGAGCGGCCCTAGACAAGGCGAAACACAGGATTGGCGCACGATCGGTGCCCCCTCCTCCAAAGCCCTCAATGGCCGTTTTCTTGGTGCTCTAGGCGACCACCTAGGTCTCCTGGATTGACGGGCCGCCACTGTTCAGGGACAAGATGAGAAAGGCAAAGGCACAAAATGAGCTAAATCTAGCTAGGAGCATAAAGGGTAACAAGAAGATGTTCTACAAATATATTAGGAGCAAAGAAAGACCAAGGACAGGGTAGGCCCATTGCTCAGTGAGAGGAAGAAACAATAACAGGAAACATGGAAATGGCAGAGGTGCTTAATGACTTCTTTGTTTTCATTTTGTCAAGAAGGTGGATGGTGATGGGATGCCTAACATAGAGAATGCTAGTCGAAATGGGGTAGGTGTAGAAGTTAAAATAAAAGAACAAGTTAAAAATTACTTTGAAAAGTTAGATGTCTGCAAGTCACCAGGGCCTGATGAAATGCATCCTAGAATACTCAAGGAGCTGATAGAGGAGGTATCTGAGCCTTTAGCTATCATCTTTGAAAAATCATGGAAGTTGGGACAGATTCCAGAAGACTGGAGAAGGGCAAATATAGTGCCTATCTATAAAAAGGGAAATAAGAACAACTCAGGAAACTACAGACCAATCAGTTTAACTTCTGTGCCAGGGAAGATAATAGAGCAAGTAATTAAGAAATTCATCTGCAAATATCTGGAAGAAAATAAGGTGCTAGGTAACAGCCAGCATGGATTTGTAAAGAACAAATTATGTCAAACCAACCTGATAGCTTTCTTTGATAGGCTATCAAGTCTTGTGGATAAAGGGAGAAGCAGTGGACATGGTATACCTAGACTTTACTAAGGCATTTGATACGGTCTTACATGACCTTCTTATCAATAATCTAGGGAAATACAACCTAGATGGGGCTACTATAAGATGGGTGCATAACTGGCTGGAAAACCATTCTCAGCGACTAGTTATTAATGTTTAACAGTCATGCTGGAAGGGCATAACAAGTGGGGGTCCGCAGGGGGTCTGTTTTTGGGACCAGTTCTGTTCAATGTCTTCATTAATGATTTAGATGATGGCATAGAGAGTATGATTATTAAGTTTGCAGATGATACCAAAATGGGAGGGGTTGCAACTGCTTTGGAGGATAGGGTCATAATTCAAAATGATCTGGACAAACTGGATAAATGGTCTGAGGTAAACAGGATGAAGTTTAATGAGGACAAATGCAAAGTACTCCACTTAGGAAGGAACAATCCATTTTACACATACAGAATGGGAAGTGATTGTCTAGGAAGGAGTACTGCTGAAAGGGATTAAGGGGGTCAAAGTGGACAACAAGTTAAACATGAGTCAACAGTGTGACACCGTTGCAAGAAAAGCAAACATGATCCAGCGATGCATTAACAGGAGAGTTGTGAGCAACACATGAAAATCATTCTTTCGCTCTACTCTGCCCTGATTAGGCCTCAGTTGGAGTATCATGTCCAGTTCTGGACACCACATTTTAAGAAAGATGTGGAAAAATTGGAGAAGGTCCAGGGAAGAGCAATAAAAATGTTTAAAGGTCTAGAAAACGTGACCTATGACGGAAGACTGAACGAATTGGGCTTGTTTAGTTTAGAAAAGAGAAGACTGAGAGGGGACAAGATAGCGGTTTTCAAGTATCTAAAAGGGTGTTACAAGGAGGAGGGAGAAAAATTGTCCTCCTTGGCCAGTGAGGAGAAGACAAGAAGCAATGGGCTTAAACCGCAGCAAGGCAGGTTTAGGTTGGACATTAGGAAAAATTTTCTTACTTTCAGGGTGGTAATACACTGGAATAAATTGCTTAGTAGGTTGTGGAGATATTTAAGAGCAGGTTAGACAGACACCTGTCAGGGATGATCTAGACAGTGCTTGGTCCTAGGGATGTTAAAATGCAGTTAATTGACTAGTCGAGTAGTCAATGGAATTTCCATCAACTACTCTACTAGTCGATAGGCACGTCCGCATTTCTCCTTTGAAATGTACAAGAGCCCCCCCATGGGGCTCTTGTACATTTCAACGGAGGAATGTGGAACTCTGAATACAGCCCGGGGCCAGCGGAAAGTCCCGCTGACTTCGGGCTGCATGTGGGTGCCTGCTTTGAAATGTACACGAGTCCCCGTGGGGACTCTTGTTCATTTCAAAGCCATGGAGCCCAGGCACAGCGGGGGACTCCCCAGCTGACCCCGGTTCCATGCGGCATTTCAGCAGAACCCGGGATCACCTGGGGACTCCACAGCACTTAGGCATTTTAAAGGGGCAGCGCCGCACAGCTGAGCCACGGATCAGCTGTGCGGCAGCTGCCCCTTTGAAACACCACGTTGGCATTTCAAAGCAGCAATGTCACACAGCTGATCCCGGCTCAGCTGTGTGGCACTGAGGCTTTCAAGTGCCCCTTCCCCCCCTTTGCTGCCGACTGTGGGGCTCTTTTAAATGGCGTGCTTTCTTATGCTCTGGTTCCAGAGCACACTTTAATTCAGTAAGTCTGGGACCGGATTGTTCAATCGGTGTTGGGACGCCTGTGGATGCCGGCAGTGGTGGCAAACAAAGTGAGATTTGGTTGCTTACACCCCTCATTGCCACATATTGTCCTAGCCATACGTACTTCCCTATTCTATCAATCCCTCATACGCTGGCCCCTTTTACTTTACTTTACTTATTCAGATCCTAATCTACGCCATTATCTTAAGTTGTTTACCCCTTTTGTGGCTAGCACTTTTGAGAAACACAAGGTGTGCCTGCCATGTCACCTCCTATTCCTGCAAGCTGTAGTGTAATAATTCTGGACATTTTAGCCATGCTTGTTATTCGTGATCATGCTTAGCAGTTTCAGCATTTTGTTAGCGGTCAGGCCCTACCTAGTAACCAAGGGCAAGAATTTACATTTCCACATACTTGTTTTAGCCTGATGCCTGCCTGCATGCTTGCCAGCACCAGACTTTAACAGAGCCTGGACTTCTTAGCCAGACTTATGTCAAGCTAAGGAAGGTCATGCACATTCCTCCACAAAGGGGATGATGGAGCCCATCTTATGATCTGTGACTTGCCTACTTAAGAACCCTACAATCACTGTTTATTGGGAGTAAGGTAGGAGGAGAGTTACATTATTTTCTTTATTTTGCTGGGATTTTTATTTGTCATGTCATTACAAGCCCCTAAGTAGAATTAAATCTAAACAGAGAAGAAATTAAACTAGAAAGAAAAAGTGAGGAAAAAACTGAGAAAAGGAAAACTAAAATAAGACCTAAACATTGTTTATTAAAAAATCACCTTTTCACAAAATCTCCTTGGCCTCAGCTGCTACCAGGCATAATAATTCCTACAACTAATTCCATTGATATTTGCTGCACTTGAGGGTACTGAGCCCTTTTGGAGGATTGGGCCACAAAAATTAACCAAGTAATCAAGTTAGAACGAATTGGCTGGTAATTTCCTTATTTTGTCCTTTTGCTCATTTAAAGTCCTTTACTGAATCTGCTTAGGTCCAGTTTTTTTAGTACTAGTCTCCAGTGATGTTCACTAGTTGATTCAGTAATTTCTTTTGCTATCAGAAGGCTAGAGTATGTCCTTTGGTACCAGAGCAGGACAGATACCTATGATGATATAATATAATTTTTGGATTTTTTTTAAAGTTGTGTCACCCAGGAGAGTATCACTTATTTTCACGCTGCTCTTCAGTATATTTTGAGTGTTGAAATGGATATTATCCAACAATACCACTATTTTCAAACAAAGGATTGATTACTTCAGGAAGGCACCCATCTAGTAGAGAGCACTGTGGCCCTGATTCCATAGACTACTCCATGCAAGTAGACGTGTGCACATGGAGAGCCACATAGACTTGAGTAGGACTTGATGAAAGGGTGTGTCCATGCAGATCTATTTGCTATGCTGAATTTAGAATTCAAATCAAGCTGCAAAATTTGGAAATGGATCTAAATTCTCCCACAAGTCAGAGCTGTTTGGATCTGGATGTGCATCTCTTGGAAGTACAAATATCTTAAAAGTAACTGGTTTAAAAAGAGAAAGACAGTCAATTTCAAAAGTGTACAGCACTTACCACCAGATGAATTCTACAAAAGCTACAGGAATGTTGACTTGATTTTCAGAGGCTCCAATGTCATATTCATGTTAAGGTTATAATAAAATTTGCCAATAAAATAATGTTTGCAGCGGTTTATGGCCAAATCCATGTTCTGGTATGATAGCAACATGGAATCCCGTCCAAACTGCACAGCCAGGTTGAGCTTTGCAACCTCAGAGTCCAATGTTAGGTCCTAAAAGGAAATAACCTTCTTAACAGGCAGCCAATTGCCTTTCCCTCAGATATGCAACTTTTCTTGCTCTCCAGGGTGGAATTTATTCCTCTGACCCACTCTGGGGACCTGAAAGTATGTCAGCACTCATAAGATTTTAAGGCCAGAACTATTATGATCTAGTTTGACCTCCTGCATCACACAATGCACAGAATTTCAGAAAGTAATTCCTACATCAAACTGGTATCTTGTATTGCAGCTAAAATTGGTTTCTTTAAAAAAATTCAATCCTAATTTATAGGCTTCAAATGACGGAGACTCCTCCACAATGCTTAGAAAATTGTTCCAAGGATTAACCATTCTGTTAAACATTTGCACCTTATTTCTAAAATGAAGTTTTCTAGCTTCAGCTTTGTATTATTAAATCTTACTGTACTATTAACCCAGTGGTGAGCAATCTGCAGCACATCTGGGTAATCTGCTGATGGGTTGCAAGATGTTTTGCTGATGTTGATGGGCAATACAAACACAACCACTGGGAGCTGCAAAGCAGCCATGCCTATGGATGGTCTACATAAGCAAAATGTCTCACGGCCCACCAGTGGATTATCTACAAGTCACAGGTTGTCCACCACTGTACTAGACTATTATCAGAATCCCCCCCACTTCCCCACGTAAGTATTTGTAGATTGTGATCAAGACTTAAACTTCTCTTTGATAAAATAAACAGATTGAACTTCTTCTGTCTCTCACTGTAAAACAAATTTTCCAGAACTCAAATCATTCTTGTAGCTCTTTCCCAAACCCTTTCCAATATGTCAGCATCATTTTTTGAAGTGCATACATGAGAACTGGACAGAGCATTCTAGTAATAGTCTTGCTAATGTTGTTTACAGAAGCAATATCACCTATCTACTTCTATTCAGTGTAGCTAGACAGTTTTGCAGATAGAGAGAATGAAGCATAGAGAAAAGACCCCGGAGGTCCCAATTTGGCAAGGTACTTTGACAGCTTACCTAGACTCTGAAGGTGCTTAGCATGTGCAATGGTATAAGGCTTAGCATCTGGTTTCAATGGTCTAAGGCCAAAATGGTAGAACAAGGAATGGAACCAAGAAGCCCTATCTTCTAGTTGCCTGCTTCAAGATATCCAGATTTACCGTTTAAACTCTTTGTGGGCTCACTTGTTCTACATCTCTGCTTTTTCTCAGGATAAAATATAGAGGGCTAAGCCCAAAGTTCTATGTTATTGTTATTGGGGATTTCATATTTCATAATTCGCTAGAAAATTCATGGACTATTTCTCCAAAGTCCATTTTTTTAGGCTTTCCCCCTATTGCTACATTATGTTTCCGAGAAACTTTCTGCTCTGTGAGTCTTTGTCATAGAAAATCAACTAGATGTAAGATTTATTTTATTTTTCTTTTTAAACAAATATGTACTAATAAATTCTTTGGGCTCGGCAGTGCTTTTCCCAGTAAATATCAATTTGAGCCAGCAACGTAAAGAAAAATATATTTAGGTTAGTCTAAAGAAAATAAAAGAAAAAAAGAAATCTCAGTGATCAGTGCTTGCCCTCTAAATGATTTCTGGCATGTTTTAAAAGAAACAGAATATAAATTAATGCACAAGACATGTTGAATTCTCTTCCTGAACAACTACACTGAGTTTCTCCACATCAAACAGAAAGTGTAGCCTTTTTGCATTTTTAAATTATCTTCAATAGGATACAAAATTCTCACACTGTTTTCCTTTCTTGGCTTGCAATATAGTAAGTCTTTCCCTTAAAGGCCTATCCAAGGAATCTGTGCACTACTGACCCAGAGGCATTGTTTCTCTAAACAGCACCAACAAAACAAGTTGTTCATTTACTTTGTGCAGCTAAAAATACTGAATTCTGTATACTACAGCTCAGTCAAAAATGTTGTTAGTTTATGTAAAATAGGTTGCATCAGCTCAAATGCTACTTCTTGGAAGTAATTTATCTGCAGCCTCTGTTTTTAAAGAACAAAGCAGATATATAAAGCTGCACATACTTAGAATTGTCCTGTACTCTTTCCTCAAAGGGAAAGCCCTACCAAAAACATTTCACATTTTGTGACACGACCTCAAGGTAAAATGTGCTCCTTCTCTTCTCCTGGTACACAAATCCCAACTATAGTGGTACTGACACTGTTACAGGAGTAAGCCCGGGAGGGACATTACAACCTTCTGTGCTCTCTCAAATCATACTAGGTGGTAGCTCTCTGAGGGTACATCTACGCAGCAGGGCTAAAGCCAAAATAAGCTATGCAACTTGAGCTACATCAAGTCAAAACAGCTTATTTCGGCTTTTGGCGCTGTCTACACAGCAGGAAGTCTGAGAGAGCGGCTCTTCCTCCAACTTCCCTTACTCCTCATAAAATGCGGGTTACAGGAGTCTGAGTAAGAAGTCCTCCAGCTTGTCATTATTTTGACATTATATCAAAATAATTGCTTGTAGTGTAGACGCGGACTATGTTACTTCGGAATAACGTTAGTTATTCCGAAATAACACGATTGTGTAAATATACCCCAAATGCATTGGGAGGATTGTGTAAAGGCTCGGGGGGGTAGAGTGGAGGCCAGTTAATCTATAAACTGCAGATCCACTGGACATAACATTGGTTTTAGGATGGTGTAATAGTGGCTGTGTTTCGTACTAGTGACATTAAATCACACTATGTGTGTCACATTATGCATTCTTGCTTTAGAAAGTAATCTTAATAGCAAAAAAACACTTACCATAGCATTTACAAACATAACTGTCAATTTACTATGTTAAACATCTCAGATTTGTTTTTCCTGAATTATAATTCTTTCATAAAATAATTTTAACTGGTTATTACTGTGTAACATCAACATCTCAGAAATCTCATGCTTTAAATCTGAAACAGTTTGATTAGTCCTTAATCTTCCACATACTTCACTATACAGCCTTTGATTAGTCTCCATTGACTTCATTAACTACTTATAGTTCGTAAAGTTGGGTATGTACGTCTTTATAGAATTGGGGCTTTCGGTTGCAAACTTTTGGGGATGAGGTCTACACGTCAAAAAAGTAAAGGTTTTCCACAAAAGTAAATCAATTCAAAAGAAAAAAGGTTTTGTATTTTGAAAAATTTCCACAAAATATGTTGCATTTTAAAATATTAAAAAAAAATTAAATTTAAATTAAATAAAAATTTGTTTAGTGCTGAACATTTTTGGGGAATTTGGTTTTTCCCCAAATTTCTCCATCCCTCTTTAGTTCCCATCCTGAGGAAAAGGGAAGTAGTGAAAATATTCATTTTGGTTGAAAAGCCATTTTTCTTCAAAAAACATTTAACGGAACATTTTTCAAACAACTCCCATAATAGTCATCATTGTGAAATGAATTTTATAATTGCACAGTATTTATAGGAGATTACGATGCGTGCCAGTTTGGTATTATGAGGAATCATTTGTATAATTACAGAGTAAACTTATGAAAAAATAGAATACATTTAATCTTAAAATGTGAAATTGAAATATAACTGAACAGAAATTATTACATTTAAGGCCTGATCTGCAGTCCTTAAAATAAATGGTAATGTTTGACTTTAATGAGCTTTGAATCAAGGTCTTAATACTATTATTTATTTTTAAAGAGTACCCAAAAGGTTGTAGAGCAAATTATATAAAGCTTGCTTTATTTACTGTTTAAGATGGTCAATAGATATTCTCCAGACCAAATTAAATTTTTAAAAACTAGAAGAGTTGTAATTATCAATTTAATAAACTTTGCTTTAAAGCAAATTTAATTTCACCAGAATCTTCAGGTCACTTAAGCATTATTCAAGGTTTGGCTTCAATGGGAGTTTTTCCTAAATGAAAGACTATAGGATTGGCCCAAACTTAAAAATGATGGTAGGATAGCTTTTCTATTATGGGTGCAGGATTTTGCAATGTAATAATTAATTTTATGTTAAATATGGCTCCTTACTGAATTCTGAAACATAGAACAGACTGTTTTCAAAATGTAATTTCCAATATTTTTCTATCAACAACTTTTCATAAAACTCCTTTGTTTTTCAAAGGATCATCTGCTTTTGAGGCCTGATCCATGTCCCATTGATTTAAAAGGGTAGTCTTTCAGTTGAAATTTGGAAGAGTTTGATCAGGCTCCTGCTGCTTTTTCTCAATCTAAACTATAAAACTGTGGGTACCAATCAGAGTGGGTTACTGTGGCCATTGCTGTGAGGAGACTCATGCTTCAAGTAGCAGGAGTTGATTAATTTATGAGAACAATCATCTGGTCAGTTCAGCAAGTGGTCCTGATAATCCTGAAGAAAACAGAGGCTATGCAACATTTAAAAGAATACTTTCTAAATGGAATAATTTCCTGGAGGCATTAGCTGCAGTTTAAAAATAATAGATTCTGATAGTTTTTAAATCTTGATACCTCGCATTTTAAAAAAAATTATATATGGCAGTCACAGTGAAGAAATTACATTTCCTCATGTCTCGCAGTCTGTAACTTCAAACTAAATTGTAAATGAAAATTAACTGTAGCAAACAGAAAATTCACAAATTTGATACAGTAATATAAAGTAGGATACGCTTGGGAAGATGGCTTCTCCCAAACCTATCTCAGGATAACCATTAACTGCTACAATCTTCCCCTTGTCTGGAAAGCATGGCTTAGGTATACCAAGCTTTTTCAAAAAAATAGAGTTGGGAAATTTAGTTCCAAACCTGGACTTCCCTCACTGTGGGGATGCTCGGATCCCAGGTTTCCATTCCAGCTCATAAAGATATGTATGGATCTGATAAGCATTTGAACTTTCTAAAGCCAGCATGGAGAGGAGGTGGGCCCTTGAGTTTTTGTTCAAATCCATCTCTAGTCAAAAATTTATATTACACTTTGTTTTGTTACCAGTGCTATATAAAAACAACAATCAGTGTCTGATTCACGTCAACACTTTTCAGTTGTGGTCAAAATTCCAGAGTGACATGACATTAATAATTCAGTCAGAGAGGAGAAGTTTCCATTTGCTTGTGCATACTCTTTTTCACCAATTCTGAAATATCTAAATTCAGATGGAGGGATATATTCTTGTGAATATATGCATAACTCCCATCAATGGCAACTGCATTTAGAATGGAGCACAAATATAAGAACAGATTCCAGCCTCTGCTTTGTACCTGACATTTTTTATTCAGTCCAGTTCCAAGTAACTGTTAGAGATGAATCAACATCTTAATGGTATATTCTTTGCTCATCTTTCCTTTGTGTCTGTGGGCCATGAAGAAAGTGTGAGTCTCAAAGGTTATTTAATTTCAAATATTCCAGTTAGTCTATTTTCTAAAAAATCCATCAATGAACTGCTAGTTGATTGGGAGTTACATTAAATGCCAACTTGACCACATTAACATTTTATTTTTGCATAAAATTCAAGGAACAATAAAAGATACAACAGAATAACAAGACGAAAAGAATGTGGTTAAGTAACAAAGACGCACAAAAAATAAAAAATTAGATAGGCTTTTTGTTTTGGGGAAAGGTGGACTTGAGATTACTTGAAATCTAACACACACAAAAACAAACCTAAAGTAGCAATGGCATTGAAAATGACTTTTGTGGAATTACATTCTTGCAGAAATCCATGGCGGCAGAGTCCAGTACTAGGACCACTGCCAAAGGCATATGTAGACATAGTTGGGATTTTGCTTAAAAAAAAAAATGGAGCTATTGAACTTTACAAGACTTTCAAAGAATACACTGCATATTATCTTTTCATTTCCATGGCATCTGTACTTTTAAACTACTGAGTCTGTAGAGATTGTAAATGATAATGATCTATGTACATTTAAATTAATGTGATCTTGCAAGACAAACAAAATACTAATTACTTATTTTCCATTATATTTTACAAAAGGATCACTACAAAATTAATCAAAAGTATGCTGGCTTTTGTGTGTGTGTGTGTGTGTGTGTGTGTGTGCACTCTCTCTCATGTTGCAGGGGTTTTGAAATTGAAACGTTGCACTGCTGAGAAAGTGCCATGAAAATATAACCCACTGCATTCCATGAAAATAAATAAGCAAGGCCACCCAAATTTTCAATTAGTGCTAGTGTAGAATGCAGGAAATGGCTAGAGAACCGTCAAAGGCTGCCTTAGGCTGGGTCGTGGATACGGAACAGTGACAGGAAGGTTTGAAGCAGGAATACAGGCTCAGTGTGAAGATGGCTCTTCTCCAAGGAAAACTGCATGCTAATAGGTTAATACTGATTTCCTGAACATACAGCCTGGGTATTACAAGCTGGAATTTACATTCTGACAAAGGCAATTGCTGATCCTCAGGACTTTGCTTTTTTGGTGATGAAATAACACTAGAAAGTTCAAGCTGCATTATATATTTTATGTTTTAAGCTTATTAAACATTCAAAGTACAAACTGTGCACATATTTTTGAGCCACCTGAAATAGCAATAGTCTGGTTAGTTTGTGAAAAATAAGGAACAATGTTACATTTCAACATGTCAGGCTTGATTGAAAGCACACTGTCAGGAGGTATTGACCAACACGGGGCCATGCCACTTTACAGACCATTCTGCCACAGTGTTCATGATGGAGGCCAAAAACATAAAGAATTTGAAATCTTGCATTTTACTTTTAGCTAAAGCTATACCCCAGCATGTATGACCTAAACTTTTAGTTTTATTGTTTCAGTTAAAGAATCTGTCTATATCTATTTCGAGGGATATTAGTATGGAACAACCCAATCCAGTAAAATATTTAAGCACGTGCAAAACTAAGCATATGAAAAGTTAATCATGCCCAGTG
Organism: Rafetus swinhoei; assembly: GCA_019425775.1. Classification (NCBI taxonomy): domain Eukaryota; kingdom Metazoa; phylum Chordata; order Testudines; family Trionychidae; genus Rafetus; species Rafetus swinhoei. The sequence continues at coordinate 117,066,623 of CM033424.1, forward strand.
AAAAAGAATGAGATCTGGACCAGACCATAACTGTGAATGAAAAAGGCTTATTCACAGTTAAGCCTTTGGAAGAATAAACCAATATGGAAAGAAATGTAAATGGAAAGAAAAAGACACTAAACTCATGGATCTAATTGGCTGTGCTCTGCCATACTCACTCTTACTTTATCATACCCCATTTATGCTGTGCTCAATCAACTCAGGATGATGCTAAAGCATTACAGGAATAATGAATTAATAGGATACTGCAAATAGCTGATGAGGCACAAATTTACAAAACCAGTGTAATCCTAGAGTCTAAGGATGTTGAATGGTTAACCAGTAAGCATGGGCCTTATTGGTTAACTGGCAAACTCTGGCAGCAGCCAGCCCTACAAGGCATTTAACCAGTTAACCACTTTAACATCCCTACCCTATACCTAATAAAGTAAATAGGCGTTTCAATGGGGCCAGGATTTATCCAGTCTGTCTATCTGTTAATGTCATCAGCTCTATTTTAGGAGGGTTACACCATTGCATTGTCTTTTGCCATCTGCAGGTCCTCTAATTGGCAAAATTGCACTTCAGTCAATGGGAGTTTGACCCATGCGGGGCCTGGAAATAATGGGTCCATACTTATATTTATACAAAGAAAAAAATAGAAGCTGTAGTAAACCCTTTACCCTAAATGAAATCAAGGGTAAGAAGCTCTGCATTTAAGCTAAAATGTGTAAAACCTAACAAAACAAAACAAAAAAAAATCAACCCTGAATCCCAACTGCTCCCAAAAAACCAATAGCATGGACTTGAGAATAAGAATCCAAAACTTTTTAACTGAACAATAAAGGGCCTTCCACCTTTCCTAGAGAAAGATTTTTTTACATATCCTTTTTACATTTTTAAATTCTGAAAAGCTTAGAATATTTTGTACAGTGTGTCATACATGAGATTTTTTTTAAATAATTATATTACAGTTCAAATTGCCAGAGCAATTAGTTGAGCAAGGAAGGAAGTGGTGGGAATTGTGTGCGATTTAATTTGTTTTCACATTTAATTACACAGTTTTTGGTTACACATGATAATTATTTAATCAAATGTAATTTGCCTTGTGGTAACTCACATCACATCAAGAAAATAAAAAGGGTTGCCAATCATTGCAGAGCAAACAAAGCCATTGGATGACACAGGGAAAGTTTACTTCTCTGTATTCTTGTCCCTGGGAGCTGCATGCTGTACATTCTGAACAGTATGTTTATTCAAGTGGCCTAAGGCTAACTAAATGGAACAGGCATCCATTCAAGAAAGTATTCTAACATGCTTAAATTTAGACACCTGCATGACTCCCATTCACATTAATGATGGGATTCAAGCACACACTTGTCTTTGCATGTGATTTATTGCTATCTTGAATTAAGATGCTTTCCTAAATTGATTGCATAGTTTTTATGAAAAAAAGCACAAATGTTTCTGATTGTTGGTAGGGTATAAAGATATTAATTACCTTTGTATTTGAACATTAGAACCATGATTAAAAGGATGTAAAACCCACTCTTAACCAAGCTTGTTAATGTAAAGTATAACCACTAAAACAAAAAATCCTTTAAAGAATCATCACATTGATATAATATAAAAACCAAATAAAATTATCACAAAGACAAAGTGACATTTGTCAGACAGAATTACTGCAGTGTGCCCTATTACAGAATTAAAATTAAGAAACTGAAGCTGGAAGAAAATATTTTAGGACCTCCCCCCCAAAAAGCTAATTTTGCTGGTTTTGAAATCTGATCTACTGTACAGGACTGTCCAACATTTTAAAAACAATACTTTGAATACCAGTGGCTTAATTCTAACCACATTTCTAAAACAAAAACTATGCAAGCTTCCAAACACAGCCAGGGACAGTGGAACCATGGGGACAAGGGGGCCCAGTGCCCTCTGCAATGGAAATATTGTTGGGTGTCTACCCCCTATAAATTCACGAGTGCCTGTGGGAGTAAGAGCAAGTGAGAGTGGAACCTAGAGGGACTGGATTGCTCTCCATGGGTCCCAGGATGAAGTTGGGGAGCAGGTAGGATCCTCTGAAACCCTCCTTCCCAGCTTGAAGCCAGTTGCTACTTTCCCCACTACAGAGTGTTAGTATATGCCTCACCCCTCATTTGCAGGATGCTTCTACCTCCTTTGAACCCAGCAAAAGACCAATCTGAAAAAATAGTATCTTCTTAAAGACTCTTAGGGCTTGATCCTCCAAGGTGCTAAACACTGTGGCTGTGATCCAGCAAAGCCCTTAAATACCTGTTTCAATGGGACTATTAATATGCTTAAAGTCAAGCATTTGCTTAAATGCTTCGCTGGACTGAGGCCAGAGTGTTCAGTACCTTGCACAATTAGGTCCTTTGTTGGTACTCTAAGCATACAGACTTCTAAAGTATTGAATACCTCAAAGTCCACATGACTGAAACAGACCCTTTAATCTTCCCTCCAAGCCCTACCTACTATCCCCTTCCTTGATCAGTGTGGACAACTCCACCAGCCTATTTGTCACTCAGACCAGTAAACTGGCCATTACCATTGGGGGTACCCACATTAGTTGGCACTGGTGAGGCCACGTCTGGAATACTGGGTCCAATTCTGCCTCCCTCCCCATTACAGAAAGGATGTGGATGCATTGGAGAAAGTCCAACAGAGAGAACAAAAATGATTAGGGTGTTGGAGGGAGAGGCTGGGGATTTGGGCTTATTTAGTCTATAGAAGAGAAGAGAAAGAATGGATTTGATAGAAGCCTTCAACTACCTGGAGAGAAGCTGTTCTTAGTGGTGACAGATGACAGAACGAGGAGCAATGGTCCCAGGTTGCAGTGGGGGGAGGTCTAGGATGGATATTAGAAAATACTATTTTACTAGGAGAGTAAAGAAGCACTGGAATGGGTTACCTGGGGAGATGATAAAAGCTTCGTCCCTAGAGGTTTTTAAGTCTCAGCTTAACTAAACCCTGTCTGGGATGATTTAGTTAAGACTGGGCCTGGTTTTAGCAAGAGGTTGGACTCAATGACCTCCTGAGGTCTCTTCCAACCCTAGGATTCTCTAGTTTGAGCTGGTGGGTATGACTCCCTGCTGTAGGCACACCTATGATAAATCTGCTCAAGCTAGTACCTAAAATAACAGTGTGTCCACAGGGGAAGTGGTTTGGGCTAGCTGCCTGAGGACACACCCATAGGATTGGGGTAGCTAGCCTGAATCATACCTCCTAACTCAATTGTAGATATTCCCTTTGACTCAGCCCACTAGATTCTCACTTTTAGGTTATGTGTAACTGTTGCTGATTCTTTCTGTGTAACATCTCTAAGATGCAGCCTTTCCTATCTACCCACTCAGCTAAAACTCTGATCCAAACTCTGACTATCTCACATCTCAGTTACAACACCATCTTTTGCTCTGGTCTTAATAAATGCAACCTTGCCCCATTAATTTCCATTCAGAAAGCTTCTGCAAAGATCATTTCCCAAGCTCATCATTTTGACTAAGTCATCCCTCTTTTTGCATCTCTCCACTGGCTCATTTTAAGCCCCCCCCTCCCCTCCATGGTCTCTCTCAGCCCTACCTCTCATTTGCTATTGATATTTTGATTTGTGTCTCCAATCAGCCCATGATGCCAGCGTCCATCATCCATGTTAAAGCAAGCACCATCATGCTTTCTGACATGTTGTCCCTCATGCTTGGAAGGAGCTCCCCCATAAACATCCACAAAAATACCTAATTATTGTCCTATAAACCCTACTCAAAACTTACTTAATAAGGGTGGGTTAAGGTGCCGAGACTAGTACTTACCATACCAATCAGAACTATCTTGTTGTATTCCTCTGTTGATCTATCTGCAGCCCCGTCTTATGCTTAAACAGGGACTAATGTTTTTGGTTTTAGTTTGTACAGTGCCTAGCAAAGTGGGTCCTGATTAATGGCTACAGCACTTAAGCACTATAGTAAGCCACATATTTAACACTAATATTTCACATTAAAATCTTTACACACCAGCTAACAGTATATCACAATATTGCACCAGCTACCCACACATATACCTCTATGTAACAATACTGAATTATTCTTCATAATGATGTTACTGGTATATATTGTTGTTTAGAAAAACAATACACAAATTACTTATTTACATATTCATGCCACACCTAAAATCGATATACTTGCTTGTGTACAGTTTTCATTGAGTTATCTATAAATAGCCATCTAAAACAGAAATAAGCATTTGTTTTAAAAATGTGCTTTACAATTGCCAATTACTGGAACAGAAATTGAAACAGTGGGTTATGTTACAGGAAACTGCACATAATTTTAGAATGGCAATTGTATTTATAAAGCTCAGAGCAACAGAACTTTAAACTAAAAGTAATTAGGTAAAATCCTGACTTCACTGATGTCAAGGGGACTTTTGCCACTGATTTCAATCAAGTCAGGATTTCATCATACTTTTTCAATAAGGGTACATCTACTGCATGGTTATTTCAGAATAAGCAATTTTGGAAGAAATACAGGCTGCCCCCGACTTGCGATGCGATCAGCTCTGGGGATAGTGTTGCAAGTTGAGGGTGTCATAACTCGAGCCCGCATTTACAACAGGCATCGTACGCCATCGTAAATGCGGGGCCGAGGACGTAAGTCAGGGGATTTTGGCCCCTTCCACACTTACGTGAAAGGACGTAAGTGCGGGGGGTCATAAGTCGGGCCGTCGTAAAGCGGGGGCCTCCTGTATTTCAAAATAGCTTATTTTGAAATAGTGCATCTGCACACAAAATGCTCAATGAAATAGCGCTCAGCTGTTTCAAAATAGAGTGTCCACACTGATTAGATGCTGAATCGCATTTAAGCCAATTCAGGCAGGGCATCAGGACAGCAGTTAGCCTCAGGCAGCAGCTCCAGGAAGTATCTGAGGCTCATGCTTAAAGGGAACAACTGTATAGCTGTTTCTCAGGTTCTTCACCTTTGCCTACTTCATTGAGGGACAGCAAAGCCTTTGCTCTGACTGCTGTGGTTGCCCTTGCAGACATCTCAGCTCTCTAGCCTTGGAGCCAGAGCTGCCTCTGGGCACACAACATCCCCTATCTGTCATGCTGCAGTTTCTGCAAGCTGCCCTCCTGGCCCTGCATGAACACAACCCCCAGCTGATTGAGGAGACCCTCACCATCTGTCTGGGAGTGCAGCTTTTCCAGCTGCACCCCACCATGCACCGCCGCTTCTGGCAGCTGAATATCAGTGCTGACTGATGGGACCAACTCGTTATGGAGCGGTGGAATGACCAGCAGTGGCTTCAGAATTTCCACATGCAGAAGGAGACCTTTTTGGAACTGTGTGCCTGGCAGGACACACACCTGAGACCCGCCACTCCCTGGAAAAGCGGGTTGCCATCACTGTATGGAAGCTCGCCACGCTGGACAGCTACCAATCCGTCTGCAACCAGTTTGGAGTGGGAAAGATGACTATTGGGGCCCTCGTCATGCAAGTATGGTGCTCCTGGGTTACAGTCCCCGGAGGGGTATGAACTGCTGGAATGGGGAACCCTAGGAAAACTGGCGGTGGGGGAAGCCCCCTTCCCTGGGCGGTTTTTCAGTCCAGCCCTCACACAGCCCTGCCAGAGGATGGGCTATGTAGGGAGCTGCTCCTGGTGTGGAGGTGAGGATGGGGAGTTGGGGAGGGAGGGAGCTCGGGGACCTCCCAAGGGCCCTGGCACCCCAGAGATTCTCTGTTTGTTTTTCTCCTACAGGTGGTACGGGCCATCAACACCTTCCAGCTGCTCTGGGTCATCTACCTCAGTGACATGGACCCTGTCAGCTTTGCCAACATGGGCTTCCCCAACTGCAGGAAGGGGGACTATTGATGGCACCCACATCCCCATCCTGGCCCCTGACCACCAGGCATCTCTCTATATCAACTGCAAGGGGTACTTCTCCGTGATCTTGCAGGCCCTCATTGACCACTGCAGGCAGTTCACCAACATCTACATCGGGTGGGCGGGGAAGGTGCATGTCGCCTGCGTGTTCTGAAACTCAAGTGTCTTCCATAAGGTGGAAGCCAGCACTTTCTTCCCTGGACCATCAGGGTCGGGGACATGGACATGCCACTTTGTGTTATGGGGGACACGGCCTACTCTCTGTTGCCCTCGCTCATAAAACCCTAAACCGGCCACCTTGACCACTCAAAGGAACGCTTCAATGCCAGGCTCAGCAGGGCCCACAGGGTGGTGGAGGGTGCTTTCGGGCATCTCAAGGCACAGTTCAAATGCCTCCTCACCCAGCTGGACTTTGGGCTGCATTCTGTGTGCTACACAATATTTTTGAGAGGAAGGGGAAGACGTTCCTCCCTGGGTGGGTGGCAGAGGGCTGGCCAGGTCAGTAGGGCCTGCAAGCAGCCATGCACAGCTGCATCCAGCAGGCCCATCAAGGGGGTGTATGCATCCAGGAGGCCCTGAGGGAAGAGTTTCTCACAAGGACCCCGGTGACACTCTCCCCTGGGCCTCCCCACTAGGGGCCTTGTCCCTTTTTGCCTTTCCTCCAACACCCCTCCCAGCCCCCCTCTTGCAGCTGGTGCATCTGAGGAGAAGAGAGAGACGGTCCGTCATCCCTGGAGACACTGTCCCTGAGGCCTTGCCCTCATCTGTGAGCCAAGACCAACAGTTCTCGGGTCAGATGAAGGTGATGTAATGGGAGCAAGCCCATCTGTAACCTGGACAGTGGGGCCTTTCTTACAAAGGCCCAGATGTCCTCAAGGGAGCAGCCTCACCACTGCAACATCCTGGAGACAAGCAGGCATGGGAAGTTGCCGGCCACACCAGGATCCTGTGGGTGGGAGGGGGGCCTTGAGCTGACTGGGCTTGCCTCGGTGCTGCACACACTCTGGGTCCGGCAGTGGTTGCATCCCAAGGGGAGAGGACTTGTATCCCTGGCCACTGAAGGAGAAGGGGTCAGGGTGTGGGGGCGGGGAGGTGTGTGTGAATGGCAGATGCTCCTGCACCTCACTGTGCTTTCCTTGGGAGCGGGTGCTGCCTTGAGCATGCAGGCATGCCCGTGTGCAGCACTTCTGAAGTGTGTGTGTGAGTGGGAGGGTTTCACATGGGTGTCAGATGGCCATCCTCCCCAGACCCTGTGAACAAGAGCCAGGGTGCTCGGGTGTTCCTTCCTCAGCCTCAGAGGATGCCTGGGATACATCAAGGCTGTGGGGTTTTGCCAAGGCTGTTCCCCACTCTGGCACGATGAATGCAGAAGTTGGGGGCCCTCAAGAACACTCCACAACCTTGCCACTACAGGCTCTGGTACAAAAACTTCCCCCACAAAATCCTAATACCCAGATTTTGGGGGACCCGCTCCCACCATCAAGTGCTTTTGAACCCTAAAATAAAAACACAAACAGGGATGGACAATTAAAACCAATCATAGGGGTACCCCAAGTTTTTTTCCCCCAAAAGAGCTTGAAATAGAGAAGAGAAAAACAAGCTGCAGTCTCTGGTAGCTGGCCCTCAGTCAGAGGCATGCAAATAGACACAAACAGACCTTCCAGGACGCAAGAATCAACCAATACCGGTTAGAAAAAAAAACCCAATCTTTTATCATCAAAACAAAACTACAGTTGCAGGCATAGTAAATTGGCTAGATGGAAAGAGCCACCATTTGATATAGATATTCAGGGAAAACCCCTGGACTGCAAGGCTTATTTACCAAAGAGAGAAAAAAACAATTAACAAGCTCAGACATGGTTTCCAAACCCCCAAATAAGGAAAACAATTAACCCTACTTACACATTTTAAGAAGTCCGTTCTTGGAGAGAGAAGCATCTCCCATCTCCCTCAATACCTGGGAGAAACTGCTCAGATCTTAAAACAAAGAAGAGAGAGAGAGAAAAACCCCTCTTTTCCAGTTTGAATTTCCTACCTGCATTGTTATTGGCTGACTGCCTGAACCGCCCAGCTGACACCTTTGCTAGGTACTTGAGTTAACCCCTTAGTCACCGGGTGCTGGTCAGCACTCCTGATTATGACAGGTACTGTCTCCAGGGTCAGCGTGGTGACACTGCTGGCCACGTTGGGGTCCTCTTCCACCTGCTCCTCCTTCTCCCCATGACTGGCTTGCTCCCAGGAGGGCAATAACAGGCGTCTCCAGCCCCGAGTCCACTACCAGGATTAGGGAAGGGACTGCACCACCCTCCAGGATGTGGTGCAGGTCCTGGTAATAGGGGCAGGAGTGGGGTTGTGACCCAGAGTGAAAGCTGTGCTCCCTCACCCTGGTATACACCTAGCAGAGCTCCTTAACTTTCATCCAGACCTACTTCTGGGTCCAGATGTGGCCCTTTGTGGCCAGGCTGTCAGCCATGTGGCCGTAGATTTCGGCATTGCACCGTCTGGTGCAGAGATCCTAGAGGTTTTCCTCTTCGTTCCAAACCTCAATGAGGGCCAGGATCTCTGCCCCAGACCAGGAAGGCTTGTGCCTCTTGCTGGCAGGTTCCGGGGAGCCATCAGAGGGCTTCCTGGGAGCGGGGGAGGGCTCTTGGGGGGAAGCGGGCTCGTGGGTCACTCATGATGGCCTAATGAGTTGCTCTGACAGCTGTAGTGTGGCTGTAGACTGAAAGGGCCAGGTCCTCCTGCCATAAGCCCTCTCCCCTGTGGCTGCAGCTTTAAGGGCTGCAGGGGAAGGGGAACTATAGAGTCCTGATGAGTGTAGACAGAATGGCCAGCAGGGCACCTGTGGGATTTCCTGGAGGCCCCTTATTTTGAATTAACTCCAGTTGCCGTGTCTACACACTCCCTCCTCCAAAATAGCTATTTCAGAATAGGCATTATTCCTCATGTAATGAGGTTTACAGAAGTTGGAATAAGCTGTCTGTTATTTTGAAATTTTTTTGAAATAATGGAATTGCTATGTAGACATTCGCATTGTTATTTTGGAATAACAGCCGTCATTCCAAAATAACTCTGCTGTGTAGACATACCCCAAGAGATTTTATATAGACTGTTCTTTTAATTGAAAATTTGGCTTGTAACAATTTCCTATAGCCAGTGTCCAAATTATCCAATGTCATCTGTTCAATGCAATCGAGATAAAAGGTGGAAATTATGTTGATAAGAATAGATTTGTTTCCTGAGCTATAGTCAAATGGGACAAAAGGATCAAATTAACCAGGTACTAAATGGTAATAACAGTAGGCCCATATGTGCACAATCCTGTAGTTCCTGCTTAGGTAAAACTCGCTTACCTAATAATTTTTCCCACTTTCCATCCTCATAGTTACTGGATGCTCAAAATACAATAGGAATGATACATTTCCACTTTGCAAGACAGAAGAGCTACAGATAAAGGGGTTCAGGAATACCCTGATGCTGTAAAAGCTGTGCTTCCTCATGAACACGGGTACATGGAAAAACTCATAATGAGGGTTCTCAACAAGATTTCGTTTAGAAAGCTAAGCTAATTTGACAGAAGGGTTAAAAAACCCGCAAATATTGAAACTAAATGTTTAACTGATACTGATGGTTTTCTCCAGTTCATGAAATTTTATAAGCTTTTGAGTTTTTGTTCTAATTTCAGATGGAAAAAATATTTGTAAGATAGGAAAACCATTTCCCACCCTCCTCTATGCCTCATCTCTTATACGATGCACATATGTTGACAGAGTGATATGGCACATTTCTACAAGTATTATATTTTCATCTGCAAAAAGGCATCTCTCTGCATTGAGGCTGGGGAGGTAGAAACTGAGTTACACATGTATGCTCCCTTCTCTATAGTCTGAGATTACACTGACTGTAATAGCTGTTTGAAGTAAAAAGTCTGACTCTCCAGTAGCGAAGTGATTACCTTTTCCCCTCCTAGTAAGTAATCTTCAGTGATATATTCTATAACAGACTATTATGAGGTAATTTAAAGTATAGTTCAGAATTTTAAAGGGAGATTAAGAAACCACTGCATAGTTCATGCAAGCTCTGAACACAATCCTTGATTAATCAGTACTGCATTTTCATTGAAAGAACAGAAACCAAAGATCATAGCATTTCCACTAGAACAAGCATGTTTGTTAAATCATTCCATGGCATGCTAACCCCTTTAGTCTTCCGATATAAAGCTCTTGGCTTTGAAACGTCAGTATCTGGATAGCTTTTAATAAATGCAGAGAGAATTAAACATTCAAGATATGGCCCTATCTTCAAACATATGCATGCAGATCACAGTAAATGAAATAATGCTGGTGCCTGAAGTGCTATCAGCTAAAAGTTTGCTTGTCTGAAATTCTGTTGTCCTTTAACAACTGATTTAGCCTAACTCTGTAGATCTACACTTATGTTTTAAGTTCCTTCTGTTGTGTGATCCTGGAAGGTAATTTGATCAAAAAGCTTATCTATGCACCAGGTATTTAGACTATACCTTCTGCAATGGAAATATCTGAAATCTCTCTCTATAAATTAATTGTGATGGGTTTGGCACAGAGACCCCCCTCGTAATTGTCACTTGATGCGCTGAAATACCACTGAGCCTATCTGCCTATCCTCTTGGGTGCCCCTCAACACTATCTGACTGAATCATGCCTTTTAGCCTATTGCAGCATTGACACAGAGATGGGGTCACAGTCCATTGCAGTACAATACAGATACTGAGATCAGATCAGCTCTGGAAAGACTCAGCCAAAGGAACTTGCCTTGGCATCCAATGCACAGCTTCAGTGGGATCTGAATTCCATATGAATCCAGCTTACGCTGCATAAAGTCTTATACAAGCTAAGGTAGTGTTCCTCCTCTTTCTCAGGGGGAAGAGAGAGATGCACGGATACTTTGCCCCACTTAAACTGGGTTTATTAATAAACAAAAGTGATTTTTTACATATAAAAGATAGGATTTAAGTGGTCATCAGAGATAGCAGACAGAACAATGTAGATTACTAAACAAAATAAAATAGAACACACCAGGTAAACTTAATATTCAGAGGCTATGTCTACACTATCTGGTTATTTCAAAATAGTAACTTCTGAAATAGCTATTTTGAAATAGTGCATCCATACTACAGGGAAGCCTCAAAATTAGTCAGAGGCGGGATCCCTTAATGTGGATGCACTATCTTGACCTAGAGCCCAGGAAGCACTGGGGAGTAATTACTTTGAATGACTCTGGGGAATAGTTATTTCAAAGTAACAACAGCTGAGCAGCCACACTAACCCTATTTCAAAATAGCAGTTTCTAAATAGGTGTTATCCCTTGTAGAATGAAGGGTTATTATTTTGAAATAACAAGCCCATGGTTTCAAAATAATTCCAAAATAACGAGCTTGCTGTGTGGACGCTCACCTTGTTATTTTGAAATAACGCTGTAGTGAAGACATGCCCTAAGAAATTAGTTAAATGTAATATCTCATAGTCAGAGTTATTCTGATAAGCTTCTTTCCTAGACTGGAAAGTCTCCCAGTCTGAGATCAGTCCTTCCTCCCATTCAGCCTTAGATGTTTCTAGCAGTCATACTGCGTTGTAAGCTGGGGTATTCTGACAATTGGCAACAGCCCGTTTGGCTTCCCACCTCTATACAGATTTTGCCAAGGGAAGGAATCCTTTCAGTGAGAAAGTACAGCATCCAAGATGGGTCTTAGCATCCAGTGACATGGCCTCCCTTCCAGGCTTACAACTAAAACAAATGTATTCATTGTGCTGAGTATTGGGCCATTAAATTCCTTGAGTACTACAATGTCCCTCACTTAGCATGACTACATTATTAATACAGGTTTATACCTTGTATTTCTAACTTCAAATACAGGCATGATACATGCACACAAATGAGAAAATCATATTCAGTAGATTATAGCTTTTCCAGTGATACTTTACATGGGGTATTTCACATAAAGCATTTTCCAGTTTTATTCATATGTTTTATGAAAATATGCTTATGGAATGCCCTGTCACAATAATTATTTCCATAGTGTCTACCCTGTGACCAACTCATCCATAGGCAGCACATCTCAATGGGTGGGGTTTTAAATATATATATATATGCCACTATTTCTTCTCAGGGCACCCTTATAGATGGGATAACAAGTCAGAGAGAGGCTAAGTGATTACCCCAAGATTACATATGAAGTCTGAAAATTGAATCCATCCACCCACTACTTAAACTAGTGTACCAACCCTAGACAGTCTTCTTCCAAATACAGCCTTCAGTAGAGGGGCATGTTCTAACCACAAGCTTTGTGAGGTCATCCAGTAATATCAATGGACGTGCCATGCTTAGTATAAAAGTATGTGGCCCACCGTGAATGAGTAGATGCTTATATCAACTACATTTTACACATCTGTCAGACAACTTCAAAACTTCAGACAACTCTTTGAACTGTCATATGAATTTGTGACATTTGTTGATCATTCTCCATGACAGATGACTAATATTCAGAGAAGATCTACTTGATCTTTGATTAAGACTCCCATGGACATTACTGGGCCTTATGTGTATGCAGAAGGAAGAAAGAATAGGGGCTAACATTTTGAAACCAGAGTGCCTAATACTTGAACATAAGAAAATCAAAGTCTGGAAATCAGTGAATCAAAACTGGTGTGTGGGAAAATAATGAGAGCATGGACTATTCTGCCCATCTCTCTCCTTTTGGCTACGTCTTCACAGCAGCGTTATTTCAGAATAACTGACATTATTCCAAAATAACAAAGAGCATGTCTACACTGCAAGCCATTATTTTGAAATAATGTTGAGTTGGAGGACTTCTTACTGCAACTCCTCTAACCTTCATTGCACGAGGAGTAAGGGAAGTCGGAGGAAGAGTGTTCTCTCTCAGACTTCCTGCTGTGTAGACAGCGCCAAAAGCCGAATTAAGCTATTTTGATTCAGCTACGCAACTTGAGCTACGTCAATTGCGTATTTTAAGTCAAAATAGCTTATTTCTGCTTTTGGCGCTGTCTACACATCAGGAAGTCCAAGAAAGAGCACTCTTCCTCCGACTTCCCTTACTCCTTGTAAAATGAGGGTTACAGGTGTCAGAGTAAGAAGTCCTCCAGCTCCACATTATTTTGAAATAACTGCTTGTAGTGTAGACACAGACTATGTTATTTCAGCATAACATCAGTTATTCCAAAATAACACTGCTGTGTTGACATACCCTTTGAGTCCTTAGAGAAAGACTTTGTGGAAAAAAGACAGAAGAACAGATAGAGACTATTGAAGCATGCTTTCACCATCATGGCTGCCACTCTCCCGGTTTCCTGGAACCCAGGACCTTTCTCCTCAGTGAGGCCCTGATCAGACTGGGCCAGAAGAGGATTACAGATGACATCACCACTTCTGCCAACTCTGACTGAATCTCAGACATTAGCTGGGATAAAACAGAGTGGACTGCAACAACAACAACTCCAGTCCATTTTTACAAACTTCTTCTCTTCTCCCCAAAAGGACAATTATTATAATCTGAAATATTATCTCAGGCTACATATACATTGGCAACTGAACAACAAAACTTTTTTCTTTCAGAGATGTTAAAATGACCCAGTCCTGAAAGATAAAAATGTTGCCAATGACAATCACCAAGTGTGAACAGTACTTCGTCAGCAGGAGCACTCTCCTGCTGAGAAAACGAACACTTCTCGTTGGGGGGTAGAAGAATTTTGTCAGCAAGAGAGCTGAAAAACAGCAGCTACACTGCCCAGCTTTTAGTGACACACCTGTAGCAACACAGCTGTGTCGCTAAAAGCTGTGTAGTGTAGAAAAAGCCTATGAGAATATCAGACAAAGGAGTTTCTCTTCTAAAAGCTCTCTCCAGCTAACATCAAAGCCTTACTAAATACTTTATATTTCATATGCTTTAACCGTTTTCCCTTCTTTTCTGCATCTTTACTAAAAGGTTAAAAGGATTTTAATGATGTGTTTGCCATAGTATAAGCAGGCTGAGGTCTCTGTATACCAAACCTCAGCTCTTGTTTAACTCTGTTTAATGTTGGGTAATGACAGGGTTGTGTTAAGACCTTTGGTCTACAGAGTCCTTCTAAATTAATGCAACATCTCCTAGGTTAGACATTTTTGGTCACGGCTTTTAGTCAGAAAATTAAATATAAAATTTGATGTAAGTAAGCAATAGATTTTAAACAGTCTACATTTTATTTAAACATATGGGGCCTGGTTATCCTTTCCCTTATAGCTGTGTAAATGGGGAATAGCCCCATTAAACTCAATAGAGTTACACTGATGTAAAATCAGCATGGAAGTAGAATCAGAGCCATGGAGCATCATGTGTGAGAGAACACAGAAGTCAAACAGACTAACACAGATAATAATGGCAATTTTAATGAAAATGCACCCTCCAAGTAGATTTAGATACTTTGCTGCTGCTTACTGTATCAATGTGCACTTCAAGCACTTAGTTTACTGGATAGTTCATGTTAGAAATATGACATTTCAGTCCAAATTTTAAGAAACATCTCTCAAGGAAATCTACTATGAATAGTGGCAAGCAGAGAAGGGGTTAATCATATAGCTATCTACAGGTGTATCAGATTGTTTGTTTACCAGGTTTTAGGAATTTTTTTTGGTTTTTGGTAGAGATATATGTAAAATGTAATAATTAATTTTCAGGTTTTCAAATGGCCACCAGAGGGAGCCCATAAACTCTCATGAACCTAAGTGACAGAGGCATCTTGAAATTGACACGAAAAACTAAATTAAAAAAGGAACTTAACTGCTGCAGAGAAACAAACTATTTTCTTCAGTGTGAAATAAGAGCTACCCAGTTTCAAAATTTCTGGAAAATGACCTAAAGCTGACTGCATATTAAGCTGCTAAAACAATTTTTTAAAAAGTTCCATGCTTTTTGGTTTTATTTGTTTACAACCATGACTAGCAGTCCTTCAAAAAGTTATGTGTGTTTTGATTTGTTTTAGACAGTCATGTCAATGCAAGTCGATCTGGATAGAAAACAAAAATGCAATCACCTGTGGGATTTTGCATACGCAAATAGATGCATTTTAGTTGACCATTTGAAATTCTGGCTCTGAATGCACAGCTAATTAAATAATAAAGTGCTGATACATTAGAAAAGTAATCTAGCATAAATGAAGATGAATGTTTGAAGTCATCATAGTTTAGTCATCTTTCAACAGTTTGGAACTGTTATATGATATTCAAGAAAAATGCTTTCATGTTCCCTGAGAATTGTACTTCCCACTGTGAGTGCATTACAATGAAGCAGTTTTAGGCTCCATTTCTGCCATTTGCAACAGGACAGCAGTGGGACAGGGGTCTATCTGCGGGTTGTAAATTGTCACATTGGGCCTTGATAACTATTGAAGATATTTAAATTCTTTGGATAAAAACATAAGCTCAATTCAACAGAGAGCTGAATCCTTTCATTAAGATCTTTGGCTATCTTAAATATCATTGACTTAGTGAGTACTGAAAAAACTCAGGACCTGGATTTAAATATCATACATGACTTCCAAAAGAACATTTGTTGTGCAGTTCAAAGTCAAAATGAAGATCTTAAGGTGGAGCAAACCCCAAAGGTGGATAAGACAGGTGACTGATACAAGGATTAGACAGCAGTAGATATTCTTTGTTGTGATGTGTTCGCTTCTTTTCATTGTCAAAATAGAGCCAAGCAAAAATAAGCCCAGGCAAGCCAGCACCAAGAATTACGAGTATCATTTTTTTTGTAATTGTCATTCCATGAGTCTGGTAGTGTCCACAATGTGCTAGGCATTTTCCTAACATACAAGAAAGTTATGGTTTGCTACCCCAAGGAGCTTACACATATGTCATCTCTGTCAGGTGGGACAGTTATCACCTGAACTGAAAACTATTTTCAAAATAAACTGCAATGTGAAACTCATACTTGGTTGTACCCATATGTCATAAGCTGTCTCTGTGATTTAGTTTTTGGAGGCGGGCATTAAGTGATATTTCCCAATGCTTCTGCTGTAGTGCAGACCTATTTTTGGTTTTCACAGTGAATTTTAATGTTTGCTGTAACCCCAAAATTGATTGTCCACCAATATACAAAGTCGTTTTTTCTCATTTGTTCAATCTGGGTTGAATGTTTCTCTGGGGAGTTGCTTTACATTACAGGTATAATACTTACACTTTGGAAGCTTGATTAAGTACATTGAAAAATTGGCTATTAATTAATGCAAAGGAAAATATTCTTAAAGTATTTGAATGTGCAAATGAAAATACCTACAGCACTTCTGATCTCAACAAAAAAAAAATACAAAATTCAGCACATGAATTATTACCCCTTGTTTCTCTAAATTATGTGGCCCCTGGAGTAGCTCAGAATAGACAGGATGCAAAGTAACTTGAGACCATTTTGTCCATACTATCCCTCCAGAAGGCACAGTCCAGAATCTCAGTCAGTATCCATCCTATTTTTAGAGTGCCCATCTAGGGAACAAATAGATATCCATTAATCTAACTATTATTAGAACATTGTAATTAAAGGGAAGAGAGAAAGTGTGAAATCCCAGAAACTCCTAGTTGAAATGTCACAGAGCTCTGATCATTACAGGCTTTCTTATAAGGAGATAAAATAGATTAAAATGTATCTGGCCACATTCTAATCTCAAGTGACGAGGAGTCCTGTGGCACCTTATAGACTAACTGAAATGTTGGAGCATAAGCTTTTGTGGGCAAAGACCCACTTCGTCAGATGCATGTCATGTCATGCATCTGACATGCATCTGACGAAGTGGGTCTTTGCCCACGAAAGTTTATGCTCCAACACTTCGGTTAGTCTATAAGGTGCCACAGGACTCCTCGCTGCTTTTGCAGATTCAGACTAACATTGCTACCCCTCTGATTCTAATCTCAGTTATACTGGCATAAACCCCAATTAAGATCACAATGGGGTTTCTCCAATTTACACAGGTATAACTTTAAATCAAAATCTGTTCCAGTGTTCTTAGCTCCTTGACTGGCATGTAGAGGTTGAACCTTTGTAGTCCAGCACTCTCTGGTCTGGCAAGATCCATGGTCCAGCATAATTTTAGTTAGCCAGACTTTCACTTATAGGTATGGCCAAGTTTCCCGTGGTCCCATAGGTTTTGTTTACAGCCATCAGTTCTGGCTCTCAGCATCCTGTGCTGTTATTTAGCCCTAATTTACCTCTGAACGTCTTCTAAGAGCCCAGTGAGCAGTGGAAGTGTTGGTAATGCTGCTAGACAATACTGACCTCCTGTGGTTTGGCAAATTTTCTGGTTCAGGACTGGTCAGGTCCTGAAAATGCAGAATTAGAGAGGTTCAACCTATAGTATTAAGAAATACATTTTAAGAACTATGTAATATGTTGTGCATAGCTGATTGCCAGATATCCTCTTGTTAAGGCTACAGATGATGATGGTGGTTTACAAAAATCAATATCATGATCCCTTCTTTACAGATAGGGAAAGTGAGGCACAGAGAAAGGGAAAAGGCTAACCTAAGTACCACCTCATACATTAGAAGTGGGATGAACAATTGGGTGCAATTTCACAATATTAATAACATTTAAGCTGTCCAAAAATAAAGTCACAGAATATACAAGCTTGATTTAGAATTATCCTGAAGAGGAAGACATAGAGGCCTGGTCTATACTTGGCCATGGAGGTCGGCTTAAGGTATGCTTACCTTAAGCCAAGCCGTGACAGCAGCCACACAGTGGGAGGCTGATGGGAGCAAGTGCTACCATCGGCTTCCCTTACTCCTCGCAGAAGGAGGAGTACCAAACGCTGATGGGGTCTGCCCTCGGTGTTCGACTTACAGATCTATACTAGGCCCATGAAATTGAATGTTAGAAGTTTGACCTCCAGAGCATCGATCTTCTCATAAGTATAGATATGCCCAGAAAGAAAACTTGTTAAACAGTAAGATGTAACAAGGCTTTAAGGCACGGTGTGTGAGATAAAATTCAACCCTCTGCAGAATGCCAGTGAGAAGCCCACAGACCTAGCGAAGTCGCAGTTGAGTCTTCCAAAATCAGACTTACCTGTAAAAGATGTTTTTATGCCGTCTGCACAGTGGCGAATTTCATCCCTACATCATAGCCATGTGGATAATTATCCCATTAATAGTAAAATTAATTAAAATTGCAAAAATTATTCCAATTTTTTTTTGCAAAATTCTAATGTCCACCTAATTCTCCCATCTGTTCTCTGGGTTCCTCCAGTCATGGATTCCATTCTCACCACATACCCATCTCTCTGTACACAGGAGGGGGGGTAACTTGTGCTGCTGCTGTTGTTTGGAAGTTAGTCCCTGTTTCTCTGAGCTCATGAGTCACATTCTGTCCTAACCTTCTCCGTGACAGATCCTATCAGTAAAACGTTTTCTGAAACCATGCGTTAAGGTTGGGACCTACCAAAAAAGACAACTGGAAAATATCATTTGTTTTCCTTTGGTGCCACTAAACAAAAAGGTAATCATTAGGAGACTGACTCTGCCCCATTTGCTCATGCAGTCACATTGGTGTCTTAATCTCAGCTAGATCGTCACAGGCCTAACTCAGCAGGGCAGGGGAGTAAATCTCCTTCATCTCGCTGCTCAGCCCTAACCAAATTCCAGCCACAGGTTGGAGTACAGGGGCTGCTGTTTGCTTAATACTCCTCCTGTCAGCTAATGGGAAGGAAGGGAGTAGAGTAGGGCAGGGAACAAGATAAGCCCAGCTTTGCTCAATCTACTAGTTGTCCAGAGTAGCTGCCCAATTCCTGAGGTGGCAGGGGAGGTTGGGGAAGGGTGACTGAGCTAATCCACCATATTGCCAACCCCAGACATTTCAGAAATCATGAGTCAGGCCCCCAAATGTTGTGATTGGCTTAAAAGTCATGGGCTTTGTAAAACGGAGGTTCTTTTTATTTGCCTTTGGGGTTTGTGTTTTCAGGCTTTTCTCAGCAAACAAGGTTTAGAAACATATAGTTTCTTGAAAATGAAAATAGAGCTGATCACCTAATTACATGATGCCAGGAGGTGGGCTTTAAGGGGGAAAAATCCCAACACACCACCACATAGGATTAGATCTGTGTTTATTCCTAGCAGGAAAGGGTGATAGGGGCTGGGGTCACCATGGGAAGAACTGTGACTCGGGTTGTTCTCTGGTCTGCTCCTTTGTGAAACTATAGGGTAAATAAGACATCTCTTAGGGCAGTATACTAGTCAATGTGAGTGCTGTAAGCAAAATTTGCCTGTGTGTGGTTAAACAGAAAATAAGTTGTTAGCTCTCTTAAAAAATGTTAGAGAAAAGGATTTTTCCTTTATTCATCATACCTATGTTTTGCCATTCTTCGCCCTCTCAACCTGGCTTAAATGCATGCTATTTTCTGCTACATATATTTTTAAAATTTGTCTGCAAGACCTTATTGAAATGCCCTGCATATATTTTAACAGCTTTAAATATTAAAATGAAACCTGTTTTTTTTAAACTAGACAATACACTACAGAGAAGTCCTTGAGCCAGTTTCTCAGCTAGTGCATATCAGCATGGCTGCATTGGAAGCAGAGCTATGCAGATTTACACCAGCTGAGGATACAGTCTACAAATCTTACAATAAGCACAAGTATAAAAAAAACCCACAAGAGTTTTCTATAAGTGAAATTACAGTCTTTCAACAGTACATGCTGATTGTACCATTTGGCACATGAATGAAGTACTTAAATTAAGCACGCAAATCAATGCAGTGTTGAAAGATGTTATATAAATAATATTTTTTACTTCTAAGTGTCTTAATTTTTATAACCAAAACTCAAAAGGTGAAAACTATATGTGCAGTCTTCAGTGTGTCATCCTTCAGTTACAGATCGGTGTCCTCTGTATGTTTTACCTGGCCACCAACGGTACTTTCTCTACATACCCCTCCAAATCGAATGCCATGATGCCATGTAGGTTTCGTTCATTCCTAAATGATCATTAATGCAGTCTAGTTGGAAATGAGTGAGAGGCATTTAAAGACCACCAACTAACAACATATTCCTTTATGTTAAAGTTATTTCCCCCTACACTAGCAAAGAAGTTGTATCAAAAAGACTTTTCCATTCTCAAAAGTTTGGAGTTGCCTCTTGGAGATGACTATGTTATTTACTTAGGGGTTACCTGCATGGGGAGTTCTTCTGTCATACTTATGCCAGATTAATAAGAACATAATATGATGCCTGCTACTCTTGAAGAGCTAGAGCCAACACAGGTAAGGCAAGGGAGCAAGATTTCAGTCCTCCTTGGACGTTATCATCATAGAGTTGTTTTAAATGGTAACTTCCAGTCAGTTACAGCTGTACAAACCCATTGAAACTTACTCCTAAATATGTTCTAAAAGGTCATTTTCTTACATTTTCTGTTTTATTTATCCTCCAGGTAAAGAAAAAAAGCAAACAAGCCTAAACCAATCTAAATAAAGTTTCCAGAAAGACAAACAGGTTGCTGTATTTATTTTAAAGGGAAATATTAGCTTAGGTGTACTGGTCTTGATTCAACTCCACTTGGCACTGGGGCAGCTATGTTTCAGGGCTGATAAATTCACGCTGAACGATGACAGGCAAAATGTATGTGCACTAGGTTTTGTTCTATTTTGATTTTTAACCCAGGGATCCAGCTTTAATTTGTGCCTGGGTCTATAGGACAGCACTTAACCAGGGTGGGGTTGGCTATTCTATCTATCCATTAATTTGAAAAAACAAAAACAAAAAAAACCCACCTTTGTCTGAAGTTGCTTTACCTATTCTTGTTACAAGCAACACCCTAAGATTATCAGAACTGAACGAAATTAGAGGAAGTTATTTT
This sequence comes from Rafetus swinhoei, assembly GCA_019425775.1. Taxonomy (NCBI): domain Eukaryota; kingdom Metazoa; phylum Chordata; order Testudines; family Trionychidae; genus Rafetus; species Rafetus swinhoei. Next base: position 117,087,366 of record CM033424.1, read on the forward strand.
TCCCTATTTTTCTGTTTATTTTATTCATTTGACAGCCCTTTTTATATAGTCAGTTTATATCCTTATTGCACACACAAAAAGTGACAATGAAAACATTAAAGATCACAAAAGTCAAGCAATAAAAAAATTAGGAAGTGCCTGAAATTAAGGATGTTCATGCAACCTTAATGTGACCTCCCTCCCCCATGTATGTATTAGGATACAGTCTAATTACATTATCATATACTAGTTGTTTGTACAGGACCCCTGCATCAAGTTCACAGGATGTAGCTGCTCTGGAGATGAATCACAGTTGTATACAGAAAGATACTTGTTTGTGGCAAGTTTGTTGCAGAATTTGGAAGGAGCGTAGTGAATGAGGCACAGGATAGCTGGAAGAGAAAAAGAAGGTCTCATATTGATGACAATTGAATGCTACCTTGGAGTGCTGGATTCTATCCTTACTTCAGAGCTCTTGTGTGATGCAGGGCAAATCACTTAAACCACAATTTTCACAAGTGTTCAGCATAGTGCCTGAAATGAATTTTTAACTCCTTTTAAAAAAATATTGATGAGATTTGAAGTTGGTGTTCCTACAAATACCTATTTAAAGATATTGCCCCAAAGTTTCCAGTAAATTTTTGTTTCAAGATAAGCTCTATTGAGCAAGCCCATATTTTTGCCTGCTAGGTGATTATTTAAACACAGGTTGCACTGTATTTTTATAGATAACACCAGTCACTTGTTTGATACTGGGACTAGTTGGTTGTCCCAGATGGAGTTTCTCCTAGTTGAAGTTGGCCACTAGTGTTTTAATTGCTGAACTTTTCCTTGTTCTCACTCTAAAAACATCTCTGCTTAGTGTGGTCTCCAGATAAATTGTTTAGTTCATATGCTGTTGCTTGAACAGTGTAGATACCACCGAATACATTAAGCATTATGTCCTGTCATGCTATGGAATACATTATGTCCTGTCATGCTATGGAATAGGATGCCATTGATACTGTCCAGTCATCAGGTTTTAGGTCTCCTAGAGAGTGTTTTCATCCTGTATTCATTAGATCAAAGTAAAAGATGATTTTCAGAGAACACTTGGCAGGCATTTGGAGCAGATGTCCACCTCTCTTCACCTGGAGAACTCCCTCACAAAACTCCCTGTTAGCTGCCCCTACCTCAAGGGGCAGCTAACAGGGAGTTTTGTGAGAGAATTCTCCAGGTGAAGGAAGAGCGATTATGGGACCCTTGAGGTAAGTGGCTGTTTGTAGTGTGTGTGTTTGGGGGTTTCTTGCTGGTTGCCTGAAAAAAACTGTGTGCTGAGCTTGTGTTTGTCTTTCTGTTTGGAGATTCAAGTGCTGAGCTGTTTGTTTGAAGGACCATGTGCTGTGGCCGGCAGTTTGAAGCTGTGAGCTCCTTAACGAAGTTTTGAAATCTAAAACCCTCTGTTCGTTGGTCAAACCTTAGCCAGGGCTATCAGGAAGGCAGGGCTTTATAAAGCCCGTAAGTAAATGACCAGGGAGCTTTGCAAACAGGGGCAGCTAACAAGAAGTTTCGTGAAGGACTTTAGAAGGGGAATTAGAAGGGAGTGAGATACACTTGCCATTCTTTAAAACTTTTAAACTAAACTAAAACTAAAACTACCCAATTTAAATAAAAACCCTATCAATAACCTAATTAGCTGTAGAGAGAATGCAGGCAGAAGCCAAGCAGCAGAGTAGGGGCTATCCTGTTTCTTGCACCCTATGGACAGGTAGTATCTGTGCACATTCGGTGCAAGGAGCTCCTGACCCTCAGAGACTGCGTATGGGCTTTGCAGGCCAGGGTGGCTGAACTGGAGGAGCTAAGGGAGGCCAAGAGGTACGTAGATGAGGCTTTCCGGGACACTGTAGTATTGTCCCACCTCCAGTCAGATAGCCCCTTTGCTGTTAAGGAGGATGAAAAACTCAGTGAAGGAGAACAGTCAACTGGAGCAGAGGGAAATGGTCCCATAGTTGGGACCCTTCTTCTGGAGGATGTTATGGTATCCTCTCGCACTGAGGATACCTCTCTGGGGGAGGAATTCCAGTCATTAGGAAAAGGCAGATGTTAGTAATGGAGGATTCAATCATTAGAAACATAGATAGCTGGGTTTGTGATGACTGGGAGAACCGTATGGTGATTTGCCTGTCTGCTGCGAAGGTTGCAGATGTCTCAAGATATCTAAGTAGACTTATGCATAGTGCTGGGGAGAAGCCAGTGATAGTGGTACATGTAGGTACCAATGACATAGGAAAAGGTAGAAGAGAGGTTCTGGAGGCCAAATTTAGGCTGATAGGAAAGAGATTGAAATCCAGAACCTCTATGGTAGCATATTCTGAAATGCTTCCAGTTCTACGTACAGGGCCAGGTAGGCCAGCAGAGCTTCAGAGTCTCAATGCGTGGATGAGATGATAGTGTAGAGAGGAGGGGTTTAGATTTTATTAGGAACTGGGGAAACTTTTGGGATAGGGGGAGCCTATGCAAGAAGGATGGGCTCCACCTAAACCAAAATGGAACCAGACTGCTGACACTTAACATTAAAAAGGTTGTAGAGCAGTTTTTAAACTAAGGACTGGGTGGAAAGCCGATGGTTGCGGTGGAGCACGTGGATCAGACAGAGACATCAATTAGGGGAGGGTCTATTAATAGAGATGCTCTATGTTCTAGTCAGGAGGCGAGGATGGAAGTATGGGTCAGATCAGATGAGACACGATCAAATGAAAAAGAGTCTAACACATCAGGAAATGGCAGACAGATAAATAGTGACACTTTTTAAAGTGCTTATACACAAATGCTAGAAGTCTAAATAATAAAATGGGTGAACTAGAGTGCTTAGTTTTAAAGGAGGATATTGAATTAATAGGCATCACAGAAACTTGGTGGAATGAGGACAATCAATGGGACACAGTCATACCAGGGTAAAAAATAGATTGGAAGGATAGGTCGTGCTGATGGGGGAGTGGCACTATACACGAAAGAAAATGTAGAATCAAATGAAGTAAAAATCTTAAATGAGCCTAAAGGTTCCATAGAATCTATATGGATAGTAATTCCATGCTCCGATAATAAGAATATAGCAGTAGGGATATATTATTGAACACCTGATCAGGACAGTGATAGTGACTATGAAATGCTAAGGGAGATTAGAGAGGCTATCCAAATAAAAAACTCAATAATAGTGGGGTTTTCAACTATCCCCATACTGACTGGGTAGACGTCACCTCAGGATGGGATACAGAGATAAAATTTCTTGATACCTTAAATGACTGCTTCTTGGAGCAGCTTGTTCTGGAACCCACAAGGGGAGAGGCTATTCTTGATTTAATCCTAAGTGGAGTGCAGGATCTGGTTCAAGAGGTAAATATAACTGGACCGCTTGGAAATAGTGACCATAATGTAATAAAATTATGTAATAAAATTCCCCTGTGGTGGGAAAAACACCCCAGCAGCCCAACACTGAAGCATTTAATTTCAGAAAGGGGATCCTACACAAAAATGAGGAAGATAGTTACACAGAAATTAAAAGGTACAGTGACAAAAGTAAAATCTCTGCAAGCTGCTTGGAAACTTTTCAAAGTCACTATAATAGAGGCCCAACTTAAATGTATACCCCCAAATTAAAAAACACAGTCAGAGAACCAAAAAAGTGCCATCGTGGCTTAATAACCAAGTAAAAGAAACAGTAACAGATGAAAAGACATCTTTTAAAAAGTGGAAGTCAAATCCTAGTGAGGAAAATAGAAAGGAGCATAAACTTTGTCAAATTAAGTGTAAAAATATAATAAAAGACAAAAGGGAGTTTGAAGAACAGCTAGCCAAAAACTCAAAAAGTAATAGCAAATGTTTTTTAAGTACTTCAGAAGCAGGAAGCTGGCTAAACAACCAGTGTGGCCCTTGGGCGATCGAGATGCTAAAGGAGCACTCAAAGATAAATTCTTTGCTTCAGTCTTCGCGGCTGAGGCTATTAGAGAAATTCCCAAACCTGAGCCATTCTTTTTAGGTAACAAATCTGAGGAATTGTCCCAGATTGATGTGTCATTAGAGGATATTTTGGAACAAATTGATGAATTCAACAGTAACAAGTCACTGGGATGAGATGGCATTCACCCAAGAGTTCTGAAAGAACTCAGATGGGAAACTGCGGAACTATTAACTGTTCCTATCCTTTATACCAGCTTCCGTACCGAATGACTGGAAGATAGCCAACATGATGCCAATATTTAAAAAGGGCTCTAGAGGTGATCCTGGCAATTTCAGACTCGTAAGTCTAACGTCAGTACTGGACAAATTGAAACTATAGTAAAGAATAAAATTGTCAGACACATAGATGAACATAATTTTTTGGAGGAAAGTCAGCATGGTTTCTGTAAAGGGAAATCATGCCTTACTAATCTGCTCGAGTTCTTTGGTGGAGGAGGGGCAACAAACATGTGGACAAGGGGGATCCAGTGGATATAGTATACTTAAAAAAGCCTTTGACTAGGTCCCTCACCAAAGACTCTTAAGTAAAGTAAATTATCATGGGATAAGAGGGAAGTTCCTTTCGTGGATTGATATCTAGTTAAAAGACAGGAAACAAAGGGTAGAAATAAATGGTAAATTTTCAGAGTGGAGAGAGTAACTAGTGGGGTCCCCCCAAAGGTCTGTCCTGGGACCAATCCTATTCAACTTATTTATAAATGATCTAGAGCAGTGTTTCCCAATTTTATTTGGCCACAGAACCCTTTTCGGCTTAAAAGAATGTCAAGGAACCCCTAGGGTTGCCAGGGTAATATTTGTCAAAAACAAAACAAAACAAAACAAAACAAAACAAAACAAAAAGACCCACCAGAACTGGTCAAGCAAAAATAAATAAATAAATTAAAAGCTGCAAAATAGACTCTGTCTCTTTAAGAGGGGGTGGGGGAGTGCCACATTCTCGCGGAACCCTTACTTTCACTTCGCAGAACCCTGGGGTTCCACGGAGCACCAGTTGGGAAACACTGATCTAGAGAAAGGGGTAAACAGTGAGGTGGCAACATTTGCAGATGATACCAAACTGCTCAAGAGAGTTAAGACCAACACAGACTGTGAAGAGCTTCAAAAAGATCTCACCAAACTAAGTGATTGGGCAACAAAATGGCAAATGAAATTTAATGCTGATAAATGTAAAGTAATGCACATTGGAAAAAATAATCCCAACTATACATACAATATGCTGAAGACTAATTTAGCTACAGCTACTCAAGAGAGAGATCTTGGAGTCATTGTGGATAGTTCTCTGAAAACATCCACTCAGCATGCAGTGGCAGTCAAAAAAGTAAAAAAAAAGCAAACAGAATGTTAGGAATCATTAAAAAAGGGATAGAGAATAAGACAGAAAATATCTTAATGCCTCTATATAAAACCATGTTACTCCCACATCTTGAATACTGCATACAGATGTGGTTGTCTCATCTCAAAAGAAAAATATATAGGCATTGGCAAAGGTTCAGAAAAGGGCAACAAAATGATTAGCAGTTTGGAATGGGTCCCATATGAAAAGAGATTAAAAAAACTTAGACTTTTCAGCTTAGAAAAGAGGAGACTAAGAGGGGATATGATAGGTGTCTATAAAATCATGACTGGTGTGGAAAAAGTGAATAAGGAAAAGTTATTTACTTATTCCCACAATATAAGAATTAGGGGTCACCAAATAAAATTAATAAGCAGCAGGTTTAAAACAAACAAACAAAAAGGAAGTTTTTCTTCACTCAGTGCACAGTGAACCTCTGGAATTCCTTGCCAGAGGATGTGGTGAAGGCGAGGACTTTAACAGGGTTTTAAAAAGAGCTAGATAGATTGATGGAGGTTAGGTCCATCAATTGCTATTAGCCAGGATGGGTAGGAATGGTGTGTCTCTGGAGGTGGGTGATGGGGGAAGGATTATATGAGGATTACCTGTTGTGTTCCCTCCCTCTGGGTATTGGCCACTGTTGGCAGACAGGGTACTGGGCTAGATGGACCGTTGGTCTGACCCATTCTTATGTTCTCTTAGAGAGCACTGGGCAATCATTTGAGAGAACATGATCCATTTAGTTGGAGAAAGGATCTCTTAATTCAATTTGAATTCATACAATTTTTTTGTGTTTGGTTTATGAAATATGTTCCTGAGCAGCCCCAATACTGAACACACATACAGTGCAGGCTTTAAGTTCTTTCTCAATGCCGTTCATGTTGTTGACAGAGCTCAGGGAGGTGAGATTACTGACAGACGTTCTCAACAGGGTAATTGATGTCTAGAGCTAATGAGTTTAGAGCTAATGGTGATTTTGGACACGAGATGGGGATTTTTTCTTTACCCCTCAATGTTCACACCGGTTTTTGCCACTGAGCTAGGTACATAGGGCTTTAAGTGCTGTAACCAGCTCATCCATTGACTCAAACAGCTAGCCCTGTGTCATCAGCAAAAACAATATCAGTGAGGTTCCTAGGTCATAGGCATAAAAATGCATTTGCGTAGTGTCTGCTGAAGCACATAGCCAACAATGACATTGAAGAATCCTGGGGTGGCAACACATCCTTATCAAACAGTTGACCTAATTCAGAAGAAATAAATTATTTTCCCACTTACAAGGATTTCAACTTGAGGAGTCATCTGCAGAGCTTGTCCAGGAAGTCTGTAAATTTCAAAATCAGCCAGAGCAATTTTGTGTCAAGAGTCAAACACAGTCTTGATAGCCAGTGCAATCGGAACAGGGCACTTCAATTCTGGTGCCTTCTTGATAAGCTCTCACTATGAAGATTTGATCTCTCATGGAATAATCCAAAGTAAAGCCAGTTTGTTGGGTATTATCTTACTCAATGACTCAGGCCAAGAAGCAGCAACAACTGGGATGGATAGAAAAATAATTCCATGATAGTTACAACATCCCTGTTTGTTGCCTTTGTGTGTCCAAATAATGCTCTTTCTATCCCATATCTTATTGAAAAGCATTCATGGCCACAAAAGAATAGCTGGTCCAACACTTTTTAACAGTTCCATAGGAATTCTACAGATCCTCTTGGTTTATTTTCCTTAAGCTTCTTTAAATAGCATCTTCAATATTCTCATTGAATACTTTCTTACAACTCACTTCTTGTACATTAAAGAATCTCAGTAAAAGTTTCAGTCAACTCCAAGATCTATTCTGTACCATTAGTTCTTTGATCATGCTGTACAGCTGGCAAGGAAGTGGGATCCTAATGCTCTGCTTTCAAACAGTGACATCCAATCTGCTTTCCTCCATTTGCCATGGCACCCAATTCCTTTGGGATGTTTGATTTTACCTTTGAAGGATGCGCTGTTATACATGCATGCTCAATTTTGTGTTGGCTTGGAGTACTTGAGTTCTTTCCTGAAACATGTTGTTACAAAAATGGAAATCATGCGGATAATGGCCCCTATTTAAAAACCACACCATTTTGGGCATTGTCTGCAGCTCTGCTGGGTACTTTAAGCTTTTGTCCACAGAATGTTTCCAACTGGAGCTCAAGAAGTCTTTACCATTGCCTTGCATTTGGACATGGCAACCTAAACTAATGAACAAGTGCAGGGGTGGGGAACCTAAGGCTTGTGGGGGGACTGGATATGGCCTCTGAGTTGCCTTGATCTGGCCCCCAAAGCTTAGGGCTTCCCCCAGCATTGGGGAACCTATACTTGCACTCCAGCCCCCTGCTGCCTCCCCCCAGCCCTTGGCTTCCTGACTGATTTTTCTGTGGGTCAGCAGCCTCTGACCCCAAAAAATGTTCCCCATCCTGAACTAGTGTTTGGGGTAGAGGCAGCCAATAAAAAGTTATCCTTAGGCAGCTTTCAAAGCACAGAATAATTCTGGACTATTCCATGTTACTGAATTATCATTAGTTTCGGTGACCTAATGGAATTGGGAGCTGCTAAACAAGTCAATCATTTTCTGGACTGCTAAACAGGCTATAATTAATTTATAATATGCATTATGAAATGTTCAAATCTAAAAGGGTTATGAATTTGATTAGTACCTTTTAATCTCACTCTGTGGAAAGAAATGTGTTTTGGGAAAGGAGACACTCTAGAGTTTGGTAACAGCACTGTTGACACTCTTTCCTGTTTGATTGGCAGAAATTCAGGTAGTTGGCTTGAGAGGTGGGTTCCAAAGCCAGAGTGCTGCTAAATGGCTGTCATCTATAGTTTCTTGAAAACTTTGGCACCTATCAAGGTCTGGTTCAAACTCTGGGCTTCTAGTTTGTAATGAAATGGAAATTCTTGGGAACTGTGTCATTCTGAGTTTTGTAGGAACATTTCACACCACTCTAATTCTTATAGGCAGATGCAGTCTTGCTGCAAGTGGACACAATTCCACTGAAGTTAAATCACACTAGAAGTGATTTAGCCCCCTGGTTAATTTTCACAATAAGATACTCAAGTCATTTTCTGATAAATTACTTTTTCACTCACAAGCTTTCAGCTTTACAAGACAAATACACTTTGTCCTATGTGTGACAAGAAAACGTTCATTTGATAAATCATAGCCCTGTAATTATAGATGTTTCAAGCTGAATAATACTTTGTTTACATCAGTCAGTGTGTTCAATTACTGCTCACTTTCATCATAATCCTAGATTGCTTTAGTCCACTCAGCAATTCTAGCTTGCTTTCATCATTCCTGTGTTGAATATACACCAATAATTAAATCTCTTAGAAGAAGAAATCAACATAATTTGGAGATTTAAGATTGTAAAGCAGCAAGAAATGGGCCTATGTGGAATTATGAGAGCAACAGCAGTGGCTACTTGTCACATTCTCCTCCAGTGCTGGAGGTTGTGTGTCAATATTGCAATGCTAGCTGGGTGACCTCAGCCATTTTAACTCTCTGGGTACCTACTCTTTATTGCTAGAAATAGGTCTCCTTTCATTTAATTACCGAGCCCGACCACACACACATAATTATGGAGAGATGGATTTAGTGTTGCTAAGAACTTCACTGATAATACGGAGAAAAAAATCTATATTAGGTACCTATTATGCAGGGGGAGTGCATTTATTCGTGGGATGCACGTGTGAAGCAGCTAATGGCTATACATGGAATACACCTGTGACGTAGTTAAGTATCATTATCCTGAGACACAGTCTTCCTATGAGATGGTGAGGTCATATAGTCTGTGGCAGAAGTGGGATATGAAGCATTGTCTCATGAGTTCTAGCCCAGTACTCTAAATGAAAGACCATCCCTCTTCCATGTAAGTCAGAATAGTTAGGATAAGTCTGGCAACTGAGTGGTCTGAATCTTGTCACCCATTATAGTCAACATATCTCTGTATCACATGTGTGGGGCTAGTCAGAGGACAAGTAGTGAGGATAATGGTTCAAGCACTAGCAGGAACCTAGCAAAGGCTGACATCAGGCTCACGTTATTCTTACTAGGTCTTCTGCCGCTTCTAACCTGATGATTTACAAGTCCAGCCAAGTGCTGAAATAAAGAAATGAGGCTTAACATTGGCTTTCTAAGGAACAACAATTATCTCTATAGAGGAATGGCATACATGATGGATAGACATCTACAGAAGGATGATATTAGCAGAGAGATACTGGAAGTGGTGGTAGATTTGTGTACACACACACAGTATATCTAGAAAGCTTTATTAAGAGAAGGGATGAGGAGAGAAACTGCAGAAACAAATTGTTCCTTGGAGTCCCAAAGCTTAAAAAGCACTGTGTAAAAAGAAATGTGTATCCAGGGATAATGAAATGAGATTTGACAAGGTTAGTCCAAGCTGTGATTGTGCAGGCAGTTGCATTCCTTATTCCTTTATTGAGCTGTGATTATTTCAGGGTGGATTATGAAAGGAAGATTATTCTTGGCTTTGAATTGACTTGCTCTTGTGAATCAAAAGGGTGGCTGACACATAGATGAAAACTCTGAGGTCTGGTTCACAAAAGGCTGGCAGTGAGTCAACACCTTCAAATATGATTGGATTCTGGACTTATCTGAACTCCAATCTTCATGGAAATATCCCAAGCCTATCTCCCAATGTTTCCATAGCAGACTAGAAACATTGCACATCTCCTTCCTTAAAACAAACATCTCCATATTGAGATAAGAAATCTCCTTCCTGATTCTGACAGGGTGGGCTACTGGGAAGCCATTTCCCCATCAGCTGGCTGTGGGGCAGGCCAGCTAGCAGAAAAAAAAATAGTTTCTAAATATGCTTCTCAAAAATCCACATCAGTCCTACAGAGTATATTCCAAAATTTTTCCATGTTGATGAGTTCAGGTATATTATTGTCATAGCCCTACTCAATTCTGTCACAATGCCTAAAGACGTTTGAAACTAGCTGTAGAGCTGCACCTGATGTAACAAAACCCCATTCAAGTCACCAGGAATCTCTGTTGGCTTTAGATCTAGCTTCTGGCACGATTCCCCCTTTATTGTACTAACTATAATCAATTCACTGGTACCTTGTGCTCCTCCATTTTGTTTCCTATAACCACCTGCTGTCTCTAGTTATACATTTGTATTGTAGCCTCTTTGTATTCACAGTACCTGGCCCCAAGAAACTCCAAGTCAGTGCTATGACAATACAAATAATTAATGAATGACTACTAGAGCCAGCAATTATATTTTAATCAAAATTTAATATTTTTAATTTTGAAAAATAGAAATCTTATTAGTTCCATTTTTACACATGCTTTTTTAATTTTAGTACAGTAATTCCTCATTTAACACGTGACCGCTTAACACGTTTCCGCAATAGCACGATTTTTTTTTAGGGAACGTTTTTTGAATTACACGACCATCCCTGGAATAACATGATTTCCCCAGCCGGCCCATTGCCGGTGGCTGCGCAGGGCTTCCCCCGCCTCCCTGCAAAGCGGCGGAGGGTTCGCTGCTCGCTGCGCTGTTCCCTGCTGACTCCCCCTCGCCGGACGCCTTGCCCCCTCTCCTCCACCCCCACTTGCAGGCCAGCGGCTGGGTTTCCCCAGCCAGCCCATCGCCGGCAGCTGCACAGGGCTTCCCCCGCCTCCCTGCAAAGCGGTGGAGGGTTTGCCGCTCGCCACAACGTTCCCCGGTGACCCCCCCTCGCTGGACACAGTGCGGGTCCCGGCAGACCCGTCACAGGGGCATACTCCCAACCCAATCCCTCTCCTCCCCTTCCCTTCCCCAGAGCCAAACACCACCCCTCCCTGCTGTAACCCAGTCCCCTTTCTCCCCCAACCTTATGTCCCGGTCCCAACAGACACCACCGCTTGAAATGCAACCCCCACCTTCTCCATTATTTTCAGTGGGAAAATTGACCCCGCATAACATGTTTTCACTTAACATAATCATTTTCTGAAACATATCTATAGTGTTAAATGAGGAATTACTGTACTTTCAACGAGCTCCATAGCTGATTAAAATATTTTGAGCTGAAGTAGGAGGACCATATATTTTTTCCCCTTTAATTCTGGCCAGCCCTGTTAGTTAGATTTCTGCTGTTTCTGACAGGTGCTATTTTGAAAATACACATTAACCTCTTTTTGTGTTAGTTTAAGCATTACCACTGATTTACTCATAACTTATACTATAGAGAGGTACTGGAAGTAGTAGCAGGTTTACACAGTAGTATGTACAGTATTTAGGGCACATTTGATGACTTTGCACCACCATGAATGACTTTGTCTTCATCAAAATTCACAGAACTGACAGCTGAATTGTGAATTAGAAAAGAGTATTGGCTTTGATTTTTCACTTTGCATGTGAGTATGTAAAAACATTAATCAAAAAATGAGCTGGTACTTAAAAAGTGCCCTGAAGACATGAAGCCAAATAGGGATTGCCTTGCCGCCCACCCCCTCCTCCCCCACCACCAAGGAGGAAATAAAATCAGAGCTATCAACAATGCATCATGAGAACATGGAGTAAAATATATTACTGCTTCTTAAAAGAAATGGGCTCTCTTTTATTGTCCTGTAAATTGGTGACGGTCCTTACTGCTGACACTTCAGTATTCTTCATTTAGTTATGGACTGTAAAAATGTTGACATTTGTTTTCAGCCTTATAAAGAAAGTTGCTATGATGTTAATGGATTTTTTAAACCTATTTAAATGGCATCAAACTAAAGAAAAAAAAGAGTTGAAATACTCAAGAAGGCTACACGCCTCTGGAGACTCAGATTTAAACCCAACCTGCTGCTGCTCATTCGTGAATCTGGACCAGATTGGGAGAAGCCCTTGTACTGCAATGCAGGGAAGAAGGAGACAGAACCTCCTTCCTTGCCTGCTCCAGAGAAGGGCTATTCACCTGTGAAGTTCCTGCACTTATGGGCCCATGTCATTTCAATGGGAATGGAAGAGTGGTGGACTAGAGCTCTGCCCTGCCTCCACAAATGACACACTTAGCAAACTGCTTGCTTCTTGAGGTGCAGTAATACCCCATTGAGGTGCATTCTCCTCCCACATTTCTCTTGTATTGGTGCAGCTTCCTGCCTACCTTAACAGGGGCCCAATGACTAATTGCTACATTTTGTGCCATTGACTCTCTCATCCTTGTTCCCAATGCTATTTTTTTTTCTTATCATAAACCACCATGAAAATTCAACATGAGTTGTAACCTTGCTGAATTTTGATTTTAAAAGAACAGATTAAATTATTTTAGAGTATTTTGTTTGATTGGAGGATACTGCACTGACTGACTCTTTACTGGCAGTTGCATATTTGGGTAGCACATTATACTACACTAATGCACACAGCAGTGTTTGATGGCAAACTGGAGGATTTTCTTTCCATTTCAAGTACTAGACTTGCTTTTAAACACACACAGGCAGGACTGGATTAAGCTCTTCATAGGCCCCAGGCACTCTTATAATTGTAGGCTCTTAAATTAGACTATATAGAAATATATAAAGAGAGAAATGCCCCATCACTTATACACCTAATACCACCCACTTTAATTTTTGCTCTTGAAAGTGGCCCACCATGTGAGAAATTCATGGTACTTCAAGGTATACATCAAAATGGCTGTTATTTTAGAATGAATGAAGTAACCTCATTCTAAAATAACAGCCATTTTGATGTATATGACAATTATACTTAGGATTCACCTGATAGCTAAGCAACTGATAAGGAGAAAAGTAAGGTGATGTTGCAACCGCTATGACTGTAAAATCCATATTGCAATGCATTGTGCCGCAGAGCTGATAACTTGGCAACATCGTGTCTCAAGATTGTTCAACGTCATTTAAAAATAACAGTACATTGGCTGAGGTTGGCCATACATTTCCACCAGAAACAGTGTTTAGTAGTAGCCTAGGGTTTCTGAAACACAACTGTGAAATACAAATACAGTAGTAATAAGCATTTTCCATCCTTGGGCAGGTTGAATTTCTTATGTGCGCCACCAGTTCAAACAAAAATCCTAAATATATTTTTAAACAGCTTGTAGGCATGGAAGACAAACAATTTTAAAACAAGGGATAATTAACAAGGAGCAATGCTTATGATGGTTTATTTAATATCAAATACAAAGAAAATTAACACTACCCTGGGACTACATGCATTTTATCATCCCACAGTAAGGCAGCTCTCTATGGAGCAGTTGCTGAGCTCCTGGGTGGGGCTCATTAAGCAACTGCGAGGCCACACTGCTGCCCAGTTTAGGGAGGACCTTGGTAATTAGGTAGTGAAAGGTTATTTATTTAGACCTGATAATAAAAGTGATAAAATACTTTGAAAAGGGCTGTTTTTGAAGAGATACAAATATAGAAACAGGTAAGATCATTTAAATAATTTTATTATACAAGAATTAGGAGTGTGTTGTTTAATATCAAGTTTCTTTTTTTTAATTTTCAGGGTATCTTTGAATTGGATTGAATATGTCAGATGGCTATAAGAGGAAGCATGATTCTGGATGTGGAAAGTGGAAAAAAAGGAACAAGCGTTAAAAAAGATGAAGGGTTCTCTGTTGAATTTCACAAGAAAAGATATGAGAAGTGACAGTGCAAGCTCTCCCATCGATCCATCAACATCAGACTTGGAAAACAAAGTTGCAGAACACGTTGAAGCAGATGTCACTGAAAGTTGTGTTGAACCTTCAAGATCAAGTGAAGAACAAACAAGGGGCAGTCAGGCTGCTTCAGAAGGGGCCATGACAATGCCGGCAGGAGATGTGATGAAATCAGAAACAGAGACACCAAATAAAATATCAGCTTGTGTCACAACAACATTAAAATATAGTTCTGATCCAGCTGAGTGGGAAATCACTCCATATTTCATAAAATATTTTGCAGAAAATCCACCTTTCCAGAATTTGGATTCTGATTTCTCATTGCAGGGTAGACAATTTGGTAAAAAAGAAAAGATATGAATGCAAAGAATATTTTTTCAGCTGACTGGCAAATGGGGAAACTGTCCAAAGAGAATGGCTTATTTATTCTCCCTCAACTGGTAAAGTGTATTGCTACTTATGCAAACTATTTTGTGTCAGTGACTAATCAATTTACAACAGGTTTTGATGATTGGAAAAATGCAGTCACTAGAATTACTTCTTTTGAACATTGGAAGGATCATCTTCGTGCACCGTCAATGATGCTCCAGCATCAGAAGTCTGCCAGAATTGACACAGAATGGGAGAAGATGAAGGAAAGATATAGGACTTCAGTCCAGTGAGAGAATAGTTGTTGTAATAAGATTCCTTGATGAATGAGGACTAGCCTTTCATGGGAACACTGAAGTGCATAGCTGCTCTAACAATGGAAACTAGCTTGGTAGCATTGAACTTCTAGCTGAATTTGATCCATTTCTCTCAGAACACATGCAATGACATGGCAATCCAGGAGGAGAGAATGTGTATTATCTTTCGTCAGCTATATGCAATGAATGTATTAATACATCAGCATCCAAAGTTATGGCGCAGATAATATCTGAAATCAAGAAGGCAAAGTATTATTGGAATCAAAATGATAATGCCAACAACAGGAATGGCATTTATTCAGGGGTTCCAGCTAGGTTTTGTGAAGTTAACAGTTTGGCTGAATGGTTTCCATGTGCTGCCCACAGTCTTAATTTTGTTGGATCAGCTGCTGTTGAGTGTTGCCCTGCCGCAGTCAGGTTTTTTGGGATTTTGCAGTCATTCTTTACATTCTTCTCAGCTTCACCCCAGAGATGGTCTGAATTAGAGAATAACATGAAGCAAAATACCCATGTTGTACAAAGTGGATCAGAAACAAGATTGGCAGCATGGAGCGATGCCACCAGAGCACTTTATATGAACTATTCTGAAATTTGTCAGACTTTGATAGACATAACTGAAAGTGATCATCAAACACCGCAGCTGTCCATGAGGCGAAGTCACTGACTAAGAAGTTGGATCTGTTTGAGACAGCTTCGATATGTGTCTTTTGGAATGACACACTACAAAAGACTAATCTTGTGAATAAAGCTCTACAGGAGCCTGGCATTGATGGAGACTGGACTCAATGACCTCTGGAAGTCCCTTCCAATTCTAGGATTCCATGATTGAGTTGTGTACTGTCATGAATTTTTATGATGGTCTTTTAGCACACTTTTGTGATACCCACCATAGTTTGAGGCAACTCCAAAAGATCTCACACCATCCAACTACAATGAGACCACACAACACAAATGACTGAAAAAGCAAATTTTTGAAGACATTTGTATGGAAAATATTGTCTTAGATTTGAGTGCCATGGACACATTTCAGACACAGTGCTTCTATCCTATCATGGATAAACTTATTGTTGAGATGGTCAGATGACGAGCAGCATATGCCACATTAAATGAAAGGTTCAGTTTTCTTGTAGATAGATCAATGTCAAGTGCTGAAGTCACCTCTAGAGCAAGGGCATTAGTAGATATCTATCCATTAGCTCTTGAACATGCATTTACAGATGAATTTCTATTGTTCTCACATATATATGCTGCCACAGATTTCTTCTCTGCAATGATCAGTGCATAAATAGCAGACAAGTTGGTGACAAGTTTTCCAAATGTCAGCATTGCTTTCAGAAGGTTTCTTGCCATCTTGGGAACAAACTGAAGCAGAAAGCTCTTTTTCAAAGTTAAAATGTATAGAGAACTATGTTTGGTCTACCATGGGACAGAAACAACTATCTTCCCTTGCAATACTTTCAACTGAGGTGAGCTTTTGAGAAAAATGACATTTGATGATGTAATCTCTGATTTTGCTAACAAAAAGAAAGTATCACAAAGTAAATATTTAATTGTTGTTGATTAAAGATTTAATACACCTGCATTTAATTCATCTTCAACATTTGCACATGTATTCCAATAAAAACAGCATATTAAGTGTGATTTAGCAGTATTTTTTTATTTGAGTCAATTATGAATTAATTTTTCATGGGCCCTAAATTTTTCATAGGCCCTATGCACTGTGTCTACTGGATAATCTGGCCCTACACAGATTATCCAATAGGCACAGTAGGTAGGTTTTGAAGATGAAATAAAAAAACCCGAACAAGTTAAAAATTACTTGGAAAATTTAGATGTCTGCAACTCATCAAGGCCTGATGAAATGCATTCTAGAATACTCAAGGAGCTGATAGAGGAGGTATCTGAGCCTTTAGCTATCATCTTTGAAAAATCATGGAAGCTGGAACAGATTCCAGAAGACTGGAAAAGGGCAAATATAGTGCCTATCTATAAAAAGGGAAATAAGAATAACCCAGGAAACTACAGACCAGTCAGTTTAACTTCTGTGCCAGGGAAGATAATGAAGCAAGTAATTGAGAAATTCATCTCCAAATATCTGGAAGAAAATAAGGTGCTAGTAACAGCCAGCATGGATTTGTAAAGAACAAATTATGTCAAACCAATCTGATAGCTTTCTTTGATAGGATAACAAGTTTTGTGGATAAGGGAAAAGTGGTGGACGTGGTATGCCTAGACTTTAGTAAGGCATTTGGTACAGTCTCGCATGATCTTCTTATCAATAAACTAGACAAATATAACTTAGATGGGACTATTATAAGGTGGGTGCATAACTGGCTGGATAACCGTTTTCAGAGAGTAGCTATTAACTGTTCTCAGAGAGTAGCTATGGTTCACAATCCTGCTGGAAGGGCATAACAAGTGGCATTCTGCAAGGGTCTGTTTTGGGACTGGTTCTGTTCAATATCTTCATCAATGATTTAGATATTGGCAGAGAGAGTATGCTTATTAAGTTTGCAGATGATACCAAGATGGGAGGGGTTGCAACTGCTTTGGAGGATAGGGTCATAATTCAAAATGATCTGGACAAACTGTAGAAATGGTCTAAGAAACAGGATGAAGTTTAATAAAGACAAATGCAAAGTACTCCACTTATGAAGGAACAATCAGTTTCACACATACAGAATGGGAAGCGACTGTTTAGGAAGGAGTACGGCAGAAAGGGATCTAGGGGTCATAGACTAGTGGACCACAAGCTAAATATGATTCAACAGTGTGAAGCTGTTGCAAAAAAAGCAAACATGATTCTGGGATGCATTAACAGGAGTGTTGTGAGCAAGACATGATAAATCATTCTTCTGCTCTACTCTGCGCTGAATAGGCCTCAATTGGAGTATTGTGTCCAGTTCTGGACACCACATTTCAAGAAAGATGTGGAGAAATTGGAGAAGGTCCAGAGAAGAGTAACAACAATGATTAAAGGTCTAGAGAACATGAGCTATGAGGGAAGACTGACATAATTGGGCTTGTTTAGTTTGGAAAGGAGAAGACAGAGGGAACATTATAGCAGTTTTCAAGTATCTAAAAGGGTGTCACAAGGAGAAGGGAGACAATTTGTTCTCCTTGGCCTCTAAGGATAGGACAAGAAGCAATGGGCTTAAATTGCAGCAAGGGAGGTTTAGGTTGGACATTAGGAAAAACTTCTTAACTGACAGGGTGGTTAAACACTGGAATAAATTGCCTAGGGAGGTTGTAGAATCCCTATCTCTGGAGATATTAAGAGCCAGTTAGATAGACATCTATCAGGGATAGTCTATGGTACTTGGTCCTGCCATGAGGGCAGGGGACTGGACTCAAGGTCCCTTCCAATTCTAGTGTTCTATGATTCTACAGGCAAACCCTTGGTCTCACACAAAGCTCTGCTAAAGACAATAGGACTCTGAGTAGATTGCATTGCAGGACTGGGGCCTATGGCTCACATCTGCAAAAGATATGTAGATGCTTAAATCTTCTAGCTATGTCTCAATACAAAATAAGCATGTATGCCCAAAGCCTCAAAGATATTTAGGTGCCTAACTCCTGTCATGGTTATAGCAATGGATCAGGGCTCAGAACAGTAAACACAACAGCCTAGGAAATCCTGCAGATGTCATTCTCTAGGCTAGGTAATTTGCATTCTATGCTAAAAGCAAAATATTTAACACTAACAAGATGTATCAAACAAAGTTTCATAACATTTTTTTTCTCCCTTCACTTTTAAGTATAATTTTTTTGGATTCAACTGCCTTTATGAATTTTACATAAAATAAAGCTTCAAGACACAGATGCCTAATTCTTGCTCTAGGAGGAAATAAATGAATGAACACACTAATGAGAAAGGTTGTTAGTATGATTAAATGCTTCTAGCATGTGTTTATTTCAATTTAAAATGGCCCATAGTATAGAGACTGTTCTCTTCCCATTCTAGTCCCAATCCAGGAACAAAGATTTACAGTTGAGCTACTTTGTTTCACACACTTTAAAGTGCAGGGTACAATATATGAAGAGCTAAAGATACAAAAGTTCATTATGTGACTTGTGTCTAAGGGGACAATACTCTGCATGATAGAAATGCTGGGGGAAAAAAAGCACATATTTCATGAAGATAGAATTGAACACACAGTTAACATCTCAAACCTCTGAAGAGGTGTTTTATATTAATCTTTCTAAGCAGCCAACCATTCTTTTGCTCATCCTGCCATACTTGCACATATTCTCTCATATTTTCACAAAAAGTGTTTAAAGTATAGCATCACTTTTCCAAACCAAAAAGTATGATCAAGGATTACATGGAACTGGATGGATAATCTCACAGAAGATGTCTAGGGAAATCAGGAATCTGGTTGTAAGGCTAGCGTCTTTTAGAACTGAGGATGTGATGCACTAAAAAACAACAACAACAACAAAAAACCCCACCACTAGGCATAGAAAAACCCACAACTCCTGAGCCAAAATTCTGTAGAAGTCTGTTTCATCTTAGAACAGTATTGCAGCAATGTACCATCTTTAGTCTGTTCCCAAGCACTTCTAGTTGAATTGGTTCACAAGAGTTACTAGGGACGGATTGTACTAACAAGTCATTTTAAGAAGCAGAGTCCACATTTTCATCCAAGGCTAGAGAGTCTATTGATCAGTGTATCATTAGAGGTACCATCAGGGAGAAGCTTAACAGAGACCTCCTCAAATATGGTTCCCCTCTCAGTAGATAGGTTAAGAAAATCAGTGTGTGTACAGTACCTAGCACAATGGGGTCTTGTTCCATGGCTGGGACTGCTAGATGCTACAATATTATAAATAATCATACTTTTCCAGGAGGCAGATGGTTTTTTTCCAGCATCATAATGCAAGCATTGCTAACGATACTCTGATCAATGGATATCTATAGTGTGCCATTGTTTACGTCAAAAAGAAAAGTTGAAGTTTGTGTTAATTTCCCACTCAGTGATTGATGAACCAAAGGGAAAACATCATCTTGTGCTCTTTGCAGAGATTCTTTGATTCAATACAAGTGCAGAAGTCTCAAAATTACTGCAACTGTAATTGCAAAGGTTCAAGAACTTGTAACCATGGTGAAATAAAGGGGAGGAACTCTTTAAGTGGCAGACTACCAGTTATGTCCATTCTCAGAGATACCAGTCTTTAGAAAGGGAGTAGGGTAGACCCTCTCAGATTGGTGCATTTAACAAATATGGTCATGGGGAGAAGCTTTACTTAAAATGAATTTCACTAATCTGGAGAGCAGAAACATGATCTCGCTCCTGAAATTGCTTTGGAAGTAGATGAACTGTATAAAAAGATACAAAGTGAAAATATCAGTGGCTGCATTCTTCTGCACTGAAAGGGTTCTAGGAGCAGACGGCTAACTCAAGACACTTTAAAATTATATTAAAAGAAAACTGATTGGATTTGACAACAATTATTGTTATTATTTCCTTAAGTATTGTTGGTAGTCTCGGTCACCTCATGGATCAATTGGAGGGATGGGTGCCTCTTGTCCTTGTGTTTTGGTGATATGTGAGTGATCTAGGAGAAAGTTCACAACAACAGATTTAGAAGTTGCATATGGAAATATCTAAAGAAAGACAAATTTTCAAGTTGCACTCAAAGATATTTCAGCAGAAGCACATGTACACTCATCCACAGAATGGAAACAATACCATGTGACATACTTGACTCATCACAGTGCCATTTGAATAGTGAATATTCAGAATCATTAACAGTCACTTCCGAGTTTAAAAGCTTTGCAAAAGCATTCAAGCAATTCAGAATGACAAACAGGAGGCAATCACAACCTGCTTATGGATATTCATGGTGCATAGAAGGAGGCTGAAAGCATCAAAATGATTATTCTTATGGAATGACATACTGTTGTAAACAAGTTGGACACCCTCCTCATGGCCTGGGTGCCACTTCGCTGCCCTGATCTCTATTTACTCTTCTTTTTCTAGGAACTTGTATACAGGCTCCACACACTCACTCATCCAATCACCAAGTTTATTCAGATCAAATAAACCCAGAAGTAAAACACACAGGCTGTGTCTACATTGGCACCCCCCTTTCCGGAAAAGGGATGCTAATGAGACACTTCAGAATTGCAAATCCGTGGGGGATTTAAATATCCCCCGCGGCATTTGCATTTACATGGCTGCCGCTTTTTTCCGGCTCGGGGTTTTGCCGGAGAAAAGCGCCAGTCTAGACGCGATCTTGCGGAAAAGGGTTTATTTGAAAGTAGGAATAAGAGATCTTCCGGAAAAGGGTTTATTTTCCGCAAGATCGCGTCTAGACTGGCGCTTTTCTCCGGCAAAACCCCGAGCCGGAAAAAAGCGGCAGCCATGTAAATGCAAATGCCGCGGGGGATATTTAAATCCCCCACGGATTTGCAATTCTGAAGTGTCTCATTAGCATCCCTTTTCCGGAAAGGAGGGGTGCCAATGTAGACACAGCCACAGTCTTGAATCAGTCCTGGCTTTTACCTCAAAGTGTGGATGAACAAAATGGTTCCTACAGAGTCTTTATGTTCTTAAACTGTTTCGTAGAAGGTGAACTACTGTTGGGTTCAGCCTGGTGCTGCCCTGCTCCCAGCCAACTTCCTTGCAGACTTCCCAGCCAACCTTGCAGAGAACTGCTTCAGTTGCTGGAGGTTCCCTCTCCCCCAGCTGTTTCTAGTTGACTCATTTTGCAACCCTGCTGGGGGCTTCATGTCTCCTACAGGCAGCTACCTCACCCCCTCTGCTCTCCCACCACTGTCAATTTGCTGATATACTTAATTTCAGGAAGGATGATATTTTCACCTAAGGAAAGCATAATTATGTTACACTTAATAAACTTCTGCTCTTTTTTAACATACCTCTTTTCTTAGATCATGTGCTGGCAACAAGATACAACCCCAGGGATCCTTGGGAAGATGGGAGTTTTGTCTTCTTTCTTAACTTAATTCATTGAACGGCTGCTAAGGAAATATCCTGCTGGCTGAGAGGTTCTTGACAACTCCTTATTAACATCCTGTATCATCTCCACACATTTAATTTGCCTTTCCGCCTGATGATGGGCACTAGAACCATTCTAGACTGGTGCAGCTGATTCACAAAGAACAATTTTACTTAATAACTAGGTGCTATTACAAGAAAAACAACTCCTATTTTTATTTTGGTTAGATTCAACCCCAAGAGTTTTCTATTAGGAGACTCTAAATAAAACCTTTTGGAAGTAAATGCTACTTTTATACTAACAATATTAAATTTTATATTGTTGAGAGCTTGTGAGACAATTTTCAATTTGGAGCTCATTTTTGCAATTAAATTAAAAAAAAAATGGGAAAAGTAGCTGATAGAGTAAACCTCATACACTTTGATCTATACAGAAAATAATGATGCTCCTATAATGCTATTTAATGTCCCTTGTTGAAATGTATATGTTTGAATTAACTCAGATCTGTTGCTAAAGAGGAGAGATTGGGAAACCGCAAAACCTCCTCATTCCATTGCTAAGAGATCTTAATGCCACCTTTGCACCCAATTGTACCACAGTACTTGTAAAGGCCAGATTATGGCCTGGATCCTGTAAAGAGCTCTCTGCAGGCAAATCTCTATGAAGAGCTTTTTGCAGGACTATGGGTATATTTACGCTGCATAGCTGTGCCGTGCCAGCTGACTGAGGTTTGCAGGACTCTGGGTGAGGTGCTGTTTAACTGTGGTATAGACTCTGGTTCAGTCTGCAGTTCATGCTTTTGTGGGGCCCTAGACTGAACCCAAACATCTACTCTGCAATTAAAAAGCCCATTACCCCATGTCCTGTGAGTACGAGTCACCTGGTGCAGGCAAGTCATGGGTGTCTAATTGCAGTGCAGACGTGCCCTATGATCTCAGCTGAAGCAATGTAAATATGTAGAAGATCCTTTGTCGTCAGTGCAGTTACTCTGGATTCAACTTGTATACTGCAGATAAGAATCTAGCTCTCAATGGTCATAGAAACTTCTCTGTTCTCTCTTAGCTATAAGTTGGAGTTTGCGTGTGGAGATCTGCATTGCTACTCTCTGAAGTGTAGCTGTTCTGTGGATAAACAGTGTCTCTTAAACAGGGAGGCTGACAGACTTGCTGGGCCACTGGGCAAGGTGGTGGCAGGGTTGGGATTCGCGCTGCGGGAAAGCGTGGGGCCTCAGGCTGAAAGGGTGGGACAGAAACTAGCCTCCACTGCCGCCACTTGAGCATCACCCAAAGTGCATACCTGGCACTCCAATGGTGATTTAAAGGGCCCAGGGCTCTGTTTTAATTGAGTTACTGATGATTTACATAAGGGTAAATGATAATCATGCTGAACAACTACATATATTTTTCAAGGCATAATTTTATTCTGTTGTATGAAAGAGAGCTAGTTCATTTTTAAATCAAAACCTGTTCCTGATGGAAAGTATGGTTTTGTCTAGTGAGACATTTTTAATGTGGGAAATGTAGCTTTCAATTACATGTTATTAAAATTTTCTGAATAGGTGAATCTAAATGAAAAATGATCCATTTGATAGGGCAAAACATTGCATTGTGATTGAATTTTTACAAATTTACTATTTCAATGTTTCATTTGCTTTTCATTTTTTTTCATTGCATGAAAAATTTCAATATTTCAATTTGCCCTTCTGATATGGAATAGAATATTATTTTTGAAGTGTCAAAATGTCCCATGAAAGAAAAAATCCATTTTCCAGACATTTAAGAGATAAGCTCTTCCCAGAATTACAAGGTGTGGGATAAATTCATGTCTGACTATTTCTTAGGCTATGTAATTTTATTTTATTATTATTTTATTATTAAGTCTAAAGAAATACATTTAAAATCAGATTTAAAATCATTTTAAACAACTTGTTTTTATTCTTTTTTTTTTTTTTTTTTTTTTTGAAGAGAACTAGCCAGAAGAAGGGGGCTTGTTTAAATTTTCAATAGTTAACATTGGCAAAATCCTGTCAGGATATGTCTACACTACAGAGTTTTTTCGGAAAAACATCAATTACTTCCACACTGCAATTGCATTCTTTCAAAAGAAAATTGAAAGAACAGAGGGTTTTTTCCGGCATTGGTAATCCTCTTTCTATGAGGAAGAAGCCTTTTTCCCAAAGAGCTGTTTCGGGAAAAAGGCGTGTGTGGACAGGGAAGAGGGAGTTCTTTTGGAAGAAGAGGAAAGAGGAAAAAGCACAGGTGCCCTGGTGGCCACTCCATCCATAGTAATCACAGCTTAAATGCGAGATAGCGTCCATTCAGTGTGGCCTCCATCTTCGAAAAAGCTGATCGCTTTTTTGATGCTATTTGGCAGTGTGGATACGCTCTTTCAGAAGAAGTTTGTTCAGAAGATCTCTTCCGGAAAATCTTCTTCCAAAAGATCTCTTCTTCCAAAAGAAGCCTGCAGTCTAGACGTAGCCTCATACAGACTTTGATTCACCAATGGTATGTCTACACAGCAGGCAGTTATTTCGAAATAATGTCAAAATTCTGTCAAGCTGGAGGACTTCTTACTCCAACTCCCGTAACCCTCATTGTATGAAGAGTAAGGGAAGTCGGAGGAAGAGTGCTGTGTTTTGAAATAAGTGCTGTGTAGACGCTCCTTATTTTGAAATAAGCTTTTTCGAAATAAGATACGCAATTGACGTCGCTCAATTTGCATAGCTTATTTCGAGTTAAGCCCTGCAGTGTAGACACACCCGAAGGTACTTAAGCATATGCCTATCTTTAGTCAATGGGCTAACTTGTATGCTTCACTTTAGGCATGTGCTTAAGTACCTTGCTAAACTGAAGGCCATCTGTAGTTGAAATGGAGTCAACAAGACTGTTTGTATGGGTAAAGCAACTTGGATTTGGCCCCACATATATAGAGAGAAGCTTTTAGTTTTTGACACTGTTCTCAGGCAGAAATTCCTTTCTGAACAGTGATTTTCAATTTAAAGAGTCAAGTTATACGTAAAACATGTTTTAAATGTCACATTATAATTGGCTGATTCTCTTGATTACATCTATTTCATGACATAAAAGAAAGATTGTCTTAAAATCCCAACTAAATTGTATAGTTAGTATAATATGCATTCCCTACTCTAGCCTCCGGCTCAAATCAAATCTTTGAGTTACAGATAGTGTGTAAGGCTGGAGAAAGAGCCAAATACCTGCCATCTATTCTCTTTCATTACCCAATGCGAAAAGGAAAAAAAAAAGTACCCTGCTGGTGCAGTCAGCCAACAACCCACACAAACACACTGTGACTCTTTATAGCAATTCAGCAAAAGGTCTAAGCCAGGAGAGGAAGAGGACATGGAAAATTTTTAACACAAACTATTGAAAAATGCTTTACAAGCATTGAATGGAGAAAGGAAACTCAATCAACTGCTGGCAATGATATTCTTGTACTGTTCAGCTACTTCTGTGCTATTAACAAATGCACTTGTGTTGCTAAAAGTGAAATTCTTTTTTGTTATTGCACTCCTTGTAATAATGGAATTGCTGATTTCTTTTAAAACCTGTTCCATGCTCTCCAAATATATTAATTTTTTCTATTTTCAATATAATGATGAATCAACGCTAACAGGCATCCTCCAAGCCAAACAGCTGGGCTATTGCTCAAAAAACAGCTGTTTCATAGTTAAATTTATCCTTACTTCATCAGCTTGCTGAGGATTTGCTGGTGACTTGTCTTTAAACATTTCAGTGATAGTGAGAAATCTAGTGCTTAATCATATTCTCTGCTACAAAGGCTACATGGTTTTAAAAAAGCACACAGAAAAAAAAAGAAGCTTTTTTTTCTCCTGAATACCACACATAAGGTTACTACCAGATGTTCACTTTACATCCTGGCTGGTTTAAAAAAGAAACCAAAACTTTTTTTTTATTCAAAAATATCAATATTGTTTAATAGAAAAATGTAATATAATTATAGTATTCAATAAACATTTAACAAGACACAGGCATTTTCGGCAGGAAAATATTACTAGAGAGAACCTTTTAGCAGTTTAGCAGTTAAATTAGTAATTTCTTTTATAACATCTGGTGCACAGTCTCTAATTTCTAAAGTTTTGGAAAGAAAAACCATTGGGCAGATTTTGAGTTATGAATATTTTGCTAGTTGTTTACCTTTATGCCAATCTTATTCTTCCCTGCATAGATGCAATTGAATACATTACAAATGTGTTTTCCATCAAAGTTCTAAGATTTTGGGAGGCGGTGGTGGAAAATGAGTTAAAGCCGTTCCCACTTCTATCATCATTCTCCTCTGATATCGTCATTAGCCTCCCAGATGGAGGCTATGGTCTGATCCTCCAGTCTTTAGAGTTACCATTTTATATGCACAATGATTCTGACCCAAAGCAACTGATGTCAGTGAGAGCTTTCCTATAGACTCAGAAAGGACTTTGGCTCAGATCAATTGCAAGGAAAATCCCTCTGAAAATGGAATTGTTTTGGGTGCACGTTAGCGCAGTGAAGGGCTACTTTAGCCATGGACTAACACGGGCCAGAGAAAAGCTATCAGTGCTAAGGTGGAAAGTTCCTTCCAGCTATCATTCCTCTGTGGGGATAGCCAAAACACAACCTAGCACTTTGGCTGTGCATTGTGTCCTTGGAATTGGCCCATGGAATAGGAGAGGGGCCTAATTGTGTTTCTTAAATAATATCCCCAATATTTTCACCCTATCATTTTCCTGGTAGATCAGAGGTTCTCAGACTTTTTCAGAAACTGCCTATCTGAGAAGTTAGGGTAGGAATGTATCTGTAACTGTAATGCAATTTAGCAGCTAGAAATAAGGTACCACCACCCCAGGCTCCCTATTTGCGCTTTGCAGACCACCAGCAAGTGCTGTACACAACCAGAGCTCCACGGACCACATTTTGGAAACCTATATAAGTCAATCTACAACTTGTTGATTTCCTGAATGTAGTTTACTTCTTAACCTTTGTCCTGAACATTTGATGATCTTAATGTTAATATTTAACTGCCAAGTCATCCACCTGTGGGCAAAAGCGGGAGGTTTTGGCCATTGAATGGCCTGTGATTAGGTTATTATCCTATTCTATCAACTACAGTGTTTATTATTAAATTCTAAAAATGATTTATTTATATGCTCTTACAGTACACATTCATTTGCTTCACTTAGTGTCAGATTCCTATTTGCTGAGTAAGTGTTACCCAGCTATGGTTGGCGTAATGTGGTCTTTGCTCATTTAAAATGATGCCCTGATCCACCATCTATGAAAGTCACTTGGAATCTTTCCATTGACTTAAATGAGATTTGGAACAAAATCTAAAGTGGGTGTTATATCTGAATGCAGGACATAATGTTGGCTGGATTGGTTATGTGACCTGAGATAGCACTTCTTGGGATAAAATAATTGTCTGACAGGAGAATAAGTTTTGCTGGATTAATAAATGATTTCAGACTTCAGAGTTATTATGGGCAATAATATGATTTCTTCTTTGGTGAAGTCAGGTTTGTCCACTTTATATTAATCATGGCAGTCTACCTCTTTAGGAAAGTAGGATAGGGAACTATTGTACTTCATCTTTTATATATGGAGGTTAATTGCAGAGCTCATTTTGATTATTTCTATATTTAACTGAAAATTAGTCCTCTGTGCTAGAGAATTTTTCCGACTAGCTACTGTGTTTGTCTCTTGTTTCTGTTCCTTGCATGATAGCTGGTTTGTATAGGCCCCAGGAACCTTGGGTCTAGCCTTGTGACAGACTGAGCACTAACAAGAATTGATGAATGCTGTCATCTCCCATTAAAACCAAGCAAAGTTCAAGTTGTTGTGTACCTTGCACAATCAGACTCTTTGTGCTCTCATGAGAGCTGGATAGGTCCCATTCATCCCATAATCCTTTTTTTTTTAAAGTAGTAAAAAAGAGATACCACCGACTGAAGTTTAAGTGGGCGATAAAGCAGTTTGGTTCAGTTTGCTATAATGCTTTAATTAATCACACAATATTAAATCAATCATCTAGGACTAGAGTCTGCCATTCTTATTCATGCTGAGCAGTCCCTTGATGTTAATAGTGTGACTAAGGGTAAGTCTACACTTCAGCAGTTACAGTAATGGCTACCGCAGGAGTGGGTTAGAGCCTGTCAGTGGGCCAGATGCGGCCCGTGCGGCAGTTCCTTAAATAGAAGCAGCTGAAAGGGCTCACGCATCACTGGCTCCCAGGCAATGCTCTAGCAGCAGGGCTGGGAGCTCCAAGCCCTTTAAATAGCAGGAGTTGAAAGAGCTGGTAGCTCCTGCCCCTTGCTAACATGATACCTGGGAGCCACAGGGGAGGCATGAGCCTTTTCAACTCCTGCTATTTAAAGGCCCCACTCCTTACACCTGAGCGCCCCCCTTCCCGCCCGCCCTTCTAGGGTGGCCACAACCACTTCAAAAATTATTGCCCATCCCTGGGGTACCGTGGAGGAGGAGACACTTCCAACATTGAAGGTAGGGATGTTTCTGTTGATGTGGGTAACCCACCTCTCCAAGAGATGGTAGCTAAGTCAACAGAAGAACTCTTTTATCTAGCTCATTGCCTGTACAGTGGGTTAGGTCCATCTATTTGCATTGCACAAGTTGTGATTTTTTCCCCACATCTCTGAGAATGTAGCTAAGCCAATCTATGTTTTAGGCATAGACCAGATGTCAGAATGGCAGGACCCCCTCCCCCTTTTTTTATTGTTATAAAGAGGCCTTTTCTGATGAATTTATCACTTTACAAAAACAATTACATGCTGTGTCATCTGAACTGAGAAGCACCTCCAAACAGCACCATCTCCAATGTCCAGCCAATGTCTTCAATGAAAAGTGTCCCTCAAGGCCTATAGAAAATATAGTTGGCCTATTCCTTGATAAGCTCAATCAATAATTTTTAAACTGCCTCAATTTTCAACAAGCTGAATTGAAAAGCTTTCTTCAACTTTTAATTAAAGACCCACCTTTACTAGAAAACTTGCTGTGTTCAATTATGGTTAGTCACTTACCAACTCTGTGACTCAGTTTTACTATTTGTAAGTTGAGTATAATGCTTCCTTATCTCATCTCCCAGTTGTGCTGTAGGGTAAATTAGAGTTTGTAATTGTTTTGAGATCTTTAGAAGGAAGGTGCTACTTCTTAGACGGAAGAAGCACAAGGTGTTATTAAAAAGATACATTTAATTGTTTAGAAACCATATTGTATGCAGAGAATGCATATGATGGGCCAAATTGCAGTCCCACTTACTTTATTGTAGCTGCTCGGTTTTACAATAGATTCTGTCCCCCTATGAGTTTTCCAAATAATTTTAGCAAATGGGATTTGGCCCATGGGATCTTTCTTTTCCTATCAACTTATATTAAAAAGCAAATGAAGGGCAGACACAGATAAACCATGCACATATTTTTATTTTCCTCGGCCTCACTGCACTATTGCTGCACTGTCAGCCTTCCTTTAGTTTAGGTTAAGAGACAGACAGCAATGAAAGAGGAAAGAGAAATAATGGAGATAGATGGTTAAGCTGCACTTTGCTTTGCTGCTATGACATCGTCCCTCTCCCCCCCGGGCCATCCTTACCCACATGCAGAATACACAGTTGCATAGAGCACCTGAACATTTGGGGGCACCACTGCTCTTAATGTCCACCCAGCCACCTCTTCCTATCCCTGTTCTGTGGCTCTGCTTCTTCCAGAGAGGATCTAGTTAACTTAAAAAAAAAAAAAGCCTGCCAGACCAAATAGCAAAACATCAAACCTGTGAAAGAGCCATTCAAGAGGTAATGAAGCCATTGAACAGGCATTTGCCAACTACAGGTGTATACTGTCAGTTGATGAAGTGGGTTTTGCTCATGATTCTATATATTTTGGTTGGTCTCTAAGGTGCCATAGAACCACTCATTGCTTTTGAATTTACTGTATTAGCCTACAGGGCCTTAGTTTAAAATTTGCTTTAAAATATAGCATTAGTGTGTTGCTGAAGATTATAAAATCACATCTCCAAAAAACTGCCTCCCCTCAGCTACCATTTGGGCATAGGGGCACCAGTTTAATAGTACTGCATAGGGCCCCATGCATCCTAAGGATGTCCCTATTCCCACCCCATGAAGATTCTACAAGCTGGATAACTTCTACATACTGGTGCCAGTTGAGCATGAGAATAAAATATACTGGTGGGAAACTCCAGATAGTATCAGAGGTTACATGTAGCATAAACCATCTTCTATCTCATGAGGCTAAAGTGTCACACCTAAATCAGGGAGAGCTGGACCTAGTAACCAGAGCCAGAGTCTGCAATAATGAGGCAGGAGAACTGGATGGATCTGGACATTAGGAGATCAAAAGGACACACAAACTGGAGATCAAAATGAGTCAGGAACTAGAGTTAGGCCAAGCCAGGATACTAAGTAGTCAGAGGCAGGAAAAAAACCTGCAGATCAGACCCATGAGTCAGATGCCAAGAGTCACTCTAGGTTGAGATGCCATCAAATCAAGCCAGGACTGTGGGAGCAGGAAGGAGTCTAGGGCTACTTTCTATACTGCAGGCTTTTTGCTCAAGAATGGCTGTTCTTGTGCAAAAAAATGCGGAGTGTCTACACTGCACAGCTGCACAAGTTTGTACAGTAAGGCGTCAGAACAGAGGGCTTCTTGCGCAAGAAACCCCTATGGCTAAAATGGCCACCAGAGCTTTCTTGCGCAAGAGAGAGTCCACACTGCCATGGACGCTCTTGCGCAAAAGCACATCTTTTGCGCAAAAGCACATGGCAGTGTGGATGCGCTCTTGAGCAAGACCTTTTGCGCAAGAACTTTTCAGTTCTTGCGCAGGAGGCCTGCAGTGTAGACGTAGCCCCTAGATGTTCAGACAGCTTTATTCTTTTTGCTGCTGGTTTAAAAAGAGCTAGTGGCCCATCGGCCACTCTGTGACTCCACCAATCAGACATTGGCATGGAGCCTTACATAAGGGCTAGGTTTCATGGGTCTCTGCAGTCAGAAGTTAGCAGGCCTCATTCTTTTCTCACTTATACCTGTGTAACTCCATTGTCTTCAGTGGAGCTACTCCTATCTTACCTTGGTTTAACTCAGATAAGGATAAGGGTCAGTATATAGAGAGATCAATTGATTTTACCCACAGGTTTGCCTGATCTGCTTTCTGTTCATGACCAAGTGAGTGGGAAGGAGAGCAAAAAGTGGCTAAACGCTACCCACAGGCTGATATGATTCTCAGTATAAGGGTATGTCTACAAGAACTACAATGCAATACGAATGTTTTTCCCACTACTGTAGTAAATCCATTCCCTTGATCCTTCTATTGCTCTAGCTGTGTCAACACAGGGGTCTAGTTTGGCTTTACTACATCTCTCAGGGGTGTGAATTTTTCCACACCCCTGAATAGTGTTGCTAGGTAAACATAATTTTTAGGTGCAGACCAGACCTAAGCTAGAGAAGCAGCCTCACAAAAAGCTGCTCTAAACGCTGTGACTGTTAATGATCCATAAGGTGCTACTATGCTGGCTGAGGCGTTCTCAAGAGTGCAGTAGCATTGTGACCATGCCTCCAGAAACACCCTGACACAGCCTCTGTGCTGGATAAATCCTGAATTGCCTAGATAGACCAGCTTTCTGGCCCATTTGCAATGAGCAGCATAGAGTATGTATACTGGTGTCCAGGGCCTAGCCGTTAAGTATAAAATATAGAGACCTACGTGCCCCCAAACTGACCCCTTGTCTATGTATGTCATTTACTCTACGCTGCTCCTTGCTGAATTTTAAGGAAAGACTCTTGACCGACCTAGCTCTGAATAATGAATCCTCAGAAGTTCTGCAGATTTTACAGCAAGAAATGCTTGCCTTTTTAATAAGAATGGCTTTTGTGGACAGTGCAAGAGGATTGAGGGAGACTTTAGGGGAAACAATTCTTCAGTTTCACCTTTCTGTGAGAAGGGAGATGTTGCAAATGGAAAGGTCTTTTAGTTTTGGCATTTCCATGCTGTTTCTTAAAAAGGAGCAGATCTGGGATGTGACAGTCTGTGGCTTAAGTGCTCCGTCCAGCTGCTATATAAACAGAGCAGTTAGTGCACATTCAAAAGCTGTAACATTAAGTAGAATAATGGACGGTGGCTTTTGATATCTATGTAAACCATGAATTTTATTACAGAGAATTACCATGTTAATTTCTGAAAAGTAAACAAAACCTAGTGCAAAACTGATTCAGTGTATAACCTAACTTTCCTGGTGCCTAATGAGGTGACAGTGATGGAATCAAAACAAATATCTTCACAATTCATAAATGAAGGAAAAAATACTTCTGTGTTTAATCACGGTCTGATTCATTGACAAAGCTGGCACCCCCAACAAAGCAGATTCTGAGGTTAATGTGACTATCTTGCCCAAGCAGTTTGGGATGTAGGCTAAACTCTAATGGACCACCAGGTTTGTACTGAAACAGTGCAGGCAAACAGCAGATTAATATAAGAGGTAAATGAGAGTTTTCACATACAAATAAAAAATCTATCCTGTACATCAGAGGCTTCACTTTGTCCTGAGTCCTCTGTTCTTGTCCTTAATAATTTACATAAACTGTCTTATACTGAATTTCTTCCTGGGGCAAAATTCCCATTGATTTCATAGAGAACTATGCCTGAAGAATTAAGGATTGGATCTAAAAATAATGTTCTGTTACTGCCATCCATTATTGTACATCATTTCCATTCAGTGAGCTAAATTCCTTATACTGGCATACATTTATATGCAGGTCCCCTGAGGTGGAAAATACTTCAGGAAGTGACTTAGTCACAGCCCAGCCTCTGGTTAGGTCCCTGTAGTGAATGACTGCATTGGCCAGTGAAAGGTGTGGTCAGGTCAAGTGAGAATGATTCAGTACATCTCTGCAGAAGTTTTAACCAGTAGGTTGTGCACCCACAACCTAAAGCTGCCACGTAGCAGAAGCCTGCTTCTATGGAGAAGGCAGTCTGTAAATCACTCTTCCACATGTAAAGTTGAATGAACTTGTCTTGTGTTGGTAGCAGAAGATATAAGCTTACTGTTCTAAAGAATGTTGGTGGAAGGTATACAACACAGCAGTCATTGTTCACTGCATAGACTGTGTCTCCTTCTAGAGCCTGGTCTATAAAGGACATTAGTCTAGCTACTAGCTAGAAGAGGTAGTCTTCCTGTTTTGCTTAAGAGGTAGGGCTCATGATGTTAGCTCTGCAGAAGTAAGACAAGTGATGATGTTTGATTGCTGTCATTACAATAGGAAAAGCAACACTGTATTTAGTTTTAAATTACCGGTATATAAATACAGTTAATCATAGGTGCGGTGGGTGTAGCTTGAAACTGTTCTGCCTTTGTTTTTCATTTACATGCTTTCTCAGAGTTGTCTTGTCAAAAGATCCCTGGTGCTATTGATGGTTTTCACACATAAAAATGTGAATTTGTCAAAAGTGAAACTAATCATGGGAATGGCACTGTTCTGATGAATTTCTCAACTCAGAAATGTTATAAAAAGTTTTAAAATGGTTGAAATATTTTATTATGACTTTTAAAAATGGAAACAATCAGTTTCCTGGTTCAAAGTGACTTTTCATTGATAAATTTAGGCTGAGTCAAAGATTTAATAAAACATTAAAAACAATCCAGAAACAATGACACATTCTGCAATGACCAAAACAAAACATTTCAACACAGTGTTTCAATTGTTCCAAACTGAAATTCTCTTTCTTTGTAGGTTCATGAACATTGTTGAGATTTTTTTACTTTGTCTTGAAGTGGAATGGGACAGCTTTTCAAAATTTCGACCAATGTTCCCTCTAATCTTTTCCATACATGTGCAGATTTTTTGCACCCACATCTGGAATAAACTTTGTTATATGCACCGAGTCATGTATGAATGTGCACCTCCTGGAGAAACATAAATCTAGCTCTGAGCACTTGCCTGATCAGCTGGACAGCATTGGAATCTCTCTCGAGAAGCTGCACAAGCACCCAGCTTACAGGGAATACTGATCTTGACTGTATTCCTCAAACAAGAATACAATTTCCCAGCCAGCTCTAGTTGCTAACTATTGTGGAGACACATCAGGTGGTCTCACTCCTAGAGATTTGGATTTTCTTTCAATTTCCTTCATATAAAACACAAGTAATTTAAAGTGAAAGTCTTATGCTCTTTTTGTACAGAAAGAAGGCATTGGGGTTTGAGGGACCACACGGGCAGTCTTCTATAGGAATATTGAAATTGCCATGAGTGGATAAAGGCAAATCACCTATAGCAAACTAGAGAGACAAGGTATGTGAGGTATATCTTTCATTAGATCTACTTCTGTTGGTGAAAGAGACAAGCTTTTATGAAAAATTGACAAAGTTGTGACGACAAGGCCAAAACTTATTAGGAAACCAGGATGTTGGCTTGTTATCAAATATTTGGACAGTCTCCCTTTTTTGGTTTTGGTAAGATCTAATCATTCTAACACCACCTCCAGCTCACCCACTTTCCTTTAAAAAACTTCTATTTAGAACCATTTATAGATGAAGGAAAATTATTGATCTCACTTTTTATTATTTGAAGAAGCATAATGCAAAGGAAATTAAGTCCAATTTGCACAAGATTTCGCACACACCTAGATTTGAGTACAAACCTGGGAACAGACTTTGAATATTGTAGCCTTTATAGTCAAAATTTTATTAAATTTTTCCATATAAGTCTTGCCTTGTCTTTATTGCATTCATGCAATAATAGGAGATCTTTCCTGGGGCTAATTTTACACCTTGAAATTCCTGTTCTTGTTAAAGTAATACTTTGTAGTCTAATGGCTAGAGTATATGCCATATAGTACATAAGAGGTGGGCTGAAGTTCCAAGATTATTGTATTTTTTATTAAAATACCTTTTATTTGCTCAGCATCAAATTGATCATCGCATTTACAACATTTAATTGCAATTCCTATCCCAAAATATTCTATATTTCATGAAAATATTGAAATAAGCTTTTTTTTGAAGCAGCAATATGTATTGCACACCATTAAGTCTCATTTTATGAAATGTCAAAGGCACACAGATCTTGATTGTACTCACCATGCTTTTGAACTTTATAGTCTTTATATTGATTTTTTAAAATTATTTTTCATTGTAGTTTTCAAAATGTTTCTGTTATATCAGGGAACTGGGAAGCCCCTTTCTGTCTAATTTAACACCTGTAAATTTCTGTGGCTACTACCCAAACTTTTTGTAGCATGATGAACTAATTATCTATAGTATCAGAGGGGTAGCCATATTAGTCTGTATCTACAAAAACAAAGAGGAGTCCTGTGACACCTTAGAGACTAACAGACTTATTAGGGCATAAGCATTTGAGGGTAAAGCCCACTTTATCAGATGAATTGGAATGGAAGTTACAGAAGCAGGGATATGTATAAAGAAGTTACTGAAGTTAACTTGTACTAATGAAGCTAATCAAGTCAGGGTGGAAGTGGGTTATCGACAACCTTTGGTGTGCAGATGTGACTATCCAGAGAGGGGAAATTGCCTTTGTAATGTATTAATCAGTTGAGATCCTTATTTAGTCCTAAACTGATAGTATTGAATTTGCAAATTAATTCCAGTTTAGCTGTCTCATGTTGTAACCCATTTCTGAATTTCGTTTGTAGAAGGCTGGCTACTTTCAAATCCATTACTTAATATCCAGGGAGGTTAAAGTATTCTGCTACAGGTTTATATGTGTTACCATTTCTGATGTTTGATTTGTGTCCAATTATCCTTTGTCGTAGAGACTGTTCAGTTTGGCCAGTACATATGGCAGAGGGGCTGGCACAGATCACATTAGTGGATGTGCAGGTGTATGAGCCCCTGATTTTGTGGCTTATGTGGTTAGGTCCTGTGATGGTGTCACTTGTACAGATATTTGAACGGATTTAGCAACGGCGTTTGTTGTAGGGATAGGTTCTTGGGTAAGTGTTTCTGTGAGTTGTGGCTGTGGGTAAGTATTTGCTTCAGGTTGGGGGGCTGTCTATAGGCAAAGACTGGCCTGTTTCCCAAAGTCTGTGAGAGTGAGGCACTGTTTTCCAGGTTAGGTTTAGACTGTCAATGATGTGCTGGAGGGGTTTAACTTGGGGCTATAGGTGATGTTTGCTACTGTCTGAGGTACTGGAGCAGATGCAGTTGTATCTTAGGGCTTGACTATAGACAATGGATTGTGCAATGTGGAAACTAGAGGCATGTAGGTAAGAATAGTGGTCAGTAGGTTTCCAGTATAGGGTGGTGTTTATGTCACCATCATTTATTTATACCAGTGGTCTCCAACCTTTTTACACCCAAGATCACTTTTTAAATGTCAGAACAAGCCAAGATCTACCACCCCATCCTTCTCCCAAGACCCCACCCCTTCCTTGAAGCCCCGCCCTCTCAATTCTCCTCCTCTCCATCACTTGCAATCCCCAGCCCTTATACACTCTACACTGCCACTTTTTTTCGATTCTTCTGTAGGAAGACATTTTTCCAACATTTGGCCTGTCTAGACTGAATCAAATGTCAGAAAACCCCCTTCTTTTGGAACCTCCCTTATTCCTCGTGGAATGAGGAATACAGGGGTTACTGAAAGAGAATGTTTGCTCTTCCACTGAAAAAAGCGGAAGAACAAATGAGTCCCTGGATGTGGAAGAGTTTTTCCGGGCTATCTCTGGAATCCTGGAAAAACTCCTGCAGTCTAGCCGTATCCTCACTGGGTTGAGACAGGATGTGTGGGCCCTAGGGTGGGATTGAGGGATTTGGGGGTGGGAAGGGGTGAGAGGTGCAAGCTCTGGGAGGAAATTTGTATGTAAGAGGAGGTAGAGAAGGGGACGCTGGCTCGGGAGGGGACTCTAGGCTGGGGAGTGTTGGGGTCAGATGGAGTGTTGGAGTACTAAGCAAGCCACAGGCTTGTGAATGTGAGGGTGAAGGAATTTGGGTTGGGGTATGTGAGGGGCTCAGGGCAGGGGGTTCCAGTGTATGATAGGCTCAGATCTAGGGTCTGGGGTGTGTGTGCAGGAGTGTTATGATGCTGCGGCCAGAAGGGGGCTTATCTTCAATTGGGGTTTGTTGGCCAGGCTTCATTTTTAAATAAAAAACTATGTCAAACACAAAAAGTTTCTGCATTGCTTTTATTTATGAGAAGGGCAGGGAACCTGTTTTGAATCAGGGGTCACTGACCCACAGAAAAGTCAGTTGGGGGCCACACAAGTGAGATGCAAAAAAAAAACCTCCTCCAACCCCCCCCAAGCCTCACTAATGTGGCCCCAACTGTGCTGGTGGGAGCAGGGGTCATGGTACTGGAGAAGGGTGCTAGGGGGTGCTGGGGCAGGGGACAGGGTTCTGCAGCAGGGGATAGGGTGCCAGTGGGGGCAGGGGATAGGGTGTTGCTAGGGGCAGGTGACAGGGAGTCCCCTGCATCCGCCTCCTCCCGGGACTCCTTCCCCCCCGCAGAGGAGGGAAGCCCCGGCGCTCACCTCCTCTGGGGACTCTCCCGCAAGTTCCCAGCACGCCACAGACCTGGGGGAGGGGAGCAGCCAGCGCACTTCCGGAACCCCCGGAAGTGGCGCGCAGCTGCAGGACTTCCGTCCACCCCACAGGAAGCCGGCACTACCTCCTTTGTCGCTGGAGGTAGGTAGTGGGGCTTCTCGGGAGTGGAGGGGGGATGGAGGGGGCCCGAACGCCTCACTATCGACTGGTCGAGCCCTCGCGATCGACAGGTTGGTGACCACGGATTTATAGTGTAGTATCTAGGTGTTGTGTGTTTGGGATATTAGATATGAAAGGAGCCAGTAGACACGAAGGATAAACTCTCTCTCTACCTTTATTATATACAGAATAGTAAAGGAAAGCAATGCAGAGTTACATAAATCTATTCCAATAAATGGGATAGGTAGCACAGGCAATATAATAACACCTACACCTAGGACAATACACAAGGTATTTAATTTTAAGGATATAAAGATACATGTACTTATTTCTATAAATCTCACACAGTTCCACTGTTAGCAACTTACAGTTGGTGGACAGAAAGCATCTTTCTTTCCCCACACACAGAGATGTCCACAATGCATTTGTCAGTAGGAACAGGCACAACTTCTAGTTGCAAAGCGAGTAAGGTAGTGGAAACCTCTTACCCAATCCCTTCCACTGATTATGTTTTCTACACCTGTATTTATACTCGACTTGGTTGCTCTACTAATATCTATCAATCTATTACATATTGTGTAAGATACCTATTATGCCCATATTTGGGGTATATCCCGCTACTCAGGATGTTGCAAAAACTTTGTGCTTAATAGTTTTATGGCCGTATCTTGAATTTTTGCTTATCAGAAATAGAATATGCCAGTACAAAGGTTCCTCCCGATGTTCCTGATGTGGTCTCACTGTACCATGCTGAATCTGCATGATTGTGCAAAACATTCCTGCCTTCCAAAGCTCCCTCCTAGCCTTGCCTGCATGCTTACATGCACCAGACTTAAGCCAGGCCTGGGTTTTGCTTTGTTAGAGAGCCGTACTTTGGGCAAGGCAGACATTATTATTTTAGTCAAGGCAGGGCCATCCAGGCTCCCCTATACTAGGAATTAGCTCTCTTGTGTGGATTGTTCCAGGCTGAGGTTGATAGTAAGGTGGAAGTTGTTGAAATCCCAATGGAATTCTTCAAGGGCCTCTCTCCTGTGGGTCCATATGATGAAGACGTCATCAATATAGTGTAAGTAGAAGAGGAGTGGTAGGGGACAGGACCCGAGGAAACATTGTTCTAGGTCAGCCATAAAAATGTTGGCATATTGTGGGGCCATGTGGATACCCATAGCAGTGCCGCTGATTTGAAAGTATAAATTGTCCCCAAATCGGAAATGGTTAAGAACGTAAGTACATAACATAAGAATGGCCATACTAGGTCAGACCAAAGGTCCATCTAGCCCAGTATCCTGTCTTCCAAGGGTGGCCAATGCCAGATGCCCCAGAGAGTTGTGGATGAAGACAAAGTCGTATAGCTCGGCCACAAGGTGTGCCTTGGCATCATCGGGTATACTGTTCCTGATAGCTTGCAGTCCATCCTCATTTGAAATATAATCTATGTTGGCCAGGATGATTTGTTGAGAAAGATTACTGGTGCTCTGCAGTTTCCTCAGGAAGTCAGTGGTGTGTTCCAGATAGCTAGTCTGGTATATTCAGGACTTGACTGGTGCCAAACCAGAGAATTTGCTGAACCATGGGAGGCCAATATTGTAGTGAGTGTGTTTCTTTATTTTTATGTAACCAAAAATGGAACAGCTCTTGTAATGTTGCAATGTATGACTGTAAACTGATTATACCCTATATAAACTTAAGCCTAGCCAAGGCGTTATCAGCTCTCTTCATAACAAAAGTATTAGTGTTGTTACACAATTTTACTGTATTGGCACAAGGAAATAAGTAGATAAAGCATAAAAACATGCTTTCATTTAGCAGCATTACCAGCACTTCCACTGCTTGCTGGTCTCTTAGAAGACATTTAGGGGTAATTTAGAGCTAAATAACAGCACAGACCACTGAGCGCCTAGACTGGTGGCTGTAAACAACCTTTATGAAACCATGGGAAACTTGGCCACAGCCATTATAAGCGGACAACCAACTAGCTAAAATCATGCTAGACCATGCAAGTTGCCAGACCAAAGAGTGCTGGATTAGAGAGGTTCAAACTATATTTCATTTTTACAGACTAGTGAGTTAAGTTCCAATGGTTGTGTCTTTTGCTAAAAATTCTATTAAGTTTATTCAGTGACATCATAGACCAATGTGAATTTACTACTTTTCATAGATATTAAGGCTGGATTATTTTAATCTAGTTTGACCATCATAGCATAGGATAAATCTGATCCAGTAATAACAAAGTCCCTCAATAAAGGCTCTTCAGCTAAACAAATATTCATGGAAGAAGAGGGAAAGTCCTCTCATGGATTGATAACTGGTTAAAAGATAGGAAACAAAGGGTAGGAAAAATTGTCAGTTTTCATTGTGGAAAGAGGTAAATAGTGGGGTTTACAGGGGAATGTTCTGGGAGAACCATTGCTGTTCAATATATTCATACATGATCTGAAAAATGGGGATAAATAGTGAGTTATAAAAATTTGCAGAAGATACAAAATTACTCAAGATAGCTAAGTCCAAAGCAGACTGTGGAGAATTAAAGGTTCTCACTAAATAGGGTGAAGGGAAAACAAAATGGCAGATGAAATTTATTGTTGAGAATTGCAAAATAATGCACATAAGAATATATAATCCTAAGTAAACATACAAAATGATGGCGTCTAAATTAGGGATGTGAAGGACTAGTCAACTAGTCGACTATGCGATAAGCAAATGCTTATTGGATTATTGACAGGATAGTGGACTAGTCGCTTCCTCCCCCCCACTATTTGCTGTGTCTGTCAGATAGAGGCACAAGGGTGGGGAGAAGAGGAGGTAGTTCAAAGTGTCAGCGCCACTTGAAGCCTGGGGCCAGACCCCAGGCTCCATGCGGAGCTACCACTTTGAAAAGCTGTGTGCAGCCCAGGGCCAGCTGAGATTTTGGAGTCATTGTAGATATCTGCTCAATGTGCAGTGGCAGTCAAAAAAGCTAACATACTACATGCAGATTTGATCTCCCTTTCTTAAAAAAAGTATGTTAGAATTGGAAAAGGTACAGACAAAGGTAACAGAAATGACCAGGTGTATGGAACAATTTGCATATGTGGAAAAATTAAAAAGTCTTTTTAGCTTGGAAAAGAGAAAACTAAGGAGGGATATGATAAAGGTCTATCTAATCATGACTGCTATGAAGAAAATAAATAAGGAAGTGTTATTTAACCCTTCACATTACACAAGAATCATGGGTCACATAATGGAATTAATAGGCAGCAGGTTTAAGACAAACAAAAAGGAAGTACTTCTTCACAAAGGGTGAGTCTACAATGCACCCATAGCTCAAAATAAGCTACACAGTTTGAAAACTCAACTTGCATAGTTGATTTTGAGTCAATTTCAGCTAGTTCATTTATAGTCAAGTGAACTAACCTGCTATTTCAAAACATCCCTTACTCCTCATAGAATGAGGTTTACAGGGACATTAAAATAGCAAGCCAGTTATATTTCAAAATAACGGGTTTGCTGTTAAAATGAGGAATAGCAATTTATCCTGAAATAGCACTGCGTTGTAGACACAGTGCAGTGTAGACTGCACAATGTGCAGTTAACCAATGGAACTTATTGCCAGGGAACATTGTGAAGGTCAAAACTATAACAGGATTAAAAAAAGAACTTGATAAATTCATGGAGGATGGGACCATCAATGATTATTAACCAGGATGATTAAGAATGGAACCGCCCCTGGTATGAGTGTCCCTGCTCTCTGTTTTGCCAGAAGCTGGGACTGAAGGACAGGGGTAGATCACTTGGGGCATGTCTACAGTAGGAAATAATTCTGAAATAAGTAAAATTGAAATAACTCCCAAAACAATAAAATCGAAATAGTATATCCCCACTACGGGGAGCATAGAAATTAGTCAGAATTATTTTAAAATAGAGCTTCCCATGATCTGGCCCCCAGACTTTTGGAAGCTTATCAGAACAAAATCTTGCCACTTTTCATACTATGCTTATCACTAGCGGAGGAAACCAAATATAGTGAAAGTGTCATTATTATTCCTACAACTACATACAGGCCTCATCCCCAGCTGGTATAAATCAGTGTAGATCCCCTGGCTTCAACTGAGCTAAACTGATGCACACTAATTAAGGATCTGCTGATATATCATCAGCTGCCCTTATATTTTACTACACACAGCCTTCCTTGTGTTGTCTTATTTGACATACTTTACCTTGATTCCAGAAGCAGATCTCCTAGTAAAGTCCAATATCAGCTGTGTGCCAAAATGGAGGGTAAAAATATAACCATTTGTATATCATGTATGCACGGTCTTAATACATTAAGACAGAATGGGTCTTTTTAAAAGTAGATGTAATTATGGTGTGTTTCATCTAAAAAAACCAAATAACCATATTGCATGGGTATGTGGCAAAAAGCCAAGAGGACCCAAAATTGCTCCTCTTTCAGTCTGACAGGGTCTTTCTTTTTATGCTGCTCTCAATAATGTACTGCTTGATTTAGAAAGGTCCTAGTAACAACATCTAGAAATATTTGAGTCACAGATAGACTTGAACCAAAACACTGGGGCTCAAATTTTGACTCTGGTGAAGTCAACAGCAAAATTCCCTTTGGCTTCAGTGGCAAAATTTCAGCCTGTATCAAATGCTCCCAGAATTTGAGAAAACTTGGGTCTGAATCAGAATTGGTCGGTTGAGCCCATTTCTGCTTTTACCATATTCCAACCAAATACATACAGTTCCATAGTCACCATGTCAACCAATTTTATGACTAAATGTAAAACTAGCAAGGAAAAATGAAATCCTTCCCTGGCAATAATGTGATCATATGCTCACACAAAAGATGCAGCCATTTTCATATGTCTAACCAGGAGAGGATTGTATCTTGGCCAGAGATATTCACTTCATTCTCCTGATTTATGGGGAAAGGGTCAGGAAAGTCCTCTGAAATAATACACAACACTTTGAGTTTAAAAACAGAGCTTGGAATACATTGAAAGGGGAATTTAGAATGTGGGAATGCAACTGGTTTGAGTTCTTTGATCATGAATCCAGAAGGAATGTTAATTATCTTTACATTTGAGACAAGACTGTGGGATCTTCTTTATAGCAAACCTCCTCAAAAGTAGTAGAGAACCTTGGAAATGACTGTGATGTCACAAATGCAGTACTCTCACAGAGGGAGACAACTTATGTACACAACCAGGACATATCTTGGCAATCAGCAATTGCCAATAGACAAATTATGAGAGAGAAGGAGGAATGTCTGTCCACAATATGGACCATCTGCTTCTGTTGCTTGCAGCAGCATAGATCTAGTTATTTCAGTTATTCCATGGGCTTTAGCTGAGTTACTCCAGATTTACACCAATGTAAGAAAACAGAATTTGGCCTTATGGTGCCTAATTCACCTTTCATTTACACCCAGTTTATACCACTGTAATTCAATTGAATTAATTGGAGCTGCTTTTGATTTTTACCAGCGTAAGTAAGATCATAATCAAACCTTATACAGTTTTAGCCATATTCTCACTTCATATTAATCACAGATACAGATTAAACCTCTGTAGTCTGGCACCCTTGGAACATGACCGGTGCCGAACCAGCGAATTTGCCAGACGATGGGAGGTCAATATTGTCTAGCAGCATTACCAACACTGCCACTGCTTACTGGGCTCTTAGAAGACTTTTAGGGGTAAATTGGAGCTAAATAGCAGCACAGAACACTGAGAGCCAGGACTGGTGGTTGTAAACAAACTTTATGAGACCACAGGAAACTTGGCCACACCCATGATAAGTAGGCATCTGGCTAAATAAAATCATGCCAGACCATGGATGTTGCCGGAGCAGAGAGTGCCAGACTAGGGAGATGCAACCTATACTTCACAAGCAATGATTTTGAAGATACCTGCAAGCACACATATAATAAATCTTAATAGACCTAGAATCTCTACCCCTCTTCCAGTTCTTAGTATTTTTGGATGTGATTTTGCTATTCCTAATTTGCCCTGGGTTTGATCCTGGATTTTACATCAGTCATTCATGATCTACATTCACGTAAGTGAAAGTAGAATCAGATCCTAGCATTCACTTTAAATTGGTTAAACAATTCATACATGCAGTACCTTGTTTTAACTAGAATTTTCCATTAGTATACCCAATCATTTGTAAACTCCTTTCTTTCTGCAATTTCTTTCTCTTTCCAGAGCACTTGGTGCCTCTCTCATGCTCTAGGAACTTTTAATAATTAGAGCTGCCTGGGAAAGGATTTTATTTCCTACCAAAAATTTCAATTATAACTTTTTTCCAAGAAAATGTCCTTTGAAAAGCTGACAATTATTTGTTCTTAACAATCAATAGTATTTTTTTATTTACAAAATGGGTTTTTCCCCCCCACAAGATACAATAATGTTGGTGTGAGGACAGGTTTTACCCACATGGCTTATGTTACAACAGCAGTTGCATAGTGAGATAGTATGTACAGAGTGATTTCTCTCATTGAGAACATTTTAGGCATTAATATTTTAAAATATAAATATATTAAACACTTATTCTCTTTCATCAGAGTAACAACTAATCAAACACAAATTTGAAATTATGAATACAAAAAAATGCCAGTAAACAGATTACACATTTTTATTTTCATTTCAGCTAGCATTGTGACATCTTGTATTTTTTACTAAAGAGAGTGGTCAGCTTGTACGGAAATATAAAATGCAGATACAGACAATGTAGTAAGTAACAGAAACTAATGTGTTTGTGTACCTTCTCTGATTTCGCTGGGATGGAAGTGAAAATATAACCAGCACTGACTTTCAGATACATTTTCTGAAGTCACAGTATGAAATCTGAACAGCAGGGGTCACAAAAGAACACTCAATAATCTTAGAGCTTTCCAGAGATTCTTCACAGAATCTATTTCAATTTTTTCCAAATCTCTCTCTCTCGGTCTCCAGCTCTGTAAGAATAAACATATTTTGATTAAGGCCTTAACCCTGCAAACAAGTACATATGAGTAGTCTACTGGCTGTCTTTTTAATAAGTATTTTATAAGGTCGTAGAGTCCAAAGCCAGAAGGGACCAGTGCAATACTGAAGTTTGACTGCCTATATAATACAAGCCATAGAACTTCCACAAAATAATTCCCGGATCATATCTTTCGGAAAAACACCCAAATTAAAAATTGCTAATGATGGAGAATCTGTCATGACCATTAGTAAATTGCTCCAATTAAAGCATTGTTTCCAGGCAAGTTTGTCTAGCTTTAACTTCTAGCCATTGGATCATGTTTTACCATTTCTGCTGGATTGAAGAGCCCATAATGATACTGCTCGGAATGAAGTTAATTCAGTACATGATTGTGAAAACTACTCAGATTTAGTGAGCATTTCCAGTCAGGCATTTTTGGGACATTTCTGTATGTAGACACACTGTAAAATGGGATCCAAAATAAAATCTTCCAGTTGAGTGATCAGTGATGTGTACAGAACTTACACCATTATGAGTAAGTGTTTCACCTTATGCATAGCCTAATACAGGAGTCCACAGGAAATTTTATCTTGTTTTGAAATATCATTGAAAAAGAGCCAGTCAATTTCAGATCATTTCTTCTCTGTAAAGGCCTGATCAAGTGTCCACTGAAGTGAGAGCAGAAGCAGTACCAAAAGCTAGTAATTTCATTGTTTTGGGCTTGTTTTTCTATAGTTTAAAACATTTGCTCCCAGGCTATATGT
The DNA here is from genome assembly GCA_019425775.1 of Rafetus swinhoei. Classification (NCBI taxonomy): domain Eukaryota; kingdom Metazoa; phylum Chordata; order Testudines; family Trionychidae; genus Rafetus; species Rafetus swinhoei. The sequence goes on from CM033424.1 coordinate 117,132,362, forward strand.
TTTATCCTTTTCTATATTGTTTTGTTTTAGATCAAATGGTTCAGTGAACTTAAAAATAAAAAGAAATGCAGCCAGCCCAGCTGCTCAGTGCTCAGGAGCACAACCCTACAATAACAACTCTGTATAGTCACACAATGGAAAAGAAAAGCATCTATAGAAGTGAGGAAACAGATTTCAGCTTCTGGCTTCGAGGGGGGTTAAAACAACAGTGAGTTAAACATGCAGTCTTACAAATTATAAAAATATCTTGATCTTTATATCCTTTAAATCTGGGTCAGGAGTTACAGAATTAGAATACAAAATTGATGCTTCTTTTATGGATTTAAGAGGGTCTGTCATAGTAAAGATTACATTACTAGTGTGTGCACTTACATTAAAAACCAAGTTTTTGTGTACATTGAGACAGCAGCATTCTGGATATTTCTGAATATCATCCTTAGTTAGGGAAGGCACTTCAGCAGATGCTTAAGTTCCACTGATATTGAGACCATGATGAAAATATTAAGCATGTGCTCAAGCATTTTTTGATTTAGGGTCAATGTCTAGCTACTAGCAATAACCAAGTAATTTTAACACATATTTGACTCTTTTCTTCGTCTTAATATTGATTTTTAGAAAGCATTTCTTAATTATTTTCTACCAAAGAATAATTGTAATATTAAAGTGGTGAACATTTCATTTTTAATCAGAATTTTAAGACAAAAATTGAAATTTGAAATTTGCAGATTCAGCTCTAGAACTATGTGAAAAAGGCACAAAGTTGTGACATATTTTTGCCAAAATTCTGAATTTTTCCAACCAGATCTAACAGCTCTTTTCAAGTGTTATCGCTTTGCAAATTTCCTGAAATGAGAAATCTTTCTACCTTCAGCATACACCACCATATATTAACACCTAAGAATATAATATTGCTTATCATAGAGTTTGTATTTGAAGGATCAGCTGAATATAATTCTTCAAGTAGATATAATCTATATCTGTTAGGAAAGTGTATATACAAATTGTCATAGCTTCACTGGCTGCAGTGAAGGGTATAAACTGAAAGTAACGTTTTCTTTCTCGGTGAAGTCCATCTTCAGTTTTGTTGCCTTTTAAAATGATAGTAACTCAAAAATCCAGTCTCTCTCCCTCTGCATTATTCCTCCCCACACTAAGAGTGAATCTACACAGCAGGGCTTAACTCGAAATAAGCTACGCAACTTGAGCTATGCCATTTGCATAGCTCATTTTGAAATAGCTTATTTCAAAATTGGGAACATCTACACAGCACTTATTTCGAAATAGAGCACTATTCCTCCGACTTCCCTTACTCCTGGTACAATGAGGGTTACTGGAGTCGGAGTAAGCAGTCCTCCAGTTTGACAGTATTTCGACATTATTTTGAAATAACTGCCTGCTGTGTAGATGCCGACTATGTTTCTTTGAAATAATGTTGCTGTGTAGATGTACCCTCAGACACATACAAAATGAATGGTTCTGATATAAGCATGAATCTAAATCTACTTAGAGCCTGTCTACATTAGAAACATTTGAGAAAATTCCTATGGGTGTAGTTAGATTATTGTTATACCAGTGCAATTATCTTTTTGTGGACAGGACCTAAACAAGCCAGACTCTCAGCTGGTGAGAATGAGCACAGCTTCCAAACTAGTAAAATGGTAAGTAAATAAATAAGGCAGCTATCTCAATTTACACCATGTAAGGATCTATACCCTTAAATATTTACTGATTTAAACTTATGTCACAACCATTCCTTTATGTCTGTTATGTATGTGCATGGTTCTGAATTACATATAAACAGACTAGAAGATTTACCTGGAGTCATGGGAAGTGGCGTTCCGGTTTGTGCTGCTTCCTGCAACTCCCATTGGCTGGGAACAGCAATCCATAGCCAATGGGAGCTGTGATCGCTGTTACCTCTGGCTGTACAGATAAATATAGCAGCAGCAGTCTGCCAGGGGCTAACCCTGGTAAACTGCCACCATGTTATACACTGTTCCTCCTACCAAACCCCTCCCTTTCCATTTTATGAGAAACAATTGAATTCCAGGCGCATCCCATTGTCCTGGCACAACCACACCCTGACCTTGCTTTAAGTTATGATAAGAGGAAGCTGCAAACCAAATGTGGTTGTCATAGCTCTTACTATTTAGGAGGAGTTCTTGAACAAACGAACTCACAGACGGACAGACACAGCTGCACATTTCCAAAATATATAGTAAGAAGATATGGAGACAAGGACATGACCTCCAGTGTTCTTGTCCCTTGCAGAAAGTGTGTGCATCTCATGACCTATAAGACTAAGCAGTGGAATATATTTTCAGTCCATTTCTCAAAGATCTTTGTAAGCATAACTATAGATACCTTCTTTTTCTTAGGCCTCCTCTCCAATACCACCTCTGACCATCTATTTTGCACCTCTCTTCTTGTCCATAGCCTACATTCAATATCATTTCTTTCTTCCAGAAGTCTTACTCGTCTCTTATTCCTTTCCATTAAAACTGTTCAAAAATGGAAGTGAGGAAGCCGAGGCTGGGGAAGAAGAAAAATTTCTTTGGAAATGTTCTCAAAATTTCAGTGAAACTTTTCAGTAAACCTTTTCAAAAATCAGAAAATGTCAACCAGTTTTACTCTTCAATCTTTTCTTTTCTCAAGGCTGTGGTATAGTCACTCGTCATGGGCAAGCCCACACCCTCTTCAAGGCAAGAGTGCAGATATCCAGCAGAACATTTTGTAAAAAGAAAAGCTGGTGACTTACTGGTTCACTCCCCAGCCCACTGCCATTTACTGCCACTGCTCCTAGCAGTGATTCCCAGATCAAGTGGATTTCTAGACACTACATGCTTTACACTGCCTTTTTCCTGCCCTACATGTGACGTGAGAAAGAACAATTTCCTTGCATGGACTTGAGGAAAGAAATACACCACTGCCCAAGCAAGTTCTTCAGACAGATGTCTGTCTAAGGAATCCACCATGAGCACTGGGATGAAAGAATATGAGCCCAACCAGAGAGAGGTCAAGAAAGATGTATGTGGAAATAGAAATGTGTGTTACACATTCCTTTGCATTTATAAAACACTTTGAAAAGATATCACTGAGAGATTTGTACTAGATCTTCTCAGTCAGAAGCAAGAATATGATCATGAACTAAAATAGGGCTTTAGGGGAGAATGGTGTCCATGTGACCTGGCCACTCAAACAGACCAAGAATAGCAAAGCTACATTACTGGAGCGTGAAGCAACTACAAGGAATTGAACAGCTGTCAGCACAACTGGCTGGGAAGCTCTGCCAGAGATCCAGATGTTAGCGTTAGTGAAACATGTCTACTAAAGCCTGCCATCTGGGTCCCAGGGTTGAAGTGAAAGAACAACACAGGGTATGGGGAGCAAATGGTTCTCTGGATGCCACGTCCCACCGTTCTTTTTTTAATTAGTTTAGAAACATTCTTGGAGTGTTAGAGTGCTAAAAAAATAAGTTTTAGAACATGACAGAAAAATGCTTTAGAATGTTATTTATACATTTACAAAAGACATGTGTCTCTTATTACAACTTTTTATTCTTATTTCTTATGAGAACATTGTTTGAGAGCTGGGACATATATACTGAAATTAAACCACTACTATATGATATTGCCTTTATATTTATAGTAAGTATACATGTGGGAATTTCTAATGTGTAGTTTTCATATAGGTGACAATATTGTGTTTGAACCTGCTCACAATTAAGTCAATGGCAAAAATCCCATTCACTTCAGTGGACTCAATCTGACTCATTAAAGCGATGGTTCAAAGAGCATTGACATCAATGAAAAGTCACCCACTGAGTCCGGTGGGCTCTGGATCAAGGTCTAAGAGTATGCGAATTGAACAAGGCTCATTCAACCATTTTTTCAACTAAAGCTAACAACTGGAGACAAATCACTTGTTAAACAAATCACTGTTTTTGGAATTGTTGTTGCATTGCTGACATCAAAAGGGTTGCATGGCTTTAGCAGAGGATGTAATTTGATTCTCTGTCCCCCAAAGACTTCTTCCTATTTCAGTTTTATGCTTTAAGATCAACATTTTCAAAAGTGTCCACTAATTTTGGGTGCCCGGTTTGAGACACAATGACATGGTTTTTAGACAGGCTGAGCACCTGAAGCTCCCACTGAATTTAACTGGAATTATGGGTCTCAGCATCTCTGAAAAGTAGGCTGCTGCCTTAGCAGTCTCAGAGAACATCACAATTAGCACTCCCTAGACAATTAGTCCCTAATTTGCAAAAAGAAACACTGTGGCTTTGGTTCAATGATGCTCTTAAACACATACCCAAAACCTTAAACCCATAAATAATGCAGCTCTATCAAAACACTTACTCACGTGCTTAATGTTAAGCATGTGCATACATGCTTCCCTGGAGATTGGTTTACTCCCATGATTGAAGGTAAGCATGTGCTTTAAAGCTTTTTTGAATCTGTGCCTATATTAGTTCCTACAAAGACCTCTGAGGTCTGGCAAAAGAGGTCAAAGTTTCATTGTGAAATTCTACCCTCAGTTACATCTGTGGAAGCTTTCCAGAGTCAAATGAGTTGCAAGGATGTAACTGAAAGCCTGATTCTTCTCCACTTTGCCCTATGAGTAGTCATCTATATCAATGGAAAGTGGACATAAAATGTCACTACAGGCACGAGAGGACTATTCAGATGCAGTAGCATTTCATACACTGGTAAGGAATCAGTCATTGAATTCAACACTTCTTATCAATAGTTCACAATAAAATAAACCCGGCCAGAAAGAGGAGGAATTGCTAACGTCACTGCCTGGACTTCTACAATTGTTGCACAAACACTGGATAAAATTTTCAGTCCTAATAATTTAATTTCTTTTATTTACTTAGATTAAGTAGACTAGTTTATAACAAAAGGATATTTTGAAACAAACCAAAACAAAATAGGGCTTTTTTGTTATGTTCAGTGGCTTTTATTGTAGCGGCAGGGAACTATTTAATCAAAATCAGATTGGGTATAAATCTTAAACATTTTTTAGAAGGCAATTTAATGATGGTGTTTAATTATAGCAATTTTAATTACACTAACGGAAAACAGTACTCAAAATATTGACATTAGGTCTTTGCCACAAATAGGAAGACATCCAGCAGTGCTTAGCCCTCATAGAGGTAGTAGACCTTGCTGAGAATATCGTATTTCATAGCAATTTGTAGCCTGGAGATTAGAAAATGTATGCAATTTTTATTTTTTTCAGTGCTTGAAAATTCGTATTGTTGGAACTCTCAATAGCTAGATTTTTAATGAATTGCCCAGTTTCTGTGGGGGTCTAAGCTTCTGAATATCACTAAGAGCAAACTACTGTTTTCTCTAGTGTTTAGAATAGATTATCACAATACTATTTCTGATAAGAATCCCTGGTTAAAAAGCTATAGTTATATGACAACAGCTGACATTATCTAGATCTTGATTGGGCCTTTTGTAATATTAAATATTAAACAATCAATACTGTAAAATTAAAATAATGAAGCAAAAGGAAAAGGTTAATATATTATTTTGCCTCACACTTGACGTTAACATTCATCTCTCTCTCCCATATCTTACTTAAAAGAGCTGAGGGATTCACTTTAGCTTTGTGAATACATTCTCAGACTTGCCAAACCTTTAGTCTTCTGGTACAAAGTTTTGAGAAAAAAGTGAATGGTAGAAAGAGGGAACATAAGAATGGCCATACTGGGTCAGACCAAAGATCCATCAAGCCCAGTATCCTGTCTGCCAACCGTGGCCAATACCAGATGCCCCAGAGGAAGGGAACCCAACAGGTAATCCTCACGTGATCCCTCCCCTGTCACCCACCTCCAGAGAAACAGAGGCTAGGAACACCATTCCCACCCATCCTAGCTAATAGCCATTGATGGACCTAACCTCCATGAATCTATCTTGCTCTTTTTTTTGAACCCTGTTAAAGTCCTAGCCTTCACCACATCCTTTGGCAAGGAGTTCCACAGGTTGACTGTGCACTGAGTGAAGAAAAACTTCCTTTTGCTTGTTTTAAACCTATCAATTTCATATGAAGACTCTTGGGGTATGTCTAGACTACATGCCTCTGCTAACAGAGGCATGTAAATTAGACATACTGACATAGTCAATGAAGTGGGGATTTAAATATCCCCCGCTTCATTAGAATAAAAATAGCCGCCGCGTTTTGCCGGCTCAGCTGTTTGTCGACACAAACCAGCAGTCAAGACGGGGATCGGTCGACAAGGAAAGCCTTTGCCGACCGATCTCTTATGCCTCGTGAAAGGGTTTGTGCCGACAAACAGCTGAGCCGGCACAATGCGGCGGCCATTTTTATTCTAATGAAGCGGGGGATATTTAAATCCCTGCTTTATTGACTATGTCGGTATGTCTAATTTACATGCCTCTGTCGGCAGAGGCATGTAGTCTAGACATACCCATAGTGAAAAGTAAACAAGGGCTTTCTAGATGACATCACAATGGCTGAGAGACACATGCACCATGAGTAAAAAAGTGGGTTGTGCCCATGAAAGCTCACGATGCCATCCAAATAAGAACATAAGAATGGCCATACAGGGTCAGACCAAAGGGTCTGTCTAACCCTGTATCCTGTCTGCCGACAGTGGCCAATACCAGATGCCCAAATGGAGGGATCACAACAGGTAATCCTCGTGTGATCCCTCCCTTGTCACCCACTTCCAGAAAAACAGAGGTGAGCGATACCATTCCTACCCATCCTGGCTAATTGCCATCGATGGACCTAACCTCCAAGAATCTATCTAGCTCTTTTTGGAACCCTGTTAAAGTTCTAGCCTTTACCACATCCTCTGGCAAGGAATTCCACAGGTTGACTGTGCGCTGAGTGAAGAAAAACTTCCTTTTGTTTGTTTTAAACCTGCTGCCTATTAATTTTATTTGGTGACTCCTACTTCTTATATTGTGGGAATAAGTAAATAACATTTCCTTGTTCACTTTTCCCACATCAGTCATGATTTTATAGACCTCTATCATATCCCCTCTTAGTCTCCTCTTTTCTAAACTGAAAAGTCCAAGTCTTTTTAATCTCTCTTCATATGGAACCTGTTCCAAACCACTAATTATTTTGTTGTCCTTTTCTGAACCTTTTCCAATGCCAATATATATATATATATATATTTGGGATGAGGCCTTTGATGGACCCAACCTCCATGAATCTATCTAGCTCTTTTTTGAGCTCTGTTAAAGTTCTAGCCTTCACCGCATCCTCTGGCAAGGAATTTTGTTAGGCTTTAAGGTGCTATTAGACTATTTCCTAGTTTTTCCTAAGTTTCTCCTGTGCTGCAGAGTGGTATTGCTAAGGGCTGCCTCCTGGACTGCATAGGGCAGCAAGTGTGAGGACTGCCAGAGGCTGATGGTACAGAGAGACTTTGAAAGACTCTGCCTGAAGGAGAAAACACAGAGTGACCTGGCTTGAGACAGAATCACGCAGTAGCTGAACTGTGGCTCCATGAGTCGAAGGAAAGCTGCATTAGAAAACCAGAAAGGGGATGCTGAACTGGTTGGATCTAATCTCTAGTTCTGTCAGAAGGAGGCAGTAACCAGTGTTGAGTGGCGCTCTCCTGGACTAACATTTCTTCAGGAGTTACATTGTTAGGCAGCACTGGTGAATAAAGTTTCATTGCATTTTATGACCTTTTCTTTTCTTAGTTATACAGCTTTTAAAGGGCAGCTCAGCTCTACTCAATGCAGGACCTGAAGCAGAGATAGATAGAGGCCATCTTTCTGGTCCCCCAATCCTGAGGCTCGTTAACCCCACCATAACCTAGAGCATTAATTATCTGAAAGGGCCGTTCTGCCAGCCTGTGATTGCAGAAGCACAAGGGTACTCAGCTCTGTCCCCTCTGAATAACAAATGGTTAGGAATGCTTGGGTGGAAAATGGAGAAATGGTTTGTTTCAAATATTTTATAGGCAACCAGTTATAATATCCAGCTCTTACACAGTGCTTAGAGCTCAGAACATGTCTCACCATTTTACGGGTGGAGAAACTGAGGTACCAAGTGGTAAAGTGTTTTGCCCATAGCTGCAGAGCTGGAAATATAACCCAGACCCTATTGCTGGGCAGACTGTCTTGATCATATGAATCTGCTTACAGTACTACTATAATTCTATTTTTCTTGGCTGCATTCAGAGATGAAATCATTTGCAGAGAAAACCAAGTTAGATCATCGTATCTTATGCACAACACTTTCTCACAATTGGCAGATCTTCTGGGTTTGCTTGGGTTGTTCTAGTCACTAGCATCCCATGCAAATCAATTCTTCTTTAAATATTTTATGTAATGAAAATAGTTGCAGATCTTTTATAATCAGAGTTCTTCAAACTTTTAAAATCTAGGAAGAAATGTAATATAGTTAATGTAAGGAAATAATTACCCAAATTTTCTTTCCACTTGGGCAGTATGATGTGTACCAGATTTTCATTAAGTGCCTATATTATTTTACTCAATTCTAAATATGCTTATTAATGGTTTGCTAAAATTTAAGTAAACAAGAAGAGGTGGATTTTATATCACTTGACTGATGGCTAAATATTCAAAGTCTTTTCTAGATTCCCTGGCTTTTCCAAAGGTCTCTGATAATTATATTCAGAAGCCTATTGACATTCCACTGAAAATGTCCTTAATATATTGTTTAGATTTATCAGTCTTGGCTCATGACCAAGGAAGAGAGGACACTTCATGTCATTAATTCCATATCATTTTTCGTAAGTCAGAATGCCATGTGTTACAAATACAATGTTCACTTCTACAATCTGAAATGCACCATGAGTCACATCCTGGAAAGGTGGTTCTGTAGTCACAAGATGGTTGTTTCTCTGGGATCCATTGCTGTGGGAACTGTATTGCAAAAGACAGGACTAAATACAGGACCTACATTTGTCAAGAAGCCCTCTGACACAATTATTTTAAAAGGGCTGTTTCATTTGGTGCATTCCTTTTCCTCCACAGCAAGTTGACTTTGTTTTTTAAATCCTGGGCAGTGTTTGAACTCCTCATTATAGAGTCCACTAACATGGCTTCTGATGCATCCACTTCCGTGCCTCACAAGTTGCTTCTGGAAGAACTTAATCATTGCAGATGGATGTATAGAAAGGAATGAATTTTGCCCTCAGAAGCACATTCATGGTACCCAGTGAAACCAATGAGTCATTCATGTACATCTGAAGAGAGTCAATAACCTCTTTGAGCCTGTTCTTGAAGGAGAAAAAATAGATTTTATAAAGTATACAGGTACCATAGAGTTCATCTTCATCCTTACTTCAGGAATAGCCTTAGAGCTACCTGAAACATGCATCTTCCATGCACGATTAATCATTTTGGGTTAAAACCTGCTTCCCACATAAGAGCTGTAACAGAAATAATAATGCACTTAGTTTTAGCTGTATGTTCAATACTTTAGTACCCCCAAAATCTGTTTAACGAATCCGGAGAGGGAGCAGCAGACAAATGCTTCAAAGGCACTAGACAAGGAGTCCAAAGAAATGCTAAAGGGCTGCTTGATACAGCTGATTTAGAATAAAGTTTGAGGTTTGGAATTTCCATAATGATAAAACATATTTGATAAAAGGGGTCCCTAATGAAAAAGTATTCCATGCCCTGAAAAAATACTCTAATCAATTCAAGCAATTTAAAAAAGAAAATAAAAAGTTAAAATTTAGCTATTAACACCAAAAGTGCTGATTCCATAGAAATCTGCCTTTTCTGGGAATCATTTGAATCCAATCACCATCCAGTCAGACCTGGTTAATCCTAATCAATCTGCAAATTTTAATTTTTTTTATATAGACTTACTAACTTCAGCAAAGCACAATGGAATATTCATATTACGAACCAGATTACTCCAAATGTCATTCATATAAATAGATATATGCTGGTCAAAAAAGGTTAAAACATGCAAGAATAAAATGAGTTTGTAGTTTTACTACAAACCACATTATGGCCCAGGGTTTACAAAAGCTCAGAAAAAAAATTGCATTGTGTATGTATCAGGAAGATTGTTCTTTGCCTGCCCCAAATATTCATTTTCAGTAGATACAAAATATTTTGTTAGTGCAATTTTGAAATGGCAAATGTCTTTTGGTCTCTGAAATGTGGATATGGGACAAAGAGCAGGCAGAGATCTCAAATATTTCAAGAGAAATCACAAATCGGTACAAGAAAGTGTGTGTGTGTTAAGATCTGGGGGCAGGAAGAAAGGATCTGGAATATCTTGACTCCTTGGAACCAGAAGTATCAGCTTCTATTTGTTTGCAGCCCCGTATTTCAAGTTGTCAATGATTTTTTTAAAGACATAATTTTTCAGCTTTGCCACAGTCTTTAATTCTCCACCTTTTGGCATCTTTAAATCAAAACTGGATGTCTTTCTAAAATATACGGTGCAGTTCATCCACAAGTTATTGAGCTAGCTGCAGAGTAAAATGACCTGGTCTCTGTTTATGCGGTCTCTGTTTAGGAGGTCAGTCTAGATTGTCATAATACTTCCTTCTGGCCTTGAAATCTTTGAAATCTCAAAAGCCTACCTGGCTAAGACTGCCTATGTTCCAGTGCAGAATTACAGTTGACTAGAATGCTCTTGAGTTTCCTAAACCTGATATGGGCAATCTTTACCTTATGGTTTAACGTGTATGCAATTCATTTGGCCTTTTATCAGCGGTGAATTTTTCTCTGGCTAAGGAAAGTAATTAGGCTGAAGCTGGGCTCTGTCTGCAGCCATATCTCTTGGCTTTTATAATTATTTTTAAATTTTCATGTTGAGCTATTATGTGATAGGCCAATACATACCAATACAGTTCCATAGATTTTTTTTCAGCAAGCCTTAGTATAAATTGGACAATAGTGATAACAGGAACAATTATACTCAGGCCACTTAGGGGACTAAATAACCACTTCAGTGTTCCTCTCTGAATCAGTCTGGATGGAAAAATGTGACCATATTTGGGTTAAGGTAACATTTGGAATTAGGGTCTTTATATTCAGGTGTTACTTCAATTATCAGAATTCTTTTCTTCCTTCATTTAATAAGAACCCTTTTAAGTACAACCAAATACAGTAAACTTCTGATAATCCGGCACCTTTAGGACCCAGGGGGTGCCGGATTATCAGATATGCCGGACTATCAGAAGGGGGGGCTATGAGGGGTCTAGGATGGTGTGGGGATGCCACCCCAGACCCCTCATAGCCCCCCCTTCCGATTGTCCAGCTCTGCCCCAGGCATCCCAATTCAGCCGCTGCTGGTCAGTTTCAGCAGCAGCTGAATCGGGACGCCTGCGGCAGAGCAGCTGGGGTGCTGCCGGGTTGGTCCGGTAGCGCCGCCCCTTGGCGCTGCGAGACCAACCCGGCAGCACCCCAGTTGCTCTTGGGACGCCTGGGGCAGAGCAGCTGGGGTGCTGCCGGGTGGTCCTGCAGCGCCAAGGGGCGGCGCTACCAGACCAACCCAGCAGCACCCCAGCTGCTCTGCCCGAGGCGTCCCCAAGTCAGCCGCCACTGAAATTGACCAGCGGCTGACTCCGGGAAGCCTGGGGCACCTTGGGCTTCCCGGAGTCAGCCCCTGGTCAGTTTCAGCAGCGGCTGAATCGGGGAAGCCGGAGGCAGAGCAGCTCCAATGGTCCTGCTGCCCGGAGCACTTCCGGGTTCCTGATGGTGCCAGACCATCAGGAGTGCCGGACCATCAGATGCCGGACGAATGGAGTTTTACTGTATATAGTCAAAACCTCAGCTGAAAATGCACAAACCTTCCCAGAGCATTTAGCAACAATTAAGATTAAAAAAAAGCTTCTAATGACAATGTGCATTAGAAGAGCAGATCCAGGTCTCTGCTCTGAATAGGAATACAGGTTGAACCTCTCTAATCCAGCACTTTCTGGTCCAGCAATATCCATGGTCCAGCATGATATTAGTTAGCGGGATGTCCACTTATCATGGGTGTGGACAAGTTTCCCATGGTCCCATAAAGTTGTTTACAGCCCCCAGTCCTGGCTCTCAGTGTTCTGTGCTGTTATTTGGCTCTCTAATTTACCCCTAGATATATTCTAAGAACCAAGTAATCAGTTGAAGTGTAGGTAGTGCTACTAGACAATATTGACTTCCTGTGGTTCAGCAAATTTTGTGGTTTTGCAAATTCTTTGGTTCAGCACCGGTCCTGAGGGTACCAAACTAGAGAGATTCAACGTGACATGCACAATCCTATGTCTGTATCTTGCTCTCTGCAAAAATGAATGACTCAAAGCCGATCATGAGTGTCTACGTCAGGTGAAAGAGTAGAGCTGCCCTTTAGGTCTCTGGATAGAGGCTGAAACAAAAGACAGGACTATGCAGCACTTTAAAGACTAACAAGATGGTTTATTAGGTGATGAGCTAATCTCTATTATGGCTACATCTCTATTACTATTCTGGATAGAGGCTGATATTTTGAAAGCTGAAGGTTATTATGAGTTCTATTCCTGGTGAAAGTGGCTGGTTCATGACTGTGGTGTCTATGCATATGATATGTGGCCATGAATTACTACACAGTAAGGAGCTAAATGTAACTTGTTCTAAGGTATTTTTCAAGGCACCAACTAGGGAGGCTAAAATACTTGCAGGCTAAAAAAGGCCACAATGCTTTTAGAGAGGCTATTTAATCCCACTGCTTGAACTTGCTTTCAATTCAGATTTTAGTCTTTTGAAGCATAGTTGAACTGTGTAGAAACTGGGGGACTGAAATGGATCATGGCTTGGATACAAACCTTGAACGGCTTCATACCATCTTTTTCTTTAAACTCTGTGCTATTTTGATGTCTCTGAAGAACAGCTAGCCAAAACCTGAAAAAGTAATAGCAAAAAAAATTTTAAGTACATCAGAAGCAGGAAGCGAGCTAAACAACCAGTGGGGCCTTTGCACAATCGAGATGCTAACGGAGCACTCAAAGAGATAAAGTCATTGCAGAGAAGCTAAATGAATTTTTTGTTTCAGTCCTCATGGCTGAGGATAATGAGGAGATTCCCAAACCTCAGCCATTCTTTTTAGGTAACAAGTCTGAGGAATTGTCCCAGATTGAGGTATCATTAGAGGAGGTTTTGGAACAAATTTATAAACTTAACAGTAACAAGTCACCAGGAATAGATGGCATTCACCCAAGAGTTCTGAAAGATCTCAAATGGGAAATTGCGGAACTATTAACCGTGGCTTGTAACCTATCCTTTAAATCAGCTTCCGTACTTAATGATTGGAAGATAGCTAATGTGATGCCAATATTTAAAAAGGGCTCTAAAGGTAAGTCTAATGTCAGTACTGGGCAAATTAGTTGAAACTATAGTAAAGAATAAAATTCATTAAGATGTGGAAGGTAGTGTGTGAGTCAGCTGATGTCTCTGTTCATTCCACATCCTAATGACTTAACCAACCAACCAACCAAACAATGGAGGTGCCAATTGTTCTTAGCCTCTAGTAACTACTTGAACGATCTACTCACTGTCTCTTTTTTTTCCTCTATGCTCTACCCCCTCTTCCCTTATTTATTCTTGGATCTAGACTTTTAATACTCCAGTCATCTGAAGAAGTGGGTTGTGCCCATGAAAGCTCATGATATCATTTACATGTGTTGTTAGTCTTTAAAGACTATTCATTGTTTTTTAAGTTTTTCCTATTACACACTAACTCTGAAACTTTTGAAAATGCCAAAAATAGCAGTGTGCTAGTAGGTGGGTGCAGCAAAGGAGGCAGCTTGGGTTAGCCCTCTGGGTACGTACCCAGGGGTCTGGACTCTAGCAGGTAGCCCAGGTTGCTGTGTCTTGCTAGACCTGGTTGTGCTGCTATTTTTAGCACTTTAGCTCAAGCAGAGAGTCTGTCTACCCACACTGAAAAGCAGCCTCCCTGCTGTAGCATAAATGTACCAATGAGGGAAAAGTTTGACCCACAATGTTCAAGGACTCCAAATGCCAGATTACCCCTTCTGTGGTAAAAATCTAAGGAAAGCTCTGGGGAGGCATGTAAATGGCACAAAGTTCATCTCAGATTGTCCACTTGAGAAGACGGAGTTGGGGGGGGCCTCTTAATCCTCTGGATTCTGAAGATTTAGGGAAGGGAACCATCTGCATGAACAGCTCACACTGCGACCGACCGTTCCTAAGCGGCAAGCTACTGTGGCTGCTCAGAAGCAGCCATATAGAAGCTCCAGAGGGAATTAGTAAAAGAAACCATCATTGTATTAACTCCTTCCCATATTTCTGCCTGGAAATGTGGAAGTAGAGTGGATTTGTGATGTGCAAAGTGACCAGTCCTCTAGTCCTCTCCCAACAGCACAGACCATGAATCAGGAAACCTAGGCTCCAATCCACAATTTTAGTGTTGTGGACTGCTGCACCCACATAAAGCCCCACTGAATCCATCTTGCTCTGAACAAGGGCACCAGCCCACCGGCATGGAACAAGTGTCAGGAACAGAGCCATAGGTTGTATTCCTGACATTGCAATTAATCTGTTGTGTGACTTTGGGAAAGTTACTGAACTTTTGCAGGCCAAATTCATATCTGATGTAACTCAACTGAAGCTAATGGAGTAGCACCTAGATTTGACCTTCTATGCTAAGGTCATTCATAAAATGGTAATAATTAGGGCCATTACTCATTGTTAATAATTTATCCAATGAAGTTAAGGGTTTTCTTCAAATTATTTGTAAATATATTTTTCATCATTAAGACAACTCAGTAGATAACATTTGGTGAATAATTTGTCAACAGATTATTCCATCATTCACTAAATAATATGATTAGTTAGTCTTTAAATGATCTCACTAGCCTTAACGGTAATACGATTTACCTATATCCCAATGGGCCTGTGAAAGACTTAATTCATTAAAGCAATGAGTTTGACTTTGCATTAAAAAAAACAGCAAAAGATTATCAATTTTGAATTTGCTGCCTTTCAGGTTGCTTAAATATCTCCTTGTTCTTATGAGAGGTTACACAAGAGAACTGGATTGCCTTTCTAGGTATCAATTATTATTTTATATATCTCTAGCATTTCTCCTCTTTTATCCCCTCTTTAAAGAGACACGGTATTTTCAATATCTTTTCATAAGGAGGATAACTCATGTCTTAAAGCCTACTAAGCCTTCTCTATGCGAAAATTGGCTGGTATAATCTACAAAAGTTGTTCTGAAAGAGCTTCACAAGCAGATATTTTATTCCAGCATAAGAGTGCTTTTTCCTTCTTTAGCTAATCTGGAAGTGAATTAAGAATGTGCACTATTATTTCAGAATAATTTCCCCTGTGTAGATAAACCCTATTACTGCCATATCCTTTTTGTGGTAGGCTGACTAGAATTGGAAAGAATATTCTAGTTAATGAAATACCACTTATTTATAGAGTTGAAACTATCCCTTTTATGTGTAGTAAAGCACTTCTGAATCCTGCAAAGAAATGATATTTAAAGGTGCTAGCAAGCTGTTATTAAATTCTCTGCACATTGGTGGGATAATATTGCCATTAGGATCTGCACAGAATTCAGAAACATCACTGTTGCCTATTCTCCTGCCTTTTTGTAGACCCCAACTTCTAAAAATTGGTCAGTGCTGAAAAATATTTATGAATTGTATGTCTGGATGTGTGAAAAAACATCCATCAAAGGAGTAAAACTTTTAGTGCTTTTAGTTAGTAATGTGTAATAACTGACCAGGGATTACTTTAGGTACAGTTTATTTTTGAAAGATTGGAAGGAATGCGGAAGAATTAGGCACACAAAAAATGTGCTGCTGCCCAATCTCGGTTAATTCCAAGTTTTTGCTGTTGCTTCTGATTGTGCGTGTTACTGAATTTACAAAACAAAACAAAACAAAACAAAACTTTCATCTATGGAAAATTCCTGAGATGATTCTGACAGAGAGGAAATCTTTTTTTAACAGGTAAACATTTGAAAGTGAGCCACTTTTAAGACAAGGCTTCAAAAGATATGATTTGTTATAGTTGGCTTTGGTAAAGCAGCTCAGAATGAAGAAAATTATCCACTGTTTGGAAAGACTGCTCAGTCAGAATCAGCTGATTCTTTTTTAAGATCCAGTATTCAATGTACCATATGAGCTGTATTTGCTATGGTGGTAAACATATAAAGGGTCAGAATTAATTTCTAAGTAAACCTATGAGCACAAGCAGATCAGAAAGCTTTGGGAGATTTTAAAGAAGAGATTCCAAAAAGGATGTAGATACTATCCTTGCAAACATGATACTGAATAAAATTTGTTTATATGTTCCAGTATTAATCAGGAAGTAGTGCAAATAAAACAATCATTACTTTATAGAAAGCTGCAGAATGAAGAATAGCAAAATGTAGGTAAGAGAAATACTATAAACTGTATTACTGTAGAGAACAACAGAGACGGGTAGATTTATTATTAAACTACACAGATTTATCTAAGATTTGTCAGCTGGCAAAAATAAATGAAGACGGCACGTTTAATGCATTCACTAATACCTTTTAAATATTCAATAAAAAAGAACTCTTTAGACATTTATATTAGTGCTACTTCCAAAAAAACCTGAGTGTAACTTCAGATGTGATATTATTCAGGTGACTTCCTGGGTTTAGTTGGAATATAAACAATCAAATATAGCACAGTGACAACATCTAGCAAGTTGAAATTCATTGTGTGTCTGTTTTTATACACCCAATAAGCTCTACTGGTATAGTAATGAGAGCATTGCAGAAGTCAGAGGTGACAGCCAGATAGATAAAAGTATAGAAGCCTTGATCATGCAATCAATTATGTAGCAGAATACATCCGCCACAAGCAAGGCCTCTTCTATATTCCGAGTTGTACCAGTATAAACTTTAAATCAATTAAAACCTGAGTTAGTTAAACTAGTAAAATTCCTGTGTGCTGTGTACATGGTCTTAGTTGGAGATAAACCTGGCTTATATTATTATAAACCAAGTTTAAATCAATTTAAGAACTCACACAGGGCTTTGCATCTGTTTAAGTCAATTGGTTTTAGATCACACCTCTAGTAAAATCCTTTCCTGGAGACTGCACCTTGATGTAGCAAATGGCTTGGTGGTTCAATGATCCTTATAGCTATTCCAGTAAGAGTTTTAATACTTGGTTAAAGGGCGATCAGATGAAAAGCAGCCCACGGAGACTCCAGCTTAGGGATTCAATAATGGGCTAACAACCAATCATTGTACAAAAAATCAAATCAGTGTAGTCATCCCAGCATGCCAAAGTAAAGGACACAGTCTTGACAAAAATGTTAAGGCCTCAGAAAGACACAACTGAATTTTTTTTTATATGTTTCTGCAACATTAGGACAATGGCTACAACCACAAAAGCTAGAACGGGATGAAAATAATTGGTTAATAGAATTTTGAAATCCTCAGAGTACCTGCATGTCAATGTCCAGGTGCTGATAAAAAGTAATTCAAAATGAAAATGAAGTTCTAATGTATTCAAGGAGGCAAGATGGAGAGAGAGAGAGAGAGGGAGAGAGAGGCATTAATTCTGACTTCCAAAACAGAAAAATTGCATGCAGAGAGGGAGCCAATAGAACACAATACCTGATAATGACAATTATACAGTGTTAAGTACCAATGGTCAATGCCAGTGGTGAAAACAAAGATCTACAATAGCCTATAAACTCTGATGGACAATATTCCCGAGTATAATATCTGCTTGGAAAATGGGACTTCCATGCCAACTTTGGGGATGACAACAATGGAGTGGTGCAAGAAATGGGCAAGCATAGCCTTTAATCCCTACCATTTCACTGGTGAAAAAGTGGTAGAACTGTGCCTGGTATCAGGGCTTATAGTTAGTGGAATATTATTCTCTCACAGAAATATCCAAAATCTTGGGTTTCCCCAGCTAGACTCACCTGGAATCAGACTGGACATCTATGCACTGGAAGGAAATTTAGATTAGCTCTCCAAGACATCAGCACATACAGAGCAGCTAATATTGGACTTGAGCACAATTTGTGCATGTCAAGACTTAAGATCAAACTTAAGGGAAGCAAAACCCTCCAAAGCAGAATGAAAATACAGAATGAAAGCTTAAGCAACAAGACATTACACCAGCAATTTCAAATTGAATATAAAAACAGATGTCAGGTGCTGCAAGACATAGGGTATGTCTACGCTGCAATTAAAAACTCACAGCTCGCCTGTTAGGCTAGTAGGGCTCTGGCAAAGAGATTGTTTAATTGTGGTGTAAACATCTGTGCTCTAGCTGCACTTTGAGCTTTGGTACCCTCCGACCTTGCAGGGTGCTAAAGCCCAGACTGCAACCTGAGCCCAAATGTCTACACCACAAACCCTATTAGTCCAAGAAGCCTGAGTGATCTGGCACGGGGCAGCCTCGAGTTTTTAATTGCCTTGAAGACATGCACTAAGATGTCAACACTGACATGGCAAGGTTCTTTCTGTGCAAAACTAATCACAGATGCCACAATTACAAAATTGGTTTCCAGACAAGCAACCTTAAATTCTGGATAAGGGAAGATCCTGGAATTGGGTGCAGGAAATGAAACCAGCCAAAACAAACATTAACTCATTGCAAACACATCCAGCAGCAAAAGAATTGTGTAAAACGAAAAGGCAAAACCATAAGAAACAGCATGAGAAGAGACAAGAGGAAACATGTGGGTAACATCATCAAAACAAGCTGAAGTGGCTGCTGAAAGAAGTGATAGTAAAAACACTATGAACTCAACAAGGTTCCAGCTGGCAAGTTTATACCAACTGGCATGCCTGGTAATGATAACCTGGAAAAGACCTTAATAGAAAAAGAGTAGAGAGAGTAGCAGGTGGTCAGAGCACTTTCAAGAGGTGCTAAACAGATCCACCCCACAAGAAGCTATTGACTGACAAACAAATTAGCTCTGTGTTATTGGGAGCGTTGCTCTTTTTTGCTCAGCAATTTATACTTTGTTTTCATCTTTGACATCCTTCAATGTGCAGTATAGATGCTCTTCTCTACTCCCCTCCTCCAGGAAAATAAGAGTACATGAATATTTTCAAGAAGGGTATAAACAAAACAATTATGCCACTCATTAAATTCCCCCACCCGTTAGCATTTTCTACTCTCATCGCAACAGTTTTTACCATACATGTAAATTATTTCTGATTAAACAGGAGGATATTTCAAACAAAAACTGATTGGTGTCATAATCAACTCATACTTGAGAAGTTATTCTTATAGGACTTTTATTCTGAAGCAGGAAGGAAGAGGGTGTTAGTTTGGTATTCATTTTGGACAGGGGGCTCCAACTCTATTTCCGCGTAGCATAATGGAACAGTAAACTATTACTGCCTCACAGAAAACATTCCCATGCAGGGATTTTTACTGAGCTGGTCAGTACTGCTTAACAGTGTCCTACTTTTTTGACACTTGACCTATATTTCATTCTAGTTAACCTGCTAATCTAGCTATAATATGCCAGTTTGACTGCATACATTGTATCCTGGAGTTCTCTGAGGCATGTCAAATAACATAATCTGCTCATTTTTATCCAGTTGTGAGCATATGACTGCATCAGATGAAACAATTATATGTTCTAGCTAATCCCCAAAACTACACCTAGTGATTGGCAAGCCCCAATCTCTCAGTCGAATGACTACTCCCTTACTTCCATGGAAATCCAGGTTAACTTGATGGGGTTGTATCAAGTTTTATGCAATATGAGTTTGGCTCATCACCTTGTAAAAAAATGTTACTAACATGATTACAGTGCAATACCATACTAGAATCTCTCTTTAAAACCCTAAGCAATCATAGAAGCCTGAAAATTAAGGTAACTAATTTGTGTTGATCATGTATAGCATTTAGTGAATTCCAAACTAAGCACTCCTAAGAAAAGAACAATAACAGAATAAAATAATATCTCTATGGGTATTATATAGGAGCCTGTTCATTATTTTTAGATGTTAGAATGGGACTGTCATTTCTACATTTACATGTTGAACCAGTGGGTAAATCCTTTAAGTATCTTTTTTTTTAAACTGGGATTGACCTCCAAACTGAACAGGAAATCCCTTTGTAAGCAAATTCCCATTACCAGTCCTCTTGGTGTTTAGTCTGCAGTGGATTAAGTAGTGACTTGCTTGTCCCTTTGATTGGCACCTATAGTACTAGAAAAACAAATGTACAGAACAAGTCTCACCAGAAAAGTCCCCCAATCTGCAGCCCCTTTCAGCTTTATTTGGACTGAAACTTGATGATAGCTCCACTAGACAGGAAACACACAGCCCTCCTCTCTAACATGGCACTACCAGGAGGACACATTTTCTCACAGATTAAGTAGCAGAGCTGGAGACCAAACCCTCCCCATTGCATGTTACAGGAACTCTTATTGTTAAAGAAGGACAGGGACAAAAACTTTATTTTCTCTGAAGTTACAGTTAATAATTGATGGATAAGAACCTTGTTTAAACATAAATTTGTACATAATTTTGGTGAGATAAACAAAAGCACCCCCGTGTCCATGGCATTTAGCCATGAAATTGTGTAGAACATGAATGGTGAAGACAGTTATTTGAATAGTCTGACTTGTCCAGTTTGTTGTTGCATTAGGTAAAACATACCATCCACAAGGAGTAACAGTTAATCCGGACTAAGGACTTAGTTCAGATTAACTTTAAACTGCCGCGTGTAGCCGCCGCGGGCAGTTCGTTCGAACTAAGGGGGATTTAAAAATGGCGGCCAGACGGGAACATGCAAATAAAGCCCGGGATATTTAAATCCCCGGGCTTCATTTGCAACTCCGGTTGCCTGATTTGCCTACCTAGCTCAAATTAACGAGCTAGTGTAGACATACCCAGAGAGATTAAGGGTATGTCTACATTGCAATGAGACAACTCTGGCCAACTTGTGCCAGCTGACTTGGGCAGGGGTTGTTTAACTGCAGTGTAGATGTTTGGCCTCAGGCCTGCAGGGTCTGAGAGCTGGACCGCTAGCTCAAACTTTTATCCCACAGTTAAACATCCTGCTTCACCTGAGTCAGCTGGCACAAGCCAGCTGTGAGTGTCTAATTGCAGTACAGACAAACCTTAAGTGACTTGCCAAAGGTTATTCAGAAATTGTGTGGGAAGTGAAACCAGCTGCCCTGAGTCCAAGTCCACTATTTAACTACATGCCATCCTCTCTTTGACGTATTATATGAAGGAAAGGGGGGACAAATCCTCTGTAGGCGTAACTCCACTAAATTCAGTGGTGTTACACAACAAGAATATTTGCCCCACAATCTCTAAATCTAAGAAAGCTGTTCTGAGGATACAGCTGAGTACCCTGACAAGGTATGTGAGTGAGGATTAACAGGTTGCCACTAGGCAGCTTTGACAAGAACTTGTAAAAAAAGATTTATGTGATAGGCACATTCATGTAACCACCCCAGTTAGTACTCTTACCACAGAGGGGTAAAGTGCTCAATAGATTTAGAGAATTAACTCTCCTCCCTCTTTGGAGACACACCGGAGATACCACGTGGTTAATGTGGAACTTCTTTGGATTGAAGTTGGTTGGGACCTGTTTAGTTTTTGTTTGTTTGTTGTTTTGTTTTGTTTTTTGGCTGAAAAAGGCCAGTTCTTCAAAACTAAAACTTTTCACAAGGGATGTTGTGGTATCACTGAAACCTTGCACAGGGCCAGGATGGAGGGTATGTGTACACGCCCTCTGCAGTCCAATGTACTCACTCAGGAAGGTGGTCCTCTGAACTTGTCTGTCCCACACCCTAAAACCAGCAGGTTGAAAAAGACCCACTGCAGCATAGTCTGGTAGTTAAGTTGCCCACCTGGCATGAGAGCCAGGAGGCTTATGGCCCCATTCCAAAGTGTGCAGAGAAATGACTTGATCCTATCTCTCACATTTCCCAAGTGAGTGCCTTACTCACAAAAATAGTCCACTCTACATAAATATTCAGTGGACAAGAGTGATTGTCAGTATAACCTCAGGAAAAGTTTGGCCTATTCAAGGGGCCACTCCCTTGGTTTTTTACAAAAAATTCCAAAATGTCCTGGGTTCATCCTAAGGTAGGGAAGATTTTTTTGAAATCTTAAAATTTTTCACAGGATGGGAAAATCGTTTCCCACCCAACTTTAATGTGAATATGATTTCCTTCCTAGTACAACCAGTCTAACAATATTTGCCAAAAAAATAAATTCAGAAATTGAGTTAAAAAAGTGATCAAGTTTGGATGCTTCTCTGCAGTATCTTTTCATATTTTCTCTTTATTAAAAATAAATCAGGTTGTAAACAGCAGATTACCAAGAACAGAGGGATTTGAAACCATGTTAGCAGCTTTCCAGCTAAGTGTGAGGTATGAGCCTGAATGTGAACAGCACTGAATCCTGAAAGATGGGTTCAAACTTTGAGATTAGGTCAATTACTAGTTTATACAATGTTTGTTAGCTAAAATCCGGTAGAGTTATATCTGTTTCAGAGGGGTAGCTGTGTTAGTCTGTAACTGGAAAAACTTAAAAAACAACAAATAGTCTTGCAGCACCTTAGAGACTAACAAAACATGAAGATGGTATCATGAGCTCTTGTGGGCACAACCTACTTCTTCAGATGAATGGAGCTTATGGGGTCCAGTTTTCAAATAAATAGCACGCATTATCAACAATCTACAACCTATCCTGGAAAATGACCCCTCACTCTCAGAGGCCTTGGGGGAAAGGACAATCCTCACCTACAGACAATGCCCTACCCTCAAACAAATTCTTTCCAATAACCACGTAGCACATCTCCATCATACTCACCCAGGAACCCACCCCTGCAATCAATCCCGATGTCAACTCTGTCCACACATCTATACAGGTGATATCATCACAGGACCTAACCACATAACCCACCACATCAGAGGCACATACACACATACACAACTGCACATCCACTAATGTAATCTATGCCATCAAGTGCCAGCAAAGCCTCTCCACTATGTATATTGGCAAAACTGGCCAGTCTCCATGAGAAAGAATTAATGGACACAAATCAGATATCCAAAAAGGCAGCACACAGAACCCTGTTAGGGAACATTTTAACTTGCCTGGGCACTCATTAATGGATCTCAAAGTCACCGTATTATCTCAAAAAAATTTCAAAAGTTAGCTCAATATGGAAGCTACAGAACTTAATTTAATTTACAAGTTTGATTCCTACAACAGAAGTCTAAACAAAGACATTGGCTGGATTGCCCGCTACATTCCACATCCTAATGACATAAAAAAACCAAACAAAGGATACTTAGAATGGGTACTAAGTATTCTTATCAGCTTCATTTAGCATGGACACTCTAACTGATAATTTCTTTCCCCTTTTTTCCTCCTCTTTCCACCCCCATCCCCTCTCTGGGCTATTTATTTGAAAACTTGACCCCTTAAACTCCATTCATCTGAAGAAGTGGGTTGTGCCCATGAAAGTTCATGGTACCATCTACATGGTTTGTTAGTCTCTAAGGCTAGGTCTACACTATAGGTTTTTTTCGGAAAAAGCTACGCAAATTGTGCTCTGCAATTTGTGTAGCTTTTTCCGATCGCTTTTCCAGAAGAGGCTTTCCCACCATTTGGCCCCGTCCAGATGGGGAATACAGGGCTCCCTGAAAGAGCGCATTTGCTTTTCTGCAAAAAAAAAGTGGAAGAGCAAACGTGTTCCCTGGATGCAGCGGAGTTTTTTATCCCAGAAAACCCCCACAGTGTAGATGTACCCTAAGGTGCTGCAAGACTATTCATTGTTTTTTAAGGTTTTAAAGTTGTATCTGGTTAGGCTAGACAAGGCCTAATCATGGTCCAAATTGTGCCTTCCCATGCACTTGTTGAGTATTTGATGAATTATTTTATTGGAAGGGATGAAGTTTGCCACTTATCCAGAAGTAGTAGGTGGTATGGCCCCAAAACCACATAGTTCCCAGGGGAGTTGCTAGAAATAAAAGGCTCTGCATAAACCACAAAGTCTCTTCCTCCTTTTCTGTGGCTTCAATGATGCCGTGAAGTCCAAGGCTCTAGCTAGCTGTGCTTGTGCCTCCAGGTCAATGTTTTATATTGATGACCTATTATTAGTCTCTAAGGGTATGTATACACATCAAAGTTCATTCAAAATAACAGCCGTTATTTCAAATTAACTTTAATAGCGTCTATACAGGCAAACCGCTATTTCGAAATAAAATTGAAAAAATGGGGCGCTTAATTCAAATTAGTTAAACCACATTCTATGAGGAATAACGCCAAATTCAAAATAGCTAATTCAAAATAAGCGCTGTGTAGACGCTTATTTCGAAATAGGGGGCCTCCAGCCCTTCCCAGGGAGCCCTGGTGGCCACTCTGGGCCAAATCAGGAAAACTCCTCTCCTCTCCCCCAGCCCCAGAGCCCTTAAAGGGGTAGACTCTGGCCACACTGCATGTGCCAGCTACAGGCCTGCAAGCACAGAGCCAGCAGTCACTGACCCTGACACAGTGGCCCCAAGATGAGCCGGGCAGCCAGATCCAGCCAGCCCTCCACCGCCCAGTCCCCCAGCTCCCAGGATCCAGCAATGGGCCAGAGAAGGCGGGCGCCATCCTGGACTAGTGCGGAGATCATGGACCTCATTGAGGTCTGGGGAAAGGCCTCCAACATCTATGATCTCCACACTAGATGGAGGAACGCGGTCGTCTATAGCCGCATAGCTGCCACCATGGCCACTAAAGGCCACATGCGCACCCCAGAACAGGTGCGCATGAAAATTAAAGAATTGCGGCAGGGATATGCCAGGGCCACACAGGGCAGCTCCCCGACAGGGGCACACACTTGCCCCTATTTCGAGGCCCTGGACCACATCCTGGGGGGTGGGACGGTCCGTGCCAGCCCAGGGGGTAGCGAGCCGGGAGCAGAGAGCCCAGACCAGGGTGCAGAGGAGGAGCCGCCACGGAGGGTGCCACGCCGGCTGGACCCCCAAGCTGTCCCAGCAGCGGAGTCACCAGGGTCGTCCAGGGAGGCCACATCATGTAAGTGCCATCACTGTCCCCTTCCCAGGGGTGGGGAGGAAGACCAGGAACCACGCGTGTGGGCCTTGCTTACCACGGATCACGCAGCAACCTGTGCACGTGTGAGCACATGCCGTGCCACCCCTGGGCACGTGGCTCCAGCTGCGTACCACACAGGGGCCGTGGCCTGATAGCCACACGCGTGTGTGAAGAGACCTGACATGCTCCTGACCCCAGGGGCGGGACACAGCAGGACGCCCTCCCTTCACAAGCCCCCTCTACACAGAGGCAGGGGACATTTCCCCCCACCTCGGCCGCACTATACACAGCACAGGGGCCTGGGTGTGGTCTTGGGGCAGCTCCCACTCCTGGGAATAGCCAGACATTCCGAACATGGCCTCTGTGCAAGCACAGCGGCTCTGATGGTGCAGGGCACTGTCATTGTCACCTTGCAGAGGGGAGCTGGGCTTCACCCACTGCGTCCCCAGGGAGAACTGACTACTTCTCTTCTTTCTCCACAGCCGCACCAGCTGTGCATGCAGGGCACACCACCCCGCCCAGGACATCCTCCCGTACCCGAGGGCTCAGCAGGTCCTCCCGAACACTTCAGGGGTACTGAGACCAGCAGCTGGGGGCCCTGTGAGCCCTGCACCACACCATGGAGCAGAGGGTGCAGGATGACTGGGAGTTCTGGCAGGAGCTGCTTGCCCAGGGTCGTGCCATCTGCGCCCATCCGCAGACCCTGGTGTAGAGCATGCTGCCTCGTGCCACTCCAGCGCCTGCTGCCTCCCCAGCTCCCGCTCCTCCTCCCACTCCTTCTCCCCCTCCTGCCTCTCCCTCCTCAACATCCACACCCTCCTCCTCAACCTCCACACCCTCCTCCCCATCCCACCGGGGACGCCGAGGCTCCTGCACCCGCCGTGCTGGGAGACAGTTGGCCTGGTGAGACTCCCACCCCTGACCCCTGAGCTTCCCCTCCCCCTTGTTCCCCTTGCTTCCCCCTTCCAGCTCCCTCCTCCCAGTTTTCCCCCTCCGCTCTCCCAACCTCTCTCCTCCCCTCTCCCGCCTCCTTTCCCCAGTCTCCCCAGAGTTTCATCCCCCCCTCCAGTTTTGTTAAATAAAGAGAGTTTATATTTTTGAAAATACGTGTATTTTATTTGACATCAGGAAGGGGGGGTTAGGGAAGGGTAAGTGGAAGGCAGGCAAGCAAGCAGGGACACCTGAGAACTGGCTACCCGGGGAAGGGGGGTGTCCCTTTAAGCACAGGCCTCAGATAGCCTCAGGCAACAGCCACACAAAGACACTCCTTACCTGATGCCCTAACTCTGACCTGGTTCCGGCCAGCCTTAACTCCAAATCAGTGTCCACTCAGTGTGGACACGGTATTTCAAAATGGCAAAATGCTATTTCGAAATGCATTTTGTGTGTAGACACGTTATTTCGAAATAACTTATTTCAAATTAACTATTTCAAAATAAGATATTTCAAAATAACGCTGTAGTGTAGACATGCCCTAAGACAGGGCTGGGCAATAATTTTTGACGAGGGGCCCCTCCAAGATTTTGGAAAGTGGTCAAGGGCCGCACTCTTCCATGATATTAATGGAGGAGATGCGGCGTCTGGGATGGAGGTTGGGTGCAGAAGGGAGCTTGGGGTAAAGGACTGGGGTGCAGGAGGGAGACGAGTCTGGGAGGGAGTTGTGATGAAGCAGGCGGTTGTGACCTAGGGCAGGGGATTGGAGTGCAGGGGTTTGGGATGTGACCTAGGGTAGGAGGGGATTGTGATCTGGGGCAGGAAGCTGGGATGCCAGATCTGGGAGGGGGTACGGATGTAAGAGGGGGACAGAGGGTTTGGGTATGTTGAGTGGGGGGACAGAGAGTTGGGGCAGAAAAGGGCTGGGAGTGCCAGATGCAGGCTGTGGCCAAGAGACTTACTTGTGTTACTAGCAAAGGCGCACTAGTAAGCTAAATTTGGTGTGGGGCCAACTAGATGGTAAATGCCTTTGTCCCAGAAGGTGGTCCGACCTGGAAACCACCGTATCTGTCACCGGTGGATTTCTCCAGTCCAAAATAAACACAGACTCCAATATCCAATTTAAAAGAGATATATTGTATACAACAGATAACAGCATAAGAATAAACCCAGAACACAACACTGTAAAAGAAAACCAACCCCTCACCCTCTGAAATAATAGGGGATAGCACAGTTAACAAGAGAACATAAACTATACTCAGTCTGTCTAGGATGGAGGTGACAGCCGATGCTCAGGACCTGCTACCCGTTGGCTGCTTGACAGCCTCAAGGGAGGAACACTGAGGAGTCCAAAGGTGTTACTCTGTGGACGTACGTAGCTGGGGTCCACCGTACTGGGCAATCGCCACAGTGGTGGGCCAAAGCACCCTGTGAGCAGCTGGAGATGGTGATCCGTCCCACAGTAGATCCTGGGCCTTCACCACGGTCTGAGGAACGGCAGGCTGCTGTAGTGGTCAGGCAGATGAACGAACCAAACCAAGCGAGCGGAGATGGAACAGAACCCGATCTCCTCTGGGGCTTGAGTTTATAAAGGTCCCAAGGCGGGAAAACCGCTGGAGCGTCTTTAGTGCACAAAATGGTGTTGGGTGCAAACAAACCAGTGCCGAGTGCAGATCTTCGCACTGTGTGCAACACTGTGGTGCAGTGTGCACAGCCATGTGCCGTGTGCAGATGTTAAGTTTTGGCGGCAAAAGTCTCTCAGCTCCTTTGGGTTCCATTTTAAATGTCCCTCAGTCCACAAACTCCATTTTGGATTCTTATGTCCTTATAATTATAATGTCTCAGATCTTGATTTATGATTAACAGGCAACACTTGCCAGCTGCCAAACTAGCCTGCCTACTTGCAGAGCTTAAAATGTTCCAGCCTGCCTGCCTTCCTGGCCATGTGCTTCATGAATAACTGAGCCCAGGAGAGGGGACGTGGTTCTTCTTAGCTGCCTATTAGTTCAACATGCAGCTCCCATTGGCTGGAGTCTGCCAGAAACCCAGAATGTGCTGGGGGTGGGGCGGCACCTAAAACTTACCCCTCCCCTCCAGTTTTAAAACAGAAACAGAGCCCAGCAGCCACGTTTCTGCATGGCACACAGGGGAGCCTTCCTGGGTTTCCCCGCTGCCTCCGTGGGCCGGATCCGGTGGCTATATTTTGCCCAGGCCTGCTCTAAGCATTCAATTGCTAAAGTAAAATGGAAGAGTGAAAGAAGGCATTCTCTGTGTATGTTTTCTATGTCAGATGAGTTTTAGCTCCTCTGCTTACTTTTAGATGTGTCACCATGACAACAACAACAAATCTGTATGCAATAAATGTAGTATTCAGAACTTGGCTGGCATCTCTCCCGTTAACCATACCAATGGTCTGCTAGCATCCATCATCATCAATCTTATGCTATCTGGAAGTTTCCTCAATTAGAGCCCATTCATTGGCCAAGAGTGATATATTATCACCATAAATATCCTGCTTATAGATTGACTATGTATACTGAAAGCTCACAGATATGTTAGACAAAGTGAGTTCATGATAGACTTAATGCACAAATAAAATTCTGGACCAAGTTTTCACAATTCAAAAGACAATGCAATATTTAAAATGATTTTGTAAACTAATAAAATTACATAAGGAAACAACATTTATTTCTCTACTATATATTTGAGAGAGTTTATTTTTCTGTGAGCAAATGAGCAAGCCTATCAGTTTCTGTCCATCCGTCAATTTGTTCAAGAACTCCTCCTAAATGATAAGAGCTAGTACTACCAAATTTGGTTGCCATTTTCTCTTATCATAATTTAAAGTAAGTCAGGGTTTGGTTGTGTGTGGAAGGGGAGGAGGGTTTAAGCTTAGGAGAACATAAGAACAGTCATACTGGGTCAGACCAAATGTCCATCTAGCCCAGTATCTTGTCTGCTGACAGTGACCAATGCCAGATGCCCCAGAGGGAGTAAACACAACAGGTAATCATCACATGATCCCTCTTCTGTCATCCTTTTCCAGACAAACAAAGGCTAGAGACACCATTTCTACCCATCCTGGCTAATAGCCACTGATGGACCTAACTTCCATGAATGTATCTAGCTCTTTCTTGAACTCTGTTAAAGTCCTGGTCTTCACAACATCCTCTGGCAAGGAGTTCCACAGGTTGATTGTGCGTTACATGAAGAAAAACTTCCTTTTGTTTGTTTTAAACCTGCTACCTATTAAATTCATTTGCTGACCCCTAGTTTTTATATTATGGGAACAAGTAAATAAAGCAGGTAAACAAGTAAAAGTACAAGTAAACAAGAGTACAGGAACACAAAAACTATACAGAAAAGAAACAATCACAAAGCAAGTGAAAGGGCCTGGCTAGGGGTGCTCTCCCCTTTCCCGTCCATGACTATCCCAGGCCCAAGCCTCCCATCCCCCAGGTGCCCGTTAGGAAGAGCGGACTGCAGCTCTCCCCATTCATATGGGGACATTGTTGGCTGTTCTTCGGTGTCAGAAAGCAAGAGGAAAGTGCAGAGTTTGCTGCATTCCTCACTCTGGCTGGAGAGCGCAGATGAACCTGGACGTGCCCCAGCCAGGGGACATGCATCCCTCCCACTGGCTGTGCCCTTGGAGCTGCAGCAGCCATGGAGAGGCACTTCTCACCTGGCCCCAAGGTACTGTGATGAGAGAGGGCTGGGCTAGTCCTCTCTCCCCAGGACAGTATTCCCCTGCATACTGAACCCTGCATACTCTGCCCCACCCCACAGCAGTGATTTAAATAAAAAACAAAAATTAATTGAGTTAAGGAGCTGAGCAACAACAGGTAAATCCTCTAGTTTTACTATAAACAGATATAATTATATGTATTTTGACAACTCTAACATTTAATTTGGCATCTTTCATCCTAAAGAATGATCCCAAAGTGTTTCCTAAGCTTTTTTTCTTTCTTGCTACTTCCCTATTTAGTGTCAGGAACTATGATAGCCTTCTTCCAAAACTCATGATTATACATGAGGCTTTTGCACAGATCTGAGGTCCTCTGATAATCTGTCCAAGTGCCAAGTCTTTGGCCTTCTCCTTGGTAACCTTCCATCCACAATAATTTAAAAAACCCCATCCTATTGACAGTGTTCAGGTCTCTACTTGGTATGCCAATGCCAATGTAAGCTAGCCTCCCTCAACTAGTCTTCCATTAGAACAGTCTGCATTAGGCCCTTTACAACCTCATTTCATTTCCTATCACGTAGCGTCCAATCACTTGACCATCTCAGCATCTTCAAGTCCACAGTGGAGAGCACCCTGATTTCTTTTCAAGGGGCTGGCCTAGTCTCTGTTCCATGCACTTGGATAGATTGAATTGCAGTTTTCTATGCTCTACTTTTTAACTTTTTTTGCAATGTTTGGTCACAAAGACCAAGGGTCAGCTCCCACCGTTTATACCAAACAGCTTTGGAACATTGGTAGGCAACACTCAAGAGGGCACCATTGTCAGCAACCACCAGCCCACGGCATTTAACTCCTTTCACCCTTCTCTGTATACGTATTATATCTATTTTACCCATCACTGATAGCCACTTCTGGATAGAAATGTGACCACTATCAGGATTATCAGTTTAACAGCACCACGCCAGGTAGATTAGGGTACAATCAGTGGCAGCCCATCAATACTGGTGAACCAGGCGGTCGCCTAGGGTGCCAAGATAAAAGGCCGTTGAGGGCTTTGGAGGCAGGGGCGCCGATTGCCTGCCGATCACGTTTCGCCTAGGGCGCCAGTTGCCAGCAGCTCGTCTAGGGCTGCTCCTGGGTACAGTATAGCTGTATCTGAAACTAGAGAAGGAATGGCTACTAAAATGTAAATATAAGGAGGCAAATACAGGCTGAAAGATATCAATGAATTCCCACCCCCTTACAGAAGGCTGCATTTGATACAAGACCCAAACTAAAATTATGGAAAATTATACCGGTTATTATTAGGGACTCATCGGACTGGAGGCACATTCTGTTTACATAACTTTACCGTGGCCTCATTTGTGTAGTGGTTACAGATGATGAATCTTTATTCTGCATGATTAATTATGCAAAAGGCTGATGTGAAGGGAGAAGGTAGATCATGACTGCAGAATACGGCCAACAAAATTTACCACTTCATCTTCATAACCAAAACTAAAAGTTAGTCTTTGTTAAATCTCCCTTTGCTGCTTAGCTTGCCTGATTGCAAACAGATCCCATAATACGTAGTCACATTTGGATGATTGATGTCACAAAGCTGCACTGAAAGGGAAATATTCTCTTTTAGGTGTTATCACATCTCTGAACATAAACAAAGCTGTGTCACATGATGAAATGTAAATACAGCATTTGTTAGAAACAACATTTATTTGGCTCCATGATTTATTATTAAGTGACACATGGACTATTTTTTCTTTGTTATTGGCACTCATGTTCATAATAACAAGGTACTTGACTTGAAGGTATTTGGCCAACCTTCCCAAAGTGCTATGTAAGCAGTAATCAGAGAGAGCTACATTCGTGAGTCAACAAATTGCTCTCCCATGCTGATCAAACAGTCTTGGCATCTCTATAAAAAATATAAAAAAAGAGTTTGGACTAGAAACCCTAGTTCTCGCTCTAAAATTATTATTTATTGTATTTGAACTTGGTGTAAAACTAAGGAACCAGCTGTTTTGTTAATAATACTATGCATATGATTTTCATTTACATTCAGGATAAATGAGGTAGCCACTTAGCCGCCACAACTTCTGTTGTAATAAATTCTTTGTAATTTACTGTATATATGGCCAGAGTCTTCGTTCATTTTACACCAGACTACCTCCAGTGACCTCAGTGTAATGGTTGGGCAACAGCTGATAAATTCAATGGGGCTGAAGTTTATCATGGAAAACTTTCATCCCAAGGCACACAGGGTTATTAAAGCAGCCCATAGTTGGCTACCATGTACACGCAGCAGATTGTAACAGGGATCGTTGTCTCAGATAAATCGAAGTAGAATCTGCCACCCTTTTGTAAAGTTGAAGGTACATGTCCCCGCTGTCTGCAAGAATTCAACATAGTTCGAAGTAGCATCCCCAGTAGGGTGGTTACCAAACTTTGAGAGCGATGCACTGTGGGCAGCTATCGCACAGGGCCTGCATTCCTTTTCATGCTGGTTTATGCTTCCAGCGCACACTGGGACCAAAACTGTGCAGTGGGTAGTTCTGGGTATATATCGATCGTGTCCCATAATGCATTCATCTCCTCCCTTCCCCTTTCTTGACAGCAATGGGAAACAGTCTTTTCATGTCCCTTTTCCCCTTGGTTATCAATGCAGATGCCATAGCAGCACAAGCATGGAACTCATTGTAGAACCCACTGAGCATTAAAGCATTATGAGAATATTAACCATGGTGAGCCTAATTCTGGAGTGTGTTCAGTGTGTATCCAGGGTCCACCAGTACGAGGATGAATCTTAGGAGACCATGAACATACTCTTCTGCTAAGCACATGAGTTGAGTGACTGACAAATGCTGGCAGCATTTGATCCTCTGGACACAGAGGAATGCTGATTCTGGTGCTGTCAGACAAGCACAGACTGATAGAACCACATAGTGATGCAGGTATGGGATGATCAGCAGTGGCTGCAAAACTTCAGTATATGCAAGATCACTTTCATGGAAGTTTGTGAATTGCTTTTTCCTGAGACGTGTTCTGATAAAGGAGAAGTGTGTGGCAATGTCCACCTGGAAACTTGTAACATCAGACTGCTCTCGGTCAGTTGGGAATAAATTTGGAGTGGGGAAATCTACAAGGACTGTTGTAATCCAAGTAGCCAAGGAAATTAATACCCTTCTGCTACTGAGGGTAGTGACTCTGGGAAACGTGGAGGACACAGTGGTGGGCTTTGCTGTGCTGGGTTTCCCCAAGTCTGGTGGGGCGATAGATGGAATGCACATCCCTATCTTGGCAAGGTGATCGGGTGCCAAGAAGTACACAAACCACAAGAGGTATTTCTTAATGGTGCTGCAGGGGCTGGTAGATCACAAGGGCCATTTTACTGACATAATGTGGGATGGTCAGGAAAGGTGCATGACACGTGCGCATCTTTAGGAACTCCTTCTTCTTCAACAACCTGCAAGTTGGAACTTTCTTCTCAGACTGGAAAATTAACATTGGAGGCATTGAAATGCCAATAATGATTCTTGGAGACCCAGCCTACCCCTTGTTCTCCCATGGCTTTTGAAGGTACACATGGACAGTCTGGACCACAGTAATGAGCAGTTCAGCTACAGGCTGAACAAGTGCAGAATGGTAAATGTGCTTTTTGCACATTTAAAGGGAAGATTTCAGCATCTACTGACTAGGCTAGACCTCAGCGAAATCAACATTCCCATTGTTGTGGCAGCTTGCTATGTGCTCCATAATATTTGTGAGAGTGAAGGGGGAAAGTTAATCAGCAGGGTGGGGAGCTGAGGCGCAGCACCTAGACAATAATTATGGGCAGCCAGACAGCAGGGCATTAAGGGGAGCACAGTGAGGGGCACTGCAACTCAGAGAGGCTTTAAAAGGTAGCTTTATGAATGGCCAGGTTTGAGAGTCATGCATGTTGCTTTTAATGAGGTGCCCAGCATTCAGTGTGCTTACCTGTAAAACCTGTAACCCTCCCTCCCCTTTCAACACAATTAATAAAGAGGCTTATTTAGAAATCATAAACTTTTATTTATAAAACACAAAAGGGACAGAAAAGTAGTCCAACGCAGGAGCTTCCGTGTGTGTGTGTGTGTGTGTGTGTGTGTGTGTGATAGACAGTCTTTTGTTTTGCAACAAATCCCTGGGGGTGGAGTGTGAGGCTGCCCTTGACTTCCCCCTCACATTCTAGAGCATCTGAGAGAGGAGGCTATGGAACTTGGTGAGGAGGGAATGTTGGTTCGCAAGGGCTCGAGGGGGTGCCATGCGATCCATCACATCTGCCATGGATGACAAAACTCTCTTCTGGTTCCTCACTTCCAGTTCCCTGCATGTGTTCCTGTTCTCATGTGCAACACGCAGCACATTCCTCCACTCATTTAAGTGCCCCTTGGCCAAGTGGGTGGATTACATTTGCTCCTTGAATATGTTATCCCTAGCTCATTTCTACCTGTGGATTAGTGTCTGCTGGAAAGCTGGGGGAGGAAGTTTGGGTGTGGTGGAAGGCAGGGCAGGACACATGCCATGCTTCATTGGGAATGAGCAAACAGAGGCTTACTGCAGAGGCATCAGCTAATAGCTTCCCCTGCTTCATCCAGGTGGCCATGCGAGATATCAATCTTCTCCAAATCACACAGTGACAGGGAGCAGATGCTGACTGAAACCTGGGCGTTGTGCCGCACTGCTTTGTGGCTCAATGATGCCAGTCCATTTATTGGTTGCTTGGCATGGGTAGGTGTCCTACCGCGGAGGACAGCATAAGGCTTGTAAGAAGGATCAAAGAATTCCTATGTGAGAGCTTCATGGAGATGTGCAGGGAGGATTCCCACTCCATCTCCCTACACATTAGCAAGCTGTGGAGGCACAGTAGCTGCCACAGATCACACCCAATTGCCTTAAGCTACTGGTAGCATGATTAAAACTGAACTCATCAGAAAGGGGCATCCTGGGAAGAGTGCTTTGTCTCCAAGATTATAAAAAGAACTTGGTTTTCTGTGACATTGGTTACTCCACTCTGCTGCTGACGGTTCTCCTCCTCCTCATCCATGCCATCCTCCATGCTGCTGCCCGAGGCTCCCTAAGGAGTGTCTTGGGAGCAATCCATGGACTAGCTAGAGAAGCTGGTCAGGTCCTTCCCCGACCCCTCCCAAAGACTGCATGCAGCTGCTCATGAAAGTGGCACGGTTGTGGTGATGATCCAGACCGTCAATTTACCTCCTTTGTCTTATGGTACGACCGGCACATTTCCTTTATTTTCACTCGCCACTGCTGGGTGTCCCTGGTGTATCCTTTCTCCTCCATGCCCTTTGCAATTTTGGCATAGATATCTGCGCTCCTTTTGCTGGTTCAGAGTTTTGCAAGAACAGATTCCTCTCCCCACATAGCAGTGAAGTCCAGGATCTCATGTTCCATGCTGGAGCTCGTCTGTGACCCTGGCAACTCATGGTCAGGTGCACTGCCACTCTGGCCACACAGGAAATGAAATTCAAATTTTCCTGTTTTTTTTTTTCTGTTCATCTGAAGAGCAGTAAAGCTGAAAGTCCTAGCCAGAGCGGTCACAGTGGGGCACTGTGGGACACCTCCCAAAGGCCAAGAACATCGACTTTCACAGCAATGCATCTGGACTATCGCAAAGTTGACCATGCCAGGTTGAATTTAGTGTTACACTTTGTGAAAGCAGGAGTACCAAAATCAAGTTTAACAGCCCTTAAAGTTGATGGAACATGCTTGACTCATTGTTTAGAAAAATCCACCTCATGTGGCAAAGATCAGCCTCAACTCCCAGTGTAGACCAGGCCTCAATAAAATCTCAGGTCCTGATTCTGCAAACACTTATGCATATGCTCAACTTAAGTATGTGTGTAGCACCATTGAAGTAAAACAGAGGTTCCCAAACTTTTTGGCATCACGCCCCTCTTTTTGAAAAACCCTCAGCCCCCCCCCCCCGCCAAATAGCAGCAAAACTTGTTGAGCAAAAAAAAAAAAAAGGAAAAAAGGAACTGAACAGGGCAGCAAAACTTGATGGGGAGGCTGGGTGCCTCACGCCCCCCCTGGAATTTCTTCATGCCCCCCCAGAGGGGGGCATGCCCCCCCAGTTTGGGAACCCATGAAGTAAAATATCAGCCAAAGACCTACCTCCTTTATTTTAAGTCAATTCAGATAGAACATGTGCTTGTGTTCAGTGTCTTGTCTGTCCCCTTCTGTGACCAATCCATAGAAGATATAAATATGTTACAACCCCTCAGCATGCTTCTTTAGCTCAAAGTATAGCAGCATATGATTTCAGCTCTGGAGGTCTTGCTCTTGAAAGCTGCCATCACACAAGCAGAAACTCAAATGGGATTCAAACTGCTATGGGTCTCAAACACTTAAACTTCACAGGAGTAGCTGAGTTAGTCTGCAACTGGAAAAACTTAAACAATGAATAGTCTTGCAGCATCTGAATAGTCTTCATCTGAAGAAGTGGGTTGTACCATGAAAGCTCATGATACCATCTACATGTTTTGTTAGTCTCTAAGGTGCTGCAAGACTATTCATTGTTTTGTAAGTTTTACCCAGGGTAAGATCCCTTAGCAAATGCAAATCCGTTGGTAAATGTGTATGGTGTATCTCCCTCTGTATGCCACCCCCACAGGGTGTGAATGTGGGGCAGCACCTCGCCCTTTAGCTCAGCTGTGAAGGTTCCTAGGTTTAATCCATGGATTCTCCAACAATGGAGATGCCATATTTAGAAGACTGGGGCTTTAATGTTTACTCAGACTATGGATCTGTCATGTTATAATGGCTCTTTGTGCAAATGATTCCAGGTGTACTACATTTTCTATGGTTTTTTGCTTCATAAAATGTCAATATAACAGGAGGTCAGAGGGGTAGCCACCTTAGCCAGTATCTGCAAAACGAGGCACCCGTGGCACCTTAAAGACTAACAGATAGATTTGGGCATAAGCTTTCGTGGGTAAAATCCACATCATCAGATGCATCTGTTACTCGTTAAGGTACCACTGGGCTCGTCATTCAGGAAACAAAAGAGTAGAGCAGTTGCCGTGCTACTGCATGAAGTGTGCAGTTAATTTAAATGTCTAAAACAGAGGGTCTTTGAAGTTAACCATATTACCTTTCCCCCACATTCTTCACTTGTGCGCCAGTCATTCTGCAATTTGCTCAAACACGTTGGGCCAGACTTGCCAGCATGCTCTGCCTGCTTTGTGTTGCTACAGTAACCCATCCGTAAACTCACTTTCATATGAAAGTTACGTCAATGCAACGGGGACACACTGGTGACCTGGCTTAATTGTTCTCTTCTGAACATTTAATTGTTCTCTCTTAATTGTTCTCTTAATTGTTCTCTTTTGTCCAATTGTTATTTCAGTGGCTGTCATCATGAGACGCTTGGATGCAATGACATTGACAGAGCTGGTTAAAGCCAAAGGGTACTCCAATAAAGCCACTACCCTTCCAGCTCAGAGATGGAGTAATTAAGCTCCTTTTTGTAGTCAACCCACTGCAGACAGTGGAGGCTACTGCTCAAGGCACTAAGCCACATGGTCAGGCCGGAGCAAAGCTAACCTATGTTGAAAGCATGCCATATTTAGCTTTGATACTAGATGCCAGCTGTGAATTTTAAGACCCTTAAAGGAGGCAGAGGAATCGTGTGAGGCAAATAACAAAGCAGTCACAAAGCTAAAAGAAACTGGTTTGAGATAAACAAAACCTGGACTGATAAGAGGAGAGTTAACATGGAAATGAGAAAGTAATACATGTGCATGAGAAAAAGTGATAAATAAGTCAGCCTTAATGTGGCAAAGAGCTATGGAAGCTGAGCTGAAAAACCTAGGGCACAGCTGGGAAACCACTGAAAAACTGGCCAGAAACAGACTGGAGTGGAGGAGTTTCGTCAGTGCCCTAAGCGTCAGAGGTGTAACAGGAACGTGACAAGGATGATGAAACAAAGAGAAGCTGAAGCTGTATTATCCGGTGCTGGAGGCTGTCCTGCTAAACTTTACACTTGTGATTAGCTGAGCATTACTTTCTGAGTGTTTTACCTTAACAGAGATTCATTAGACACATCTGCTGAGTAAGTGTCTCTTAATCCAATAACCCAGGTAAGTTCAAAGGGGTCTCTCTAGGTGTGAATGCAGGGGCTCGGATACTGGTTTGCAGCCTGTGAGCACTGGATGAAGGCGGCCAGAGGAGGAATTAGGAAAGAGAGGAAGCAGAAAAAAAACCTGATTGGTCACACAACTCATTGAAGTGGTAGCGGTAGGGGTTTTGGAGCAAGGAAACTGCCTGCTGCTGTTTGTTTCTACTGCGTTCAGAGAAACAGGACTCTGTAGTTACAAAGAACATACACAATTGTCACAACAGGTATATGTTTGTCATTGAGTTTGCTTTCCAATGGAAACAACTCCTCTGAATATTAGCTAACTCTTCAAGTTAACGTGGCAACAGTATGCAGTGTTCTTTGAAGCAGGTTTCTCTGTAGCATGTTTCCAAGAGAACCTTTTAATCTGAAACAGGAAATTGTCTCATTTTAAAATGTTTAAAGGGTAACAAATACACAGAACAAAAATGTCAAATGCCAGTGGGGAACTGCAGGTACCCCACACCTCTGAATAACAGTCACTTATTTTACATGCCTAAATATGAAATGACATACACATATATTTGGTGTATACCCTTTTCAAACATGGGTGTCCAAAATTAGGTATTTAAAGAATATAGATTTTAGGCACACAGTTCAAGAGAAATAAATTGTCAAATTTATACTCAACTGCTCTAAGTACTGTACATACCCATGGTAAAAGAGCTTCAGACAAGGGGTGTACAGACCGAAGGATACTATCACTATTTTACAGGTGGGAAACTGAGGCACAGAGAGATTAAGTGACTTGCACAAAACATGTAGAGAGATGGCAGCAGAGATAGAAATTGTTATCACAGCTCTTGAAGCCATGATGGTCCTTCCTTTCACCATTGTTATGTTGCTGGGTCCATTTTTAAGTGGAAATTCCCTTTTTCATGTTCGCTGTAGTGCCATAATAGGGACGAATCCCTTTTATTCATCCAATACATGTAGTGCAGTATCTGCAAAGGGAAGAGTTTGCTGGATTCATGTGCTAAAATTATTTATTATTAAAGCCTCCCTTATTAGATAATCACTTCCATTTCTTTACATTCTACTGACTGGGCACCGAAACATCCTTGAAAGTCTTAGTTCAGCGGAACAAGGAGAGAAGAAGGCTACATATAATCCACAAGTAGGGCATAAGTGAGCCTCTCGCAAAGTTTTTTCACAGGTAACAGCTTTTACAAAATCAGCTCTCTCTCTCTAGATGCAACCCAAGTGACCCACTGCCTGATAGAAACCATGACTGAAAGTTTCAAGATATTGTTTTTATATTTAATTTACAGTTTCCTAGTGCTTATCTCTTCAGGTGGGATTTTACATATTGACTATAGGTAACACACACCCCATTTTATAATTCCCTTATCTTACTTAAATATGTGACAGATAATAACTCCTACACTTGCTCACACCTTGTTAATAGAAACATTGAGATACAATGAATATGTGCTCACTATCACCTCCAGTTCCCACACAGGTGTTCTGAATGATAAACTACCTTGTGATATAAACAGTTATTGCAGATAAAGAATAAAAACTGGTGGATGAAGAATAAAAACTGGGGAATGAAACAAAAAGAAATGAGACTAAATACTTCCAGAGGGATTTAAAATCTGGGAACAAGCAGAGATCAGAATAAATATGGAGGTGAAGTGTGAGTCCTGCCCCATCCCGCTCAGTAACTTCCCTTATAGATCAGAACCTCTGGGACTTTTCTTTCATTAATTGAAATTGCTTTCAATTAAAACCTACATGCACTGCCACTGCTGTACATTGCATGCTGTTATGCAACACAGCCTTTTGCAAAGAACAAGGTCTTATCAGGGAAAACTCCCACTGCTTTCAAAGGAAGTTTCACTTGCAGAAAAGCTGTAGAATTCAGTTCATTATAAAATGTAGGATTTAATCTTGTTCTTGGATCTGCTGATGAGGGCTTCAATTGTACTCCGCATTAGCAAATCTGAATGTGTATTCAGGGTCATAGTTTGCAGGCACATTGAACTAACTGGGCTTTATTGTACCCAAACTTCTTTTCTTTGACCCAGTTCAAGAGCGGTGAGCAGACTTGCTCTTCTACAATAATTTCAAGCTGAAAATTCTATTTTGAAAGTTATCCATGTGCTCTTTGACTGGTTTTTGTTTGCTCCTAGAGATAATGAGAGAATCATAGAACTGGAACGAACCTTAAGAGTCAGGATCAAGCACTCTCTAGACCCAGGGTTTTCAAACTCTGGGTCATGGCTTATAAGAGCAAGCTGCTAGTTGGCCATGAGATGCTTTGTTTACCTGAGTGTCCGCAGGCATGGCCACTCACAGCTCCCAGTGGCTGCGGGACACTGTTCTTGGCCAATGGGAGCTGCAGGAAGTGGTGCGGTCTGCGACACTGCTTCCTGAAGCTCCCATTGGCCAAGAACAGTGTCACACAGCCACTGGGAGCTGTGAGTGGCCATGCCTGTGGACACTCAGGTAAACAAAGCATCTCATGGCCAGCTAGCAGCAAACACTTATATGGAGAGACTCAGAGTTTGAAAAGCTCTGATAGTAGACCATCCCTGACAGGTGTTTGTCTTACCGGTTCTTAAAAACTTCCATTGATGGAGATTCCACAGCCTCGCTGGCAATTTATTCCAGTGTTTAACCACCTTCACTGGAAGTTTTTCCTAA
The DNA here is from genome assembly GCA_019425775.1 of Rafetus swinhoei. Classification (NCBI taxonomy): domain Eukaryota; kingdom Metazoa; phylum Chordata; order Testudines; family Trionychidae; genus Rafetus; species Rafetus swinhoei. Next base: position 117,172,786 of record CM033424.1, read on the forward strand.
TGTCCAACCTAAACTTCCCTTGCTGCAGTTTAAGCCCATTGATTCTTGTTCTATCTTCAGGAGCTACAGAGAATACATTTTCACACTCCTCTTATAGCAACCTTTCAGGTACTTGAAAACTGTTGTGAAGTCACCTCTCAGTCTCTTTTCCAGACCAAACAAACCCAATTAGAACCCTAGAATCCTAGGGCTAGAAGAGACTTCAGGAGGTCATCGAGTCCAGCCCCCTGCCCAAAGCAGGACCAACCCCAACTAAATCATCCCAGCCAGGGCTTTGTCAGTCTTCCCTCATAAGTCATGTTTTCTTGATCTTTAATCATTTGTATTGCTAATTGCTATTATCCAATTTCTCCACATCTTTCTTGAAATATGGTGCTCAGACTGGACACAATACTTCTGTTGAGACCCAAGCGCATGAAGTAGAGTGGAAGAATTTCACTTGTCCTGCTTATAGCACTTCTGCTAATACCTCCCAGAATGATGTTTGCTTGTGTTGCAGCAGTGTTACACTGTTGACTCATACTTAGCTTGTGGTCCACTATGACTCCTAGATCATTTTCTGCAGTACTCCTTCCTAGACAGCCATTTCCCATTTTGCATGTGTGCAACTGATTATTCCTTCTTAAGTGGAGTATTGTGCATTTGTCCCTTATTGAATTTCATTCCATTTACTTCACTCTGCCCTTCCTGCAGGACTGTGAACCATTCATAACTACTCTGGGGGAATGGTTATCCAACTGGTTATACACCTATAGATACACCTTGTAGTAGCTCCATCTAGGTTCCATCATTTCCCTAGTTTACTAATGAGAAGATCATGCAAGACTGTATCAAAAGCCTCACTAAAGTCTAGATATACCACATCTACCACTTCCCCCTCATTCACAAGGCTTGCTACCTTGTCAAAGAAAGCTATCAGATTGGTTTGACGTGATTTGTTCTTGACAAATACATGCTGATTGTTACTTATCACCTTATTATCTTCTAGATGTTAGCAAATTAATTTCTTAATTATTTGCTCCATTATCTTTTCTGGTCCAGAGGTAAAGCTGACTGGTTTGTAATTCCCTGCTTTGTTCTTATTTCCTTTTTATAGATGGGCACTGTATTTTCTCTCTTCCAGTCTTCTGTAACCTTTGTTACCTTGTCAAAGAAAGCTATCAAATCAGTTTGATACGATTTGTTCTTGACAAATACATGCTGATTGTATGTATCTCCACTCTCCAGATACTCTCCACTCTTCCATGACTTTACAAAAATAATAGCTAATAGCTCAGATATCTCCTCAGTCAGCTAGGATGCCTTTCATCAGGTCCTGGTGACTTGAAGACATCTAATGCATCTATGTTATTTTTAACTTGGTCTTTCCTTATTATAGCTTCTGAACCTATCCCATTTTCACTTTCATTCATTATGTTAGGTGTCCAACTGCCACCAACCTTCTAATGATTACAGAAGAAAGTGAAATGGTAAATTAAGATTTTTCACATTTCACACTTATTTTACTAAATAATTGAGGTAGTTAATTAATTTTGTATGGATTTATGTAAAATATATTCTGAATTTAATTCTGCTATTTTCTGTGCACCCTAAGTATCCACCCAATTCAATGAACTTCATTCATCTCTGGGAACAAAAGGTTGTAAAAATTGTTTGACCTGTTTCAGAGGGGGATGGAGTTGGGGGTGAAAGGAGTCTTTCAGCCACCCCAAGAAGAAAATCTTTAAATCATGGTCAGTGATTCATCAGAGCCCTACCACCAGAGGTTGCTCAAGTATATTCTTATTAAACCCATCTTCTGGGCAACTTGGCTATGCCCCACTCAGACTCAGCCAGCACTATTTATATAATTGGTACAGCACTGACTAGACCTAGTTCAACCACACTCCAGGTAAGATTTCTACCGGCTGACAAATATACTCCTAGTTTATGCCAATGGAACGCAGCCCATTCTTTTGAGCCATTTCTGGGTTCAAAGACCATGGCATGATTGGAGTTTAGGGCAATCCATCAAATAAAAAATTACTAAAAATACATGAAACAAAAAATTTACATACTTTATTAGTATTGCATGTTCTAATGGGGGTCTTTATGTTTACTCATTTAGGATCACTTGGGAGTTTAAAAAGGTGACTTTTGCAATTAAATCATGTGCTGAACGTAAAGCAGTTATAGTAAAACACGATACTGCAAAATAAATGGGGTTTTTAAAGGAAATTCAAATAAAATATAAAAAGAATGTGAGAGGTCTGAGAAATCTCACCAAACCAAGGAAATGTGTTTTGTGTGTGCGTGCACATGCGAGCATGGAACTAAACACACACTTTTTCAATATTCCATTCTCAGTCTTTGTATAAACTTTCTATTGATCTCAATGGGGATTTCAAAGTGGATTAAGCTAAATAGGAACCAGGCTCTCTTATTTCAGAATAAGAAAGTCCACACATGGAATTATTCAGGAATAGCTAGTGTGCTCACACCTAAGCATGAGTTGCTTGACTATTCAGAAATAACAACCCCTTTGACCACACACCACTAATTGTCACCTATCACCCCACATTGGAACCAATACTGGATATCAAACAACTTACAATCCATACTGGATTTGGAGCCTATCCTGGAAGAAACCTTTCTTGAACCTCTTCTTTAGGCTTTCAAACAGTCCCTCCTCTCCCCCCACCTCTCTAAATTCATCATCAGAAGCAAGTTCCTCACAAACCAGGACAATTCACAAACCAATTCAATGTGGTACCAAGTCTTGTCAGAACAACAGATGCAAAAACTACAGCCATATCTCCATTGTTACAATGATGAGCATGCCCCACAACCCGCTTTTCAAGATCTATGGGTCCTACACGTGCCTATCACAACATGTGGTGTACCTCATCCAGTTCATTAAATACCCCAAGTATAAGGCTACAATTGTGCCAAAGAGGTCACAGAAGTCATGAAATCCATGTCTTCCTGAGACATCCCTGACATGTCCTGCCCCATAACTGCAGCCGTCAGATCACACAGCTCTCAGCCAGTGTTGGTGGTGAACCCCCACAATACCAGCCACTGCAGGCAGTGAGGAAACTCCAGAGCTCCTCGCTTCAAGTGGGCTCCCACTGCAGCTGCTCAGCAGGTGGCAGGGAGATCCAACAGCTGCTGTGGCATGTGGGGCTCTCCACAGCTGTCCAGTTGCAGTGGGTGGACCTGCCACTGCTCAGTCCTGGACAATGAGGGCTCCCTCGCAGCTCCCACTCGCTGGAGGGGAGGGGTTCCCAGAGCCCACAGCTGCTGTGGATGCTGGATCCTCCTCCCTCCCCATTTTGTCAGGGATATTTTTAGTAAAACTCTCAGACAGGCTTCTGTGAATTTTTGTTCATTGCCCATGATCTGTCTGTAATTTTTCTCAAAATATCTGTGAAAAAAATCCAAGCCTTGTTTAAGAAAAATTGCATGGGTGAAACCAGACAATCACTACACTCTCGAATGAACTCACACAGGAAAACAATAAGTCTAAAACACTGTCTCACATGTGGGTGAACTCTTCATAAAGCATTCACACTATATGTGATGTATCATTCCTCCTCCACAAGGGAAACCTGCACAACACTTTCAAAAGATGAGCCTAGGACTCTAAATTCATAATGAAACACCAGACTGTAAAAATCATGAACTGAACAGAGACACTGGATGTATGGGTTATCACAACAATCAGCTACCCACTAATCTCCCTTTTTGTCCTATGACTGCAAGGATGCTAATGGGCCACTTCATCTTACATGGTCCCTGAGAATACATGCTAACTGCTCATGCTAACTTCCTGTTCAAATTCATATTTAGCTTAAGTTAAGGTTTTTATCTAAATCATGGGGGAGAAAATACCACTGTAACCTACATTTTCATTTTGCCATTTTTCATTGAATGTCTTCTACTTTTGACCTCTTACCAAACTGCAAAAGTAAGCAATGCTACCATTAGCTGAAGTCAGTAATACATGCATTTTCACATTAGTCAGAGATCTTTTTCTCAAGGTGTGTCAAGGTGTATAGTAAATACAGAATAGTGTATTTATTATGGAGTTATAGTGTTATCAGTAATATTCTCGATTCTTTGGTGGTGTATTTTTTTAGATTCCCCTCTACTTGTGCACCACATAGTGGACAAATAGATAAGGAATCATTTGAAAAGGAACCAAGTACATTTTTTTAGATTTAACTCTAACTTCCAAAGCAGTAATAGTTGTATTATGTAGCACAAAAGAGTATGTCCACACTTCTTGGTAGATCAGCACTGCTGCAATTGATGCAGCAAGTATTGATTTAGCAGGTCTGGTAAAGACATGCTAAATTAATGGGAGAGCACTCTCCAATAGTTTTGTGTACTCTACCTCCTAAAGAAGTGCAAGGGAAGTTGACGAGAGATGTTCTCCCACTGACACAATGCAGTATAGCTGCCATGATAAGTGGATCAAACAACATTGACTTTAGTTACATTAATCACGCAACAGAAGTTGTGTAGAGTTAGACTGATTTACAGCAGTAGCATAGACCAACTGTCAGTTTGAGCTGGTCAAAATTCTTGATGCAATGTGTTTTTCAGTTGGAAAATGATGATTTGTCAAAATAGAAACATTCATTGGGAATGTGTGGATTCTGACAAAATGTCATGTTAAAGAAAAGTGTTTTGATAAGGTTGAAATACCATTTTAACCTCATGAAAGAAAATGTTGATTTTTAATTTCCCAAAACAACTTTTCATTTCAAAATTTATTGTGTATTGTATGTACTACAAAAACAAAAGTCAAATAAAAATGTTAGATTTTTATCAAAATGAATCATTTTGATTGACAAAAAATTGTCCTAAAATTTAAAGATCAATGGAAAATTCAGAAGTCTTTGTATTCATTTTTATTCAGAACAAATAGTAGAATTTATTGGGAAATGGAAATGTCTGTATTCACCTGCTGTCTCTGTCTACTCCTTAGATTGTAAACTCTTTGGAGGCAGGAACTGTGTTTTTGTTCTGTGTTTGTACAGAATCTAGCACAATGGAGACTTGGTCCATAATCAGGCTTGGATGTGCTGTGGTAATACAAATAATAATTAACATTCACAGCCCTGGGCTATATTTATCCATTGAAACTTGACCACTATTACTCTAACAATGAATATCAGCTACTCACAACAAGCTTTTTGTACAAAATCTTAAAAAGAAAAAACACACACACACAAAAACCCTACAACCCATCATTCTTTTTCCCAAAAGCATTTTATAAATATTGAATAACAAGTATGTTGAAAGTAATTATGAAGCGCTCCCAGAAAATTTGTGAACTGAAAAAGAAGCTAAATTTGTCAGATCAGTTGTTCACAACAAATTCTTTCCCCAGCTATATAGTAATCGTGAATCCAATTTTTTCTGTAAAGAAACAACCGCTTATCTTAATATCCTTATAGAAATTATTGGTACAATGAACACACTAAAGACCCTGAGTGAAATCCTAGATCCACTTAAGTGAGTGGCAAAACTCCCATTGACTACAATGGGGCCAAGATTTCACCATATAACTTTGTATTAATAAAAGATACTTTGCCAACAAACTCTAATTTTGTTTTTACAATGCTTGCCTGCTGAAATGCTTAAGAATGCATTTTCCAATTTATTTTAACCAACTTATTTTTCTGAATGAAAGTGAATTTAAAATAGATTTTAATGTAATGTTATGGTCTTACCACTGTTGCTGAAATTGCTCAATAGATTTCTGTGTTTTAGTCTCCTCAAACATGCAGAGGGTAGAATACAGCCTCTCAGACTTCTCTTGATAGTTTTCATATGCTGATTCTGGTGAATACATAATAAGAGCACCATTTTCTTCCCAATGTTGATTCTTTTTCTAAATTGGCCACTGGAAATCTTTAAAAGCAAGCTAGGGCCTTCCTAAACAGGCAGACCTGTGAGCCTGATCTTGCTTTTATTGACGTCATCAGGAGTTTTGCAACTGGTTTTAATAAGAGCAGAATTTGGGTGTGTGATGATAGTTTTTAAAATGCAAACTCTGATAAACCTTCCAACATCTGCATTTATTAGCTGATAATGGGCCAAACTCTTTTCAGTTATATGCATAAAATCCCACTGAGTGGGAGTGGGAGTATTGCACAAGTATAATCAAAACAAGAATTTCACTGTGTGGGTTTAAGTCTACATGACACATTCTGAGATTGGCTACCACTATGGTTTCCTTCTAGGATCATTACCTAGCTCCCGGCTCTGGCTCCGGCTCTGGCTCCGGCTCCAGCTCCGGCTCCTGGCCCTGGCCCTGGCCCCTGACCCCTGACCCCTGAGCCTGGTCCCCACCCCAACCCTCCCATGGGAGAGGAAGAAGGGCTCCGTCTTCGTTTATACCCAGGTGGAGCTAATGAGCTACAGGTGCCCAATGAGCCAATTCAGCAGCATTACCTGGAATTCCAACACCTGCTAACATTGTGTCAGCAGAAGAATTCTGCTGTCGCACCACAAACTCTCATCAGAGCTTCCTTCAAAAAATCGGGATCAAAAGGTACTTCCAACAATACTGTAGGTTGGAAGTATCTAGGTAAATAACAAACGGAAGTTTGTCTAATGTAATATTCCTTTAAATATGTATTATTATGAAATGGGAGCATTTCATAAGATAATATCTCTTTTTCTATATTTTTGAGATGTTCTTTTTCCATTCAAGCCCTCAAAGTTTCATACAACTACTTGATTTTTTTTTCTTTTACCAGCTATTGGATATTTTCTGTAAATGTTTTCTGTTCCAACCTTCTTGGTAGTCTTACCCATATTCATTTGCCTTTCATTAATCAGAATTCCACCTGAGTTGAGATCATCTCCAGGCTAGAATTAGTGGCAAGAAGAGATTTTTTCCCCACATTTTTTATGTTAAAGGAATTGTTTTCATTGAGCAGAGGAACAAATAAATTCAGACTCTTTTCTGGAAGGGTCAATTGTCATGTTGAATGGCATCTACTAGGATCTGGGAACCATAAGAGCAACTGAACCACATACAGAGCTTTCCAGACCACAAACTATAATCTATTAGTGGGTTGTGGGTGGCTTTTTTAGAACCTCAGAAGGCTCCCCTGTTCTTTACATGACATGCATAAAATCTCATTTCAAAAACTCCTTAATTGCCACTACACAATTGACTGGGTAGTATTCTCTAAATTCTGCATACCCTCCAAATGACTGCCTCCTATAGCTTTCCCTTAAGCGTGGGCCCCTTCCAGTGGCCAGTTCTGATCAGGAATCAGGCCCAAGACACTTATACGTCTACACTGCAGGCTTCTTGCACAAGAACTATTTTGTGCAAGAGTTCTTGCGCAAAAGGTCTTGCGCAGGAGAGCGTCCACACTGCCATGTGCTTTTGCGCAAGAGCGTTCATGGCAGTGTGGATGCTCTCTTGCGCAAGAAAGCTCTGATGGCCATTTTAGCCATAGGGGTTTATTGCGCAAGAAACCCCTGTTGCCTGTCCACACTGCCTTCTTGCGCAAGAGCTCTTGCACAAGAGGGCTTATTCCTCGTGGGGAGAGGGATAACTGTTGCGCAAGAAGCCATCTGTTCCGACACCTTACTGTAAACGTACTTGAGCAAGAATGTGCGTGCAGTGTAGATGTGCCGCAAGTTTTTGCGCACGAACAGACATTCTTGCGCAAAAAGCCTGCACTGTAGATGTAGCCTTATAAGGTTTAACAAACACATTAAAAATATTTCTCCATCCCAGGAACAAAAAACCAAAATGGCTACTATTAAGCCAACTGGACAGACCTCATCTCCCATCTTGTTAGTTTTTCTCAGGATGAAATGGTTTATTTGGAATATATTCTCTTGATTTTTTAGTTTGGAGTAGGAAAGATGTGACAAATGTAAAATCAGAAAAAAGGAGGAAAGAGATACTTACATCTGAAATATCTCATTAAATCCAATTAGCAATACAAAGACTATATTTGGAAATGTTTTGGCATACTTTATATACTCAGGGTCTGGCTGCGCTGGAGCTGGAAAGTGTGATTTCTAGCTAAGGTAGACATACCTATGCTAGCTCTGATTGAGTTAGCATACTAAAAACATGTGCAGTCCCATTTGAAACCATAGGTACATATCCCTACCCACCACTTGTGCGGCTGCAGCTACTTTGCTATTTTTGGCGCACAAGTTCATTCAAAGGTAGCATGGGTATGTCTATCTCAGCTGGAAATTTCACCTCCAGCTTCAGTATGAACATACCCTTAGAATATATATTGAGGACCTGATCTAAAGTCCACTGAAGTCAATAGGCACTTTTTCATTAGATTAGGAGGCCCTTAATGAACACTGCTGTAGCCTGTTATTTATTTCAGGTGAAATCATACAAAGTACTCGACATTTCTTGAGTGGTGCTGAGTATCCTCAGTGGGAGCTTAGGGCACTCAGTATCTCTCAGGAATTGCTCTCAGCAGGATTGACTATAAATGACTATAAATGAACATTCGTATGGAAAAATGACCTTTGAAATAAAACCAGACCACAGTTCCTCCAACTCTTTTAATCTTTTAAGGCTTATTTTACTATTTTTGTCTGGAGCAGCCAAAAGGAATTATGTCATGTTGTCTTACTCCTACTGCAGTCTTGTAAAATGAGTATCATCTGTGGATTGTACATCATGCTCTGACTCTTTTGTATTCTGTCATTTGATTGGTTGTTGATTCCAGTTTCCAGATTTACTCAGTCATCAAAGTCCTGTTGGATGCCACCATCTGTTAGAAAGTACAAGAAGCGTCGGGTCTAAGATTTGATTCTCATGAGAAAGAGTGTAATGAGAACAGGAAATGGCACACCAGGAATCCATTCTTCGGACAGACTATGTAGAAGAGAACAAACCCTTATTGTAGTTCAGACAGTTTTAACTTTATATTTCTTGTGATTATCCTTTGATTCATTTTCTCTCCCCCTCCCCACACCATTCCCATCACAGGCATGGGAAACAGGATATTTTATGAAATTCTTCTTTCCTTCCTGTGAAAGGTTACATGACATCTTTAATTAGTAACCCCCAGCAATGGACTGTGATGGGAGAATGAATGAAGAAATACATTGTCAAAGATAATTTTGTTCAGGATTTAAATATAGATTTCTTTGGGCTACCTTTAAGACAGCCACTTGCCCCCGTTTACCATGATTTTGTATGTTAATGTCAACATATGATATCTTACTCAGCTATCACATTTCTGTACTCTCGGTGAGTGGGCAAGAAGAATTTTGCAAGGCTCTTGTAAAGCCTTGTCTTTCCAGTATCTAGGGTGGGAAACTCAGCTGAAAAGACTATGTTGTGTGAGAGAGAGAGCACCTTCTGTTCCCCAGAGCTGAATGTCAATCAGTGGACTTTTTACACTGAATAAGGTAGAGTATTTCTCTACAAAGTTCACTCTGGAAGCTACTGTTATCCTACTGAGGTACGTAGCCTATTGAACAAGGTTCCCTAGACAGCTAATCAATAGCAACAAAACTTTGACCAGAAACAACTCTGGGTACAAAGCCTTTCCTGAATAGAGTCTAGCTCTGCCAAGTATGTTGCAAAGTGAATGCAATCTAAACTGCCAAATTCATGTCACTTGTCACTCAGGGTACATCTACGCTACAGAGAAGATCAAAGCTGTCGCTGTTGATCTTCCAGGGTTCAAATTAGTGGGTCTAGTGATAATAGCTAATTCGAAGTGAGAGGGGCACTCTGGTCGATTCTGGTAACCCTGTTTCCATGAGGAGCAAGGGAAGTCAAAGGGAGAGTGTTCTCCCTTCAACTTCCAACAGTGTCAAAAGTCAGTTAAGGCACTTCGACTTCAGCTGCGCAATTAATGTAACTGAAGTTGCGTATCTTAATTCAACCTTATCCTGTAGTGTAGACATACCCCCAGGGGCCAATCTGGCCTCACAGTTTAAATCTATGGAAATTTTGCTAATTACTTAAATGTGAATAGGATGGGACTGGAAATTCAGATTTGATTGGGGACAGTCTGGCAGGCTCCAACAGCCTTCACAAATCATGGTTCTCCACTGCCCACCTTCTCTATGTAGATATTCATAGAGTAGGTGTAAAATGCAACCAAATCAGAATGGGTCAGGCACTGGGCGGGATCGCCAATGCCCTGAGTCATGTGCAGTCATTTATACCAGGGCAAAGTGAGAGCTACCATTCTGATGTGGTACCATTCTACATCCCCTTTGAGTGCATGTAAATACCCACATCAGAGCAAGACACTGGAGAATCAGGTATTCTATGTCTGGTACTACAACCACTTATTCGGTTCTAAAACGGTGGGAGGGTAAACCTGGAGAATTTCAGAGTTCCACATACAAAGTTGAATAAATGTGAGTGGCTATACCATGGTGCAAGAGAGTGGAGAATTAGGCCCAGAGTCTTAGATAAATCAGCTCTAAATAGACTATATAATAAACATAAAATGTCTTAGAGCCTGTCTACATGGACTTTTAGTTTGTCACAAGCTAGAGTGTGAATCTCCCCTGCACTAGCCAGCTGGGTAGACCCTGCTGAGGCACTCTTACAGTCCCTTGGGGCACTTCAATGTATTCTGCTTTGACATAGGACTAAATACTAAGGACGTATTAGTGCACATCAGCAGGATTCACATGGCCAATTAGTGCATAGCAGGCTAGTGCAGGCAGACACATATCTCAGTGTAGACAAGTGAATACATCAATATATTTACCTTTATGTTAAATTTTGAGAGACAAATGCACTAACTTTTACCTCACTTTGACACACCAAGACAGATTCCCAGAGGTTTTCAGGACTTCATAAGAAAGCAAAGCAAATGACGCATTTCTGCCTGTTCTAATTAGAGCTATTTAAAATGCATGAATGTGCTTGGTCATACACATATTGAGCTGTATGTGTAACAGAAGGTTTATTCTTCCTTGTAAAGTAATTTGTGGCAGAAAATAGAAACTGTTATTGCTAATAAATGAGCCTGTAACTCTAATCAAGGATTATTACTGTGGCAGTATTACTAATGGCTAAGTGTCTTTATCGCATTTAGTAAAGTGTTATCAAATCAAACTACACGTATAGAGCAAGTAAATGCTGTAGCTCTGGGCAACAGATAAGCTCAGAAAGAAACTTTATTAACATTGTTCGCTAAACAAAGTTTCCCTTAGGAAAATGTCAGGTGATCAATGCTAGCAAGAGGGAGATTTTTTGGAGGGGAAAAGAAAAATCTTTAGACTCATTCCTAATATTTCTCTGGAGACATTCTCAAAACCATTTTCACTACCCCCAGTGGTGGAAGCAAGAGCCTGGGCTGAATGTTTCTTTTTTTTAAATTGGAAATACCTGAGGAGTAGAATGTGCAAAGTTTTTTTTCTTTTTAGTTACAATTTTTACATTTCTTAAAAAGAACCATGGGTGAGGAGAAATGAAGCATTATTCCTCAATCTCATGATGAAAGTATCTCCTTTTCTGATCAAAACCAGATGTCTGCATGCACTTAAAATTGGGTCTGCTCTTTCTAAAATAAGAAATGGTTGGTACTATTATTATTATGACTTGAAATGAACATTGGGAGGAGATCATGAATACGATAGCCAAATAAGCTTTGAAATATGCCTTAGATGCTAAAATGAAGATGAGGGGACATCACACCGGTACATATATTTACTATAATAGGGTCTAATGCATAGTGTTTGGCTTGGTACAATCCTATACTACACTGAGAGTTATGTTTGCTTAATGTAAAGAAGGCATGGAATTCAATTTCAATGCTATAATTGAAAATGCCTCTAAAATTCCACCTTTACTGTTATGCTATAAATTACATGTGTTCTTGATTCCTCAGATCCCTTTTATGAGTGCCAAGTGACTCAGTGGGTTTGGCCATTAGCCTTTCATGTGGGTTCAAATCTTGCTTGAGGTCACAAGTGAAAATGAATTTGGTGGTCTCAATGTAGTCTCCATTTGTGTTCGTCACAAAATCACTGGCACAATCAGCACTCTTTCTGCTAAAAAGGGGGCTTAGCAGGACAGGACTGAAGTATATCGGCAGAACTGACTGAGGAAACTTTCAGAGCATTTGCCAGACTTCTGTGGTCTGTTTTCTTTTTCAAAATGCAAACAGAACTTTCACTAAGGTCACTGAAAGTTGCACATAGTGTGAGAGGAGATGAGACCCCTATGCCTGGCTTTAATTAGGACCATTAATCCTTGTTTTTGTGAACTCTAAATCAGCAAATGATGACTTTTATTTTAGAGTATATGTTTTTTCCCCGTACAGGTTCTTACTTTGAACTGCCAGAAAAGCATACCTTCCCCCAAAATCTTAAATGTGTTGACAAAGAACCAAAACACTGCATGGTATCCTCGGACTCTATATTGATATAATTGGTCAAGAACAGGGAGCACAAAAAAAAAAAAAAAGGCATCTCACTGTGCCTGAGTCACACTTTATGATCTAGGCAGGAGGAGGGGAATAATCCATTACTGATATAGATCAGTAGGAAATTACATCTTCCCTGGAGCAAAGAGAAAATGAAGGAACAAACTGTGATTCAATGTCACAGTGTATTCCCTGCCTACTCCTGGGCAGTGCAGCTATGCTGTGCAGATAGGGGAGTGGTGTTGGCTCCTCCCATTTCCTCAGTCCTGCCCACTTATGCAAGTGGGGACCAGCAGCATTACACAGTGGAGAAAGGGACACAACATGGGTTCTTAGGTGGCACTAGCTCGAAATAAGTTATGCGATTTGAGCTACACAAATTGAGCTACACAAATTTTGAGATAGTCTATTTCGAAGTTTGGCACTGTCTATATAGTGCCAGATTTTGAAATAAACCACTATTCTGACAAAACCCTTAATCATCATGGAAGGAGGTTTACCGGGACATCAGAATAAGCTGACCGCTATTTCAATTGTATTTTGAAATAACGGGTGTGCTGTGAAGATGCGGAAAACGCTATTTCAGTATACCAGCTGTATCACAAAATAGTGCCCGCTGTCTAGACGTACCCTTAGCTCCCTACAGGTTGTCACATAAGCCTATGAGAATCTCTGCACGCAATAAATCATGTAATAGTCCTTTGCAGTCTCATAGCACTCATCATCCAAAGGTCTCTAGTCACATCAAGATGTAGCTAAGTAACACCATAGCCATTTCATAGGTGGGGAACTGAAAGGGATGGAAATCAAGTGGTTAATAACAGGTCAGAGTTGGGAATAGAAACCAGAAATCTTGAGTGTCTGTTCTGAACTCTAATCACTAACTAGACATGTTGTGAGAAGGTATAAGATGAGAATTGGGGTTTTTGTTTTTTTTTTTTGAAAAAATAAAAACTCTGCTAGGATTAAAAAAAAAAAACCCTAAACAAAAGAAACTGACGTATGAGCAGCTTTGGCCTAAGACCATTCACTATAATCAAGAGTGAATATGCCTGCTCAGACGTACACGTACACAGCAGTACTTAATGCAAAAGGCAGTTTTTAGGTGGACACATTTTAAATATTTTAATTAGTAATTTGATTCTAGGTTCGATTTAAACATAAAAGATGAACATTTCTGCTCTCACAACAAAAACCTATATTAATTCCTGTCCCTCCCCCCCGCCCGCCCCAGCAATCACAATGAAATGCTTTCATCCTCCTTATTCCGTTACTTCACTATTTTCACAAAGGCAAGTTCATCAAGTAGCTAACTACTTTTATCCTACTCCCTGAAGTGTTATTTACTCGATCCTACATTGGAGGTGGGTTGACACCAAAACCTTGACTCTGAATCCTTTGGATATTTGAGGCGATCACTTCAAATGCATAAACATAGATTCAAGCTGGCCACTATGATTTTCAGCTCAAGTTAGATCTAAAAGTGGAACAGGCCTTAAAATTAATAAACAATTTTAATTGGAGAATTTATGGAACAGATCTTGCAAGGTTCTGGTCAAACACAATATTTCATTCAGTCCAAGACATTTTTTTAATTCTTTGGTTAAAAAAAATTGTTTTGGATTGAGTTGAAATTTTGGTAGTGGTTGTTTTTTTTTTTTTTAAAAAATTTTGTTTTGCTTTTGTTTGGTCACTGAACTTAAATATCCATTATTCACATAGTTCTAATCCTGCATGCTCTCCACTACCATTAATTTTAATGGGGTTGGGGGATAAGGCCCTATTTTCAAAAAGGAGATGCCTTTACTTGTGCATTTAACAACTCCTCAGAGTTGATAAAGATAATACACATTTTAGTATTTTTGTACTCAACACTTAAACAAGCAGGATGCAGACATACTAATCTATAATTAAAGTTGGTTGGTGCCATTTATTTTCTAATGACTGCCATAGTACAGTTTCCTACAAACTGATTGGTCAATTTGCTGCAGTATATCATCAGGGTGACTCAATTACTAATTATAATGATAACTCCAAAGTCAACAGCAGAGTCACAGCAAGGTTAAATAAACAGTCTAAAGTTTGTGGGATAAAAATAACTTTCTTGGACTAAGGTGTAGTAGTATTAGACATCCATCAGAAAATCTGGTTGTAGAGAGAAATTCTTTCATTCAGGAGGTGTTTTCCCCTAAATTGTGCCCTGGATCTTCACCATTTTGTTTCCAGACACAAGTAGCAGAATATGTCTCTTCAGTTTACATTCTTTTTATTTCAAATTAAGAAAAACATGAGATAAAACAATAAATTCTTCATGACATTGAGCCCAGAGTGCAAGAGTCACTCTGTAACAGCAGCCATCTTGAATGCACTCATTAAAAATACCCCTGTGGGATGCCTCTGTGCATATTTTCATGCTTAAATGTCCAGGCTAGAATTTTCAAAGCACCCCAGTGACTTAGTGTGGTGTTTTAGATGCTGCTTGTAATTATTAGAACTGGGAGCACTGGCTCTTGGGATTCTGGAAGCACAGGAAACAGGAAAGGGGAGGGGGAGAAGATTAGCCAGGGCTGAATGAGAGCTACAGAGGGATGCAGCAGCTTTGTAAAGAGGTTTCATTTTTGGTAAATAAAGTCCTGTTGAAGTTTGTTAGTACCTTGCTTGCATGATACAACACTTAGAAGCTGAGGTCTTGTATTCAAAAGTGACTTAGGCTATTAGAAGCCTAACTCTTATTGACTTTCAGTGAGATAGTCTACATTTGTATGCATACTTGGGTAGTTGAGCACATACATGCTTGCACATGTTCCCTGTAACAACACAGAATGTCCATATATGATGTACTGTTGACAGGTATAACATTACGTACACATACATACTCATGTCCACTCAGCCTCTTTTGTTATGTGACATAAGCACTACTATTTCAGGGGTGGCATCCCAAGACTCTATACAGACAAGACACTGAAGGAACCATCTTGCTTTGTGCTGTTTTTAGTGTCTCATGCCATTACACATCTGCTGATGACAGTACCTATTTATAAGAACATAAGAACGGCCATACTGTGTCAGACCAAAGGTCCATCCAGCCCAGTATCCTGTCTGCCGTCAGTGGCCAATGCCAGGTGTCCCAGAGGGAGCGAACCGAACAGGTAATAATCAAGAGATCTCTCTCCTACCATCCATCTCCAGCCTCTGACAAACAGAGGCTAGGGACACCATTCCTTACCCATCCTGGATAATAGTCATTAATGGACTTAACCTCCATGAATTTATCTAGTTCTCTTTTAAACCCTGTTATAGTCCTAGCCTTCACAACCTCCTCAGGCAAGGAGTTCCACAGGTTGACTGTGTGCTGTGTGAAGAAGAACTTCCTTGTATTTGTTTTAAACCTCTCACCTCTCCTTCTTGCCAAACTGGGTGGAAAACATTGAGTAAGTGGATGATGATCTGGTTCTTCTGCTGCTCCTTACTGGGGGACAAATGTTTATGCTGTGGAGCAGGCAATCAGTAAGAAGCCATATGGAATCTTTGTAGTGCTTTTGACTCCCCTAAGCTGGCTGACTGTGAGGGTCATGGAACAGATATAGTGACTGCTGACACGGCCATAGCATGTCCATGGATGGACCATTGCTGCTGGTGTAGGAGAACCAGCATGGTATGGAGGGATCACATCATTTTAGAAACCTAGGATGTCCAGCAGTGGTTTCAGATCTTCTAAATGAGGAAATAGACCTCCAGGGACTTGGGTGATGAACTTGCACCATGCAGGGAAGCCATATTGGTACAGAAGTGAGTGGCTGTAGCCCTGTGGAAGTTAGAAATACCAGACAGATAGCAAGTAGCTGCAAGCCTCACTGGGATTTGAAAATCCACTTTTGTAGTCTCTGTTATTGAGGTTTGCTAGTCAATTAATGCTATGATGGGTGGTACAAGCAAAATTATGGAAATAATTGCTGGATTTGAGAGGATGGGGATTTCAAACCACGCAAGGGCCATTCAAGGCACACATTATGCTTTGCCCTCCAAAGGGACTTTATTCCCATGATTCTCTACAGTGTGTGTGTGCCAACAGTTATTTTGGGGGTTCCTGAAAACCTGCTGCCAGCTAGGCTAAAAACCCATATCCTGACATCAAAGATCCAGGAAAAAGGGGATTCAATTTAAAACTCAATACCTGGAGACCGGTCATGGAGGGCACATTTAGATGGCTGAGAGCTCAAGACTGCTTCCTGCACACCTGGGTGGATTCTAATGTCGCCAATGCCATTCACATAATCATTGCTTGCTGTGCACTGAAGACTGTTTGTGAGGGTTCAGAAGAGGGCACGGGACAGGTCTGGTTTACAAATGCTGTACAAGCAGTCAGATCCCACCCATGTGCCCATGGGTCCTTGCTCCCTACACGCAAGAGAAATCAGGGAGGACATATGTCCACATGTCTTAACACAGCAGGGAGGTAGAGGGACACCATCACACAGTGCAGGTGCTGGCAAAACATGAGAGAACATTGGTACAGACTTGTGGAGCTCCATAACTCTGTGAATGATTGAGGATGCCACTGGGTTAAAATTTTATGAGTGGGATTTGTACCAAGGAAAGAGGCACCCAAGTTGTGATTATCTTGCAACACTTTTGTGCTAATGGTCACACTTGTTCACAAAACTCGGTTGTGGGAAACACTCACTCTGCTAAGGACTTTGTCAACATTTGGTTAAGGAGGGAAGGAAGTTCACCTATTCTATTCTCTCCCACTATTCATTGTGGGCACTTACGATGCACTAAGCCCACGGTTGGTGGGGGTAGGGCCCATTTCATCATTGTATTATTAATGTAAGTATTTAGTAGTCCTGCATATGAACCAATGAATCCCCCAACCTCCCTGCCACTATCCCCACGTGCTACATTCCTGATTTTATGACAGGCTCCCGCTCCACTAATCCCCAAATAAGATACTGCTATATTCATTTACATGAAATGACAGGTTATAATCTCACATCTCTCAAGAGTTTTAGACATAAAATACATTTTAATGAGTGTATTAGACTCTGAAATCCTATTTAAACCTGGGGAACATTGTTTTCAGGCACCATGCCCTGGGGAGTATAGGTACTCAAACACACATTCATGCACAATTCACACTTTAAAATAAAAAGGTGGGACTGCGACATTTCCTTGTGAATAATACTACTTTGTAAAAAGGGAAAAAGAGAAGAATCAGATGATAGGATCCATCAACTCCTCAGCTCTTATAATCCTCAAACCCCTTGAGAGTAGGGTCTGGAACAGCAGTCAAGGAGCCAGCTGGGGTGTTCAGCTGGCACAGTGATTCTCTCTAGTGTTTCTCAAACTTTATTGCACAATGACTCACTTCTGATAATAAAAATTATTACATGATGCCGGAAAGAGGAACCAAAAGGGGGCCACCATCCCAGATGGGAGGGCCATAGCCCAAGTCCCTCTGCCTGCGTGGGGAGGTTTGAAGTCAAAGTGTGTGGGTTTCTGCCCTGGATAGGGGGGCTTGGACTTTGGCTTCAACCCTGGACTCCAGCAAGTCTAACACCAACCCTTAGGGCCCCATTACAATGAGGTTGTGTAACCCATTTTGGGGTCTCAACTTACAGTTTGAGAATTGCTGCTCTAGTGGGTCTCCTTTGGGTGAGGAAGAGAGTGATTAGTGGCAGGAACAGCCTGTTTGTTGAAGTTGTGACTTCTTCTCTCCAAGAGTATCAATCCTGGAGATTCTGGAATGTCAGTTTTTCCTCGGGTGGCTTGTTGACCCAAAAGGGAGGCGCCTTGCCTTTACTCTTGATTCTTATGATTTGTGAACTTAGTTTATTCAGTCTTGAGGTTCTATCCTCCAAGGTCTATGGACAAATCAGGCCTATCTTGGACCCTTGAAACTGGTCCATACAGATTTGAATTAAGACATATATAATGACCATCAATTTGGCAAAATACCACTTCATTTTTTATTATTAATTATTATTATTATTATTTGCCTACTACCTGCTCCCTACAACCAAATGTCAAAACTCTAGATACAAGAAACTATTTTGCAGGAAGCTGGCATCCAGATGAAAAAGTCCCGAGAAGAGACAGATAGAGCATAGCTACTCCATTTCACATCAGTTTGAGGATTTGACATTAGTTTTCATTCAATATTATCTTTATTCCAAAAACTTTTGAATATTTTTGCAAAATTAAATTGTGTAAAAATCCACATTTCAGCTTGCAAAGATAGATTTTATATTGAGGTTTCTTTCTGTATCATCAGAAGTGATAAAAGAATCCATTCTAGACCTCAGAAGCCTTCCTATCAAAACCATTGCTGAAACCAACATATCACAACGAATATATTTTGGCTTCAACAAAACAGCATATTTTTGACAAAAATATATTTAGTTGAAAATGTTCCAACTAGTTCCAGTCTTTGGATGATATGTCAGAAGTATACAGAAAGTTGAGCACAAAAAAAATTCTATAAAGATAGCTGATTGGAAAAAGAACCCTACTAGTCACTAAAAATCCACGCATTAACAAAATTTAAAAGTTCAAACTTTCAATCAGTTAGCCTCCTTATAGACAAGGTATTTGCAATGTATCTTTTTTTGTAACTGGACTATAAGTCAGACATTTTATCTTCTGGAATCTTCATCTTGATAGAGGAAAGTTATTTTAAAGATGAAACCCACTCAAAACATAAAATGTTCAATTTTCCATAAGGCTTGTATTTCCATATAAACAGCTACTTACATAGTATGTACCTTCCTGTTCTCTATCAAGTCTGAATGCCTTGACTTAGAGTTCCCTATAACCTGGGGGACACAGCTTTTGAGATTCATTAAAGTCTTGTTCCTATCTTTAGAGTACCCTTATTGGAATCACTTTCTAGAGCAGTAAGGGGCAAGCTGGGCTGCTGAGTAGGCCACATGAGTAGCCCTCCATCTCAGTGGGCCACAAGATTGTTGTAACCAAGACAATGGGGTAATTTTTCTAACTGCTCTTGTGCACCTAGAATTTGTGGAGTGTGCTGATTGAACCATAGTGGCACTTTGATTGGATGCAGAGGGAGCACACAGCTCTCACAATGTTGTGTGCAATCAGCATGCACCTCACTTCATGTGCCCTTACTTTAAGTGTATGTCATTTTTATACCAGTAGGGAAAAAAAATGTGGATGAAAATCAGCATAATCTGACAACCCTGTGCATGGGCAATGGAAAACAAAATGTCTCATGGGCCACACACAGAACCCCAATGGGCTACATGCAACCCTCCGGCTGCAGGTTGCCCACCATTGATCTACAGTTTTGTGTATGATAAACTCGGGCTATGTCTACACTACAAAGATAAATCGGAAAAAGAAACGCAATTTGTGGTATGCAAATTTCATATCTTCTTCTGATTTACTTCCGAAAGAGGCTTTTCCAAAATTTCGCCCATCTACACAGGACCAAATTTCGGGAAAAAACCCTCTTTCGGAACATCTCTTCTTCCTGTAAAATGAGGTTTTCAGGGATGCAGAAAAACATGTCCACTTTTCCGACATTTTTTTCAGAAAAGTGGATGCATTCCTTGGACGCGGTATCCCGGTACTTCTGGTATCCCGGAAAAGCTCTGCAGTCTAGACATAGCCTCTGTCATGTCCATTCACAGAGATTTGGGTGAATAAAGTCTATATTGTTAATTTGTCTTAGAGCTGTCCAGACACTGAGGCTTTTCTCACAAGAATTTTCACTGGAAAAATACACTTTTGAAATATTCATGTTTGGAAATAATGTTTTTTTCTGGATGAATATTTGGATTAAAAATGCGTGGAAAAACTATTTTCCCTCACTTTTTAAAAACACTTTTGCCGGTTGGAAAACAGGAAGAAAAATTGATTTCCACCCTGCACTCTCTCACACTTTCCTAAAATTCTCAAACTAGAAGAAAGTCTGTGTGACTTTGTCCTGATTTAAGTGTGAAAAAGTTAAAAATAAGTGAATTTTATTTTAAAAAGTGGTAAGTACAAATATTTTCATTTTTATTTCTCTTACGTTTATAAAAAATGTCCTTGCTTCTCTAAGAAAAAAAGTAAAACAGAGAAGGCTGACCTTTTCCCACAATTTCATAATCTTTTTGTCAAAAATACTGGAAAAAAAGTTTGTAGATTTCTCCTTTATTATTTTTGTGTTATATCGATGCATTCAAATGCAGAGCTATAATGTGCCTTCAGACTCCCTCCTTCCCCATTTGTCTGTCACTGGGATTTGCCTGATCTTTTAAAGTTATTTAGCATTAAAGTAGGGTTTATACCTGTAAGTTCTTTCTCATTTTTGGTGAGAGAGACATATTTTTAGTTTTCCTTTGCTAATATTATGGTTCCCACTGCCTCCCACAGACTGGGATCCTTCCAGGCAAAGTAAATCTGAATAGCTAGTGAAATATGAGGCACATTATACTAGCAAGTTCAGGTCAAATCTGGTTTAATAAAGGAACATGTTGGAACATTATTTCAGGAGTGGGAAGGGTTTGACTGGGCACTCTTCTGCTGCTGCAAGGCCTCGAGACACTTTGGGCAAGCAGGTGCAAGTTACAACCTCCCTCAGGGCTCCTTTAAGAAGTCCTGGGAACAAACTAGTCACCAGGAATGCAGGGGCTACCCCCACCTTATGTCTCAGCAGTGGTGCAGGAATAAATTCATCCTCTGAGGGCTCAAGCTAGACACCTAAAACTGCTTTCAAAATTAGCGGATATTTTTGATGATTTGGGCCTATTTTAAATGAAAATTTGAATTTTGTATAATAAAATAATAATAATTAATAATACTGGGATTCTGGAGTGTACATAGAGACTCTTCCTTCAGCTTCTAAAAACACCTCCCCCTTGAATGGGATTTACTCATATCCTTCCAGGAGAATGAACACCCCACCTAGGATTGTATAGAAATTCAGCTCATATGTATTTGTAGTGCCCGTGCTTATTAGTTTCATGCCATAACACATCCTGGGAAAGCCACAGTTTCAAGGTGTGAAAAGTGTTCTTGCTGCCTGTTGGTCTTAGCTGTGTAAACCATCGGGAAGTTGATAAGAAAAAATAATTCCCTCTAGCAAAGGGAGACAAGCAAATAGAAAACAGCCAGAGAATTTAGCATTCCTTCCCTGATACAGCTTCCATTTAGGAGCTGAGCTCATGGTAATCTCCTAGCATTGAGTTGATCTACGATAGGAAATTGTCAGACTCATTGGTAACTTTGCTTCACATTCAGAAATAGTGCACTTACTCATATTCTCGTGTGTGCGTTTACATATATGATCCGGCCTATTTTCAGGGAGGACTGGTTGTACTTTAATATTTGGGGGCTCTTGGTGAGATGCCATAAAGGGGCCTAACATTCATAAAGTATGGCCCCATCGCTATGAAAATCAGACCCCTTTAAAATGTCTCTAACTAAGGCAATCAAAACTGGTAGTCATTTTGAAAATGTAGGCATACACAAATATATACATATGGAGATGTGCACAGAGTAAACAGGTGAAGGTGTGTCACCATTTTACAACATGAAATATGTTACAGTGGTTTCCCCCCCACATTTATTTGTTGACATAGGTTTATGGTTCAAGAACTAGATTACTGACCTCGAGGCAATCATGTTAAAATCGAAAAAATATACAATCTAATCTCATCTGAATGGTGTAAAAAATGTAAAAGAGGGATGTGGACAAGTTATGAGAGAACAGTCATGAAATGAAGTGCAAAACCTACACAAAAGAATAGACCCAATTACTCTTATCCTTGTACCTTGTCCTCACTCTTGCTTCCTTTTCCATACGAAGAAACATTTTCCTATGACAGTGTTGTCTGTATAATACATGGGGGCTATGTCTACACTGTGCATTGTTGCACAATAAGATATGCAAATGAGGTGTGAAGATGAATATCACCACGCCTCATTTGCATACCTAATGAGCCACCATTTTTGCGGCACGTCCTTTTGTGCAAGAAGGAGCTGTCTACACTGCTCCTTCTTGCGCAAAAAACTCCCTCTTGTGCAGAGCCGTTCTTCCTGAAAATAAGCAGCAGAACGGCTCTGCTCAAGAGGGGTTTTTTTGAGCAAGAAGGAGCAGTGTAGACAGCTCCTTCTTACGCAAAAGCCCATGCAGCAAAAATGGCGGCTCATTAGGTATGCAAAAGAGGCGCGGCGATATTCATCTCTGCACCTCATTTGCATATCTTATTGCGCAACACTGTGCAGTGTAGTCATAGCCTAGGTGTATTGTATCATACATTAGGTCTAAATTAGGGGACTCATCCCAATCAATTTAATACTAACACAAATTATTCAGTGCAGCATTGAGGAGATAAAGTGATAAAATTGATCTTATGCCTATACATAAACAACCTTTTTATTGTTTCTATCTATATATGGAGCTTTCTCTTTCAGACAATCATTTTGTGGAGATTTTATGGTGCAGTTCCCCTCACATTAGGCAACCTCTTGCATATCTTTGGAGTCTTCAGTAACTTATCTACACATTATCCCAAATCTATTCCACTACTATTAGAAAAGAGTCAATTTTTGCCAGTTAAGTGGTTCCTAAAAATAGAATAAATATTTTAGCTCTTACCACTTCATCATGCATAACACACTGAAATATATTGCACTTTCTGAAGTAGAACACAACTAGATTTGAGGATCAGGGAGCATATTTATTAATAGCCTTGTATAATTCATCTCAGTGGTCTTCCTCAGTGGTTTAACTGTAACCCTTACTATGAAAGGCCTATTTTAATCCAAGTTTAGCCTGAACTAGAACTGCAGGATTTGGCCCTCAACCTAATATAAAAAAGCTGATTAAAAGCCATAAAAATGGTGTTAGAGCTACAGTTAATTTATACACTGAATGTGTGTGCCACTCCTTTTCCAACAGAGTCTTTTTTAAAAGTCAAATATCACATCTATTGGAAATGATTTCTTATGGGATAAAAACAAATCTTTTAAATTTGTTTTAAAGTTACTATTCCCTGAAGTCATGGACAAGGGAGACTTTCCCCCAATATCACTGCACATCAATTACTAAGACTAGGAGGTTGGAAGGAAGTTCTATGAAGCTGCTACTTTGTATCAGTATTTGAAATGAACTGTCTTAATAGTGCAGAGGTTTCGAATACTCTCCCTGTACTGTTCCTTCCCTAGTTGAACACCTTTTGTTCTGTCTGTCAGAGTGATACTGGATCTTTCTGTTAAAATCTGTATTAAAAATATAAACTTTGAAAGCCTGTTTAGAAAGAAAGAACTGCCAAGCTGGTACCAATGACTATTTCTTTGTCACCCTCTCCCCAGCCTTCACCCCACACATTTGCTAATATTCACTGGTCGAACTGGTGGGGAACAAATCATTTGCATCCCAGTTTTCAATTGTGCTCCAGTTTTTTCATCCATCTTTCTGCTGCCACTGTCTCTGAGGAATACAACATCACCGTCCGTGCACTTCAGTCTAAGAATTGCAGATATGTCAGAGAACTAACTGGGTGAAAAAGAGTTGGAAGTGCAGTTTAAGAAAATTGTGACAGGCTAGGTGAAGCAGGGCAGGATCCCACAATTTGAACTCCCTTGATGTGCTTTACTGTCAAATCAAAAAGTATAGATAAAGAATGTCCTGCTTTTTGAGAGGCCGTATATGGACACAAGAGGGCTTTCCTCAACCTAAGTCCTCAAATAAAGCATAAGTCATGGGTCAGTTCAGCCATGCCCAAGACACAGTGCTGGCATCTGGTTTACTTCAACCATATTTCAGAGAGGAAGACACCTCCCACTTCTCTTTCTTTCTTACAGTTTTTCTCCTCAAGTTTTTTTTCTTCCTCTGAGCAAAGAGGATAAGATGGATATAAGGATGTTCATGGTCAGACTCAGGGCTATATGTCTGCATGAGGGAGCTCCACAAGGACCGCTACCAAAACTTCTCATGATAGGAGATGAGCATCTTTCTGTCATCATTAATGCCTAAGTTCCAAGTTTACTTCATTATGTCCAACAGACCACTGGGGGGAAACTTCGCAAATTCCAAATGGCCCCAGATGTTGCTAATTTGGTAGTAACTTAAAAAAAAATTACAAGCCCATTCTCAAAAATAGGGCCAAAGCTTATCAAGAACTTCTGACAAAGCCACACCGACTGCAAGGGAAGCTGCAGATGCCAGGCAACTTTTATTTAGGTACCTTAATGTGGTTTTAGGAACCAATTTTTATCACTCTGAAATAAAAATTTGGCCAGTAATTACTTTCAAACTGCCTTTGCTAAGGCTACCCACATTATAAAGTTTGGTTAGGGTTTAAACTGGCCTGAGCAATATTTTATGCATGTTGATATTTAATTGAAATGTAGGGTTGAGATGTAATCCAAGTTGCTTTTTATTGAGCTCAGACATTGCCAGGGCTGTAATGTGATTCATTTTTAACATAAGGCAAAATATGCTTTGGCTTCAGGTTATGGGAGAAAATGAAATGTACTCTTATCCTAAAAGTACTTGATTGTTTAAGACCCCAGTTTTGCAACAGAATCTACCTTGATGCCCACCCTCATAGCATCTCAGTGCCAAAGCAAGCCTCCTAGTCCTGCTAAGATATACAATAAGGGTACGTCTACACAGCAGTGTTATTCCGGAATAACATAGTCCGTGTTTACAATACAAGCAGTTATTTCAATATAATGTCAAAAGAATGTCGAGCTGGAGGACTTCTTACTCCAATTCCTGTAACCCTCATTGTACAAGGAGTAAGGGAAGTCAAAGGAAGAGTGCTCTTTCTCGAACTTCCTTCTATGTAGACAGCTCCAAAAGCTGGAAAGAGCTATTTCAACCTAAGCTACACAATTGACATAGCTCAAGTTGCGTAGCTTATTTTGGTTTAGCCCTGCTATATAGATGTCTACATAGCAGTGTTATTTTGAAATAACTCACAGTGTTTTGAAACAACAGAGTGCATGTCTACATAGCAAGCCTGTAATTTTGAAATAATTTTGAAATAATGGGCGTCTTACTCCAACTTCTGTAACCCTTATTTCACGAGGAGTAAGGAAAATTGAAGGAAGAGTGTTCTTCCTTCGACTTCCTGCAGTATAGACAGCCAAAAGCCGAGTTAAGGTACCTCAACTTCAGCTACGCAATTAACGTAGCTGAAGTTGCATATCTTAATTCAACTTTAGCCTGCAGTGTAGATGCACCCTAAAAGAACAAATCCACAGGATCTGCAGGAACAATTTCACCTCCTAGTATCTTGCACAGTCATCTCAGAGAATGTTACAGAAGCAAAGAAAAGCAGACAAATTTTCCACTCATGCTTACACTTTTGCAAAGGTACAACTCCTTGCTTAATTATTCTTGGGGTGAGGGTGGAGAACATATTAATAATTTTGGTTTATATTACTTGTGTAAAGTGTTAAATATTTGAAGGTGTTAGAAGAGAGATCACTCTTATTACATTCCTTTGCAGATGGCATTACTATTGCATGGACACCTGTCGGTATGAAACTCTGTAAATGCTTTGTAACAGGTCCCTAGATAGCAAAAGGAACAGCTGCTAAAAAGTGTAACAGGGACAGCTGTTTGGCTGACAGAATTGGAACTAGTACTGTGCATGTGCTGGGACTGTAAACAGGAATGAATTTTCCTAAAACCTTTATAAGTAAAATAGTTTATTTTTGGAGTATTAACAAAATAAAAGGAATTATGATTTTTTTAATTTTAAGTCTCTATATAACATACAGCTTTCAAGAAATGTTATTTTATAGGGCAATTTCAAATTGAAACAAGGTGGCTCACGATAAGGTTCAGAAATACCAGAGATTTTTTGCGGACAATATATAATATTTAGCCATTGTTTGCCTTTACAATGCTGTAAAAGTAGTAATGAAATCCTTCTTTATGTATGATATTGATGAGCAGTTCAATAATGGCCCAGTCTGCCATAGATGTAAAATGCTGTGGTGCATGATGAGGGTGGGGGAAATACAGAATGGGTTATGTGGATGCTAAATAGGAAGATGGTCTTGTGGTTAAGACACTGACAGAAGTAAGGAGACCTGAGTTCTGTTTCTTACTCTGGAGCAGACTTCCTGTGGGATTCTGGACAGCTCACTCAGTACCAAATTTTCAAACAAGCTGCTGTCCTATTAGGGAGCACAATGTGAACTCTTATATTTGCACAGGTAATTTTTTGTGCCTGACTCAAAATTTAAAATCCAATTTATCTGGGACAAATAAATTCATACTGAAACTTTACTGACCTCAATGGAAATCAATGGAGTTACTCCCAGAATGAGCAAACCATCATACTACAAAGGGCATGGAAACAGAAAAGTCAATAATAGCCTCCTTTCCACAGGTCTTCAATAGTGTGTACACACACACACACACACACACACACACACACACACACACACACACACGGTGCATTGTGTCTATAGAAAATATGAAATTCATTACGGTCTACAACCCATGCCTCTCAAATGTATCTTGTCTAAAGGGATGTCACTCTTGTGAACCCCAAAGTTCCCTGTGTTCCACACAAATTTATTGATCTCTTACTTTTATTATTAAATTTTAATAAGGAGATAGCATATTAATGGCAACCATCAAAATGATTACTCTGATTATAGGGATAAATCGCACAGCATTTTAAGTTTCCTGAATGAATAGTTTTCTGTGACTCACTATTTGGTGTTTTGCTGCATTTTCCAAATCTGAACCATGACAGGATGAGTCTGGTAAGAAGTAAATTGAACTGCTCATTCCAAGCTTTGTGCCAGATTGAATGAGTCTTCTTGCCAAATCTAATTTCTAATAAACTGGCAACCAATTAAAAAAATAAATAAATTACTGGGTCAAAGTGGGTCTTTAATTTAGATTTTGTATAATGACAGCATTGCCAAGCCCAAACATTAAAAAAAATCATGAGAAATCCTTGAAATAGGTTCCCCCTCCAATAAAAATAATATAAAATGAGGGTTTTCAGAGGTTTTTAGCATTGGGAGGTAGACTTCCATTTTCTGAGCCTTTAGAACACATGCAAGTCACATTTTCAAGTTCCATCTTTGAAACGACAAGTGTTAGAAACTGATTTTTAAACTATTTTTTAAAAAAAGCTGAAATTATGCTTAGTGATTTGACTCCAGGTCCCGGGGACTTTATAGAAACATTACATTTTACAACACTAGTGATAAAATCACAAGAATTGGCAACAATGCAATAAGCTTTCATAGAATTGAAAAAAAGCATCCATGAATTTCTTCTAGCTTTTTGTTTTGAAGAAGTAAACATTTGCTGTAGTGTTCGTAACAAAAATATGTTTCTATTACATGGGAACCTGAAAGTGAGATCGGTTAGAAACAAAAGTGAAACTTACTAGTTTATTTTCATTGCCCAAGATGAAAGACAAACAAAAAGAAAACAAACAGCACTTCTGATCAGGCTTCAAGAACATGAATTAAACTCATAAAACCCATTAATCTTTCCTATTATTGTATTAATTACCTTACTCTATTTTTATCACTAGATCTCAAAGCCCTTTACGAAGGAGGTAAGTTTTATTACCTCCTATTTTGCAGATAGAGAAACTCAGGCACAGAGCCAATATCAGTTTGCACTGGAGAAGGATATTTAAAAGATCAATATAGATGATTTTTAACCTCTCTCTCTCTCTCTCTCTGCCACTGTAACAGCAGCCACCAGTCAGCGGATCAGGTGATGGGGTTTGACCTTTGTAAATTGTCGCATTTCAAAGAACTCAAGCCAAAAAAGAAATACCAGTCTCTTCACAGCACTTGTGTGTCACTTCTTTATTACAGTTCTTTCAGTACAAGCCATATCAAATTCAGATCCAAATGCTACTGAGTTGGCCACAGCGCAGGGGTATCACAATTGTTCGGTAGGGCGGACCATGTTATAGTTGTAATCAGTGTCTGAGGTCAGATCTATAAATTAAAACCTTAAACTACTGTTGATTCTCCCCAGAATTAAGGCCTGAGGTGAGCAAGTGACATCTGCAAACAGTAACCCAGGCTGGTAGGATCAAAGTGGGGCAATTGTATTGTTGAGAGGCTGCTGGGCAGAGAGTGCTGAACCAGGGTTGCACAGCATATAGATACACAAGGTACGTCTTCTGTGCAATAAAAAAAAATCTGCAGCTTTGAGAGTCAGAGCCTATTGAAACAGATTCAGGCTCATGGGGCTCAGGCTCTAGGGCTAAAAAATAGCAGTGTGGAGGTTTGGGTACAGGATGTAATGAAAAACCGCCATTTTCTCCTCAACTCTCCTCTGCTTGTTTTTCATGGGCATGGTCAGAGGGTCAGTCACAGGTCGTCAAAGGAGAAAAGGATGATACTGTGTTGTATGACGAATATACTGCATATAGCAAACTAGTGCTTCTCTTGCTATAATGGATTAAGTTAAGTTTAAAGTTGCCCCACACTCAGCGCACTGCTGTGCAGTGTCACTTCATATTAACTCTCGCAGTTGCAGGGACTGAGATAGGCAATGCTCTCTGGCTAGGGTACTACTGTTTACTTTAAGTGATATAAATAAGTTATCCTAAAACTGACCTCAGTCTTAATGGAAATTACCACACTTCCATTCTTAACCATGGACTCCATTGCCCATCTATGAAGTGACACCTCTAAATCTCTTCTATGCCAGATATCAAAGGCAGGGTTTATAAATATGCTTTCAGGGGGAAAAACTTAATTCCACCCACCAAGTACCCCATCCTCTGCACCAAATGGCACCCCACTAGCATAACCATGCAATATTACCCAACCCATAATGCAGGGCTACTCAAGATGTGGCCCGTGGGCCACATCGGGCCCACAGCCCATTTGTTTGTGGCCCACAGTGAAGTTTGGGTTTACACGGGGCTCAACACGCGGCCCGCGGGTGGGAGCCAAAACAAAAAAGGAGTCAATATAATAGTCTTCTGTTGATATGCGTTTTAGTAGTTAAATTCCTGGACTGACATTTCTCATAAAAAGTGCTGTCATCTGGGTGGAAGTTGGGTAAATATTGCATGTTATTAATATCAGCAGAAATGACGTAAATGGGGCTTGTGTGCTGTGTAGTCTTGCCTTAATCTTTGTATTCAATGTGAAAGAAGCTATTTACATATATTTGCATATATATTTGCATATATATGCAACCACACTTAAGTTGCGGCCCTCGGCATGTGCTGTGAGTATCATTGTGGCCCCTGGGGTTTCCAAAGTTGAGTAGCCCTGCCATAATATATAAAAACTTCTACTGCACTGCAATTAAGCATGTCATTTGTAATATGGTTGCCAACTTTCTACTTGCCCAAAACCAAACACCCTTGCCCCACCCCTGCTCTGAGGCCCCGCCCCTGCCCTCTCCATTCTCCAAGACCCTGCTCCTACTCACTTCACCCCCGCCCTGTGTCACTCACTCTCTCCACTCATACTTATTCATTTCTTTTCACTGGGTTGGCTCAGGGGGCTGGGGTATTGGAGAGGTGAGAGCTCTGGTTGGGGGTTTGGGTTCTGGGGTGGGCTAGTGGTGAGGGGTTTGGAGTGCAGGAGGGTGCTCCAGGCTGGGATCAATGGGTTTGGAGTGCCGGTGGGATGAAACCTGGGGCCAGAGGATTGGGGCCTAGGAGGGGAGCAGGTTGCGGGCAGTACTTACTTCAAGCAACTGCCTGAAGTAGCTGGCAAGTCCCCCCTCCAGCTGCTTCACAAACACATGGTCACATGGATTTTGTCTGCACTGAGAGTTTTTGTGGCAGAAAATATGCTAATGAGGGGCTCATTAGCATGAGTTGCGACATCATTAGCATATTTTCTGCCATTTCTTTTTGCACAAGGGGTTTTTGGCTTATGGCTCTCCCGGATCTTGTGCAAAACAGGGTTTTTGCGCAAAATGAGGAGGATCTTGAGCAAACCCCTGGTGCAGAAAGAAACGGCAGAAAATATTCTAATGATGTTGCAACTCATGCTAATGAGTCCCTCATTAGCATATTTTCTGCTGCAAAAACCTGTAGTGCAGACAAAGCCATGGCTTTGTGCACTGCCCTGTCTGCAGGCTCTGCCCTCATAGCTCCCATTGGCCAATGGGAGCAGCCGTGCAGCACTTGGATGAGGGGCAACATGTGGAGGCCTTTGGCTGCCCCTTATGTGTAGAAGCCAGAGGGGGCATGTCGGCTGCTTCCCAGGAGCCATGCAACACAGAAGCGAAGAGGGAGCCTGCCGGTCTTGTTGACTGTCGCTGCCAGGATTTTTTTTTTTTTGACTGGGTATTCCGGTTGAAAACAGAGCTCCTGATCACCCTAATTTGTAAGCACTGAATTCCTACTTCACTACTGGAATAACAAATAAATCACAGCCCTAGACATCAATGAATTTAGGGCTATATTTTGCTCCCAAATAAAGATAGACTGATACATAATTTACCTCCCTACGCACACAGCGAACTTTAGCCAGTAGCTGAATTTGGAACACTGTTTGAGTTCAAATAAAACCATACAGTATTACTATGAAGGAGCATTGTCCTTTTGGTAGGAGCAGAAGATTCTATTAATGATGCTGCGACCAATTCACTGAATGTTTTTGAGCAAGTTACTTAACTTTTTTATACCTCACCATCTGAAAAAACAAAGGCCATCTTCCACCTAAATGGGCTGTCATGTGAAGCTTAATTAATTAGTCTCAAATGCTTAGAATTCTTCAGAGGAAAGCTGCTATGAGTTTGATCCAAAAGTCCACTGAAGTCAACAGAACTCTCACTGATTTCAGTGGACTTTGGATCAGGCTTTATATAAGTGTTATTCCTACTGGGTGATCAAATTGCAGTTCTTAAAAAATGTCATGCACTTCTAACTTGCAACTATGCTGATTGTTGGCAGAAGTATTAGACACATTGTGCTGAGACCATGCAGACATGCTTTGACACTTTTACCTACAGTGGTCAAAAAAGGTCAAGACTGTTTATTAATGTATGGAAACTGAAGGTGGGCATTGACCATTTGTGGCATGACATATGTAAGCCATGTATAAGTATTCAGCCTCATATAGTGAGAAACTCAGCTGCCAAACACAGGCCTGAAGGAAGAGATGGAAATAGGAAAATTCGGAAATCATACATCTATAAAAAGTCTAATTAAAAAGTCTCTAAACAACCAGAGAGCTCACCTAAAAAAAGATTAGGCAGGAAATAAAACAAGATTAACAAATCGGCAGTTTGGTAGGAGTGAAGACAAAAGCTACGTCGTCTACACTACATGTTTTTTTTCAGAAGAGGCAATGCAAATGAAGCACTGATTAGCATTTTCTCACACTTCATTTGCATAGTCTCTTCCGATCCGTTTTTGCGCAAAAACATGCAGTGTGGATGTTTCCGTTTTGTGCAAAAACCCCTTTTTGCACCAGATCCTTATGCCTCTCATAGAGAGGCATAAGGATCCCGGAGAGGCATAAGGATCTGGTGCAAAAAGGGGTTTTTGCACAAAACGGAAACGTCCACACTGCATGTTTTTGCACAAAAAATGGATCGGAAGAGACTATGCAAATGAAGCACAAGAAAATGCTAATCAGCACTTCACTTGCATTGCCTCTTCCGAAAAAACTCATAGTGTAGACATAGCCAAAGAAAAAATAGTGCCAAAATACAAGAAGAGACTAAAGCAAATTCTAAGTTAAAAAAATAGGCCTACCCATTAATTTAAGTTGTTAAATAGACATGGTTTCAAGCCCCCAAATCTGAGTCTGTAATTCATATGCTTCAACATTAAGAGATATTTGGATCAGCCCATTATTACGACAAGTACCCATTTGCTAATTTTGTACCCAAATTATAGTATGTTTGAGAAGGAGGGGAGTGCATACGTCTTCCTATGCAACCATTTAAAATTCTGTTTGGCACAGACAAATCACTGATGATACACGTGTTGTGCTCTCTCATGGAAACTGTGCTTTCGTTCTTTCAGCTTTTGTTGCTCCCTTCATCTAAAATCAAGTGAATTCTAAGTGTCTGTTTGCCCTTTGTGTGTAGAAAATATAATGCAGATCACGATTCCAAACATCCAAACATCCAACAAAGTTTGGAAATATTCAAGGCAAGTATTTTGGTTTGGGCCCATAGCTACTGTTCACATTAAACAACTGGTGATTAATAGCTAACTTGAATTGTCATCCAAATGTCTGAATCTGCATTTTTGTGATTCATGAAGGACATGGCTCTATCTGTGGTATTCCTAGCACATCAGTTATATAATACTGGAATAAATGAGGCTGTTTTGGTCGCAACGGGGATTAATTATAATTCCTGCACTTCCAGGGTTTGTCAGGAATCAGAAATGGACTAGTTCCTAAGCATTTTCAACTCCAACAAAAACTAGATTTACTAAAACCTTGCAAGAAAATCTGTTCTCACCTTATTTCCAGATGGATTTTTTTTCAGGCCAAGAAATACTTTGATAAATTGGGAGACATGCCTGAACGTTTGGATACTTATTTGAATTGAATCTGAATCTTGGAAGTTTATGCAGCACTAGAAATAAGGGAAATGTGTGGTAAGAAACTAAGCCAGGGACAACAACAGAAGTGGTATATGAGTGAACATAGTTACCTTTCATAACAATTGTTAACTATTTGTCATTGATTGAATCCCACAAGCACAATTTTATATTGAGGCTCTACTGTATGGTTCTCTCCTTATAATAGGTACCAATTTTGCCTCCACTTCAGTCAGGGGCAAAACTCCTGTTGACTTAGAAAGGAAAGGAAAAGACTGTCTCAGTTTGCTGTCCAAAATCCATTTGAGGGGGATTTTCAAAAGCACTGATGTAATTCTACATTCATTGATTTCAGTAGGAGTGGTTAGAACAACTCTTAGTGCTCTGGCATATTTTGTACATAAGAAGCACAGGGGAATAAACATTAATAAAAGGCAATTTAATGGGGGCCTGAAAAAGGACTTCTATTGAATCAGAAAATAGGGCAAAGAGGGACTATGAGGTTAAAAAGAAAATGACACTCCCCCTCCCTGGGGGGGGGGGGTGGGGGTGGGGGGGAGAAACCCAGTTTTCAGTTAAAGCAGGGGTGGGGAACCTCAGGCCCAGGGGCCAGGTGCAGCCCCCAACTTGCCTGGACTTGGCCCCTGAGGCTCAGAGCTCCCCCCACCCAGCATTGGGGAGCCTGCACCCACTACAGGACTGGAGCACACAAAATCTACTAGCCTGGGCCCACTAGGCTCTGGTGTGTGAGGAAATGTGGGGACTATCTTTCCCCTTCTCAGTCAGGGGCCACCTCAGTGAAGGCTTTGGTTATTTATTTATTTATTTGCGGATTCTCACTTGTGTGCAACCCCCGACTGATTTTTCTGTGGGTCAGCGGCCCCCAACCCCAAAAAAGTTCCCCACACTAGAGTTAAAGTCTTCCAGCCAGCTAGAGATCTGGGGTGAAATGTTTGAACCACTGAAACAATGGCCAAACTCCCATGGGAACCAAGATTTCAGTCTGTTTAGAGTATGGGGAAAGAAACCTCTCAAAAATATTTGCAATCAATTAATACATTCTTGTTTTTCTTTGAATAGATTCTGAGAGAAATTTTCTGACTACCACTTAACCAACTATTACACATAGTGGTATATGAAATACCACAGTACTTAGATGAGGAAATAACTGCGGACAGTTTTTCAGAAAAATTCTATTCAAGTGACAGAAGTGGAGAAAACTGCTCAGAAATTGCTAAAATGGACTGGAAAAGTAAAATATACAGTTGGGATATGCTGTGAAATGGAGAAGAAACAGAAATTATTAATTGCGCTGCAAAAACATACAGTGCTGCATGTTGGCTGCACATACAGAGGCAGATGCTAGCCTTTGGCAGAAAGAATGTGCAAAATGTAAATGCTGTCAGCTCTTTCAGCACTAGAATGGCAGCAGAAGAATATAGCAAATTTTGCACCCTTTCACAAATGCAGATCTGAGTGCAGGGCACAATGGGTTCCCTAATAATTTCCTTACCCAAAATGATTGCCTTTGTAACGATATTTGAATTATCTGAAACATGTAAATTTGTGCCAGTGAGCAAGTTCACAACACATAATATGTGTGATTGTTTTATGATAGTTTACTCCAGATTATTTAAAAAAAGGGTCATGCATCATATGTTTACAGACATGCTTAGGCAGTGTCTCTCAACCTTTCCAGAC
Source organism: Rafetus swinhoei (assembly GCA_019425775.1). NCBI lineage: Eukaryota > Metazoa > Chordata > Testudines > Trionychidae > Rafetus > Rafetus swinhoei. Next base: position 117,207,374 of record CM033424.1, read on the forward strand.
TACTATTCCCCTTTTTCAGAGTCTGATTTGTTTTGCAACCTCCCCTCCCCCCAAGTTCCACCTCATTTAAAAAATTATTTGCTTACAAAATCAGACGTAGAAATTCAAAAGTGTCACACACATAATTGCTGACAAATTGCTTGCTTTCTCATTTTACCCTATCATTATAAAATAAATAGGGGGACCAGATGTCCCGTTATTAAAGGGGAGAGTCCTATATTTTGGCCCGCCTGCAGGTGTCCTGACTTTTGCTTTAAAATGGGCAAATTGTCCCGTATTTTCTCTCTTCCTTCATCAGTACCGCTGGGTCCTGCTGCTGTCTGAATTCCTGCTCACCAGCCACATGCCGCCCCCCTCCCACAGTGGGATCTAGTAGTCAATGATGGGAGTGGGTCTGCAAGGCTGGTGGCAGGGTGAAAAGATGCAGTGTATGGGGCTGGCCATGACACACACCCTCCCCCCGCTGCCAGCAGCAAAGCCACTGCTGTGTGCCAGCTTTTGGCCAGCAGCTCCCCCTGTTTCCAGTTGGCACTGACTGTGAGCTGCTGTGGTTGATGAGTGTTGACGGGTGCCAGTCACCTCTACTGCCCACTCATTGGCCCTTTACATGCTTCCCTTCTTGCTGTCCTCTCTTTGCCTTGTCCCTTCCCACCCTGCACCCCACTGCTCCTCCATATCACCCTGGTGAGGAGCGTCCTGCTCCCAGCTCTGGGCAGACAACCAGTCCTTGGCTGGAGCATGGAGCGCATCAGAAGCCTAGCTGGCAGGCTCCATCTTTCCCCTACTACTTCACTGCCCCAGGAAATCCCAAGACCCTCCAGCCCAGGTGCTGTCCAGGAAGAACCAAGCCCTGCTTGTGCCAAAGCACTGAATGTCACTTGTATGGCACCTCTCTCGCTAAGCTCTGAAGTAGCAGGGGTAGAGGAAACAATTTCTAGCCTGTTCATGCCCTGAACCTGCAACCTCCACAACTGTCCCCTGGGCAGAGGCTTAGCACCCTTTCATACACTCACATCCCATACCCCCAGTCCTGGGTCCTGCCCACAGGGAGTATAGGGCTGCTCTGTCCCATAGGCACCCTCCCCTGCTGAGACACTAGATTCATCTGGCCAGGTTCACTGATGCCCCTCAAGTCAGGCTCCCTGGGCCCTGGTGCTCAATGCATCTTTAGGGCTTAACCCCTTCCTGCCCAAGCTGTAACTGTAGGATGGGAGGTGGCCGATTATGCTGGTGGCTAGCAACAGCCTGGAGGGGTTAGCTGCCTTTTGACACTGTGTGGTCAGGAAGCACAAGCTGCTTTCAGCCACATGGAAACAGGGGGTCAGGGGAAGAGTTGAGCTTTGCAAAGACAAAGACCAAGTCATCCTCATTGCCCTTTACTCCCCTTCAGCTGGAAGCAGCTCCCTTCCCTCCCACATAGTTTCAAAAAGCTACTGCTGACCACATTCTGGTCTGAATCTTGTCAGAAACTGGGGGGTAGGTGACCCTGCATGCTCCCCCCAGATGTATTGCCATGGGAAGACACAGTGCCAGGTGAGGAGAGTCTGTCCCTGAGGCATGGAAGGCGAAGAGCACCGGGAAGGGATAGTTGGACTGGTTGGTTAGACACACACCCCTTACCCCCCAAATGAGAGAGATGTATGGGGGCCGGGGTGGGAAGAGAGACACTTTTCAGCAGAGCTACCATGGCAACAGCCAGGGGCCCGGGTTCTCTGACCAGTTGTCCCCTTTGCCCCTATCTCTATCAGCAGGCTTTGCCTGTGCTTTACAGAAGGTGAGACAAGACTATCTAATGGTACCTTCTGGTCTTAAAAATCTCTGAATCTATGATATTTATATGTTTGCATGTTTTTGATGCAAACATAGCATTTTGTCGCATTTCATGATTTCATCGCAAGTGGAATAGGAGGGGAATGACATGGTGCAAAGAAACTGGTCAACTTTTTGTGAAATCTTTCATCATATTTGCCCTGCTCTAGTTATGACATAGTTCTAACTTCACTAGCGGTCATGACACAAAAATGCTGCACCCCTTCCCCATGCTGTTCCAATCAATTTCCACTCCTGAATATTAGCTCACTGCTTCTGGATTCATTTAGACTGTGCACAACCAAGTCATACAAAGCGTCTAATAGAAGGCTTTGTTGAAACAGAAAATTTTAAATACATATAGCAGAATATTTTCAGAAAGCTAATTTGATTACATACAGCCAGATGCTGACCTGATGCACGCTGGTGTGCAACCGAGAGGTGCCAGTTTATATAATCTCATGATTTGGTCCATTAATATGAACATTCACACAGAAACTTGATTCTAAGAGTTACATTCATCCATTGTACAACATATGTCATTCTCCTATGTCCCATCAAAGCAGACTAAATTTCTTTACTCACTGTGAAGTGTTTGTAAGCAAAGGATAATTAATAAGTTGGAGGGGGTGGTGGAAATCACACTGTTTACATGCAGTGATGGAAAAAGAGGTGACAAATGTCACAAATTATGTGATCGGATGGGCAACGTAATACTCAGGTTCCAGGATTAAATTTAAACTTCATTTTCCATGAGCATTTTTGCTGGAAAAACCTGATCACACATATGCTTGTGGAAAGCAAACACAAATGAGCCATGGATACAGCAGAACGGAATTCATTTAAAAATATGAACAATGTTCACAGAACAATGTTTTGCATTCTTCCACCAGCGCTAGTGTTGACACAGAGCAAGGTTATTCTCAGTCAGGTCCTCTTTAAATTATACATCTCCTTTCCTCTCCATAGAATTTTGTGCTGATTTTACCAACCTACTTTGGGTCAAAACACTACCTTTTCAGAGTTCAAGGAGAAGGATATTTGGTGAGCTACTCAGCAGGCAGGATGAAAGTTGGTCCACGGCCAACATGCTTATATTTAAGCATAGGCCCAGATTCTAAGAGGCTTGTGCAGCCATATGGCACTCAAATGCAGCAGAAATATTATTTCTGATAAATTCATGGGCCAGGTAGTGAAAATTCCATGCAGGGAGATTCCCTAGCTCCTGTGCTCAGAGGAGGAAGTCTCCAAGGTCTCGGCAGGAAGTCTCTGCAATGCAAAATGGAGTGAGGGAAATGGGCTTATGGACATATAGACAGTGGGTCAATGCATACTGAAAATTTACATGGACCAGATGTCTGGTGGAAGAAAGGAGCAGACAACTTGTACTTTGCTACCTCCACAGCTCACAACAGCTAGGCTACATCAGTAAAAAGACCAAATTCTTCTTCAGCATATACTGAGTGGGGGATTTGTTTCCCTAACCCCAATGAGACCAAAGTCCTTTTGCTTAGTGCCTTTCTCCATTTCCAGGATGTGGCCCATACATTTGGAAATTCGTTGTCAGGACTCTTTTCTAGGATGTGTTTTTTCCTGCTTTCCTTCCAATGGCCTTTATTTTCTTTTGCATTTTGAATTTTACTTAGCAATGTGACTATATTTCCTTCAAAATATTTGTTAAACACAAAATTGTTTGTGCAAGAGGGTCACTTACGGCTCATGGACACAAGCCAATAGCTGTAATATGCCACTGCGATATTCAGCAGGCATATCTCCATCTCTGTCTCCTTCCTCATTTCATAGGAACTCTCCTTGCAGCTTTTCTTCATTTATGTAACAGGAAAATAGCTGTACCTTATCACATTTTATGTTTTGGCTATGAAAAGCCAAACATATGACAAAACAGAAAATGCATCTTAAAAAGCTATCCATGTCCTGCATTCAGTTTTCCTCTAAACATTCAATACTATTTATTATTTACAGTGATTTAATAGGCAGATGGTGTAAGAAGAGAATAAGTCACAATTTACCTTCTTTCACATGCATATTTCAAAAAATAAGATTTTTACATTTCCTTCCTTCCACTGAGCTAACAGTATTACAGGATAGTTTCACAAATGAAAAAAATGAATATACCCTCCTGTCTTCTAGATTACCATTTCTGCACAGCACACAGAAGGCCAAGTTCCTGCTATAAGGACTGTAAAACTAAGCAAATATCTGACAACTGCTTTTGGTTTGCACTGATCTGTAATACACCACGTTTGCCAAGCATGGAACTTCATTATGCCCTTCTTGAACAGGACATGGGGCAAAAGAACACATGGGACTTCCGGCCTCTGACCCTGGATATATTCAAATAAATAAAATCAACAAGGGAGTTTATCCAGTAACAATAATGACTTCACCAAAAATGATGATAAAACTGGCACATGCCCTGGGGCAAAAGGAAGTTCTTTGGAGAATCCTGCCAAGATATGGGGCAGGGAAGCAGGACATGTCACAGTGACCTTGTTAGGGCAACATTGTGCAAGGTATGAAAATGTAAAGGCAGATGTGACTTTGCAAATCTAGAACATACAACAAAGAAATGTCTAGCAGGCTAGATGTCTCACAGAAAAAGTCTTAGACAATGCCTTTGTATTGATCTAGAAAAGATAAGAGGGAAGTAAAAACAGGAGGGGCTGACAGACTTGCCAGGCGCCTGGGCAAAGGGGACCTATTTCTAAGTTTGGCCCACCATCTTTAAAGAAATATATTGAAAAAAATCTCAAATAAATCATATTTTAATAGGGCCTTCAGTATAGTTCACAAATAGTGACTCATTCCCAGCAATGACTGTACAGTGAGAGCGTGATTAAATCCAGTCACGAGTGTATTGGATTAAATCTCTTTGTAACTGTAAAAACAGTGGGAAATGGAGCATACTGTCTAGAGAGGCTATGGAAGCACCTTCGCTGGAAGTTTTCAAAATGAGGCTGGAGAGACATCTGTCTTGGATGGTTTAGCCACAACAAATCCTTCATTTTGGCAGAGAGTTAGACTTAATAGCCCTTGCAGCCCCTTCTAACACTATGATTCTATGATGTACCACACAAAGACATATACATATCTTCTCTGAACTTTATGTGTACCCAGATACCATGGTCATGGGCATTTTAATGAAAGAGTGAGAGGACACAGTTAAGTCCTTAGAGTATGTCTACAAAGCAATTGAACATCCATAGCTAAACCAGGTCAGCTGAGTTGGGTTCTCAAGGCTGTACAACTGCTGCATAGACATTCAATCTTGTGGGAGAGCTTGAGGTGTAGGACTCCACAAGGAGGGATGGTCCTAGAGCCCAGGCTCAGGCTTAGGTTGCCAGATGGTTTCAACAAAAATACCGGACATACCTGGCATTACATCACAATTGACATTACATCCTATTTAGAAAATATCGGACATTTCTATTTTCTCATTTCTATTTTCTCAATTTGTTTCCTGAACAGAAAGCTGAAATACTGGACTGTCCTGTTCAAAACCGGACACCCGGCAACCCTGCCCAGGCTTCAACCTGGGAACAAATATCTACACTGCAATTTTTAGCCTTGCATTCCAAGTGCTGCGAGCCTGAGTCAATTGACCCAGGCCAGCTGTGAGTTTTTTATTCCTGTGTAGATGTACCTGTGTAGGTGAAGCTCCAATATTTTATTAAGACACAGATTAGATAACAATTTCTCTCATTTGGTTTGTTATCAAAATGTGGCAGGCCCCCAAGATCACTGCCTGTAGCAAGGGGAACAAACAACTCTTTATGCCACAGACTCTGAAGAAAGATGTTAACCAAATATTCTGCAAGCGCTACTAAACCAGTCCATGCAAGAGGTTACTCTAGACTTTTCGCTTCTTGATTAAAATGTCACACAATGATTTGGGTACAAGCAGAACTATTAGAGAAGTGGGCATTCTTATTCTGATGTTAATTCCTCCTGCTTTATCCAATTGAAGCTCGGTATGAAAGTTATAGGAGGAAGATAAGCGTTTTGGGGGTTTTTTTCAAAATACCCAGTACTTTCTAATAAATAGAAAAAAGAGGTTCCCTACACAGCACTGAGTAAACCCTCAAATATGACTTACATAAATCCAAAAAAAAATGGTATGTCAGGTCCATTTTGATCCTGTTAAACAACAGGAAGCACAAGGTTGTTTTACCTATTGCAAGGGTGAGTGGATACTGCAAAGTAAGGGTAAGCAATAGGTATATTCTTCCACATTAAGCAGAAGTCTTAAATCTCTTGTGCTCCTACACTCTAATTATCTAGAGCACAGAATAAAGAAGAGGCAGGGGCCTGGCAAAGAATGGGTGTATATGACAAGACAGAAGCTTGTGTGTAAATACAGTACACAGATGAAATGTATGTGCTTAGCTATGTGTACTCTCCCCGTTTGATCATAACTATTTGGTGGGAATAACTTGAGGGCCATTGTGGTAGAGTAGTGTTTCTCAACCAGTGGTACGAGTACCCTCGGGATGGGGGGTACGTTAACACAATTGAATTTGGAGAAAACTGAATTTTTTATTTAAGTTTTACAGCGCTTTATTATTTTTGCATTTTTTACACCCAAAAATTTCATTGCCCGCCCAGCTATGATTAAGTTGTTTAAACAAATGTGCTGCAATGGTAGAAAAAAATGTTGTGCGTCTGAAAACTGTAGGTACTTATAACTGTTTTTTTTTTTTTTAAAGGGGGTACTTTATAAAAAAAAGGTTGAGAAACACTGTGGTAGAGTAACCACTCTGGTGTTAAAAAACCAGCTAGCTCCACTTAGGCTTGGACCAGTAGCTCTCAAACTGCAGCCAATGAACCACTAGTTCAAAGCCAGAGGTGGGGAAAAGCAGCTCCTGCCAGCCAGCAGCAAGTCAGAAAGAGCCCCCACCAGAATTCCCTTCTCTGCCCCTGCCCCGGGAATTGGAGATTCCCTGAAGCTGCTCTATGGCACGGCACTTCACCCCAGAGTCAAGGGGGAGAGATTCCCTCAGTTCCACTGCAAAGCTTTGTTATTTTTTTACTGACATCTAAATGTTTTTACGGATTTTTCCAGACAGATCCAAATATAGCTCTTTTTTATGGACTCTCAGTGAATTTACTGACTGTTGACAACCCATCCTAGTACTGATTTTAATGAGCCAGCCAACTTGTGGCAGGGAGCCAGTGAAGGGTTCTGACTGACATGCATTAGGAAAACAAGGTAGATAGGATTGTAGGCAGAAAAAAGCAAGCAGGACAGGAGTAAAAGCATAACCTTTTAGGCCTTTATACATCATTTAAAAAACAAAAGAGGCACAAACTTAATTCTTCTGTTTCTTTATAGGTCATCTTTAAAATTAAAAGCAGTAGGCCAACCACTTTGCTGTACCTACTTTATTCTTATATTTAGGTATATTGATTTTCTATTAGTTCATAAAGTTTCTGTATGAGCCTCACCAATTTTGAGTAATTACTTTTTTGTGTGGCTCAGAAATGTAAGTTAATTTTTACTATTATTTATATTGTGGAAGTGCCAGCCATAAACCAGCATACTGTTATGATAGGCACGGTAGAAAAGAGAACAAAAGGCTGGTCCTTTGCCCAAACATCTTATAATCTAATGCAAAATGTATTCAGTGTATACCTACAAAATTGAAGGGGTTGCACATAAAAACTAGGCTGCCTACAATTGTTTGCCCAGGCTTCTGGTATAAAATTTGACCCAGTATGCTGTTTATAAAGAAAGTGAGCAGGAAACAGAAACATAGAAATTGATACCTTAAGGTTTCAGCCAAACTAGATTGCCTTTGATGAGTTTTGAATCAGGTCCTTAGTGAAGGTCAGATGATGAATGTACTGTGTTCCTCTGATTTTTACATGCAGAAATTAGTTTTTCTTCTAAAGAAGAAATTCCCAAATTGTGATCCTTGGATCATAGATAGATTACCTAGCACTTACTGTAGCCACGGAGACCTGGCTGGACAGAGGGAGCTGACTTTATTTCTTCTTTCTGATCAGGGCCATCTCTAGGCATATGCAAAATACACAGCTGCATAGGGCATCCAAAAATTTGGGGCACCAAATTTTTGATACCCCTACTCAGCCATGTGTGCTTGTGTGCCTGTGATTGCTGCAAGGCTTCTCCCTGCCCCCCTCCTCCAGCAGGAGCTGGCTAATGAGGGCTCTCTGCTGCCAAAGAGGGGGCCAAGAGGAATCCCTAGCCTCTATAGTTCTGCTCTAGCCCCAGGAAAGAACCCAAGTCTGGGTAAGGGGCGGGGGGGCAAGGGAAGCCCCAATCCCAGTGGGAGCCACGTTGTGAGGACAGGGGGAAGGGAGGAAAGCCCCAGGCCTCTGGCAGTGGCTGTATGGGGAAAGGGGAGGGTTTCCAGGTGTCCGGTTTTCACCTGGACAGCCCGGTATTCGTGACCCCAGCCCGGTAAAAAAAAACCCAGAAAATACCGGACATGTAAAATGTCCGGTATTTTCTGTTTTTCTCAGATGGAAGTCCAGCGGGGACATTCTTCCCCTGCCGCATCTGGCGGGGGTGGGCAGAGCAGGGAGCGTGGGGATTTAAAGGCTCAACCAATTTTTTTCCCACCAGGTTTGGGATTTTTTGTAAAAGTATCTGACAACCCTAGGGAAGGGGAAAGGGAGGGAGGAAAGTCCCAGGCCCCAGCCAGGACTAATGTGATGGGGGGAGGACGGGATGGGGAGAAAGCCACAGGCCTCTGGCACGAGCTGCACAAGGGGAGGGGAGGCGGGAAGTCACAGAACCCCAGCGGGAGCCATGCAGAAGGGAGGGAAGCCCCTGGCAGGAACTGCGCAGAGGGGGAGAGCACCAGACCCTAGGCAGGAGCTGCACATGGGGAGGGGGGAAGCAACAGGCCCCAGCAGGTGCCGCACGGGAAGGTTGGAGGGGGAAGCAGCACATGGGTAAACTCCTGGCACGAACTGCACTGGGGTGGGGAGAACGAAAGCGCCTGGACCCAGAAGAATCTGGGAAAGGTCTCAGTTACATAATTCATAAGAAGAGCTCTGCTTCTAAAAGATTGGGTTGCCAACCCGCCAGAATTGGTCTGGGGTTTCCCAGAATCAGCATAAATCTCCCAGTGACTATTGAAAGCAATCTAGGCAATTTTAATAGGCTATTTTAAGAAAATAACATTATATCATGTTGGGAAATGTTGGAATAGTTTCAGTCTTAGTAACTTGACCACCTTACTAAAAGGACATATGGACTTGCCATATAAGCCATAACATTAGGGATATTATATGATTGAACAAGGATGAGAAATGAAGCACACCAGAAACAGTTTGAAAATCCTCGCTCGAGAGAACCACTTTGCACTGAAAAAAAAAGCATAAAGCATTTTTAAAATTCAAGCAAATTCTCGGTCAATTTTTGCAGTATTCACCCAGCTCGAAAAATTTCATTTTTACAATTTACAATTTATTTTATTACCATTATTTAAATATGATTTTAAAATGGAACACTGACATAATCAAAATTATAGACGCACCTGAGCATTCCAGTAACAAGAACTAGAATCAGAATTAAGGATCATAGTCTTTGTCATGAGTTGGCATAAGAAGAAAATTCTCTCCTTCTCCCCCATAGTGCATATCATGGAAAATGAATTTGTTATGGAGGTTTAACCTTCCCATCATGCAGTCAATAGGGAAAGCAGTTTATAAAAGCAGTTCTAAAGCAGGTGCTCAGCTCCAGCTTACTGGGGCATGGGTGTAAGTATCTTCCTGAATCAAGCTTATTTAAGTATTTTGAAACAGTATGGCAATTCCTATATTCTAAGTTTAGTGAATTGCATAATACATAACAGTGAATATGGTAGATACTCATTAGGGCAAGAGGCAGATTTATTGTTTCTCAAAATGTTGAGTTTACCCTAGCAGGTGTGTCAGGTAGCTTTTGCATAAAGATAAACCCACACACATTCTTCATGCAAATAGTGACACAAAAGTTGCTCTTAGCCTTAAGTAGTCAGTGTGTGTAACAAACCTGTACTTACATACACATATATTTACAGAGTACTCAAATGTACAAGGTAAATAAAGCATATTGTACCAAGGAGAAACAAAGTATTACTGAAAGAGAAGGGCCGGGCTGCAGACTGATACGGTCTGAATCAACTAAAGCTAAGTGAATAATTCATTATACATATTTTATCTGATAAACGTTGCCTCTTTTTCTGTTTGAGACTTGCCCACCACCAGATAGTGATTTCCCCTCATTTAATTGTTGCTTAAAATGCCCCATTTTTGGAACAATTTCTGCTCTGCAGATTATTGATAAGCACTTTGTTACAAGTATTCAACGTATAAAATGGAAGCTGTTTTGTGTGAATAAATACATTACATGGTACATTACTGATTCCTGAATAGAGGAGTGTGCCCTTAACTGTGCTGAGAAGATTTATGCTGACAAATTCAAAATTTGCTTTTCTTGGATATTCCAGTTATTACTCATTCACTCACTGATAGCTTTGTAAAGAGACCGCTGAAAAAGTCTTCTCACAGGACTCCAGGGTGGGAGTTTGCTGTTCTAATAAACTGCATCACAACAGAGTGGGGAAAGGGTGGAGGAATGCCCCCCCCAACTAAAACATGAAATATGGGAGGGGGTGGAGCAGGGTTCCAATTCATAGTACTCTTAGTAACCCAGTTAAGCCTTTGATGACCACTTTATTACAGTTTTATATTAAAATAACTGAAGCCTTCTCATTTTGCATGTCGTTAGCCTATGTCATTACAGGCATCTCAAGTCACACAGCTGAATTGTGAGACTCGTGCATTTGAAGCCTGCCTCACATTCATTCATCTCATGAACTCTCACATGTGGAATGCAGAGAGAGAACCTGGAGTAGGGAGAAAGTTGCAGAGTGAGCCCACCCCCCACGCTCACCGTGAAGTGACAAGACTCTGTTGATGGGCACATGCTCCAAAATGTGGGTCCAAGCCTAGGACAGGGAGCAGGAGCCCATGTGCCAGGTCTCAGTGCCACTCAAAGTTAGCCTGGCCATCCCTCTCTCATGCCATGATGGAAGGGGGCTATATGGTTATACAGCCCAGTGATGGTGACCTGGCAGAGACATAACCCGACCTGTCTATGGCTGGGTTCAAGAGAGAGCCAGACAGACTGGCTATAGATTGGATTGGCTGAGAGAGCTGGGAGCTAATGGAAAGGGAGCAACCAGAGATGCTTGAGATAGCCGAGCCAATAAGTGGGGTTTGACCTGGCATGTTGGCTTCTGCTCTGTGCCAGGCTATGCACTGTTCCACATTGGCTCAGACTCTGCTTGCTTCTTTCTCATTTGTGGAGATGCGTCCTGCCCCCTACCACTGTTGGACATGGGGGTTGGCCAGGTCCCAATTTGTGATATTCAGAAAAACGCATTGATTATAACTTTGCCAACTTGAGATCTCTGGTAATCATGTATTCCTGCTTTCATTAGCCTTGCCTCCCCCTGCCTAGCCTGTAAACCTCCATTGTGTGCTATATACACCCATCTTCACTATTACCTAGATTCTTAGTTCCTCAGGGCAGGAACTATGTTTTTTACTTCTTGTTTGTATGGTGACTATCACAGTGGGGCCTGATCCTGATTGGGATCTTCAGCAACTACCTTACTACACAGAGAAAAAAACAGTATTCTGCAATATTTGCACAAAAGTGGTTGTGTTGGCAAACATTTCTGTGAGTGAACTCATCTGCTAGAATATCGTGAATCAACAAAAACCACATTGTTTAAAAATTGAAATATTTATAGATTTATTTATTTGCAGAATTCATCCAATTCTGTTTTCTCAACCAAGATTTTCTCCTTCTTGGCTCGATTCTGCCACATTTAATCATGCTGAGCCTTACTCAGTGAGAAATCCCATTGATATCAATAGAGCTACTCACTGAGTAAGGTACTACTTGTGAGCAAGAGAGGTAGAATCTGACTATTAATAGTGCTGTAACTACTTAAATGAACAGCACTTATTGTTCTTGATGTGTCCTTTGGGAGGTTCAGTATGGCCAAAATTTCACCCCATATCTTTAGCAATGATAAAATTGTAGAAACAGTTTTAACCAAATGCCTGATTGAATCCAGTCAGATTCTGTAAAGCAATTGATCAGCACTTACTGACAGAAAACACATTGTAACTAGAACACAGCATTATAAGTTCACGGAGGTTGACTGACTAAAGCAAGAAGAGAGATAGATCAGTCAGCATTTGAGAGAGACCCATTTGACACAACTTCTAAAAAAGTTATGGTCCAGAATCTAAAGCCCTTGCTTACATGGAGTAGTTTCTTACTCTGTGAGTAGTACTATTTTTCCTATTCCTCAGTGTGAATAAGGTTTCCAGAATCTCTGTCTCTATGACTTAAGAAAATAGCTAATAATTGTCACTGTACTTATCTGATTGGCATTTTAGCTAGAGTTCCTGCTAATAAAAAATGTGAGATTTTAAAAGAAATGCAAAGGTAAATGTTGACGTTTTCACAAGTCATTGAGTTTTACAATGTTGAGTCACTGAGCTATTACACATTGATTGAACAAATAGCAAATGGAATGATTTGCCAAAGAGTAATACACAAATATTGAACTAGGAATCAATGACAGTGGATGCTTTCCAAGGATTGCAAAAGTTAACAGGAAATCTTTATCCAAAAGGAATTAATAAATTTCTGTCTAAAAAAAAATCAGACAGCTTTATTTGTTTGTGTTACACCATCTTTCCAGGTCTCCTCTGCTAAGTACAGGAAATCACATTATAAAAAGAAATTTGTTTGCAATGATGCTTGTTTTCATTTATAGGCTGTATTTGCTGGCTTATCTTTCAATCATTTCACAGTCCCGACATCTATGGTGTTTTCTTTTTTTAAAATGCATTCAACAACATATGGATGAGAATGTTATAAAAAGGTACAAAAATATTATTTCACATTTAATTTCATCTTAATTTTTGATCATAACATGATCTAATGAATTTTACCCAGAATATTTGCATACCCCTAACATCGCCCTATTATATTTTCCCTCTTCATTATAAATCTTTCGGTTGATCCAGATATTCTTTTAAAACATTTATAAAGGACTTCATTTTAGAAATGAGCTAAAGACACCTCCCAAGCAATTGCCATCAAAGTAGCTTCTGCAATATGCTGGCTGTAATTGAACAATTTCACTCTAAAATCATCTCCCTACAGCAGACAAATTTAGGGCTTCTGTGTAAGACAAATGGATTTTACTTAAGTGCATTTCTAAAGAAAAATAATATAGGGCCCAATCCAAAGCCTACTGTTATCAACAGGAGCCTTTACGTTTACTTGTATAGGTTTTGAATCAGGGTGTGTTTATATTGGGCCCTCATGTAGCCACACAGAAGAGTAAGAGATAGAAAGGACTGAAGCCCTCCGTTTATGCAGACTTTGTAGGAGCGGACAGCATTTGTCACTCTGCCACTAGAAGGATAGGGTTGGACCTCAGATGGTTACCTCTAAGAATAACTTGGTGTAAAATGAGCAGAGCCAAGGGCATGTTCCCATCCTAAACACTGGCCAGCTGAGCTGGACCACCAGAATAGCTCTCTGAAGCACACCTCCCAATGTTATTCCTGTGCCAGTACATCTCTGTACTGCAAGCTACGCACTAAAATCATGATCTAGCCCTTACCGTACAAGAGGAACAACTTTGGAGATGATATATATTACTAGGACAAGTACAGAGAATTATAACAGTACTAAGAGACCTCTAATCATTGACTAACATGGAGATAGCTTCACCGTGATGCCAGAAGTATAACACAGTAGCTGTTAAAGTCCTGTGGGTCTGGCCGAGGGCCTTTTAACATATGTCTATGCTGCAACTGCTGAGGCTTTTTCTACATTAGCACTTAGGTCAGTCAGGGTGTGCAAAAAAATCCCTGAAGTTTCACCAACAAAAGTGCCAGTGTGGACAGCACTATGCCGGTAAGAGAAGCTCTCCTGCTGACATAGCTAATGCCAATCATTGGGGGTGCTTTAATTATGTCACCAGGAGAGCTCTCTCCAGTTGGCAAAGAGCGGCTACACGGGAGACCTTCTAGTAGCACAACTGAAGCAGTATAACTGTGCTGGTGTAAGGTCTATGGTATAGAGATAGCCTAAACCCAGACAGACAGACTTATGCTGGCAGGCCTCAAACTACTTAGCTAAATACATCAGTGTAAACATTGCAACTCCAGCAGCAGCTTGGGTTCTCAGGCACATCCGACCCCTAGGTCAGGGAATGCATATCTGGCCTGAGTACCCACCAGAGCCGCAATGCCCATGCTGCTGTTTTTAGTATGCTAGCTCAAAACATGCTGGCGCAAGGCTGTCTACCCAGGCTGGAGGTTCACTCACAGTGGTAGTGTAGCCCTGAGATCTATGCTCTGCTGTGTCACTATCAAGTCTTAGCCTATAGAAAACAATAGATGAGCTCCAAATTGGAAGCTTGAATCCAAATGTCTTTGAATTTGTGGAGGACAGTTTTGTTTTCATATTCCCAGTTCCAAACCTACCCAACAGTTTTGATTCTAAGCCCGATCCGGAACTGGCCTCTTTTCCATTTGTGGTTGAGGTGTAGAGATGTTGTGGGATCAGCTTCAGAGATTTTATGCCATTAAATTGGAACCTGAGGCCCTCATTCAACCAAAAAGGGCTTTTCAGTGGCACAGACTCCTGGTGAACAGATCAATAACTTCTTGAATCCTCATATCCTTTTCAAATTAATACTCCAATGTATGGACCTGATTAGGCCATCTTATCAGATAACTTAAACAAGCAACCTGTCTACACATTAATTGTTATTGAGGATTAATGTTGTTTATAAAATGAAATCAATACAATCTCTATTGCTTATTAACTGAAACCTTCTAGGCTCTGTTCTGTTTGCTTTGCTTTTCAATTAGTTTCTATTATTTTCCCTATTAGCTTTCAACAAATAGCTGTAGAAATAAACTTAATGGTTGTGAAACCGTTATCAGAGTCAACAAAGCACCCTAATGGAAAATCTTGTATATTTAAATGTAAAAAAGAATCCAGTGTTTAATCATTTGACATTATGAGATAAGTTTATTACCATACATCTGTTCTATGCTGAGTCTTGGCTTTTTTTTTTTAAGCTGAGCAATTAAGAGTTCTTTAGGTCAGATGTCAGAATGTTCAGTTGCTTATTACATTTGAGATTAATAAACCCTAAAGTCTAATAGCCTTGTTATAAAAAATATTATATTCACAGCAGATAAAGCTGCAATGGGGCTACTAATAAACAAATAAGATTATCTAGTTATGTTTTATAATATCTACACCACGCAGGAGTTTTGAATTTGATGGAAGGCTTTTTTTGTCATCTCTTTCCATGTCTTCTCTCTGGTCTGGTTTCTATGCTAGCTGAATGCTTTACTCACTGCATTAGCAAGAGGTTGTTCCCTCATTACAAGGATACAGGTGAAGTCATTATCAATAAGACTACAGTTTTCCCAATGCTGCCTAAACCACTCTCCACATCCTTCCATCTGCCCATTCTCTGCCACTGTTTTACAGACTTCCACTCCCATGCTAGTGCACCTGAATGCCCACCCACCTCTACTGTTCATGGTGGCAGACAGGTGGATTATCCTTTGGCCTCTGAATATGGGATGGCTGATTGGAATGCAAATCCCCATGGGTAGTCAGGTGCTGTAGCTAGTCAACTGGGGAAACAGTTCCTTTGTGTTCTTGAAATAAGAAGATTTTCACTAGCTGCTGGCAGACTCCTTTAGCTGATGTGTGTGGGGATCTTGGGAGGTGTTCAGAGAGTGATGAGGGGTACAATTTAAGCACCTAGACCAACATATACACAGACTTTTTTCACTCTACTTTTCATATACTAGTAAAAGTCAATATTTTCAAAACATTAAGAGGCACATTTTCAGATGTGACCTATTTGCTCACCTGTGTATCTGCATGTACAAGTTGTAGTGTTGCAAGCAAATTATATGACTGAAATATCCAGTTTTCATGGGCAAATACAGTTTTACCCACTCAATCATGATTTTGGTAGACAAGACTAAGGCACAGAAGAATCAGGCCCAGAGAATGTACAAATCTAAGTATGCAGGGTTACACTCTATATACAGATAGAGAGGTGTAGTTGAGTCCTCTTTGCAAATCTGTACCTAAAATGAACGTTTTTCTCATGTTACATGTGCAAGTCATTGCATCCAAAAACCAGATGCACAAGTGCTTTTAACTTCTATAACAACATGGTAACTAAGCAAATTGACCCATCTCAGAAAAGCTCAGGAACAGTTTTTCAAGTATTTTTGTTTGCAATCTCCAGAAATTCACCTAGCCCTGGTATGGTATTGATGCATTCCAGACAAGGGTGAGGCACGGGGTTACAAAACAGACGCAGATGTCATTTAGTTCTCCAAAGTTTGCTGCTTATAATAATCAAATGTCAGTTGTCTGCAATTGCTACACGTAATGGAAAAATCCCTGTTTAGTAGATATTTTACGACTGACTGTTAAATTACAGTAGGCAATATTTTTAAAATAGTTTCAATGTCTAAGAAACGTCTACAGTTGATGTGATGCAGCTGATGTCATTTTTATTTTTTCCCCCACACAACTTTTGTTGCTGTTCCTATAGTAAAAAAAATATATAATTTCCTTTGGAATTTTAAAATCCATGCTAGTCATTCTCATAAAATATTTTCCGCTTTAATGGTTCCTATCTATATCTAGTTTTACAAACACTGATGAATCAAGCCTTGCAATAACCACATCAAAAAGGGCAGAGTGGTCACAGACAAGATTCCCTCTAAGCTGTGTGGCAGCACAGCCCCACAGCTGCTTAATGAACCCTGCCCAGCAAGGGGTTTACGGCTGCCGCGCATGGAGCTGCCTGGCTGGGGGGAGGGGAACTTCTCCCTTGGAACCAGCAGCAACTACCTGCTGAGGACAGAGCAGTGAGTCTCTCCCAGCTGGTAGGGACAGTCCCCTCCTTACCAACAGGGAGAGACTCACTGCTCTGTCCTCAGAAGGTAGTTGCTGCTGTTGTTGAGGGAAAAGTGTCCCTCCCCCAGCCAGGCAGCTCCGTGCATGGAGCCCTGAGCCCCTGGCTGGGTGGGGCTCATTAAACAGCTGCAGGGCCATGTTGTCGCACAGCTTAGAGGGAACCTCGCACAGGTCAGGACACACCAACTCCACGTAGCATCAGACATTGCCAGAACAGATGCAAAACCTGCAGACGTACCTCCATTATTACAGTGATCAGCACTGCCCCCTCCCCCCAACAACACATCTTTCATGGTCCCTGGGTCCCACATATGCCTATTACAACATTTGGTGTACCTCAATCAGTGCATTAAATGCCCTAATAATACCTATGAGGGTGAAATCAGAATCACTATACTCTTGAATGAAATCACACAGAAAAAATATTTTAAAAGACAAAAAACACCATAGCAATCACTCTGTATCTGACCTCTCAGTCCTCAGCCTCCAAGGAAACCTGAATACTTTCAAAAGATGAGCATGAGAACTTAAATTCATTATTTTGCTAGACACTATGAATAATGAACTGACTGGAGACACTGAACAAGTAGCAGTTCACCATTATCAAACTGCTTGTAACAGTTGTTTATATTTATTGATAAATTACACTGGAAAGTTTGAAAACATATCACTGATCTTACCACTTGTACTCACTTTATTTTACCAATTGCTTTTTGAACTGGCCAACCATTTTTTTCCTTTTCCCCATCTTTCATCTGACACAGCAATCCCCATAATTCTATTTTGTTTGATTCATTATCTTTGTACAAGCCTTAGTGTATCAACAATGTTTGACCAGCCCTGGGAGTATTTAGTACTTCCTTCTGTTAGCTGGTGGCTATATAACAAGACAAAAGAGAATAAAATGTAGGAACTACTCTAAGGGAATGTCTACACAGCAGGGTTAAGCTGAAATAAGCTATGCAACTTGAGCTACGCCAATTGCGTAGCTTAAGTTGAAATAGCTTATTTCGGCTTTTGGCACTGTCTACAAAGCAAGAAAGAGCACTCTTTCCCCGATTTCCCTTACACCTCGTAAAATGAGGGTTACAGGAGTTGGAGTAAGAAGTCCTCCAGCTCGACATTATTTCAACATTATGTTGAAATAACTACTTGTAGGATAGATGTGGACTTTGTTATTTTGGAATAACTAACTGCTGTTATTATTCCCTAAGTGTGGGAAGAACAGTGGCATCATATGCAAATTCCCTTCCGGGATGGGAATCAGGAAATAAACTTGTGTGGCAGGTCATATCACTTCATGTATCACTAGATGGTATCTCCTCAGCAACTGGTGTCTCGGTCTATGGTTTGAAAAAACATTCTCTTGCATAGTATCTGAATTTTTTCTTCTCCAGAGATTTTGAGCCACTCGTAGAGCTCAGATGGAGTCCCTGGGTCCTTCTTCAAACCATCAAGGCCACTTTGTACTAATTTGGCTTGAAATTCCTACAAGGGAATCCCCTTCATACAGGACAAATCTCCACTTGCAGAGAGGCAGCATTCAAAAAGCCACCCCTTCACTTTGGCATGAGGAGGAGCAGGGGACATGCTGAGGGCCAGAAGAAGACACAGATAAGCTGAACTGAGCTCCCCATACATTCAGTCTTCCTCTGACATAAGGAATGTGAGAGATGTTTACAGAGGTATTTAAGTATCGAAAGACTCAGGTAAGTGCCTACTGGGACTTCTAAAATTTCTTAAGAAAGTTAGGTGCCTAACTGCCACTTATGTCAAACTTGGATCCCTTGTATGGCAGACTGCCAGGTCATTTGATTCATTTGACTTTATTTAAATCCAGTATTTAGACTTTGGATATTACCTAATAAGGGTAATATTCTATGACCATTTTCCAGGCTGCATAATTACTTCATACACAGGATAATGGTCATAGTATTCCTCTCCTATCTTCAGAGAGCACCAACGATACAAAGGAGCCTTGTTGTACAGACGGAAGACTAAAATAGCATATAAAAAAAGAAGTTTCCAAACTAACATGGCTATAAAATAGCAGGCTGCTCATGGCTGGTGGGCTTTAGAACTTGCTTCCTACCTTCCCTGCCCAAACAGTTTTGCTTTTTCTATTGCCAGGCCATGCTGCAATGCATAACTGGTTTCTCTGGCTGAGAGAGACCAGACAGTCTCTGGGAGATTAAAAAAAAAATTAGAAATATGCTGTAAAATGATTGATTATGATTTATGTTAATTACTGGGCAAAGACAAGTTCCTGGAGTGATCTCTTTGTGTAGCTGTATTATTAAAATGTGTCAAAAACAGCTGAAAGATAAGGTTAGGTATTCCTTTTTACAGAATATGTGTATACATTGCAATTAATATAATAATAAAATACACAATAGTGTGGTATGGTATAAAGATTTCACTAGCTCTTTGTTATGTGTGTACAGTGCCTAGCACAACAGGACTCTGAATTATGGATGGGACACCAAGACATTACTATTATATAAAATAGTAATAAAAACAATAATTATGGTCAGGACTGGTTGCCTATTATTAAGGTTGCCTTGCACTTCATGTTGTAAGTCCCTGTTTTTAGTTGCTTATAACTTTGCCATATTTTAACTACTTGGGTTGAAATTTGTCATGCCACACATCTGTCTCAGACTGAATTTTATTTTGGAAAATTCCATTCAAAATAGTTCATCTATTTCTGAGAATGAGACTAGGGAATAAACATTTTGCCCACGCTTAAACATTCTGGTGACTTTGCTTTAAAAAGCTGTAATACCCGTATGCTTTGGAGCAAGGACTTCAAATCTGAAAGTGATCATGAGTAGGAATGTGCCTTTTACCATCTTTGTAAAACTCCATCCAAATTTGGCCAAATTATAAATTGTGTTTTTCTCCATTTGCATATATCCAGGAGAGACATCTTAGATTACGGCTTAGATTACCTAAGGTTCCATCTGCACTGGCACACTTCCACACAGACTTTCTCTGTATTTTGAGCTCTGGATTGACCCAGCCCAAATCCGGGCACCTGACTCTTCAGTGACCTCCTGCTGGGGTCTGGAATTGTGAAGGAGAATGCTGCCTGATCTGAATGCAGGAAAAACAAGAGCTGGACTTGTGGGGGAAGCAGTTGAAGTAGATTGAGGGGGAGACTACAACTGGAGGCTGGAAGCAGAGAGGAGAAGGAAATTGGGAATGGGACTTGGGGTCGTAGGGAGACTGGAACAGGCTAGGCAGAGACTTGGAGTCAGGTGTGTAAACTGGGATTAGGAGAGAGAGACTCAGATGTGATGAGTAGGTAGTCAGGGACTGGAGTGAAAAAGCCTGAGGCACTTATGTGTCACTGCATGTATGCAGAATTCATGGTCCTTACAGATTTCTTTGCTTCCCAGCAGAAAAACTACTTTTGACAGAGAAGCAAAGGGAAGCCACCAGAGTCCCATGTCTGCTCCCTCCCAGCAGGGCAGGCAGGTTAGTTTGGGCACCCAGTGCAGCTGGCCGAGATACCAGGGAAGAGAAGCTGGATGGTCATGTGTGGGTGAGACAGAGATACACTTTGTCCCTCTCACATGCTATTGTGGCACAAGCAGCATGGAGGGTCAGGACTTTGGGGTGTTTCTGAAGTGGTAGACCTGGGGTAGGCTCTCTTCCCTCAGGCAGAGTAGAATGTAGCAGCCTGCCTGCTTAGTGAGTTGTTCCCATTGTTCTTAGTGAATTCCCACAGGAGCATAAAACATATGTAAAAAAATTAAGACTCATTTACATTGCCAGAATGGTGTGAAGAAGCCTTATAAACAACTGCATGGCCTCATAAATGCTTATGATACTTTAGTGCTTAGAACTGATCTCACTTTTAGGACTGAAACATTTTCCTATCAAAATGTGGTCCATGAACTGTTTGCTACTGAGTTAGCTGAAGAATGACCAGTAGCCAATAAAAATGGTCCAAGTCTCTAGCTTTACTTGCTCTTCAGTTGCCTAGGATGTAACACTGAACCTATGACTGCATATATTTGTTACCAAATGACTAGAAGTAAAGGTAAAGTAACTACAGGTTGGACCTCCCTGGTCTGGCACCCTGGAGACCTGAGCGGTCCCAAACCATGGAGTTTGCCAGACCAGGGAGTTCAAGGCATCCCTGGAGCCTGAGCTTCCCTGCCTGCCCCATACCGGGGCTCTCACAGTCAGCCTCCTCGGACTGGGATTCCCCCCAGATGCCGCGGATCCCTCTCCACTGGGGTTCCTGGCTGGGCCAGGGCTTCCTGCTGGCCCCACTGCCACTAGGGGCCTGAGCCAGGGCCAGGGATTCCCTCTGACTATCACCAGCCCTCCTACTGCCGGGGATCCCCCACAGCCACAGCTGGCCCCGCTCCCACTGGGGTTCCCGGCTGGGGACTCCTTGTGCCCACTGCCGGCTCAACTGCCGCTGGCTCACTTCTGCAGTTACTGAGAAATGAACACGTGTTGTGACTTGCAAAGAGCTGTAAAAATCCCACCCTTGCTGTTCTATTTGTGAGGCACACGTATTTTCTTTAATCAGTTTGCTCATACAGGAACATTGCAGATGTTCTCTAATGTTTACATAATACTGAAAGTAAAGCTACAACTCCCTAGAACTGCTACAAATAGCAGCACAAGTAGTAGTACAAGTATAAGCTACAAATCCCTATAACATCAGAAAACAGCAGTCAGGTGCCCAGACAAGATACCTAGAAGAACAAGTTCATATTTTTATGGGCCTCATTGCTTGTACAGTATGTTTCTATTTTTGTCATAATAATGATATATTATATTTAAAATAAGTCAAAACTGCCTGCACAATGCAATTTAGGAAGGACGTGCTGGCACTTGTTTAAACTGACAACTCTAATTCCAAATGTACTGCTTTGTGTTAGAGTTTGCATGATCTCATTTGAATTTTTATTTGAATTTAACTCCTGTCAAGTGTCTCTGCCTCATTTTCAGGAAAAGGAAAAAAAAAAAAAAGATTCCCCGATATGTACTTTCAGACTTCAAACACTAATTTTATTAGTCATCACAGATTGCTTTGAAAATTCAGAAATATCTGTCAGTGATGACTTACAAAACAGTTGTATAAGTGCCATGTCTTTGTGAGTAAAAGCAACAGTGAACATGCATGTTAAAACAGTGGCCACTTCTCAGAATAGGTTAAAAATAACATGACCGGTAAATAAAAAAATTATAAAATAAAAAAAGTTTATCTAAGGGCATATTTAAAAGTTATTGTTTTTAATAATGGCTTATTTATTTTCTTAATATCTTAATATCTGATAAAATCTATTTTATAAAGTCTTATTTAGTCGGCAGAATAGAAGAGTGAGGGGGGATTTGGTAGCAGCCTTCAGCTAACTGAAGGGAGGTTCTAAAGAGGACAGAGAGCGGCTGTCCTCAGTGGTGACTGATGACAGGAGAAGGAGCAATGGTCTCAAGTTGAAGTGGGGGAGGTTTAGATTAGGAAAAACGATTTTACCAGGGCAGGTGGGGGATGAAGCACTGGAATGGGTTCCCTAAGGAGGTGGCGGAAGCTCCACCCTTAGAGGTTTTTAAGTCCGTCTTGACAAATCCCTGGTTGGGATGATTTATTTAGGGTTGGTTCTGCTTCAAACAGGGGGCTGGATTAGACGAGCTCCTGAGGTCTCTTCCAACCCTATGATTCTATAAATCAGAATAAGGTAATAAAAACTCAGTGGGGATAAACAAAAATCAAGGCAGCATGATGTCTTCTCTTGGCTGTGCCACTAACTCTTAATGTTATTTTGGGAATACTGTACTACTTAGGGCAAAACTTAAATCTTAGCGTGCCTATATTTAGGCCCCTGAGCCCATGCTTAGACATTGAAATGAGTGATTCTCAGAATCCGCAACTCTCAGTGAAGTCAACTCCACTATTAGTGTTTGGCACCTCCAAAAATGAGGCCATTTAAGGTGCCTAAAGCTAGGAACTTGTGTAAGGGATGTTAAGTGTAAAGTCTAAAGCGGGGAAGGGAACTTAAGGCCCGGGGGTTGGATGCAACCCCTGGCTTGTCTGGATCTGGCCCCTGAGGCTTGGGGCTCCCCCCTCCCACAGCATTGGGGAGCCCATACTGGTGCTCCAGCCCCCTGCTGTCCTCCCCACAGGGCTGGAGCACACAAAATCTACCGGCCTGGGCCTCCCAAGGCTCTGGTGTGTGAGGGGAATGTCTTTTTCCTTCTTAGTCAGGGCCATTTCGGGGGGGGGGCGGGGTTGTTTTTTGCTTCTCACTTGTTTGCAGTCCCCGATTGATTTTTCTGTGCTCTAAAGAGATGATAAAAGACCCACTATTATGGTCACTGACTCTGAAAGAGGTTTCCTTCAGTGGATATGGCATAGTGGAAGTGAATGACTGGGGTTATAGTCACATGTATATTTATGATTTACACTAACATAAAAAAATCCTACATCTAGTAGACATAGATTATAAATAGAGAACATTAGTTACATACAGAATTGCCATATTTTCATCTTGTCTTCCTTTACTGTGAAAATATGGTGCAAAACCCCAGAAATTTTGCACCTCAATAAGAAATAAAAATCCCCAAACTGATGGATTTGCTTTGGATATGAAAATCTCTGCAGAATTCACTGTAACTAAAGCTTTCTTTAAGTTTTTTTGTCTGCAGAGATCCTGCACATCCAGACTCTCTTTCTCAGCCAGATAAATAACAGACTTCACCCCCTTTCACTTTCACTAAGGAGAATTAAGGTAAAATTGCCATGGTTTCACTGAGGTCATTTGGACTATGCTGCTTGCTCTATCCTAGCTGAAAATCTGGTTCTGATTCTTAAGAAAATAAAAATAAAAAATATTTCTTAAGCCACATTGTATGTAGGCTCCAACACGCTCTATCAAAAGCACAACCTGATTTATTCCACCACCAAAGTTTTCATTTTAAGGCTGGTAACACAAACTCCTGCAAATGCCAATCAAGGATGGGGAATTTACCTGAAGAGTAACATTGTTTTACTCCCAGGAAGGATCTGTGTATCAACTGGCACTCTGTGAACACATCGATTTTATAAAGAATGGGATCTCAATCCAGAGACAGCACAAAAAAATTGGACAATTTATTCTAATGGTCAGCTTCATTAGGGTCCTACTTGTGAGTTTTACTGAGGCAACTACTTCACATTTGAGAACTGGCATCCACGTGCTTTAACCCATTCTCTAGATTTCTTCATCGGTAACTCCTGACAAATATCAAGAATCTAAAATCCCACCACTATATTCATTCTTAATACTGCTTCAATTTCTAGTGCCTTGATTATTGCTTAGAGATCTTCCAAGCCTCTGGAGTTGCAAAACAACCAGAATAGTTGGCTTTTTAGAAAACTAAACCAGAAGTATGAGGTGAAAAGAGAGAAAAATTAGATGCAAAGGGGAGGGATAGATGGCAGGGGGAGCAAGAGGAAAAGAAAAGGAATTAGATCAGAGACTCCTGCGTAGCGAGAGAGAGGGGGACATGCCGAGGGAAAGACAAGAGAATGAAATGTAAAAGAGGAAAGGATGGAGATGGCTAAGAAAGAAATGAAAATATAACTAAGGAGTAAATGATAAAAAGACAAAGGAAGGGAAGGGGAGATAAAGAAGTGTGGTGTCAGTGAGAAGATCCAGGACATCCTATTGTACTTGGATTTCTGAGAAGTTCTTTGCAGGACTGACATGAAGTCTTAGCTTTTGACACCCTACCCACTTCATTCCATGTGCATTTCCATTAACTTTGAATCTGGCCCTAACAGATGATCATCCATCTGCATCTTGGCGCAAATCATTTGCTAAACTCTTACACTCCTCAGAGTAAGTCAAGTCATAGCTACTGATGAAAAACAATTACTTATTAGTATAATAGACATAGAGGGAGTGTTAGGTGAGCTGTTGCTTTTACCCACCAATTATGGTGTCACTTACTATTTTTATACCAATAGTAGCCAAGAAACAGTAACCCTGGCAACTTCACCTAATTCAATATTTGCTGTAAGAAAAAAAAACATGTTGAAACACAGAAGCAGCATGATTCAGTAACTACATCATAGAGCCCAAAGCTAACCTCTGTGCAAAAGCATTAAGCTTAGTCAAGGAGAGAGATTTAAAAGAAACCTCTAATTGGCTGTATTTTATTGAATAGTTTCATTTTGCTTTTAGAACAGATCTTTCAGGCAAGAAGATAATGACAACTATTTATTCAATTTCAGATTATATTAATAGACTGAAGCAATGCTTACATTTGCAGTTGAGTATATACTTTCCTATGGAGAAATCATTAGGGCAAGATTACATGCTCCTAGTTTCCAACCACCTGGATACAGACTGCAGAGCTGGGGGCTGCACTTATATAATTAGGATCCTATTCGACACACACTAAATGGGGGTCTTACCACCACTGACTTCAATGGGTACTGGATCAGGCTCCAAGAGTGAAATCCTTGCCCCATTTAAGTCAATAGCAAACTCATATTGACACATGTAGGAGCATAACATACAAGAAGTAGCTATGTATGGTCAGAACTTCTTTGTCTATAGGGTCAGATTCTTCGCTGGTGCAACTCAATGGAGCCTCACTGGTTTATGGCAGCTGGAGAGCTAGCCCTCTGTGCCCATCACTTTTTCCAGGTAAAAACTAAGGTTACACTAGAGCATGGCAATGCCAGCTGCCTCTGAGTCCTGGCCACCCTGCCAAGAATTGCGAGGAAAGTGTTATTGACTTAGGCATTTGGCCTGAATAAAAATTGAATCAGGGATTTGACCGATCATGCTTTATTTTGATACAGACCACAGACTGGAAGGCATGAAAGGAACAAACACCATTGACAATCCTAGTTGGGCTTGTTAGAAACTGAGAGATAGAAGCCAGTAGAAAATTCTTCCTGGATACCAACTCTGCAAAGGCCCTAATACCCAATGGGGGAGAGCTGTATTAAATGTTCTTGACTCTTATCCCAGCCCCACACACACAAGGCCAAATTCCCACAGTTTTTTGTAGTTACAGACCAGTATGTAACCATGTTAACATGGACATTTTTCTGCCTTCTTTTCACTTGTATTTGGTGTTGGCACATACAGTATAACTAATCTTTTTCTGTGCCCTTTACTTCACTGTCTCCTGTGTGCAGAACAGCCTTCTCATCCCATCTCATTGAGCCAGCATCCTCCGGTCAGACTAATCCTTCTTAAAAAACTCCATTTCCCTTTTCTGCAAAGTCCACAAGAAGTAAATTAATAATAAACAACAATAACAACAAGCCATTAAGTCCTCTCTGCCTCTGGATTTTTCAGTGTGTCTAGTTTTTGTAGATCTACCTTTTAGCACATAAGCTCTTTGGAGTAGGCACTTTTAAAATCTTTGCATACTGTATAAAAACATTGTTGGCACCGTAATAATAATAATAAAATATAGCATAATAATATTTTAGTAACTAAGAAAGAATCAAGCTAATAGCAGTGGCAAGCATTATAATTTACTCGGCTTGGTTTTAAATGTCAGGGCTGACAGAGCATTTTAAATGCTATTGGGCAGGGGATTCCATAACCAGGGGGCATAATTAGAAAAAGTGCAGCTCTAGACAGTAACTGGGATAAGACAAATTAAGTAACTTACCCGTATTAAACTTAATGTATGATGGCACTGTAAAAAAAAAAGAGAGATCAAACAAAGTAGGCAGGATTGCAGAAACCATTCAAGGCCTTGAGTGCAAGCAAAAACTTCAAAATGAATATAAAGCCTCCAGTTACAGTAAGACCTCACTGTCTGATATTTAGCTCGTACATGGCAGAATATACTTGAAAGGATTATGAGGGACATGCAAACTCAGTTAAGTAGCCTAATGAATGTACTGTAAATGAGGCATTTTTCAACTTTAGTTTACAAAGCCCAGCAACACTTCAGCTTTTTTCCCCCCACCAGGATATTGAGACAGGAGGAACATCCATCCTTTTACGAATACACACAAGCAAAAATGTTCCTCCCCTATTTTTCTTTTTTCCACGATGCATAGCAAACAACATGCAGACAAATAGTTATATAGGTGGTCCAAACATTGTAGTTCCTTCTGGGCCTCTTCTTACTTCATGGACTGGCATTAGAGAGCTATTGACTCCTACCATCCCCTCGTCTGCTTTAGCTGAGCATCCTTAACTGACCTAATGCCTACATATACATTTGTGCTGTTTCCACTGTAGGTACAAGCCCTTCACTTGGGCTTCCCAACACACAGGTTGGGGTTTCTCAAAGTGCTTTAAAAGTGAACTGGCAGCAAATGTTTACACTGCATGGACCTTGAGTCACTCTCTGCATAACAATATCTAAAAATCAATTATATACACTTACAATTTAATTCCATCAAATTAACTCTAATGAAAAATGTGTTTGAATTAAAAAAGATGCGCTTGACTACTAGATGGGGGATGTTTTTCCTCTTCCTACTTATTCCCAGTTAATAGTTTCACAATTTTAGATGTGTTTTTCTGTAAATATGTTTAAGGGAGGACAAAGAAAACCCATCTTTCTTAGTAGGGCCTGTGATGGGGTGTACCAGCCCCGCAATGAAGCGGAGGGAATGGCCTTGGCCCAGCTGGCTGAGAAGGCCCCGCCCCCACAGCCCTGCCACTGGAGACAGACAATAAAAGCCTCTGGAGTAGCTCAGTCAGGGCAGACCGCTGAAAGGGAAGGAGGCACTGAGAGAGCTCCAAAGATGGAGGAAGGAGCGAAGCCAGATCACCCTGTTTGCTGCTGGACCAAGAGGAGCTACCCGAGGAGCTTCAGAACCAGAATGAGACCACAGAGAATGCAGTTACCACAGGATGGTAAGACGTGTTACCCCCAGTGAAGGTGATGTGACTCGAGGGGGCTCTGAGGATAGGTCGCCTCTCGACAGGGCCTAGAAAGTACAGAGGGACCTGAATCAGAATCCCGCATACAGAGATGGCCAAACTGTGGGGTCATTTAAACCCAGAACTGGATATGAATGCTGCAGTTCAAACTCATATCTTCTAGAAAGGTTGATTTACAAGGATTTAACTCTCCCTGAAAGTTTGACATAACTAGATGCAGTTCTAGTTCAAGACTCTACTTTCTGAGTCATCCGTCTTTACTATTACACTTGGAGATTACTGGTTTAACATGAGACTTTTATGGCTTATGAAGTGGGGATTACTGCTCTTGAAAACACTGTTCTTCCTAGGTTCAGTACACTTGGGAACTGCTGCGGTAAAGCCACTGATACGAATTCTTAGGGCTCAATGATGGATGGGGAAGAGGTTATGAAAGCTCATTCTGACAGCTATAAAAGGAGCAGTGGAAAGAAATAGAGTTGGGGAGACCCGAGCCTATAAGCTTGGACAGCAAGGAGTAATAAGAGGTAAATGGAAAATGAGTAAGTATACACACGTGGCTGGTGACTTGTGCCATCAGACAGCTGCTCTCTCTTGCCAAGCTCTCCATTCTGCTCCATTCCATCTTCCATTGCCCTCTCACTGATAACCAAACAACAATAATCAGCACTTTCCATCCATGAACCTGAGTGCTTTACTGAGCTATCTTTGTGCCCATTCTGCAAATGAGGAATCTTTATAGGTGACCTGATTCACTCTACTCCCAGCCCATAATGACACTGTTTTCTTGTCATGGATAGACTTTCTAAAGATTTCCATGATCTAGCCTCACCATTCATAGGTTCATGGACTCCCTCTGATTCCTGTGCAAGGCCTATCACAATTTCCTTCCTTTGGAAATGTTCCTCTATTTGCCTAGTACACTCCCCTCTCTTTCTACAGTTACATCTCTCATAACCAACTCCACAATTCACTTGCTCTTTCCATATCTCCCATTTGGGAACTTTCCCGAGTCAGAACTTAGTTTACCATCCAGTATCTTAGAATAGATGTGCACTGTACAGCCATAAAAACCATAAACGTTTTTCAAGTTTGGGTGAGCTCAGATTCTGTGATCTGGCACACGCTCACCTCTACCAGAAATAGATACAGCCATTAAATAATCTGCTATGATTTACCCAATAGTCCCCTTCTCATTTGACTTCCCCAGCAAAATATAATCCTCCTCCCCGCCCCGACCCCTCCCCCCCACACACCACCACAGAAGTACTGAATGAGATAAAAGTTTGACACTTTCTTGGTGGACAGTTCTGCTGGCACTCTATCTGCTCCCCATCATGCACAAAACAACCTTCTATTATATGTGATAACAATGTTGCTGCATATTCATGCCTAAAGAGTGGTTATCAATAAGTAACAACATTATTCATCATGAGATTTTTGCACATGTAAGGTGTCTCTGATACAACCATTTCTGGAAACACTAATTAAGGCTCCCAGTACACATTTAGATGGGTAACACTGTGTCACAGAGACACTGGCTCAGCTTCACTGTACCAGCAGAGCTATACTCTGTACAAGTTCTGGAAGGAGAAGGTGGGTTAAGGCCACCTTGGGCTCCCTTATCTAAGGACTAGTGGGCACTGAACCCTGATTACCAATGCAAAACAAGGCACCCTTGGGGGCCTTCTGTTTTATATCAGTGGTATAAGGATGTCAGGAGCTGTGTCATGGCAGCTGAGTATAATAAGAGAAATGAAGTGGTCCCCTTTTCCCAGGTGTAGCCTTCAATAGGATACACCATAGCTTAGTTATTTAGCTCTCCTCTCAGATATTTTACTCTGCTTTTTTAAAAAAAATCACTTGTATTTTCTACATCATGCCTGTGGGAGGAAATATCGAAGAAAGAAAAATGGACTTAAAATATTACAGACAGTGACATCCGGCCTTAAAAAATCCAAACAAACTCTCCCTCATCCTATATTATTTTAAAAGATTAAAATAACCATTCCAATAGGTTTTATTTGTGTCCCATGAAACCAGTAACATTTGAACTATGCAAGTTCTTTCCCTGCTAGTGGCCATGATGTTCTGAAGTAGAATTAAAAGTTAGCGTTCCTGTACATGGTCATAAACTTATGATTTGGGTGAATCTTGGGTGTATAGTTAAGCTGTGGTTTGTCTCTGATTAAACAAGCAACAATGGTGTTTTTCTGACTTCCAACCAAATAAATGTGGAGGAGAATATATGTATGTAACCACAGATTCCAGCTGATAAAGAGATTGGAGCTAAATTTAACTCTTGCAATAGGGGGTGCACTATTATTATCTTCAGTAGGTGCTGTCCCCCATTTATGCTCAGAATTAATGTGATCATTTGTGACATTTTTCAGGGGCTTGTTTATAATTAGTGTCAGTTTTAGAGCTGCATCAAGATGGGGGAAGGGAGCTGATCTTGATTTCATTGGGCATCTCTAATACACGTTGACCTTACTTTCTTGTCCAAGGACTGAATGGGCACGGAGGCCTCTCTGGGACATTGGGACCCATCAACACTACAAACAGAAACAAGATAAATGTGCTCACACTGTGACATGCTCATGTCATGCAGTTATATGGTTCAGCACTTTCACACAATGACTTTCATCCAGCGCAAGAATGTGTCCTATCCAGACCTACCTCACAGAACCATCTTGTTTAAATCTGTGCATTCTGGGAAAAATCTGGGCATTGATCTGTCTCAATTGCTAGGCAAACTGCAGAGACTGGTGAGTTTTTCATAAGGAACATTACAATTCAGGCTGTCTTCTTGGCTGAAGACCTTCTGACACCAATACAGTTCTACAACTCAGAAGACCTATGTTAGGACTTGCTAACAGCTTGAAAATCATGCTTTGGCCCTATTCACCAGCAACAGAAACACTGCTAGGAACCATGTGTTGACCATGTTGTGTGTGGACACAAACCATGTATGTCAATCAAACATCATGTTGTAACCTGGTTCCAAACTCAGTAAAAATATATAGTCTAGGCTGAACCAGATTAAAACCTTTTATGGTTCCTACTTGTGCTGCACCCACTCTTTGGTTAAAAAGAAGGACTTGAATCTTAGTGATTTGTCAATTCATCCTGTTCATGAACACTAAATCCACACATGATGTAAAAAGAGAGAGTGACAGAGAAAGAGAGAGAGAAAGAGGAAATAAAAACAAAACAAACAAAATAAATAGATAAATAAATAAATAATATTGACAGTTGACCAAATAAAGGAGACAAAGCTATGTTTTCCCATCTCAGGATATGAATTGCAATTCCTTTAGTCATGCAGGTCTGGGTGGATGCAATGTAGTGTATAAATCCAAATGTAGGGGCATATTGTGGAACCCTTATTCATATTGCTGAATGGGACTAGGCATGCCAATAAGTGTTCACAAACGTTTTTAATAAGAACAGTGAACTAGCTTCTCTGATTCTTTCCTCTCCTTGTTTCTCTCCACCACAAACATCTGATTTCAGAATCACCCATTTCTAATTAATAAAGTAAATACAATTATAAAATAATTCTTTGCTGAGATCAAATATTTGAAACAGACGATTAGTTTATCATGAAATCTCAAGGCTGAAGTCTCAGTAATCATGTTTATTTGTGCTGGATAACAGGAGAGAACTAAGAGATTTATTGTAAGACCCAATTATTCACAGGACATTCAAGTCAATATTGTTATTCTCAAACACATAGCTCCTTGCCACTCATAGTGCTGCACAGTGATTCTTTATTTCTTTTTTTTAAATAGTGTTTAAAATATTCTATTTCTAAACTTAAAGAAACAAAAATCCACACTGTTTTATAGAATCAGACTCACTTATGGATAAAGATCATTTTAGAGTTTAACATACACAGGGCATGGGCAAACCAAGATAAAATTGAATGAATACAACTATTTCTCCCTTGTAATGGGAGATTTTTATAGGAATTCTTCAATTTTTGCCTAACGTGAAATTTCATGGCATTTGTCCAAGGTAAAGATTGCTAGTGCACCTTGCTTCTTTGTGGTGTAAAGGGATACATTTGCACATAGGAACAAATCAGAATTGAAGTTATATGCATGGAGGGGATGCAGACTGTGCTGTAATGTTTGTCAGATATTTTAAGATCTATTTGGATGAAAAGGGGCTTCAAAAGTTGCCACAGTGTGGACTACATGCTGATAGAATCTCTCATGGAGAACTCCCCTCCCATCCATGATCACTTGTTAACCCACCACAATGATGGCAAGTTTTAGCAAAATATTTGATTAATGTTGCTTCTTTTTCTGTTATCAGTTGGCTGTAAACAAATTAAATTTCTTCTCAAATTTATTTGTTACATACAATTGTTGCCTGAATACTTTCTGCTAATATTTGTGGGTAGTGTGAGAGTGGTTTGTTGCGAGTTTTCAATGTCTGAAATTCTATGTCTGAGCTGTTTTGATTAGATCCGCAGTTCACATGATATGCTTTTGATTTTCATAATTGGTTAAGGATAGAAGTCTGGTTTCTGGTGTGAATGAAATTCACTTCCCATAAATATTCCACTTAGAAAACTGTAAGCATTTAATTTCTGTGAACATTTCTGCCAAAAGACTGTTCATCCCCTAGAATATTGGTAGGGGGGGACCCAGAAATTAGATGCAAACAAGGGCCAAAGCAATTTTTTTCATATTCAAATGAATATTCAAGGAAATCTTTTGCAGCTTTCACCCACCTCTAAGTGCTAGGAATCTTCTAGAGGCCTGCATACCACATAGCTCTTTCAGAACAGTGAGGAAAAAGTGGTTGATGGCACTAAAGAATATGAATCTTGAGCTGACCTGTAATTTTCAAGTAAATTCTGTCTGGGCATAATGTGCTAAGGAGGGAGGAAGAACTCCTGTAGCCTTTTCTTTCCTTCTGTACTGCAGCCAAGCAAGAACATTAGGACTAAATAGAGAGAGATGGGGCAAAAAGAGCAATTAATGTTCTTTGTAGTGCTCTGTGTCTGTAAAGAAGTGTGGGCAACTGGCTTTGGAATATGGGTAAAGCCTCAGCACTCCATCCTGTATGAACAATGACCTCAGCAACAGGCACTGCGGGGTGCACAGTGGCAGTGAAGCTGAGTCAACCGTAACTAATATTACAGAATATCTCCCACAGTGCACCTTATGTTGTATTAGAGACTTTTAAAATGAGAAACTGTCACTTTAAACTGTAAGAGGTTCCCTGGTCCTGGTTGCAGGCTGGCAATGGGGGAGCTCTGAGGCAAGCTGTGTGGTCTGGGTCTTCTTTGGAGAGTCTGCAAAGAGCCTGCCTTGAACAATGTAGGTTGTGATTGTGTCGTAATTTTGTTGCCAGAAGGGGCCACAGTGGAATGAAGCTTGAGAACCCCTGCTCGAGTAGCTTTCTTCCCCAAAGTGATTTTTGGTCCACACGACTCTCTCTTATGCATTCCATCACTTCTCGTTTCTTTACAGTCCACCTTATCATGAATATACAATGCAAATCTCCTACCTTTACCTTTGTTTCTCTCCTTCCTGAACAGCACATTCCCTTCAATACTTCTACTCTAGTCATAACTACTATTCCACCATGTTTCTGTTACCCATGAATCACAGTGGAGTGGGACAAAGGACCTGACTGCCTCTCCTTAATGGATAAACTTAAAAAACAACAAATGGTCTCGTAGCACTTTATAGACAAACAAAACATGTAGATGGTATCATGAGCTTTCGTGGGCATGGCCCACTTCTTCAGATGACCGGAGTTTTGAGACCTCCAGAGGCAGGGAGAAAGGGATAGGTCCAGTTATTCTGCATCTATCACAGTCATAATACACCACTCATTAGTAAGGCCAGAATTTTTATTTTTAATAAACAGATCTTTTGTGTTCATTGTTGGACTTGGTAACTTACTAAGACAATCAGGTTTGATCTCTCTCTCCTCTGCCTTGATATGGAATTCTTAAAAAGGGGATTTTTGGAGCCATGGCTCAGCCCAAGAAGAAATGAATGTAAGAACCAAAGAGTTTCCTCTTTAATTTTGGAGGAAGGTGCCTCCACCCTCTCTGCTACAATAACCCCCTGCATTTTGCTAGAACTATGGACAGAAGACATTTTGTATTCTTCAGCTGTTCCTCCAAAGTTTCAGTTCATTTTCATTGCTTTTCTTTCTAGATGCCCTTGAATAAAGTTTGTTTCTTAGCACAAAGGGCAGCCACTATGTAACCAGCTTACTCATTATTTCCAGTACAATTGTAACGTGCTTGTTGAATATAGTAAGCACACACAAAAGGGAAACCTTTGCTGTCCACACCCAGTCTGATATCATGTTATCCTGCTTTTTAACTGTGCATACTTATGCAAGTTCCTTGTGTAAACAGTGACCATTTTGACATGATAGTATAGCATAGGGAACCTTAAAAACTAATTCAAAATTTAGTGATTTAGAGATATTGGAAACCATCATCTTTGTTTTATTTAGAGGCAACAATAATACCATGTGTGTATAAAGAGTAGATGGAAATCATTCTTCAGTTTTTGCAATGAATAGTCAGGCATAGAAAAGAGTGTTCTGGGGTTTTATTTTTGGGGGGGGGGGGGGAGGGGTTAAATAAAAAAAGCATTCTGCAGTTAACTAAAAGGGGTAAAATTAGCCTTCTAGGAGCCAATTTAATAAGGTCTTTAACTGGCATTTTCTGACTTCATCTGTTTCCCTATGGGCAGTAAAGCCAGTCTAGCATTATCTGTCACAGATCAAAGTGACAATTACAAATGCTAGCTTACAGTGCCTTCACTGATTTCAGAAAGAAAGGAAAAGTAAAATAAAGAAAAAAATGAAATATCAAGAACTATCACAAAAATAAATTGTGACTTCACATAATGTTTGTCATATCAGCAATGACAGAAAATACATTTCATGTTCTACCCAACACAATATTATAATACCAGAAGGCCATTTTAACTTAATAATACATCCCTTGTATGTATCTATACTCAAGAAAAAAATATTTCTTAATTATTTTTATTGCAAAAGAGTTCCGTTACAATCAGTGCCCTCTTGTGCTAGGTGCCGTACACATGTAAAAATAGCTTCTACCTCAGGGTATGTCTACACAGCAGGGCTAAAGTCAAATTAAGCTACGCAACTTTTGCTACGTTACTTGAGTAGCTTCAGTCAAAATAGCTTAACTTGGCTTTTGGTGCTGTCTACACAGCAGGAAGTTAAAGGAAGAACATTCTTCCTTCGACTTCCCTTACTCCTCATAAAATGTGGTTACAGGAGTCAGAGTAAGAAGTCCTCCAACTCGACATTATTTTGAAATAATAGTTTGCAGTATAGACACGCTCTTTGTTATTCCGAAATACCGCTACTGTGTAAACGTACCCTCAGAGAGCTTTCAATGTAAACAAGGAAATCCTGAGAGAAAACAAATTCTGGTAAGACTTCCAACCAATACCAAAAATTCTTTGGATAGATATTGGGTGTTCTTTCAGACTAAACTCTTGCTTCGTGAAAGTCTTGTGTTACTAATAATTTTTCTATATTCATATCATTTGGCATTTATCTTGTGTATTCTCACACTGCAATACAACCACTTTGAAATGGTTTCAGACTACAGTTTAGTTATCCAGAGCCATAGTGTCTGTCTCTAAAGGAAATAATCCTTAAATACTGCTGAGAATTTGTCAGCGTGAGTATGGGATCAGGTTATTTAACCCTTTTTGACTCATCCTCAAAGAAAACATCAGGTGTCGTGAACTCGTTTATTTTAGTGCATGTCCTTGCACGCTAAATGCCCAACCTTACTATCTATTCAATCATTTTCTCCCAGTACCATCATTCTACAAATAGGCACCTCAAAAACTTTCTCTGTGTAATTGAATGCCATTTTGATAGGGTAAATATAGGGGATTGCTCAGATAGCTTTCAAGGGAAAGGCTGATTTTAGAAAACACATTATTCTGGTGAATAATTTTAATAACCTTTTAAAGGAAAATGGTGGCATGGCTATGATCATGTAAAAAGACAACTGTATTTTTCCCTACACTCATGAACAGATACAATAGTTACAATACAACCCTGTTAAAATACAACTACATAGGATATGTCTACACCACAATCACAGAGGAGGATTACATTGTGGGATGTATCTAAAAATGTGGGGAGTGGCATGTTGCATCATAACATAAAAAGCAATGAGCAGGATGTCGGGGAGCTGCATTATTGGGAGTGTTGTTACTTGGCTGGGGAGTTAATCTTGCCTGGTAGCAGAAGTGAGGACTAAGCAGTGGACTCAGACCTAGAAATAATCTTAACATGAAAACCCTTGAGCTCATGTTTGCAAGGAGCTTCCCTGTATCTCCAACCTTGTCTTCAGTGATAAAAACATGGTATTTTCTACCTCAGGGTGAGCTAGCTTGAGGTAAACACTATGGAGTCAAGGTACTGGTTTTTACAGTGAGAAACCCACTGAGAAAAACCCCAGTTGTAGGCATAGGGCTGAACTCATCAAGTTTACCTTGCTGTAAAGCTGGAATGCTTGGTTTTCATTGGATTTTGGCCATGGAATAAGCTCATATACATTAGACATCTTAAGAAAAAAAAAAAAAAAAGGAAAGCTGCTTTTTTATATAAACAGTAAAGACAAGACCATAAAGTGTCTTCCACAAAACATCCTTGGCTTTGAACTTGCGCCCTTTTTATCTACTTGAGGCCTTGTTAATCTTCTAGGCATGTTTAAGACCAGTATTGTCATAGGCATTTGGGGGAGGAGGCAGGCTAATTGGATGTATTAGTTAATATACTATTATGGCAGATATGTTGTTGATAAATACAAGGGTATTTTGCTAAATGCGTTGTAGATTTCCCTAATATCTCTCCTAACCAAGGTCTTCCAGACATCTCATAAGAAAGCCTGCTTTTGTCAGACTGCCAATTCAGTTTTGCAGACACCATGGGGACAGATCAAATAATAAACTATTGGCTGCTTAGAATTTGTATTCACTGCATTTGGACCTCTCCAGCTGACTTGGGTTCACAGGGGTCAGGCTAAGAGGCTGTTTAACTGCAGTGTAGATGTTCAGGCTTGGGCTGTGACCAGAGCTCTTGGGCCCTCCTCTAACTTGGAGTCCTGGAGCCCAGGTTCCAACCCAAGTCTGAATATCTGCAGCAGAATTGAACAGTCCAGTCACCCAAATCAACTGGCACAGACCAGATGCGGGTTTTAAATGCAGTGTAGACATAACCTTAACAAGACAAGGTGCAGGGGAAGGGGGAGAATGTCTTTTATTTGACCAACTTCTGTTAGTGAAAATAACTATTTGTTTTCCATAGGCTAAACAATTCCTAGGAAGAAGTAGGTTGTGCCCACGAAAACTCATGATACCATCTACATGTTTTGTTAGTCTTTAAGGCGTTGCTAGATTATTCGTTGTTTTTTAAGTTTTTCCAGTTACAGACTAACTCAGCTACCCCTTTGAAGCTTATGAATTTTTTGGCAGCCTACATGCCCTAGAATCTCACCAGCCTTGGACAGCTCTCTCTTTGGGTTTTCTATAGCAGTGTTTCTCAACCAGTGGTACGAGTACCCTTGGGGTACTTGAGAGACGTCTGGGAGGTACGTCAACACAACTGAAATTTGGAGAAAACTGAATTTTTGTTTTAAGTTCTACAGTGTATTTTTTTCTGTACTTTTTACACCCACAAATTTCATCGCCCGCCTGGCTACAATTAAGTTGTTTAAACAAACATGTTGTAATGGTAGAAAAAAAATTTGTGTGTCTGAAAACTATAAGTACTAGGGGTACTTATACTTTTTTTTTTGAAAAAGGGGTACTTTATAAAAAAAGGTTGAGAAACACTGTTCTATAGCATTCATGTATCTAAACGTTTTACTTATCTGCTACATTTTGGATACAAAAACAGGTGGAGATTAATTTGGGGTACAGATTTGGGATTTGGTTAAGTGGTTCAGTTTAGTTTGAAATAACAAAGCTTCAGCGGCATCCACAAGTTTATGCTAATTCTGTAGTCACAGATGCTAAGCTCATACAGCTTCTGCTGTGCTCTCAGGTATCGAGGTTGTGGGATAAGTCTCAACATGGGTCTTGCTCTTCAACAGATAAGAATATAAAGCATATTCGTGTCCCCAAAATCAGGATGGGAGATTAAACTGCAGATCATAGTGCCTTTTGTTTGAGTATAATTTACCTTCTTGATGTTTTGATATCAACATGCAAACATTGTTCTCCATAAACTATGTCTTCATTGCTAAATATTTTAATCTGTACCAGAGCTGGCTGAACCTGTTCAGTAAAAATCAAAGCTTGCCTGCCTTTAGTAGAAAGGATTTATGTTTTAAAGCCTCCAATCCTCCTGTTCATCTTCCTGTCAGTCACTGAAATGACTCAACATTTGTAGTGGAAGCAACTACTGTACTTCTATTCACAGAGTGAAAAGTTGGTCTGAGAACAGTCAGTGCCATACACTGGTAGCCCAAGATTTTGAATAATTTGCTAGGCTGTTCCTCATCTGTAAAAGACAGAGAGCTTCTTTGTCCAGGGATACTTATGAAGCAACTTGCTAGAACATTAATCAATACAAATAAATCAGGTTTAAAAGAAAGGAGGACAGAAAGGATGGAGAAGAATGAAAGGAAGAAGAAAGGAGACAAAGTTAGGGAAAGTGTTGGGGAGACAGAGGAAAGAAAGAAGAGGAGGAAAATGAAAAGGGCAGTTTTACAGGACTCAAACTTGAACCTCAGCTCTAAAACTCCCCTAAATTCCAGTGGTGGCAAATGTAGGGTCAGAGCTGAAAGCATGGGTGTGAATCCACTCCTATAGTTTTGGGCTTGGGTTGCATACAAAACAGATCTGGCCAAATGTCCATATTTTGAGGTGATCTCTATTAATCTAACTCTATTACTTCTACCCACAGTGTCATTTGAGGGCTGATCCAAAGCCCATTCAAGTCAATAGAAAGACACCCAGTGACTACAATGGACTTTGGATTCCCAATGGTTGCTTTACTCTGTGATGCAGATTTTAAAGCTTCAAGGAACATGGATTCTTTATTATGACACAAACAGAAATAAATCTCACCTCTAAATTAGCTAAATTAAACTTGTTATTGCCAAGCACCATGATGCACAGGGATATTATTCAATACACTTGCCATTGGAGCAAAAGACTTGGTTCATGTTTTATGGCTAGTTCGTGTGTAATTAGCAATGACATGAAAGCAACTGAAAGGAGCAAAAAGGTTTCAGTTTAAGACTCAATTAAAATGAGCCATTTAATACACTAAAAGCTACTTTGCACTGTATTGTACGTCCACAATGGCAACTGCTGCCTGTGCCATTAAATAAATTAAATGTATTGAGTTTCAGTAAAAAGCTTGCTGCTTATTCAGAAATGATCTCTGCAGTTCTGTGAGCTCAGCCCTCCATTAGGACTGCATGGAAAATGAGGTTATGGGAAGCTTTCATGCAGACTTACACCCCTTGCATTTCAACATCAGTTCTGGGTTGCAAAGAACTTGAAACTCAAAGTGAAACTCAGCTGAAACCTGGGATTCAGCTGACTTCAAATAAAATCTCCACACAGCCACATTTTTTAAAAATTAGCTCACCGAGAAAGATACAAATCAGGTATTTAGTCGGTTGAGCCTGACTTTGTAACAAAAAGTTCATGGATGTTGTGTAGACAGCCTAGACTGAGATTGGAGATTTTAACCTATATAGAGCTTTGTCTGCCTTCAGAGTCTGTGCCAAATACTTCACAATGCTCTTTAATGAGTATTTATCTTCTTGTTTGGCAATTTTTATACCCTGCCCTCATGTAGTAATTGCTATCATCAGAGAGAGAAAATAGCACCTATAGCTCCTGGCAGGATTTGGAAAATTACAGGGATTAATTATTACATGTAAATCAATTGTAGTGTTTTACAGCTGAAGTTTATCTTGGTATAATGCTCCTTAACCAAACATGACTTGCTAGCATTTTCAGTATTTTTTTTCTGAAAAGGTCACAGTGGTGTGCTATTAAATTACTGTTATGTTACAGAGCATAGAATGGCACGTAGGGTGCAAAAATACCAAGGAGCAGATTCAGTGGCTAATTTTGGGTGCACAGTAGGGGAGAGCAGTTCCACTGTACATTGGGCAGTCAGAATTCTGGCATGTGTTATTTCTGAG
Organism: Rafetus swinhoei; assembly: GCA_019425775.1. Lineage (NCBI taxonomy): Eukaryota > Metazoa > Chordata > Testudines > Trionychidae > Rafetus > Rafetus swinhoei. The sequence continues at coordinate 117,247,308 of CM033424.1, forward strand.
CTCACGTTTTGGTGGAGTCAGATCATTACCAGTGACACTGGATACTCCAGAAGAAAGGTGACTGTACTAGGTGAAACTATGACCCTACCCTCTCCTATGAAAGAAAATGGTGCAGTACCTGAGCACCTACTGTCCCTTTCAAAATGGGTAGCAGTTGCTGATCTTTTGTATAGTCCCATACATCCCTAAAGGAAACAGGCCTAGTTCACCCCAGGAGTAACTCACTGGCCTTAGTAGAGACTGAGAATAAGGCCATTAGATTGCAAAACATATTGCTGATGAGAGTCACAGTATTATGATCTGGGGGAAAATAGTATCCCTATCAATCTTGTTCGATTTAGTACTGGAATGTAATTTTGTATGTAACCCCACCTCCCTGTCATACCCTTTCATGAGATTTTGTGTGGAGCTAGACTGGTGACCACTCCCATGGCATCTTTCTTCCTACACTCCACGTAGGTAGCTCCACTTTCCTGTCTGCATTATTACAAATGCCGCCCTTCTGATGTAACCAAGAGAGATTCTGGATGGATGTCAAAACACAAAATGTGGGGTGTTCTGGGGTGCTAGGAAGGAAATCGGGGGCCCTCTCTCAACATCCTTTTAAATATTTGATACAATTTCCTACAATTTATAAGGAGTTGAAATATTTCCAAAGACTACTTGGCTGCAAAGTGGGTGTTATTTAATTTGCCTTCCCTCTGCCCCCAGGAGGGGAAGGGAAGCCACCAAGATTTATTTTCCTTCCGATGAGGCAGATATTGACTGCCACCTGCAACTGTGTCTCTTCTCCCACCACATTTGTCTGGTGTTTCACCTATGGCAGGCAGATTGGGAACCCATCCCAGTGCCCTCATAATGAGGTACCAGCTCCTACTGCCACTCCCACCTCAGATTTTTCTGTCTGGCAAATCTTCAGCTAGTAAGGAAGCAAAAGGAAGGGAAACTATTGATTGGCAAGCCTACCAGAGGGAGAGGAGAAGCAATGCTCCTTCTGAGTTTAGCAGGAGAATTGGAGTGCTCTGCTCCCCCTTTATCTGACCCCCTTCCAGCTCACCAGCATGGACCCTTGGGGGATATAGTTCTTTATATGTTATAAAATGAGAAATGTAGGCTGACTGTCCTGTACTAACCTGAGTTTATTACATGAAATGCCCATGCTGGTCAGCAACTGAGAAAAGGAGCTACGAAAAGGCACTTGACCTACTGCTTAAGTGAGCACACAAGTGCAACTGCCTACTTGGGGAGCAACCAGGAAACACACCAACTGGAGGAGGCACGAAACAAAAAAAAAAAAAACAAACAAAAAAAAGGGCTTTACTAGTAGATGGAGCTGATTGATTTGATTAATTGCCACCCACACAAGTAGGTGTTGCTACTGTTTATTTAGCATTCTGCCAGTAACAAGAGATTGGGATTCCTCACTGTTGCTCCACAGCCTACAACCTGGATATCAGCACTGATTGTATCTTGTGTGTCACCACCAACCAAACAAAACACATAATAAGAAAGAGAAGATAAACAATCCTAAACAGCTTTAGTGTGCAGTGTGTTGTTCCCTGCTATCTGACAAGTATTTGTGGGGAGGGAGATTCAGTACCCCTGTTTACAAAGCTCATCTTTCCTTACAACCTTCTCTCCTTCTGTAGGCAGACTCTATTGTAGCACCCAAGCATTGGCTAAAGAAGCCTGAGGCTATGTGTGTGTGTGTGAGTGTATTCTGATAGGAAGGTTATTGCTAATTGGAAGGTTTTAAAGTATATACAGTTCTAGTTGAAAAGCTGATATAAGGAAAGAAGTAGGAAAAACGTAAAAAGGGGAGAGATGTAGCTGAAAGCATGGGATTGTTTGGGGGAATTAATTTCAAGTAAATATCAATGGTGCAAACTCTTTGGGGCTGGGATTGTCTCTTCCGTAGTTGTCCAGCGCCTAGCAGAATGGGCTGCTGGTCCACGATAAGGGCTCTTAGGCACTACAAAAATACAAATCATCACTACTATCATGGCCATCAAAAGAGAGCATTCGTTATTAGAGCTGAGTACATAATTCACCACAAATAATTTGAGAAAAATTAACATCTGATTTAATGTCCACATTATTCACTTCTTAATCTTAGTCAATGAATTATTTTGGCAAGTAATTCTTAGCCTGTAGACTATATACAAGTTGTGCATGTTTGAATGGTGAGCAGTCATTCCTTTTTTACTTTTTCTGTCTGTACAGAAGGCAAGGCCATAGTCCTCTACCAGTTAGCATATGGCCCAAGATTTGGGTGAATTTTCTCTCTGGGATTCTGTTTGATTTCATTATTTTGTCTAGCTACACATCTTAATAACGACAAGGTATTTTCTTGGTGCAGTCAGAGTTCTATATGCCTTTGGGTTGGTTAATGCCTTGGTGCAGTAAATGGCACAGGCCTGTTTGATGTGTCTAGTGCTGGCAATCAATGTAATGATTCTACTACTACTACTATTTCTAGCCTCGAGCTAGCCTCATTTAGATGAAAAGGAGGCCAAGTGCATAAGTCCTCCCTGCTGGTGCATATCCTCGTCACAGGCAAAACCCTTGCAAAATGTCTCCTGAATTGTACCAGCCAGTAACTGGGTCCTCGCATGCCCAGTCCTGGCAAATTCTGCAAAGGATCTTGGAGCAACATAGTGCCTCAAAGGTGTAGCAAATAGGCCCCACCAGAGCGTGGAATGCACCCTGATACTCACTAATCCATGCCATTAGCCACCAAGTCAGTAGTGAAAGCCTCAGTGTTTTCTGTGGTGGACGAGAGAGTGTTATATGTTACAATAGCAAAACACATAGACACAGGCATAGCAATCGTATCCTGCTGGAGAGACCACATGGAATGATTCCCCATTGACATCCATACACTTAACCCCAATCCCTGCCAGCCACCTTCTGAATGCATGCCACTGGTGCACAGGTGTAGAGGTGGGCGCAGATGTAGACGCAAGCCATCACCACTGGAAGCAATTCATGAGTGTGCTTTAATGGCTGAAATGAAAGATTTACAGTGATGGGCATGTGGCAATGCAAGAAGCTTGGTGATTCTGGTGGCTGTAGCCAGAGATCTGCATAAAGGCAGCTTATACCACCACTTACAGTAGATTCATGGAATGTTAGGATTCGATGCGACAACCCTACCACAAGCCAGGCTGAGAGAAACACAGCACTTGTTGTAAACGAACTGTTCCAGGTATGTGGCCGACACTGCCGCACTTCATGAAACCAGTCTCACTGACAAAAGCAATTCTCAGCTCAGCGTGGGGAACCCATTCTTCCAGCAAGGCCACAACAAACTAGCATAAGTTGTTGCTATTGGCAATGCTGTTGCTTCTGAGCTCAAAACCCTGCCCAAAGGCATATCTGATTGTCAGATGGTTTTAGGTTGACATTGAAACATAAATAGTACGTGACCTTCATCAGCACTTACGCTTCTCCTGGGACAGATACTAGTTTGAAAAAAAAAAAAACAAAGTTCTGTAGTGACTTAGACAAACTCATCATGTCTATATTGGCATCAGATAAACTGATTATCGTGGGGGGACTTTAATGCAAGGGTTGGAAGGAATGGGGTAGTTTGGCAGCCTGCCATTGGACAACCAGGGAACGAAGAACAGGGAAAGAGAATAGCAATAGATTCTGCTACTTTGTGTGAGGCAGCAGTAAGTGATCACAAATACCTTTCGCTTAACCAACAAACAAAACTTCATGGATGCATTCAAGATCCAGAACGGTGCCTTTCTGACAACAGTATCGTCCAGCAATAGTATCTACACGATGTCCAAATCACTTGAGCAATGTGGGGCAGACTGCTAGACAAGCCATCACATGGTCCTCTCCAAACTATTACTAGTACTTTGAGAGATGCAGCACAAGTCATCTACGCCAGGCAGTTTAATGTAAAGCAATTACAAGATGAAGCTACATGAGTGCAGCTCTCTAATAACATTACTGAGGCTTTGTCTGACCCTGCTGGCTTGACGTCTAATGCTCATGTAAACAGTGAAGTGATGATTTTTCATGACATGGTATATCAAGCTGCTCTCATTACCTTGGGTACAGCAAAATGACATGATCAAGATTCGATGTCCGGATCAGTCTCTTTAAACTAACAGCTACTCACTAAAATACAGAAGATGCAGCAACAAATTTGTATATCCCATGTCCCTGTAGGTACAGTGATAACTTTCAGAAATAACATCCAGTGTAAACTGAGAGACATGCAGGATCAATGGTGGGATGCCAAGGCAGATGCAACCTCAGGCTATTTCGGTTATCATGTGACTATTGAAAGACTTTTGTGCTGCTTTGAAAGATGTTTATGATCCTATACTCACTGCTACCATGCCTTTATAGAGTGCAGACAGCCCAACACCAGTCATTGACAAAAGAGAAATCCTTCAGAGGTGGTGACATCATTTTCATGATCTTTTGAACACACAATCCAGCTTCACAGATGAAGCATTACCAAGACTGGTGGATCAGCCCACATGTATTCACCACATGGTTGCAGTCCCATCTTTTGATGAAGTCAGCACTGCAATCAGTGCCATAAAGAACTGCAGGGCTCCCAGATCTGAAGGCATTCCTGCAGAAATATTCAAGTATGGAGGTCATATCTACAAAGCCAGATTAACATTTGGCAAACTGTCAGGCAGAGTCTGGCAGCAAAATAGAATTAAGAATCAAACTAAATTTAAAAAAATCTATGAAGCGATTGTGCTATTCAATGTTCTATGGGTGTGAGATTTGTACCTTCTATAGGCATCACATGAAGCATTCAGATAAATTCCATGTGTGACAGCTGCATGCCGTGCTCTGCATGAAATGCCAGGATAAAGTTACCAGCAATGTAATCACTCCAGAGGGATTGAAGCCATGCTTAGCTCATGGCAGTTACCTCAGGCTGGACAATACCAAAATGCCCAGAAGTTACTGTATAGAAAACTGCAAGTGGGCAACTGCACACAAAGCAACCAGAAGAAAATGCTTCAAGGACACTGAAACATAGCTTGAAACTGTGCAACATTGATGTTGACAGCTGGGAGTCATCAGCAACAGATGGATCACACTGGCAAACAGCAGTCAGCGATGGGGTTACCCAGTTCGAGATTAACCGCCATATGGATTTTAAGCACACAGGCTGAGTCATAAAGAGCATCAGACTCAGCAGACACGGACTTCCTCAGCATTAAGCCACTTACGCATTTCATGCGAAAAGGACCGACACCTGCGTATTGCTCTTTTTGCCACAAGTGTACTCAAAAGATGCAAAACAGTATCATTTCAATCATGAGGGACAAACATGACCATGTGTGTCAACCATTTTATAAGGTTCAGTTTTCGTCTGTCCTGACCAGCCATAGTGGTCATCGAGAACTCTTGCTTTTCTCCATTTAATATAGTCTTTGGGCTACATTGTGGCTTTTAATGCCACATAGTCAGCATTGCAGGGGAACAAGGGCCTATGAATATTTGAGAGATTCCACAGGCAGACGGGCTACCTTAGTACTGAGGTGATCGGATACCCTGTGATTTATGTAGCTGTTAGATTTGGGTAGCCCATTGGAGTGGAGCTGGAACTGCTACATCCCTTTCCAGGGTTCAAGTGTACACTCTTGTTCTCATCAGTCCCAGTTCAATCATAGCAGGCCCTGATCTTTGGGAGTCCAATGCCATCAGCAGGGCTGGCATTTCCCTTGCTGAGCCTGCCAATCTCTTCTTCCATTGAACCTGCACAGCATCAATCACATTCTAGCTCCTTGCACGTGAAGGGAAAGTTGAATGTGTATCAAAAGTTGCTTATCACGAAAAAGAAACTGAACTATGACAAGTCATATGCCCAGACAGCTATCAAAGCTCCAGAGGAGTGAAGCACTGAGGAAAAATAGTAGGGTGAAAGGCTCTCCAATAAATCTGGCCTGGTCACCAAAAAAAATATGCAGGAAATTAAGAACATTTTTTGTGATGCTACTTCAGTTCTTTTTCTAGGCTGGGGGAATTTAGTGATTGTGGCTTTCCCAGCTGAAAATAAGTATCTATTGTTTTCATTTTTTGGTAAGGAGCCAACATATTGTGAAATAAGTTCACTGTGAAATCATTGTTGTGTGTTATGCAGCAAAACATGCACCTAAATGCTCACACTCTGCCAGAAATTCAACTACACCTATTTTCAACTGGGATACAGGGCAATACCTTTAATTATATGGCAATGGACACACAAATCTGCATGAAGTAACATTTGAATGGATAGGTTTCAAATACAGTAAAACTCGTGTTATCTGGCACGCTTGGGGATTAGGGCGTTCCGGTTATCTAAAAATTCTGGTTATCTGAGGGTCCCATCAACCTAGGAAAAACCAATGGACAATAATAGTAAAACTCAAGTTTTTAATATTGGTAGTTTTGTAGTGTGAGGCAGGTGGTCTCACATTTCTATTTTGAGTTAAAGATGATTAGTACTTCTTCAATAAAAAATTGTTAAGCCAATCATGGTAAACCCAGCCAGGCCTGTGCTCCTGAAGATGTGACAGTATTGTGGCTGGGGGCAATGCTGGTTAACAAAGTTTTCTGGTTAACTGAGTGCCAGATAACAAAGGTTTCACTGTACTAGGCAATTGGTTTAATCTCATTTTCACAACCTGGAATATCCTGGAAAAAATTCTTACACATTACAGGCAAATCCCATTGAATAATAATAAAAAATTACAACATGAGTCATTGCCCTCTGAAGTCAGACAATATTTGGGTATTGACTAATCCTTATATAGCACTCTTCAACAATCAATCTCAAACTGCTTACAATGGCAAGTATGCAATCACCATTCCCACCTTCCAGATACAGAAAGATCATGTGATTCACCAGAGAGAAAACAGCAATTCAATGGCTAAACCAGGAATTGGCTAAACCAGGACTAGAATCTAAATCTAGTTAATCTCACTCCAATGTCTTGTCCACTAGCCCCTCCTGCCAAGTTATTGACAGGTTTCCAGTAGATACCAGCTGGAGGAGGATCAGATGCTATATAACCCTTCATGTTGCAGGTACCAGTGCATTAAGTTAGGATGGATACCCTTTGGCTCTTGGACAGGCTTGGCCCACTATGCAACTATATTTTTGCCTATTCTAAATTGTCCTTTCCAGAAGCACATCCCCTTTATGTCTGCTACACATAAGTGTGATATACATATGTTTGCAATGTATGTTCTTTGGACGATAGCTCATTACTAACATTTCTGATCAGATAGAATAGGTTAGGCATGCCATCCAGGTTTATTTTCAAGCAACTGCATATGTTTCTCCCCAGTTTGTGTTCAGCTTATTTTTATGCCACATATTCAAATGCTTTTGTGTATGCATGAGACACACAGACAAAATCCTTCATATATGTTCATGTGATCCAACTATGCATTAACTACAACACACAATGTGCTGTGAAGGGCTGCGCCCCTGAGTGAGCAGACGTATTGCCATTTTAAAAATTAAAAAGCCTCTTCCAATCGGTTCCCAGTTCTCTGATAAAAAGCAAATTTCCTTTAAGTGACAGAAGTCTGTTTCCTTCGAATGCATTACCATCTTCCTTTAAAGCAAAGCAAGTGGGATAAAATAAAGATTTGCAAAAAGGAGAAAGGTAGCGACCTAGAAAGTTTTTGCCTCTCTTTCCACAAGCATCCCACTGTCAATACGTCCTTCCTGTGCGAGGCTCACCTTAGCAAATATCCTATTGCTTCTGCTATTCTTCTGACAGTAGGTCAAAGGAAGGGACTGTCTGCTCCAGGGTGGCGGGTTGCTGGCTCTCATGCACCAAAATAGTAACTTTGTTGGACTCACACAAAGGAAAGAAAACATCCTTGCATCCTGTCCTGCTGCTGGCTTTCAAAAGGTAATTAAACTTCCCTCCTCTTCAAAGAGCAGAGGTCTCCAGGACCACAGAGTCTGAGCTCTGAAGTTGTCAAACAACAGGAGTTTGCTTAAGCTTTGAGTGACCTTTCTGAAGGCCTACAAGCAATTTAATGGGAATCCTCTTTAGTAAAGACACAAAAGTCCCATTATCTGCTTCCTGTTGTCTTGATTGCTCAGGCTAATGTGGAGCTCAGATTTTTGTGGCCTTGAGGAGAGGAGCTAGCCAGTCAAGGCAGAACAAGGTTTATGATCATCTGTACCTTAAAACCACGGTGAAAGCATTTCTGGTGAAAAGAAAGGTTTGCTTTACCACACTTATTTACACCTTAAATCACTTTAATTTTGGGTCTCTCTTCCGCCACTGTCCTCCTCATATGACACTTCCTCTTTCCTCTTCCTTAGGCAGCTGTGGTAGCTGGCTTTGGAAGGATCTGATCTTGCTCCAAAAGTCTGGGGACAAATTATCTGTTGATCATTGAGCTGGTTCTATACCTAGGAGCCACTCTAAAACATGACACCTGGTAACAACTCCCTACCCCCCACCCCTCAGATTTGTCTGCCAGTTAGGAACTTCCACAGCACACTTCAGTCACACATAACCCCCTCTGCCCTCTACACTGGGGAATACTGAGGAGGTGTGTGTGGCGTGGCTTTAAGCCAGTGCTACGCCAGCTGAGGACTTTTCCACCCCAAGGTACCTCTTGGTCGGGAGATTGTACTTTACTGTCCATTTGAAATGTCAAAGGCCATACAGGGGACAGGGTTGCAGCCCAAAACATGCTCCATGGTTTCATTGTTTTGGTTTTGTGTTTTTATGTTTACATCTGATTTGTATGGGAGTAATTAGAGTCTGAAAGCACCATGGGCCAAAGTCCGCAGCCCTGAGTGAAGCAAAACTCCCACTAATTCAATGAGCACCGCACCTTGTCTAATTAAGAACATAATTTTGCTCTTTACCTTATTACTCTAATGCCCCACAATGCAACCTCTAAAAAGAAACAAAAAACAGGGCTATGTAGCACTTTATAGACTAACAAGATGGTTTATTAGGTGATGAGCTTTCGTGGGCCAGACCCACTTCCTCAGATCAAATTGTGGAAGAAAATAGGCATGACCATCTTTGGTATATATGGTCATGCCTATTTTCTTCCACAATTTGATCTGAGGAAGTGGGTCTGGCCCACAAAAGCTCATCACCTAATAAACCATCTTGTTAGTCTTTAAATGCTACATAGCCCTGTTTTTTGTTTCAGCTAGACTAGACTAACACGGCTACACCTCTATTACTTCTAAAAGAAGCAGACCAACAGAGTTAAGTATGTTCCTTTCATACTACCTATCTCGCCCTGTGTTTACGCAGCCAGGACTCTGTAACAAATGTAGTGGAAACATCATTGCATCTAGCCTCATACCATTTGCTCAGGTGCAAGCTGGGACCTGTTAAAAAAATAATAATTAGCACAAAAAAGTGGGCTGACCATCATGATCAGCTTGAGAAAGCCAAAAGAGGCCAAGAGCATCCCAGTGGACTCCAGGCAAGTCCCCTCCCCTGCATGCCCTCCAGCACCTACCCAGGTCTCAGCAAGCTCACTCACTTAATCACTCTCACCTCTCTCAGGTTTCCCTCTGCACACGTGCAATAAGAAAAATGCTGGCAGAAAGTCTGAATTTCATCTTGTTCCACTGACATTTTTTATTCTTCATGGGTGAAAAAAAAATCAGTTCAATATTTTTTGTCATGATATGTTAGACAATGTGTGTCTACTATATATTTGAAAGTGTTTGTCGGCCTGTCCATGTGTCCATCTGTCTGTTTGTTCAAGAACTCCTAAATGGTAAGAGCTAGGATGACCAAATTTGGTATGAAGCTTTCTGTTATCATAACATAAAACAAGGTCAGGGTTTGGTTGTGCCAGGACAATAGGATGTGCCCAGAATGGGACTGCGGCTCATAAAACAATATAGAAAAGAGACAATTACAGGAATGTGAACGGGGCTGGCTGGGACATCCCCGCCCCATCAGAGACTCAGGACTAGTGTCTCCCACCACCAGGCGCTCATTAGGGAGGACCAGCAGGGGGATGAAGCTCCACCCCCTCACAATTGATATGGGCCATTGCTGCTGTCCCCTCTGTCAGGGAGTGAGGGGAAAGTACACAGTTTGCGGCATTCCTCACTCTGGCTGGGGCAGACGAACCTGGACCTCCCCCAGCCCAGGAAGATGCAGTGGCCATAGATAGGCACTTCTCACTGTGCCCCATGCTGCTGTGCTGCTAGTCCTCTCTTCTTGGGGCAGCCTGCACACTGAACCCCTCAACCCAGCCCCACCCCAAGCAATGATTTAAATGAAGAAAAACAAACAAAAATTGAGTTAAGGACCCGAGCAACACTGGGTAAATCTTCTAGTTAGTAATTATAAATATCTAGCTCTTCTATAGCCCTTTCTCTCAGTAGATCTACTGAGACTACAGCTTTGGTAATGACTACCATAAATGAAAGCAACATGCAAAATGACAGTGGGCACGTGGAAAGTACTACTGATGCTCCCGACAGAGAATACATCTTCACAAAAACCACTCCGAAGGTCTGCTATCCCACAGTGCTACAACATTGTTGTAAACTTGGGAGGGAGAACAAGTATAATGTGGTGTGAAAATTACTAAAGTAAATATGCATTGTTAATTATTAAGTGATAAAGTAAAGAGCTGCCTGATAAACCACACAGCTGCACACACACTTAGTGCATATTCTGAAAGATACTGATGCATTCAGGCACCAAAATCTACTTTCATTAAGTGAAATGAAGTAACTCTAGTGGCTCCCATGGAGTAACTTCAGATTAACACATAGTACTTCCCTCACTGCCCACTGACCCTAAAAGCCCACACTGAGAGATGTTCGGTGTCATGGAGAACCTCTGTGTAAAGGTAATTTGGCCTCAGGCTCAGTACATTTGGAGCAGATTCTCCATGTGTTCCAGGGCATGCAAAGTATGTAGTATGCATCCCTCTGCTGATCCCCTCCTCATATCTGGATCTCAGACTCCATAGATCGAAAGGAAGGAAGTGCATAGGAGGACATGGTGGTGGGCATGGTCTGTAAAGGGTACATCTACACTACAGAGAACGATTGAAGCTGCTGCTGTCAATCTTCCAGGCTTCAAATTAGCGAGTCTAGTTAAGACAGCTAATTCGAACTGAGCGGGGCACTCCGGTCGATGCTGGTTGTCCTGCTTCCACGAGGAGTAAGAGAAGTCAAAGGGAGAGTGTTCTCCCTTCAACTTCCTGCAGTGTGGACAGTGCCAGAAGTTGAGTTAAGGCACTTCAACTTCAGCTATGCAATTAACGTAGCTGAAGTTGCGTATCTTGAGTCAACCTTGCCCCATAGTGTAGACATACCCAAAGGAGAAAAATAAGTTCCCTAATGTACCATCCCTTCACACTGAAGATGAATATTATGAATTAGGCTAAATCAAGTGGGAATATCATAATAGGCATCGTCAAAAGTCTTTCCTAGCATCCTCAATGATTTCCCATTATTCTCTGCCTTGTCCCCATAACCATCCATTGTAATAAGAATAGACCATGTTAATGTTAATAGTCATCTAAATCCCACTCACTTCTAATGGATTTGCACTCCTAAATTATTGAGGTGCTTTAGAAATTTCACCTGGCTTCTTGGTAGAGGAAATGGGAGTTGGAAGAGAGGCCAAACAAATAAAAAAATAGTGAGTCAGATCTTCAGATGGTGTAAATCACCATAGCTCTATTGACTTCACTGGACTTCAGTTTATTGCAGCTAAGGATATGACCTATCTCAAAGAACTACCTCTTTTTCATCTTTTCTATAATTTCATGAAAAGGTGCCCAGGAGTTGGTTTGGTTAATCAGTCTGCTTACATGTGAGCCATATAGTAGTTCCAAATGGGTAAATCCTTTGCCATCCAGGATTCACATTTTGCATGTACTGGCTTAATTAATAATCTCCTTTTACAGCTCTAAAATCTCTGTTCACCAGCTCCTCATTACCTACTATTTTGCAATTTAAAAAAGCCATTATAGTGCAAAGTCATCCATTAAACAAATCCAGCAGTTGGCCACCTCTGGATTTTCTAAAAGATAAAAAAAACCCTAGCTATTTAAAAGGTCATGTTCATAACCCTCTCTCTCATATGATATCATATTGCAACCTAGTACTGATTGAGAATATTAATGTTTAAAAGATTACTTCTACCATGTTGTCTGGAACATGCACCTGCCTACAATGCAAAATTGAAAAGCCTAATATTTTCTTGATAACTGCACTTCATACTTTCCCATATCACAAAGTGATTTTTGATAGCTACTACATGGAAGAGCCCAGAGAAGGAGAGATATAAGAGTTATTGTACCTGGAGACGTACCTTCCCAATATTGCTGCACCATTAGCAACCAGATGATGGAACTGGAATGAGATAATCAAATTCACACAAGGGAATGGGAGCGGATTAGCAGTAGTAGATGGGATGAGTTGGGGGACTCCTCTCCCTGCTGGAGCATGTACTCTCTCCTTACTGGATAGGACAGTTGCACAGAGACCAAGGGATAGAAATGTAACCTCTATTTGAAGTAAGTCTGGATAATATCGACTCAAGCTCTCAAAGGCATCAGCTTTGCAGCCTGCCTGGAAAAGACCTGTTTTCTCTTTCTCTTGTATTCCATTCCCCCAAGTTCAGCCGTCATGTAGCAATGAAAGTCAAAATCTAAGATCTCCAACTAAAAACCTGATACACCCGGAAGCCTTGGAACTTAACTTCATTTACAGGTTTGGGACTCATCACAGAGGTATGAATAAAGACATTACCTGGCAAGCACACCTTCCTCATCCTAATGACTTAAAAAAACCAAACAATGGGTGCTTAAGAACAATTTACACTTTCTCTATCAGCTTCATGTAGCATGAACACTAATTGACTTTTACCCCCTTTTTTCCCTACTTTTTCCTTCTCCCCTCCCCCCATCCCCTATTTATTTTGGAACTGGACCTTTAATATTCCATTCATCTGAAAAAGTGGGTTGTGCCCACGAAAGCTCATGATACCATCTATGTGTTTTGTTAGTCTTTAAGGTGCTGCTAGACTATTTGTTGTTTTTTAAAAACCTGATGTTAGAGTGGTCGATGAAAACCGCCTTAGCCTATAACAAGAGACAACTATTCTGCATAGGAGGGAAAGGAATTAATCTGGAAACAATGTTCAAAGGCATTGAAAACTAAAAAAAGGATACGTGAAAACAGTACAAATGAGTCAAGATAACAGTGAGCTGAATAAATAGGCCAGATCATCAGCAGATGTAAATCAGCTTAGCTCCACTGAAATCAATGAAGGTACATCAGTCTACAACCAGCAGAGGACCTGGTTCCCTAACTCTAGCACTATCTGTTTATTTAGACTGGATACTGAAATTACTAGAAAATCAACAAATAATATTATTGCAATTAATTTTTCCTGAAAGAATAAAATATATAAGAAACTCAAAGTTAAGCAGGTGAAGGACTCATTCCATTTAAAAAGCTAGGGAATTTTTTTCTCCAACACCCTCGCCCCCCAAAAAACCCCAAACCCAACCAGATAGTGACAAACCAACCCAATGGCTGGGGTGTGTCTCGACATGTAATGTACAATGAGACTAAAAGGAGGCTATACTTGTCAGATGCTGGTAGCACACTGCTGGAACATGAACCAAATCAGTGATTCCTGTTCTTCTGGGTCATGCATGATGGTCAGTATTACTGATTTTTACTTGTCAGCCTACAAGTTCTGTTTGTAATATTTCTCCTTAATTGCACACCTGTCCCGAAACTGTAGGTCATTTATAACCAGTTTCCCTTCATGAAGACGGCATTTTTTTTCTGACAAGCAGGATTGTGTGTTGAAGTGGGGAGTACACAGTACCCTCTGATCCCTTCCCTCACACCCATCCCCGCTGTTTTACTGAGACTGATACTTCCAAAGTCTCACTTCAGCCTTACTTTAATAGCTTACTTGAATGTGGGCAAATCCTAATGGTCACAAAATGATGTTTGAAATTGTCAGACATCCCGTATTGAAAAAGTAGAGATTTATTAATCATTTGTTCCGTTTATGTTTCTATGATCTGGGAGAGTAGTGCTTTCACATGTTAGGCATACAATTCTTTTGCCTGATAAGCTGAAGTCGGCAGGTCTTTGCAGGAATTGTCTCCATGTTGTTTCATTACCTGGTACATCAGTTTGAAAAAGGACATTATATATTAATCCCATCAATGCTGAGTGTTGCCTTCAAATCACCTCTGCTCATCCCATGCAGTTACTTGTGTGTTAGGCAAATTTGTAGTTCTGCAATCCGAGTATGATTCTGTTTTTTATTAAGGGCCTGATTTTCACCTTGAGGCAGCTTTGAGAAAACAGCTGAATGCAATAAGCCAGGCACAGCACTTTTTGTAGACTTCCCTCATGCCTTTGATTCAGTGCATGGAGGAAGCCTGTGGGATCTGATGAGGTGACTTGGTCTTTGATAGAAGAGTTCTATAATAGAACGGAAAGCTGTGTTTGCATCCATGCCAGATAGGAAACCATGGTTTCCTATCTCCACCCAAGTTTGGTAAGACTGGGCCCTGTCACCATTGTTCAACATCAGCATTGATTGGTTGATGGATGAGCAAGAGGAGGCAGCTGTTGAGGGTGTTGAGCTAAACACCAATGTGCTTCGAGATCTTGAATATGCAGATGACATTATCTTATTGGCTCAATTTCATGAGTCACAGCAGCTGAGGGCCAATCTAGCAGAATGCTTTAGTTTTAGTCAGATTAATAAATAGACCAAGTTCCTGGACATTATCATCAAACAGCCTCCAACTCCAGATAAAACCAGCTCAATACTAAGTTCTAGAGATGCCAGTTCAGCCTAAAATAGGAAGAAATTCACCTTGTTTCAAGCTAAGTTGGCTCCAGTTTTCTTGTTGGGTAGGTTTGCGGGAGGGGGAGCATTCAGGACTTTTATAGTGGTTTGTAGCTTCTTGTTTTTTCATTGGCTCCTGGAGTCCGCCCACACCTGGTTCCAACCAATCAGAATGAAAGCTTGACTCCGGTGATTTGACTGCAGTCCAGCAAGCCTATGATGGTTTGTTCTCTCCCCTCTCTTACTCTTCCCTGCCACCTAACTGTGCATACTAGCAGCATGCATGTGACTGTTGGGAGACATAAAAGTTCTAGTTTTTTCATTCACCTCCTGAGTCTCGGACTCCGGACACACACACACACCCCCCAACAGGACAGCCCTGGGAGTGGGTGAATAGGAGCAGGGGAGAGGAGTCCTGTGATTGTTAAAAAAACAATTAAAATCCTAGAAGGTAGGAGGGAGGAAAGAAAAGCCCCTCCAAGTGCTGCAGCTACCACATGGATGTGGAGGAACTCCCACATGCACATCCCCAACAGCAGCAGCATGTACAACTGCACACATGGCCTTCAAAGTTTAAAGTTCCAATCCAGATTAGTTAGTTCCAGCCTGTTGGAACTGCCTCTGCATGCGCTACAGCAGAGTGACTCTGGGACACCC
Organism: Rafetus swinhoei; assembly: GCA_019425775.1. NCBI lineage: Eukaryota > Metazoa > Chordata > Testudines > Trionychidae > Rafetus > Rafetus swinhoei. The sequence continues at coordinate 117,262,799 of CM033424.1, forward strand.
CGTGGGACAGCAGAGGCATGGGAAGGCATGTAGGGTTACGGGCGAGAGAGGACAAGGGGAGGCAAGATAGATTCCAGGAGAGTGCAGCGGGCCCTCAAAATGTACCCAGGCAGTCTAGTCACATAGACTGGGGTTTTTTTTTGTTTTTTTTTTTTAAGGGATTTGCTTGTGGTCAGCCTTGGTTTGAAATAGGATTAACTTGCATTCGGTGTATTTTGAAAGTCAGGGTTGCTTATTTACCGTAAGAAAGTTGGCAACCCAACTTACTTGTCTGGACAGCGTACCAATCAGATGGCATCTGTCAAAAATCTTCTGGATGATGTTCAAATATGCTGCTGCTCGTATAATAGCAACAACCATGTTTCATGCCCTTCAGCAGCCTTGGTGGGGATGCTTGCCCTCAAGCTAGCTACGAAGCTGTGGTTGTTTTAGATCCATTACACCTGTTGCACAGGGGTGACATGTGGATGCAGAGACAGAACACAAGAACGGCCGTACTGGGTCAGACCAAAGGTCCATCTAGCCCAGTATCCTGTCTGCCGACAGTGGCCAGCACCAGGTGCCCCAGAGGGGGTGGACCGAAGACAATGATCAAGCGATTTGTCTCCTGCCATCCCTCTCCAGCCTCTGACAAACAGAGGCCAAGGACACCATTTTATCCCCTGGCTAATAGCCTTTATGGACCTAACCTCCATGAAATTATCTAGCTTCTCTTTAAACTCTGTTATATTCCTAGCCTTCACAGCCTCCTCTGGCAAGGAGTTCCACAGGCTGACTACACGCTGTGTGAAGAACTTTCTTATTAGTTTTAAACCTGCTACCCATTAATTTCATTTGGTGTCCTCTAGTTCTTCTATTTAGGAACTAATAAATAACTTTTCTTTATCGGCCCTCTCCACACCACTCATGATTTTATACACCTCTATCATATCCCCTCAGTCTCCTCTTTTCTAAACTGAAAAGTCCCAGTCGCTTAACCTCTCCTCATATGGGACCCGTTCCAAACCCCTAATCATTTTAGTTGCCCTTTTCTGAACCCTTTCCAAGGCCAAAATATCTTTTTTGAGGTGAGGAGACCACATCTGTACACAGTATTCAAGATGTGGGCGTACCATTGTTTTATACAGGGGCAGTAAGATATTCTGGGTCTTATTTTCTATCCCTTTCTTAATAATACCTAGCATCCTATTTGCCTTTTTGACCGCCGCTGCACACTGTGTGGAAGTTTTCAGAGAACTGTCCACGATAACTCCAAGATCTCGTTCCTGATTTGTCGTAGCCAAATTAGCCCCCATCATACTGTACGTATAGTTGGGGTTATTTTTCCCGATGTGCATTACTTTACACTTATCCACATTAAATTTCATTTGCCATTTTGTTGCCCAATCACTCAGTTTGGTGAGATCTTCTTGGAGTCCCTTACAGTCTGCTTCCGTCTTGACTATCCTAAACAGTTTGGTATCATCCATAAACTTTACCACCTCACTGCTTACCCTTTCTCCAGATCATTTATGAATAAGTTGAACAGGATTGGTCCCAGGACTGACCCTTGGGGACACCACTAGTTACCCTCTCCATTCTGAAAATTAACCATTTATTCCTACCCTTTGTTTCCTGTCTTTTAACCAGTTCTCAGTCCAAGAAAGGACCTTCCCTCTTATCCCATAGCCATGTAATTTACACAAGAGCCTTTGGTGAGGGACCTTGTCAAAGGCTTTCTGGAAATCTAAGTATACTATATCTACTGGATCCCCCTTGTCCGCATGTTTGTTAACCCCTTAACTGGTGAAAATGCTTCATATCAGGTGGCAGGACAAGATCAGAAACGAGGATATTCAAAACCAGACCCAGCAAGCATTGCCATCACCACTCATTCCGTTTCAGAGTGAAAGATCAGTGCTTTCTGGAGCATGTGCCTCAAGGAATGCTGCTGCACAGGAACAGCTGGCAATCAGATCAGTGTCAAAAACTTCATTGGTGAGACAAGTTTGCAGGTAATGGCCATAAACGGACCGTCCAGTCAAACCACCTTGCGGTCTGGGCAGTGCTTAGTGTGCAAGGAGGTTACATCCTCTTGGAATTTGCCAGAATGATGGTAACGATGATGGATTTTTCTGAGGTTGAGCATCTGACGCTCCCATGGACTTCAGCTACAGTAGTAGGAGTTTGAAAAACCAGGCCCTTGGTGCCTAGAATTGTATTCCCCACCAGACCTACTCAGGGATTTTGTTAATAAGTATCAAAAAGCAATTGTCATCTCCACCCTGTGTGTGCTCAGGAGGAGAGGGAATCCCTATGTGAATGCCCACATTGAGCAGGCTCCTCTAGTCCTTCCTGATCTTACTATATTAAGGGTTGAGTGAAAGGTTTATCTGGCAACTGGACTATGATACAGGTTGACATTTGACTAAATCATCTGTCTCACCAAAGAATGCCAATACTCATGATAAATGTAGTGTTCTATTCATCTGTCCCTACTGTCACAAGGCAACTGCACCTGTCTTTCTTCTCAGTGGTCCATCAAGGACACCCATGCTCTATTTTCAGCTCCCTACCTGTTGCTTTCTGGGTGGCGAACCGATGTCTCTTGCTTCGGACATGGATATTTCCAGGCGGCACAGTTCCCTGCCTTCACTGTGTATTTCCCAGCCAAGACAATCTGCCTATACATACCTGCTTGCTTTTCCTTCATTCACTGATGATAGAGTGACTGCTACAGATAAATTACCACTCGTTTTTTTCTAGGCAGGCCTACTTTAGTCTTAAGGTAAAAAGCATTACAGAGAAAATATAATAAAAACAATAGAAGAACCTACACACCTGCTAGTAAGTTTACTTGACTTCATCCCAGGTTTCACATGGGCTCTGGCAAAACACCCAATCCAGCGGCTTCCTTGTGTTACAAGTTCATCAGAGCTTCAGCTCAGTACAAGTACTCACTTGTATGAGGCCTCTGTAGGCCACGTCCTTCCAACTCTTTTCTAAGAATTGGAGCGCTCTGTGGACCAGAGGTCCTGTCCAGCTACTTACTCAAGGACAAGGCCCCCATGCCGGATTACACTCAGGCTTTTTATCCAAGATTCTGCTTTTCGTCAGGAGACTCCAGATGGAACTAATTATGCGCATCCCTCTGCAGGGGGCTTCAAAGACTGATAAGCGAGGCACTGGCATGTCCCTTGTACATACTGTGTCACAGCACCCCATACTTAATTACATTTTAAGTACAATGTACCCCAAAGGTATTAACTTAATTCAGTAGGTTTAATTTAGTTCCACAAAGTTTGTTCAGGACATGAGAGGATATTGTCAGTCTGTCACACTTATGCCTTTTGTTTTTAATGTACCCAAAGTAGGAATCAGGAAATCAGGGGAGATAGCTTCAAGAAACCCCAAGGGGAGGACTTTCACTTGGGTAACTTTGGGCCCCTCTAAGCAATGAGGGAACTTCAGATTTGTATCAAGCATCTAGATACCAAAGGACTATTTTATAACCCTATGAGCCACATATAAGAGCTTATTTCTATGTTTAACATTCTGGGTCTGACCTTCCTTCTAGCTTCTATTTAGATTTGATTTGTCTGAGGCCAGAGAGATTTAATTCACGGGCTAGAAAGGACAAGTTAGTTCACCTGCTCTGATCTTCTGAATATCTTGGGCTAAGGTAAAGCACACTAAAGCAATGTTGTCACATACCAGCAGGGTCTACATGTATCAAATGCAGGCAGTCCCCGACTTACGAACAGGTTATGTTCCGAACACCTGGTCGTAACTTGATTTGGTCGTAAGTCGGAAATACCCTTAAACGCGCTGTCCACAAAACTTGACGTACATGGTTCTCAACCCCAAAATATTATAATGGGGTTAATGGGAGGTTGGTCGTAAGTACAGATGGTTGTAAGTCGGTGTGTTCATAAGTCGGGGAGTGGCTGTAATACACAACATGTTAGTGCACCTTAGAAGTTGCACCCCCATAAAGCACTGTGACTTCCCACCCCTTTTCCCCACTCCCCACATGGAGACAACTCCACTGACTGCAATTTAAAGGGTTTAAAAATGGTGTAAGTGAAGGGAGAATTGAGCGCCATGTGTCTGGCTTTCCAGAATTTAGTAGGACTTCTGTTTCCTGCTTTGCAATGGATTTACTCAAAATAGTCTTCTTCTACAGGCTGAATGGACATTCCTTGGTATGGGATACTGAAGTTAAAACATACAGCCCTAAAAGCAGACAAATATAAGGCAGTCCCAAATCTCAGCTACTGCTTTGGGATTACTTTGACCAACTACCAACCTCGCAGATGATTTGAGAATCACAAATTCTGGGATCTTTTCTGGCAGAGAGTGCGCTCTCATACACGGTATGGTATGCTGTAAGAGTCTGCAGATGAGACCTGGACATGCTCTGCCTCGGGAGAGGCAGAATACCATTCATAGGAGAGCTCCTGGCTCAGTCTGGAGGAGTGGGGAACACTGATCAAACAGATACAGGAGGTTGGGAGCCACTTCGACACCTGACCTTGTCCCTTTGGAGTTAGGTAAAATTCCTCTACAGAGGGCTGGGGCAGGAGAGAGGGGGAGAGAAGATATGCTTTCTCTTTCTCTACACACAGAGAATGTGGAGTTTCCCATCTTTCCCCAGTAAGAACAAATGGCATTTGTAGACAGTATTTAGAAAGTCCCTTTTTGTTATTCTTTGCCTTTTGTATTTCCTCTTTCTTCTTGTGGGTCTATCCTCAAGTTGTGAGCATTCCAGACAGGGACTGTCTGAGAAGCATCTAGCATATGGCAGGTGCTGCTGTAAGAGAGAGAGAGAGAGAGAGAGAAACTATGTGCACCCACGCTTCTACTAGCTTGGACAGAACACCAGCTCCAAGCAGCAGGACAGAGAACAAGGGTAACTGCAAAGAGACACAACTGCCCTCATTATCGCCATCTCGCACCTGTGTGAAAATCTGAGACTGAAGATCAGATTTCATACCCAACTCCAAGCTGTTGAGTTGATGAGGGAGATAATGTTGCAGCACTGTGGGCATGGCATAACCCCAGTTCCCATCCTCTCTATACACAGTGGTGGATTAGCCACTGGGCTAATGGGGCCTGGGCCAAGGGGCCCTAGCCAAATGGAGGGCCCTCAGAAAAATGGCACCCCTGTGCCCTGAGCCTCAGCAGCAGCACAGGGGGGAATTGTAGGTGAAAGGGGTAGTGAGGGGCCCCCCACTTTCTCTGGCCCAGAGCCCCATAAATCCATAATTCACCTCTGTGTATCCATTCATTAGACTAGCAGTCATCAAAAATAGGGAGCTCTGTGCAGAAGGGCATTTAGCTAGCTGTTCACCTGAGTAACTAACTCTAAACCCTGCTGATATCAACGGATAAGGCTCTGTGGATGTGATTGGTAATGTTTGAATAAATCTAAAACCAGAGACAAATTCTGTTCTCAGCTTCAGCTATATTAATCACACAGACTTTTGTGGGGTTGCAGAGGTACAGCCAGGAAACTAAATTGGCCCTTTATACGTAAAAAGAAAAGAAATATTACCCAAGACTGTTACCGGCACATTTGGTGTTCCTCTCCAAACAGCAGGCAGCAATCAAATGATTCACCACTCTCTCTTCCCTATCTTTATATCTGACCCTGCTGTCCACATAACATTACATAACCTACAGATTTGCTACAGACTTTAGCGATCCATCCTCCCCTTCCTTCAAGGTTTCTAAACAGCCTTTTGAGCGGAGCATACATACCACAGCAGGGCTTGAGCACATGTCCATTCCCTCTGATAAAGTGTTTTGGCAACTGGGGTTGTAACAAATATTAGAAAACATCTGCTTTTAAACACAACTCACAGATGGGTGTTGGGATTCTGAGGGGTCTGGGCACAGAGGGAGAGGAGTGTGCTGGTTCTTGGCAAGTTGTTTTTCTAGTGGGGCTTCTGTGGGGATATTGAACACTGACCTGGTACCTATGGCATTGGAATGCATAAGCATTTAGGGTCCTAGTATAAACTTTTGAGCATGAACAGAAGTATGAGGAATAGTCTGTTCCAAAATTTAACCTACACCCCAGTGACAAGAACAGCCATTGCAAATAACATTTTAAACTCACCCTGCTGAGCCCATATTTCACATACTTCATGTACTTGTCCTAGCAGTTACTTTTTATTTCCAAAAGCTGCCCCTGCAACCAGCCAGCCCTATGAAACTATGTCAGAAATTCAAAGAGAAAGTAGTAAACTTGCAGTTCCTTTACTCTGTCTACTGTGTGCAGAGCAGACTTTTACAGGTGCTTTGCATTTCTGTATGATATTTTTGCCTACTGGGAACTGCCTACAGGTCACCACTTGTACTAGAGTTTCCAAACTTCAGGGCAAAGCCCAAATGAGTGTTTGACCTTTCTGACCCCTTTTGTAGGAAGAATCTGTTTATTTCAGGAGATGTTTTGTAGATAACTGTCTTTGAGGCGCACGCACACGGCTGGCAGCATAAATAGGCAGCTTTGAGAAGCCTGCACAACAATAGTACAATGGGGGATTTCTGAAGGGACAGTCCTAACACAAAACTGGTGTTTCCCACTGTGTGGGTCTCCTACTTCACTAGACCATTTTCAAAGCTCACCTAGAAGAATGTGGAAAGAATAAGGAAGCTATTTGTGAGACTTATGTAAACTTCCTTAAAAGCCTTGAAGTTTACAGATGGCTGAGGACACAGGAAAGCACCCATTCACTGGCATGATATCACCTGATCAGAGGCTTTGTTACACCTTGATCAGTAGGGAAGAGCAGCCTTTTTTACCTTCAATTATCTGATACACCTGACAGACCAACATAGCAGGAGTTTTCACCACCCTAAATGGAGGTCTCTCTCCTATGATTGCAGATTCCTATCTGATCTGCCCTGAGGTGGCTTCAACAGAACATCTGTCAACTTTAGAAAAATAAGATGACCCCCTACTATCACCACTCCTCCCTGCTAGCTAGACAAATTGCTAGATTTCTTATTATATCTGACAAACTATTGCTCTACAATCTCCCAGTTAACCCTTTATGAAATAGCAACAGCCCATATTCTGAAGTCCCTAGTTTTTACAAAGCCCTAGGCAAAATTCCCATTGATTTGTGAGTTGGCTCAATAGCTGGAATATTTAGCACTTGCATTTCACTGAGAGCTAGACCTCAAAGCACTTTACATAAACTGGGATAATGTTGTTTACCCACTTAACAGATGGGAAAAATCGAGGAAGAGACAAGCTGAGGGTGCTGCACAGCTACAGGATGGTATGCCTAACTTGTCAGACAGTAATGGTTCCCACTGGGCACACTTAAACCCTGTATACTTAATGGTTGTTTGTATTTTAGGATAATCTGATTTTGAAGAGTGATAAATTCAAATGCATTCTGAACATAGTTAACAAGAAACAAATTCCTAGAACTACTGCCAATCTTCGACTAGCTTTCAGCAAAAACTTTTTAAAACAATGTTGCTCAGATGGAGTTTCCTTTCTCAAAGATTTCATTCAAAAGTGATCAGATAGCTACACAAAATAGGAACATTCAGTTTGTTAGTAATCATTCCATAACGGTTTTGGAAAAAGAACAAAAAAAAATGCCTGCAAAGTGTTAGTTTATCCTTTGGGTTCTTTGTTTTTTTTAATTGAATTAGCCATCTCTTCTAATAACCCTCCCAGCCCAGCCTATCCTTTTAAATGCAATAATTTTCAGTACTAGTGCCAACCAAGGAGATTACAATCACTATTCTGGATTCTGAACCAGTTCATGGAAGTGACAAATTGTGTTAGCTCATTCTACTTCTGGCAAAAAATAAAACATTATCTTGAAGCCCTGCCCTTTGTCAACACTGCACTCCTGTCTCCAAATCTGTACAGTGGATTTATTAATTATGTCCACATAAATCTCTTAGCATATTTAAGTTCTCTCTCCATTGTACCACATTAATATTAAAATATCAGAAAAAATGCTACTCTCATGGTGAATGTTAGAATGGAAAAGGAAACAGAGTGTAAACATTAAAATGAAATTTGGATGGCCACCAAAGCTGGAAAATCCTGGAGATGAAAATTTTAGAAAGTTATGAGCAACTAAAACAGGGGATTAGAATGAAAACTGATAGCCAAACATAAATAATGGAGAAGTTATATATAGCAAAGATTGCACGCTAGCTGTATTTAAAGTTGTAAAACACAGCTTAACTTGTAAACATTGATAGACTGGATAATTTGAAAAATAAGTTAAATCTAATTTACTTGAACTATTCAGTACTCAATATTTACTGCAAGCTCATTATTTCAGGAATATCTGAATAAGAAGGAACTGCCAGGAATGGAACAAGGTCAGGTGATTAGAGAAAGTCACGGTCTTCCTTTTGTTGGTTTTGTGCGACTGAAGGTACAAATGCTTTAGCAGTCTGGTTCACACGTAGAATCCCCATGAATAAGGACAAGAGGACATTAATATGTGAAAATATATGTCAAGAACAAAAGAGGATCCATACAATCCAATTCACCACTGAAATGGAATCTCTCTCCACCCCAAGAATCAGCCAGTAGCTAGAGACAGCAGGGTCTCCTCACTGTCAAAGCTGCAAGTTATGGCTGCACCGTGATGCTGAGGACAGCTGCCAGACAGGGCACTTCATAGGTACTGGGTAAGCATAGTGAGCTGAAAGGTACTGGACCAGAGGGTAGAGAGTGGACACTACAGATGGATAGATTTGTATGGAGGCCAGAGGAGGAACAGAATGGAACTGATGTGGGAGTACTGAAAGGATAAAATTTTGGGAGGTGGAAAGATGGGCATTTTCCTCAAACAATGTGATCACCTCAGATCTGAGGGAGCATTCTATTACAATTTTGGTGACCCATCACTACATGCCAGAGCTGTCTGGCTGAGTTTGCTGTACAGTGACTTCTTCATGCCCACAAACTAATCTCTCCAGATATTATTCATTCATTTTTGGTTGGCTTTTCCTGCCATCCCTACTTTATGTCTCAGTTTTAGCACAATGAATAAGCATGTACAGTGCATTAGGGAAGTGGAGCCTCATTGGAGTTAATGGGAGGTTTGCTATTGCATAGAATAGTAGCAGCACTGGGTCCCAAGGTAAACACATAATTAAGCCATAATTACATGAAAGCTGTTGTTTGAATGATAACAAGAGTTTCCACTGCAACTATGTAGGGTTCAGTTGGATTGTTTTGATGTACAGAATATGTTTCCTATTTACAAGCTGACCCTTTTAGAAGTAAGGGGGTCCCTAACAGATAATGGTGTCACCTCAAACATTGGCCTGGATCCTACAGTTGAAGACATATGGAAACAAGAGTTCACCTGTATTGATCCTATTGTAGAAGTGAAGACAACACAGAGTCAGTGGCTCACATCCTCTGAGGCTAGATTTTAATATTATTAGTCTGTAGAAGTAATGGGTGCACAATGTAAAGGTACTGGAATCTGGGCCAGAGCTATATAGCTTAGGTTTTGGGGGGGAGCAAGGTTCTTTCTTTATAACCAAACCAACACAGTATATGGCCCCTTCCACTTCCTTCCCCCTCTTATTCATTTTATTTTGATGGGGAAGAGAAAGGGCCCTGGTTCAATGGCTCTGGTGTGTTTTTGATGCCTAACCCTGAATATTTCAACCTGAATTCACAGTACCGCTTATTTATCAAATCTGCCAAACTTAAAGAGATCAATATGGGCATGTCTACACTGCAGCATTATTTTTGGAATAACTCATGTTATTTCGAAATAACAAGGTGAGTGTCTACACAACAAGCCTGTTGTTTTGAAATCATTTCAAACTGACGGGCTTCTTATTGGGGAATAATAAACCCGCATTTCATGAGGAATAATGCTATCTTGAATAGTTATTTCAAAATAGGGTATGTGTGTACAGCGCAGCTGTGCTTAATTCAAAATAACTGGCCTCCAGGGCTTCTCACAGCTGCCCCGTGGCCACTCTGTCCATCAGAACTCTATAGTGCCCCTTCCCCTGCAGCTTTTAAAGATGCAGCCACAGGGGAAACAGTTTGTGGCACAAAGCAGGCCCTGCCAGCCCTGTGCCACTCAACAGCTCCCTGCTCTGCCTTCCCTACTGCCATGGCAGACACTCCCATTCACACTCCCACCGAGACTCCCATGGCTGCCAACACATCAGCAGCCAGTTCCCAAGCCCCTGGCCAGGAACAAAAAAGGAGGACACCATCCTGGTCTGGGGGGGGGGAGAGGGAGATCCTGGATCTCACTGACATCTGGGGAGATGAGGCAAACCTCCAGGATCTCCACACCAGACACAGTAAGCCAATCAGTACAGCTGGATGGCCAACAGCCTGGGCCAGAAGGGCCACATGCACAGCCAGGAGCAGGTGCGCATGAAAGTGAAAGAGTTGAGGCAGGCCTACACCAAGGTCAGGGAGCGGAACTCCCGCTCATGGGCGGCACCCCAATCATGCCCCTATTACGAGCAGCTCCACGGCATCCTAGAAGGGGCATCAGCTCCTACTCCTACACACACACACACTTTGTTGTGGACTCTGGGCTGGAGACATCTGTTGTCAGCCTCCTGGAGGGCAGGACTGTGGATGAGGAGGAGGAAGATGAGGAGACCGGCCTGGACCCAATGCCTGCCAGTCAGGAGGTCCTTGGAGCCGGTACCCCCCTCCCAGGATGTTGCCAAGGGCTCAGACGAAGCCGGGAAAGTCCCATCAGGTGAGTTCCATCACTTTCCCTAGACACACCTGGGGAGAGGCGATGGGCTGCAAAGGGCTGCGCACTCCTCACTCAGCCTTCTCAGTCTGGGGATCACACAGCAGCCTGCACGTGGGTGCACATGGAGCACCAGTCCAGAGCACACAGAGCACATAAGGGTGCCACAAAAGAACCTTGCACTCCGGCTCACAGGGTTCCTGCACAGGCCTGCCTTACTCCTGACCCTGTGGTGGGATGCCTTCCCACCACACGCCACCACTAAGGATGACGAGGCCAGGGAAACACACAGCAGTACCTCACATGGCACAGGCTCATGCCTGTATTCCTGGGGCAGCATCTACTCCCAGGCAAGTGTGGCGAGGAAGAAGACACAGAGCCCCTACCAGGGAACCTGCTGGGAGGGAAAGGAAGATAAGGGGATCCCAGCAGCACCCTCCCCAGCAAGCAGCATCTGCCACTCACACACACCTCCCCCAGCATCCTTCCCCCCCCCCACTTCATCTGTCAGGGATACAAGTCCTCTACCTGTGGGATGCCACCACTGCCAGACCCAGCGTGTGCGTGGTATGGAGGGAAGCCAAGCTACCCCATCACCTCCCCGCCCCTTCCACTCACAAGCTCCTGGCCTGGCCGGCACCTTCCCATGCCTGATTGTCTCTGGGGCATGGTGGTAGTGAGGCTCCCCTGGGACATCTTTGCCCCTGCAGGAAAGTGCCCGATGTCTAGGTCACAGATGGCCTTGCTCCAAGCACATCACCTTTGTCTGAACCGAGACCTTTTGGTTTAGCTCATACATTAGGGATAGGTTTCATGCACCCTGTCTCCTGGGATGACTGCCCTTCTCTCTGTTCACAGCCAGACCAGCAGCAAGCATACACCACCGCCATCAGCTGCCTGGTGGCCACCATTGAGCAGTCAGCAGCTCCCCCCCTGGTGCCGCTCCTGCTCCTGCTGCTGCTCTGGCTGCTCCTACTCTGGCTGCCGCTCCTGCTCCTCCAGCTTCTCCCCCTAGGTCCCCGCCCCATGGCCGCCTAGGGCCCTGCACACAAGACACCAGTCTCAGGCCCATCCCTGAGCCTCTCCTCCCTCCTCCTTTCCCCTCCTCTGCCTTTCTCCCCCCCCTCCCAGGTTCTTTTCTCAATCCCTCCCCAATTATATTTACCCCAAATAAAAAAAAACCAGTTTATTCTTTCAACACAAAAAGTGTGGTTTATTGTGTCTGGAGGGGAGAGGAGTGGGAGGAAGGTGGGAAGGGAGGTTTGTGGGAAGAAAGTCACAGAAGGACAATACCAAGATCCCTGGTGGGGAGGCCCAGGAGAGAGAGTCCCATAGGTGTCTTTGTCTGAAACTCTCCCTCAGGGCCTCCTGAATGCGCACAGCTCCCTGATGGGCTTGCAGGATGGCCGCGGTGCATGGCTGCTCAAAGGCCCTTACAAGCAGTTTGGTCTTTGCTCCCCACCCACAGTGTGCAGGGGAAGGCAGGAGGGGCTGTGCTGCATGAGCAGCATGTGGAGAGAGGAGAGGAGGTGCCCCACAGGGAGCAGCAGGTCCTGGTCCTGCAGAGCCTGGAGGCAGCCTGCAGTAACTGCACCAGGAGGGGGTGGCAGGTGGGCCAAGCCCCTTTAAGTATGAGCCTTAAACAGCCTCAGGCAACTGCTACAGGTAGTGACTGCTGTCCTGATGCTCTGCCCGGAGTGCTTCCGGGGGGCCTTCAATGCGACTCAGCCTCTAATCAGTGTGGACGTGCTATTTCTATATAGATCTGTGCTATTTCGATGGGCATTTGTAGTGTGTACGCACTATTTTGAAATGGCCATTCCGGGAGTTATTATACCAAAACAGCTTATTTCGAAATAAGCGTGTACTGTAGATGTACCCTATGAAGGGGAGAAAAATGAAGCTTGCAGCTTGAAAGTAGGTAAAGAAAAATGGATACTCATGGGGGAAAAATCCCTCATATTTTCCACAGAGGAGAACTGAAAGGAAACCATATCCTAGCCTTTTTACTGGCATATCTCCAGCAGAAACTATCTAGGTCCCACTCCTTAGGTTATTCCCATTAAAAAAATAAAGTTATCAGAAATGTTTATTCAGCAGTGAAGAAAAATACAGCAATCCAATGGGCCTTATCTGATAGCAAGGTAATGGCTAGCTATCAAATCTAGTAGTAGAAAAACAGTTCTCATGGATATTAAAAGGCTGTGGTAACGTGTCCTTACCTACAAAACTCTGATTAAATAATCAAGGGGGTAGAAACAGATAAGAAAAAGAGAAGTCACGCAACTTAGCAATAATAAGAACACATAGCAAGTCTCCACAAAGAGGAAAAGAAACCAATAGAGAAAGCCAGATCTTTTTGGTATCCACCTACTAATACAATTCAGTGCCAGCTCTTCCTTAAACACCATCATCTTTGAAATGAACTATTGCCTGCCAAAAGCCCTCCAGCAGTTGAATATAGTCAAGTACTCCAGAATATTAATTGTGGGCGCCTCATGCTATCATTCCAGCCAGTGGCATCAAGATATGCCTATCACTATAGGGGACAGGGTTTTTATGAAGGTGGAGAGCCCCAAAACCAGGTTCCAGCACAAGCTGGAGCATCTATACTGAAATTCCACCACAGCCCAAGCATCAGTCAGTGGACATTGGTGTTCAAATACAGCTCAGAATCACCCCTAGGATACATCTACACTACAGGACAAAGTTGAATTAAGATACACAACTTCAGCTATGTTAATTGCGTAACTGAACTTGAAATAGCTTAACTCGGTTTTTTGGCGCTGTCTACACTGCAAAAAGTCGAAGGAAAAACACTCTCCCTTTGACTTCCCTTATTCCTCGTGGAAGCAGGGTTACCCGTATTGATTGGAGTGCCCCTCTCACTTTGAATTAGCTGTCTTCACTAGACCGCTAATTCAAACCCTGGAAGATTGACAGTGGCAGCTTTGATCTTCCACTGTAGTGTAGACGTACCCCCTAGTGATCTTACTCCTCTAAACCTTGTCCTTTTTCTGCACCCTCTGATTGTTAGTTATCCTAAATTATACTATTGTGTCTAAAATTAGATTGTTGGGGAACAAGGACCACACCTTGCTATTTGTACTATAAAGAGCCAAGAAATATTTGGCTACTGTTAAAGTCATACATAATTAGAACGGAGTAAAGTTTTCCCACAGAAAGTTTCCTCTTTTGACACAAAATGGCTTTTCAATTAAACAGAAATTTTAGTGAAAAAAAAAACAACCTTCCATCTTCATCTAAAGTTTCTGCTTTTTTACTGAAAAAACAAAAATATTTTTATTTTCAGCAATAAAAAACCAACATATTTTAAGTTTGATTTTAAACCATAACCTGAACAATGTCAAGGACAATTTTTGGACCAAAAAGACTCTTTTTCCCCCCTTGAAAATTCACAGAGAATAAATCATTTCCCTGACTAACTCTGTAAGTAACTAGCTCTGTATTAATGCTAGTAGAGTATTAATCCAGACACATTTTAGAGCCCCATGTTCTACTACTCAAAAATAATGTGTGTATTGTACTGTAAATTTGTATTATAATACTTAGTTATGCCACAAGTGCAGGGGACTGGACTAGATGACCTCTTGAGGTCCCTTCCAGTTATAGGACTGGATAATCACTTGTGAGAAGGTGATGAGGAAATCTCTCTTCTTTCCAAGAAGCAAGAAGTTCAAGATCCCTGGATTTGAAGATTAGCCATGATCTGGCTGGGGGGCAAGAATGGAGTTGGTAGGACCAGAAAGGACTTCTAGAAGATTCTGGAAGCTCTGATACTTCACACTTCAACCACACCCCTACTAGAGACTCCCTTGACTGCTGTAATTCTGGAGAGTGGTTTGGATGTGTAGGCCAGCTCACCTAACCCCATCCATTCATTCTTGGAGCTTGCACAGAGGAGCTGTTAATGTGAGTAGGGGAAAAGACATCTGATTTTAGGAATGTCCCTGCTACCTACATGAATATCTATGCCTCTACATTTTTCATATCTGGTTAGTAGTCAGGGTGCCACATGATTCCTTATTCCAACAAGAAAAAAAACCCCTACTTACAGATGAGTCAAACTCACATGTACCTTAGGCATGGTTGGTTGAGTACCTACTGGCCTACTAGAAAGCAAAAATGAAATCAGAAGGTGGTAAGAAAGGATGGTCTAGGGATTTGGGTGCTAGCCTAGAATTTGAGAGTCTGGCACAGACTTCTGGTACAACCTTGGACACTCTCTATGCTTTTAACTCCCCTCTGTAAAATGGTGTACCTCATGGGGTAGGTGTGGGGGATAAATACATTAAAAATTAGGAGGCATTCTGCTGTTACAGAAATGAAGGGTCACATATGTACCTCAGATAGATAGTATCCATCATGTCCTCATTAATCAGAGTGCCGACTGGGAAAGAACAGGCCTCAGCAACAGAAGGATGATATTCTCCTCAAGGCTTCTATTTATATAAAAACATAAACAGGAAATTTATTTGGCTGTCTGACCTAAGACTGTTTAATTCTCCTTAGCATCTTGATTTAACTCCCTGGCACATAGTTGATTATTTTCTTTTTACTGTTTAAGAATGTTAACTAGATTACATCACACTGAAGATTACAGAAGCAATTTACCTACTTTGCATGCAAAATAAATTAAATTGCTGGCTATTTGTATTTAGTAGGCCACGTCTACACTAAAGGGGAAGGTCAACTTAAGATATGCAACTCCAGCTATGTTAATTACATAAAGCTGACACATCTGAAATTGCGTTTTCATACCTTCCACACAGTGAGACCTCAATGGGAGCAAACACTCCAGTTGGCTTCCCTTACTCCTCACAAGGAGCAGGATTACTGGTGATGATGGGGGAGCCCTCAATTCGAAATATCAGATCTTCACTAGACCTGCTAAATCAACCCCCTCAAAAAATCAGCTGCGGCCTTGTCGATCTTTTGCGTAGTGTAGACATGGCCTTCGTGTATCACAACTGATTTAGCACTTGGTAGAAACAGAGGAAGCATTCTTTATTTCTTTGCTAGTCATTAATCACACATCTTTTTTGAAATTCATAAGTCAGGAAAATAATGAGTGCACAATTGACAAAACGAATGATCTTAAAGACTACAGACTAAAATCTCTAAGATACTTTCATTCTACTCTCACCCTAGACACGCAGATCTCCCAGTTAAATTCCAATGGAAATTCTTCACATGCCTGGAATTCGTGAATTTCCCAGCTTCTTAAACTTTCAGCCACCAAAAGCTACAGATCCTGTGGGGATAGCAAGCGCAAATGTGTGGCTCACTGACCATGACAGAGTCTGATGGTTTAGGATGCAGTCTCCTTGCCAGCCACAGAGAGAAGATGCTTTCCAGATGTTGTAGATGTTTGAGTTTCTACAAGTACAGTGTCTCAAGGGACCCTGACACTGTGGACCTTCTTGATGAACTGGAGAGCAAAAACCCTCAGTGAAGGATAATGTTATAGATGTAGAGAGTTCTCCTCAATAATATAACAAGTGTGTTGCTCGGTTCTATAACTATGGAAACACTAAGCTCTGGAAGAATGAGGCAAGGCAAGATAGAGAGTCTAGAAGAGAACTTAAGAGGTGATCAGAAGACTCAAAGAAAAACTGCACAATTTTTAGTGAGGGAATTACTAGAAAAAGAAAGAACTAATGTTGAAAAAAAATACAAAAACACAACTAAAAGCACTTTGCTCCACTCTACATTTATCAACTACTGTTCCTCTTGAATCAGTTTCAGTTGATCTTGCTCTTTCATGTAAATACTAATTTATTTTCCCTTCAGAGACTTACAGGCACCCAATTATTACTTTTGAAGATTATTTACATACTGTGTAAAACATCTTTCATGGAGACACACAAGTGAAAGCAGAAGTCATTGGATTATTCAAGGCAACCATGTAGTTCCCTTAAGGGCTTCATCTTTCTTATTAGGTGCTATGCAGAATTTATGCTGTATTAAAAATATAAGTAAAGCTGAAATGACTGTTCCCCCACACATCACTTTTGTCACCTCCACATTAATATTTAGAGGAACATCAACCTCTTCTACATCTGACTCAAAGAAAGCAGCATTCTCCAACTGATTACAGGAAAGAGGGGAGGGTAAATTTCCTATGTGCTTGAGAGGAGAGGAGTCTGCCCTCAGGTCACATGCCCTCAGGTGAAGAAGAGGGAGAGTACAGGATCTTGGGGGGTGAAAACAGAAATGTAAAACAAAAATGCAGACACATTGACATGTGCACAGTTGGCAAGAGAATCTCAAGAATCAGGCTTCTCCAAACAGATGTAAATGACCTGTATGGCATTCATATAGCCTATTTTCCCAGTGACTCATGTGTCTCTCAGGGTGTGGCATAAGCTCTTAAATGTTGTTATTAAAGATCGATTATTTCCACCCCACAGGTATTAGTAATTAGACTGTTGCCATTCAGTCCAGCAGCAAGGTTCTCATAAATATATTCTGAGTCAGGTTAAACAAAGTGCAGGATAAGAATTTTAAAAGTTTCCCTTTCTACCTTTTCAAGTGACTAAGGAGAAGAGAACCGCTGATATCATTACAACTGTTCATTGCCCAAATACACATTTCCATTGTAAATGTAAGTCACAGTACATACATGCATCCAAAACACCACTGTTATATAACATCAAAACAAAGCAAGTAAGGAATGACCTGTAAGTAAAATATGAAACAACTTGCCCTATCAAGCAAGTAACTTTACTACAATTTATGGCGTTTTGCAGACTACCATTTAGTCAACCACAAATGACTCACCAGATCAGATGACTGACAGCTGAATCAGTAAAATCTCCAAAATGAACACTTGAATACAAACACTGAAGGGAGTTAAAAATGTTTTTTCATGGTTTTCTTACAATAGGAAGGTCAAGGGTTTGAGAAAAAAAAAATTCATAACAGTTAACATATTCCCTCTCGCTTCATGGAAAGGGGTAGTTTCTGGAAGTGCATTGTATTCTCTGTATGGATCCAAATGTAAAATTTCTAAGCAACATATTCAGATCTGAACTATGCAAGAGAACAGACATCAGGCACATTTCTGAGTTTGAAGACACAAACTTTTCTCTTCTTGGATTTACTGTCATCAGGATTTATTTTTAACATAGGTTAAAAAGAGTCAGATACATATAACAAGTAAAATACAAGTTGTGCCCTCTTCCAGTGACTTCATCAATAACCCTATCAAAAATACATTGTGGTTTATGAGAGTGTTTCTTTTTTTCTGCTGGCTGGCTCAGTTTTCTGAAAATGTATTACAGACACTGAATTTTGTATGTTACTTCATATTCCACAGATCTATATTTATCATACATTCTGCGATACACTCTGTCGTGTCCCTGTTTTACAAATTATATTGATGTCAAAGAAAAATAAATCATATGGTTTTTAACAGTGGAGGTGATCAATGCATGCTGAATGCTGCTGGGTTCTCAGCTACTCTCCCTTTCCCTAAAGTTCCTGTTCTCAGGAGAATCAGGATTAAGTTTATAGTTGAAATGGATTATGTTTTTGTGTTTAAAAATTTCCTCATGGACTATGAGCTATAATATTGAGATTGCTGATCTGCAATTAATTGAAAAAATACATTCCTCAAAACAAAATTACAAAACAACCTCATTATTTCTTAAATGGATCCTTAAAATTAAAATAACATGTTAGTAATGGGTGGATTGAAGTCAGTGTCACTAATGTTTATCTTGCCCACCTATGGTATATGTCATCAATGGAATTGTCATATCTGGTCCGTGGATGATTCCATCAGATCACAGAGGGACTCAGTGCTATTATGAGTAAATGTCTGAGGAGGAAGGGCGACAAACCTACACTCAGACTGACAACAGTGTCAATTCATGATGGGGTAAGTATAATGTGCAAATTAAATGTGGTATTAAGCAGAATGAATCATGAGCATGCATCTAGAAACCAATATTTTCTCGGAGAGCAGAGAGCAGATGTTGAACCCCATGCTACTTCCATGAGGTTGTGAGGCTCCAACCGAGATTTCTCTACACAGAAGTGGGGGTCAGTAGGACACAGAAAGTCCACCTGTGCATACAATTATTTCACATTACCCATCTCCTAAAATACAACACTAATTCTCCGATAACCTGTATATAGAGAAACTAAGGGTTTCAGACTGTAACAAGTCGTCTTTATGCATGTACCTAGTTGCACTGAAACGAACTGAACTACTCATAGGAGTCAAGTGTATTTCAATACGGAAGGGTTACAAAAATGAGCCCTAGCACTGCATCGCTAAAATGTTGTTTCACCCTGCTGAAAAAAGAGATCCAGCTAATCTGAGGATGATCTGATGCAGTCATACCATCCAGACACTGAATACCAAGGCAGGACATGCACTTCACATTATTTGAATTCTTTTTGGCTTGTCAGGTCATCTGTGAGTCTTCAGTTCAGTCACTTAGTTCAGTTTTCTGCGCTTTGCTTTGGGAGCAGGGCATGTTTCAGGGCAAACCCTCTCCCTGCTAACCACCACTACATTCTTAGACGAGTCGTCATCCTGAAGAGCAGCTGAAAACAAACAGTCTGACTGAGAAGTCAAAAATTGTAAACTGATTATGTGTCTGTCACTGAGAGGGCCTCCACAGTGTTGCTACAACTAGTCCCAGTTAAGGAGGCTTATTCTGCTACAAAGTTAAACAAACACCCAGAACACTGTTTTAACTCAGTACCTGGCTCCCAGGTTTCAAGGCCATCACTCCCGGGGATCTTTGATACTCCAGTTCCTAGCAGCTTCCTAGCCTCAGCCAACTCTTCCCTCACCTTGAAACAACAGCTGCTGGGTTTGTTCCCTGAGACTCACTTCACCCCAGGAATTCACTACAGGAGTTAACTGCACTTTTCCTCCCCAGATCTTAACCTATCACAGTCTTAGTCATAGCCCTCCTCCTCTTGTCCCCCTTCCCCAGGCTGCCTACTAACAGCCCTTTACAGGTATAGCCGAGCCTTCTTTAATGAAAGTTGAGCCTTCTTTAATTAACTGTTTTGGGTTCACCTATTCCATTCCAGGAGCACGGAAGACTAGTTACCCAGTGACTGAGACAGATAGCATTATACATTTGCTACCCAACAGGCTTTGAAAATGCCCCTTCCCCTTTTGGTCAACTGAATTACAGTCCTTGTTTGCTTTGCACTCATGGGCCAGGCACTTAATCTCCTTGTGCCTCAGTTTCTCCCTCCCATAAATTGGGGTAAATAACAACCTACCTTTATAAAGTGCTTTTGGTTTTGCAGATTAAATATTTGTCTATATACAGGCAACTACTATTTTCAACAATGATTGGTTGACGATCAGCCATTGATTAGCATTTTGGCTCAAAGCTTTTTGTGCCCTATCACCTCCTCCTGTGGTAAAAATCAGAAAGGTGGTCTGAAGAGGAGGAAATAAGGTGTTAGATTCTCCTCATGAGTTCTCTCCCTAAATATCACAGTGAGGATTTGCCCCCCTACAGAAGAGGCTACAGGGCCAATCCACCAAAGCCCCCAAGTTCTACATGGATCAGAGAGGGAAAGTGAGAAGCCCAGGACATCCAAATAAAGGCCCTGTGCCTCCACAATCCTGTGTCACAAGCAGTCTCCCCTCATGCCCTGATGGGCTATACTACCAGGCTTCCCTGGCTAGCAATACCCCTAGAACCAGTGGTGGATTAGCCACTGGGGCTATGGAGCCATGCTCAGGGCCCCTGACCAACTGAGAGGCCCTAGAGCCCTGGGCAGGTGGGGAAAGGCTCTGCATCCCAACCCCACTCCCTGGCAGCAGCACCAAGTGGGCAGGGCAGTGTGTGTGTGGGTGTGGGGAATCCTGCTGCATCCTCAACTTCACTCCCCAGTGACTGGGAGTGACCCCAGACCCTGCTCCCCAGCAGCAGCATGGAGCAGGCATGACACAGGGGATGTCTCCAGCACCCCCCTGACTATGGTCTCAGCCAGGCATGGTCAAATAGGAAAGGGGCGGAATAGGGGCAGGACCACAAATGGAGGGAGTAGGAAGGGGACTTCCACTTGCTCTGACCCAACAATCCGCTTCTGCTTCCTTGAACCCACTTGAAAAGCAGCTCTCCAACTGAGAGTGTAGGCCACACAAACAAGAAATACAGGGTTGGTTTAACTGCTTTTTTTAAGTTCTGCAGGATTGGGCTGGGAGCAACAATACGCATCTGATGGTGAACTCTCCTTCCTGCATGGATCTCCAGACTCATACAGAGCCATCCATACAATCTAGAGGTAAGAAGGATGCTGCCATGGAACTAGTTGAACCCTCTCTCCTGGGAAAAAGGAAATGCCCAGGAGGTACCTCTCCATGCTCAGAGGAGGAAATGATCAAGTTCTTAGACAGAGATGACTGAAAACAGCTCAATTAAAAAAAGGATGGAACAAAATGATCACTAAACTTCAAACTTAAACCACTTCAGTTAGATTTCTCTACTGGTTTTCTCTCCTGCTTGTGCATCATAGGACTTCCAGGTTCCCTCTGGTACCACAGGGCTGAAAAAAAGATTGTCCTCAAAGTCATTCCACACTGAATGGAAGGAGAAAGCATCAAACACGGGTGCAAAAGCTACTCTTGATAAAAAATCTAGCACAGTTTCGCAGACTGAGGCGCTTCAGAAAGTTCATAGATCCCCAAGGTAGCAGGGAGTCTCAGGTTTCCATGATATGCTCTTTATGTCACAAACATATTGGCTGAAACCTGATTCAGTAGCGGACTCAGCATATCAGTAAACTTTTGTCTCTCTCTAGCCTATTTCCTTTAAGCTACTTGACAGATCCACTAGAGGACACTATGCCACACAAGCTTCAGAAAGGAAACCCAGTTTTGGGGTGTTGATCCAAATTACACAGGATTCTAACCAAAATTTTTGGTTTGTTTTAATAGTCAATCATCATTAGTTTAAATGAATTATCTGGTGCTTTGTGTCATGCACTGTTAAGCTTTACATTTACTTACCTAGCCAATCAAACTGTGCTTCTCAGTTCCAGTGATACAGATTAATACCACAGAGATGTCTCTGTCTTTTCAAATCAAAAGGACAAGCATGGACCAATCGCTAATCCTGAACCCCAACACATCAGATCAATGTGCTCTTTAAACATTAGCATGAGTTATATATTCAACATATTGCTGTTGAAAATCTGAACTAATGCATGGCTTGTTTTAGGAGGAAGGAACTTTTTTCCATTTGCAGATGATTTAACCTAGAGATAAGCCAACACCTCCCCCTTCTGCCTCCCCCATTTAAACTTTACTGATTCAAAACCAAACAAACAAAAACACCAAACAAATAATGGATTTTTAAAGTTTCTAAAGTCAAAATAATTAAACATTGGAATCATCTTCTTACTGTATGTGCAATGTACCTTAGATGGTACATCACTGAATCCATTGCCAAATTTGGTCTTCTGATTGGATCATTAGCTTTTCTGGTCTGGGTCAGGAAATGATGGGGA
This sequence comes from Rafetus swinhoei, assembly GCA_019425775.1. Taxonomy (NCBI): domain Eukaryota; kingdom Metazoa; phylum Chordata; order Testudines; family Trionychidae; genus Rafetus; species Rafetus swinhoei. The sequence continues at coordinate 117,285,034 of CM033424.1, forward strand.
GCACAAAGTTAGTGATTCCGTAAATCAGAATTCTAATCTATAAATTGGACATGCAGGCAATCTAGGAAAAAGGGTGCTTATATTCCACCTACACCAACAATCAAATTTTATCTGTAGCTTTGGTCTTCTGGGACAATTGCCAACCACTATGCCCAAGATGGGAGAGCTGGTGAGAAAGCATTGTCTATCTAGGGATCCAGTTATGGAGCAATCTTCAGAGGAGATCGGATAAGCATGACCATCTTCTGGAAATACTGCGGATCTTTTCTCCTGAAGCCTTACTACCATAAGTGATACCATTTGAACATCCCTTTATTCCTAAATCCCCATCATGTTCCCCTCATGCCACAAAAATACCCTAATCAAGCAGAGTTCTGACCCCCGAAAAGAGAAGAACGCTTGAGACTCCATGAAGTATCCTAAAGACTTTGCTATTATTGATTTTACATAGAAGGTGCTCAGATACAACAGTGTGGAACTGCAAGATCAATACTATCCATTCACTCATCACCCTATCCTATTTCCTTTCCCCCCCTGTTTGTTTATTTCGCCTGCCTGATGTGTCTTATCTTGAACTATGACCTGGATCCTGCAAAGATTAAATTTGCACTTAACTTTTCAAATTATGAGCAGTGCCACTGACTTCAGTTGTACTAATTACCTAATATAGTCCCATTTCAAACAGTGCCACATCGACACACACTAGGGAACTTTTAGTGCATGCCAGCAGGTCCACATGGGCCTTTTAATGTGCGACACCACTAGTGGGCTCTAGAATTTAAGCCCCGGTGGTGCAGACTCATGTTCTGTGTAGACAAGCCTTTCAAGTGAATAAAAGAAAATACACATCAAAACCTTTGCAGGATCAAACACTGATTTTAAACTGTGAAGCAACAATTTACTATATGTCTGCAGAGCATCTAGCTCAGTGGTCCCCAACGTGGTGCCCGCAGGCGCCATGGCACCCGCTGGGCCATTTCTGTGCACCCGCAGAGTGATCGGGGCCAGCCCCGCCCCCGGGCACGTGGCACAGGGGCGGCGCCAGCTCCGGGCGCGCAGCACATGCGCAGCTTCGCCCCCAGGCACACGGTGCATGGGTGCTGCCGGCTCCTGGGTGCATGGTGTATGGGCGTCCCCGCCCCTGGGCACACGGCACAAGAGTGGCACCGGCACCAGACATGCAGCGCATGAGCTGTTCCGGCCCCGGGCGCATGGCGTATGGGCAGCCCCCGCCCCTGGGCGTGCGGCACAGGAGCAGCGCCAGCCCCGGGAGTGCAGCGCATGGGCAGCCCCACCCCTGGGCGTGCGGCACAGGAGCAGCGCCGGCCCCGGGAGTGCAGCGCATGGGCGGCTCCGGCACCGGGCACGCGGCGTATGGGTGGCCCCACGCCCGGGCGCATGTGCGGCCCCGGCCCCAGGTGCCTGGCAGCCCCAAAAGGTTGGGGACCACTGATCTAGCTCAATGGAGTTCAGCCCTGGCTGAAGTCTTTAGGTGGTACTGTAAGCACATAGTGATGATGTTGGATAATATGCCCATTCACAAAAATAATTTTGGACTTCAAATTAACAGATTAATCTATGTTAGTTTTTTTCCTAAAATGCTTGTAACAAGGGTTTTTTAACAAATTGTTTAAGAGAAATATCTTTCTAGAGGTGGTCTTCAACCAAGACCTAGGATATGAACATTCCCAAACATAGGAGTGTTTGAAATCCAGATATGAATGTTTTAAGATGAAACCTTTGAACATTATTCTGATAGGTATGTTCTGATCTCATGGATGACTCTCATGCTAGATTAGAGTGAAAAGGGGTTAAAGGCCTGTTATGTAGAGAGGAGCTGGCACACACATACCCCTCCCAGCACCTGATAGTCATATCAAGCCCGGAGAGAATAAATTTGGAAGGAAGAAGCTTCACAACTGGGCTGTTCAGACTGAGAACTAGATCTTATCTGTTCCATGCTTTCTAACAGGTGGACTGAATAGACCTGAGACAGGACCTCTAGAAGCTTGGGGGTGAGGCTTTGAATAGACTTTGCAATCTTATTTTAATAATTTTGTTTAATAAAATAATGCCTCAGGAAGCAGGTAAGTTTGATCCTCTAGGGAATACAGACTATATTTTAGGCCAATGGGGAAAGTCACTTGCTCAAAGATAAGAATGTGAATACCTAACTTTTACATAGCCCTTTTCATCAGTAGATCTCACTGTGCTTTGCTAAGATAAGCATTGTTATCCCCATTTTACAGATAGGCACATAGCAGTGAAGATAAACTGGTTTAGAGAAAATAAAAAGACTTAAAACTTCATGCAAAATTCCAACTAAATGTTTTCTTAAGTATAAACACAGTCACGTTTTTGTTTGTTTTATTTTTCATGTGCACATACTTGTGAATCTCTCCGCTTCTGGACATGATTAGAATTGGAAGTACTGAAGTACCAAGAGGAAAACTATTCTCGTGATATGATTGAGCTTTCTGGAGCAAGGAAATGTGAACACTTGCAAGAAAACCAGATTTAATTTAGATTTCAAGCCCACTCCAAAGAAGTTAGGATAATCTTCAAATAAACATCTAAAGAGACAAGTACTTCCAAATACCTTGAGCTTCATTTCTCAATATTTTGTGACTCTCTAGTTAAAATATATTTCTCTAAAAGAGAAGAAAAAGAAAAAGTGTGCCCCCTCTTTGACTATTCCTTTTCACTACATACTATCTTCTAACAAACTACTTTATTCTTGCTGTGGAACAACTGAGTTGGCATGTTGTCTGCTTCATGAGTCCTATTATAAATATAACCCCATAGCAAACAACAAAGTAAGCACTCTTAGCTGCATGAATTATTATTATTATTTCTTCTCTGAATTGACATTGGAGTGTGTTATTGTTCCATGAACAGGTAAACCTGTTGTATAGCAGGTTTTGTACTTAAAATGGCCCAAGTCCTTTTGCTCTTGATTGGGCAAAATTCTCATTGATTTCAAATGAAACTGCTTACAAATAGACCTGGAAGAATACTGCCAAAAGTTTTCAGTGGGTGTTCATTCATTTTTTAACCAACTTACTTTCGGCCATACTAACATGCTTTCAAGCTCACTTCCCTTGAATATTTGCACAATCCAGTGTTACTGGCACAATCACGTCACAAGAGAGTGTATTTTAAGCTTGCACACACAAAGCCTTGAGTTTTACAGTTTCTTTCAGAAAGCATTCAGATAAGAAACCCAATTATTAGTTCCGCTTATGCAATCAGGGAACTAAAAGATGTGGCCACAGAACATGTAGAAAGCCACAGAATAAGTGGATTTACAAATGATAAAGTTTATATAAGTAACCAATCAGCTTGAAAAAAAGAGATCCGTCTGACAGCCATGTGAGATGCATTTTCTATCCTTTCTGCTTCACATTTACTGCCTGCCTAAGATGCTCATAAATACAGAGATCCTGAATTTGGCAATTGTAGCTGATGGGTAAGTTGTCAAACTCTGCTGTCAGTTGCTATTTGTAGTGATTGTGCTCCAAGGTTGACATGGGTTGCATTGTTCAGGCTAGTTTTGTGCTTTCATTTTGCTTAGGCTGGCTTTTGGAATGTATACGCTGCCTATTTCCTGAGGATTAAAGCATGTCTTCTGGGCAATTGAGACACAGGGACCACCTGCAGATTCTGTTTATAAATCCCGCATGGTAGGCTGATTGATCTCACAATAGGACTCCATAATGTAAACACTTCATTATTTTACTAAAAGACATGTGCACTGCCACCTAAGGTCTCTCCCACCCCCCGGCACAAGTAAATTTCAGTTGGTTAAAATGCCCTAAACCACACCAAGAAAGCCAAACAAATAAACAAAGAGAAAATCCAATCAAGAGATATTTTAAAATTTCTAAATTAAACTAACAACATCATTACACTGGAAATTTTATCCTACTTTGTTATTTCTGGCTACTGCCATTCATGCTGAACGATGAACATTCTTGGGGCTTCTAAAGTGCTTATCATTTTCAATGTACTTAAATATTAACTAAGGGACAGATAATTCCCTGAGGATTATTCCTTCGTGAAGACTGGAAATGCCACACGCTTGGACATGTGAAATTGCCAACTGCCTGTCTGGAGGCCCCTAGCAGGGGAACAGGTCCCCTGAACTCATGCCTCCTTGGAAGGCAGCTTCCAAGATTGATTAGCTAGCAGGAAAGGTCTTGAGAGCTAAAAGAGACTCCACTTCTATGTTGCTGCAGAAGCCCTTCCTTGCGGTGGCTTTGCCTGTTGCTGCCCTCCAAACCCACTTGGGGCAATAGGGTAAGTGAGCAGCAGAAGCAGTTCACATATCCCACCCACAAAATGCAATGCAATTCTTGGTCCTCTCTAGAAACTGGAAGGCCAAGAACTCAATGAGTTTAACATGACCCCACAAAAACATCAATGGAAGGGCTAAGAGGAGCACAGCCATGTTCCTCTTTTTGGGTCATTGTATCTAAATCCTCTGCTGTTTGCTCCCCTCTGATCATGAAAACCCAGGGAAGCAATGGTTCTAATTCATCTTAAACAGTTAAGTATTCGTATCTCCTTTTTACAGATGTGGAAACTGAGGCAGGGAGGTTACGTGACAGACCACAGAAGCAGTCAGTGTCACAGGCAGAATTCAAACATTCCTTACTCAACTAGTTCTTCATTGGAAATACTGCAGCTGTGCCATTGTAGGGCTTCAATGTAGACACTTACCACAGTGATTGGAGGGGCTCTCCTGTTGCTATAGTTAATCCACATTCTGTTGACCTAGTGCTATCTACAGGCACTAGGTTGGCTTGACTATATCACTCGGGGGTGGATTTTTCACACCCTGAAGTGATGTAGCTGGATCAAGCTAACATGTTAGTGCAGATCTGGCCTCTGAGTCTTCTGCTCAGACTAGTAGGCCATGCCTCACACTTCTTTATAATACACATTAATCATCTCTCACCTGTTCTTTAGAAACAAACTCAATCTTAGTGCAGCAGGGTGAATCAAGGGCTGAGTCACAATCTTACCTTTGAACATCCTAGAATTTGCAGTTTAGATCAAGCCCTTAAATATTTCATCATAATTCCTGGGGTTTGTTTTCCTTTGAGATCTGTTGGTTAGTTGGTTGGTTTATTTAGCAGCATTAATTAAAAATAAAAAAGACACACCCAGCTAAACTAAAAGAAGGTGACATTAGGTTCCTGTTAATGGAGTGGAAGTCTATCTTTCAAATACATAAACACATGTAAATAATAAAAAGAAAGTTAGGGCAGGTCTACAGGTGCAGCAGGGTAGCTGTGCTGGTCTTGCACTTTAATGAAGATGGTACAAACTTGATTGAATAGCTGCTCCCATTCATGTAGCAGCTAATCCACCTTCATAAGAAGCAGTAGGTATGTCAATGGGAGAATCCTCCCAATGACATAGAGATGTCTATACCAAGTGTAGGCTGGTATAACTGTGTGGATGTGGATTTTCCATCTCCCTGAAGTAGACTTATACCAATACCAAATTATAGTGTAAACCGGGCCTTAGCTACTGAGGAAAATACACAGTATATGAAAGCCTGAAATGTATTCTGCAGAAATCACACGCTACATCTGGAAAGGTTAGCCACAAGCCATAGAATTTAGTTCAGCTTAAGCCAAAATGCCTCCTTTTTTTAAACTAGTAAACAAGACATAATTATCTACACACTGACACTGTATTCAGAGCTTCGGTCTGAAAGATGCCCGATTCGGCAGAGCATTTAAGCACCTATTGACGTCTATGGCACTTATTCATGTGCTAAAGTGCTTCTCTGAATCACAGCTTAATTATGCAGCAAATTACAATGGTTTTGTGTTTGCAATAGGCAAGTTATAAAATAAAATGTAATCTTTGACCCAGCAGGCTGTGTGTTTTGGGTCAGTTTGTGAACTTTTGATAGGATTATATCTTTGTATGAGCCTTTAAGCATTACTGGTTTGCAAAAATGAATTTCTTCAGCATGTTCTAGACCACTATTGCAAACATAAGTGCCTAAAAATATTAGGCTCCTTGGCCTAGGGTCTTAAAACAAAGAGAGTTAAGCTCCTAAATACCTTTGAGGAATCTAGACTTAAAATCCATATGTAGATACTTAAATGAAAATGTCCTGATTTTCAGAGATGAGTACCTATAACTCGCAGAGGTTTACATGGCATTTGCAAATTCACCCCACCTTTGAAAACCACGCCTTTTTTATTTTTTAGTGCTTAACTGTGGATTTATGACTTAATCTTAGGCATTCAAGACTGTAAAATTTGACCCATGAGAGAAAAGTTACAGGATTCTACTCACAAATTCAAATTTCAAATATGAGACTACCGATTGGCTTTAATCTGAAATAGAAATGACTTAAAAACAATGTTGTAAAACATCAAATCATAAAGAGCTGAAGGCACAATCCTGAAGCTGTTATACCTGCAAAGCTCCCATTGACCTGAATGGAAGTTAGTATCTTTCTGTTCTGGATTTGTACAGCAACTAGCACGTGGGTCTTTGTCCATGACTGAGGCGCTTAGGCCCCACGGTAACACAAATAATAGGTAATGGTAATAGTATACATCAGGATTGCAGGATCAGGTCTGAGATGTTTATGAATTCTAGCCATACCAAAGAGTGCTCTAATCTACTAAAAGCCAATTTATTTTTTGCATTCCAAAACATTAAAATGATGGACCCAATCCTACTCCCTTTGATGACCATGGCAAAATTCCCATGGACTTCAATGGGAGAAGTCAGGGGCAGGATATATCTGTATTTAGTGACTACAGTTACTTATATTTTACTCTGAGAAATTGAGCAGAACCATTTGTGCAGTTAGGAGTCGTTCATCACAAGTAAGGGTATCATAACCTGGCGCGCAGTAGATATATGTATTAAAAGATGACTCCAAAGCTAAAATTCGTGTGAGCAAGTTTTAGTCTGGAACAACATTTTCTTAGTTTAAGTTATAACCTAAACTTGGATGGATGACAGGAGAGGGATCACGTGAGGATTACCTGTTGTGCTCCCTCTCTCTGGGGCAGGGCCAGATTAAGACCTTTAGAGGCCCTAAGCACTGAAAAGATTATGGTGCCCCCCAAGGACGGATATAGGGCAGGGCGAGCGGGGCGGCCGCTCCGGGCCCTGTGCTTCAGAAAGCCCCGCGCATGCGCCGTGGCAAAGGGGGGCCCCGCAAAATTGTGCTGCCCTGGGCCCCGCAAAATGGTCATCTGCCCTGGTGCCCCCCCCATATGTAATTCAAAATAAAAACAATACCATACTGTAAAATCTCATTTTTTTTGGTGCCCCTGCTTTGCTGGTGCCGTAAGCACGTGCTTAGTCTGCCTATTGAGTAATCCAGCCCTGCTCTGGGGCATCTGTATTGGCCACTGTCGGCAGACAGGATACTGGGCTAGATGGACTTTTGGTCTGACCCAGTATGGCCATTCTTATGTTCTTAAGTTCTTAAACAAAGTTTTATCTGGAAACCTGGACAGAACCATTCCTATGACATGGCACATAGATATAGCTTTATTGTTCAGAGGATAGAGATAAAGGAAAAATCACTCTATCTTTAGAATGATTAGTGCTCATTTATTTAATTTGCACTTGCACAACTACATTGCTTTCTTCTAGATCTATTAACAATGTATATTAAAACTTGTCTTACACTGCCAGTGTCCCTAGCAATTAAACATCATGATAGCTCTTATACTATGTCTTTCTATTAAGGACCCTTGCACTCTAATACCATACATTTTCCTTTAAAGAAGGCCATGTGTTTGGTACTTGCGAAGAAAAATGTTATTGTGATTAAGGCACAAGATAGAACCTTGTCTTGTCACAAGAATTAACTGCTGGGCCACCATAGAGCTATTCAATAAGAATCTGCACATCTTTGCACCTTGTGTGCCCTTGGGCAAATTACTTAACCGTTTTGTGCCTTAATTTCCTCCCAGGTAATACTTCCTCTCTCACAAGGCTGCTGGGAGGCTGAATTTATTTGTTTCTAAAGCACACTGAGATCTTCTGATAGAAAACACTCTACAAGTTCAAAGCACACTTCCTCTTATGGAGAAGTCCCATCACCTTTGTAGGGATTAAACCAAAAGGGTTCTTTTCCTCCTGTTATTTTGGATTTAATTTTTCCCCTATAGTTTTTACTTTTAACCTCCCCTGTCTCCTCCACTTTTCAAATCTTCTTCTTATTATAGGCCCAGCCCTATAGTTCATAAGCAGATGCAATGTGGTCTTCGTGATCCGTCCATTTTCAACTTATCCTCCCTTACAAAAAAAGTTGCTTTCACGGGTAGCCCTTGCTGGCCAGCAGCTTAATTAGATCTATTGTTCCCAGCCTTCAGAAGGGACACCACCATGGCATTGCCCATGCAGCCATCTTAGCAGCGTCAGCCTTCCAAGCCAAACAAGGCTATTATATCATCTAGTCTGGCCTCCTGTGTAGCAAAAGTTGCAAAATCCCACCCAGTTATTGAGCCTGAATTACACACAAATATTACAGTCCTGAGGAAATTAAACCACTGTGTCCCACAGGCAGAGATTAAACCACTGTGTCCCACTGTGCCTGCAGCCCCTTGCACTGGAAGGGAGCCTAATTTGATAAATGCATCATGATGATCCTAACAAGCAACCTGTGCCACAAGCTGAAGAGGATGAAAAACCTTAAGGATCTTGCCAATCTGACCAGAGGGAAGAATATTCATCTGACATTCCTCCAGGCCTATATAACAGGAAAGACAAGAGACCTATCTAACATCAGCTGTGTTAGAGAAGGGTCCAGGATATGGAATTTGAGAATCCACATCTGAGTTTATCCAGCCTTCAGACCTGGCACTTTGTTTTAGCTCTTTATTCAGACAAAGAAGAACCGTATTTTGACCTAAATCATAATGATTCCAAAGTTCAGGTACATTCAGAGCCCAGTTTTTGTTTTGGACTCACACAGTTGTAAAGTGATTATTAAAGCTTGCCTGTCCCGTGTATTAACTTGTATAATGTTCATATTGCATTTGCTACTCAGTATATTTGGATCCATCTAGCAGTCTTAGTCTTAGTCTGTGACCAGCTAAAACTATCCTGATTCTTAGGGTGTGTTTTTTTTTAAAATAAAAGAATCGAAGTTGAAAAAGTCATTAAAAAAATCATCAGGGTTCAAATTCCTAAATCTCTTGGCTCAAAACCCCACAGAGATATGTAACATGTGGGTGTTTCTTGCAAAGTCGGAGTTCCCAAAGGTTAATTTGTAGGGAGTTGCTACTGGTATGTATCATGCAGAGTTTCTTTTTGTTGGTGCTGCTGCTGTGCAGTGTTTGAAAATAACCCAAACACGTTATGTAGTAACTGTGATATTATCTAGGTGGATTTAACCTGAGGGGATTCCTTCAAAGTGAAAAATGGTTTAGTCTGTCTGCACGAATGTGGCCCCAAGGAGGATTTTACAAGCAAACAGGCTGAGTGGCACAAAAAGCAAGCAAAAACAGAAAAAAAAGAGAAGTAGTGATGCAGTTTTTGTAGCTTTATTTTTAAGCAGCTTCATAGCTGCCTATTTTAAGAAGAGACACCAGTGCCTCCCTGAGAGCCCCTATATAAAAAATTAGAGCCTTGTTACTTTTGAAAAAAGCTTACTTCATAGCAAATATAGACAAGGCCAAAATCAAAACCCAGGTCTAGAACCAAACGCCCAGGATTCAAACATGGACATTCTGCAATCCAGACAGACCCTCTTGGGCCAGGCTGCTACACTGCTGACACAATCTGGCCAAAAACAAAAAACAAAAGCAAGTTTAACTGTCCAAGGATAATTACCTCTGGAAAAGGATGGCCCTCCAGTGGTCTAGAAGACCATACACTATCTACTCTCCCTATTTCCCACATAGCATGGGGAAGCAGCTATGCCTGACCTCCCATTACAGGCTAGTCCTGGGCTGTATGTTCAGTTCCTTGTGGCCACTCCAGCCTGGTTTAAGTTAGATCAGATCTGGCCCCATGTCTCTATAATGGTCAGAAACCAAACTCTAGGGGTATGTCTAGACTACATCCTCTGTTGCCAGAGGTCTGGAAATTAGACATACCAAAATTGCTAATGAAGGGGGATTTAAATATCCCGCGCTTCATTAGAATAAAAATGGCCGCCACTTTTTGCCGATGCTGCAATTTGCCGGCAAAAAGCGGCAGTCTAGACGGGGATCGGTTGGCAAGGAAAGCCTTTTCCGACCGATCCTGTAAACCTTGTTGCACGTGGTATACCTAGACTTTAGTAAGGCATTTGATACGGTCTCGCATGATCTTCTTATCAATAAACTAGGCAAATACAACTTAGATGGGGCTGCTATAAGGTGGATGCATAACTGGCTGGATAACCGTTCTCAGAGAGTAGCTGTTAATGGTTCATAATCCTACTGGAAGGGCATAACAAGTGGGGTTCCATAGGAGTCTGTTTTGGGACCGGTTCTGTTCAATATCTTCATCAACGGTTTTGATATTGGCATAGAGAGTATGCTTATTAAGTTTGCAGATGATACCAAGCTGGGAGGGGTTGCAACTGCTTTGGAGGATAGGGTCATAATTCAAAATGATCTGGACAAACTGGAGAAATGGTCTGAGGTAAATAGGATGAAGTTTAATAAGGACAAATGCAAAGTACTCCACTTCACACATACAGAATGGGAAGCGACTGTCTAGGAAGTACTGCAGAAAGGGATCTAGGGGTCATAGTGGACCACAAGCTAGATATGAGTCAACATGATTCTGGGATGTATTAACAGGAGTGTTGTGAGCAAGACACGAGAAGTCATTCTTCTGCTCTATTCTGCACTGATTAGGCCTCAACTGGAGTATTGTATCCAGTTCTAGGCACCACATTTCAAGAACGATGTGAAGACCCAATTCCTCTGTCCCATCCCCCACCCAACAGCACCCCTGAGGAAGACTGGACCTCCTTCATCCACCTACCAGTGCCTCTGGTCTGGTTTGGGATGTGAGTCAGGTCTGGTTCAGTCTGGGGTGGAATATGTGTCTGATCCAATTTGGAGGGCAGGGCTGGTCTTCTGGGGGCACAGCTGGTTCTGATCCTAGTCTCTGTGCCTCTCTGCCTTTGGGTGGAAGGACTAGCAAGACTAGTATGAATAATGATACTGTAAATAAAATGTATGAAAGGTTTTCCTATATTTTGAAAATGGTTTAAATAGTATTTAAATTTGCCTCAGTTTCACACAAAAAATTAATTCAAGCCCTGGTAGTTCATATGAGAAGTGTGAAGGTTCCCTTTTAGTGGGAGCAGCACGTGAATGGTGCTTTGGCTTTTTGATCACTGTTTTTACCCACACACCCACTGTCTCCCTTCCTCAGCCCTCCCTTCCCACAAAACACACACCAGGGCTCTCAGCATCCAGGTCAGTTTCCCCACGTGGGTGCAGAAGGGGGATGCAGGGGTTAGGAGTGAAGGGGTGCAAGGAATAAGGGCACTGGAGACCAAGCAGGTTTTGGGGACAAAGGGAGGGCACCATACCCACAGGGGCCAGTGGCACCAAAATGAGGATGTTCGCTCTTGCTGACAAACCCTGCTCTCTGTAACATGGGTATAAATTCAAATTAACTCCACCTGGGTGACAAACAGAATTTGGCCTCTGGTTTCAAGCCAACTCCCAGTCCTCCAGGATGGCAACTATTAGAGGAATTGCACTAAAAATACTGGTGTGCCCAGCTGTGTGCAGAAGTTTACACGGTTCTTTCGAAAAAGGGGTTTTTTTCTTGAAAGAACTGGGTATAGACTACTTTCTTTTTCAAAAGAACCTCTTTCGAAAAAGCGATCAGGAGAAGATATGCAAATTCGTCACAAATTTGCATCTCTTCTTTCGAAAGTGAAAACAAGTCTAGATGTGCCCTAAAGAAATCAGCCACTGGTTAGTTAAATGATAGTTTTCAATTAAAAAAAAGACATAACATAACATAAGATAAGAACGGCTGTACTGGGTCAGACCAAAGGTCCATCTAGCCCAGTATCCTGTCTGCCGACAGTGGCCAGCACCAGGTGCCCCAGAGAGGATGGACCGAAGACAATGATCAAGCGATTTGTCTCCTGCCATCCCTCTCCAGCCTCTGACAAACAGAGGCCAAGGACACCATTTTATCCCTGGCTAATAGCCTTTTATGGACCTAACCTCCATGAAATTATCTAGCTTCTCTTTAAACTCTATTATAGTCCTAGCCTTCACAGCCTCCTCTGGCAAGGAGTTCCACAGGCTGACTACACGCTGTGTGAAGAAGAACTTTCTTTTATTAGTTTTAAACCTGCTACCCATTAATTTCATTTGGTGTCCTCTAGTTCTTCTATTTAGGAACTAATAAATAACTTTTCTTTATCGGCCCTCTCCACAACTCATGATTTTATATACCTCTATCATATCCCCCTCAGTCTCCTCTTTTCTAAACTGAAAAGTTCCAGTCGCTTTAACCTCTCCTCATATGGGACCCGTTCCAAACCCCTAATCATTTTAGTTGCCCTTTTCTGAACCCTTTCCAAGGCCAAAATATCTTTTTTGAGGTGAGGAGACCACATCTGTACACAGTATTCAAGATGTGGGCGTACCATTGTTTTATACAGGGGCAGTAAGATATTCTGTGTCTTATTTTCTATCCCTTTCTTAATAATTCCTAGCATCCTATTTGCCTTTTTGACCGCCGCTGCACACTGTGTGGAAGTTTTCAGAGAACTGTCCACGATAACTCCAAGATCTCTTTCCTGATTTGTCGTAGCCAAATTAGCCCCATCATACTGTATGTATAGTTGGGGTTATTTTTCCCAATGTGCATTACTTTACACTTATCCACATTAAATTTCATTTGCCATTTTGTTGCCCAATCACTCAGTTTGGTGAGATCTTTTTGGAGTCCCTCACAGTCTGCTTCTGAGACCAAATCAAATAACCTGCGTTACCCACATTCTGCAAAGGAAAAATAAATTTAAAAAGCTGTTTTCTAGTATCTAATTCCTGAAGGAGCTGAAGCCAGTTGCACGCTAAAAATAAATTACTTTTAAAAAGACTAAGCCCAACATTCTAGTGTAAGAATAACACCCGTCTGTACCCTGTTTTCTCTCCTTGCAAATGTTTTCGCCTTCAGTGACTACAGCTCATCTTTAACTTTCCATTGATTTCTCTTTTTTAAATTACAATAAAAAGAAAATCTAAGCTGTGTGGCTTCATGTTCCCCAATTTTGCTGCTGTCGCTGGACAGCTCAAAAGGTAGAGGAGAGGGATGCTGACTGCTGAATGAAGGACAAGATTTCCTGTCACCTACAGAGCTATGTCAATTATTGGCTATAGGAATGATAGTCCAGAGTGCTACCATGTATTTATGGGTCCATCCTTCTGAGATACATACAGTGGAACATGCTATGGGAAGAACTTCATGCTTGTACAAGGAGGCTCTGAGTTAAAGAGCTTTGTGAGGGGATTTGCTGCATTTGGGAGAGTAGAATCAATCCCCTAATCCACATACAGGGTGTGGCAGAGCATAGCAACTGCCATTACTGTTCCTTGAATAGGACAGGTAGCATATACACCCTCTGAGGTGCTGTGACCTTTGGGTTCCCACAATCAAGGCTGTTCACACCCTCTCTTCTCCCCTGCCGGATCCACAGCCCTCCATACTGTGACTTATATGGAGCTGTAGCTCAGGTCCTTAAATCAATTAATTTTAGGGCTGTCAAGCGATTAAAAAATTTAATCGCGATTGATCGCTCAATTAAAAAATGTAATTGTGATTAAATGCATAGGCCTCCCCTTTGAAACGCCGCCACAGTGTTTCAACAGGGCAGTGCTGCATGGAACCTGGGCTCAGCTAGAGACCCCAGCTGACCCCGGGCTCCATGCAGTGCTGCCCCTTTGAATCGCCGTGGTGGTGCAACAAAGGGACAGTGCAACACGTAGCCCAGGGCTCTCCGTTGCACTGCCCCTTGGAAACACCACCCTAGCGCCTCAAAGGGGCAGCACATTAGGAGCCCGGGGTCAGCTGGGGGCTGCCCAGATGATCTTGGGCTCTGCATGGCAGCGGAACCCGGGGTCAGCTGGGGGCTCCCAGCTTATCCTGGGCTCCCCGCGGCAGCGGAACACTGACCCCAGGTTCTGGGGAAATGCTGTGCGGAGCCCGGGATCAGCTGGGGAGTCCCGGCTGTGGAGACAGCATTTTAAAGGGACAGTGGCAACGACGTTTTAAAGGGGCAGGGGCACTGTGCTGCTGCTGCCCCTTTAAAATGCCTCCTCTGCACGCATTTCAAAGGGGCAGCCCTCAAGCCCGGGGTCAGCTTGGGACTCCCTAGCTGACCCCAGGTTCCACGCAGCACTTCCCCGGAACCCAGGGTCAGCTGGGGAGTCCCCATCTAACCCCGTGTTCCACTGCCACGGGGAAAGCATTATTTCTAAGGGGCAGCCGCCACACAGCTGATCCCCGGCTCAGCTGTGAGGTGGCTGCCCCTTTGAAAGCCGCCTCTGCATGTTTCAAAGGGGCAGTGGAGCCCAGGGTCAGCTGGGGAGTCCCCAGCTGACCCCAGGCTCCGCATTGTGCTGCCCCTTTGAAGCGCGGCAGCAGCACTTCAAAGGGGCAGGGCAGTATTAATGCCTGTGATTAATGCGTTACAAAATTTAATGGGTTAATCCTGGACGGTGTTAATCTCAGCATTAACACAGACCAATTGTCAGCCCTAAATAATTTTTGTTTTTCTTCATTTAAATCACTGCTCTGGGGTGGGATTGGGGATGAGACGTTCAGTGTGATGGCTGGCCTGGGGAGAGAGAACTATCCCAGCCCTCTCTCACCACAGCAGCTTGGGACCAAGTGAGAGGCATTTCTCCACGGTCACTGCAGCTTCAGCAGGCACAGCCGGAGGAGGGGTGCATGCCGCCCCCCCGCCCTCCGAGGCAGGTCCAGGTTCGCTGGCCAGCCAGAGTGAGGAATGGAGCAAACACTGCACTTTCCCCATAAGTGTGTGTGTGTGGGGGGAGCTTCAGTCCCCCTGACCTCCCTAAAGGGCACCAGGGGGTAGGAGGCTGAGGCAGACCTAGAGGCAGGTCGTCCCCAGCAAGCCCCTTTCACCTGCCTGGTGATACTGTCTCTTTTCTGCATGGTTTTATGCATCCCTGTATGCATGGGGGGAGGGGGCGCTTCAGCCCTCTCTCCTACACACAACCAGACCCTGACCTTGTTTTAAATTAGGAGAAGAGGAAGCTGCATACCACATTTGGTAGTCTTAGCTCTTACCGGTTAAGAGGAGTTCTTGAACAGATGGGCAGACAGACTTGCTCACTCATAGACAAGCTCTCTCAAATATATATTGGATGTTAAGTCCCCTGAACTACACAGCTATCCACCCATTCCCTGTGCAATGGAACTGCCCTGGTTCATTAGCATTCAACTTTTTCTGTACCTCTGAATGAATTTCATTCATCAAGGCCACCGTTAAACAAAGATGGTCACTTATGGTGTTGATTTTTTAAATCTATGTCACTCACCCATTTGCATTCCATTCCTTATCCATCTGGGAGCCACAAAAGCACAGCTCTGCTTGCCAATGAGACAGTCCCTCTAGTACAGTTTTTAGGGGACTCAACAAAGTTTACACATTCACCCTGACATACCCACACAAACACACATACAGGTACGTGTCCAAAAGCTGGAGCCACTTAACTGTTGCTCCCACCCTCCCCAGCTTTCAGTGTGTGTAAGGGGTGTTCTTCTTTAAAGGCATTCTCCACATCCCAGAGGCCATCCCCCTCCACAATGCACTAGCCTAGAGGGTTCTTAGCACAGCAAACTATTTAGCTCTGGTCCTGTCAAGAATTAATTGAATCACAAATTACTTCAACATATTCGGACCGTGAGAATTGCCACACCAGTTGCAGTCAAGCTCTTCTTACCCTGTTCTGAGAGGTGTTTTGCCATTGACTTCAATGGCAGGAGAGTTTCAGATGCACAATGATGTTCTGTGAGAAAAACAACTTCACTATAAGAGGGTATCACTGCACTTAAAGACTTGGATCATATTACATCAGAGTTCAAGGAGAATGCACCCAGGTAGCTATACCTGTGGGCAGAATTGGCCCCAATCTCTGTTCCTCTGATGAAACTAATAGTTTAGTGAATGCTTTTTAGAGGTCCAAATTTGTGCTGAAGGCAGAGAATATTGCAAGTATTAGTATAATCTTCAGAAATCCATAGTGCAAATGGATGCAGTTAGTGTAGTAAGAGTGTTAAAAGAAAACAGTAAAGAACATCTGATTTCTTCAAACAAGAATTATTTTTCTTTATGGTTAACAAATACACTTGTCGCAAATACCTATCCAGAAAGACAAATTGTTCCCCTAACCTGTGCTTGCTTCAGTCAGTCTGCATTAGATTCAAAGTAGCGGTAAAAGGTGCCTTTTAGATGGGTGTGAAGTACTTGATGAGGTTTTTGGCTGAAAGGCAGATTAAAAACTTGCTTGATCTTGTAACCAGGATTCCAGCATTTACCTGTTGGAGCCCTGCATATTAAGGCCCACACATTTACCCTGCAATACAATATGGAATTTTAATGAATTCATATGTTGAGGGACCCCACCCATTTAGACAAACAATGAATTCCTTTGCATTCCTCCAACTTTAAGGTACTCTGTATGCAATGACTGTACAGCAGAACTGGGTGTGATTTTCCCTGCTATTTAACAAAGATCAAGGAACAGTCAGATTCTGGATCTCTCTCAATCACAGCTGAAAATGTTCCCTCCATCTCAAAGCACTAGAACAGTGTTTCTCAACCAGTGATATGAGTACCCTTAGGGGTACTCGAGAGAAGTCTGGGGGGGGGGGTACATCAACACAACTGAAATTTGGAGAAAACTGAATTTTTGTTTTAAGTTTTAATGTGTTTTATTATTTTTGTACTTTTTACACCCAAAAATTTTATTGCCCACCTGGCTACAATTAAGTTGTATAAACAAATGTGTTGCAATGGTAGAAAAAAAATTGTGTCTCTGAAAATTGTAGGTACTAGAGGTACTTACATTTTTTTTTAAAAGGGGTACTTTATTAAAAAAAAGATTGAGAAACACTGCACTAGAGGATCAGAAACTAAATCTCTGATCTACTTCTACATAATATTGCTACCAGGCCCAATCAGAGGAGCAAACAATATCTCTGAAAACCAAAAAGGGTTCATGATGCTAGACCAGCACCTAAAGCCCTTCAAGATAAGAAAAAAAAAATCAAAAGCAGCAAGAAGCTAGACCTGCTGCAGAGCCCTGCAAGGAACTAAGACTACATTTACACTACAGCAGAAAGTCGACTTAAGATTCACCACTCCAGCTATGTGAAAACACTAAGGACATGTCTACACTGCAGCATTATTTCTGCTAGTGGGCCTATCCAGACCCAAGCACCATCTTTTTAGTCCATTTCTATGGGAAGCCTCAAAAATAGTATTTATTTACAGCACTGTAGTGAACGTGCTTATTGCAAAGCACTAGTGCTATAAGGAACAATCCTGCTGTAACAGAGGATGAAGCAGGAGTGATCCAATATGTGATTCCCATCTCCGATTCTTGAATATGAAAAAAAAAAAAAGATGAATCCAGAGAACTGCATTGTGCCAATATCCCTGGTATTATTGCTAGGGGATAGTCATATTTTAGCCAATCTGTTGCCTCTTCCTTCCGCTTTCCCCTGCCTATATCAAATACCCTTAATAGTTGCCAAAACTGGACTTAGCACCCAGCATCATCACCTGTACTATGGGTGTGGTTAGAACTACAGAAGCAACAGCAATATATTATCAAAGGCTTGACTGAAGAACAAAATTAACTTGGTTGCCTCAGAAATTATTGGCCCCAGGAAATATAAACTTGTATACCCCTTGACAGCTAGAATGTGTGCTGGTCTATGCCCATTTTAAAAAGAAGCCCACTGCAGGCATTTAATTATACTAAAAGGGTCAAGTTAGAGGTATTTAGTCAGGATCACAGAGACCCTAACTTTGTCCCAGCGTTTTCTCTGCCAAGTACAAACACCTAGGGTATGTCTAGACTACATGCCTCTGCCGGCAGAGGCATGTAAATTAGACTACCCGACATAGTCAATGAAGCGGGGATCTAAATATCCCCTGCTTCATTAAAATAAAAATGGCCGCCACGCTGTGCCGGCTCAGCTGATGGTCGGCACAAAGCTGCAGTCAAGACGCGGATCGGTCTATGAGGAAAGCCTTTGCCAACCGATCCCTTATGCCTCGTGAAACAAGGTTTACAGGATTGGTCGGCAAAAGCTTTCCCTGTCAACCAATCCCCGTCTTGACTGCCGCGTCGTGCTGATGATCAGCTGAGCTGGCACAGCGCGGCAGCCATTTTTATTTTAATGAAGCGGGGGATATTTAAATCCCTGCTTCATTGACTATGTCGGGTAGTCTAATTTACATGCCTCTGCCGGCAGAGGCATGTAGTCTAGACATACCTCTAATGCCTGAACCTGTACCACTGCCCTTTCCAATGCCACACCAAGGGATATCAGGACCTCAATCCAACCAGTGGACCACATTTTTAACAGGGTTCAAAAAAGAGCTATATAGATTCATGGAGGATAGGTCCATCAATGGCTATTAGCCAGGATGGGTAGGAATGGTGTCCCTAGCTTCTGTTTGTCACAGGCTGGAAATGGATGACTGGAGAGGGATCACTTGATGATTCCTTGTTCTGTTCAGACTGTCTGGGGCATCTGGTATTGGCCACTGTTGGCAGACAGGATACTGGGCTAGATAGACCTTTGGTCTAACCCAGTATGGCCATTCTTATGTTCTGAGGCATGCTGTGCATATGCAAAGAGGGCTTCTGCCCCGCTCCCTCCCCTGCTGCCCAGCAAGTTCTTTGACTCGAACACAGACCCAGATACCTAGAGAACCCCAGAGACAATGCTGGCCCTAGGTGGCATTTTTGTCATATAACTGGCTCACTTTGCCATGCCTATTCAATAATACACATGAACCTACAGCAGTTTCAAGAACACCAAAAAGAACAGAGGAGCTGGTTAATTGAATCTTGACCCAGAGGCACTGATACTATTCCCAGAAATGACCTAGTGGGA
Source organism: Rafetus swinhoei (assembly GCA_019425775.1). Lineage (NCBI taxonomy): Eukaryota > Metazoa > Chordata > Testudines > Trionychidae > Rafetus > Rafetus swinhoei. The sequence continues at coordinate 117,304,162 of CM033424.1, forward strand.
GAGTGAAAGCACATCACTGGGCAAGAAATTAAGCCATCCTCATGAGTAGACTCAGAAAAGGAGCTGCTGGGTGCTCTGACACTTAAGTGCCTGAATAAGGATCTGGACTCCTGGTAAACTACAATTTCTGTATTAAATACGAGTTGATATTTTCTCCCAACAGCCTCTTTCTATTGCCTTTGTAGTACTTTTCTTTCTCTCTGCTGACTAACTGTGTCTCTGCTTAGGGACCACCCTGTGTTCACTGCTGGGCTGTATCTTCTCTCTTTTTCTGATGTGATTAAGTAAGTTCCCCTGTCTCCCCAGGCTTGTGTGACTGCCTTTCACTTAGTCACCTGAGTGCTGTCCAATACCTCACAGCAAGGGAGTCAACTGAAAAAGGAGCATTCCCAGCTCTGACATGTAAAGTACATGCACTCTGTACTACATAAACTTGGAAAAATGTTCACAAAGCAGCTGTGTGCACACAAGATGCTGCAACCTGAGGGCAGGAATAATTATGAGCAAACAAGAGACTTGGGTTTTATGCTCCCCTGGGAAAAAAAAAGGACACGGCTCATGCCAATCTCAGCATTTTGTGGTATGCCTGCAATTTGAAACAGAGGCAGATTCCCTCCTCAAGACGAGAGGCTAATTCATTAATACATAAAAATACATTATACATAATACATTAAATATTTTCTCTACTTTATTTTTCAGTCTTCTTATAAGCATTCCAGATAGTGAACAAATTAATACACACCTTGCTAAAAGAGATTAGAGGGTGTGAGAGAGATTTTTTAAATACATGCTTAATATCCTTAAAGTGTTTGCAGGTTCAGTTTGGACAAGCATCCCAAAAGGTCAGGCATGAAATCCTGACTATTGAAGTCCATGGTAAAACAGTAGTGAGGGCAGGATTTCAGCCCAGACATTTAACTTCACAGATCAGATTCAGAGGTTGAAGTGTAAGGTGCTGATAGATTCCCTTATATTAGAGCTTGTCTACACGCAGACACTCAAGAACATTATTCCACATTTACGTTTAAAGTGAATTAGTAAATCTGCATTAAACCTCAGTGTGGATGCTCATACTTAGAACCAAAGTGGTTTTAATTCAATTTTGCTTAATTCACTTTGGAAGTAAACTATATCACCTGGGAACTGAACTAAGATAAACTGAATTAAGGCCTCTTTAATTCTGAATAAGACCACCTACACAGGGGGGAAATTCAGTTTTACTAATCTACGTTAAAATCTACACTATTAGTTAATTCAGATTAATTTTCCTGAGGCTTGATTTAAAAAGTTTAAAAAGTGAAAAATTCACGCCGTTGAGGAACATAAATAAACCAACCTACTCCCCAGCATAGACAGTGCTAGGTCAATGGAAGAATTCTTCTGTTGACATAAATACTGCCTCTTGGGGTTGGGAGAACCTCTCCCAACTGTGTAGATAGCATCCACACTGACGAACTACAGTGGCACTGTGCTGCTGTAGTGTTTCAAGTATTGACAAGTTCTGAGTGTCCCTGCAGACACGCTCTTAATCTCCCTTTAAAAGAAAAAAAATTAAATTACACTCCTTTATACTTACTTACATCTATTTAGCAATGTATAATGGAGGTAACACTACTATAATTTACAGAGTGCTTTTACACAGCAAAAGCTATGAATGAGTCGGCCTATAGACTGCGGAGCTGGAGGGAGGAGGTTTAACAATGTGCACATGTATTAAAGTAAGGGTTGGTCCTTTTTATTAGTTGCTTTTCTTGGTACTCTTTTATCTTTGGAATGCAAGCTACATCAAGGTAGACTCACTTTTGAAATTTACCCCAAGTTTCTACAAAGTTCAGTGGTAGAGCTTATGGCATTTTCCACAACTTTGTCAGACTGGGCAAACCACAAGAGCAACTATTCTTCCATAATATGGGCCTTTCTATTTCCTTTTCTGCCCACAACCAGAAAGTATAGGGTTATACATACAAAGAGATACCATGGGATGAAACAGTCAATGAAACTTTAAATTCCCCAAAGTTTTGGTCAAGCTTAGTTCAAGCTAAAAGACGTAAGTGAAGACGGTTCAAGACATCTTTTGTTATCCAAACTGGTTGGCCTCTTAAAAATATTGGTTGTCAAAAGGTCACTCATTTTCTTCCACTTAAGGTTCATGAAGAATAGGGAGCCAGGCTATAGATTTGATGACCTGAGCAGCAATCAATCTTTTATAAGTTTTGCCACACATTCCCATGATGTATATTAACCATCGTCATCTATTTCTTTGTGTGTTGACACAATTGGCTCTTCACCTTCCTATTGTTTCATGTCAGCTTTTGTTGCTCCGTACATTCCCCAGTTCTAACTTTTGAATCCAGGAACTAATAACCAATACCAGTATGTACTGGATCTCCAGGTACATGGTACATTTGGGGGGGGGGGTCTACTGCCTATTGGAGAGAGAATTTCCAGTTGGCATGCAAAGCAAAAATGGGCCATATCCTCTTTTTATAGAAATACCTGGCAGGAAAGACATAATGCATATGGCATTTACATGGAAGCGTTTATTTACTGGCTAGTCTTGTTTCCTCCTTGGATGATTCTTATTATCAGCATCCTTCTTGTGCATATGGCTATTACAATGAGCAAGTGAATAGGACTTTGGCTAGAGGAATATATTTATAAAAAAATCATCATTACAACCAATTTCCATGTTGGTTTTTGTTTAACTAAAACATGTGGTCAGGGTCCAACCATTGCCACATCTAATGGATCCAGGCTCAAAAAATGTGTGTCCTTGCTCCTATCCCTGTACCCACTAGCCTGGAACAGTCCCTTTCCCCCATCTCCAGCAGTTCAAGGCAGCCTTTTGTCAGCAGGCAACTGTATACTTTGCTGCTTCCACTAATTCTGCCCCTTACTTATTGCTCTGTGGGACCCATGTAACCATGCAGGATGTATTACAGTGAGATCAATGCAATCTGCTTCTGTGTGTTGCTTGTTTCCTTCCCTACTGGTTTATCTGGTGACAAAAAATTTGAAGAAATTTTCAAAGTTCAGATGAGACAAAGTTAGAGAAATAGGAAGAGCATCTCATGCCATCTGATCTATTTTTCTCCCTGCAGAGAGTGGCTCCCCATAATACATTTTATAGTGTTTTAATAATTTTAAAGATGGGGCTCCCCCATTTTCACTAGGAGCTTTTTCCCTTGCTGGATATAATTTTTTCTATATGGTTGAGAGACAATATCAAATAGGCTTTGCAAAGCGATGCTGATCACAAGAGCTAGTTCCTAAAGTCTTACTTCTTTAATGCTGTTTATTATGTTTGCATTGGCAGAATTTCTGCAGTGGAAAATCATCCTGTAGACTAGCCTTGTGATCTCATCTTAGTATATCTCAGGGCCGGCCCACAACGTTTTGGCACCTGAGGTGAGGAGCTGAAATGTTGGCCCCATGCCCCTCGCTTGGGCCAAAACTTTGAAAGGTGTCAATTCTGCCTTCTTCCTGTTCTACTCTAGAGGAGCATTGCCAGCAGATCGAGGAGCATTGCCAGCAGATCCAGAGAAATGATTATTCCCCTTTATTCAGCTCTGGTGAGGCCACATCTGGAGTACTGTGTCCAGTTCTTGGCCCCCCACTACAAAAAGGATGTGGACGCATTGGAGAGGGTCCAGCGGAGGGCAACCAAAATTATTAGGGGGCTGGAGCATATGACCTATGAGGAGAGCCTGAGGGAGTTGGGTCTGTTTAGTCTGCAGAAGCGAAGAGTGAGGGGGGATTTGATAGCAGCCTTCAACTTCCTGAAGGGAGGTTCCAAAGAGGATGGAGAAAGGCTGTTCTCAGTAGTGACAGATGGCAGAACAAGGAGCAATGGTCTCAAGTTGTGGTGGGAGAGGTCCAGGTTGGATATTAGGAAAAACTATTTCACTAGGAGAGTGGTGAAGCACTGGAATGGGTTACCTAGGGAAGTAGTTGAGTCTCCATCCCTAGAGGTGTTTAAGTCTTGGCTTGACAAAGCCCTGGCTGGGTTGATTTAGTTGGGATTGGTCCTGCCTAGAGCAGGGGGCTGTACTTGATGACCTTCTGAGGTCTCTTCCAGCTCTATGGTTCTATGAGTCTATGATACTCCTCTCATGGTACTGCTCTGCTACCTACATGTGCACCAGCAGCAGACATAATTTTCTACACTCTGGGTCCTAGTGCCCCTCTCCCCCAGTCTGGCACCTGAGGCGGCCGCCTCAGTTTGCCTCATGGTAAGGCCAGCCCTGGTACATCTGCTAATGCCTACTAGTAGCAAATTCAAGGCTTAGCCTGTTCTTGATGACAAGCCTATTAGAGTTATCAGACACTTGGCATTTTATACTATGCATTAGTGAGGACGGGTCAATAATTGAATAATTTCAGAAAACTGATATTTTTTAGCATGTTTTATCATTAGATCCAAACCAAAACATGAGCAGGAAGATTCATTTTAAGCTATCAGAAACCCACATTAAAATGTCACTTCATTTCTCAACTCCTTTTCCTGTTTATAAGGGTGGGAAGTAACCACAATTCTTTGCCATTCCTTCCAGGCCATGGCTTGGATTCATAGGTCTTGTAATTTCATTCCTTTTCTCTTCAATTGCTTTTGGCAGAGTCTTTCCATTATATTCTCGGTCTACCATATCTTTTCTCACTGTCCTCTTTCTCCTATGTTTTCTTTACTGATCATTCTCCCATTTTGATCACACTTCCAGCCCACCTTCTGCATTCTCCACCCTGTCTTCCTTCTGATGTCTTCCAGGGTCATTCTGTCTACCCTCTGCTCGCCTGCCATTCTCCTCAGTATATTATTTTCTACTACCAGTATCTTAATTTCTTCCATCTCTCCAAAATCACTGTTTTACAATATGTAGATTATAATTTAAATAGTTGGAATCTGGAAAGGAAAATACACATTTTAAGATCAGGTTTGATCTGAAATTAGGAATATTTGTGGTTTGGTATAAGACTTAGAAAAGCTGTTTTAAAAAAGGGGAAAAAGTTTCTTTCCTTATATATAACTTTTGCCACAAAGCTCCACATGTCATTCATTATAGAGATGCTCTGGTCTACCACCCTCAGGTTGGTGGCCAGATGTAAATCTGTTTTGGAGATCAGTTACTTGACATTAGCATAACTATGTTTCAAGGCTTCTTATTAAAAGATTTATATCTTCTGAGGCAAGCCCATGTTAGAAACAGATCTTTCATTCTAGAGATGGAAAGATGCACATTTTGGTGTTCTAAAATAAGAATGTGGGTGACCAAAGAGGCAGTTGCACACATCGCTGTAAATGGACAGAGATACCAATAAGCCTGGCTCAAGACCAGGATAATCTCTTGTTTGTGTCCACAGCATGCAGCACAGTGGTATCCCAGACCTGACTGGGGCCTTGTGCATTACCATAATATCAAACATTGTCTTGTGTATGATTGCCTTTTTGGCAGACGCTATCAACACACACTGGTCAGTAATCCACAGACCACATTCCTTACCTAGGCCAACTCTTATGTTCCTATCTTTGGCAAACACCCACAAACTGAAACAGGAATTTAGCTAGGTAACATTTCATAATGACCGAAGATTTGACCCCGTAGGTATAGAAGCCTAAAAAAATTAGTTAAAAATCAATCAAGATCACATTAAATTGATATTTAAGGCAAGGAACGGGGATACTTCTTAAAATACTCCTTCAACAAGTCAGATATAAAGTGGACACCAGACCACATTCTGAAGCACCATGCGACATAAATGTTTCCTGTGACTATTTATGAAACAGGGAGACAGATCATGGAAATCCTGTGGAAGAGGGGCAAAAAGTAAAAGCAGAAGGAAAATGCAGTTAAGGGATAGCTCACCACTACACGGACACATTTATTACCTCTGCAAAACTAGAACTAATATCTTGCATTGAAGACTATGAGGTGTGTGGACAGATGGACAGAAAGAGGAGCTGGAGAATAGCTGCTTAAGTGTGACACATTCAATACCAAGCCCACAGTAAGCAAATAGTATTAATGGTCCATAATACTCTGTGAACAGTGACCCCATCAATATGTTCACAGGAGCTAACATCAATAAAGCTACAAAGCCAAACATCCTAGCAGTGCTGGGGGTGAGTGCTCCCTTTAATTTTTTCCATCCATGTGCAGAATAAATTTTATTATGTGCATCAAAGCATGTGCGGATGTGCATCGCCAATAGGAACACATACTGCTAGAAGTGGCCACTGAGCAAATCAGCTGGAAGGCATTTGAATCTCTCCTGGGTGGCTACCCAAGCACTCAGCTTGCAGGGAACACTGATGGTGACTGAAATGAGATGGAGAGCAAGCCCATTGGTGCATCTGACCATTGAGTCAAAGGGCAAGTTTACCATCAGGCTCCATTTCTTGGCCTGCCTATCTAGCAGCCAGCCTCCAACTGTAGAGGTTGAATGCAGTGGGGATGCAGCTCCCCAAATGCTGTGCGAATTTTGAGGAAGAGATGATACGGATGATTTATTAGGATGTATCATGCTATACACATGAACATAATTGGGAGTAAAATCAGAAAATTAGGATAAACATCAGAAACAAGCTTCCTAACACTCACATCTACTACGCTTCAGAAAAGCTTTCCCAAGGTAATTGAGGAAAACCCTCATCCTTGTAATACTTCAACTCAGAACAACATAGTGCAGGGAATAATCTTCCACAGGCCCACAAGGAAAAGGTTAGATTTTACCTGAAGAGGAAGAGGACTGACACCTTCCAGAGCTCACACCCTGTAATCTATCATAATACAAACTACCAGAGCCTAAAGGACTCCACTGACAGAGGAATGTTGGTCAGTACTTGAGAAGAAGGTGAACAGTGCCAGCATGTTGGAGGAGGAAGGGGGATTTCTTGCTCATCCTTGACTGGTTTAAGGTTATAAGTGTGAGGCAGAATATTTATGGGTTTGTATCTAGTCCTATTTATACCCTGAGATGAAGCAACCTTCGTGCATATAAATATTTTGACTAAAACCAGGTGAGGTAATGGGAAACCTGGCAGCTGGGAGTCTGCTTGCTTTTTTATTTATAATTTGCAAGGATAGGCATTCATTCAACACATACTCAGTCAATGAAAAAAAGCATTTAAGCACTTACAGGGCTATTCTGGGGCTCATAGTACATGAATAGGGCACAGTAGAAATGTTCTCTGGTGATGATGGGTTTCTTTCATAACACTATTATTTGGAAGCTGTGTTCTTTGATTATCCTTTTTTTATATTTAAAAGGAGGAACACTTCAAAATACATCAAGACATTTCTAAGGCTGCCTCAGATTGAATTTTCTCTTCCCCTTGAGATGTTAGAAACTTTTCTCATAGCGACTTCAGTTCATTGAGTTTGTAAAAACTACTAATTCCCATGCTGTTGGTCTTCATGAGCTTTATGACTCGCACCACATGTTGTGCCCAGACATGATGCTGCGAGGACTTTGCCTTTCACTCGTCCCATGGTGGATACTTCCTTGTCCCTGCAATAGCCGGCCATAGCCAGTGTCTTCTCCTGACTCCTCCTCTGGGTCTTCTAAGACTCAGACTATGTCCAGATCACATAACGATCCACTCCAAAGCACCTGCCCTGCTCCCAATGGACCGCTGCCTCATACTAACTTTCTCGGTCTTTTCCCCCTTATTCTCTCTTCAGAGTCTTCCCCCTTCTCCTGAGAGTCCAGTTCTATTTAAGTAGTGATCTCCCTGGGGTTCAAGCTTTCTAATTATGCCCCATTATCATCTGTGGGATCACTAATTAGCTCTTATGTCCCCAGCTTTTCAATGAGGCTGAGGAATAGTTTACAAGTCATGCATTAGGCTGAGCCTAGTTTACCTCAGAGGGCTGATCAGGCTGTGACACCATCCAAAAACAAAAGCTGAGAATCGCACACATAGGCTATGTCTACACTTGCAGCTTCTTGTGCCAGAAATATGCAAATTGAGGCTAAGCGTGGAATATTGCCGAGCCTCATTTGCATACCTAATGAGCCGCCATTTTTGCAGAAGAGGCTCTTGTACCAGAGGGAGCTGTCTACACTGCCCCTTCTTGCGCAACAAAAACCCTCTTGCGCAATGCCGTTCTTCCTGAAAAGTAATCAGCGTAACAGCATTGCACAAGAGGGTGTTTGTTGCGCAAGAAGGGGCAGTGTAGACAGCTCCCTCTGGCGCAAGAGACTCTTCTGCAAAAATGGCAGCTTATTAGGTATGCAAATGAGGCTCGGCGATATTCCAAGCTTAGCCTCATTTGCATATTTCTGGCACAAGAAGCCGCGAGTGTAGACATAGCCATACATTTCCCAGGGCCCAGGGAAGTCTGTCACCAGCCCTGGTCAGGACTGTTATTTTCCCCTTCAGCCTTCTCTTCCCTGAACTTCCTTTCAAACTTTCCTCCTCAGTCAGGTTTTCTAAAACTTTTACTCTTATAATTTTTGCTCCTCTATTTCTAGAAACTCTCCAATTTCTCCACATATTAACATGTGGTATATAAAACTGGATACAATATTCTTGCTGCGGCCTTTCCAGTACCAAGCAGAGCAGAATCATTGTATACAACATTCCTGTTAATACATCCCACAATAACATTTGTCTTTTTTACAACATTATCAAGTTATTGACTCATATGCAACTTGTGATCCTCTATATCCCAAGATCTTCTTTCAGCTTTCCTATTGCCTAACCAGTTGTATCTGATTTTATATTTATACATGTGAGTTCTCCTCCTTAAGTGTTGTACTTTGCACTTGTCTTTACCAAATTTCATCTTGCTGATTTCACACCAATTCTCCAATTTATCAAAGCTTTTTGAATTCTAATATTGTCCTCCAAAGTGCTTGGAACCCCTCCCAGCTTGGTGTCATCTTCAGATTTTATAATTGGACTCTCTATTCCATTAGCCACATCACAAATGGAAATACTGAATAGCATTGGACCCAAAACAGAACTCATTGGATACATCCTCCCAGTCTGAAAATGAACCATATATAGCTATTCTTTGAGCATAGTCATTCAACAAGTTATGCATCCACTAGAGTAATTTCTCTAGTTTGTTCATCAGACCGTCACATGGTTAAAAGTCCAGATATATGTTGTCTCCTGCTTCCCCCGCTCCTCCCCAGGGGAAATTAGATTGGTTTGACATAATCTGTTCTTGAAAAGTCTGTGTTGACTACTAATCATCACCTTCTTCCTTGGATTTGAACAAACTGATTGTTTAATCATTTGTTCCAGTATCTTTCCTGGTACCAAAGTTAGGCTGACTGGTGTTTAATATAAAGCGAGTCTTCTTTTCTTCCCCTTCTTCAGCCCTCTGGAACCTCACCTATCCTCCATGTCTTCTCTGTGATACTTTGATATCAGTACAGAGATTGCTTTAGCTAGCTCTTAAAGTACTTCAGGATGAATTTCATCAGGCCAGTGCTTAATTTGTGCCATAGCTTGCCAGGACTCGGACTCAGCACCTCTAGGCTTGGCAGTTCTCAGTCCTGGCACCTCTGAGCTTGCTGACTCAGTTATGAAAGTGAAAAGAGCTGCTTGAGCCCTTTCACCCCTTTAATTACAAATTAAGCACAGCATCAGGCCCTGCTGACTTAAATACATTTAACTTATCTAATAGTCTTTAACCTGTTATTTCCCTGTTCTGGCCTGAGATCCTTGCCCCTTGTTATTTGCATGAATTGTCTTAATCATCTGGTCCCAATCAACCTTTGTATTGAAGGCTGAAGCAAAAAAAGGCATTAAAAACTTCAGACTTCAGTGAGCACGTCTTCACTCCATGGAAGATTGACATTCCTGTGATCGATCTTCTGGATTTTGATTTAGAGAGTCTAGTTAAGACTTGCTAAATCAAAACTCAGAGAGCACCCCCACCAGCATCTGGTACTCCTGCTCTTGCCAGGAGTAAGGGAAGCCAATGGGAATGTATTCTACATAGCTGGAGTTGTGTACCTTAACCTGAGCTGCCGGATTTAGTGTTGACCTGGCCTAGGTCTTCTATTACTTGCTCTCGTTGCTCTGTAAGTAATGGACTTAGGCTTTCCTTCATCATTCTTTTATTTTCTATGTAGTGATAGAACTGCTTATTGCCTTTTATGTCCCTGATTGTAGTGCATTTTGTGCCTTCGCCTTGCTGGTGTTGTCCCGACATGCCTGTGCTATTCTTGTGTACTCACCCTTAGCACTTGTCCTTATTTCCACTTTTTCTAGGATTCCTTTTTGATTTTCACTTTTGATTTCTGATGCAAACATACTGGTCTCTTACTATTCCTCCCACCTTTCTTCCCCATCTTTATGATTGGCTCTTCCAAGTTACTTAACCCCTTTCCCCCAGTGGTCATGAAAATACTAAAAGTGAGATTATTAAATCAGAGAAAAGTCAGGAAGTAAGTAATTGTCCTTGAGCCTATGCACTGCAATAGGGCTTCATTAAATATTTGCACAAAGTATGGCAAATAATACAAAATAATTCATAGCCTGTGTGCATAGAGAGGTATACTAGACAGTACAGTTCCCTTAGCGCGTATTTTCATGTAGCCCACTGTTTAATGTTGGACTAGGATTCAAGGAACTGTAGGTCTATTCCCAGTTCTACCAATGATCTGATGTTGACCTTAGATGAGTCACTTCATTTCTCTGTACCTCAGTTTCCTCTTCTGGAAAATGGTATCTATCCTCCTATGCAGTGTATTTTGACAGCTACAGGAGACAAATGCTGGTCACACTGCCTGTAGTTAAGACTTCCCAACATTTCCCAGTCTATAACCCTTTTCTCATGGGATTATAACTTCCAAACTTCAATTCATTGGGGTGAAAATTGCCAGGCTATGTTTTGCCTCAGACTGAAGTTTTTAAAAAGTTTCACCAAGAATGATCTAAGGCCAGAGTCAACAACTGGTGGCATGCGGCCCAGTAAGATCAGTCACTGGAGGACAATAAGCATTTTGTTTACACTGACTGCCTGCAGGCACAAACCGCTCTCCCCACATAGGTCCCAGTGGCTGTGGTTTGCCATTCCTGGCCAATGGGAGCTGTGGTAAGAAACAGCCCCGCACAGGGGGCCATGTCTGCAGACAGTCAACTTAAACAAAATGGCTCACCAGTGGATTATCCTGATAGGCCACCTGCCTAAGGTTGATGACCCCTTGGTCTAGGGCACTTGATTGGGACTCAGGAGATCCAGTCCCAATTCCTAGCTCTGCTATACATTTGCTATCCAATGGGATGTGAGGCAACAGCCTTAATCTATCCTATTCCTTAGTCACCCTTCTGTCAAATGGGGATAATGCCTTCCTACCTTACAGGGATGTGGTAATGACAAATCCATCAATGATTGATTGCGAAGTGTTTAGATACTATGATAAAGCTATACAAGTACTTAGATAGACTGAACTATTGACATTATGGAAATAATCAAATCCTAAGTATAAATCAGCAGCTACCACCACAAAAAGCTAACACTACTATAGTGTCCCACTAATATTAATTAAAAAATCAGTTGAGCACCCAGGCAGGGAACTAAAACTTTAATTTTATAAAATCACAAATGTGAAAATGAGAGGAAAATGTAAAAAGACTACGGTCACCTGCCGGACCAGCCCCGGGATCCCTTTTAGACAAGGTACAATCAGACTGATCAGACTGAAGTTAAACTGCTAGAAAAGGAAATCATGGGCAGAGATGAGTTATGCTCATGGAGCTGGAGTTTCTGAAAATCTCAAACTATTCTGGCAAAGCTGAAAAGTCCACTGCCATCTCATTTAAACTCATAGCTTGCTAAGGGAGATTAATTTCAATATTTACATTTGGAGGGGCTAGGAGAAAGATTTGCTAATCATTTAGGACAGAAGAACATTCCTCACCAGCACTCTAGCCTAGCAAAAATGGTGAGTCCTCCACACAGCGGATGTTAATTTGTTTTTTTCCCATTACAACTTTTCTCTGTTCACCCCCACCTTTGAGCCTTTTCTCAAGTTTCCCTGTAGTTACTGTGCATTCTGATTTTTCCCTGCATTGTTCGCTCCGTCTCTTTTTTTCAGTCTCATCTAAGCAGAGACCAAACCCAACAACACTGGAGTCTGAGTGGAATGTTCACACCCAGAGTGTTAACATGGGTTCAGAATTAGCCAAGACAAGTTCATACATTCCACAAGTAGTTATTCCCCTTTACAACACTTTCCTACTATTCATTAATAGTCAAATCCCTTCCTTGACCTAGCCTTCCCCATTCTTTCACAAATGGGGCGGAGGGAACCTCCTTAAGTCACTTGCTCAGGTGTGTTTATAGTTGAAGGGTATGATAGTCAATTAGAGATTTTCAGTTATCCAATTTAAGTTCCCATACGTGCTTAGTAAAACTCCAAATGAGGAATTGCCAGTAAATAGCAATTACACTAAAAGACCAATAACTTTAAATATTGAAGTGACAGCATACTACTTAGGCTAGCACACAACCAGTTTGAATCAAACCCCCTGCAAGACAGCACAGAAAGGGAAATTTACTCCCAAGCATCTAATCACACTAATAGCTTGGAAACCACTACTCCACAAGGAATTTTAGAGAAGAAGCCATACCCTTCATTTGGAGAAAATAGTGAGCGAGAGCCACTCTGAGTCCTTATAGGAAGCTCCTTTTCAAATGTAAGTAACAGATTGTTCAAATTAAAGGAGCATAGTCACATCAACATTTTATTTTTTGATAAAACAAGCTTTGGCAAAACCTACAACAGCAGAAATGTTTCCATGATTTTTCCCCATTCCAATTAAATATTGTCTTAAGAAACACGGAGATACTCATGCAGTTTACATCTCTGAACTAAAAAGGCATAGAAACCTGACAGTGAAATTGACTAGAAAATAAATTTCAATAAGAGGGATAAAGGACCAGTCTAGTTTCAGTGGACAAGCTGGTGGGAGGGAAGGGGGAAATGCCAAAAAGAATGACAAATAGGGAAAAGGAAAATTCAATTAAAAAGAATCTTTCCATTTGAATAATCTGTTAAATCTCCTCTGTAACAAACAAATAATGTCACATCATTCCAAAATTTGCATCAAAGTGAAGTGTTTTTATACTCATGTGAAACATTTAATCAAATTCATTTACACAACAAATTATGGTTTTATTTCTCATTTGTATCACTACATGTAATGTATGGAAAATGAAATCCACAGACTCCCAATTCCAAAGTGTAGGGTGTAATAATGCTGTTAGACTGGCAATTGAGCTCGTTTTCCCTTATTAATTCATAACCTTCAAGCAATTACCACTGTGGGCATATCTAGTCTGCCACTGCAAGATTCCCAACAAACAAACAGAGAGAGAGAGCTTTGGGCCAATGTTCTGAATCTGAATATTCTCAAATATTTGTGGTGAGGACCTTTCTATAGTAGCAATAAGAAGAGAGAAGTGGTGCCTGGACAGGAGACTGGAAAAATGCACCTCACCCAGCATAGCTTATGGTAGCACGCTATGCAAATATGCTCCCGCCCGCCCCCCCCTTCATCACCATTACATGCCTTTAGTCAGATGACTCAACACACCTAATCCCATGAGGAATTGATTTATAGCCCAGTGATCTCAAACAAGGAGAGTTCCATACCTTGATGTTTAAGCAGATATTTTGCCAATGTAGTTGAACTAGAATTAGCCAACTATTCACTATGCACTTGATCCTGCACTACTGAAATCAGTTGGAGCTATACCACTGACTTCAATGGGTATAAGCTCAAGCCCTAAGGCCTCAATATCAATAAAACTCTCTGAGTTGGTGCAGAACTCTGCTCAAGTGGATGTCATTGCAGGATTGGGGCCTAGGACATGATTTTATACAAATAATGTTCACATGCCCCTCTGGAAACTCAATGGTGGCATTCAGGATTGGAAAAAATAATGAGACTGGACTAGAGACTGAATGGCAACAGCCTCTTAAAGACTTGTTCACTAGACTTTGCCATGGAAGAAACAGTTTGCATAGAAAATACTAAATATTTAAGTGCTACCTGCAGCAATCCAATAATTGCATGAAATAAACAAGAGCTTTGTGTGCTCAAGATTTTTGAAAATCACATCACATGTTTAGGAGCCTAACTTTGAACATCTATACTGAAAAATCTTCACTATAAAGAATAAAACTTTAGAGAACGAGGACCTTGCAATCAAAGAAGTTAATTTGTACATTTCAGCTGAGTACTTAATGAAATGCATATCTCATACAAATATTTGCTTGACATATTGGTATCCAAATATAATTTAGGTATATTAGTTGAAACACTAATGAGATTAATAATTATATTTGCTTTGCAAAGGTCTCCTTTACAGAAATCAATTAAATGTACCTGATGAATATTCATTAAGCTCTACAGTAAGTTTTTCCTTCAACTGCCAAGTTAGTATCTTTTAGGTATATTATAACACTACTTTGTAGAAAGAGTCCAGCCAGAGCCAGAAAATCCTAAGCCAATGCTCTTTAGTTCTCTGCCAGAAAGGATTTATTTTTCTTTCAAAATAAGTCATTTGACTTGGAAGCAAACATCTGCAAAATTGCATTCATGTCTAATGAATGCATTCTACCGGTGAAGCAAACATATGTAGACAGTGTAGTGATATTATGTGTTGTATATCAGGCAGCATGTACTACGGAAGATCAAAGAAATGCTAAAAGGACAGGACAGGACCCTGGGGTAATATTAGACTTTCAGCAAACCAAATGATTACAGGTTTTCAAAATAATTATTTTAAGTGTTGGCAAGAATCTTGAAATAAAAACTTAAGATGAGCAATAGAAGGCAAAGACAACAGAATCACTGTTTTCATTTGCTATCTTATCCTCCTTCACATCTCACTCATAACAAAATCCAGTCTGCTGATCATGGTTAGACAGGCAACACACTGTCACTATTCCTGTTCGCTTTCTTTTCTTTTCCTTCCCCGGTCTCCCTATCTCTAACTCCAATTTAAAACCAACCAACCCATCTACAGTACATTGAACTAACAAAATAATGACATTTCTTCACCAGATTCATTTGCTTGGATATTGTGCCCACATTCCTTACCCCTTTTACTGTTTGAGTCTTTAGATTGCAAACCCTCAAATATTATGGTGTTGAGCATGGCATAAGAACCTATACACAAACTAGGTATTCAAACTTTTTTTCTCATGATGCAGTTGAAGAAAATTGTTGATGCCTGTGACTCAACATACTTATACTTTTTGACTAGAGTGCAGGCTCCAGGGTAGAGCCAGGGATGGGGAGTTTGGGGTTCAGGAAGATGATCTGGTTTTGGGGGGCTCAGGGCTGGAGTAGGGCATTAGAGTGTGGGTTCACCTCTGGTGGCATCCTATGCCAAGGCAGGTGCCTGTCCTGGCACTGCAGACCACACTGCACCCCAAAAGTGGCCAGCAGCAGGTCCGTCTACTAGGTGGAAGTGCACAAGCAACTCTGCATGCTGCTTTTACTGCAGGAACCACCACTCCCAGCTTTCATTGTCTGCGCACTGGCCAATGGGAGTGCGGAGCCTGTGTCCAGGGAAAGGGCAGTGCGTCAAACCCTGTGCCTCACCCCTGACTGCCGAGGAGTCGAACCTGCTGCCCACCTCCTGCTGCCCTGCAGACCACCACAGAGTGCGACATGGTCTGTGGCACCAGGACAGGCAGGAAGCCTGCCTTAGCGCCCCTGCTGGTCACTTGGTTACAAGGGAGCAGACAGCCATGTGGGCCTCTTGGGCAAAGGTGCGGGAAAGGGCCTGGCTTCATGCTCCCAGAAGGGGAGGAGCCTCAGGTGGTAGGGGCGGAACTGAGGGCAGCCGGCCCTCAATGTTGCCTGGACTACAGCATGCATGCACACACCACGCTGGCAGTGATTTAAAGGGCTTGGGGTTCTGGCGGCCACCACAGCAGCAACACCTGCAGCCAGAGCCCCAAGCCCCTTTGTATCACCAGGCTCCAGGGCAATTGCCCCTTTTGTCCCCTCCTGCCGGCAGGCCTGCCTGATCACTCTACAGCAAGGTAACCGAGAGTGTGTCTGCAGTGCAGGGCTTAACTCGAAATAAGCTACGCAAATTGTGCTACGTCCGTTGTGCATCTTATTTTGAAAGAGCTTATTTCGAAACAGGGAGTGTCTACACACCACTTATTTCACAATAGAGCACTCTTCCTCAGACTTCCCTTATTCCTCATACAATGAGGGTTACAGGAGTCTGAGGAAGAAGTCCTCCAATTTGACAGTATTTTGACACTATTTTTAAATAACTGCCTGCTGTGTAGACGCGGACTAAGTTATTTGGGATTAGCACTAGTTATTTCAAACTAGTGTTGCAGTGTAGACGTACCCCAAGATAGTGTGACTTAAGGTATGTTGACTCCTGCTACCTTAGGGTACATCTACACTACGTGCTTATTTCGAAATAAGCTATTTCACACTACAAACGCCCATTGAAATAGCACATCCTGGGAGGAGAGGTGCTGGCTCCAAGGCCAGGATGACCTTCTGGCTGGTGGGCATTGTGTCCAGGCTGGTCTCCTCGTCTTCCTCCTCCTCTTCCTGCACCTCCTTCTCATCCACAGCCATGCTCTCTGAGAGGCTGACGATGGGCGTTTCTAGTCCAGGGTCCACAACAAGGGGGGAGGACAAGACTGACACACACACACACCCAGGATGCAGTGGAGCTGGTCAAAATAGGGGCATTACTGAGGTGACACCCGAATGGGAGCTGTGTTATTTCTGTCCCAAAAACATTGGGACAAAAAGTCTGGGAAGACTAGGATTTTAAGGGACTGTCTAGAAGCTGGTGGGTAGAAAGGCTCAGACTAGAAACCAGGAGGGATGGGAGGCTGGAACTGGTTGGGCAAGAAAAGTAGGATTGGGAGTCAGGGGAGAACAAATAGGCTGGGCATAATGAGGAGGCAGGGATAGACTGAGCCAGAAGTGAGACTGGAACTGGGAACCAGTGAGGGAAATGGGGTGGAGACTGGGAGCCTGCTGGTGATGGGAGAGCCTCACCATTTATGATTCTGAGTAAATCTTTTTGTTTAAATGAGGATTGATTGACAGACTCTCCCAATTCCTCAGCAGTCTTGACTACAACTATGAATACACACAACCCTGCTACATATCACAGGCTAAGGGGGAATTTTTATGGGATTCCCCTTTGTTAAAAGATTGGCAACACATCACAGTAGGTGACTCAGATTCAGTCACATCATATCATATGATATATTTAACTGCTCAACAGGAGACCTATAAACACTTCAAAGAAACAGAAGGATGAACAAGAGTGTGTGCTTATCTAAGGACAGCGGGGGTATTCCTGTGCTTTTTAAATTTAGAGGTGGATATCAAGAGCTGTATGTTTTTCTGAAATCAAGAGCAAAGAAAAATATAGGGCTGTATAAACAGAAAACCCTTGAGCTATATTGTTCTAAAATCTAAGGAGGCAAAGAGGAAGCTAACTCCTAATTTCAAAAGGAAGAAAACAGGTGGGAACGCCAAAAATAAAGCACTGTAACAACATTAAATACTCAGAATAAACTACCCTACTGTCTGGGGTATATAAGCTATAATTATATTTTACTGTAGAGAAGATAGAGCTTCTAGCAGAATTAGTTAGTTCATCAATTTGATAAAAACAGTTTTGATCATTCACATGCAGCTGGATACAGCGATCTGCAAATGGCTTATGTTGGCCAACAGAACCAACAGACTTGTTCATACACTTTACGATAGCAGCTTTACTTAGTATTCCTATCTGCACCTGCCTTAATACCTAGAACCTAGAGCAGATCAACACTGAGGCATGGTAGGGGGGCTTTACTGGGTTTTTGCACAATGTGGGAGAAGCAGATTTAAGTTATAACTGAGATCCATTGGAAACTTAGATAAAAAGTTTTGGGTATCTTCTCTCATTAGAGCACCCCTCATTCCTTTACTTGAATGAGTTAATAAATACATCAAGTCTTAGGGTACATCTACACGGCACACTTATTTCAGAATAAGCTATTCCAGAATAGTTATTCCGAAATAGCTTACTTCTAAATAGTACGTCTACACTGCAGGGAAGCCTCAAAATTAGTCCGAGGCTGGCTTCCCTAATGAAGACACGCTATCTCGATTTAGAGCTCCAGGAGACACTGGGGAGGAATAACTTGGAATGGCTCTGGTGAGGGGCTATTTCAAAATAGCAGCAATGGAATGTCTACACACGCCTTATTTTGAAATAGCTAATTCGGAATAGGCATTATTCTTCGTAGAATGAGGTTTACACATTTCGGAATAAGCCACCCGTTATTTTGAAATGCTTTCGAAATAACAAAATGGCTGTGTAGACACATTGTTATTTCAGAATAATGCTAGTTATCTCGAAATAACAGTGCAGTGTAGATGGACCCTTAGATAAATAAATATCCCACCCATGGGTCATTTCTATTCATCTTCAGTTTCAGTTGTGTTTCTCTTGCACATTGGATCATAAATATAATCGGTAAGCTGAAGAATATTCTCAGCATTACATCTGCTACATCAGAAGGATCCTTTCATCATTTGCTGGGCATAACGTCCCCTGGAATGAATCACAATGGAGAATCTACCCCAAACACTAATGTATATTTTCCATTTGGATTGCCAATGACGACTGACTTGAAAGTAAGGCTTGAACTGAGAGGCAATCGGGTGGACTGAAATCCCCCTTATGAGAATATTTTAAGTTAAGAAACTAGTTTAATACATCCAGGAAAAGAACAGAAAGGAAGAAAAACATTTCCCTTGTCAAGAATGCTTAGAACTTAGGACAAGCACAATGACTATATCTCACTAAATCTATGGTACCACTAAAGCACTGGCTGAATAATGAGTAAAAATAATAATATATAGCCAGCAGGCAGCAAATGATCTGCTGCACCTTGCAAGAGTCTCACAAGTAAAGACCTTTTCTATAATGGAAATCAGAGTCAAATTCAACAGCCAGCAAACTTCTAGTGTAGACAAAGGAAAGTTATAATTTACACCATGGCGTTTCAAAGCTAGGCATTCTCCATTGGTGCCAATTACAGCTTTCCTGGACTGTGGGTGACTCAGGGAAACAAAGGCTATAGAAGAAATACTCATAAACTGTAAATCAGGATGGTGGGACCAGATTCACCCATATGCTGCACCTGGCCCAGAAGTAACAATGAAAGGTAAAGAAGAGCTTGAGTGACATGGATGGGAAGGAATCTGAGGTGAGAGACAGTCACTTTTTCTCTTACACATAAGCATTTAGTGCAAGTCTATGCTGTAGCAACGCATCTGCACCAATGCAGATGAAGAGAGCTTTCCCATCAGCATAGTTAATCCATCTCCCCAAGAGGTTCTAGCTATGTCAGTGGGAGAAGTTCTCCTGCTGAAATAGCGCTGTCCAGGTAGGCTAGTAAAATTGTGAAACTTAGAGGTGTAGATTTTTCACATTCCTGAGCAAAGTAGTTGTGCTAATATAGGTCTGCAGCGTAGACCAGACCTTAGATTTCTCAAAACTAGGAACCGCCACTCTTTTCAAGTGATTGGCAGCTGCTATATCAAAATCATCTATTCACTAGCTGTCTTATAGAATCATAGACTACTAGAACTAGAAGGGACCTCAAGAAATCATCAAGTCCAGTCCCCTGCCCTCACGGGAGGACCAAGCACCATCTTCCTTCAAAAATCTTGCATGTTTTGTCATAACACCCGCCATACATAGTCAGATTAGGGACTCGTCAATGAGGTTTCTCAGACTAACAGTTAATAGGGTTAATTAAGCAGGACATTATGTCATTGGATGGAATGCTTGAAATATATAGCAGGTTAATTAGTGCTTCCAAGAAAGCACTGTGCAAATGTCATGCATAGAAAGGCTATCATTATACTGTCCATGTACCTGAAGGCGGTAATTCTTATTGTGCCAACAACTTCCCTGGTGTAACTGCATTGAAGTCAGTGGAATTACAGCAGAGGCAAACTTGTCCCATGAACCTGAATGATCTTTAGTGAAGGAGTGTACTGTTGGGTGGTGACAAGAAAGATAGATGGAGTTTTTTTAAAAAACCCTCACTCTTTAGAAAGCAGGAAGCTTCAGGTCAGAATTGCATGTGGGCGTGTAATAGTGGGTGTTCACTCAAGCTCATGAGCAAACAAAAAAGATGCTTCAGTGGTGCACTGAAATTTTGACTGAACACCTTGGGCCTGATTCAGCACATTCATTTCACTTCAATGTAACTCCAAGGACATCCATTGGATAACTCCTGACCTACACCACCTCAAGAAGGGAATTGGGCTCTTGGTTTCTGCACCCACTCTCAAGCAATTGCAAATAAAAAACAGGTAATAATCAGATCTGACCTGAACCAAATCAGCTCCCTCTCCCAATTTTGGAAGAGGTTGCATTCTGATGCAACCTGGGCAGCCAGTTGCTCCCTCTGTAGTGGAAAGAACTAAACATTGGATCCAATACACCTTAAATTCTGGGGGAGCTTGGATCCAGAGCCAAGCTCGAGCGGAGCTAGAGAGGAAACATTACTGTGGAATCCATAGCTATAATACCTAACAAGGCCAAAGAACCTAAGCCAGTATTAGTTAGCAGTATTAGTTAATTGAACATGTATCTGGGCACACAGATCACATAAACCATGACTGGCATGACCCTCTTGTTTTAGAAAAATCTATTTCTATAGCATCATAGAGTCATAGGATTGGAAGAGACCTCAGGAGGTCATAGAGTCCAACCCCCCTGCTAAAAGTAGGGCCAATCCCAATTAAATCATCCCAGACAGGGCTTTGTCAAGCCAGGACTTATATGAGGAGTGCTTCATTGTCTGTCGCTTGTTTATATGTACTATCTACATACTACTGTATTGTGCACTATTTACCAGCTACCAAGAACAATAGCAGAACAAGGAACTCAAAAGTTAAGAGTTGTCTGTGAATGGGAATGATGCTGTCATGCTTATGTCACAACTGTGGGTGACTCTACACATTATTATGAGCTACAAAAATATGCACAATATGGTATCACATCATTCAGACTTAAGGATGACTGCTATCAAGAGGCAAAGGGGATCTAAACGGTCCTTTGTCAATGAAGTGAACACACACATTAAATGCCACAGGGCTGTATTCATTGAGAAAGCAGAGCTGCACCCCAATATCCCATACTTTTTCCTGTGGAATTGTTACACATGTAGGGCAGGGTGTAAGCAGGAAGGAGCCCATTTGAAAAAAAAACCACTTGACTGATATGTTTGCACAACAACATGCAAGAGGAACTCAGATTATAGCCTGTCAGCAGATCAGAGAGAAAAATGTGAGCAGCTGAGTGAGGCTGCTCCTATCAGATCTCAGCCTGTTAAGATGATGCTACAATTTAGGGTTGAACAGAGACCAGTGAGAGGCTGAGTCATCACTTGTCCTGTAACCCTGAGTACCTACAATTCTCTGCTACCGTAGCTCCCTGTATGGATGCTTCCAATCAGCCTACAAGGATTCACTGAATGTCTGTGTGTTGAGCTACCCTGGTTCAGCAGCACTGACTCCAGCAATCTGATTGTTACACCACAGACTAGGGATGTAATAGTGTAGCCGATTAACCGATAAGCAAAAACATATAGGTTAATGCTATAGACTACATGCATTCCCCAGCCCCACCCCCCCTCCACGCCGGACCCTCTGGCCAGTAAATTTTTTAGCAGACTGGCCAGCAGCCCGTCTCAGTTCAGATTCACGCTGAGTCTGGGACCTACCCCCTGCTGCAGTTCTGCATTTAAAGTGCATTAAGGAGCCAGGTGGGCAGATGGCCCGGCTCAGTTCTGGCTTGCGCCGGGTCCAGGAGCTCAGTTCCTGTCCAGCCAGGGGCTGCTGCCACCTTGCACTGCTGATGGCCCTGCCCCTAGGGACTGTAGACTAGTTGACTAATGGATAAGAATTCATGAGGTTAATCGACTATTCAATTAACCAATATTTAACATCCCTACCACTGACCCACTCGAGTCTCCACTAGCTTTGGTTTCTAGGCAAGTGACCCTAACACATCCCCAGTTCTCAATTTCCCCAAACCTATCTACCTGGAACATCCATCCCTCTCTTGCAATATTCAGAGGAGGAAAAAGACCCATTGCTCCTTTAAAGAGACAAAAGCACAGCAGCTTGATGCTTTAACAGGAGTTAATAATCACTTCAGGTCAAACACCGTGGAGGGTTAATTGGAAGTAAAGTAAATCAAGTTTATATTAAAAAGGGAAAGATTTTAAGTGAGGTCAGGTGTAAAGGATAAAATCAGAAACTGTTGCAATAATAAAAGTAAAAATGCTTTGTTGATTCACGGTAAGATTCTTACCATACTACCTTGCAACAAGATGGCTGGCTGACCTCCACCTCAGTCAGGATCTCACACAAAATCCAAAGTGGTCAGATCCTTTGTCTACTTGCTTGTGTATGGGCAGGTATTCACTGCACTTGAATGGGGAATACCATTAGAATGATCACCTCTTATCCAGTGGTAAACCTTAAACCTTGGTGTAAAATTGGATGCAAAGGGAGTTCTTCATTTTTCTCTGACCCACAATGAACCAGCTTTAGCCAGAGGCAGAACAACAGAACTGACAGATCAGTGATCTGATTTGGCAAATCCTGCATCACTAGAGAAAGCGGAGAGGAGAGCAGAATCCTTAGGGGCACATCACTAACAGCAGATTTTCAGTCACCCAAAGAAACAAAGTGAAGTTTCTGAATCATATGACATTCAAATCTGCTCTAAACTGTACTAGACAATCCAGCCAGGGTACACATTGTGTGACTGTTGGAGTCCCGTTATATCATTACAGCCTTGGACAGAGTGAATACTTTATCACCGATCCAGGAATCTAGAATACATTTCATATTATGAGAAAAGTGAAATTCAAAGTGGAATCTCTCATGCTCTAAGACAAGACACAGGAAGCCTGCAGCCAAGTTGTCATCACCCTTCAAATATAGGGGACTTAATTAAAAATAAGATGTCTGGTTTTTTTCTGGCTAACATACAACAGTGGAAAATATGTACACCTTTATTGTGTTCAAAAGCATATGTCCGGGTTATTGGAGATGAGTCTAGGACATGGGGTGGGCAAAAGGGCCTCCACAGGCCATATCCGGCCCGCCAAGTGGCTTGATCCAGCCCACGGAGGCCCTGCCGCTCTCCCGCCCCTAGGCCAATTAGGGTCTGGGGGGGGAAGCACACGAAGTTTCCTCTGCCCTGCCAGGAGCACGTAGCACTTTGAAGTGCCATGCGCTCCTGGCAGGGCAGGAAGAGACTTCACGCGCTCCCCCGACCCCAAACGCTGATTGGCCTGGGGGCAGGAGGAGCATGCGAAGTTTCCTCCTCCCTACCCTCGCCCTGTGAGGAGCGCACAGCACTTTGAAGCACCGTGCACTCCTCGCGGGGTGGGAGGAGGCTTCGCACGCTCCCCCGCCCCCAGGCCAATCAGAGCTTGGGGGTGAGGGAGCGCATGAAGCTTCCTCTGCCCTGCCCCTGCCCTGCGAAGAGGTAGGGCGGAGGAAACTTTTCATGCTCCTCCCACCCCCAGACCAATCAGGGTTTGGGGGTTGGGGAATGCGTGAAGTCTCCTCCTGCCCTGCCAGGAGCACATGGCACTTCAAAGTGCTACATGCTCCTGGCAGGGCAGAGGAAACTTCGTGCACTTCCCCAGCCCTCAAGACCTAATTGGCCTGGGGTGGGAGTGTGAGAAGCCTCTTCCCGCCCTGCCAGGAGCATGGGTGCTTAGTGTGAAGGGGGAAAGGAGCTTCCTCACCCCCAGATCAATCATGGCCTCTGGGTGGGAAAGCCTGGAAGCATCTTGGCCCCACCCCTTCCATTTTAGGCCCCGCCCCTTCCGGGGCGGCCCAGAGCCACTTCAAAAAATTTTAAAGTGGCCCCCAGCCAAAAATTATTGCCCACCCCTGGTCTAGGAGGTGGTGTAGGAATTCAGGCAACTGAGAATCCTCCTTTCAGTAATTATGAGCCTGATTCTCATGTATGCTAAGGCCACTGTATTTGCTGTAGTATTGCAAAGGGACCTTAAGTGAATGTCAATATAATTTTCTCTCTTGTTAAAGCCCCTTCACTTTACCAGAGTATTGCAAAGTGGCCTTAAGTGGATGTTAAGTGGCCTTAAGGCTGCTCTACACTGGAAAAGTTATACCATTATAACTCTATTTGTCAGGCATGCGATTTTTTTATCCATATAGATGTATGGATATAAACTCTAGCGGGAACACAGTTACACTTGGCCCTGGGTTATACTAGGACTTTATTTTGAAATAACCCCCCAAGGTCCAACTTATAAGCACACTACCAAGCCCATTATTTCAGAATAACGAGCTGCAGAATTCTAAATTCGTACTCCTGCTTTTCATCAGGAGTAACATTAATTCTGAAATAGTTATTTTGAAATAGCAGTAGCGTGGATGCTCCGGTGCCACTAATTCAAAATAATTGCTCCCCAGAGTAATTCGAATCAATTACTCCCCAGTGTTTCCTGGGGCCCTAAGTCCAAAGTAGCACGTCTACATTAACGGAGCCTGCCTCAGACGAACATCATGGCTTCCCCATAGTATGGACATGCTAGTTCGAATTTGTTAAATCGGGAGTTCTTAAGTCAAATTTAGTAATTTTGAAATACTTTCCTAGTGTAGACATGGCCTTGTAGAAAGCTGCCTTATTCCACTATAAAAATTATTCCACTTCCCAAAAGGGAATAAGTTATAAAAGTATGAGCTCTTTTTACCAATATAACTGGATCCACATTAGGAGAGGTTTTTACACTACATTGGTACAATTAAGGTGCTAAAACTTTCTAATATAGACACATCGTTAGCGTCAATGGAAATCAGTATGTGCATTCACACACACATATATCTCGGTATTGTTATTGGAATAGTATCTATTCATTTGGGATGACATTACCCCTGTGCTGATGGCCTGCCCAGATTCTTTGCATCTCTAAAGTGCCACTCAATCACACAAAATAAGACTTTGGCAGTATAACACACAGGAACGAATTTCTCCTCTAATGTAGGCCTGACACTGGATTTAAGTGATGTAAATGGCCTAGAGCAGCAATTCTCAAACTGTGTGTCAGGACCCCAAAATGGGTCAGGACCCCCTTTTAATGGGGTTGCCAGGGCTAGGGTTAGACTTGCTGGAGCCCAGGGCCAAAGCCTGGGCTCCCCTGCCCAAGGCCAAAGCCAAAGCCCAAGGTTCTTCAGCCCTTGGTAGCAGGGCCGTCCTTAGGCATAGGCAGAATAGGCAGTTGTGTAGGGCACCAGTATTTCTGGGGCACCACTCTGCCGGGACGGTCGGGAAGCAGTGGAGCAGTGCGAAAAGCTGGCACTCCCCCACCCCCTCTGAAAGAGAAAGCGCTGGCTAGCCAGCTGCTTTAAGAAGCAGCAGACTTGTTTCCCGTTCCTCCCAGGCGACACAGAGGCATAGAGAGGCGGGGGCAAAGGGAACAGTTGCTCCCAGCCAGCACACCAGGGGGTGCCAGACAGGAGTGACTCCACGTGACCCACAGCGGGGAAGGAAGCGCTTCTCCTCCCCACAGGAGTCGGCGCGCGCTGCCTGAACAGCTGGGGCTGTGGCACCCGGCAACTTAGTACCCGGGCCTTTCTGCGTGGTGCGGGGAGGTCAGGAGACCCGGGGCTGTGCAGCACCAACTGAGCAGGCAGCGCGTTCTGCCCTGGGACTCCCCGTGCCCTCCGCTCCCTTCGCAGGACGGCATCGCGGAGGTAAGTTGCTGGGGTGCAACAGCCCCTGCTGCTCAGGCAGTGCGCACTCTTTGGGGAGGGGAAGTGCTGCAGGATTGCCAGGCACTGGTTCCAGCTGCCCCTGTCCCCTGCCCAGACCCCCCCCACAAGTACCCTGTCCCCTGCCCCCACCAACACTGTCCTCAGTACCCAGCACCACCCTGTCCCTGGACCCAGCACCCTGCCAGCTGTGCCAGCATCCTTGAGACCTCATTAGTGAGGCTTGGGTGGGGGTTTTTTTGGCATCTCACTTGTGTGGCCCCAACTGACTTTTCTGTGGGTCAGTGACCCTTGACTCAAAACAGGTTCCCTGTCCCTCTCATATATAAAGACAATGCTAAAACCTTTTGAGTTTAATATAATATGTTATTTAAAAATGAAGCCTGGCCAACATGCCCCCAATTGGGGCCAAATCCCCATCTCACTGAAGCATCATAACACTCCTGCACCACCTGACCCCAAATCTGAGCCTATCATACACTGGAACCCCCTGTCCTGAGCCTCTTACATCCCCAAAATCCTGCATCCCCACATCCTCAGTCTTCTGCCACAACATTCCTGCACCATCCACACATGGCAAATGTGTGTCCTGAGCCCATCATACTCACAACCTCCTTGCCCTGAGCCCCTCACATATCCAACACAAACTCCTGCACCTTCACATCCACAAGCCTGTGACTTGCTCAGCACCCCAACCTTCCACCTGAGCCCAACACTCCCCAGCCTGGAGCCCCCTCCCCGAGCCAGCATCCCCTTCTCCTGCATCCAAATTCCCTCCCAGAGCTTGGATGGGGATAGCAAGTGATGGAGGGGAGGGGAACAGAGAGGATGGGGCCTCAAAGGGGTGGGGTCTTGGGGAAGGAATGTGATGTTAATGTATTGGTGGGTTCCTCTTCTTTTCTTTTCTTTTCTTTTCTTTTTTTTTCTTTTTTTTTTTCTTGACAAACCTAGGGGTTCCTTGAAATTCTGAAAAGCTGAAAAGGGTTCCATGGCCAAAGAAAATTGGGAAACACTGCAGTGGAGCATATAACAGCAGGGCTGGGTCCTAGAGAGAGCCGAATGCGCTGCCTGCAAAACAGTCTGAGGGAGGGGATTGGCTGCTGGGGTCTTTGGGAAGGGGAGAGGGTAGGGGTGGAAGAGCAAGTCAGGCATAGGGGCACCAGTTTAATAATCCCGCCTAGGGCACGATAAATCTTAAGGATGGCCCTGCTTGGTAGCAGGGCTTAGGGTTACTGGCCTCCCACCTGAGGCTAGGTCCTTGAGCTTTGGCTTTCTCCCATCCTCAGCCATATGGGTTCAGGTGGGTTCAAGCTTCAGTCTCACCTTCCTGCGGTAATAACTTTTGTTGTCAGAAGTGCACTGTGGTACAGTGAAGTTTGAGAACCTCTGGCCTGCCACATACATAGTGCATCCATAGAAAGCAGTTTTGCAAAAGGCACACTGATTGATCCTGTTGAGCCATGGGCAGGTTCAGAAAACAGGTGTGAAGTATATTGGCTCTTGGTTAAGAAGAGTTTCACTGGATTTTCTTTTAAACAAAAGTATATATAGTATCCAGTTGTCATTCAAACTGATGCTTAGGAGACAAATACTAAACAAGATAATGGAGTTTTTTAGAGTATCTGAAAGACTCAATACAATCTGAGTCCCAGTTTCACAGCATTTGTTTTAGTAAAACAGCTTGGTTCTTTCAGTCTTTCCTTTGTACTGTGCACTATGAATCATCATCAGTGTTTTTTCCACTGAACACTTGTAATAATGCAATCTGCAAACTTAAAGAGGGCAAAAAAGGGTTTAACTAGTTTCAGTTACTTTATGATCAATACCTCTGCCTCAGGCACTGAAGAAAGTATAAGCAAATGAGTTATGTTTTTATAAACTTTATATATCTTCTAGTTCACTTTGATCCATTCTCCTAAACACATGAACAGGGTGGGGCCAATTACAGAACAAGTATAGACAACAATATTTATGTTGGACTAATTCTCAAACAGAAGTGACCACACCAAAGGCCTTTTTCTAATTATCTTGCTTTTATTCTCTTACACACACTGGGAATCCTTATTCACTCTTCCTGTATTGAATTAATTCAAGCTTTGTGTGATTTGTACCTTTTTATTGTGTGGCATTGATGTTATTTGCTTTGATCTACAATATGCCATTCTTTGAAAGAGAATGTAGGAAGGAGATGGCTGGTTAACCAGTGGAAGCTAAGCCCTTGTGATTGCAGGAAGTTGGAGTTGTTGTTTGTGATAACATTGCAATTTGGACAGGCCAGGGAGAGAACCAGCGAACTTGCAATGCTGAAGAAATTGCTGGAGCAGTCTCATCACAAAAGAAGGTGGGTTTCATAACAGATGAGCTATGGACCTTAAGAAGAAGCCCAGATTATAAAAGTACTATGACAAGGGCACAATTTACAGAACAGTTTCATTCCTGCCTCTTACCTAGGCATCACAATAAGTGTCCAGATCTTCAATGTGCTGAGCTCTTTGTAAATGTAGCCCTTATTTAGGAGGCTAAAGCATTTTTAAAGATCTGGCCCAGAACTCTTGACAAATCTGTTCCCAAATCAGGAGCATAATTTTGATGAGCCTGATTATTATTTTCTCAGATGCCATAACAAGAGCCCGATGGAATAAATACAGAAATAAATCTAAAACAAGATCAGACACTTCATCCACTTTGCTGCACAGAGTTCTGCTGGATTGTGGAGCAACATTAATATTAGTCTCCTGTCTGAAGAAGTAGTGTCTGGTGCACACCCAGCATCAACACAGACAGATCCAACCCTAAGACATCTACCTAACCAAAAGAGGCAGAAAGCCTGAAATATTATCATCCCATGATTTAGGAACCTATCCTTTTAAACTCAGTCTACATAACTATAACTGTGTAAATCAGACCCAGTCAGCTCTTTACTTGGGAGCTCAGTCCTGCTCCTATTCAAGTGAATGAAAAAAAAACCCCTCCCATTGATTTGAATGATGCAGGATGGAGTTCTTGATGCATATGCAAAAACAAAAAAATCTCATTTACTGTGGGTGGCTGTTTTAAATTTCTTGCCTGAGGTGAGTGAATGATCATTTTTGTTCTCTTGCCCATTTCATTAGTTAGATGTGTTGATCAAGAGAAGGCTAGACTCTAAATATGGACTCAACTGACTTAACTGTAGCCACCCAAGTTCAAAAATTTTAGTCCATATGTTTCTATTGTGGACAGGCAGTTCCATCAAAGGAGCTAAGGTTGTGCTTTGATGCTGAAAATATAAGGTTGCAACTTGCCCCTCGGCAAGGAGGAGCATTGTATCTGCCTCTATATTACCCTTGTGAAGGGTATTAATATCATGTGAGATAACGATCACACTTTACATCCAAGATCTTAATTCAAATCAAGGGAAAATAACGTTTCCAAGACTGTTTAGCACAATATTCAGCTCTTAATCATCCAGCAGGAGTTCATGTCCAACCATTCATTCACAGCATCTTATTGATACATTCTTTTCAAAACTGCTGAAGTCATACAAAATGTTTTAGCTAATTTAACTGGGGAGGGGGTGGCACATGATTAACTGAATTATCCAGATAGCTCTGAGGTAAAGCTATTCTTCATTCCAAATATACTCTACTGATTAAAGTGTCTGTAGCCAGGAACGTGTGCATGCTAGCTCTCTCTCTTCTCTTTGCCTCTCAGTAGATCACATAGATGACAATGTGGGAATTGGAGGAAGAAGAGACAGGGAATCAGAGTTTCTATCACTAATTGGTGCAAGACAGACTAGATCAAATAAATAAATAACAACAACAATGTCCACAAATAGTTTAAGAATAAAAAGTGCTGACTTCAACTCACTAATGATTTGTGGGATCATATTACTGCTTTCCCCCCATGTATATTTGGACAATTGTGTGGTATTTGTGAAAAGTCTTCATGAATTTTAGGATGAATGAGAGTTTCTAAGAAAAATTCCTACCAGAAATGCCTCATTTGCTATTCATTTTTCTCCTGTTTTAAAAAGTTTCAGCCATTATATGAGGCAGCAAAAAAATGCCATCCTGTGATTTATGTGGCCAAATAAAGAGCCAATAGTGAATACTTGTAATGAACTATTCATGAACAGCTTAGGGCCTGAAAATTATTTATTTAAAAAAAACTGCTATGGTGGACACCTGCGAAAAAAATCAGAATGTGTTTTTTGGAAGATTCACAACTAAAAAAGGAATATTCATAACTAATATTAGTCATTATTAGATCCGGTCTGAAATATCTCCTATGACCAATTGTAGCCTTCTCTCTAATCAAGCCAAGTATTGGATCATGGCAGCCACATAAATGCAGGTGTATCATAGGAGAGATTGTCCAGCAGGAAAGCCTGGCCCATAGGGTAAAACTGAGGGCCATGAACTACCTGGACTTCAATTCCCATAAGGCACCATAGGCAGGTACATTTTAATGTTAAACTGACACAAGAAACAATATTTTTCCATTTCTGAATGGAAATTTTTGGGAACTTTCATTTTGTGTGTGTGTGTGTGTGTGCATGTGTGTGTGTGAGTGCACCACCTATAATACAAATATAAGTGAAGCAGCAAAGAAAAGTAGAGCTGAGCAAAGGGGTAGACTCATTTCAGATACAATTTCACAGCCTTTTTAAAAAATATGTATTTAGTCTGTTTTTATTCCTGTCTTATTTTCACCCACCTGAATTTCAGAACCTAATAAATGTCTGATACTTATAAATTATATGCCTCTAATAAACACACTGATAGAAGTTATACACCTAGATGAATGCCTTTTAAAAAATGTGACTATTTATTGAAATCTGAAATAACCTAATTTCATCTAAATCTGAATTTATTATCCTACTACAATTGGCTCTAAAAGAAATGTTTAAACTTGCTTGGTTTGCCTAGTACTGCCTGAACATGCTTCCAACAAATCTTCACCTTCATCAAGCTTGTTTCAATGGTGTTCGCATTTCAAAAAATAGGTTGGTTTTGCTCTGAAAAAGAATATTATAACAAACAGAATCCAAGATATAAGTTGCACTTTTTAGACTTTGCATTTGGTTTTACTCCTCAGCCTCTCTAATGCCTTGGGCAGACAAGCCCATTGTAGTATTTCATGGGCTTTATTTCTTTATTTCTTTATTTCTCACTTTTTAACTCACTTGTTTGAAAGAGCTGGTACGTTGTTCCCACAGCTAGGTGCTTAATTTATGGCACAACAATGTGTTGTTTTCAAGCACACTGTAATTAAAGGGTACACAACTGACTGAACTGCTAAATATTGCAGAGAACCACAGCCATCCTGGGAATGCCAGCCAGAAACTTGTCCATCTAGTAGCTCATGTTATTTTCACAGTCACGTCTATTAACACCCACTCACTGTTGGGTTCCATCAATACACATTCCAGCATTACATCCATTATGTGATCAAAATGTAATGGTACAAGTTCAGTCATCCCATTATTATTGTTGTTGTTTATATAATACTTTGGATGTCCATGGTGCTTAGTAAGTAAATAAAAGAAAAAGGCTGTGTGCTGTGGAATTTACTTAACACCATGTGGCAGTGCTTAATATTGACTTTAATACCAAGTTAGCATATACAACAGAATGGCAATGCCATGCTGTGCACTGACAAACAAGATAATTTACTTGTCCATCTATGTAGCTATATTGTGCCTATCACCATTGTACATAGATGCCAAATGACTGTGCATTATGTATGCACACATTTAGCCTGAACTGAATACGTGAGCAGAGCACTCAGTACTCTTATCTCTGAGAAGCACTTTACTTCACCTCTATTGACTCAATAAGATGCCATTACTGAGTGGGGTTTGGGGAGCAAAAGAAATAGGAAGAGAACCCAAGAATAGCCGACTCAGTGAATTCATATGGCCAGCAGGAAAAACAAAACTTCAAATGGCATTCTACTTCTAAGTGTTTAACTTGATTCTTATTCTCTCCCCTAGCTTTAGAAAAACAAAACAAACAAGCAAGCAAAACAGACAGCTACCTACAAACAGAAGAGTTTGTAAGACCAAGAAACAAAACAACCCCATCAATAATTTTGTTGGCATTCTAATTTAAACCAAAGTACCTCTCACTAATGTAAGTTTAAATCACATGCCCATAGTCCCAAATATTCCAACTCACTGCTGACGTTTAAGCACCTATGTTAAGTGGCCTGATTCTGAGTACTGCCAATTGCATGCAACTACTCTTTAAATCAGTGGGAGGAGCAGGGGCTCAGCATTGCTAAGAGCCAATGCACTTTAAAAGAAAAAACGCAAAAGTAAAAAAAAAGTTTTCAACTTTGAAATGTTTGAAATGTGTATAGCGTAGGGTAGGATTTTGGGGGGGGGGCACCAGGACTACATCTACACTGCACCTCTCTTGCACAAAAGCCTATGCAAATGAAGCACAGCAATATGCTAATCTGCACTTCATTTGCATAGGCTTTTGTGCAAGAGAGGTGCAGTGTAGACGTAGCCCAGTAGTCATAAACAATGAAGATATAGCTTAGTGCCTATCATTTTTGCAACATGTCACTATTCATCTATAGTCTGTATTTAATATTTTCTACATAAAAATATCTTTGGCATACTTAGAGGGATTTGACACATTAACATTTCCCTCATTTATACTTTGTCTGAAAAATAGAATCATACTTTCCTGACAAACAAGCAGCCCGGCAAAGGAAAAATTATTATACTCATTCCATTGCTATGGAGAATTGATGTTTCAAGAGAGATTAACTGGGATTCTTAAAGGTCACACAAAGTCTGCAGCAGAAACAGTAACTGAACTCAGCTCGCCTGAGTCCCAGCCATTCCCTTAATCCACAAAGCATCCTCCTTTTCACACTATGTAATTCACATAGGGTACATTAATTTTGGGGGGGGGGTATCTTTATGCTGCTATAAAATATACCCATCCCAAAGTCATCTTTTTGAAAAGCATTTGTTCCTGTTGGAGTAGTGAGAGAGCAGATGGCTGAAATTGAGGAGTTTTCATGTAGCCGTTGTCACAGCACAGAAGGATGGAAGGAGGCAGGCAGCAACATTTCTGAGATCAAAACTATTTTTCAAAGAGGGAACCAGTCAAGCAAGTGTAACCCACACACCTAGGCTGTGTCTACATTGGCACCCTTTTCCAGAAAAGGGATGCTAATGAGACAAGTCGGAATTGCAAATGCCGCGGGGATTTAAATTTTCCCCGCGGTATTTGCATGAACATGACTGCCGCTTTTTTCCGGTTCGGGGCTTTGACGGAAAAAAGCGCCAGTCTAGCAGCGTCTTGCGGAAAATAAAGCCTTTTCGGAAGATCCCTATTCCTGATTTTAAGAGGAATAAGGGATCTTCCAGAAAAGGCTTTATTTTCTGCAAGAGCCGTCTAGACTGGCGCTTTTTCCGCCAAAGCCCCGAGCCGAAAAAGCAGCATGTTCATGCAAATGCCGCAGGGAAAATTTAAATCCCCGCGGCATTTGCAATTCCGACTCGTCTCATTAGCATCCCTTGTCCGGAAAAGGGTGCCAATGTAGACACAGCCCTGGTGTGGTTACTGAGTACTGCAAGTGGCACCTAGACCACTGCAATAGTTAAGATCAAGAGACCTCTACAGGGTGGGCTGGGAGCCAGCTGGCTTTTAGCTCAGGGAGTAGAGGCTCCTATAGTCAGCTCTCAAGGTCCCAGGTTCAAATCTGCCTTGGTGGTGGTTACACAAGCACAAATCACAGTAGAATTTCTCCCCACCAGGATCCAGTCTAATTCCCATTAAAATAAATCAGTAGTGGTCTGCTGACTTAGGTGGACCTCGAATCAGGGCCCTGTTTCTAAAATAACCAAATATTTTCCTTTCAATAGCTATGTGGCACCAAGTTCATTCCTGGTGTCATTCTCTTGAAGTTGAATTGGCTTCTTATTGAGAGTGACATAAATCATGAGTAACTCCACTTAAACCAGTGAAATTTCACTGGAGTAACACGGACACAAGTGAGATTAGAATCGAGCTCAGGGGATTTACTCCAGAATGAATTTGTCTCAGAAGGTTTCATTCCTTGTGCTCTTACATAAAAAGATATGTGCTCTGAAGCACTGTGCCATGTATGGCTAACATACAAACTACTTGAACCTCAAGGACGGCTATCACCTTCAATCCATCAGCAGTGGAAACACAGACAGACCTTGCATAATTGTTCTAAGAAGTGTGAGAATCATTTTTATGGAGGGATAGTTTCTCCATCCCCTTTCCTCCCCTCTCCTGCCTCTCACTGTCTCACTACATGAGGTTCTTCCTTACATTTTTCTATTTACAAAAAAAGAAACATTGAATTTAATTTTGTTGCCCCAAGCTGTAGCCACTTTGTTCATTTTGTCATCCATGTATTAGTGTGCTATGTGATGTAATACACACTAAATAGATTTCAGCTGTAAGATCACAGAAGTACAATATTGATAAGTATTTAGGAATAATGAATGCGCATTGGGTATTGCATGTATTGCAAGTAAAGCATGATTGAAATGCACTGCCCACAGGCTGAGGCTTGTAAGATTTCAGCTTAGCTATACTAGACCATAGGTTTAGGAATGCTTGACATAAGTAAGTGACTGTGCCAATAAAGATCAAAGAAATGACTATAGACATGTGCCAATAGATGCCGTTGCAGAAAAACAACTGTAATATATTGTTCAAGATCACGAGATACCTTATTGTAACATCTTTTTAAATGTCTATCCTGACTGCAGGGTACATATTGTGTATAAATGCTAATAAGAACAAAAGGAACCAAAATACAGCCTATGAAAACCAGTGCACCCCAATATTCATAGAGGTGTGGAAGTACAGGCACAGAACAGAGGGTTGACGCCTTTATGCACATGCACAGGTTATCAGGTGTAATCAGAATTACAATATAAAAGAGGATGCCCTGGTTAAATGGAAATGGAAATACCTATGGAAAAGACCTCAGCAGAATCCTTACTTATGATCAGGGGATGAGAAAACCATCAAAATATCTGAGAATGTGAGCATATATTTATAACTTGTGACTGAGTATTCATTCCTAGGATTTGTGTGTGCTTGGGTAATCATTACCTTACTTGCCACTCTCATAAAATTTGTAGTACAGACTTCGTAGCAGTGAATGTATTTGTGGTCACTGTTTTGGGTCTACATGTTTTCCTGGAGTCTGAATCTGAGACAAGTAGCGGAGGTGACTTTCATTCGGTTGAGTTTGAAAATATAGCAACCAAAGCCGAATCCATAGTGGTGTAAGATAACATCACTAAATCCGTTCTAAATAAAGTAAAGTAAAAGGCTACAAAGCACTAGAATTTTGACTACCATGTAAAACGTTACAAGGAGTCCTGTGGCACCTTAAAGAGTGACATGGATTAGGGCAGAAGCTCACTTTGTTGGATGCATGAAGTGAAACGATCAGATGGCAGGGATTTATACATGCACACTCCCATCTCTGTATGTAGGTATATATCCCTCCCATCTGATCTTTTCACTTCATGCATTTGACAAAGTGAGCTGCAGCTCACGAAAGCTTATGCCCTAATACATGTCTCACTCTTCAAGGTGCCACAGGACTCCTTGTTGGTTTTGCTGAAACAAACTAATATGGGTACCCCCTCTGAAACATGCAAAAAGTTATTGCGCTTAACATTCTGATTATCTACCTACTACTGCAAATGTGATAAAGCATGATATTTTTTAAATTCTATGTAAATTTAACACCGTACTAAAGATCATTTATTCAGACTCCTCTGCACTTTCAGCATAGATTTAAAAGCACAGTGAAGATTAACTGCCACTATCAAAACAGCAATACTTCTCCCTCCCCACACACATCTACAGTATTAAATTAAAAGTTGCAGCCCCTCACCTCACATTTCCCCCTTCCCACAAACAGAAATCCCAAGCCCTACTGCCTCATCCCTCCTTCAATACCAGTGCCAAGAGGTAGTCTTTGCAACATGCTTGGAAAGTCACTAGGTCTGGGCTAATTAGAGTGAGGCATGAGGGGTAGGGAAGAACATATGAAAGGAAGAGATAAATGTACTAATGGACATTAGCATTGCTGACCGAATTCTGAGCAAATGAAGTCTGGATGCCTTTTGTAAGATGTTTTAAAGACATCCTTCTAGTTGTTACCCACATTAACTCAGTTTCCATTCTTCAGTTGGTTTATGGACTTCAAAGTCCAGCAGGGAGTATCATAAAAGTATAATGCCCTTGAATTCCGCATCACTGCAATTGACTATTGGCATAAGAGACTCGCATGCATTCTATAGGATAGCAAGTATACAGGATACATACATATACATGAGCATACACTGCCTTAAAAAGTATGGGCCCAAACCAGCACTCATTGAAGTAAATGGGAATTTTGCCATTGACTTAAGTGGGCTCCACAGCAGGCTGGATGTAGTTTAATACATTTATAAGTAATGAGACATGTTAAGCACATCAGAAGTAAGAAGCCTTTGGCAGAGTCAACAGGTCATCAGGGTATAAAGATGTAAAGCTTCGTAAGGACTGAGAAAGCTGAGAATTTTGAGATTCCAACAAAGTTAGGTGAGTGGGCAATATAAACTGGAAATGTGATCTAGTCTAGAAAAGTGAAAGTTATTTGCATATTTGAAGGTAGTTTTTCTATTCCTTATACGCATTGACAGGTTCTGAAAATGACGTATCCCCTCAGTAAAATAAATTGTCTGTCTCTACAGGATGGTGAATGAAGATATAGGGTGAAGATCCAATATGAGAATGAGATGTTTGGCCGTATTAAGATGGGAGTAGAGAAAAATACAAAGAGGTATCGTGATTAGGAATGACTAAGTCTTGCATAGTTCTAGGTTTTGCAAGCTCTACCTCAAAGTAATCTTTATGTCTGCAAAACTAGTTTGACTGCACAGACCTTATTTTTCTGTAATTTAAAGCCATGTTTTTTTTCCAAGGGTTGTTCAACTTAAACAAACAACATGTTTTTCTAACTGAATATATGAGAGAAGAAACCCCCCCAAAAGCTAATCTTGCACAACAGATGTTCTTTATGGGGTATGACATGTATGCATGGGCATTTCAAAGTGGCAGCACCGCATGGAGTTGACCCCAGGCTCCACGCGGCACGTTTCAAAGGAGCAGTGTTGCAGGAAGCCCGGGAGCAGCTGTGCAGCACTGCCCCTTTGAAACGCTGATGTGGCATTTCAAAGTGGCAGCACCATGTGGAGCCCAGGGTCAGCTGGGGACTCCCCTAGCTGACCCTGGGCTCCCTGCGGCACTGCCACTGTGAAATGCCAAGCAGAACCCAAGATCAGCTGGAGTCCCCAGCTGACCCCAGGTCCTGGGGAAATGCTGCATGGAACCTGGGGTCAGCTGTACATTTCAAAGCTGGCAAGCATGTGCAGCCCAGGGCCAGCGGGAAGTCTCACTGACTCCGGGCTCCACGTGGGTGCTTCGGCTTTGAAATGCACAAGAGACCCCGGGGGGCTCTTGTACAATTCCATCAACTACTTGACTTGTAAATTACTCATTTGTTAACATTCTGAATCTATATGGGATGGTCTAGATGGTGCTTGCTCCTACTGTGAGGGCAGGGGACTGGACTCAATGACCTCTCAAGGTCCCTTCCACTTCTAGTGTTCTAGGATTCATCATGGCTCTGGGAAGAAGCGAGATCTCTCTTCTTTGGGTTCTCCTTCAATGTGGTCCCAGTAAGCTAGAACTCCCTGTCTGGCCTCCCTTTCCAATGCTTCCTTTCTGCCTTTTATCAAGCTAGTCAGCTGATGGACCAATTCATTCCTTAACTCACCCAGCCTCCCTATTTCCTCAGTCGTGGCTGCAGAAACAAATTCAGGTGACAGTGATCAGATGGCTGACCCACCCGTCAGGTCTCTGCACTCTGTCACACCCCCATCTCAAAAAAGACAAAAGCAGAAATAGAAAAAGGCCACAGAAAGGTAACTGCAATGAACAGAGACAAAGATGACTTCAATGCAGAGAAGTATCAGGAAGACTACGAGCTTCAAATCTCATTTACACTTCTGGGAATCTACTAATTTAGGTCATGGGTGTCTATGGAGACATTCCAAATTACTTCCTGTGTAACTGAAATCACATCCGGCCATAGACACTCCAGTGCTCTCTGGGCTTGATGGGAGCCTTATGTTTATAAGTGATGCTGCAATTAGAAATATACTCCCTAACAAAGTATTCTATTAGCTATGCTGTAGTGTAATGACCCATTAGCAATTTGAAAAAGATATGGAGAACACAATAAGTTTGTTTTTATACCACAGATGATATTGTAGGCAATAAATATTTTTAAAAAAATCAAACATGCAACACATACAGTAAAAGGACACTGAAGTTGTAAAATCAAGCATTCATGAATTAGAAATACCAGAATTAATATTCTCCATGTGATCTTAATGCACTTTGCCTTCCTGCTTTCCTTTTGTACTTATGCATTATGCTATAGTCTTTAATTATCCGATCCCAAACCATTTGGATGGATGGTGCTCACTTGGGTAGCGGTTTGTTTGGTTTTTTTACTCAGTTAATGTGGCCCCACGTATATATACAGCACACCATCCAAGCCCTGCCCTAAATACACAGAATGATACAATAGTGATAGGCACCATGACATTAATGTATTATCTTCATACAACCCCTCTGAGGTAAGCAAGCGTTATTATTCCCAGTTTGCAAGAACTGAGGTACAGGGAGATCAAGGCCAAAATTATCTCATTTTGGAAGCCCAATTTAAGATGTTTTGGGCCTGAGTTTTTGGAGATATTTATAGCCCATCACAGCTCCCGGTGACATTTCAGTTGTAACTGTGAGTGCTCAGCACTTCTGGAAATCAGTATAAGGACTGGCAGGACCTGAATGCAAGCCTGTAGGGCTACCAGACAACCCACATTGACACCCAACAACCTCTGTAACCTCGCCACTCCCTTGACCCACAATCTGCAGCGGCTGCATGCCATGAAAAGTTCTGCTTTGAGTGATCTGACTGGCAGCTGCCTTCGCAGTCTGTGACTGGATCCTTGATACTATCTAAGTTCTTAAGGTTATACAAGCTGGGCCAACCTGGTCCACCATTCTTGGGACCTGACCAGTGCTGAACGAGGGAATTTGCTGGACATGGGGAGGTCAGAGGGTGGGTCAAAGGTCTTTTGGGTTTGCATGATTAGATCGTTGGCAATCCTACTAGGTGGGCACATGGAAGCCCTAGCCATGCCAGAAGAGTGCAGCCAGCAGCTTGCTGGGCACCAGCCAGTTCATGAGCAGCCCCACCCAAATGTCAGGTGGACTGCAGGTGCAGCTTGTGCATGCAAGGGGGCCCATTGACTGTTCTGCCTTGGAGTCCAGAATTGCTGTCAGTGGGCCTGGCTCTGACTTGGATTCTGACACCCAATCAATCCCCAGAACCCCAACATGAAATCTGACACCTGGTATTAATACTCAGCTTGATTCCTGACTCCATTTCTGGCCCAAATCTAGACTCTTCACCCTGATGTTAGCTTTAACCCTTGGTTTCCA
The DNA here is from genome assembly GCA_019425775.1 of Rafetus swinhoei. NCBI lineage: Eukaryota > Metazoa > Chordata > Testudines > Trionychidae > Rafetus > Rafetus swinhoei. Next base: position 117,343,528 of record CM033424.1, read on the forward strand.
TTCCTGCCTCCCATGCTCCTGCCAATAACCTAAGATCCTGTCAAGGTCTCAAGTCAGGCATCCAGAAAATAGGACCACAGAGGATCTGACTACAAGGAATAATTACGGTTACAGAAGTCCTGCCAAGGCCCTGCAGTTCTGGAATGGAGCATCCCTAATACAGAGGTTTCTTTTGGATCATGTAGTTGCGATATTTTCATACTCTAGCATATACAGCCAGATTGTTCAGAGATGAAAAGGCTGGTCAAAACCTAAGCAAATGTTCACAGAGACAGTAAACACAGTGACAGCCCTAATAATAGGGAGATCCTGCTGCCACACTTCAAGCTCCTGTTCCAAAACACAAAGACATGAGAACTACTCAGTGAAACAATTGTAAGATTTTTATACATTGGCAAAAGAACATTTGGTCTTATTCTGAGAAAAGGGCTCAACTAGTTTTTGCTGAAACGATCCAGAACAATTCAGTCAGAGACAAATACCTGGCATGGAAAACTTCAGCCCGAATGGCTGAAGGTTGGCAAAGTTATAAGCATCTGATATGAGGAGTCAGGAAATGAAAAAGGTTAGGCAACTTGAACTATGCGTGTTACTAATAGCAACATTTTTAGCTCAGTCTCAGTCTACGCCTATCTTGGCCTCTCTTCTAAGACTACCAGAAAGGGCAGCAATTAGCTCCCTATTGTGTGGAAGACTTTTGTAATGTATTACTGTACATCAGTGCATATTTGATGTAGCTCATTTATCATACAACTGGAAAAAAAAACTTAAAAAACAATGAATGGTCCTGCAGCACTTTAGAGACTAACACAGCTACCCCTCTGAGGCTCTCATACAACTATATGCCCATCTAATTTACTCCATCAGTTTATTGCTTTATATTTCCATCACATTACCGGTTGAGAATACCTACAGCAGCTCATACAAATTGTAAAAAAGATGGCCCAATAACCAGATGGAAATATTCCTACACAGGTCCAGTTTTGCCACAGCTAAGAAACATCCCTGGGACCTTATCACTGTTTAGACAGGTTACTGCTAGAGGAAAGTTTTGGAGTTTGGGAGTAAGGGACACTCAATGTTTGCAATAGGCTAGTATCTCCTCACAAAATCTAGTACACAGCAGGGCTTAATTTGAAATAAGCTACACAAATTGAGCTACGTCATTTGCATAGCTCATTTTGGAAACTAGGAGTGTCTACACAGCACTTATTGCGAAATAGAACACTCTTCCTCTGACTTCCCTTACAATGAGGGTTACAAGAGTCGGAGTAAGAAGTCCTTCAGCTTGACGGTATTTTGACATTATTTTGAATTAACTGCCGGCTGTGTAGATGTGGACTAAGTTATTTCAAAATAATGTTGCTGTGTAGACGTAGCCTAACAGACTAACAAAAATGTAGATGGTATCATGAGCTTTCGTGGGCGCAACCCACTTCTTCAGATGACTGAAGCAAGGGGTCCAGAGCAGGGGTGGACTGGCCCGGTGGGATACTGGGAATTTCCCAGTGGGCAGTCCTCCAAAGGGCTGGCCGAAGGGCCGGCTGGTGGCTGCTGGAGGAGGAGGGGGATTGTGATGGGGCACCACAGTCCCGCACTTTAAATTCCCCGGCGCCAGCCATCTACGGGGCACGGTGGGGCCACGGGAGCGCATGCGCGGCGTGCTCAAACGCAACGCAACAGCTGAGAGGAAACGCCCGAGCGTGGCGTGACATCACGGCCCGGGACTTTAAAACCACCCGGCCCAGAGTTGCACCGCGCGACCCAGCTCCAGGCCCGGCAAGTGGTCTGGAGCCCCGGAAGCAGCTGGGGCCCGATCACAGACTCCAGCACCGCAAACTGGAAGGCAGAAGGTGGGGGGGGAGGAGAGGGGAAGGGGGAAAAATAGGGGAAGGGGGTGGGAGAGGAAGGGGTTTGTACTGAGGGGAGGGGGGCAGAGCAGGAGAAGAAAGGGGAAGGCATCAAGGGACAGGATGGAGGAGAGACAAATGCCAGGGGGCCAAGTGGAGACAATGAGGAAAAGGGCAGGAGGGGAGGTGTCAATGGGAGGGGGGACAGGGTTATGCTGGGAGAGGAGAGGGTAAGGGCATTGGGAGCCAGAGGGGCAAGGGGAGGTGCTGGGAGAAGGTTTGAAAGAAGGGGTGGGCATGAGGAAGGCGGGGATGGAGCAAGTCGTGAGGAGGCACAGGGGCATGAGGGGAATGGGGGCAGAGGGGTGGTGAGGGGTGGGCATCAGGGAAAAAGAGGGCAAAGGGGCGGGCAGTGAGAGAAGGGGGCACCAGGAGGGTGCAGAGGTAAGGAAGGTGCAGGTGCCAGGGGATTCTGGGGATGAAGCAGAAGGGCAGGCACCTGCAGGAGGACCAGCACCAGAGGAGAGAGGCAGGGCAGGTGTGTAGAGGAGATGTTAGGAGAGGATGAGGAGGGTAGCTCACATGATCAGAGTGGGGCTACTGGAGGAGGGACATGGGGAGGAGAGAAGGGCTGGTGGAGGGGGGCAGGTCTCAGGAGGGCTGAGGGCAGTGAGAAGGGCAGGAGTCAGGACAGCAGAGGAGGGTGAGGGGTTGGGGAGCAGCAGAGGAGCTGATGGAGCAAGGGGAGGAGACATGGCAGCAGAGGGAAAAGGTAAAGGTTTATAAGGTATATATTAATAACTTGGGGGCCACAGCGGCACATCCAAACAAGCCACATGAACTCAGTACTGGTGCACAACACAAAATTCATTCTGCTCATGGGAGGAAACTCTTACAGGGAACACTTCCCCCAGCCTCTCTGCCCCCTCTGCCCCCGAGTTAATGTCACACACATTGGGTTAATGCAATTGCAGGATAGTTGCATGAGGAGGCTTTGGTGGGAGCCAAACTAATCCCTATTGGTAGGAGAATGGTGGGAAAAGTTCTTAGAGAGGGGTCACATGACACCTTTTACTTCTGGTCATGTGTCCATCTTGCCCCGAGAGTGTTACCTCCAGAGGCCTGGCTAATGGGAGTCGGGGGTGTGGCTAATGGGGGTCAGGGGTGTGGTAACAGGGGTCAGAGGTGTGGTTAATGGGGGTCAAAGAGTAAATTTTAAAAAAATTCTTTGATGTGAAAAAGTGGACCGTTCTCAACCCATTTCCTGGGCCTATTTTGATTGCCAGTCCGCCCCTGGTCCAGAGTTGCAAATAAATAGCAGAAAAAGAGGAGCTAGGGAGGGAAAGAGAAGGGGGGGGGGGGAATTGCCAATTAGAGCATCTGCGTTAAATGAGGCTAATAGAATGGGCTGTAAATGCCCGATACTTAACTTGTAATGTCATTAGGGTGTTGAATTTAATGGCCCATCTAAGTAAGGTCTTTGTTCAGACCTTGATTAAAGGTGTCAAATTTGCAGATGAAGGCGATTTCTACAGCTACTCTTTCCAGCTGACTTTTTAAATTGCTTTGTAATAATAATCACTTTTAGATCCATTAATGAGTGCCTGGGCAGGTTAAAATGTTCCCCAACAGGTTTCTGTGTGTTACCATTTTGAATATCTGATTTGTGTCCATTAATCCTCTGTCATACAGACTGTCCAGTTTGGCCAATATACATGGAAGAGGGGCATTGCTGGCACTTGATGGCATCGATCACATTAGAGGATATGCAGTTGTATGAGGCTTATGTGGTTAGGTCCTGTGATGTCACTTGTATAGATGGGTGAACAGAGTTAGTACTGGAGTTTATTGCAGGGATGGGTTCCTGGGTAAGTGTGATTGAGGTGTGCCACATGGCTGCGGGAAAGAATTTGTTTTAAGTTAGGGGGTTGTCTGTAGGTGAGGATTGGCCTGTCCCCCAAGGCCTGTGAGAGTGAGAGATCATTTTCCAGGATAGGTTGTAGATTGTTAATGATGCAATGGAGAGGTTAAGTTGGAGGCTGTTGGTGTTAAGTTTTTTCCAGTTATAGACTAACATGGTTAACCCTCTGAGACTAGTTGACAATAAGTTTATACAACCATGGGAAGACAAGAGAAAGAGTTGAAAAAATAAAGTTTCACAAGTCTATGGTATTTCACCTAAGGCTACAGCTTATTGAAAGAGACGCCTGGGTGTTGATTTTTGTTGCATTGCGATACACTGACCAAGTCATATCCAAGAAGTCAAATCAATAACACCTAACACTGAAAGCATCATAACAGCTTAAATATACTAGAAAGGATTATCTTATTGCTGATGTCTAAAGCTGCTTAACCCTGGCTCATCCAGAATGGCAGTGGTAGTTAAGAGACATCAGTGGTAGTGATGATCAAACCTCAACCAATCTCATAAACCTGTAGAGAAGCTGGATCTAGAAATGAGTTCCTTTTACACCATTTGGATAATATGAAGTGATGTAGGTCACTGATTTTTCTTTAGAACAAGATGAAAGGGTTTTTAAAAAACACTGTGTTTATCATCTACTAAAGAAATGAAAACTATCTTAATATTTGGTATTTGCCCCTTGTTTATTTAAAAGGCCAGTTTTACAGTGATGAAGTCATTGGGAGTTTTGGCTGTAAAATTCACCATATTTGCAACATGTCTGTATTTGCCTTTTGTGACTGTTCAGAGGTGCAATTGTTTAAAATTGAAAGTCTCTAGCCAAAAAATTGTCTCGTATTAAAATGAGAAATTAGAAGTATAATACCAGCCACCTAAACTAAGGCCCAGAAATTATACTTGGAACTATGACAGGAACAATATACTCCTCAGCACCCTTTATGTCAGAGCCCCACATTTTCATACAGCTGATCCCTTTTAGCAATAATCTCTTACCTGTGAAAAGAAGCAAACATGTTTCTTTAGGAACAGCAGAATGCAAACGTTCAAGATAATAATCAATACATGCTGCAGTGTCTATGAACCAGGGATGATTAAGGAACTTGAAAATGAAGCAACTTCCACCAACTTGTTTATAGATCTTATAACTTTAAAAAGTCAAACGACTACAATGTGCACTCTCCCCAAAAATAGAGAGAAGCAGACAGACACAAATTATAAGAATTTTGACATATTTACAAGCAATTTCATGTTCTTAAAGCACCACTGTCTTAAATTAGTCTTTTTGGCAGATCCATTTTACTCTCTCTACAGTTATATTGCCTCTTCACCACGTGCTCTGTTGACTCATAAAGAAATGAAAGTCCCACAATCCCTAACCTTGTAGATACATTTTAAAGATTGTTAAAATGAGGACTTTTTACTCAGTCTGGACCATGGATCAGCTTGGCCTTATTTATGGGATTCTTCTGCCTTCCACCTCCAACATGGATTCTCTCCTGGATCAATGTGGGTTGACATCTGTTCATCTTGTTAGATACCCAATCCAGTAGTGACTTCTGAATTTTTATCTACAAAGGCACTGAAAAAGACAGACTGTAGCATGAAAGAGAGAGACAGAGCTAGGAAGTTGGGCAGGCAACCCGCACCACCTTGCACTGTGGCTTATATTAAAATTAATAAGTGTGAAAGCCAATCCTCTGTAGGCTTCTCTGTCGTTCATGAGTCACGCTTCTGGGGGATCACTGACTAAATGGAAGTCATTAACGAGTCAGTGAGCTTTGGTCAGGCTCCTGATCACTAATTCACCTCCAGGCTTCTAACTCTGCCTGTAGCTTTGTTTTTAGCACTGGCCTGGTCCTTCTGTTATTTCATCTTTTAAACAGGCCCTCTGACTCTCTCTGGACTGCTCTGGATTTAGGAAGCAAGGAAATACAGTGTATTTTTGCCTAAGGAAGCACTGATATAAATTCAGGATGGAAAAAAAAGTACAAGCCCTATTTTCAGGAGGTGAACCTATTTACCTATTTTAGATGGTCTACCTATGTCACATGGATTACCAGACCAAAAAAAGAAAAGGAGTTGGGGACAAAAAAAATCCTTCATGTTTACAAAGCAGCAAAAAGTAACCAAGTAATCAGTCACCAAAACTCACTCCAAACAGTTCCTTAATCTCAATCATCTGTATAAAAGGGGGTTTTTAAAACATGTTTCAGGTGGTTTATTGCATGAATATATTCCAGCCATCATTTTTTAATGTGTAGGTGGGATTGCCAGTGGGTACAGCCAGGGATAGATGAGCCTCCAGGTGTTGCTGCTCTTTTTAGAAAATGCCTTAACAAGCACTAATAAAGATTGAGGTTATTTTCAAAGTTACTAGAAGTGCACTCAGTTGCTTCCACAGCACCTTTGAAAGAACTACTGTTTAAACTGATGATCCTGAAGTGAGACCAGTGTTCCCTGTCAGCTGATCACTTGGGTGGCCGCCCAGAACCAATTCAAAATACCGCCAAGCTTATTAACAGAATGCCTACCGCCAGCAGCGTGTGTTCCTACTGACAGTGCACATCTGAACATGCCTCAGTACCCATAACAAAATGTATAACTCTGAACAAAACATTATGGTTGTTCTTTCAAAAGTTTACAACTGAACATTGATTTAAAATAGCTTTGAAACTTTACTGTGCAGAAGAATATGCTGCTTTTAACCATCTTAACTTAAATGAAACAAGCACAGGAACAGTTTCCTTACTTTGTCAATTTTTTAAAACATCGAACTGTGCCATATTTACTATTTTTCCCCCTCTGCTGCTGTCTGATTGCATGCTTCCAGCTCCAAATGAGGTGTGCAGTTGGTCAGTTTATAACTCTGGTGTTCATAACTCTGAGGTTTTACTGTGTATAATTTGCTCCTTAGTCATTGTTTAATCCTATTATGCAAATCTGAAATATGCATTTATGGAAATGAAAGGCCTTCAGTGAAATAATGACTGTTAGCTTTTAAGCCCACCCAATACAGAGTTTAGCAATCAAATCATCATTTGAAAATGATAAACAAATTAGTATGGAATTAGAACAATAAGAACAAAAGTCTTAGCTCACGTAAATTAGTGTAACTCAGTTGAAATACATTGGCAGATCTCCATTGACTTCAATACAGCTATACTAATTTATACAAGCTGGATCTAAGCTGACTTTGATCTCACACTATTCTAAGTCAGATGTAACCCTAGGAAATTCAGTGGAATTATAGCAGTTTAAAACTCCATAGGCAGATCAGAACCAAGTCCAAAGACATTAGAAAAAGAAAAAAAAATCTACTATCATCATTATTAAGCACTTTTCATCAAAGTTCCAAACGAGTATGAATCTCTTTGTGAAACTAATGAGAATTATTATTCCCAATTTGCAGATTGTGAAACTGAGGCAGTAAGCTTAGACAATTTTACTAGGAAGGAAGTTTGTTCCAGGCTACAATAATAGAAGTCAGAACTCAAGTCTGGTAGTTGAGATCCTCCCCTTTCTCTTGGATCAGTGATCCTCACATTTGAGACTCAGGAGCCACAAGTTGCTCTTTGATAGGTCTTCTGTGGCTCTTTAATATCAGTGTGATATTAAAACACTGTAATTTAATTATTAACCAGCCTAAATTATTAACAAATCAGGATGATTTGACTATGATATTAACCAACTGTAGAATATTTGGTCAGTCATTTTACTGTGAGAATATTGTATGTATGACTGCATAGAAGGCACCCAACTTTTCAGTTCCTGTTACTATGTAACATTGCTACTTGTTTTCCAAAATGAGTTATCAATGAGAGTAGCTGCTCCAGTCAGACGGCTCTTTCATATATAGTCACATTCTTGTTACTACAGCTTTTCCTGAAGTGTGCAGCATTTATACCTGGAAGGGACAGGAAGGACTAATCGGTTCACAAAAGATGTTTTAATTACAACATGGAGCATATGGTGAAGCTACTGAGGGAGGTGTGATCGGTTTTACTTTCCTGAGTTTGGGAAAAATTGCATTCATAATTAGTAGGGAAAAATCATGACTATTCATTATCAGTTTTAATATGTGTAATTTTTACCCCTTTGTATTCATTTGCCATGAATATCTTAGCCAACGAGCTTACAGATGGAAGTTCTAAGCAAAACGATAGAGAATTGCCACAGAAAGCACTCTGAATTCATACATGCTAGTATTTGCACCAGGAACATGCATCTAGGATAAGCTACTTTCACCAGCAAAGCAACAGAACCACACTATGAAACTATGTGTGCAATCAAAACACCTCAAATTCTGAATATTAATAGACTGAGCTATCTGTGCACAATCCAAACTAGGCAGATGTATGTCACTTTTTACATAGATGGCGGTTATGACTCATCATTAGTGTTTATTCTAAAAAATTTATAAACATTAAAAAGGATAGAACCTATAATGACTGTACTGCTGTCACAGCTGAATTGTTCTGTGCCAAATTTTATCTGTGGATTTCCCTTGACACCATGGGCCAAATTTGCAAAGGCATCCAAGCATTGAAAGATGCAATAGGCCCCTAGTGACATTTTCAAAAGCTCCTAGATGCTTAACTCCAATGGAAGTCTCACTGGGGGCCTATCTTTAGGCCCAAGAAATCTTTAAAAATCTGGCCCATATGGCCTGATGCAACGTCAGTTAAGGTCATTGGAAAGCCTCCCATTGACTTCAGTGGACTTTGCCTCTGGTCCTTAAATGTCAGAGTGATAGATGCCTTAGAAATAGAACTGGGTGAATATTTTTTGTCAGAAACTGCCCCCCTCCCCGAAAAAAAAACACCCTTTGTTAATCTAATTATTTTATGACTTTGTATAGCATTCCCTGGGTGGGGGGGCGGAATCATGATTTGATTTTTCAGTTCAAAGCAACTTTTCCTTCTCAAAATGTGCATCAATGTCATTAAAGATTTAAAAGCATTTTTAAAAGCTCCAAAAACATAATGTTTCATTTTGGGCTGAACACACCTTTTTTGTCCCTAAAATTTTCTGAATGGCCAGCCTACAGCTAAATCTGCTATATGCACAGTGCTGCTGATAATAGAGTGATCCATGTGGACATAACTTGATCACCTGTGTGTCAATTTTATCTTCTCTGAAATGAAGACAACACATATTTACTCATCGCTGTAGAAGGGATTATAATACTTAAAGCAATTGTTGTGATGATTAATTAGCTAATGTTTGAACAGTGCTTCGGAAATTTAAAGCACTACATAACTGCTAAGTATTATTACTAAATTAAGCCAACTGTCACTAATGGCAGATAGTCTGATCTTTGCTGATTGTTGACATTAGCTCAATTATAAATAATAGGTTCCATAAAGTCTAGAATATGTCATCTATGGAGAAATTAATGTATATTAAGAGGAATACAGTCATATATTATCATGCATTATTGTATCCTTTATTGGAGTCTTTGGAATTAATGATCTCTAAACAATTTCCCTTTCTACATTCATCCCATTGTAAAGCAAATAAGTTTATTTCACTCACCCCTCCCTCCATCAGCCACTATAGTTAGAATATGTCATCCATTTTATTCTACCTGACTCCATAAGGTATTCAGTGAATTGACATTTCTATTACAGTAAAACTCCAATAGTCCGGCATCCAATAGTCCGGCACTCCTGATAGTCCGGCATCAAAATGGCAAGAGCCTAGTGAGTGAGCTTCGGCAAAAAATGAGTCACAAGGTAACAGCGGCAGCTGAACTGAGCAAAAGGGTAAAAAGGCTTAAAAACTACAACATTACAGTATACTGTATACAGTATGTACAATAAAAAGGGTTAAGAACACTTTATATACAGTATATAATGTATACAGTATATATATAACCATTTTATAGTACCTCCTGATAGTCTGGCATATCTGATAATCTGGCACCACCTAGGTCCCATAGGTTCCGGATTATCGGAAGTCTACTTTACTTTGAACAGATAGCCATATGATATAGGCTCAATTGCAACTGAAGTCACCACTATGGACTTTGGGTTTGAATAAATAGCTTGTTCACTAAAAACTGCGGGGAACAGAGAAAGCCAGGATGTGGCTGGTATTTGTGCAGGGTACAGCGATAAGGAACCTTCCTTTGCCCTTGAGCGGCTCAGGTGAGGCTCCGCATAATTACAATTCCCTTCTTCATGGGGCCCAAGAACAGCAGAACACCACAAAATGGGTGAGGAGGAATGGATATGGAGTAGCTATGGTCCCAACGCCCTCTGTATTGGCCCTCATAACAGGACCAGCATCCTATGAAGGGGTTTACCAGCAGGCATTCTCCCCTGGAGTACTGGGCTGCTGAGGGAGGAATTTTACCCAAGGTCCCTTTGCAATTTAATCCATGATAACTGGTCTGCAGGTGTCAAAAGGCATGTGACTTGACACACTATGGCATAAACAAAATACTAATACTTATTGCTCAGGTCTTTTAATGTAATCCTATCAGCTATTAACTATAAGCCACTCTGTTGTCATTAGCCAAAGAAGCCAGCTATGGATGATGTCCCATTGACTGTGCTATTACTAACATAGTCTAGTCCATTAACTGAGATGGTTAACTCCAGCTAGATGATATCTAAACAGGCATCGTTCTGTTTAATCTACTGTGCTCATAACGAGCTCTATCCTTATGCAAAATGAGCACTCCATATTCAGCTTCAAAAACATAGAGGTATGCATAGGCCTCTGGAATCATGTAGACAAAACAGTACCCTCTGACATGCTCAGTAACTAGGGAATTTTTGTTCCTTTTCAACTAACTAAACAATCGCCAGTTCTTATTAGCTCTATTTTGACAGAACTGGTTTAACACATTCTCAAAAAAATATACAGCTCAATCTTTTTGCTCGTCACAAGAGTGCCATCAGCAAACCACAAATATTGCAATAATACTCGTATCACCACAGAGAAACATGATCCTCTAAATATTGAATCAACATGTTTGCTAAGCAGGAGTGTCAGTTCAATCATCAGAAGCCCTTACTCTTTAGACAGAACAGATTCTCAAACACCATGTAGTCTTCAGACTCAGTCCTTCCAGGTAAGATGCCTTGACAGGCTAAATTGTACCCCAACCTACACCCCATGCAATCCCAATGATTGTATGCAGAGTCCTGGGGCCATCTCCAAACATTCAAAATTCATGAGTCAGGCTGCCAAAAGACTGTGAGATTGCCTTAAAAATCATGACTTTTTAAAAATAATCAACACATTATTCTTTTAATTTGCCTTGTAGATTTTGAGTTTTTAGGTTACAGGCAGGTCACATTTACAAGCTTTTCTCCCCAGCAATACGGGATAAAATAGAACTGGTAGGAAAACAGTTTTCATTAACTGATTTGATGTTATGTTCCAAAATTTGTTCTCATTCCAAATCTGAAAAAAGTCAAATTTTCCTACAGAACAAAAATTCCTGTACCTTCTGATTTAGTGCTATTGAAACATTTTATTTTGGCAATGCTAAAACTGTATAATACGTATAAAATACTGATTCTATGCAGACACAGAGTGGGGCTCCATGCAGACACAGAGATTTGCCAACATGATTCTCGATGCAGGCTCCAAAGACCTACGTTTCCATTTATCCTCTTCCTCATTTCACCTGTTCACTGTGCAATACTTGATGGGCATCACTTCACGAGGGTTGTGTCTGGATTGGTCCACCCAACCACTCTCACATTTCAGTTTTAATTTTGGGTGCAAACCAAATCTTGTGAGACTCAGTCACTAGATTTGACTACTGTATATTTTATCTAAGTGTTACCATACCAATCATCCAATTTCACATAATTCTGAAGCAAAAACATAAACTAGCCCAATTCTCAGTTGTTATTAAAAAATTATAATTTTTGTGTACGTTAAACTGAGCTTAGGTTCATGCAAAGAATTTGTAACTATAGGCAAATTAGAAAATGAACATGTTGCAGTTCAAATAAAACTGGTCTCCAGTTTTATTATAACCATTTCTCACTCTACTCCCCTCTTGTTTTGTTACTAGCCACCACACACAACAGTCTACAGACTAAGCTCTATGGGCCCAGTTCAGCGGGTCACTTAAGCATGTGCATAGGTTAATAGAAGCATTCATCTATAGTCTACTTTAAATTATTCACTTTAGGTATCTTGCTGAATCTGGGCTTACGTGAGAAATAATTAACATGCAAATTAAATTACTGAGTCAAAGTAACATACCTATAATATGAATGAGCAACACAGTGCATATAAAATTTGCCCCAATTTCTTATGTCCCATTTGTGACTGTTGCAAATCACAAATTATATATAGCCCATATATATTGCATACTTGGGACAATGTGTATTGCAACATATTGCTGCTGGAATTACAGGTTGTTGTGCCATGTTGCACACACCCCTCACTGAAGTGAAAAGTATGGCACAAGCAGAATTGAATAAACAGTGGTAGGAAAAGCTCTCTTTATAGTAATTCAAATTTGAAAGCCAATGTCACTTTGAAAGGATTGGTAACCCTCTATCTTATGATTTCTAAAGACTTCTGAGTTTTCTTAGTAAGTGCTAATGTTTAATAGTGCAAAGACATGCAAAAGATAAGCGTTAAGATTTAATGATCAAATATACACACTGAAAACAAATTTAGAATCATACATTTAGTTGGCAAGTTTGAAATGTGCAATTTGTTGGCTTGATTTGCTTTGTAAGTCAACCAGTCAGAAAGGCAAAACAATATTACAGAGCTTAAGTAACTAACTGACACAGCAAATTGCTAAATGCAAATATTAGCAAAAATGGTTTGCAAATTATCTGCTATTCAGAGTTATTTTAGAATAAATTTGTGAATAATGGGTAAGTCTGAGAATATGAATGTTCACAAACAACTTGCACAGAGGGAGAGAAATTAGCTGAAGAAATTATTCATTGTTAAGCATTCCCTTAGCTCTAACCACAGGCTTTCCACGTGCAATATTTGGTTAGCATTCTTCAGTGAAATGCCAGTGTGATCTGGCTTTCAATATAATAAAGTCTTGCCATATACAAAATACAGTGATCTCAATTTATAAATAAATAAATAGCAGTCATAATACCAGAAGCTAAATATGTCAGTGTTCTAAACAGGTAGAAATGGGACTGCAAGAACTTAGTTAATTTGGCTCAAAATACTCTGAAATATGAAAAACCAGTTAAATTATGGCCTGGATCCTCCAATACAACTCCGCATAGGCCCATTGAAGTTAATGAAGCTGTGCAAGACTACACCAGCTGATGATCTAGATTTATATCTTTATTGATCTCTAAATGGAAACTTAATAGAAAGAGCTAATCAATACATCATAGCCAAGGCAAAAGTTTTAGAGTATAAATGGGGATATATTTAATTTAAGTCTATTGGCGATGTTGAAATCCTGAGTATTGCCAATGCTGGAACCTCAACCTGGTTCAGTCTAGTTAACACTTTGGTCACGTCTTCAATGAACACCAAAATTGAACCTCGCTATTATTTATTAAGCAAGGCAACTAAAAGTGCACACCTTTTCCTGGAGCAAGCCCTGAAGTTCTTCCATTCATGGAAAAATCTTGTAAAACCATCAGGTGTTAAGTCCCTCCTGTGTGAGTTACACAATAAAAAAAAATGAAGAAATATTTTTGAGTGGCAGTCAAACAAGGAAAGAAAAAAGGAAGAGGACAACAGTGATACTTAATGTAGAATGCATCCCAGCTGAACTAAAACAAGACTAAAAGCCAATCCTTCATGCCTTTCCCAAGCAAACTTTCCATTAGCCACTCTGAATAATTGAACTGGGGTTTCAAATTTTACACTCAGTTATATAATAATGGTTTTGCTTTACATAAAACATCACTTTAAATAAACAGAGATGCTACAGACATTAAGTCCAAATTTTCAAGCCCATCCAACAATCTGGGATGCCTAAGTTTCCAGTTGGCCAGTCTGAGACTGTTATCACCTAATATTCCTAGATGCTGCATCTGCGCAGCCCCCAGTCATTTCCACTGAAATTGTGATTTCCCAACCCTTCTGAATATCAGAATTTATTTATTCAAAAGTGGCATTAGATGCAGAGATTTTCAGGTGAAACCTATTATTAAATGGGAGCCTCAAATGTAGGTTTCTGATTTTTCATTTTATTTTCTTCTTGGACATGCAACTTTGTATTAAAAAGTAAAAGGAAAGCTCTGTGAAAGGTGTGGAGTTCAAATGAAAATGTATGAGTGACTTGACCTGAGTGAAGGATAGGAAACAATCTCTTATTTCTGCAGTCCCCTCCTCACATCATGAAATGGCATTTTTGAAGAGACCCTTAAGGTTGATGCCTTATGCTATTTCTATTTGTGAAGATACACAATGCATGGAGGAAGAAGTTTCCTGCAAGTGCTTTTAGGCAAAATTGCTCTAGCTCCACTAGATCTCCTGACTCCAACAAAAAGCTGACAAGCACATCCCAAAGAATTTCTTCACATTTGCTCAGTACAAACAATTGCGTTACAACTGTTTGCAAAGTAAGGACTGCATAAGGAGAACACGGTTATAACAAGTTAGTCAAGCTGTAACCTGAGCATGAACATTTGAATAAAGCCTATGTTATTTATATAGCTATCTATATCTATAAATAAATCAAGATTATCTCTGCATAGTACTTTGATTCTGAGCTGTCAAATACTTGTGCAAGGGTAATTCTATTGGAATTCAGAAACAAGTAGACTGGTGGCACTTTAGCGTACGTCTGCACTACAGAGGAAGATTGAAGCTGCCACTGTTGCTCTTCCAGGGTTCAAATTAGCAGGTCTAGTTAAGACAGCTAATTTGAAGTGACAGGGGCACTCCAGTCAATGCCGGTAGTCCTGCTTCCATGAAGAGTAAGGGAAGCTGAAGAGAGAGTGTTTTTACTTTGACTTCCTGCAGTGTAGACAGCACCAAAAAGCCGAGTTAAGCTATTTCAACTTCAGCTACGCAATTAACGTAGCTGAAGTTGCATATCTTAATTCAACTTTGTCCTGTAGTATAGATGTACCCCTAGTGCTCAGTGTGTAGTGGGGACCAGAGATTAACAAATAAGTATCATAGAAAACTGTTTCCATAGAAAACCTGCTATCCATACATTCAACACCCAACTGGCATCAAAAGCTAAAGATGGGACACTTTGAGCCCACTCAATTAGCCTCATTAGCACCGGCACTACAATTGACAGGTAATTTTCCCCTCTCTCTCCCTTCTTTTTCTGTTATACTTTGCGAGGCACCCTTCCCCTTTTTTTCTCCACTCTAGCTCACTGAGGAAGTGGGTTTGCCCATGAAAGCTCATGAAACTATATTACATATATTTTTGTTAGTGTCTAAGCTGCCACAGGACAACTTGTTCTTTTTAAAGTTACAAACTAACATGGCTACCCATCTGAGTCTATCGAATTCGGTGGGTTTACTTGTGCATAAAGCTATGTGCCTGTGTAAGTATTTGCAGGATTACAGGCCCTCCAGCACCAGTCAACTTGTACCCAACAATTAGATAGTCTATTCATAAATACTCTTATTTAAATGGTTACATTAGCAATTAACATAAAATATAGGTTTTCTGAGGCCTATGACTCAAGAAAGCTTTGCATGTCTATACATCAGCCTACCACTTTTATGAAACTTGAACTTTCACTTCATTAAAAGGAGTCACATATTATTAACACACAGGGATCCTTCTCAAACTTAATTAGAATCTCTAACAAATAATTACTATAATACTTTATTTCAGATCATTTAGCTGTGTCTTAAATTATTAGTTCTCCAACAAAACAATATGCTACCGCGTTTCAACACATTTAAATATAATATGTTTATCTTACATATCTAAGATCAATCTACTTAAAGGTTGAACAGTATTTAGCCATGAGACTAATCAAAAAAGAGTTACAGCTATACTTTCCTGAAGTCTTGGAGGTTTGGGTTCAGGGGCATTATAATGAAAGTCTCAACTGCAAAGTTTGGTTCTGAATCTGACCATTTCCTAATAGTTGAGGCCACTAGTGATTATACCCATACAGTGGGCAAATTATGCAGGGAGTAGTGGTAGTCTTCCAAGCTATGCCCACAAAATAAACTCCACTCATTTAAGTCACCAGAATGAGACGTTACTTACAGAGGGTGCAGATATTGAAAACGTCATGGTATGTGCTCACTGATCTAGCCCGCAAAAGCGACGAGGAGTCCTGTGGCACCTTATAGACTAACAGATTTATTGAAGCGTAAGCTTTCGTGGGCAAAGACCCACTTCGTCAGATGCAGCCCGATCTACCCTGGGCTCCTTGGAGTTTGGCTTCCCCTTTGTAAGGTTTGAATATGTATATAGGCTCTGCTAAAGGTCTTGGGCTTGGCTCCTTCTTAGCCAGGGAAATCAATGAAGTGGGACTTTCTTCCAAACTCACATATGGCACCAAAGCAAAATGTCACTCGTAGTAAATTATGCGGATTTGTGACCATCCCTCTCCTTTCTCAAAGGAGAACAAAATTCTTAACAGTCCTAACCTTTAAAGGGATGTCCACACAAGGAAAAAAACACCCATGGCTGGCACATGCTCTGAGACTGAAAAATTCATGCTCTGAGACTGAAAAATTGTTTGTGTTGATGTTTGGGCTTGGGTTGGTGACAGACCTCTAGGACCCTGATGGGGTGGGGAGTCCCAGAGTTCTGGCTCCAGCCCAAGCTCAACCTGGAGAAACCACAACTGTGCCTAGGGTCTTTTATCCCTACGTAGATGTATTCTAAATGATCAGCACTGGTTATCTGAGTGAACACCAGCCTCATTGAACCAAATGGGGTACGGGTAGTTCACGGCTCTAAGCTATTATTCCAGGCTCTCTGTGGATGCATCTTTGCGCTAGTTACACTCAAGTCACACTTAATTCTCATTTTTTTAGGATTTCTTTGTAATCATAATAACTACAGATTTTCATTTAAAAAAAAAGAACTAAGCTGAGATTCTGTGGAACAGTAGTTTATGAGAGATGCCACCATTACCCCCAAATTCCTGCATACCAGCCAACCTGAGCCCTGAATGGGTCTCAGAAAGGTGGCAGAGTTACACCTGTGTGTTCAATCTTAACTTCTGCATTTCCTGACTTTTGACTCCAGAGAAAGAGAAACCTATTTTCCAATCACCTCCAATCAGCGAAGGCAGCAAAGGTCAACTGGCACTTATTAACAGATGAGTAAACTGTGTACCCATAGACTTGACAGCAGCAGTTGTTAAAAGGCTGATTAGCATTTCATGGTAGTACTAAAGAGAAGTATTTCTCTATATAAGTGCCTGTATCTACCCCTAACTATGTGCAATATTAAATTATATACATATTTAAAGCAGCATAAGTGCTGCCTGCTCTAGACAGTCTTTTGTTCCTCTTGTTATCTCCACAAATTGGGAAGGGGAAAATAACTAAAAGCAGTTTTTTAAAGTTTATTTTTAAAGTTTATTTTTAAAGCAGTTTTCAGTGGTCTGAAGTCTTGAAGTTGCATGAAGAATGTAAGCCACTCTAAACCCTTAATTTTGCTGAAGCTGCAGAAGAAAATACCACAATATGGGTGTGTCTAGACTACAGGGTTTTTTCGAAAAAAAGTAGTCTTTTTTCACAAAAACTGTACCTGCGTCTAAACTGCCACCGCGTTCTGTTGACAGTAAATCGAAAGAATGCAGCAGTTTTGTCAACAGCGGTAAACCTCATTTTACGAGGAAGAACGCCTTTTTCGACAGAGATCTCTATGGTTTCTGTCTGCAGCCTCTTAAAGGCACAGGCACCCAGACAGGCATTGCTGTCAGGAAGCCAGCCAGAGCACCTGTGTAGCCATGTCCCAGCCTCAAGGCCCCCCTGGCCCTTCTCGGGACAGTGAGGAGAACCCACCCAGGGGCACCAAAAGGCAGGCACCAGCCTAGTCAGGGCCAGAAATTAAAAATCTCCTGGAGCTCTGGTCCCAGGAAGAATCCCTGCAGGCCTTGCAGTCGCGCTGCAGGAATGTGGATATATATGGGCACATGGCCTAGGGACTGGCCAAGAAAGGGCATCACCCCCGCACCATGGACCAAGTGAGGGCCAACGTGAAAGAACTGCAGCAGGGGTGCCAAGGCCCGAGACCAGAGCTCCCGCTCCGGGGCAACCCCACAGAGCTGCCCATACTATACAGAGTTGGAGCAGATTCTGGGCGGTGGGGAAGCCCAGACTCCACTGCGAGTAATGGAGTCCGGGTTAGCCCACCATATTGTGGACCAACCCCTGAGGGACGATGACCAGGAAGGAGGGACGGGAGAGCTGCACCAGGAGGAGGAAGAGACAGCAGGGACCCTCTCCCAGGAGCCGGTCCTCCAAACCCGAGGCCTCCCAGGCATCCCTGGACATTGGAGAGGGCACATCAGGTGTTTTGAGGGGTAACCACACACGGGCGGGTTGGCAGTGTGGGGGGCCATCTAGTCCCATTGCCACTGTGGGGCCCCGGTGATGCTTTCAGGCTGCTGCCCAACTCACGCACGGTGTCACGTGTAACACCCCTGAGTCTCCTGTCCAAAGGAGAGCCCCTGACAGAGACGGCATGCCCTCGGGGACAGCAGGGGTGCACACATAAATTGATTGTCTCTTCTTTTCCTCCACAGCCAGACCTTCCACCCAAGAGGGAAGCACCACACCTGCCCCACCACCATCCCGGACACGTGGCACCCGCAGGCACTGGCGTGTCTACACAGACCTGCTGAAAAAGCACCTAGTGGCCCTGCAAGACCTCAACAGGACTCTTCAGCAGAGGATGGAGGCAGAGGCCAAGTGGCGCACCAGGCTGCTGGATGAGCTGATCCAGCAGCGCACTGCCTTCTGTGACACTATATGGGAGGCCCTAGCCTTGCCTGCCCCTGTCACAGGCACCACTCCTCCCGCATACCAGGACTCTTTTCCCCCAGCCCTCCCTTTTCCCCCAGCCCCCTCTGCTCCCACAGCCCCTCCTTCTCCCGAGCCCTCACAGGCCCAACAGCTGCCCCCCCGTCCTGCCCAGGTCAGGACTGCTCTTGCTCCACCTGAGCCCAAGGCCATGGCAGTGCCAAGACGCAAGAAGGTGGCAGGACCCTGCGATCAGGGAAGCAGCGGCCTACTTGAGCCCACTCCCCTCTCCACGTTTCAGCCCCCTTCCAGGTTTTCAGTCCCCTACCACTCCAGTTAAAGGACATTTCAGTTATATAACAAAATCTTTATTTTTTAAGTGAAAGATTTACCTTGTATATAAACATTTGAACAGCAAACCGAGAAATTTTTTTTTAAACAGTTAGCACATTTTCCTTACTGATAGTGTTTCTAATAAAAAACCAATGTTTACAAACAAAACCGGGTGTGTATGTATTCTTTATGGGAAGAGAGTGAGGGTAGTGGAGGGACAGGTAGGGGTGGGCCAGGCCAAACCCCCCATGGGGGAGGCCCTGGGAAGAGCAGGTGGGCTCCTTCTGAGAATCTCTCCCTCAGGGCCTCTCGGATTCGGACACCAGACTGGGGAGCCTGGCGGATGGCAGCCGTCCAGGGCTGCTCAAATTGCCTCCCCTCACCATCAGCACTTGTCCCCCACCCCAGCAGGAAGGCCTTCCCTTTCCTCTCCACCAGGTTATGGAGGGCGCAACATCGTTCACCCATCTCTAGGCGTGTTAGGAGGCAACGGAACCTCCCTTTCAGACGTCCGAACGAGCATTCCACCGGGATGCGAGCATGGCTAAGATGAATGTTAAAAAGCTCCTTGCTCGCATCCAGGTGGCCGGTGCAGGGCTTCATGAGCCACGGCATCAGGGGGTAGGCCGTGTCGGCCATGATGCACACCAGCATCTGCACGTCCCCGAGTGCGAGGTCCCGCTGGGGGAAAAATGTTCCTGTCTGCAACCTGCGGTACAGATAGGAGTTGCGGAATATGCGGCATCATGTGCCCACCCCGACCACTCGACACAAATGTCCATAAAGTGTCCCCGGTGGTCGACCAGGGCCTGCAGCACCATCGAATAGTAGCCCTTCCTGTTTATAAATTGGGCTGCTCGATGGGGTGGTGCGCAGATTGGGATGTGTGTCCCATCGAGGGCTCTTCCGCCATTTGGGAAGCCAAGGGTGGCAAATCCGGCAATGATGTTGTCCAGGTCCCCCGAGACGGACGAGCCTCTTCAGCAGCTCCGCATTGATGGCCCTCACCATCTGCAGCAAGAGACAAATAGACAGACAGAAACCAGAGTTAGACAGGTTACCTAAGAGCTTGGGAGAAGAACGCTCCCCGCTCCCCCCCCCCCGCATCAGCGCAGGGTTGGCCGAGGAGCCGCCTCCAAGTGCCACTCCATCCCCTACTCCCTCTTGCCCTTGCCTGGCAGTCCCCCTTTCTCAACCCCCCCACTCAGCAGGGCCTGTCCCGCAAAAGTGACTTACCTCCATCAAAATGGCCCCGACGGTAGACCTCCCCACGCCAAACTGGTGTCCCACGGAGCGGTAGCTGTAGGGGGGTGGCCAGCTTCCAAAGGGCGATTGTGACCCGCTTCTACAGGGTGATGGCGAGCCACAGGTGGGTGTCCTGGTGTTGCAGAGCAGGGGCGAGCCAGGCACACAGCTCCTGTAATGTGGCCTTCTGCATCCGGAAGTTGTGGAGCCACTGCTCGTCGTCACAGAGCTCCATGATGAGCCGGTCCCACCAGTCCGAACTCGTCTCATGCCTCCAAATCTGCCTGTCCCCAAAAAAGTTTGGGGGCAAGGACAGATCTCCTGCATTCTGGACAAAGGTCTCATAGGTCCCACTCTAGTAGGTCTCCTGGGGCAGGAGATTCATGACAGCGTCATGAAGATGCAGCAGAAGCTGCAGTATAGCAGCATGGGGCCATCGCCTGCCCAGGGGCAGCTCAGGCTCCATGGCCAAAAACACAGTGAAAAGCAGAAAAAAAAAACAGAAAATAAACTGCTGTGGTGTCCAAGAAAGCAGGGCAACCAGAGCAAGCACTGCAGCATCTTTGCTTTCCCTCTAGGAGGTAGGCAAGCCAGAAGCAGGAGCAGAGCAACGGCTGTCCAGGGGGTTCCCTTTAAGGACGCGTCTCTGCAAAGGGCATGGAGCAGCACCGGGAAGTAAATGCTGCCCCCATGCCCTGCAAGAAGCGGTTCCGGGTGCCTTTTTTTTTTTTTTTCCCCTCCCTCGAAAGAGTGTCCAGCAGTCTGGACGCTCTTTTTCAAAAAAGTGGATTGGTTTTTCGATCTGCGTAATGCAATCTAGATGCTCTTTTTCGAAAGAGGCTTTTTCGAAAGTATCTTTCAAAAAAGGCGTGTTGTCTAGACGTAGCTTTAGATAGGGGAGAGAGCCTCCAGACAGGGGGCGTGGAGAGGGTACAGATAAGGCAAAAGTGAGACAAGGCTGGAATGGGACCAGGATAACTTGGGTTCAGGACAAACTGAGTTAAACTCATGCTGATAGATGGAAAAGATAGTCTAATGGCTGGTGTACTAGTCTTGCACTTGGAGACCTAGGTCGAAGTACCTGTCCTGCCAAAGGCTTCTGAGCTTAAATCACTTACACAAGGCCGTGGAAGACCTTCAAAGATATTTAATACCTAAATACATTTGAGGATCTGTGCCTCAGCTCCCAATATGGAGATAATAGTATTTTCCTACCTTACAGGAATGGGATGGGGATTAAAATGTGGGGAGCCATAAATACCTAAAAAGCCCAGCTAAACTTCCTAATTTTTAAACCTGGATGATTATACAGGTTGAAAAATATATGTTGTCAGGTGGGGGTGACTCGTACTATATAGTAATACAAACAAGCAGAGTCTTGGCATCCAAGCCTGCTCCAACTGACAGGTATGGGAGTTTTTCTGTGGACTTCCACAGGAACAGGATTGGACCCTAAGATATTGGTGCATAAACATACAGGCTACCCCTGAATGAAAAATTGCATATTTGTTGTGACAGGTATTATCCATCCAATAATCCCTTCCTCACACCCTTTTGAAAAGTTCACAACTCAAAGGAAGGTTAGTTAGTGCACTGTTTCTCAACTTTTTTTTTAATAAAGTACCCCTTTAAAAAAAAATTATAAGTACCCCAGTACCTACAGTTTTCAGACACACAAATTTTTTTTCTACCATTGCAACACATTTGTTTAAACAACTTAATCATAGCCGGGCGGGCACTGAAATTTTTGGGTGTAAAAAATACCACAATAATAAAACACTGTAAGACTTAAAACAAAAAATCAGTTTTCGCCAAATTTCAGTACCCCCTAGACTTCTCTTGAGTACCCCTAAGGGTACTCATATCATTGGTGAGAAACACTGGGTTAGTGTATAAAGTTTACATTTAGAACTGGTTGCAAAACCAAAATTTTTCCCCATGAGAAATTTTGAACACCCCCTGCCCCCCAAAATTTAAGGGTTTTTTTGGTCAAAAATGTCAGTTTTCCTATGGGATGACTCAAAATAAAAAGTGTTTGAAATGTTGATTTGAGCCAATACATAACAAAAATGGCTCTATTTTGATTTAAACTGTCATTTGTGGGAGAGGGGAAGGGAGCTAACATTAAAACCAAAATGATATCACAGTTAGATAGATGGTACAGTAACAACACTTTCATAGGATGCTAGTGTGGCCTTGGACTTGTCTACGTGCCAGAACTTGGTTGCAATACTATTCATGCTCCCAAAGTGCTGCGCCACAGCTCCTCAAATGGATTTCGTGTGTACGGACCAAAAGACTCCTGTTTTGCATTCGTGTAATCCTGTTCAGAAAAAAAAATTCACTAGTGAGAACTATAAACTTTTCCGTTTGCGTCCCCAGCATCTACATACGGTGCAGCACTTTGGTGCACACTGCTATTTCCAAGCCGCAGGACAATGTAGCTACGTCCTTTGTTTTACCAAAGCAGCACTGCTGGTGGATTTATACTAAGGTAATATTGGGTGTGCCAGGTCACAGGATAGTAAACTGACTTTAATCTATGGGTAATGTTTCACCTTTCAGTCTTGGGCTAACTCCCAAGACTTTTCTTTCTCCTTAGCAAAAGCATGATGTAAGGTATAAGATAGTTCTCAAGATTTTGTATAAGCCAGTGTTGCCAGAGGCTCTATACAGGTGTGGTTAATAGTTATATAATGATTCAGAATTGCATGTATCTGTCTGAACATAAATATAGTCTGATCATAATCTTTTTTCAGTCTGTGCATTCATCCTAGCGAAAGCATTTCTAGTCCTATCCTTCAGAGATGTTTTATAATGCCTATTTGGATATAGTATAGAAGGCAAATGGATTGAGCCATTCAGACCAGCCACAAGCACTTTGTTGTCCTGTACACTTCCAGCTGTGAAGAAGCCACTCTAATACTAGTTGCTTTCTGCTCATAGGGTGCTACAAATGAACCTACAGAAGTAGGTGCAAATGCTGTGTTTGGTACACTGATGACTCATATGAGTCCCCTTCCTTCCATATATTTAAATAATGAAAAACAAATATTGTGAAATTGCTAAGCGTAAAGTTATCAGTAAACAGAACATTAACTACTAACTGGAACCGTTCTACCCTGCCCCTCCCCAACAGTCACATGGCTCTTTTATTCAAAATATAATTATCAGTGCTATTCGTTAATAAAAATACTAGTGAGTTACTGATACACAACAGATTTTTTTTCGAGGGCAATAGTTTTCCTAATTAGTCATTTGCTTTGATACAGTATTGACTTCTACTGTAATAAAAAGCAATCGTTTATCTATTTGTCTCATTTAATCCAGAGCACACCCTCCACGCAAATCTAATATGACTAAAAACCAAGACTAATGTTTGATTTTACATTGGCTTCAAAATGTCCCCACTAGAAAGTTAATTATTAAAGCGTGCAGCTACATACAATAGTACGTTGAGTCAATGGGTCTAGTAGTTAGATCAGTGGTCTAGGAGTTGAGAAAACTGGGTTCTGATCCTAACTCTGCCACTGACTAGCTTTGTAAACTTGGGCAAAACACTTAACTGTGCTGAGCCTTCGTTTCTCCATTTGCAAAACAGAGCTAGTGCCAACCACCTTTGTAAAGTGCCTGGAGAGTCACAGAAGAAAGGTCACAAAAACATGAAATTAATACTGTACTTATTCGTGTACACCAGAGATTCAAACGCAGCCAATCAATGCCTTGAAAACTCACAAAAAAAACCTTGAGGAATATCCTCAGCTTGATATAAATCAAATGCAACTTTCTTGACTCCATCAGAGTTATTCTGATTTACACCAGCTGAGGATCTGGCCCTCCAAGTTTGGAGTGTATCTGTCATCTCAAAAGCAGTGCAAAGTAACTTGATTTCTGGAGCCACAGTAAAGATTTTACTAGCATGGTTTTGGAACAACCCCACTACTCCTATGTGATGAAACCACAAGGGATTTATACTGGCTGTCAAAGACAAAATAAGGAACAACAGGAATCAGTATTTCAAATTTGCTGTTGCTGCTCCAGGGCTGCCTGTGGGACAGAGGATTAGATCCTGGAGCTTTTCTTTCTCTCTGTCTCTCCCCCTTCACTTTTTTCTTTGTCTGCAACAAATGACTTCTGGAGATTAAGGTTAAAACCTCTGGGTGGAGAGGGAATGAAAACTGGAAAGTGAGAGTGATGAAGACAAAGCAACAACAAACAAGAAGGGGGAAAAAGAGAAAGAACAAAGAGGTAGCTGGAATGGAAGGGACACAGAATAAAAGGGAGTGAAAATGGTTGCAATCACAGATTTTGAACTTCATCTTGAGTAACATTTGTTCCAGGCAGCCAGAAAAAAAAATTGGAAGAAATGTTGCTTGCAATTTGCATGCTTTTTGAGTACAGGATCCTGCACACAGGAGGCCTAAATATCCCCATCCCATCATGGCTTCTTGGAACAACCACCACCACCCTCAAAATATTCTGTTTGTGTTGCAGAGGATTGAATCTTACATATTTAAATCTGCTCGTAGACAAGGATCAGTGGGTCCAGGAAGAGGAAGGGTGCGTATACTGGAGCCTAACCCCTGGCAGAACATCCCAAGCAGGGAGGTGATGTCAGAGCACCACTACCACCCTGTTCTTCCCCACTAGCCTCTGTGATACGTACGGCTACATCCCTAAATTGTCTTAGTTTGACCAGGTTCTCAAAGTCTATTTAAACCCGATTCCATCAGGATGCCAATGCTGCTTTGCCCAGAGAAGCATCCTTCTCATGTTATTTTCAGTATGTCCCCTTAGGTCTTCACATAACTTCTCTCTGGCACTTTCAAATCTGTTCAGGCTCTAAGTTCCCCACCAGTTTGCTGGAAGTGTTCAAAGCAAGAACGCCCATGGCTGTTTAATCCTATGTTCAGAACAGGAACCTATGACCACTGATGTAGCTCCATTGTGCAGACTAACAACATGCAATCTGTGCATTACTGCCACCCCGGCTACAACTTCAGAACATCTCCCCCTCCTCCCCACCTCCTCTAGCACAGCTCTACTACAGGAATTAAATGGTGCAGAGTGTTGAGAGGGTCCCATGAAAACAGTTTCCTCCTGTGTGTTTAGAATTGCAACTTAAAATATTTCATTAAGCATAATGTGTTTTTTAAAAAGACCTTCTTTTGCCTTATTTTAGAAGAAAGAATCAATCAAAACATCTTAACCAACATCAGTATTTACTTCTATATTTGCATAGCCACAAACTTATGCAATTTTGGAATTTTACTGTGAAATAGCAGTTCAAGGCCACACCTGAGTAATTACTGTATGATGCATTTGTTATTTCACAGTTCCAAAAACAGTGCTGTAACTAAATGTAGTGGGAATGTATAGCATATTAGCAAGGTTTCACAACTGCTTATGAATCCATCCTTTTATTTCCAAACTGGCTTAGAGAGTATTCCACTGCAAGGATCAGCACCAGAAAAGTTCAGTTGCTTGCTACCTGTATATCTAACGCCCTTCACGCCGCTGCCATTTTCTACTTGTCTGCTCTTCTTTTATGCTGGCCTCTCTGCTCTGCCCATTCATAGATATGAAGGAACATTACAACCATCTAGTCCAGGAGCAGGCAAAACACAGCCAGCAGGCCAGATCCAGCCTCACCAAAGCTTCAGATCTGGCCTGCCACGATCCACTGGGCCACCAATGTCCTGCAGCCCAGCAGGAGCCTGGGGCAGGTTTCCTGCCTGCCATGTTGTACATGCCGCTCAAAGCAGCTGGCTACTGGGGCCAGCCTGCTTGTCTCTGCACAGCATGCACCCCATGGTGGGGGTTGGGGGGGGTTCACATGCTGTCTTCACCCCCAGCACAAGCCTCACAGCTGCCATTGGCCGGAGCTGCCTGGGTCATGTTTGCAGAACCCCTCCTCCCCAATGGTGCTCCACGCAGAGATGCATATGGCCCCATCAGCCAGCTGCTTTGAGTGGTGGGCAGAGCACAGCAAGCAGGAGCCTGCCTGAGAGTCCTGCTGGGCTGCTAGCTGGGAGCTGCATAGGGTAAGCACGTCCCAGCGAGAACCTGCCCCTAGCACCTCCCCTCCTCCTGCACCCCAATTCCCTGCCCCAGGTCACAACCGAAACCTCTGCACTCCCAGCCCAAGTCACAACTCCCTCCCAGACCCTGCACTTGCCAACATTCATTCCTCAGGTCAGAATCCACTCCTGTACACATATCAGCTCCCAGACACTGCACCCATGTTCCCCGTATGCTGTGCACATCTGCAACCACTCAGGATAGATTCAGATACTGTCCAGCTGATAAGCAGAGCACCCATTGCTAGGCTTTTTGTTTCTACTGGTGGTGCACATTTGCACATGCCTTGGCACACCAAAAAATGTATTCTGCACATGGGTGGAAAAGATTAGAGGGAACATTGCTCAGCCCTCCAATCTTCTGCTCCAGATCACAATCCTCTCCTTCATCCAAATTCCCTCCCAGATCCCACACCTCCTCCTGCATCCCAGTCTCCTATCTGAACTCCTTTCTGCACCTAACCTCCATCCCAGACCTCAAACTTTCTCCATAGAAAGTGCGGCCCTTGATCACTTACCAAAATCTTGGAGTGGTCCCCCACCAAAATTATTGGCCACCCCTGTTTTAATCTTCTTTAGCAGTACAGGCCATAGAATTTCACCAACTAGTTCCTACATCTCTAGCCCATAACTTCTGATTGAGCTAGAGCATTCAGAAAGACACCCAATCTGGCATCATCCTCTCATTTGTCACTTTCCCACAAAAAAACCCTCTTTGACAAGGATTTTTCATGCAGGATGGAAGGCAAACTAATCCAAAAAACCCACTACCTCTCTCACCTTATGGATTTTACCTCTGTATGGGAGCTATAAGCAATCACAAAATTAGTTATGTGGTAGGGCATTAAATGGACAGTTATTAACACATAGCATTTTGCAAAAATGTTAGACTGTACCCATCCTGAATCTTTAATCAGGGGTAGGGAACATTTTTTGGGGGCCAGAGGCCACTGACCCACAGAAAAATCAGTCAGGGGCTACACATAAATGAGAAGGAAAGTGAGAAGCCCACAAATGAGAAGGAGAAACATACTCCCCACATTCTCCTCATACACCAGAGCCTGGTGGGGGGCTAGGCTAGTAGACTCCGTGTACTCCAGCCCTGCAGGCATGTAGCTGGAGTGCCAGCGCAGGCTCCCCAATTATGAGCCTTGGGGGCCGTATCCATGCAAGCCGGGGGCCACATCCAGTCCCTGGGCCTGAGGTTCCCCACCCGATTTACATCATTTGTCTTGGGCAATAAGCCTGCAAGATGCTGCACATAGGTTGGCCTCTACTTCTGCTTGAACCCCCACTCAACTCCACAAGGCTCAGCACAAGTAGAATTGCAGGTTTAGGCCACAAGGCTATACATTCTTTGGGCACAGAAAGTAGCATCTAATTTTGGACAGCCCTTGCACCATTGGGCACCACTGCTGATTGAGGCCTATGTAGTGTGGCCTTAAAGCACTAGACTGAGATTCAGGAAGTGTGTATTCTAGTCTGAGCTCTGCCTGTGGCCTGCTGAGTGTACTTAGGAAAGACACGGCACCTCTGGTTTCAGTAAAATAGGAATAATAATACTGCCCTGATTTGTAAAGCCTTTTGAGCCATACTACTGAAAAGTACTACATAAGATCTAGGTATCATTACTGGTCTCTAGATGTTTATTAATAATCACGTATCTTATTTTAGCAAAAATATCTTCTTGCTATAGGGTATCACAAACCAATATATGGGAGAAGAGATTTTGCTTTTTTAAATGAAGGGCACAAAGTTTCAGCCCAAGAAAAACATATTAATGCGTGAAACCAAACTAAGAACACTTCCTCAGTGGAATGAGTATTTTAACTGTTTATTATAGAAATCATGGTTTATTATAGAAAGCATCCCTAGACTTCATGGTGTGGGAATTCATATAGACACATACGCTACATCATTGATCACTTTCCTCTTCATTGCTTCATTCATTTGCACCAGTCTTGTTTTCCATAGTTTAGGGTCTAGCTGGGTTTCCTTGAGCCATTCAAAAAATTATAGTCCAATTTATTAACTTTCAACCCTCTCTGGTTCCTTTATACACACTGCATGTGTCTTGTAATTGTGGGCAGGTCATCTAAAGACATCTCTTTAAACTGGTCCATCATTACTAGTGTACTGCGTTCTCCAATTTCATCATTGCTGGCAAGTCACTGAACACATAAAGCTCTAGTGGGGAAGAAATAGGAACAAATGATCTGTCCTGCTGAAGTGCTAAACACCTCATGCCTAGAAATAAGCCTCTCTACTGCCAACCAGAGAGGTAATCACTGACAGCTACCATTCTATCAACAGGTCTTCTCTGTTCTGGTTAGCAACAGCTGTCAGGCTGGATGAAATTACTTTGTCTAGTGAACTGCCTGGGCACAACAGAAAAGAACCATAGCATAACAAGACTGGAGCAGGAAGTGGAAGAAAAGGGTATTTGTGTTTTTACCATTGTTTTAAAGAGCAGCTCACTTCTTTTGTAAATTGCATTCTGATGCGTACAATCAAGCTGCTGTGGTAATGCAGAGACAGCATGACTGGATAAAAAAATAGAAGTAGAAAATGTAACCATTAGCCCCATCTAATAGTAACATCTTTTAAAATACTCCCATTTATGATTTAATCAGTCCATGGGGAAAATATAGGCTCTGATTCTTCCAAACTTCCAATGAAGTATTGCCTTACCGACTTCAGAGTAATTACTAATTTCAACGTAGTACTCCACAAAAATAAGGGTAGGAGAAGCAGAATCATGATGTGTAGATATTTCACTACATCTCCCTACTTTGTCAAGGTGCTGCTTTTGTGGAGCTCATTGTGTCAAAATAAATAAGAATCTGATGCTCTTAAGAGCTAGAACAGTTTTCATTATAGAGCAAAGTAGTATTTCTCTCTCCATTTTGATCTGCTTTATAAGAGGGACTTTGTTTTGTTTTTTTAAACTTGCTCTAATATAGCACATCAAAGTGCTTTTGATGTGAGTTTATTTAATGGAATCCACTTTCTCCCCCTTCCCCCCCGATTATTGTGTTAATCTTCATGCAATACTGTGGCTTTTTAAACTATAGCAGGAAGAGGCTTGTATAACTAAGCTAGACAGGTTTACCTATGCTCCCCATGTTGAGTCTGATATTTAGTAATGTATTTCCCTGTTTCATGGAACATTGATTGCCATTGCATCACAAGAGAGTGGGCTTAGTTATGCTCTCATTTACACCAGATTTAAACTCTGTCCTGCAAACAGAGCCCCTTCCTCACAGGCTGCCCAAGGTCACTGAGAACCAAGGCTGTTGAGACAATTACATTCTTGAAATGCTCAAAAGTATCACAATTGTGGCCTTCTCCAGCGAACGTATGTTAAAGGCGGGGAGAGCCCTCAGTTTGCTCCAAAGACTGTGAAGGACCCTGGAGGCCCTTCGGATAGTGAAGGACAGGAGAAATCAGGAGCAATTTGAGTTAAGTGCAAACACTAAAGCATGTGCATAACTGTACTCAGATAAGCAGCCTCATAGACTAAACTGGAACGGGGGAGTGCCATTGAAGTTACATAGGTGGTTAAGTGTTCATATCATGGGGCGTTGGGCCCCCTGTTAAAGCAGAATCAGATGCAGATCACACTGTAACCATACGTTGGTAACTGTGGGAAAAGTATATTCAGAAACTGCTGTCCTCCTTTTAAACTCTCTGAAACCTCCAACTTTGCCTGATCTTGAAACACAGCCACAAAAGAGCCTGTTTTGTCTGACATGTTTACCTACAGCATTTGAATGACTTTTAAGCTCTTTGAATAAGAATAAGAGACAATGTGTACATTTTTCACACAAATGGTGGAAAGGTAATAAAATAAACATCAAAAGGTAGTTTACCAAATCATGGCTTCTCCATTGCCATTTACAACAAAGGCAGGAAAAGGAAGAAACCTACCCTCACCATTGGCATCATGTTAGAAAAATACACGTTTTGGAAGCAATGGGAGATTTTTTCCCATATTCTTAACACAAACGTTGGCACTTTACTTTTTTTGTTATGTCAACTATTTGTTAATTTTCATCTCATGTTATATAAAGGTAAAAAACTGAAAAGGTGCCTTCCCTCTAATTTTAAAAGACCAAAAAATAAGATAGGCCAAGTGGTAACTGGAGGAAGACACCCACCCCCTATTACAGTTAGTTGAATACAACAGGAAGACATACAAGAGAATGAAAAGTCCCTTCATTGTTCAATGTTTACTATTCAAACCATGTGCAGAATAAAAAACTGGCAAGTTTTCTGAGGCTTTCTGCAGGTGCATGGGTGAAAGCAATCCCATCAAAAGAGAAAGTGACTATTTGTTAGTGTCTCTTTCAATACATTCTTAAATCTTCATTATTTCATGTTTCTTTCCACCACTCCTCAGCTGCAAAAAAGATAAAGGATGCTGCAAATTTCTAAGGTAGTCGATAGTGAAGACCAGCCCATAGGAATTGCAAAATACATATTAATTGCGAAATACATACTAAAAATATTCCATGCTATATTTTTCTGAAAAGATACAGGTAAAACTCTAAGTTCTAATTTATCATATCCAATCTGGTTTTGTGTTTGAATTTTATTGCTTAGGGGTATGCAAAAAACACTGAAGTAAAGCAACTTTAAGTTCAAAAAGGGTTTATTTACAGAGTAACAATCTAATAGAGTGTCATTATACATAGGATGATACAACACAGGCTCTGAAATGTCAGCTACATTATTTTGTTTAGCATCTCTGTTCATTATAAATACATAAAATCAAGGTCAGAGTTTTGCTGAAGTGTTCCCATCATTCACTTTTTATTCTGGATTGGGAGGAGAGGAGTGAGGATTAAATGAGTGTCTAGCTACCATAAGTCATTAGGAATTCACAACAACGTTTATACAGCTTCCCAGTGAAGCATGGTATTATTTCTAATAGGGTGTTTAACTGTCACATTACAACTTATTACTAAACACAGCATTATGTAAAAATAACAAATGAGTAGCTGGTGCTGCTCTGCCACCTACAAGTCATCCTGAACTTTACACCTGGGAGGAGGAACCTGCTATGCAAACCTATACACACACACTATTCTCTGATGGCTTCCTCCATTCAAAACACCTAGGGATGGAAGAAAGAGAAGGGGTGGAACCTGGCAGAGGAAAAACAAAAAGCAAAACAAGTATGTTGCATGAAATAAGCTTTCCAACAAGATCTGAGATGACAGGGAGATAATTATGACTCTGATCTTGCTTATTAGTGAATGCCTACCTTTGCTACCTTGCTTGCCCGCCCACCATCCTTTCAGATCCTGATTCTAGCTCCGCCTCTCCTCAGCTGCCTAAGTATTATAATGGGCTGGTCTCAACGTGGTGCAGAGAGACAGCGCTAACGTGGAAGAGAGAGATAATGACAGTAACACTAATAACAATAATAGCTTGACTGCTGCCTCTTCTACAAGAAGTCAGCTCAGAATCTCAAGACTGGAAAAAAAACAGGTCCCTTGATACAGGAGCACCAGCAACTACAGAGCGGAGTAACTGCAACATCTCTAGAGATCATGTATTCCATGTGTATTGCTCTGATGAACTATGGACAATAAACTGAAGAACCTCCTCCGAAGAAAACACCAAGTCAAACTTTAAGGGACTGGAGAGAGGATCTGACTTTGCAGAACTACCCACCCAGGACTAACTAATTGATTTGGGGTTAGTTGGTTTTCTTTCAACAACCTTCTTTCCCACCTGGAGCAACCAAAGTCAAAGCAGTGGGGAAGGAAACGGTGCATCTCCCTAAGCGAAAGAAATCTCAGAGGGGTGGAAGAAAGAGACAGACCTCCCTGCCTCCCAAGTAACCTACTATCCACAAGGAAGAGACCCTGTTCTCCAGAGCCCTGTCCAAGTGGGAAGAGCCCTCCCCACCCACTAGCTAAATCCCTTGCCGCTGTCTCGGGTTGGGAACCCCCACAGCCCCTGCTCTTTCAAACTTGCCAGGGGTGAAGGGGGAGGCGACCCCTGGCCTGCGCTGCTCGCCAAAAGGAAACCTTTGGCGCTGTCCAGGGAGAAAAACAAGCCAGACCCTCCCCACGCCCCAGCGTATTGCCCCCCGCCCTTTGCTGCCGGTGCCCCCTCCCCAGCCCCGCTTGGGGGCTGCCCTAGAGCTGCCTCTTGCCCCAGCCTGGCGGCGGGCGGCGAAGAGGCCGGCTGAGGCAGGCGCGCCATGAAGCTGGAGGTCTTCGCCCCGCGCTACGAGGACAAGCTGGGCGGCAGCGACCAGGAGGGCAGCGGGGCCGCGTCCCCCGCGCCGGCCGACAGCGAGCTGGGCTCGGACGGGGACTGCGCCGCCAACAGCCCGGCGGGCTCGGGGGCGGCGGCGGCGGGCGCGGGGCAGGCGGCGGCGGCGGCGGGCGGGAAAGGGAAGCCCTACACGCGGCGGCCCAAGCCGCCCTACTCCTACATCGCGCTCATCGCCATGGCCATCCGGGACTCGGCCGGCGGCCGCCTGACGCTGGCCGAGATCAACGACTACCTGATGGGCCGCTTCCCCTTCTTCCGCGGCGCCTACACGGGCTGGCGCAACTCGGTGCGCCACAACCTCTCGCTCAACGACTGCTTCGTCAAGGTGCTGCGCGACCCGGCGCGGCCCTGGGGCAAGGACAACTACTGGATGCTCAACCCCAGCAGCGAGTACACCTTCGCCGACGGGGTCTTCCGCCGCCGCCGCAAGCGCCTCAGCCGCGCCCCGCCGCCGCCGCCGCCTTCCCGCCCGCCGGCCGCCTGCTGCTGCGCCGCCGCCGCCCCCTGCAGCTGCGGCGCGGGCGCTGCCGAGGAGCGGCCCGCGGGCGCCGCCAGGCCGGGCTCCAAGTTCTCCAGCTCCTTCGCCATCGAGAGCATCCTGAGCCGGCCCGGCCCGCGCGCCCCCGCCCCGCTGCCCTGGTCCGCGCCGCCCGGCCCCCCGCTGCTGCCCGCCCCCTACGCGCTGGGCTCCTGCCCGCGCCCGCCGGCCTCCTCTACGCCGGCGGCGGCCTCCTGCCGCTCTACGCCTACGGGCTGGCCGAGCCCCCGCCGCTGGAGCGCAGGAGGGAGGCGCTGGTGGCCAGCAGCGCCCCCCACCCGCCGGAGCCTCCCCAGCTCTTCCCCGCCCCTGCCGAGGCGCTGCTCAGCTCGCGGCTCTGTTACCCACTCCGCCTGGCCGGCCCCTTGCAGGCAGCCACCGGGCGCCCAGCCTCCTACCTGCCCTACCCTCTGGAGAGCCTGCTGACTTAATAAAGACCCCCCCCTCCTCCCCTCCCCACCAGGGGGGGCAAAGTGGGAAGGTGGGAAAACCTGGAGGGGGGAAGCAAGGGAGGCGGCGGCTCCAGCTTGTGCACTTTCTATCCAGAGCCCAGTGACTGTGCCTTAGGAGGGGAGCGGGGTTTTAACCAAACCAAAGTGGGTCGCTTTGTATTTGGACTTTAGCAATGGGCCAAAGTGCTTCTTATTCATTGTTGATACTACTGGCTTCAGGCAGGTGCCTGATCTGCTCTCGGGCTGGTTTCTCCGCGCGAAGCCAAGAGTAATGGACCAGGGACCCCAGGCCGCCATGCAGGCTCGCCTGCGGGTGCCTTGTGCACTACAAGCGTGAGGCCTGGGCGAGTGAAAAGGTGCAAGAAGGTGCCGGGACATTTCTCTGGCCCAACCCACTGCATCACGGTGCCAAAGCAAACCCCATCGTGTAGCACTTAGCATTTCGTAGGGAGGGATTTATTTATACGTTTTTAAAAGTTTTAACAGGAGAGGCTTCAGCTGTTTATTTTTAAATGTTATGTTCAATGAAATGTCAAACGTGATCGCTTCTGTGCTCGATTTGTTTCTGAGTTGTGTTTTTAGAGATAAGACCACTGGCAAGCCAGGAGTGATTTTTTTTCCTTCTGTAAACCTGTGCGTAAATATTTTATGAAAAAAAATAACCTCCGGCTTAATAGTTATTTTCCAATAAAAGTTGCAAAAGAACCCATATGGAATAGCGTGGTATCTCCGTGAAAGAAAGGGGGGCGGCAGGGGATTGACTTCAGGAAAAAACCTGTGATTAATGCTAGAGAAAGAAGCTAGGTAGATGGAAAGAAACTGAGCAGAGATAGGTAAATCCTCACCTGGACGGAAACCCTACATTTTTTGAAAGTTTAGTTGTACGCCGTGCCCCGCCACACACCACTGTCCATTAACGTTTAGATGTGTGATGCACATCAATTCATTACCATTCCTGTTGATGGAGATTTTGGACCAGTAGGATTTCTCTTCCTTGTGAAAGAAGCCTGCACGCCCCAGCCCACACAAAACACGTAGCTACAAATGTGAAATAACTTTAATTCCTCGTGGGCTGTTCGGTCCTTCAGGACGACTGGCCCTTGATTTTATTAAAAAGGGCCCGATAAACGTTTGCTTCGTGAAGAAGTTTTGTGCAGTACGTTTAATTCAGAGGACCGAGATGAAACTTAATCCTATTGTGTCATCTCCTGCCACAAACTCGAGTTGTTTCAAGAAGGTCGTTAATACAACTTGATTTTACCAGAAGCAGTTAGAACAAAAGGGTTTGCCCCTTGCATTTCTCTTTGATATGTTTTAGGTTACAGATAAAAACCACATATACCCTCCTTGAAATACAAGGTGGTCAGAAAAGCCATAAGATAAGCAAAGCAAGAGGTGCAGTCTTTTAAGTTTAAATGAATTATGATGACAGAGTTGCAGAAAGTTCTCATTTGAATGCTCTAACAACTAAAGAATTATACATCTGGAAACTGGCGGCCCCGGCCTCTTTTACAGCCTCTCATTTTCGGGATCTGAATCAACCGAAATCTAAAATGTTACATACTGTAATGTTCTCTTGTCTCCCTCACTCCATTTTACTATTCGATGAATTTCTCTTCAGAGCAGTTTGCAGAATAGTTAAAAATGCATGCAGTAAAGAAAGCCCTCTGTTTGGTTGTCCTAAATCTCAAAGCGAATTCACAAGGTATAGCTCAAATCACAGACCCAAAAAAGCACCGCAAGAAGTTAAGTGTCTAATTGATAGAATAATCAATCCTTAAAGAAACTGGTTTCCATAAAATTCTTTGGACTTGTATACCATCTTATTTTCAGGACAATATTTAAAGGCAAATTAGTATTTGTAAACTCTACCTTTTACTATAGCTCGTGTTTCTCTTTAACAAAAAAACAAAAACACAAATCGAGTATTGAGTTGTCCATAGATCACTGCTAACATTTATTTTGCCTATCCTTAAGGGTTATTTCAGAGTGCATTAGTTATATTTTGATATATTATAGTATGTGTTTACATTTAAAGCAAATTAAATCAAATGAGGTGCTATTTTTAAAATCTTGCTGTGCAAACAAAAGTATAATTAAAGAAAGGAAGAATGAAATAAAGGGATATAATTTTAAAGACTTGCAAAAGGTGCTTTAAAATATTTCAGTCCTTTAGATGAATATCAACATTTCAGATTTGCCTCGGTCCATTTAAGGATTGATTATAATGGTTATTATGTTTGATAACCGTTTGTTAGCCCATCCTGGCAGGTTCCACAATTCTCCCGCCACATGCTTGTCTGTTCAGATTTTCCCCCCAGCAATACTGGGGTTCTTTCTGGTGATTTTTCGCTACAAATCCAGGTGGCAATTTGCAAGTGCCAAAGTAAAGTGTATGAACAGCACGGGAGACTGGAGAGCCGCACCTGATCCTATATTGCACTAGGTTCATAGTATCACATTCTGGTCTTTCCCAGTTTAATAAATCGCTGGGCCTGATCCTGCCAGTGCTCCCAGATATCAAGGGAAGCGTTGCTTAGAAGTTCTACGCGATCGGGCAGCTCTCCTTGTATTGACATTTTCATCTTTCCGCTTCAGAAATGGAAAGAGCCAGCGAGGCAGTTCAGTTCAGTGGAAATATTTCCACTCACATTCTTAAGTCGTACGCATGGTTTAAGTAACTGATTAGTGTAATTGCTTTAGTTCCTAGAGGAAAGTGACTTGACAAAAAGGATTTAGTGACTGACGCAAAATAAACTGGATCTGAGATCCACTGGACCAAATCCTGCACCATTTCCTCATTGAGTTTAATGGGATTAAGGAAATTAGCGCTTGGCAAGGACACTAATATCCAGAGCAGGAGGAGTCCTATATTCTCAAGGAGCCGGTAGCTCTTTCCAGACCCCGTTCTACTGCGATGCTCTCTATCGCAGTGTTCACCCACATAGCCTAGCTCCTTTTCAATCAAGCGGCAGCTTTCCCTGGCCGCAGTGCCCTCCTTACACCCTAGCAGACACAGCATTGCGGAGGAGGGAAATCTCCTATGGTCTACATCTGTAAATGAAGCCTGACGGCTGTGAAAGACGACTACTGAAACACAGCACCTGTCCAAACACTCTCCAGCAGCAGGTAATCAGAGAACCCACACTCTACATTTTTGTGTGGAACAAGCAAATTAAGGTTTTCTGCGCCCTTCCCCAAACAGAAAGGTTTCTTACGTCTGCGCACTGTCATTCTAAGCTCCTAATAAATCAGGATGACAGAAGAGACAAATGCATTTTCTTTTTGATGTTTGAAACAGTGAGCTCTCTGCTCCCCTCCCCCCCCCCCCACACACACCCTTTTAGCCCTATAGTCAGGACGGAGTATATATTATCCAAGATATCTGAGTGATTCTGTTGGGCTCTTAGACCCCAGTTGCCCTCCCTGCTCAGACAAAACAGTCACAGCGACTTCAGTGGCAATGAAAATTTTGCCTCAGCATGGAGCCACATGCCCATCCAGACCTTTCCCTGGGCACACAGAACAACCTGCCTGAATCTTAAGTACCTCCTCAGGCACTTGGGAATAAATTTAGCTTTTCAGTTCCATGGATCAATACAGCCGCAAATCCTGCTTCACAGGTTATTCTTTTGTGGGTTATATGACACATTGGCCATAAGGAATGGGTTAAGGCAAAAGCAATATCAAGCATTAGTACCAGTCTTAAACATGAGGAGGAAACATTCTACAAGTTTCAGAAATGTCCATGGATGTCAACAGTATATTGGTTTCTAGAACCTGAACAAAAACCTGAGAAGACTGAGCCTTATCAGGGTACAACACTTAAAATAGGAGTATTTATTCTAGGAGGCAAATAATTTTGTTCATATCCTTAGCAGGCAGAGAACACTGTTAAGAAACAATCCTAATATTTTCATCTAGTTATTTGAGCCTGTTTTACACAGACATTTGCCTGGCATGATAAATTAAACTGATGGAAGTTTCTCTTTATTGTACTTTATGCGGTCTTTATACATTTGGAATTGCAGGCAACACCCCTTACTCATTAGTATCCCTGTTGAAAGTCCCATTGAAGTCAGTCACCCTATTCAAGGATGAGGCTGACCTCAGCGCAAAGCTTCTAACAAGGTCCAATTCAGCACTAAAGTCTCAGTTCATCCCTTAAATTAAAATCCAGTCTTCCAGCCAGCTTTAGTAACTGGATCACACTTACATACACTGAAGGGGAGTACAAAGAAGATGGAATCTTCCTCCAGGCTGCTGAGCCATTGCAATAAGGCTACTTTAGCTCACCTTCGAGGGAATTTGTCAGGACATCATATTTCTCCCTCTTCCCTGTCATTCCTGCTCTTTCTTCACTGTGTGCTGGCCTGAAAAAGAATTAATGTGGACAAAGCACTACACCACACTGAGTATCTTCATTCCTTATGTAATCTTCAAATCTTTATCACCCCATATCTGCCCAGAGAGAGACAGTTCTGCCAAGAAATCCAAAGCACAGCTGGCCCTGAATGCAAAGCTCAAGTGGCTACAAAACTTTGTTAGAGCCTTTGCACTAGGAGACGTTTCACCCCAGTAAGAAGAGACAAAAATGTGTGCAACTGAGCTCTATGGGAGTAATACAATAGCATATATTTTAAGCGTCAAGGTGTGTGTGTGTGTGTGTGTGTGAGTGTAACACTAGTAAATGTCCTAACACTGTTTCCTGCTCAAATAGACTATAAAAAGAGACACTAAAGTAAAAAGATAAACCATCATGTAAATTCAATTGGGAGTATTCACAGCTTTTAGTCTAACAGGGTTAATCACAGCCCTTCAGCAACTTCATTGGTTTCAAAAGTTAGAACCCTTTTATGCTACAACAGAATTTGGCTCCATTTCCTTAAACGAGGGAAAAGGCCATTTTGGATAACATTCTCCAGTGTCCCAAACCCAGTATTCCAGGGAGGCCACTCATCCTGGTTCCTGTATAAGTCTGACAACCTGAGCAGAGAACTTGGGGCATGTCAGATAGTCAGTTGTTGAGCTCATGGGCTACTGCTGTGACCTCTGCCAAAAGTCTGAGCCACAACTGCTAGTGATGCTTTATTAGGCAATTTACAGGTCTGTTTATTCCGTAAGGTAGGCATCATTTACATGGCATTTTGTTTCACATGTTCATTAATTGTTGTTATTGCTTTTATGATTCTCCCCTTTAATGTATTTGGATAAGATGACATTTGTCTAAGCTTAAATATGCCTAAAACTAAAGCTCCAAAGAACCCATAGAATCATGACTTTTTTTTGCAGCACCCAGATACTGATTTCTTGCTGTGACAGAGCTTGAGATGACAAAGCACGTCTGCCCCCTACCAACAGGTTTTTTGGTGCTTATGAAGAGCAGTGGGCTCCGGCTTACTATAGTCTATACACTTTGGGCCAGATCTGTAAAGATATTTAGACACAGATAGTGCTTTAGACAATCCCAGTAAGGTCCCAACTCTCATGAGCATTCCAGAGAGAGGTTCCTATGTACTTTGGCATAGCCTACTATGTATTCAACTTTGTACATCTAAAAAAGAAGGGTCAAATTTTTACCTCCTGAATATATTGCAACACCATTATGAGAACTATGCACATGCATCTAGAAAAGCCCAATCCCTCATTCCATCCTAGTGATCTTATACCAATTAGGTGCATTTGAAAAGTTTTACCTTCATCTTTATTTTCTTACTGTGGTATAGACTTTTCATATTTTTAAAACTTCTATTGTGCATTTCTGTCATAACACTTATTTACATTTAATATAAAGTATGAGTAGATCATATGTGGTTAATACATTTGTATTATTTATTTTAAAGTCTAACAGGTTGGTTCCAACTCCTGCGAATACAATTATAATACATACTAAGGTCTGGAATATCCATCAGTCATTTATTAATCCTTTATAAATTAAGTGAACCCTTAACCCAATTAGAATTATCAGACCAAATGCAAATCACATCAATACAATGCTGGAGCTCAAGTCCCATTAATTAAACCTGAACTGCATCCGTAGATTGAAAAGTCTTGGATGTTTTAATTAAACTCTGTTGTGTAAAAAAGTGATCTGAAGAGCCTAACATTTCAGCCAACTATTGATCAATACATTATAGTTTCCTTTGCTTTAGCAGCAATGCATATTGTGATCTGTGAGATGCAAGTTATTATGAAAAAGAGAGTTAGAGATTTTACCATATGTTGGTAAAACTATCCTTTTCAAAAAGGGCTCATATGTAACCTATGGCCTCTTGGAAAATGCCTTTGACAGGGAATTGTTTACTTTAATTCCTTCTACAGTATTGGCAGCTGATGATTGTGGTCTCATTATCAAAGTAATTGTTACTATATTTTCAATAAAAGGTCAAAAATTAGAGCTAGGAAAGACCTACAGAATTTTCTAATCCAGCCTCCTTCCAGAGCACAATAGTAAATTACTACAGAAACTCTAACCAGACAGGACCTATCCTACATTTAAATATCCCAAACTATGATTTTTCCCTACCATTTGCTTTGGGAGACCATAGCTCCCAAAACCAGCTTAGTAGTTGGTTTTCAGTAAATATTGCAGGAGATTCAACCTAAAAATAATTCTCTCAGTTTAAACAGTTACTAATCTTTTTAGGTGCTTATATAGCCAACATCACCACCTTATTAACATGCACTTAGCATTATATTCTGATATAATGATATTATACTAAGTGTTATTTCTTCTCTTTCCTTGGAATATATACCCAACAAATATTTTTAGGTTATCACCAGGATTCACCTTTAATCACCTAGCAAAGCTGGTCACATACAGAGAAAAAAAAAGTCAAAGTCTTAAGCCAGTTTAAGAAACTTTCTAGTCGTTAGGATTCTTCTCTGAACTCACTCCGGTTTATCTATAACTGTCTGGTAACAAGGCACAGTAGATGCTTAGCACTTTATGAATAACTCATAGCATCATAACAAGCTGTCTCCTTCTCTTCCCCACCCTAGAATAAATAGGTTAAATGAAAACAGCGATGGCTAGGTTTTGGTGAGACAACAGATTACACATAGACTCATACCCCAAAGTACTCAGCAACATACACCTCCAGAATCCCTTCAAAACAACTTTTTAGTAAAAGTATGGGTCAAGTAGAAGACATAGTTCTAGATCCTACCTGTATTTTTTCCAGCAGACCTTTTTAACAGAGGACTCTACCTTTTCTTGATAGTGTCCTCCCAAACACTTCTGAGAGGGTTAAAAGCCTACATTATATAGGCCTGAGACTCTCCCCCTTTCCCAGCATGCTTTACCAAGAAAAAAAAAGACAAAGGCCTCCATTCTCCAGCTCTGTTAAAGTAGCTCAGACAACTTCACATATTTCAAGGAGAAGTCCTGTGGCACTTTAGAGACTAACAAAAATATATAAAGTATCATGATCTTTCATGGGCAAAACCCACGAAAGCTCATGATACTTCACATATTTTTGTTAGTATCTAAGGTGTCACAGGACTTTTCATTGTTTTTAAGGTTAAAGAGTAAAACGGCTACCCCTCTGAGACTTTTCAGGTATTTCAGCTTCTGAAATATGAAAGAACAAAGATGCAGAAACTTAAATGCTAAACCAAGAATCTTTTAAATTATAATCCTTATTTTATCTTGATTCACAGTCTCATTGAGATGAAAGTCATTTTTTGCAATAAGGCTCTGATCAAACCAAGGCAAATCTCTGTGTCCAATTATTATCACACTGGATAAGACTAAAGACAATTGCCAAATCTTCTGCAGCCAGGCAAATGGATGGGAGAGAAGTATGACAAGTGCCCCCCAGGAATTGTTAGATTTGAATCCTGTCAGTTCCTGGGGATTGGATTCCGCTGGGTGAGGTTAATAATTTACCTTCTTCTCTGGGAATGAAGAGTTTTCCAGTTTTGAATTTTTCAGTAGACTGAGGGTAAGACTCCCTCCAATCATCCTTTAGAAGTTATCTGGCAGGACAGAAATGATACATTCAGGTTTAGTGGAATGAGTGAAGTCTAGTGACATTAGAGTGTTGGCTAAAAATAAAGACCTGATTTAGATCTTACATCTATTTTTATATCAGGGTAACTCCTGTGACATCATCTAATTTACTCATGATTAGCTCCTTGTGTGGGAGGAATACTTAGTGATTGTCTATTGAAGACCCTGGAAATACAGGCTTACAGTGAGAAATGAGATATTTCAACTCTCATGGTTTCATTTAAACATGAGGGGAAAATAACTTTGCACTTATGCCCACATTTGCGATTCTTCTAACAAGTGGGCCTGATTCTCCAAACATGAACAGCAGATTGAGCAACTTATGTGTCAATTTGCTCAGGATTTACTTGGCAATGGTTTGGTGCCCATAGACTTTTGGCATGACTGAATCATATTGGCCCACTGGGGACAAAGTTTGGACTGGGTCCCCATTGAGCTAATGTTTGTTCTGTGCTAATTAATAAAAGTTGCAACCAGTTGTCTTAAAATACAAGATGACAGGTGCATCTTTATTTCCCAAAGCACATGAGTACATCAATAATAATTGGCTACATTTTACACATACTCATTTAAAAGAGCATAAGATTGCAAAGTTAAGCACACAGTAGTTAAGAAATACAGGTACCAGAATCAAGTTTTCTGCAAAATCTTAATTCAGCCATCTGGAGCATATACAGTATGAGACAGTCTTTAATTACATTATTATATTTTTTCCAAGGGCTGTGAGGTCATTCAGTGCACCTGTTCAGGAAATGAATTGGGATTCTGTAGTTAATAACACTGTTGTCTGTTAGGAAGTCTGCTTCATTTGTTGCAGAAGTGGCAATGTTCATAGTGCATGAGACAGGGGATTGCAGGATGAGAAAGGATCGTTCCATGGTTTAGGCAGGTGAATGCCACCTTAGATAGCTGGATTCTAACCTGTTCTGACAACAACAGTATTTAAAGTGTTTCTTCAGCAAGCACCATGTCAAGAACAAAATAAATCTGTGCATTTAATCTGAACCACACATTTTATTTGAAATCCTCCTTTTTTAAGTAAACTCTATTAGGAGCCCTGACCATGAATTATTAGTTACCAGTTTCTGTTTTAATGTCATGAACTGCACACTGAAATGAAGTGTGAATTGTGATATCAAGTTATCCCATCTTCCATCCTTGTCAGAAATGAGGTTTAACAGATTTGAAACCAACCAGGGCTTGAATCTGACCACTGTGTTTGGAGTCCTTTGACAAACTTTGCTTTTTTATATAATTCTTCCAGCCTTCAGAAAGTATATCAGGCTCAATACACGTCTACCATGCTAGTGCTCAACGAATTCCAAAAAAAAAAATGAAGCGTGGTTTGATCAGAAGTTTATCCTTATCCTGTCTGTCTTTCTTATTTAAATGTCTGGAAGAAGCATCTTATATAATGTTTCCTGAGTTTAACTTATTCCAGACCCTCACACGATAAGCTAAACACATATAGCCCTCAAATTCCAGGTCTGATGGGAGCACCCTAAAATATGTATTTCAGCTGAAATGAGAGACTATGCAAAAAGCCACAATTGGAACAGCATATGGATTTATGACATTATTAATTTGCCAGGAGAATTTTATATGCATAACAAAGTCATCTTCTCCATAGCTGGT
Source organism: Rafetus swinhoei (assembly GCA_019425775.1). NCBI lineage: Eukaryota > Metazoa > Chordata > Testudines > Trionychidae > Rafetus > Rafetus swinhoei. Next base: position 117,386,766 of record CM033424.1, read on the forward strand.
GTAGTATTTAATTGGTGCCTAATAAAGTAGCATACAGTCGCCTCAGTCCATATATGCAAGTTCCACTGCCATCAATTAGATCAGAGAAGTATATGGCTCATAAAAACCAGGATAAGTAACCCAAGACAATCAAATACAGTTACTATATTTAAATGAGACATGTTTATTGTCTAAGTACATGTATGAAAATAATCAAACCTGTGTTGCTCATATAACACCATGAAAGGTACATTAATGGATTCATACTTTCAGATACTAAGGGGTAGATATTTTATCTTATACTGTAGGCAGAGAGAATGAAATAGGTGATGAGAACACTGAGTGCTGTACGGGAAGTTACTGGTGCTCCATAAAGCCTCAAGTACAACACAACATTCAAACGTGTATCTTTGAGCCCCTGATCCTTCAAAAACTTAAGCACATATTTATCTTTATGCATCATAAGTAATTTCTCTGAAGTCAATGGGACTATTCACAGTGCAGAAAGTTAGGAATGTGCATACATCTTTGCAGGATCAGGATCAAGGCAACTATTCACTTGCTTGAAGTTACAAGTGTGTTTAAGTCTTTGCTACTTAAATATAAACTGATGAGAGAGTGAAAAGCAAACTGTTCTAATGTTGTTGCACAAAGATAAGTGAAACACAAAATACAAAAATAAAATACATTCAATTTGAAAAACGGTGAGATTTATTTAAAACACAGACAAAACTTCTTTTAAAAAACATGGTTTCAACTTCATTGTATTCCTTTGCAACTATGAAGAAACTAGAAGCTAGCTGTGGAAGTGCATACAATCAAGGTCTACAAATCCCTTTTTTTAATAGACAAAAGCAGTTGTGAAAAGTTATTAGAAACTTTTCTTTGCAGGAAAACCTTAATTAGAATTTGTCCATTTTTTTAAAAAAAAAATTGCCTCTTTTTTTAAATGTGACCCCCACTGTCTATCCCATGTACAGCAAGAATAAATAGCCAAGAAAAATACTCACTAGAACTTGTCTCAAGAACATGGGGTCAAATGTTCCCATCAATCTCTGTAAAGATTTCTCTTACATGTCAATAAAACCTCCATACCAGAAATAAAGTGAACATATGGCCCATACTTAGTAAATAGAGCCCTCTTTGAAAAATCTTTCCATTGCTATATTAAACTAGATAACATCTTACTACTTCAAAGGGCTGAATACTACAAGAATTTCTGATGCTGAGAGGCTCTTACACACTCTTGACTAAGTTCTCATTCTCTTAGATGAGACTGCACATGGTGAAAGGCAGTGAAGAATCAGGCCCATTGGCCTAGTCAGCCCAGTAAGATCTAGTTCTTGTCGCAGTGGCAAGAGCAGATTATTATCCTGTATCAGAGGAAAGTCATCCCTCTCCACTATGACAGATGGGTGTTGGCCATGCTTACTGGCCTCCCCTAAGTGTGTTCTTCCCAATCAGACGGAACATCAGTCCTCCAGTGAAAATATTTAAGAGGGTCCAAATTAAACACTCATCATTGCACCAAGCTTTTAAAATATAGCCCTAAGGGTCCAATTTCATCCTTCAATGAACAAATATGCATCATTTCCACTTATCATGTAAGTCCTGCTACTGTGTGGTTACACAGATAGCTACAACATGGTGATGTCCATTGGAGGACAAAGCTGAGCCCTTAGAGATTATGCATATATGCTAACAAAAGAAAGTCAGTTGGTAACCCTGTTTACGAAGCCTCTTGTTTTAATAATTGTACTTGTACTACAGTTTGTATATACAGGACATATATGATTATATTTAAATAGTAGATACTTGCCCTGATTTGAAAGTGTCTCCTTAAAGAATGTTTTCATGTAAAGTACAAAGGATGGCTCTAATAACATCAAATACTACTTTTTCAATTCATTTTATTTGATCCAGCACTGTAATAGTTTGATTTTATTCTGTCCGCCTATACAAAATATGAGACTTAAGAATATTATACAGTGTCACTTAATTCTTTGTGGTTTTGCTCTTGTATCCAGTGTCCTCTACAGTTTCAATCTTCTCCCTGCAAAATACCAAAACAAATTTTAGGGAAATAAATATTTTATATATGGCAGCCAGGTAGAAGCATTGCAAAAAGAGAGTTGCAATCTTTGAGCTATTTTACCTCATTACAAGAAATCTGATCAACCCATTTATATTATTTTAGCTGTAACTGAACATCCTGTGGCTCTTTGTGGGCATGTCTATCATACAGCATGTGCCAAAAAGTCTAAACTTACACTTTTCCTGACTATGTAAGTAATAGATGTCCTCAATTAAAAAAAATAAACCTACTTTGGTAAGAAACTTTATATTATGATAACAAGGAAGTCTAAGCTATATTGTTAACATGTCTGAACTGCAAACACAGGGCCCAATCCTGTATCGGTAAGACACTGCACATTTTTTTTCCATTCACGTAAAGAGTATCCTTAAAATCTATTCTCTGAGGGCTACTGCATGAGAAGAGAATGCAGCACTGGATTTCTGGTACTAAAAGCAAAGAAGTGCACCAGTGGTTCAAGCGGCAGGAAGTACTGTGTATTGAAATAAGACAAGAGGAAGGGTCTCCTAATTTTGCTTTCTTGAACAGTAGCGGGTGCACATAGAGTGAAAATGACCATGTAACCACTCTGCAGAACACTCATCAGCCCATCCTGTTGTAACTATAGCCCTGATTCAGCAAAGCACATAAGCATATGCTTAACTTCAAGATCTTAATCTGGTATATACATTCTAGTTTATCAAAAATGTCTGAGTTCTCAGATAAAACTTAAAAAACAACAAATAGTCTAGTAGCACCTTAAAGACTAACAAAATATGTAGATGGTATCATGAGCTTTCGTGGGCACAGCCCACTTCTTCAGATGACTGGCCAATGTCATGCAAGTTATTATTATTATTGTGAAATGCATGTATAGATATTAAGTAAGGAGTTATGTATACACATTGAAAATATGTTCTTAGTACCTGTATTGAAGTGTTAGTCACCCGCAAAGGTGAAAAACAGGTTCTATAAGATGCTAATTGTTTATTCAAATCCCTTTTGGTGTCAGGAGGTAAATTAACCTTTGTAAACTGCCACCAAGGATGCCTATTTAGGCTATGTCTACACTGCGGGTTTTTTGCGAAAGAGGATATGCAAATGGCATGCTTATTGGCATATCTTCTTCCGATTCTTTCTGCAAAGAGGTTTTGCCGCTAGAAAGCCCCATGTTGACAGGGCCATTTGTTGGGAAAAAAACCTTTTTTGCAAGGTTCTGTAAACCTTGATTTTTGAGGACTAAGGGATCTTGTGAAAAAGGGGTGTGTTTTTTTTCAACAAATGGCCCCTTCTACACGGGGCTTTTTAGTGCCAAAACCTCTTCTACAAAAAGAATCGAAAGATTATATGCAAATGAGTGCACCATTTGCATACCCTCTTCCACAAAAAACCCCGCAGTGTAGACATAGCCTCACATACTAAGTCAAATCTTACTAAGGCCGGGGTGAGCAAGATACTTCTCATGGGCTGGATCCAGCTCACCAAGCCACCGGATCCAGTCCTTGTACTCCCCTACTGGGACACTCAGGCATACAGCAGCCACTGATTTAAGTGCAGGGCTGCTCCGCATGCCTCTCAGCTCTGGGGAGGGGGGCGGCATTATGTGATCTCCTCATCCCCAACCCAATCCTCAGCGCCTATTGGCCAGAAAAAACTGGCCAACAGGAACTGGCCCCAGCCACTCTCTCAGCACCTCTTGGCTGGAAACAACCAGCCAACAGGCACGGAGAGATTGGCCTGGGAGATGGGGGTAGCGCAAGCCTCTCCCCTCCCAGAGCTGAGAGCCACATGGAGGAAGCAACCTGCAGTTTTACACAGTCTGGAGCTGTAGCAGGCAAAGAGCCCAGCCTGCCTTTGGGTGCAGCAGGGCTGCTGGCCGGGAGATGCTTAGGTAAGCGCCTCCCAGCCAGAGCCTGCCTCTGACACCCCTGCTCCTCCTGCACCCCAACCGCTTCCCTCAGGTCACCATCCAAACCCTCTTCATCCCCCTGACCCAGGTCACAACTCTCTCCCAGACCCTGTATCCCCTTCTACATTCTTCCCCCAGGCCTCCTCTCGAACCCTGCGCCCAAATCCCATGCCCCAGGTCAAAGACCCTCCTTCACCCAAACTCCCTCTCAGACCTCACACCATCTCTTGCACCCCAGTCCCTTAGCCCATGCACCCTTCTGAACCATCCTAGACCCGGCACCTCCTCCACTGAAAAGTGCGGCTCTTGACCACTTTTCAAAATCTTGAAGTGACCTCTCACCAAAAATTATTGCCCACTGCTGTACTAAGCAGCACAAAGGGGAAAAACAAGCCATGGGTTGATTATTTAGTCTGGGAGTAAACCTAATAAGTTTTGGGGATATACCTTGAAGGAAAAGATGACATTTCTTCATGCTGCAGCTAGGAAGTAAACAGCATGTTTGAAATCAATGAGAAAATGAGATCAGCCTTGGCTGAAAAAAACTGCTGAAGATTTTGGGTGAGACAAAACTTTATGCAGGAGCTGAATCTGTTCATAGAATTATAGCAGATTAGGGTTGTAAGTAGGGATGTTAAGTAGTAGCAGTTAATTAATTGAGTAGTTGATGGAATGTAGTCGATAAGGGGGGGGGCGCTTGCTACCCCTGCTGCAGGCAATCTGGCTCTTATTGCATTTAAACTACAGAGCTCCAGTGGGGTTAGCTCCCAGGGGCAGCACGAGCCAGGACTGAGTAGTCCCGGCTTGCACCAGCTCTGGGACCGCTGCGGCTCTGCGTTTTAAATGTAGTAAGAGCCTGCCAGAGCCGCAGCAGGGTTAGCTCCCAGGGGCAGCGGATACCTCCGGGACCGCTGCGGTTCTGCCTCCCCTGCCACCCCTCTGCACTGTAGAGATGGTGCTGTGGGGAACCGGCTTTTAAAAACACTGTCCAAACACTGTCTCCTGCTTCCCCCTCCCTTGCTGCCTCTGACACAGAGGCAGTTGAGCGGGGGATGTGAGTAGTCGAGTAGTGATTCAACTACCCGATAAGCCTAAGCTTGTCAGTTAGTCGACTACTTGAAAAAGCGGCGAGGAGTCCTGTGGCACCTTATAGACTAACCGAAGTGTTGGAGCATAAGTTTTCGTGGGCAAAGACCCACTTCGTCAGATGACATGCATCTGACGAAGTGGGTCTTTGCCCACGAAAGCTTATGCTCCAACACTTCGGTTAGTCTATAAGGTGACACAGGACTCCTCGCCGCTTTTGCAGATTCAGACTAACACGGCTACCCTTCTGATACTCGACTACTTGAGTAGTTGCTTACATCCCTCATTGGAAGATACCTCAGGAGGTCATCTAGTCCAATCCCCTGCTCAAAGCAGGACCAAACCCAACTAAATCATCCCAGCCAGGGCTTAGTCAAGCCTGGCCTTAAAACCCTCTAAGAATGCAGATTCCACCACGTCCCTGGGTGACCCATTCCAGTGCTTCACCACCCTCCTAGTGCAATCGTTTTTCCTAATGTCTAATCTAGACACACACACTCCTGCAACTTGAGACCATTGCCCCTCATTCTGTCATCTGCCACTACTGAGAACAGCCTCTCTCCATCTCTTTGTAACCCGCCGCCACTTCCAGGTAACTGAAGGTTGCTATCATACCACCCTCACTCTTCTGCAGACTAAATAAGCCCTGTTCCCTCAGCCTCTCCTCAGAAGTCATGCCAGTCTAGACATAGCCTCAGTGCCTGGATTTCAATGTCAATGAGGTTATTGGGAATTTTACCCCTGATTTTAACAGAAACAGAATTAGGCTAGATCAGCAACCAAGTCACTGGCAGTCTGGCAGATGAACATGTCACCGCCACTTGTGGCGAGCTGCCTGAGTGTCCCCCACATCCAGCACTCCTAAACCCTGCCCAAGCCCCAACCTTCTGCCCTGCACCCCAGCCCTGCTCTCTACTTTTTTCCACTCCCTCCCCCCGCACTCCAAACCCCTCATATCCCTTCAGCTCCTATGTGGAGTATTGGCCATGTCACTGCTTTTGGGGGGCTGTGCAGAGCCCAGTAGAGTCTGGAGTCACATCCATACCTGTTAGAGCTCAATTCAGGCAGGGGCTTCTCGAGCAAAGCCAAAGAGCAGAGCTAGATGTCAAATACCTCAACTAAAGTGTGAGCCAATGTCACAGTCAGCCACTAGGCTGTGGCTACTTCTTGCTTAAGTATCAGCCTGCTGACTCCTATTGCAGTCACTCAGGTGAGTCAGTCAGACTAGTTTCTATCAGGCCAGCTGTGCTCACTAGGTTACCAGGAGACAGGCTCTACTGAAAGCTGGCCACTGAGGCTATGTCTACACTCGTGGCTTCTTGCGCGAGAAATATGCAAATGAGGCTAAGTGTGGAATATTGCCGAGCCTCATTTGAATACCTAATGAGCCGCCATTTTTGCAGAAGAGGCTCTTGCACCAGAAGGAGCTGTCTACACTGCCCCTTCTTGCGCCAGAAAAACCATCTTGCACAATGCCGCTATGCCAATTATTTTCAGGAATAACGGCAATGCTCAAGAGGGTTTTTCTTGCACAAGAAGGGGCAGTGTAGACAGCTCCTTCTTCTGCAAGAGCCTCTTCTGCAAAAATGGCAGCTCATTAGGTATGCAAATGAGTCTCGGCGATATTCCACACTTAGCCTCATTTGCATATTTCTCGCACAAGAAGCCACGAGTGTAGACATAGCCTGAGAGGCTAACATTTAGCCATTTTTAAAGTCTCATTCACAGAGTGGTGATGCCATATCTGGGCCATTTTGAGTTCTAAGCAAAGCAGCCTCACTCACCAGTTGTGCCATACTTAGGCAGTATTCTGGCTGGTCTGGAAACATGCTGCAGAGATTTTAAATGATCATCAAATGGGACATTTTATTGAGTTATGCTAGGGGAAACAGCACAGATTTGTTTGTCTGGTCCTGAAGAGAGATAATGGCTCTTAGAGGTCTACATTAAATAATTGAAGGGAGTGTCTTGTCATTGGGCCAGGTAGAGTAAGAGATTCGGAGGTGTAATAAGACAGGGCAGAGGCACCAGAAGCAAATACTGTTTTATCCACACTGTTCTATAGGAGAGATATCCTCTGTCTCAACTCCTAGAGTATGTCTACACAGCATTTTGGAACAATTAGAACTGAGATTCACCACTTTAGCTGACAGACCCTGGTTAATGAGGCTAGCAGCTCTTATAAAGAGCAGTGTAGACAGAACTTTGAAGTTCTGGCTGGAGCTTGAGTGCTGAAGCCTAAGGAAGTGAGTGGGCTTCTGACCCACAACTTTAAAATGCTGTATATGCAGCTATTTTTAGATGAATGTGAGAGCTACTGCATTCTTCCCCTGCACCAACCTAGTAATCCTTGTTACTGAAGCTAAAATTACAGGGAAAAAATCCTTATTACTTACCCAATCTACATGATAGCTTAAATATTAACAAGCATGCAGAGCGACTGGGGGTAAGAGCCTGGAGCCACATAATAATAGAGCAAAGCTCAGCAAGATTCTGTAATTATTTGTTACACAACCCAAGAAACCAGCTTAATGTTCGTAAGATTATACATCTCTAGTAGGCCTATTATCTGATGTCTAACTAAGCCAAAAGTTGCATAAAACTTCTCATAACATACTCATTATTCATTAAAGGGCAGAATAAAGAGTCATTATGACCATAGGTGGAAATCCAGGATTATGTTTATTTAGGGCCCAATCCAGAGCCTCTTGAAGTTAATGAAACTGGAGTGGCAGTAATTAGGATGATGGAAATGTTCTTTCATTGGCCCAAGGTTAGGTAGGCACAACTGCATCACTCACCCTGAACACCACAGCTATGGCAAGCTAAATTTTCAGTCTAGACAAGGCCTCAGTCCAAGATGAGGGCAAAGAAATCACAGAAAAGGTAACTAGCTCCTGCATTCAAAGTGGAGATTGCAACTGAGTGAAGGTACAGACAGAGAGTTCAGCCTCTCACACAGAATTCATACACGGTACTGATACAGTCTCCAAATCACGACAGAGGGGTGATGAAGATGTACGTCTGTTAAATGAATGAAAAAAAACCTAAAAAAAAAAGACTGGTTCTGTAGCACCTTAGAGAATAACAAAAAAGTATAGATAGTATCATAAGCTTTTGTGGGCACAAACCACTTCTTCAGATGAATGGAACAAGGGGTCCAGCAGTACAAATAAATAACAGAAAAAGAGGGGAGAAGGGAAGGGGGAAAAACTTGTCAATTACAGTGTCCGTGCTAAATGAGGCTAATAGAGTGTGCTGTAAGTGCCGGATACTTAGCTTTTGATGTTATTTGGGTGTTGAATATAATGGCCCATCTAAGAACTGTCTTTGTTCAATCCATGGATAAATGTGTCAAATTTGCATATGAAGGACAGTTCTGTAGTCTCTCTCTCTCTAGCTGGTTCCTAAAATTATTTTGTAATAGTATAGATATTTTTCGATCCAATAGTGAGTGCCTGGACAAGTTAAAATGTTTCCCAACAGGTTTCTGTGTGTTACCATTTTGAATATCTGATTTGTGTCTATTAATCCTTTGTCGAAGAAACTGTCCAGTTTGACCAATATACATGGCAGAGGGGCATTGCTGGCACTTGATAGCATAGATCACATTGGTGGATTTGCAGTTGTACAAACCTCTGACGTGGTGGCTTATGTGGTTAGGCCCTGTGATGATGTCATTTGTGTAGATGTGTGGACAGAGTTGGCACCAGAGTTTATTGCAGGGGCAGGTTCCTGGGTGAGTATGTTTGAGGTGTGCTGCATGGTTATTGGGAAGAATTTTGTTTCAGGTTAGGGGGCTATCTGTAGGTGAGGATTGGCCTGTCCCCCAAGGTCTCTGAGAGTGAGGGATCATTTTCCAGGCTAGGTCATAGATTGTTAATGATGGCTGGAGGGGTTTAAGTTGGGGGCTGTAGGTGATGACTAGTGGTGACTAGTGTCTGTTATTTTGTTTTTTGGGCTTAGCTTGAAGAAGCTGATGCCTGGGTACTCATCTGGCTCTGTCAATCTGTTTTTTCTTTTTTTTTTTTTACTTCCCCAGGTGAGTATTTCCTCCATTTTCTTGATTCACACTCTGCAGGCAATTATAACTTCTTTGTTTCCATTGTCAAGTAAGTAGTTTGCTTTGCCACATCAGCCTTGCATAGGCTTTATGAGTGGTGATGTAGCTGTATCCTTCCCAGGACATCAGAGAGGCAAAGTAGGTGAAATAATAGTTCTTATTGGACCAACTTCTGTTAGTGAGAGAGACAAAATTTCGTGCTTATACAGAGCTCTTCTTCAGGTCTGAGAAACTCACACAGCAACGGTCTTTGTTGTCTCTTTTATGTTTCTATGCTCAGCACACCCATATAAATCAAGCAGGTATTTTCTATAGGTGTGTAGATAATCAAGGCAACACTGCAACCTTCAGGTGCTTTTTAAGATAACAGCAATACACCTGGATACTCTTGAACTGCCTTTATCCTGTTCTCAACTTCTAATAAAACACAATGAAAGTGACCCATCTCATAATCATTTGAATCACCTGAAAGAGTGGGCCATTTTTTCTCAGGTAAATGACAGGATTTGTTTGTATGAATAAAACATTGTTACATTTGCAATAATGAAAAATAAATAACAACTGTTTGTTTCATTTTTACTTAGTTTTTACAATGTTTTGTAATGTTTTATGGGAGGATTCAATTATTCAAGTAGGCAAGTAATGAAACATATTAATTCTTTCAATTAATATCTATACATACATTAGGAGAGTTGTCAGGGGAAAAGACCTGTATTAAAAAAGGCATGTGACTATGGGAGTAAATGTGAAGAACTGATATCCCTAATGTGAAAGCAATATTCTCTGCAATTAATAAATGACATTGGCCTAACAAGGAAAAGCAAAAATGAACACATCTGCTTGGAGTAGCTGAAGAACGAGCCAGATTTTCATTTGCACTATGACTTTTTGTGTGACTATGGTAGTAGAGAGGAGCCCAAACATGAATTAAAATAAATGTACAGTAAACATAATTACTTGTCTCTTTATATGGTCAACATAGCATAAACAGGACATAGTATAAATGAAGATCAGGTCCCATTATCTCAATTATCAGACAGACTCTTTGAATCTAATATCTTCATTGACATTAGATAATCAATTCTTGGTCTTTCATTCATATGTCTATCTATTGCAGCTGTTAGAAACATTTTTGAATGGACAATTAGCATTAGATAATGCAGTTTTGTCAATAGCTAAACATTCTGTGGGAGCATGCGTATTTCAATGTCTTGATAATGTTGAAATGTTTTTGTTTCAATAAAGTAAATACATGTCATTTTGATATTATGTTGAGCTATTAATATTAATATTTAATATTTGTACTTTAGTTATCTACTATACTCATTTTAATTTATTGTATAAATGTTCTCAAAATGGAATTATGTACATTACCTAAACAAGATGTTTCATTTTTATTATAGACATTTTACAGGAAAAATGTTGACATTTTGTTTTGATTCTGAATAAAAACAAAGGTGAATAGATCCCATTTTGGCATAGAATGAAATTCCATTTTCTGACTAGCTCAGCTATCTACATACATGCCTCCTTCTTCCATCCCCTCAATATTTTCACATAGGAGAGAAGAACGGGAAGGGATTTTTGTGTTTTGCTGGGTATTTAGTTGTATGTGGTTTTGTAGTTTATGGCAGGTGTTCTTGAACCCTGGCTGGGACCACTTTTTATGTCTGTATCTGTCTATATACCTATCTATAGCTATCCATGTATCCCTCTGATTTCCACCACTAATACCCACCCACAAAATAACCATACTAAAAAACATCACCTCTCCTCAGCAAGGACAATCAAATATATTTGGTGTTTGCAGCCTATATGGCAGACGAATTATTTTTACAAAAAGAATACTCCACATGACAATGTCTAAGAACTTTTTAAACATCATAACTGAGATAGCTCTGATTCTCCACTGCCCTGGCCTTTGTATAGTTTTATATACCTGGGCAAAGTGAAGGCAAACCAGTGCCACATCAGAACAATGGCATGTTACATGTCATGCTGCACAAATATAAATAACTATATAAGGTGTCAAGTAGTGGAAAAATAGGTTTCTTAAATCCCTTTCTCTTCTAAAACTTCCCAGAAAAAAACTCTTGAGGTCAGGTAGACCATGTGAAATTTCAAGGGAATTGGGGGGACTTGTAGGGGGAAGGAGATGCAAATTGGCCCTTTGAGAGTCCCCAATGCTGGAGTTAGTTCTATGAAGAACTGGTTATAAAATTAAGGAGGTGGCAGCTTCTGTGAGAAATTTTCACTTTCCATTAAAACAATAAAAAGTATCTTGTAAAGTACCAAATATAATAAATGAATCATAATTGTGGCTGCCAAAAACTGGAGGGAAAAAACTAGGTTGGGGACAAAAAATGTTGGTGTTCAGATTTTCGGCATTCTGATGAAAAATGAACATTTTCAAGGAAAGCAGACACATTCCACACACAAAATTTTTAGTCAATCAAAAATCCAATTTTCCTTCTGAAAAAAAGTTTTCCTAGAAAATGTCTAACTAATGCTAGTTGTATGCTCCAAGCTACCTTAGCTGTCTATAACCATAATGGACATTGTAGTAGTTGAGGATTGCTGGAGGAGCTCAGCAGTGCTCTGGCCTAGCCCTCATTTGACCACACACTTGACCATATGTTTAAAGCCAGCACTTTACTGAGAAAACACCCTCTACAAAGTCTACAGTCTCCCCTCTACTGTTGTGTTCCAAATACAGATCACAGTTTTCCAACTGTGTGAGTCACTGAGGTGTTCTGTCTTCTTCTGGGTGGCAAGCAAATGATGGTTCCAATTGTATATAGAATTGGATAACTTGGATATGATAAGTATGACCCGTATTTGGTCCAAATTCTATTTTTTAGCAACTTCTGCACCCTTGGGAAGGAGGTCTGATAGAAGTGATGTGATTGTTTGTCATTACCGGTCCAAATTCCTTCTGCCTTTGCAATCCCTAAGTTTTTATGTGTGCTTCCTACTACTTAATGGTCATGAGGTAGCTCCTGACTAACTTCCAGCATAATGTCTGAGATCCACCAAAGTAGAGAGGCACTATGACAGTTAATGAAAAATGGTCACTACAGAGATGATATCTAATAAGCACATATGACAGCTGATTTCTCTCTACTCCTGTTTTTAAGAATCCAGTTAGAAAGCCCAGACATTTTGCACACCTGGAGGAAGCACATAATTTTACCAATTCCAGCTCCACTCACCCTCAAATTTGAAAATCTCCATGATTTCATGGGCATCTAGTGCTCAGTTATCATGCAATGCTCTCAAAGTGCTGTCCCCTTGGAAAATTCCCTATAAATATACAGTTAAGAGGGGTTGGTATTAATCCTTATAAAATATCTATTTCCCATATTCTTTCCTAAGTAAAATGTTTTAACAGCACACTGTAAATCTGACAGCAACATGGACTTTCTGATGGTGCAAATGGGTGAGAAAACACATCAAGCATATTACACATTCAGGCTGTTAATCTCTTTAAAGGGAAAAGGAACCAGAGTTAAGACTGATTTTATGTGATACTTGTTGGCATCAATTATTCAATATATTCCAAATTTAATAAAAGTGATAGAATAGTCACTGTTTGGTAATAGAGTTTTTTATTTTAAATTTTTAAAAATATTTCTATTGAATAGATTATTCCTTCCATACTCAGCTCTCAATGCCCAATCGAAAGTCCATTCAACACATAGGGAAACTTCCAGCTTGAATTTTAAATGGGTGATATTATTAAATGAACTTTGTTACTGAGAAAATGTAAAACAGTTTTTTTTAAAAGACACTGCATGGCCAACAACCCCAGCTAAATTATTTCAGTGGAATTATGCTGGCAGAAATTGGTGTTAAGAGTGATGAATCAGATCTGAAAAGTACTATCTATTTCTCTCAGCACTATGTGAAAGTTTTCTGAAGGTTTACATAGTATGATACTAATATAGATTATCCACCTGTGTAACTCTTCCCTCTATAATAGCCTCTGTAACGAGAATGGGACAATGTACAAGAGTACAGGTTGGACCAATATTCATTACAACACCATGGAAATGATTGCAAATGTAGACCCTGCTCCTGCTCCCACTGAAGTCAATGACAAATTACATCAATTTCAAAGGGGCCAGCATTATTAGCAGTAGTAGCATTTATTTATTTATTATATTTCAGTAGCAGCTAGTGACCTGAACTGAATACTTGTGCTGTGCCCCAGGCCTCAGCTAGACTATGCCTACCGTGGGAAAAGGCAAAGGCAAACCAGTACAATGCAGATAAACTTACCTTTTAAGGGAAAACCCAGAAACTGGGCATGATCACAAATATAACATAAATAATAGAATAATACTATGGTATCAAGTAACATTTAGTATTTGCTCAGGAAAGTAATACGCTATAAATTATCATATGCTATAAATAAGCTATAAATTATCATCACAAAAAAGAAGGCTTTCCAACAACATACAGTATCTCTCCAAGAGGGAATCAAATTCTATTCTCCCTACCTGCAAAGTCCAGCTTCATCCATGCTGCTGCCAGGTCTCCTCTCTCTGGCTTGCAATTCTCCTTTGCTTTGACACTGTGATGTCTCCACCTCTTTCCAAGGAAGGACAGCTCCTTACCCAAAGAGCCATATCCTTTCCCCACGTGCCCAAACTGTATTCCTTTTGTCAGTGTCAATCTTACCAGTTTTATGGTCTACGCCCCTGATGACAAGGTTCCTTGCACACTGCCCCTCAGGGTGCAGCTTCCTCTAATACAGTTTTCTCAGCCAACCCACGTCCCCCAGCAGTCCTTTTTCACCTCCTTCCTCTCTAACCATCTTCCAGCTACGCCCTTGGGGCAGATTCCAAGACCTCTCATTGGCTCTCTCTCACTCCAGGACAGCATTCTACACTGCTGCATCACAGCTGCAGCAGGTGCTAGTGACAAGGCCAGAGTTACTACAAATATGTTAGATGGTGCAAGAACATATAGCAAGAGACAGTCCTGCCCAGAAAAACTTACCTTCTAAATAGACAAGACAGACAAATAGTGGAAGAAGGGAAGCACTATCATCCCCATTTTGCAGGTGCCAAACCATGGCCCAGTGAAATTAAGTGACTCACCTAAGGTCACATATGAAGCTGGTGTCGGAGGAAGTGAACACAGCTCTGAATCTTGGTGTAATTCCTTCACCACAGTACCATGTAATTTCAAAGGTCCCTTACAAACAACCAAGTCCTTGTTTATAGAACTCCCATTCTGCACCCCATTTCGTTACTGCAAATCTCATAAGGATAAACTGAGGCATGAGAACTATGAGTTTCTGAAGCGTCTCTTCTGTTTTTTAAGACTCATAATGAACCCCACATATTTCTGAAATACCTAGGGTTAGTGGGAGGGTAGGAAGGGGAAATGAAAATAGCAGTAGCATTGTGTGTAATTTTTAGTGTGCAGTCCAGGTTCACAGAGCAGTCTGTAAACAATCTTTTTAGCTACGTTTAGGGAGAGGCACAATTTTAGGAAATCCAAACAACCAGTTAGCCCACTGACCTCTTGATAACCTATTCAATAACAATGAAACTTACAGTATGCTGGAGGGAAAAAACAAGCCAACAAGATGCTTCTCTGCCATAGGAAGTGGGCCAAACAAAACTCTCTTGTCACTTTTCGTGTTCATTTGGTGAGTTCATAAAAGGAAAAGAAAATCAGCTCTGATTAAAGAGACCGCTTAGTGTTGCTAAGATTTTTCTCAAGGTTCTTACACAAAGAGTTACAGTTGTGCTTTGCTGCATCCTAGGAGTTGAGATGATGTTGAAACTTGGATATTGGCTACATTAGTCTTAAAATTCTCATCTACATATTATGGTGTTTAAAAAAAACCCCACAGACGAAACCTAATTGAAAAAGAATGCAGCTTTACATCTGTTCAACTTGATTAAAAAGACATGGCCACTTAGTTTGCAAATCTAGAGCATACACAGAACTTATTATTCCAGTGTTTCAGAGACCCAGAAACATAATGGTACATATGAAAGGGCCATGGAAACAGAGAGAATAATAAAATAAAACTAGTGAAAGGCATTGTTTCAGTGGCCACCAATGAGTTCACTATGTAGTAGTCAGTTCTTCATAAATATACTTAAAATGCTTGGCGGGGGGAGGGTCAACAGAAATAAAAGAGTTAATACCATCAAGCTGTCTTATTTTGGGGCATAGTCAGCACTGTGGTGTTATCAAGACCTTTAGTAGAGAGTAGAGAACAAAATGACAGATCACACTTACATAGCATTTTCATCTGGATATAGGCCTTGTTTCAGGGAAACATTTAAACAGGTGCTTAACTAGTCAATGGGATTAAAGCATGTATTTTCTGGTTAATAAATAATGACAATAACAACAACACTTGGCTCTTATATAAAGCTTTTCATCAATGGATGAGTGACTTACCCACACAATCTTGAGTAGTGAATAGAACCCAAGCCTATATGTGCTGTTCCAAGTGGTAAGTGTCAGGAAGGGGTGGATTTACACTTTATCCACCTCTAGGTACAGCATCTGCAATGCCCCCCATAGCCACAGCCTGCTGATGAACTTTATGTTGCATACAGTCTTAGAGAAGACAGCCCTAGCATGCCAGGACCCCTAGAATGCCGACTCCACAACGTACATGCCTACTGTGCATAACTAGAAGTCTGGCCCTGGTGTCGGGGTGTAGGTTTTCTATAAAGTAGTATCAGCAATACACATACTAAAAAAGGAGCAGCTTTATATTTGTATTCGTCTTTTTATTTTTTATTTTCTTGTTGTTTGTATTAGCTTTGTATTGTATTTATTGTGCTTTAAATAAGAACCTAGAACATCACTGATGGATAAGTAAATATATAGATCAGCTAGGAAAAATAATTTAATTCCAAAATAATTCCACTAAAAAGTATATCATTTCCCCCCTGTATTCTTTTTTTCCTTTTTAATCCTTTCTGATCAATTTTCTTTGCCCATGTAGTAATATATTTAAGTTGCATTACACTCACCATTTGGGTAAATAAAGGCAAGACATACACATTGCATACCGAATAGGAATTAGTATGATTACCAGTACAGTAAAATGAGGTAAAAAAAACTTGGTTTTATTCTTTGCCATTCTCTTCCATTGGCCCTGAAGTCCAACCATGAAAGCCACCTTGTAACAATGGTTAATATCCAATATTACATTTTCTGTGTAATCTGACTGTATCAAATTCTTGTACTCTGCTGAAAGAATTACTTGGAACGGGAAGAAAGAAGGAACATGGAACACAAGGAAAACTCAAAGGAACATTTTATTGTAACATTTATAATAGAAATTGGTGGGGGGGGGGTTGTTTAGCCTCAAGCTATACTTGCTAATAAAAGTTCTGGCAAACCTGTTGTGTATAAGTGGCCTGGCCTATGATGTCAGAATTCATTATGCACACAGGGGCTATTTACAGCCTTGTAAAGTTGTAGACAAGGAAATTGTTACTGAAATATAGTTTCAAAAGTTTAAGTGTAATCATTCTATTCATGTATTCATATCAACTATTGAACAGATCTTTTACAGGGTTCCACAAAACTGAAAAATCGTATTGCATAAGTAAACATCTTCCCACATGGATTGTTGTGTGTAAGTAACAGTATCATGTTATGTGACACCATGGTACACTATTGTACTATTGCTGTGAAAATCAGGTAGCAGTGATCTGATCCAGTTCCCTTGAAGTTTTTGCCATTATCTGCATGTGAGAGGGATCAGGAGAGAGGGCATCACTATAGTGAGCTGATCTGACAACACCATGTATTTTCCATACATTTTTATCCATTTTCCTTTAGTTGGAATTTTGGGGGGTTTGAGTAAAGCAAACATTGGGAAAAACGCTCTTTACATTTCCCCCCATTTACCGACCAGAAAATGGAGGAAAAGGAAAAAATAAAACAAAAATGTTTTCAACAACTGAAAGTGTTTCACTGAACATTTCCATTAGAATTATTTTCTGCACCAAAAAAAAGCATTTTGGCCAAAAGATAATTTTTCACTGAAAAAATGTCACCGGGCTCTATTTCCCATATTCAGACATCTGATGCTCCCTCCTGCTTCCACTGAACTCAGTGACATAACTCCTGTTGATTTGGATGAATCAGGACCAGGCCTATGTAGCTTTTAAAGAAAATCACAATCGCAGCCCAGACAAATGACGTTTGCACCAGTTTTCTGAAAAACAGAAATATGTAATAAGATAGTATGTGTGCTGTTTCATTCAAAGACTGCGTGAAGTTTTGCATTAGTTTTGCTGTCTTAGGCAGTATAAACTCCTGCCTCAGTAATTTTCCATCTTTCATGCAAGCCATCATAGCCAGGTGTTGTTTGTCATTTGTACCAGAGTAGTTGGAAATAACTTCAACGTGCTCTTTGCAAAGTTGTTGGTGTAACTAAGCAATACTGAGGTTTCCTTCTGAATCATTTTTTAAAATATTCTGCCTTGTCGCAAGCCAAATTATGTTCCTGGTCTAACTGAGCTCATGTGTCAAGCATTCCATTTGTATTTATTTTCACTAATGTAAAAATATCAGTGTGTGTATGTGTGTGTATGATA
This sequence comes from Rafetus swinhoei, assembly GCA_019425775.1. Taxonomy (NCBI): domain Eukaryota; kingdom Metazoa; phylum Chordata; order Testudines; family Trionychidae; genus Rafetus; species Rafetus swinhoei. The sequence continues at coordinate 117,404,468 of CM033424.1, forward strand.
TGCACATCAGCTAATTTCAATCTACCCAAAAGCCTAACACATAGCCAGTCAAACTCCATCCCATTGTGGTTTCTTAGGTAATCAACAAATGGCCACAGAAATGGACTGCACCCAATGGCAAGGTACCAATAACAACTGCAGCGTTTCCACGTTTTCAATGTTTTTTTGCATTGTTAAAACATTACAGACATCACTTCTGATTAATACTGTCATGTAAACAATGTACAAAATGGATGAGAGTCAAATGATACTTTGAGGGCTAATCATGCTTCAGCTGACGTCAACAGTAAGCCTTCCCCTGACTTCAAGAAGCTGAATTCGCCTCTCACAGATCCCAAACTTACACTAGTGTAACCCCCGTTGACATTAAGTGAATTATTACTTGTTTATACCAGTGTACTTGTTTATACCAGTGAGAAGAAAATCAAGGTCATTAAGATAAGAATTAGTCCCTTTATCTTTACCAGCAAGGCATTATTTAGGGGTTAAAGGGTTAAACTCCTCTTATCAATTTTTATTTCCTTATTTATTTATTTGTATTTTATAGCCCCTTTCCCCACAGACAACCCACTTCTATCAATCCATTCTCTCTGCAACCTCATCTCTCTCTCCTCTTTCCTGTCCTTCTTTCCCTCTGTGTGCTTCTTCCCCAGTTCCCAAATCTGGACAATTAGTAGGTTACTAATTAAATATTCAGAGTACTTAGAGATGCACTCAGACAACAACTTATCCCACATGCAAATGTCAAGCCAGGGATCATTTTTCAAATCTAAGGATACCACTATACCATCATTATGTATTTTACAAGTCCCAAAGACCCGCTCTGCACACTGGTGAGATAGTGGCCACACAACTCAATCAATCTTTCAGGTCCCTCTAACCTCATAGGTCTCTAAGCTCTCTGGTTCACCAGTGTGGCTAAAATTAGCATACCACATCCATCCATGATGAATATTCTGTATATAGCACCATAGTCAACTGAATCCATCACATACCCTGTTATTTTTCACCACTTCCAATATAAATAGTTACAGCGAATTTTACACATCTAACCACCATTTTCAAAACAGATGAGCTGAGATTTCACCTCACAGTTCTTAGCCTGCCAAGACTCAAAAGGTATACAAGATGAACAGAATGCAGTGCAGCTCTCATTGATGTCAAAGCAGAGCATCCTATGGATTTCAGCTGGCATTGGATCCAGCCTTAAATGAGATACATCAGGACAATAACAGGCCAGGGAATGTCACTAGATTTGGAATTAATTTATTAAGTATCTAACTATCCAATTATTTTATTTTCTCTGTATTCATTTTCACATTTTCCCATGTAGGATATCAGTAAGTTACAATGGACCTGATTCTATGAGGTTCTCATGAGTTCAAAAGAGGAAATCAACTCACTGGATTAGGTGCAGTAAAACAACATGAGAACATGGAATAGAGATATGTTTGGCTCAGAAGTGAAAGATGTAATTGGAACATATGCTCAATAATTCCTACATGCAATTATTATTATTATTATTACTATACTGAGCTATTCCAATAAGATCATATCCCCCAATATATTATGGACTCTACAAACACAGAAAAGAAGGTATTTTGTCTGCCTGAAAGATCATACGTTCTTCATTTAAGACAAAATAGATTCGTGTGTGCAGGTTAGGGAGTAAATATGCTCCTCTGAGCCAAATTTTCTCTTGGATCCTTGCTGCAGATCTCAGGAATTGGAATGAGTTATCCATCTGGGAATAAATTATTTTATGGATAGCTTTGGCAGCAAATCTCCTTTCTGAAACATTTACTCCATCAGCATGCTGCTGTCCTTCAGAAATGGACAGATCCTCTTGTCTTCTGCATTTGTGAATGTGTATTTACAAAAGAAAACCTGATTTAGGAAAAAAAGGAAGTTGCTTTCTGCTAACACACAAGTTATTTCTCGAGGGCTGTGTCTACACTGGCACCCTTTTTCGGAAAAGGGATGCTAATGTAGACACAGCCTATAAGCATCCAAGGTACATACACTCTCTAGTCATGTGATCAGGAATAAGGAAGGGAGTGGAGGAACCTTAACTAAAATAACTGCAGCATTGGGCAACTGCATTTCTGATACATTGCCCCTCCCACCATGTGAGGCCAACAGTGACATGTACAGAGAAGATGCGGCCTGATCATGTAGCTGAAGTTGGGGATCTCTAGGGAACCCTGGCCTTAGCCATATAGGTCCCTAGAAAGCTATGTACAAGGACTCTCTCTGGCTCTCCATATTCTTGTTAGGTGACCAGGTTCTGTAGTTTTGTTTTCTTTAACTCTGTGCATATAGGCTTGGAAAAGGCAGACCTGGGATCTCTAGGGGTACATCTACACAGCAGGACTAAATTCAAAATAACCTACTCAACTTGAGCTATGCTAATTTTAATTGCATAGCTTAAGTTAAAACAACGTATTTCAAATTTGGACATGTCTACACAGCACTTATTTTGAAACAGAGCACTCTTCCCCCGACTTCCCATAGTCCTCGTACAATGAGGGTTCCAGGAGTCAGAGTAAGAAGTCTGCCAGCTGGACATTATTTCGACATTATGTTGAAATTACTGCTTGTGTGTAGATGCACACTTTGTTACTTCAAAATAACATCAGTTATTCCAAAATAACTGCCCTGTGTAGATACACCCTAGGTGCTAAAGGGATGCAGCAGCCTAGCAGTGCCAGTCAACAATTACTTGTGCTATCAGATTCCATTTCTAAGTAGTAGTAACCTGTTATCCTCTGTGTCAGCCAATAAATGGTGCCATGACACACTTTTTTTTTTTTTTTTTTTTTGCCAGTGTGTTACCAGAGAGCAGTGTATGGCCCTCAGTAAGCCTCAGTCACTATGTAGTTTAGAAGAAATAACCTAGGCAATTTAAGCATCCCCAGCTGTTAAGCTGACTGGCTATAGGAATATTTTCATGTGTCAGCTAAATCAGCACTCCACATGCAGAAGCTTTATCTGTATTATCCAGAGATCTCAGTCAAGGATCCAGAGCTCCATTGTGCTGGAATAATCCAGCACAATGCAGCCCTGTATATACATATCAATTATCCCTCCTCAGCAAAACTTAAAAAACAACAAATAGTCTTGCAGCACCTTAGAAACTAACAAAACATGTAGATGCTATCATAAGCATTCGTGGGCACAACCCACTTCGTCAGATGAAATCTCTCCCCAACAAGTCATCCTGCCCTTACGAAGTTCAAGTGAACTTTTGTATGTTGTCAGAGAGCTTTGCGGCCAAAACTCAACCAGTTGGGCTATTCCCATGTAAAAGTGTAAGTTTTTGAATCTGTGACAGGCTTGGTAATAGCCTGCATCATAGGTCATTGTCTTTGAACAACCATGTTGGGGAGACACCTGGCTAATGAAAATGGAGGCTTTTGTCAGTGAGTAGCCATTGATTCCATCTGATAAGTGTATGTTTCATGCTTTTCAGCTCTCTGCTTATGCCCCTTTCCTGATCGTATTACGTATTATTAGTGTTGTTTACAGGCCCAAAAGGTGTTTAGTTTGCTCTATAGATTCCATATCAATTAAGTTACCTTCTGATTCCTAGTTTACCTTGATGCAACATCATTTCATCAGAAGAATCAGCCCTCAGCTGCAACCAGGTCCCAACAATTAGAAAAAGAGAGAAAACAGAAGAAAGCAGCGCACACTACACATGATGGCATTCAAAAAGAAACATTCCACAGGACCCTGAACTTATCTCCTTAACTGACATATGCACGGCACAGATACAAATCTTTGGAAAATCTTGTGATCACATCCCTTTCATTTAGTGCTCGTTTGATCTTGTCAGACATATTATTCCTTTTAACATTGCAGATTCCCGATAACTCCCTACGATCTTAGTACCCAGCCAATCCCAGCTTGATTTTCCCCATAGGGTGAACACTGGGAACCTACAGACCCATCCTTGAGGGGTAGGGAAATCCTATAGATTGTGCTCTGGAGAGTTTTGCTATTGACTTCAATGGGAGCAGATTGGGTCCCAGGAATTCTCCTTGGAGCCTGCCTCCTAATTCATAAGCAATAATTAGCATTGCTATTTTTAGCAATAAAAAATAAAAATATCCCAAGTAATCAAAAGGAAAGCTCCTAGGAAATAATTTACAATCCTACAAAATAGCCAAAAGGCATAAAGCTATTGCAATGTAATCAAGATTCAGAGAAGAAATACCATTATTCCACGCATAGCCAATAGCTCAGAAAGAAAGAGTGAGGTTAGTATCATTACATTTATCGAATTATTTTAGCTACTCTTTGTGTCGCTGTGGAAAGCAAGAAAATGCAGCCATTGCCGAGACTAACCTGCACTTGTCTCTAACATCTGACTAGCTTTATTATTGTTAATTTAAAATACAGTATTAAATAAGTCGTGTGTGCACAGAAGGAGACTTCTGGGGCGTCTTGTTTTGTAACTTCTTTGCCTTATTTTCCTGGTGGCGTTTGAAAATTCAGAGTCTCTTGCCATTTACAGCTTCCTATGTGATATGATGTTTGGTGCCTTTGTAAAGGTTTGCCTTTATTTCCCAACCAGCCACAAATATATTAATATCTTCCCTCCGACCCACTCCTAAATGGAGTGTTGCAAGTCTGGGAAAATAACCTGGACCGGATCCCCCACCTGGCTGCCAGATCAAAAAGAAAAACAGCGCGAGTCTCCTAAACTTGGTATTTGACATCCATCTCTTAGGTAATGATTTTCCCTAGGTATTTTGGGAGATACCAACACTACTACTCTTTGCCTTCATTTACACAGTATCGTATTGGATGAATCAACAAGAATTCGCCACTCCATGGATTTAGTCCTGTGGTTTTGTTTTCGCGCAGTCCGTAGAAGGCCGTGCAAAAAGATCACACTCGGGTTTCGTTTCTCCGCTTCCCAAACCTGTTGGCATTTAATCAAACCTGGATAAACGAAAACCTGGTCCTTGCTTCTTTAGAGCGAGCAAAAGCAAAAAGGGACTCAACATTCCACGCTGCAGCATAGCTCTTCTGCCTGCGATAATTTGCACCGAGATTTCCCTTTCAGTTTGGGCACCAGCAGCCTCCTCTCTCTTCCTCTTTCTCGCAGAGATCCTGCTCCTGCCAAGCCCCATAGCAATGTGACCTTGGAACCTAACTCGCTTAAGAGACCTCACCTTTCCTATCCCTGCAGTCCAAACAACAAAACTCCCCTTGAGGCTCTAATCAGTGGGGACACAGCGCTGAAATGTGGTGTCCGCCTTCTGTTTGCCGTGCTCTCTTACTTTGCCGTAGGACAAATGTGATGAGACAGCTGGATAGACGATGGATAGACGATGGATGCTTAAGCTAACCTGCCTTCGGAATTCAGGTTCCGAAACTGTTGGTTTTCCTACTGCGCTCTTATGCACTGGCATATGGCTAACTCCTCGCCTTTACCGTGTTTTATTGTTCAATATACACAATGTCTTATGCATCATCAAATCAACTGCGGTCGCTTGCGAATTACCATGTAGTTTCTCACAGCTGTAACACACCCAGGTAAGAACGAATAATTCTGCCTGAGAAAGTCTGAAGGGAAATTTATGTTCCTTATAAGAAACGAGCAGTGAATGTTATCAGAACTTAGGACATAAAAGCCAAACAAATGGGCTCTTTGAAAAAGTCCTTCCCCCCTCCCACCAACCCCCCCCCCTCCCGACATAATTCATCTGGGGAAAACTGCTTTTAAGATTGGCCAGATCCTCAGATCTGTAAACTGTTTTAAGCTGTGTATATATTTCAGCCTAACGAAAAATAAGTTATAACAATTTCAATAATAGGCATGAGCTTGTCGCACCAGTAAAACGATATCGATGTGTAAATCTTAAACCATTCCCCGCCACCCCGAATGTAGAGCTGGAGTGACCAATTCTTTTCTATGAACTGGGAGTCTCGGAAACAGCTTTCTCAAAACACCATACGCTTACCAGCCCCAATGAGGAAATTAGGTAACTGAACTGCAGTGTTTTTACCTCAGTTTAAACTTACAAGAGAACAAATAGTCTGGTAGCACTTTAAAGACTAACAAAACATGTAGATGGTATCCTGAGCTTTCGTGGGCACAGCCCTCTTCTTCAGACGACCGGTCATCTGAAGAAGTGGCTGTGCCCACGAAAGCTCATGATACCATCTACATGTTTTGTTAGTCTTTAAAGTGCTACCAGACTATTTGTTCTCTTTTAAGTTTTTCCTGTTACAGACTAACTCGGCTACCCCTCTGAAACTCAGTTTAAGACACTTATCTAGGCACAAAGGAAGCAACTTGGGGGAAATGTATCATAAATGAGAGTGAGATTTAAAGCCACAAAAACAAGGAAACAACTGACACTCAAAATCCTTCTTTCCCAAGGTGGGGCTAGGACTCACTAGTCAATAGGCTACATTAAGAATAGTGTGTTTTCAAACAGACGTAGCCCAATAACCCTGCATTTAGAGGGTGGATATTTGTGTAGTTAGCCCTCTGTCTTTACACCTACTCATCAGAGAGAAAAATGTCAAGCAGTTAGAAAAACACAAACGCGGTTAGAGGTCATCACTCAAAAACTTGTGTTCCAGGCCCCACAGGGGTTTTTTTGCAAAGACTTTGGCAGCGATTGACGGAGGCTTGGAGGCACAATTCGGAATGATTTTTTGCCCTGGACGGTTCTGCCGTTGCCTTGCGAAGACAAGAGACAAACTGCTGCTCGGATCTCCAGTCCAGTACATCGCAACTAACCGCGTAACTCACGGGGCTGGGAAGAAACGCGTTCAACTGCTGTCAGACCCTGCCCCTTTCCTTTCAAAACAATGCGACAACCATCCGCTAATATTGATTTCGCCTTGACGCCAAGCAGAGCGCGGGCAGACTGGCTGGGGGCTGGCACGTGGCGGTAACACCCGAGACAGGCACGGCCCCCCTGCGGGACGGGATCCCGGTGTGCGCAAGCGGAGCGAGCTGGCCCCTAGCTCGGCGCTTTCCCAGGCAGACGCGGGCTGCCCTGCGGCGCTCGGGTTCTGCGCCCCCGGCCCGGTCCCTGGGGAGCTTTGGGCGCTCTCCGGGGAGCCGCAGGCTTCCTGGGACGCGTTCGCCCGGCAGGTGGTGCGAGCGCCGGCTCTGCAGCCTCATTTCCAACAGCCTAGCGCCACCCAGCGGAGAGGACAGACCAGGAGCGAGGGGCGAGGTGGGGGCTTCTTTTGGGGAGCCTGGAGAAGGCCCGGGGGCGGGGCCCTTTGTGAGGGGGGGAGCAGAGTCCATGGAAGAGGAGAGGGAGACTGGAGACAGCACCTGCCACCGCAGGGATCAAACCCAGCGAGAACCGGGAACCCGCCCCGAGGTGCTGGAATGAGGGTGATCCCGCACCCCGGGCTGCACGTGGGGTTCCCAGGCTTCACAGTGTGGCTCAGTAGCTCTTGCACCCCCGCTCTCCGCCCTGTCCCAGCGCCCCTGCGCCCGCATCGCCCTCTCGTACACAGCAGCGTGCCGCGGGCGCCTTCTTCCTTTCGCAGGGGTGGGCTGGGGAAAGAGCTGGAGGGGCCATGGCCCCAAGCCCTACCGAGCCTGGGAAAGGAGCGGGCCCTTTCACCGTCTACGGGCCGTGTCGGTGACAGTGCAAGCGGAGGCCAGCCAAGCGAATCACTCGGAGCCTGCCGGCCGGCTCCAGACCTCCCAAAGGTCACGGGAGCCTTTTGCTGATGGGTTTTACGACTTTGTCCTTGTTTCAAGTCGGCTCCCTCCCCTCGGGCTGGGTGAGTGCGGGCTGCGTTTGGAAACGGCGCCCTAAAGTGATGGCTGCTGAGTGATTTTAAACCCCTCGGGGACGTTTTGTGCCAGCCCAGGTCAAGCTGTGTGCCAAGCTGATCAACCCCCCTTCCTCACCCTCACCCCCGCAGGCACGCCGGGAAGGCCACTGGGGAGCACACAGCGGTGCGTGTAGTGGGGGTGCTGAGCGCCCCCGAGCCAAACCGCACCCCCTGAGTGTGATAGGAACCACCTCGAGCCGGGGATTCTGCAGCATGCCCCAGCGCATCATTGTGCCCTCCCGCGGATCCTTCCAGATCCGTGGGAGACGCTCCAGCGGCGGAGCCCGCCCTGCCGAAATACAGCCCCTGTGTTAATGGTGTACAGTGGCGTTTCTTGTGCCCTGCCCTCGCCACCGCCAACTGGGAGCTGCATGTCCGTGGAGGTGACAGCGCCGGGGCGGACGGGGAGCGAAGCTAGCTCCGGAATTGGCAGCGTCGCTCGGAGACGGGTTATTACTTTTTTCCAAACTATGTTCGTAAATCATTTAATAATCCGGCGCTCGTTAACTCGGCCCTCCCTTTGAGTGGCTCGTTATATTTTATGGGCTTTACTTAGAAATTAATGAAAACCTCTCACGAACTGGAGCACGAAACCTGCTCCTGATTAGCAAGTTCCCCAGACATCCCCTTGCCTGTACGCGAAGGACGGGAGAAGAGGAATGGGCTTTGGCTGTGAGGTCATTCGATCCATGCGGCATGGGCACCAACGAGGATCTGAACCATCATCTTTCTAACGAGAATAGCGTATGCCCGATCCAGATTACACGGCGCGTTGTGTCACATTCATGCTCAGCACATCCCCTGGCCCCTTCACAGGCTCCCTGCTTCCCAACCCAGCAAGGCAACCTTCAGCAAACAGAGCGAGTCTTTTCTCTCCACAGGACCTTCCTCCCCCACTCAAAATTAGAGACTATAGCCTTGATCCCGCACCAGTGAACTGAGTGGGAGTTTTGCCTGGGCGTCATTGGGAGCAGGATCATGCCCTATGTGTCTTTAGTATTTAACTACCAACCCCACGCTCCATTGCAATGTGGAACCCAGACTTGCGCGTATTTCTTTATAATTTACCGAATAGACCCACTCCGGGCCAGCGTCTGGCACCCACCTTCAAGGTTAACATCCCCTTACTCTGCCAGCCGGCCCACAAGACACTGGACAAGGGTTCGCTTCATATAAATAGGAGTGTTAAAATCTAGCAGCCTTCAGCGACCACCACGGCACAGAAGAATTCTACAGCTCTATTTTGGGGGGTATTTTTAACACAACTACACTGGAATCAGAGCTAACACTTTCCCTCCTTCTAGAGGGTATGCTGCAAAAGGCGTGGATGATAATTAAGGACGAAGCCTTGTATGAAAAAAAATCATTGGCAGTGTATAAACGCTACTTGAGCAGAAATCTCATTCGATGGGAACATAAACCTGGGAGAGTTCAAAACAAAGCCAAAAGGTATTGCATATTTAGCTTTCCGGGCAAATCTTGCTGGCCTCAGGCATTGCTGTCAGTGGCGTAAGGGGAACAGGATCCGATGTATTTTTAATAGAAATACCATGAAGACAAAATGACTTCCGTGATAAGGCTGTTGTTCAAATGTGATTGAGATCCGACATGCCCTTGACTGCCAATAACCGAATGTCTCCCGTGCTGACAGACTTCGCTTCGCATCCTCCTACGCGGGAAGATTCTGCCAAAGCGGAGTTGTCATTTATCATCCGCGAGATATATTGAAATCACAGCAGACCCCTGCATCCCTGCCTAAAAGGCTCACCCCTCTGCTTAGTTCGCGGTCCTAGCCTGAGCTGTGACGGGAAATCAGACTAGACGGAGAATTTTTATTTTCTCTGCTTTTAAAAAACATTATTTGTCATTGTTATTATTATTTTACTTCAGCGCCTGTGGCGTTTTATTTACCCCAACAAAGGATGCTCGGAGACAAAAGACTTCTTTTTTACGTCAGAGATGTTATATATTTTTGGAAGGGTCGTGTTTCCTTTAAAGAGGTGACCTATATCCTGACCGCAGTAGGGGGTTATTTTGATCCTCCGGGAAGTTCATATAGAAGTGTGCAGATCACAAACTTCAGGGGTGGGGAAATCCTAGATTGTCCTCTGGTAGAGGAACGGCAAGATCTACCCAAACAATAGGCAAAATTGTCCCAAAATTACCGTAGGATGGCGCTTATGCAGGTGAGAAAGGACAATGTATGCACAGAGTGTGTATTTTATGCAGACTCGCATGAGTAGGTGTATGTAATATGCATGGAATGCCTATGATGAATGCGTGGAGGTCAGATGGCATACTCATTAAATACACACATATTACGTTAGGATGAGCTATTGATACCACAGAGGCTAATTCTGAGTCAGTGAGTGCTGCGTCTCTTCCCACCGGCAGTGGGATCCACACTACATTAAGGAAGGGAAGGCTTTTCAGCGGTCTGTAGACTTTCAGCGTTTAGCTCGCCAGCTCACAGCAGACGGGACAATTACAGGACCGTGGAGAAAGGCGCCTTTTGCAACAAAGCAGTTTGGATCAGTAGAGCAATTATCCTCTAGCTACCTCCATACCTGAGCCGGGTTGCTGTGCAGAAGGCTGCCTCGTAAGAGTCTGGCATCTTTCTGCAGCAAGCCTGAGTTGAATGTTCGGCAGCAGCCTCACATCTGGGAAAGCAAAAGCCACTCTTTCCCTATTCATTTCTGCTGCTGCTTCCCCCATTATCTAGCACGTAGAAACATGCATTGTTGCATTCTAAGGGGAGCCTTCCCAGGGAGGTTAGTCGTGGCTTTGCTCTCTCTCAAGCCGTGAAGAGGAAGAGAGGGTATTTTAAACTCACCCGGTTCAAACAATGCCTGGTACAGGCAGACTCGGGAACAACGGCAACAAATCTGGGGTTACAGAGTGGCTTTCCGGAAAGCTGAAAGCTGAGAACCGCATCTCAGCATGCTGAATAGACCAGGGCCTGGGAAACAGAAATGCTCCAAGCGAAAATAGCCAAAGGCTGAGTGATCCGAGGCGCGCACTTTCACACTTTGCATGTCACGGGGGGTAGTTGGCCCTGGAGAACATCCCTGTACATTCCTTTCCACGTGAGGAATCCCAGGCACACCGATCCTGCACTTCCTCCTCGGGCAAAAATCCCACGGAAATCAAGGGGCAATTGCAATCAATGGGAGTTTTGCCTGAGTGAGGCATAATGGTGGGGACTCTTATACACTGTTTTCAGGTGTACCCTCCTACTCTCCATTCTCCCTCTCCTTAACTGATTTCATTTTGAGAATACTTCTCTCGGATAAATAGTGTTTGTGTCTCTCTGCTTGTGTGCATAACCAACGAACTCCATTTCTCTTCTCTTAATATGTCCTACCCTATGGTATTCCATAACATTGTCACTGGTGGGAGAAGTGTAAAGCTTCTCATACCAGGGAATCTTTCCTGCAGCAGAGAAAAACATAAAAGGGCTCGTCCTCTCTATCAAAAAAGACGTGGGGAAATATTCAATCCTAAAATGGAAAATGTATTTAGTCCGGCTTGTTTGCCTCCGAGTGATTCAGCAAACTCTGAAAAATCGTTGCATTTAAAACACATCCCGGTCTTACTGCAAGCTAGGATTCTCAGCGGAGTCTATAACAACCAGGTACACTGCCTTTAAAAGTTAGATGCCTAAAGTGCAGCTGTTATTGTTTTAACAGCAAAGTAGGCCTTTAAGTTTTGTAGCGTGTTTCCTTTTCTAGTCTTTAGACACAGGCTGGTCCGAAGAGAGCACTGATTACTTTATAAACGTACAGTCCCTAGCAGAAAAGCAGTGCGATGATTAATCTGTTACAAAGATTTCCAGTGTCCCAAATCATTTAAGAAGGACATAGGGGAGATGAAATCTCTTGGCATTAAGCACTTCTGAGGAAGATGGCTAAAAAAGCGTCTTGTCTGTGACATGTGCGTTTGCAAAACGAAAAACTCATCCAAATAAACATTGGGAGTGTAGGCCTAGTGCCAAGGGTCCAAAGAAGCCAAGAGGTCTGGGGGCTCAGAACAAAGAAAAGACAGCAGGGTCTAGGGTAGGTACTAAATCCTTCCCAATTCCCCACACACACACACACACTGCTACCACCACCGCCACCATTCCCAGCCTTTCCTACTCCTCCCCCCACCCCTTGCTCATCACTGCGCTTTGAAGGGACTTGTATCCTCTCGGCTTTTTCTTTAGATGTTACAGTCTGTGAGCTGATCGTTTTGGTTGATCAGCAATTTCAACTAGCGCAAAATGCAGGCGTGCCCCTCCTGCTGCAATGTATCTGTGCATCTCAGCCTGGCGAGACTGTAGCTCTCGATGAATTCAGACACCTCGAAACCTGACAGTGGAGGGACAATCCTCCAGGGCTTAAGGAAACGTACTTTTACAATACTGAAGGAGTTTGTTTAAATTTCAGGATCGGATTTAATTGAAAAAATGCTTCTCATATGCCGGACCTCCGACCAGGGGGAGAGGGAGGGGAGTGAGACTGAAGCCTGCAGTTAAGAAGGAAGGTTTCTGAGAGAGCAATAAACATTTATCTTTCATATTTGTCTCCCACTTTCTTAACTGGTTTAGTCTAAACTATTTCATTTACCCCGAGAAGCAGGGGGACGCGGACATGAAACTGAAACCGCAATAATGAAGAGATTTCCTAGAATAAAAACGATGATTACAGAACACCATCTGACCAACCTCATCTGCCAAAAGTTTCACATCCGTACACTACGACACAGCAGCCCATTTCTGCTCCAAAGCTGGGTTAAGCACAGAAATCGATACACCAACCAAAATAAACATCTTCCCCAACCAGCAAATGCACTTTTGTTTAATCATGGGAACCTCCGGCCGATCTAGCAAAAAGGCTTGGAAACATTTAGTACCTTGTCTCGGGCGCAGGATTTGTGCGGCTAAAAATAAAGAAGACAGTAAAACGCAGAAGCAGAGACCACCACTGGTGCTAGGAGGGCTGGGCGATCATTTGAATTCATTGTAAATAGCACGCCTGGTTCTTAATGATTTGTTTAAAGTAATCGTCTGGTAGGCACGGTACATCCCTGGCAGGTATAAGGAATCGGAGGCAATTTGTTACCCCGTTTCTCCCTCCTACTGGCATTACTACAGAATACTGATGGGAAATGGGGGGTGCTTCTCTAGCGGGGGGGAGGGCTATTTTGGTTTACTTGTGAAAGTTCTTTCTAATTTGCTTTGTCGGAGTTGTTTCACATCCAGTTACCCCCCTTACATTGAATAACTAGTGTACTAAAACGGACTTGAAGTTTTTACACAACTCTCCGAGAGTGGAATGCTCTGGCCATTTAAACAAATGTCACAGAGCTCAGGGGGGGAAAGAAGTGCTCTCACTGATCAGGCTCAGGGCAGGATTTTAAATGCAAAAAAAAAAAAAAAAAAGAGAGAGAGATTGTTTTTATTCTCCGAGGAGGTACTTTCAACCAGTTCAGAAATCGTGCCTCCGAATACAGTATGGGAACAACTTCTACAAATGTCTTATGAAAAGTAAACAATGAATACTGACCAAGCGATTATGGGGGAGGGGGGATCCTGTTAAAATGTGGGGTAAATAGTGGTGAGCTTGGTAGTGTTTTCGTAGCTGAGTCTCAGGTACAATCAAGCCATTTTCGGACACATGCCCATGTATGTAGCAGTGGTGAGCTGGAGGAAGCTGTCGACGCCTGTTCAGTTAATTTAGGTTTTCTTTGTCTAATTACTGTGGAGCTTAGGGAAAAGGAGCCGGGCTCAGGGCAGTAAACTGACACTTGGGCTCTGTGTGTGGTATCCAGGCCGAGTTTGATGGAAAAAGCCTGCTTCCACTCAACTGCAGGTCACTGTCTGAGACCAGCCCCCAACCCCCTCTCTGCATACACCCACCAGCCAGCTCAGCGCGGAGCAGCACTGGGAAGACAGGCAGACCCACAGCGCTTCAAGGACATTGATGTGGCGTCCTGCTCGGCCCCAAACCTTTCCTTTCTCTTTGCTCCAGCCTCCCTTTCTCCCCCACTTTCCCTGCTGCTTCCACCCAGCCTGCCCTCGCCCCACAGTTGTAGAGATCTTCCACCACCCCCGCCAGCCATAGTCTCTCTCCCCCTGCCCGCTTGGGTCCTGAACCAGGCCCTGTTTCCAAGCGCGTGTAAACGCCCGAACGGAACCGGGCTTTCACTGAGCATGATTTCGCATGGGGCGCCTCTTTTTTGGCAACGTCTAGCGAGCTGGGGCTCGGTCTAACCCCCCTGGCAGACTGTTAACAGCAATCGTGCTGCCTCGGGATCCCTGCAGACCCCCACAGGCCCCGCTTGCCCGTGTGCCCAGGGGCGAGCCGGACTCCCAGCCGGAATTATTCTGCTCCGTGCTCCACGCTAGCGTGGCGCGGGAAATGAACCTGGGGCAAGCCGGCGCACAGGTAGGTCGAGAGGCTCTCCTGCCATCCCCCTGCGGGCTCCACGATCTTCCCTGAGCGGAGGCTCTCGGACACTCCCTCCATCCCCCGGGCCGGGCCAGGGAGCGCTCGGCACGCTGTTACCTTTGGAGCGCGGCGCACTGGCCGGCGTGTGGCTGGGGACTGCCGTGCCTGAGGGAGGCTGATGGATGGTGTCATTGCGTGCGTTAGGGAGGGCAGCTAGAGCGCGCCGGTGCAGCAGCGCCGCCTGCCCAGCTGAGGAGTGGACAGAGGCCAGCTGGAAAGGGGGTGGGCTCTCTCGCTCGCTCGCTCGCTCTCGCGCCTAGGCTGGGTTCGTGGAGCCACTCAGGGGGGTCGGAAGAAAACGAGCGAGATTTAAGACACTGATAGGTGGCCGGGCTTTGTCTGGCTGCTCACTCTCGACGCCAGACTTGCGGGGCTCGCGGCGAGGCTCCGGCAGAGCGGCATGGCCGGCGGGCGGGGGGCCCGGCTGGAATGCCAGCGGCCCTGAGCGGACCCCTCCCGCGGCAGAGCAGCGAGGGGGCAGGGGGCGAGCGCCGGAGAGCAGCCTGCTCCGTCCTGCCGCGGCGGAAAGGAGGGAGCCATTGCGCAAGGGGCCTGGCTGGAGCTGCTGGGGGAGTGATGCGCAGGGCGCAGCCGGCAGTCCGCAGCCGCCGCCTCCCGCAGCAGCACTAGGAGGTGCCCCGGGACTAGCAGTTCTCCCCCTCCCCCCCCAACAAACCCATCAGGGCACCCTCCCCCCCAAGCCGGCTCCCCGCTCCGGTCTCACCCCACCCCTCCATTCCCTCCCTCCCGCCGCCAGATGACCACCGAGAGCGGCCAGCAGCAGCGGGAGCCGCCGGCCCCTCTCCGCTCCTGCAGCCCGGCTCCCGGCGCGCTCCAGGCCGCCTTGATGAGCCAGCCGCCCCCCTCCGCCCTGGAGACCTCCACCGGCAAGAGCAAGAAGGCCAGCTCGGGGCTGCGGCGGCCCGAGAAGCCCCCCTACTCCTACATCGCCCTCATCGTCATGGCCATCCAGAGCTCGCCCAGCAAGCGGCTGACGCTGAGCGAGATCTACCAGTTCCTGCAAGCCCGCTTCCCCTTCTTCCGCGGCGCCTACCAGGGCTGGAAGAACTCGGTGCGCCACAACCTCTCGCTCAACGAGTGCTTCATCAAGCTGCCCAAGGGGCTGGGCCGCCCGGGCAAGGGCCACTACTGGACCATCGACCCGGCCAGCGAGTTCATGTTCGAGGAGGGCTCCTTCCGACGCCGGCCCCGCGGCTTCCGCCGAAAGTGCCAGGCGCTCAAGCCCATGTACCGCATGATGAACGGCCTCGGCTTCAGCGCCTCCATCCTGCCCCAGGGCTTCGACTTCCAGGCGCCCTCCGCCTCCCTGGCGTGCCACGCCAACGGCTACAACCTCGACATGATGGCGAACCCCATGGCCGGGGGCTACGAGGGGCTGGGCGGGGGGCACCACGTCCCTCACATGTCCCCCAACCCGGGCTCGACCTACATGGCCAGCTGCCCGGTGACTTCCAACGGGGACTACGGCCCCGACAGCAGCAGCAGCCCCGTGCCGTCTTCCCCCGCCCTGGCTAGTGCAATCGAGTGCCATTCCCCCTACACGAGCCCGTCCGCTCACTGGACAGCCTCGGGGGCCCCTCCGTATATAAAGCAGCAGGCCCTTCCACCCGGCAACCCAGCCTCAGCGGGCCTCCACTCCAGCATGTCCTCCTACTCTTTGGAGCAAAGCTACCTGCACCAAAACGCCAGGGAAGACCTGCCAGGTAATACCCCCTTCGCTTTCCTTCCTTCCTGGCCGAGGCTGCTTTCTCGCGGCTAGGATCAGAGGAGGCTGTCGCGGAAGGTACAAACGCCGCCCTAGTTGTGCCAATCTGGCGTTTGCCTCTGGTTTACTGAAGCTGTCAGATAAGAGCCCTGTGACAAGGGCGAGGCTGGGGCTGCTTTGTGTTTTCTCTGAAAACAGGGCTTGACAAGAGAAAACAAAACCTGGCCCGAGAAGGAAAAATAGAGCTATTGTTCGGGAACATATTTTGCTCTGTTTTGGGGCACAGTGGGGGGGGGGAACCAAAAATTGCCCGCCACTGCTGCTCTGGGGGCTTGGATTTTAATATGAACATGCCCGTTACGGTTGTTATTGCTAGTGGAGAGGTTAAAACCCAGATCCTTATCTTTTTGCTACGTTTTTGGTCAGTTTCAACCGGTCTTGTAGGTTGGTTTGAGTGATTGATTTCTTGGCCAGAAATACTAGGACAAGAATTACAAATGCGTCATTCAATACAAAAACGTGAGGAGATTTCTAGTAGGGATTGACTGAAAAGGGTGTTTAATATTACCTCCAAAGTCTTGCAGATTGCGGCGGGAAAAAAAACACCCTCTAATCTTTAAAAATGCAGAAGAGATTAAAGCAGATCCAAAATATTTCTGCAACCGGAGCAGAAAATGTATCTGGACTCCCCACCTCCTACTCTAGTGATTATAGACAATGTATTCTTAGAAAAAAAATATTGCGAAGGAGATATTTGTGGAGAAAACAAAGTACAAAAATGGGTAAAAGATGTTAAGTTCTTAGAAGGAAATTTTCCAAATAGCCCTTCTAAACGTGGGTCTTGGAGGTTAACCAAACAAAGACAGTCTGGGCTGGACCACACCGAAGAGGATTTTAGCCTGACTTAACCCATATGAGAACAGGGTCTTGTTCAATTTTATGGGAATTTCAACAAGTAACAAATACAGACGACCCTCTTCATTAGGGTTCTCCCCCCCTACTGCTTCTTGAAGGGCTGTCAATCATTCCTCTGTTCATCGTAGAGAAATGCAGTGTACCTTTCGATCTAAAAACAAGGCTTCGCTTTGGAAAGCTATTTAACCTTTGTTGGTTGCTTCGCTTGCAGCAGAGAAGCACCGTCTTAACAACGCAAAATGTTCTCTCTTTTAGAGAAAGGAAGGCTTAAAGTTTGCATTGGCTAAATTAATCTCAGGGAAGCTGTCCAAACAAAAAAACCCAGGTGTTAAAACTTAATAAATTCGGAGACTGATTTGTAAAGCAGCAGCTGTTACAGGAATTCGGCCCTTTACCCCAGCTCCTGGGAAATGGACCTTGGTCCAGGAAACGAACCCTACTTCCACAAAGAACGTCTATCTGCCACTGTGGAATCTGCATTTTAGAAATGCCAGATTATAGCCTCGTTTAACTGCAAATCCCGTTCTACAGATTAGATTAATTCTACAGTTTGATTTTAATCTTCAAAACAATAATCTCCCATATCCGTTTTCTGAACAGATATGCATGTTCGCAATTGCCTAGCCTCGCCCACCCCTCCAGAAACACTTTCATAACTTTTGGGCAACTTGTAGAAATACTTTGACGTTCACAAATACAAACTTCTCCCAAAAACCTAGTAAGCAACTTCAGTGGGAATGGAACCAGCATGACTTTAGAAGTGACGTTGTCAGAGTGCAACCTTTTAATTTTGAAAGGGAAGTAGAAGCAATCCAAGAACAGGATTTGTTTTGGTTTTTTCCCCAAACAAAGTGTAATTCTTTTGGTTTTGTGTAATTTTTTCCCTAGTTTTTTCTCTTCCGTGAAAACTCAAATATTTCCAAGAATGTGACTATATAAATCCAGTTTCATTCTCTTAAAATGTAATAAAGTACTAGTGCAAATCCCATGCTAGCTAGCTAGCTAATACAAATATACATCTCGCTAAGACCAGATGTGCCAAAGGGACAAATTAATATTCATTTCTGATGTGTTAGATCAGAGAGCAAATCGTGCAATCAGTTTTTAAATAGAATTTCCCATTTATTTCAATAATGTGTTCTGTTTAAATACTACTGCCATGCTTTGGGCCCAGGACTTTAGTGAAAGCATCTCAGATCATCATACCCTAGGTAGCTAAACAATCTTGTGTGTGAATATATCCACGTATGCATATACTCGGTCATATGGTAAAAAGTACTTCCTTGTGTTCTAAGAATTCTTAACAGTAAAGAGGTAAGAGCAATTAGTTCTCATTATCTACAGCGCACAAGCAATAACAAGTGCACGCAGTTTCTATAGCTGCCTTTTTATTAGTTTAATGCGACGCAGATTTGGTTAGAAAATATCAATAAACCTATATCAAATCACTAGCCATTTAAGTTAGTGAGGTTGTAGGTTTTAAGCCTTGGACTTGTATCCGACCCAAGAATAAGAAAAGAAAAGATTGGAAACAGAGGCTTGTTCTCCTGGAGGCTTGAGGGAGACATTTTTTCGCACACTGTTAAACCATGCTCACTGATTGAATCAGGGTTGTAATAAAGTGCAATGGTTTATTGTGAGCATACCAGCAGAGTTATTAGAAAGACCAAGGAAATCCAGCGAAATAATCACCTATACAGCGTGAGCACTGTGGGGTGAGGGAAGGGACAATGAAACAGCCCAGAAAGAGATAGGCATGCTACAATGAATACTGTACATCACTTTGCAAGAGAGCTGCCTAGCCTGCGGCACAGAAGCTGCAGACGTATTTTCCTTGGAATTTATGAAGTTTTATCCACGTTACAAATTTAGACGCTGAAGTTCTGTGCTGATGGGGATTTTCTCCTAGTCTCTTCTGGACTCTGAGATAAGCTACTGAAAAACCTCGAATAAGTTTTTTTTTTTTTTCCCCAGTAAGATTTGAAAAAAGATTCAATAATCCAAGAGGTAAAATCTGAACCCATTCCAGATCTGAACAGATTGCTTTGGGGAGGGGCAAAAACTCTCCTGGATTAAATCCTGTAGGCCTTTCTCAAGCAAAGCTCCCACTGGGAGAATAAAGTCTGAAGAAGGACCTCAGGATCCGTCCCCCGATTGTATAGAAAATCGCTTCCAGAGCATCAGGAACCTGGCACAGTGGCGTTTGGCTATGGGATTTGAGATGTCTGAGTGAGGCTGTTACCTAATTTACATACTGCTGCTATGGTATTGGGGATATTGTTCTTTTTGTTTAAGTCTAAGGTATCATTCCTCTGTATCTTTAAGTATATGAGCACACACATCCAAATATAGCGAGATACAACACACACGCAAACACACACACTACACCAAAACTAATTCTCATTGATCCTATACCCACTGAAATAAATAACAAACCTCACATTGATTTTAATAGGATAGGATCAGGATCATTATATACACTGGATACAGAAGTCAAGTGCAGGTGTGTCCTAGAGTTGCGCGCACACACACAATGAGTATATCGCTACACACACATTCACGCACAAGGGGATACAGAGACGTGTATGCAGTGAACACACCTGAACATACATGCATTACATAATCACATAGCATATGTAAGAGGGGTGTGTTTGTGTACAGTATGAGCCTACAGCTTGTAAACACTGTATCGCTATGCCGACACTGACAAACATATACACACAAACTATTGGAATATGTATGTGTGCACAATAATTTCACCTTTTTCTGAAGCTTCAGAGAGGTAGCGGAGTTAGTCTGTACAGGATAAACTTAAAAAACAAATAGTCTGGTAGCACTTGAAAGACTAACAAAACATGTAGATGGTATCATGAGCTTTCGTGGGAGACATAAAACAAGATTACTGCATCTTGTAAATTTCAATTGCCTTTTGACTCCTTTTAAACTGTCTTCAAGGAAGGTAATGTTTTGGGGGGGGGGCTTCTTAACTGCTCTAGAAGGCTACGTCACAAATGTTACGTGGAATTTCCTCACAGAACAGAATTTATACTCGCCATAAGTACAATGTATATCAGGCAGAGAAACGTTTTTTTTTCCCACCCCGATCGAATCCAGCTAATTTCTGAGAAGCTCTTGTTATTTTCTTCTCTTGCAGTGGGATTGCCTCGCTACCAGCATCATTCTACCCCAGTGTGTGACAGGAAAGATTTTGTTCTCAATTTTAATGGCATTTCTTCTTTTCACCCTTCTGCTAGTGGATCTTATTATCACCACCATCACCATCAAAGCGTCTGTCAAGATATCAAACCCTGTGTGATGTGAACTTAACACTGTCAAATAAAGACAATCAGGTGGCTGTTTAACAGATTTGCGGTATAGACGGACTCACGCAGATAAAATGTAATGTGCACTCCTGATAGCATTGAATAGTACACAAGTCACTTAGCAAAATTACATAAGGCAGCACTGTGTTTACCATTTTGTCCCCTGCCACACAGAAGGACAGAAAAAGATGATGGAATGTTCCAAAGCTTTTTTGAAAGGTTTTCTTTTGTGTGCATGTGTGTGTGCGTGTGTGTGTGCGTGCATGGGAGGGCGGGGGAAGGGTATCTTTTATAGGAAGTCTATTCAAGTAAATAATAAAATGCATTTCTGTAATCTTCGTTGTCCTAAAAATTAGAGTATGCAAAAAAGGTCAGTTCAGGGTTGTTTTTTAATTAATAGAAACAAGTTTCGTTTGACTGGGGAAAATCTGCCTCAAACCAACAACAGCGAGAAACTGCATTTTTTTTAGTTGTTCGAGAGTTAATTAAAATGAACCTTTTTTTCAAAACACTTTTTATGGACGCCAGCACCAATCAATATTATTAAAAATATATTGTTTAGACGTTTCGTGTATAGCGTTTAAGAAAGTTCGTTTTTTTCCAGTATTGCAACAATACAATGTTTTTGTTCTTTTATTTTTGCAAAGTTCTTTTCTACCACAGTATTTTTAAAAGAAATATTTTAAATACATCTTGTGTATACTCGCACACTTAACGGCTTTAAAAGGAGAATATATTTGCACTTATGTATACTTTTTACAGTTTGCCAAAAATATTTTGATGTACAAATTCTTTTTCAATAAAATGTGTATAAACGACAATGCACTGAATAGGCATTTAGTTTCACTCTGACGCTTCTTGTAATTGTCCCTTTAAGGCACCCTAGACCCCGCAGGTACTATTGACGTGGAGGAGGAGGAGGAAAGTAATTGACCTGCAGAGGCATCTGTGTCCTGAGATCGTCTTAGGTTTGGACACTTTTTCCTCTCTCCCCCACGCCCGCTTGAGTTTTCTATTCTTTATCTCCTTCCGGCTACTTGTGCAGAATTTTAAAAACACAATTTAAAAAATCTAAATCTTGCGATTGTAACTGACGCTTCAGCTGCATTTAAAGATTGTTTAGATCAGCCACTTGACCACGCTTGTGATTTCTTTTCCACAATTGTTCCTGCTGGGTTCCCTCTCCGCCCCCCTTTTTTTCCTTGTATTAATGCTTTAGATAGGAGTTGACCCAAATTCTGCTGATCTTGTCTTGGCAAACAAAATGAACTCCATAGGAGTTCGGGGGTTGCTAGGAATGCAGGATAAAACTACATATAATGGTTTGCCACCCCTCATTGTGGGGCAGGCTTTTTGCAACGTAGAAAAGCATCCAGTTCGTTAAGTAAAATCTGGCTTCGTAATTACTCGTCCAGGTAGGCACGTAGTTTTGATGTCAAGATACAAAACACATGGCTGCCGTCAGTGTGGGAGCGGCGAGGAACCCCAGGGAGAGATCTAAGATTACATGGAGCTGAACATTTACTCAAGCTCAGCTCATAAAGTTAATTCATCCCTTAAACCCATTGGAGTTCACGATCTATACACCTTTCTGCTTACTCAAGGCAGGGAAGTCACGTTTATAGGCTGCAACCCTTTGATCACATAGTAGGATCCCAGTATGGAGCCTTAAAAAAAAAGACTTCCACACAGGGCGATCAGACACATTAATGTCCCCTGAAGTCTCTTCTCCTCGCTGTATATTGTCTGGATATTTTAAGGGACCATCTCAAGCTTTTTTAAGTCGTCGTGTGCATCCCTTAATGAAACCGAAACGAAACTTTGCGTGCAATGATTGTTGCCTCAAAAAAAAATCACTCCCACTCCCCCCAGGCTGCTATTCCATCCCACAAGCCATGTGGAGCACTGGCTATGAAAAACGGTGCTACTTCCTCGGTAGAGTAGAGAGACTCGAGCTGATGCAGGCTATTCCTCACATCACGCTTTCTTACGTGGAAGAAACGGATCAGCTCGGTGCTAAAAGATCTGTTCTCCCTTGAGGACAGCAAATTTGCCCCGCATGCAATCATATCCTCAGACATAATGCAACCCAGTGCAGTTCCAGCCCCATATTAAACGGAAGAAAATCTCCCATTTCAAGTGCAGCATCCATGTCACGCTGGCGCTTTTAAACACTAAGTAAAATTTGATCAGAACGATTTTTTTTAAATCTCCATTTTTATATTTATACTCAACCATGCCCCCTTTTCCCCTGAGCTTCTCAGGGGCCTGCAATAAATTATGAAGTCAGTTTCAGAGTTTGCTCCGACCACAGTGCTGTGTTTACATTCTTTCCAAGGCAAGCCTGCATGGTCGTAATTTATATCCTAAACACTTGAACGTAACTTGTTTATACAGAGAATGACAGGACCTCAAAGACAAAAAAACTGAACTTGCCTAACAGATTGAAATAGAGTGAATAGACCATGGTTTTAGTGCCCCCTCATGGAGCCATCATGCCATTGAACCGAAATACCAAAAGCATTTGTAGCACTTCTAATTTTTGTATTAGATATATTTTTGTTCTATTTCTGGAAGTGATCCCATACCAGGCAAAATAATCTCTCTCTCTCTCTCTCTCTCTCTCTCTCTCTCTCTCTCTCTCGCACACACGTACACAAATGTCTTGCCAAAACGTCAGTTCTAGGAAATATTGCAGTTTTGAGCTTGCTTTGCTTCTGTATGGTAAATGGATGCTTTCTTTTCCTCGTTTTCAGACTGTCAAACTGAGAACGCTTCAGACACAGGACTATTTAACTACCAACACGAGCAGGGGAATGCCAGTGAAATGGATCCTCAAACTTCACCCTAGGGCTCTTTTAAACGTTATAGCGACTTGCAAAGGGGAAAAAATAATTTAAAAACCAAATGAGCCCTATTTTAATGTCAGTGTTTGCTACTGCAAGGCATTCCGTGGTTGTCTAGCGTGCAAAACTCTAGTAGCCTTCGGGGCTAGTGGAAACATGGCAAGGGGCAGGGTTAAACGTCAGAAACTGCATAGCTGCAGAAGGGAATTTTAAACAGACAATTGAAAACGCCTGAGGATTTTGTTTGCTGTATGTATCACAAATGGCTACCTTACATTCTGGAGAAAGGAAGCCTTCGTTAAAGATCCAACTCCTCCCTCGAGTTAATCGACAGGTTGACTTTCACTGCCCTAGAGGGGTAGCCATGTTAAAGTCTGGATCCGCAAAAACAAGGAGGAGTCCTGTGGCACCTTTTGACTAACAGATTAATGTAGCCATGTCCAAATTAATGGGATGTCTTTAAGGCGCCACAGGACCCTGTTATTTGTTTTTATATTTTTTTTTACTGTATCTATCGCAAGCAGCCAGGAGGCTCCAACCAACCCAGGGAAGACTAACGCTTGACATCTTGACATTTCTGACATTTAAACAGAATTGTATTTATTTATTCCGAAAAAAATCTTTCTGCGCTTCTTCGTGCATCCTAACCAAGCTGAAAGGGCACCGCCCCAAATGGGGGGGAGGGAGATCTTTGCAGGCCAACTCTTTAGGGAAGCCTACAGTGGATTCACTGAAACGTAGTAGAACACCAGCTCGTAGAAGATGCTGCCGGTGATAGAGCTCAGACAGCCCCGCGTTCCATTAGCCCGGTGATCAGTGGCCATGCTCTATTGCCTAGCTCGCCTTTTCCCGTCCCCTTTGCGCCCCGCGCCCTTTGGCAAAGCTTCTTGCTGAAGGACCTCGCCAGAGTAGCGGCGCTAGCTTCTTTCTGCGGTTTAACCCGCGTCACAGCTCTACCGAGTGGGGGTGCAAAGATGATCTCCATCCTGGGCTCTTGCACAGTGGCTCACAGCCAGATTGCAGGGGTGTGTGGGCGCCCTCTCTCCACAATAGACGGTCTCCAAATCCCCTTCTTCTGCAAGAGGAGGACCAGAGAGGCGAGACCCAGCGCTCGACACAATTGCCAGAGCGATGGAGTTCGCACTTGCCGGGGGCGATCGGATCAAACGAGGACTAGACACGAATCTGTCCATAACCCCATCACATTACAGCGTGTTTGGGTAGCCCAGGGATGGAACCTTGTACCACGGACACCGGAGCCGACCGTGTGTTGTTCCGTATCGAATCTAATCCGCTCTCCGCCTTCCCTTCATGGGCTCACTTCCCGCAGCCTTGACCACAACGTGGGGATTTTTCCTGGGGAGTGTTTACGTTATCCCAGAAAAACCTCAGCCTGTTCGAAAGACAGGCGAGTTCTGGCCAAGCAGTTTCACGTTTACACATGAGCCGAGCGCGGGTCTGGTGAAGCTGGAGCAGCTACTTGATGAACATGTTCCCGAAAATATCCAGTGTATTTATTTAACAAAATTCACCCACCGATTATTCTATTAAAACTGCCAGAAGATTAAAAGACAGCACGAAATCAATCCCTATTGATACTCAAAGCACTTCGGTTTCTTGTTCATGGTCTGCGCGGAACCCAGAGACATGTTAGTGAACTTGGATGGTGAAGGAAAAAGTTACCGATTTTTGTTCAGGAGCAGTAAATCTGACTTTATTGAAGGCTAAAATATATGTCCCTGGCACATGAGCGGAGATTTAAATAACTGTGCTCAATGAAGGCAGGCCCTGACATCTTTTCATTCCAATTTTAAACGTGTAAACGGTCTCATTACAATTGATGTGCTTTGCTGAATCGGGATCTTAACGCACCCTAGACAACGCTCAGCTAAGCTGCTGGTGGCGAGCACTGTGAAGGAGCAGGCATATAATACAGGATACCTGATACACTCACTTTAAGGAGAAATACATTTTAGTAAATTTGCAGTATTAATCTGCATGAAATACTGCCTTAGTTAGTAAGAACACCCGGACTTTATTTATACATTTAGCCATTTGATAGATACAAATGAGGAAAGAGGTAAATAGAAGCCATCGTATTTTTGAATACGAGCCCAGAGGTTATTTTAGAGCCAGTGATCTTTGTGTCTAGATTATAAAGAATTCAGAGCAGCCTTGTGTGATTTGCCAACTACTGAATAGCGCTCCAAAACATCTGTAATATTAACAACGTCAAGCGATTTTTTTATGCTTGTTTTTCATCCAACAATGATTTATGAACATATTTATTTCTCCATTGGTCATTTATAAAAGAAATATGCTGAGGGGAGCAGGTCCTGAAGTGCAGAGAGACTTTGCACCATCTAACTACATTTGGAATTAGAGGCATTTTAATGTTAGATTGAGATTTTAATTGGAATTGCATTGCTATTCTTTTAAATATATCAGACTATAACATGCATTAAAGTTAGTGAACATTTACAAAATGTGTTTATAATACTGTACTGAACACAGGCGGATGTACTCATCTCTGAATGTTCCACCAATTGCAAAAAGTTAAAAATCAGGTAGAAATTTCTAGTCCAAGCCAGTTTTTTAATCATTAGAAAGCATAGTTTCTAGGACCAGCTCCTAGGCATAGTTATGTGTTGCTTCACTGAGCTCAAATACCTAAATATGAATACCAAAATCAATATAGAACAGTTAGGACAACTTTTTGAAATTAAGAAGTCAAGGCATTTTCAGTCTCTAAACTTCAAAGGAGTTGATCTGATTAACCTAAATGTTTCCAATAAATGTTAACTTTAATCCAGTGGATACACTGGATCTATTTTATGCAGAAAGCTGCTTTTCAGAAAGGATTTGTATATGCAAGCAGCACCAGTTTAACATAATATAGATTTTAAGCTGATTTAGCTGAAATGGTGAAAACCCTTTTGTGGATACTCTTATCTCACTTTAAAGTGGCTTGTTTTGGTTTGGAGTAAACCCATTCCTGATCAATGTAAACTAAATCTAAATAAGCTTAAAGTGAAGTCATGGTGTCCACACTGCCTTTTGCTGCTGGTTTAACCAGTCACTTACTCCTTAAGGCCTGGTCTGTAGTCAAAGCTGTATTTATTAACTAAAGGTGTGATTTTATACCAATTTCATTAAACCAGTGCAACTTGTATGTGTTTATCAATTTAAGCCTGGCTTATATTAAAGTAGTGCCTGTACATTTACAGATGACAGCTAAACCACATAGCCAGTTCTAAATTGATATAAAAGACTGTCAGCTTACAAAAAGTGACACAGTATAATTCAACTAATTTAAGTTAAGGCTTGTTTCCACAGAAGAGTTGCATTGTTTTAAGTTACACTGATGCAACTGTCTCATGTAGAAAGCCCCAAGTAGAAGCTGGCTCCCATGTGTGTTCATCCTGGAAACTCTTGTAACTTTAATTGAGGAATCAAGGCAGTGACTTGATAATTAACTTGGGCACTTTTTCTCCATTTGCTTTTGTATAAAACAGAGGTTTCCCCAGCTGTGGTTTGTTGACCACTGGTGGCCTGCAGAGTATTTGATGGTGGCCCAGAGAAAGCTATCTGGTTACATGCTGCTGGCTCTCCTCCTTTCCAGCTGAGGGAAGAGAACAGATGGTAAGAGGGACGGTTCAATGAAGCTCAGAACAGACAGCATAGTGAATTATTTTCCAAAGGGAATTAAAAACTTTACTATTTCTAGCAATTTCTGGACTGCCACAAGCATGGGGGTGTTGTCATTATCTATGACCAGTGGTCTGCACAGTTCACTAGAGAGGAGGTCTCCACCAGACAGTGTGGTGTGAAAACATTTGAGAACACCTGGTTTAATATTAAGTGACTTTTCCTATGACTAGATGTTGCAGAAGAGGCGTCGATGGTCTGTACCTGTATCTGAGGGCAGTTATTAAACACAATGGCTGGCAAAAGTCCACAGGGCACAGATCCACACACTGGTGTAACTCAGTGAAGACAATGGAAGTTACACCATGTAGCTGAAAAGCAGAATTAGGCCCCCTATCCACAGCATCCCACTTGTATTTCATACACAGTATATTAAATCCTGCTTTCGCTTACACTGGTGCAACCCTGCTTACATCTGTGCTGGAAGTTATTAATACTGTATATTGACCTAGTTATAGGGATGCTTACCGTGTAGATATATGTTTAGTGTAATAGTAGGCTAATGAAAAGCAAGCTGGAAGGAAACAATGGATCACCATAAGCCACCTCAAAAGTAAACAATTGAGGACTGTTATGGGACAATGGCATAACCCTTAATTCTGAGGAATCTATCTTGATCTCCTGCTGAGGTGACCAACTGGTTTGGACAATCTGGGTCAAGGCCTGGGAATTGTCTGGATTATAAAGGACTTTCACCCTCAAGAAAGGAGGTAATTGTTAGGTTCCAAGAGACCAGACTGACAAGCCCCTGCTGAGATGTCTAAAGAAGTTAGGCCTGCCTAGGTTACCATCAGAGGATGCCAACCCATTAGGTAAGATAGATGTGCATGTAGACTGTTATTTTAAGATTTTTCCTCTAAATACTCTATTCCTGCTGTTAAAACTAACTAATGCTTGGTTTTGAATAAAGCTGCAGACCCCCAAAGGACAGGACTACAGCTTCAGCAGCTAATCAGATCTTCAGGGTTGATGTGGAGGGTACTGTCGCCCCCGGTCTGGTATAAGATTGGAAGAACTGTACTTTTCCTTCCTCTGGGACAGAATTTCACAAGGCTGGATGTGATGTACTCAGAAAAGCCATGAAATGGCTCAGAGGTGCAGCTTTTCTGTAACTCTGATATATTAGTGGCAACTAGTTGGGATAGTAACAATGGTGAACTTCCAATAAAAGACAACAGCAGTAAAACAGGTATTGTAGAAGAAAAAAACATAAGAAAGATGTCCTGTGTTCTTTTTAGAAAGAGCGCAGGAAAATTTAGCTATGAAAATTAGCTATGGTGTGGTGTGTGGCTGCAGGTAAGTATTTGCTTCAGGTTAGGTGGGTTGTCTGTAGGCAAGGACTGGTCTGTTCCCAAGGTCTATACAAGCGACACCATCACAGGACCTATGTAAGTCATAACCTCAGGGGCTCATACACCTGCACATCACTAATGTGATCTATGATAACAAGTGACAGCAATGCCCCTCTGCCATGTATATCGGCCAAACCAAACTGCCATGTATATTATCTTTGCACCAATGGATAAATGGACACAAATCAGATATCAGGAATGGTATCACACATAGACCTGTAGGGCAATATTTTAACCTCCCTGGGCATGCAATACTGGATTCAAAACAGGGGTGGGCAAGATAGCCTCTGCCCCTTTGATCCGGCCCATGGCTTCTCTGCCGCTCCCCCACGCACAGGCCAATCAATTGCTGGGGATGGGAATGCACAAAGTATTCTCCCCCCAGCGGGGTGCACAGCATCAGAGGGAACCACCAGCTGTTCAAAAGAGCTGGCAATTCTTTCTAGGCACTGTGCCTCCCGCCCCTGCCCTGCCAGGGGCACAAAGACTTCATGTGTTCCCCCGCCTCCAGGCCGATCAGTGTCTATGGGTGGGGCAGCATGCACAATCTCCTGGCCCCTCCCCTTCCACCAGAGGCCCTGCCCCTTCCCGGGCAGCCCATGACCACTTCTGAAATTCATGAAGTGGCCCCCCCTTCAAAAATTATTGCCCACCCCTGATTTAAAAGTAGCCATCCTTCAACAAAAGAATTTTATTACCCGATTATAGAGGGACACAGCTGAATTGGAGTTCATTTACAAGTTCAATACTATCAGTTTAGGCTTGAATAAAGATCTTAACTGGTTAATACACCATAAAGCCAATTTCCCCACCTTTGATATTCACATTTCCACATCAAATACTGTGAATGAGGCACATCCACCCTGACTTAATTAGCTTCATTAACACTGGTGAATTTTACACATGAAAGCTCATAAATAATAAAATCGTTAGTCTCTAAGGTGCCATAGGACTGCTTATTGTTTTTACAATGTAAATTGGGAGTGACTCCATTACTTTAGGCTGAGTTATTCTTGTTTCAGCTTGATATAATGGAAAATAGAATACAGTAAAACTGTTTTGGGAAGCATACAATCTAATCACCAAACTATGGTACAACCAGTGCTTTTTTTTTTTTTTTGCTATTTTCTCATCTTAAATTGAATGGGATTCCCCTCTGGCATACCGGAACCTATTTCCTGTTTGCTGGGGTGGCTTGACTCCCAATGGAAGCGCGCCCAGGACATGCCGCCCCCGGCACAGTTGGTTATTTTTTTGTTTGTTTTTTTGGGTTTTTTTTGCTCAACAACTTTGAGCCTGGAGTACCAGCACCATTTTTCTTACCAAAAAAGCACTGGGTACAACTTTAAGCCTGGATTATCAACAATGGATGATAATCAGTAAAAAGGATTTTATTTATAAAGCACTCTCCTGTACTAAATGAGCTGAGGGCATTGCACTACATGTATTTTATAGATAAACAATATCATTATTAAATGAACTTCTTAAAATCATGCAAAAAAACAACAAATGGTCTGGTAGCACTTTATAGACTAACAAAACATGTAGATGGTATCATGAGCTTTCGTGGGCACAGCCCACTTCTTCAGATGACCAGAGTTATGAGTAGGGGATATGAAAACTCGAAATAAATAGGAGAGGGGAAGGAGAGGGGGGAGAAAAAGAGAAAAAGGAAGGGGGGGGGTGAGATAGGCATCATTAAGTATCTGGAGAATGGGTACTTAAACCTAAGCAGATCAAAGTAAATAGATAGATGCTAAGACAGGAAGGATACCACTCACAGAGCTGT
The DNA here is from genome assembly GCA_019425775.1 of Rafetus swinhoei. Classification (NCBI taxonomy): domain Eukaryota; kingdom Metazoa; phylum Chordata; order Testudines; family Trionychidae; genus Rafetus; species Rafetus swinhoei. The sequence continues at coordinate 117,434,445 of CM033424.1, forward strand.
TAACACCTTCAGTGGTTATGAAGTAGGTAGTGTCCTAGCCAGCCAATATCTCGACTGAGTCCATTAGCATGTGAATTGAATTTGTGGATAAAGTGTGATTCCAATCCTTCCCTATGTATTTGACTTGTGGAGCTGGCCTGTGACAAGACTGCCATTCTCTAGATACTTAATGATGCCCTGTCTCACACACCCTCTTCCTTTTTCCCTTTTTCTCCCCCCTCTCCTTCCCCTCTCCTATTTATTTCGTGATAGAGATGCAGCCGTGTTAGTTCTGTCTTTTGTTTCAGCTACACCAGACTATGTAGCACTTTAAAGACTAACAAGATGGTTTATTAGGTGATGAGCTTTCATGGGCCAGACCCACATATTGATCTGAGGAAGTGGGTCTGGCCCACGAAAGCTCATCACCTAATAAACCATCTTGTTAGTCTTTAAAGTGCTACATAGTTCTGTCTTTTGTTTCAGCTATTTATTTCGAGTTTTCATATCCCCTACTCATAACTCCGGTCATCTGAAGAAGTGGGTTGCTCCCACAAAAGCTCATGATACCATCTACATGTTTTGTTAGTCTATAAAGTAATACCAGACCATTTGTTGTTTTTTTCTGTAACAGACTAACTCGGCTACCCCCTGAAGCTCCTTAAAATCATGCAGACAGTGAACAAGAGGGTCCAATATGAGAAAAAGAAGAACAAAAAGAAGGAAAAATAATAAATATCAGGCCCATGGAGAGCATGGAAGATTTCTGTATTAATTCCCTGGATGTTACATGCACCACAGTTTACCAGCTGGATATTATTGTGCATTGGACCAATCAAAGGAGGTTGTTAGGGGAAACCAGCAGGAACCAAGACAATGACAGAGATAAGATATCACCAGAGAGAATACCAAGAGTCCTCAATAGTGGGGAAGTTATTAATTGGGAAATACCCAGCACATTGGCTAGTAGATTTATTTTTCATAGGCCTGAGCCTAGGCTCAAGGGGACAGGGACATTAAACTGCTAAAGACCCCTGCCTATAAAAGGAAGAAGTGTGACTCGCAGCTAGAGGGGTCTCTGACAAAAAGGTACTAAGAGCATATTGCCTGTCTGGCACAGTCCAGGAGCAGGGATATATCTAGGCTGAATGGAACTTACCCAAAACTTGCAAGGAAAGAATGAAGTTGAAATATGTTTCATACAGGAAGGCCTGCTTTGTTATTTTAATCAATTTCTCTGATTACCATGTTTCTTCCCATTGACTATTACATACATTGTTTTGAAAAGGCAGAACTGGGTATGCATTTTCTGACTACAACGCTTCCAAGAGAAAAGAGTCCTGCAGGGACCCAAACCAAATTGGCCCTGCTAAAGAAGCCATTTTGGGAAACAGGGGTGCTGAAGCCTAGGGACCCAGTCTGAAAGTGGCAAGTCATAAGATTCTCCCTTGAGTGAAGAAGAATCCCCAGGCCTATGACTGAGAAGGGCACACTCATGAGAAATCATAGAGAAGTATAAGGTACAAGACCAGGCCCTACGAGGGATATTCTAGGAACACACTTCAAGGATAAAAAGGTTGTAGAGTCTTTGAGTAAATGTGGAGAAAGGATTCAGATGGATTTTCAGAGGGAAGTGAGTTCCACACCTTACTGTCCACTAGAGCAAATGGACAATTACCTGATGACCTCAAGCATGACATCGGGATGCTTAAATAATAGGTGAATTTTGATACAAATAACCAAGAAGATGAGGCCCAAATATGGAATGCCTAGGGTAATTCAAATGGAAGAGGGCAGGGAGAAATTGTCAGACAAAAGCCAACCCAGGGAGGCTTCATGCAAAAGAGGTGGGGTTTATGGAGGAACCTGAAGGAGAAAAGAGAAGATCCTTGACATATGATAAGTGGGAGGCATAGGGACATGCCTAGGGCTTGGCATGGCATAATGTGTGAAGCAAAGCATGAGAATAAGATAAAGAAGCAATTAGAGGGAGAGAGTTATGATGACTTGCAGGAAGAAGGGAGAGAGTCTGAAGAAATGAGGCCATTGGGTGGGGGGCACATGCAGCAAGCAAGAAGGTAAGGAAGAGGAGACTAAACTGGATGGAGAAAGAGAGGATGATAGTTAAGGGATTTGTTGAGGGGGGGGCCGGAAGCAGGATTACATGATTGAACTGGTGTCATTGTAAGACATAGTATGGGGTAAGTCAGAAATGTCATGAGAATACTTTTTTTTTCTGAAGTATTTGGTATGACTGAGATCTCAGTCAAAACCAAGAAGTGCATGAAAGTGGAAAAGTTGACAGAGAATGAGAGAACTCAGAAAGTTCATCCTTAAAAACTGTTTGTTGTGTGTTCACAATGAGTGTAGGATGACAAATCAAGCTATTTCTTAATTTATCCAAGACACTTTCTCTGCTTTTTATCTACTTGATGGAACTTTTATGCTCCTTTTATCACCTTTACAATATTTTTTGCAAAGTTAACTGAAAGTTACTGTAATGGGCTTGGGGCACAGAGATCCCCTTGACACTATCACTGATGGGCTGATGATACCACTGAACCTGCCTACCTGCCCTCTGGGGAGACCCACCACCTAGTTCTGCTGAGCTAGAAGCTCTGGTCTCTCCTAGAAAGGCACAGAGTAGGGGAAACAGCCCTTCAGCAGAGTAACACAGACACTGAGAACAGCTCAGCTCTGGGAAGGCTCAGTTATAGGGACTTGACAGTACTCAGGTGTACAGCCCCAATGAGACCAAAACTCCAAGCAAATCCATCTTACACTGTATAAAAGTTTTAAACAGAGAAAGCTGTTAAAGTTCTCTCCCTTTATCAATGAAAGAGAGTGAGGCACATCTGTTGCCCCCTCCACAGGTAATAATTACTTACACTAGCTTTGTTAATAAACAGAAGTGACTTAACTAGGTATAAAAATCAGGATTTCAGTGATTGCACATAACAGACAGATCAAAGTAAGTTATTAAAACACAACAAAACACTCCAGCTAACCCTAATACATTCAGAGAAGTTGTTGCAAATAATATTTTTTCCACCCTAGTTCTCCTTTCAGGTGAAGTCTTTTCAAGCCAAAGCTGTTCTTTCAGACCTGGGTCCAACAGCTCATCTCCACCCCTGTAGTTAGAGATCTTTTGTTTCCAGGTGCTTTCATGTAGCCTCTCAGGGCAGGGAACAGTTTGTGAAGCTAGCTGAAGACCATCATCATTTGCTTCCCATTTTTAAATAGAATTTCTCCTGGGCAGGAAGTATTTGTCCCATTCTCTGCACCCCTGTGGAAAACCTACCAAATTCAAGATGTATCATGGCACCAGGTGGCAGGATCACATGTCTTTGTAGGACCAACCACGGTTTAGGCTTACAGGAAAAACAAAACTATTCACAGATCCTTGTCTTGAGCACCAGCCATTAAGTTCCACTAATAGTTTTCATTAGATGACCTAGATTAAAAACACTGGTTTACACAGTATATTTCTAAACTTCTCATAGAAGAAAAATGCATGCACACAAAGAGAATATACATAGTCAGGGGATTACAGGTTCTTGAAGAATAGGTTACTTGCCCCATTTTGCATAAACCATATTCAAGTTACACATATCCATATTCAAAAATACATTTCCATACAGGTATGAGGGTGCAGTGTCATACTTACTACATAGCTTTAAGATTTCTACTGAAACTGGCAGGAGTTCTGTACATAAGTGGAGATGAGAATAGACTCTTGAGCGCAAATACCAGGGCGATCCCTAAGGGGGTGCATGTCTGGGGGCAACCCCTCCTCTGCTTCAGGCCCCTGCTCCATCCATAGCTCTGCTCCACCCACAACCAACGCACACCTTCCCCGAGCTACATGAGATGGCGGATTACCTGGAGGGACTGGAGTGGGGGCAACAGAAGTTAGCCCCCCTACCCCACACTCATGGAGGTAAATAGAGCCAGAGCGATGCAGCAACCTGCTCCACTCCACGCTGCTGCCCCATATCTCCCAGCCTGCTGCCCTCCTACTTTCTGCAGCAGTGGTGAAGCGAGCGCCTAGGCCCAGCCTGCTCCCCTGAGCCCTGCATCTCTTGGGGGAGTGGAGCAGGTGGGGAAGTGGAGCCAGCTGCCAGGTCACTCTGGCTTCTACCACCACAGTGAGTGCAGGGAGAAGAGGGGCTGATCTCTGCCGTCACCCTGTGCCAGGTAAGCCCTCAGGCCCCTTTTGGCCCCATGGATCCCTTCCATAGGATGGTTGAGGCAGCCACTGCGGGACCCTCCAAGGGGCAGGTCCTGGGGTGGCCTCCCGAACTGTCCTATGGATGGGACAGCTCTCACAAAAACCAAACACCAATATTGCATGTAGTTTTAAGCTTTCATGTGAATGAGAGCTTATGTGAAACCTTTAAATATTCCTGCAAATGTGAACTGTAGGTTATATGAAGCTTAGCCATTCCCGGTGCTTCAGTATTTCCCTTATACCTGGAATCTGCCTGGAAAGTAAGGGTCATCTGCAAGGAATATAGATTCCCTCCTCTATAAAATGTCGCTTCTTTCTTATCACTTAAATAAGCACATCCTGTGTTCTGAGGTTAAAAAAAAGTCATAACCCACTGGAGCCTCACATGTGAACTGGGTGGCCAAATTATTATAAAATAGCTGAAGTAAATAAAAAACATTGCATTGTCAAAATGCTCCTTAGAGAAGTACTGTTCATTTCTTGGAAAGCTTTACATCCAAGCTCTTTATCAAGTAAAGTAACATCAGCAGCTTCCTGGATTTTTAAAAAACAAAAGATCTCAGTTGACCTCTGGGGTAAAAAAAAGTGCCAGGGAAAAAGATGCTCCAAAAATGACTTGAAATCAGGAAAGTCAGCAGCATAAAATTTATTATCCTAACAAATCCTGAGTCAAATCTGCAACATGACCAGTCACTAATGAATTTGTGATGGCGGTTCTCTTACATAAGAAAGAGGCAATGTTTAGCTGAATGTTTTAAAAGCTCCTTACTCACAGCCCTAGAAAGCCAGCATCCAGTAGACTGCCCACAGCAAGAGGAAGTGACTCAGATGTGAAACATCACTATTATATACACAATACGATAGTCGCAGCAGCTGATGGTATCAGAAGCAGCAGGTAGCCAGTCAGAGTCGGCCTTTGTGTGCATCTCCCACAGAGGAGAATCTCAGCGTTCCTCTAAAAAATGAGGAAGCCTGTCTCACTGCAAACATAACCGAACAACGTCAACGGATGTGTGTTCAGGTAAAACAATTAGTACATCTGGAAGCTTGTCACTTCTTTTGCAGGCTACCGACTCTTTGTCACTCCTAAAAATTGCAGGCTATTGACATCAGGTCTGACCATTGTGGTCCAGAATAACTATTGCTAGAGCACTCTGATTTTTTTTGAAGATTCCTGCTCAGTTTTGGATGTCCGTGGCTAAGCCAACCTTTGTGCAGAATTGCCAGCATGGCTTTGGGCCACCATGGGGGGACAGGGAGAGAGAGTTCAGAAGCGTGCAGAGCATAGTTTTGCTGCAGAGTAAGCAAGGAGCCAGTCCCAGGTTTGACCCCTATGTGGTCTTCATCAATTCAGTCAAGGGTGCCATTTATTGGGGGTTGGGAGGACAGTAGCTCCCCTCCTAAGTTTGAACCCCCTGGATTTCATACTTGAGGTCTGCTTAAAGCTGCATGACCTGGCTCCAGAGGCAGTTCTTAAATGCAACAGAGTTTGAGCTGCTTGTAGCTTTGCCTTTGGGGCAGGGAGTCTGTTATAAAAAAAAGCGAGGCAGGGTGATTAAGAATAACAAAAGGCTGGGCATTCCAGTAACTGAAGAATCATTAGATCATCACGAAAACACTGCCGGGTACTCCACTTAAAAGATAGGGGGGGAAAGAGTAGGAATGAGTGTTGTGCTGCAGGGATCTTCATTTGGATTACTGTGTTAATCTTACAAATGTATTGAAAAAGGCGTGAACAGGGACTAATCCAAAACTGACTGCAAAGAGCTACAAAGGGATCTCACAAAACTGGTGATTGGGCAACACAACTGCAGATGGAATTCAGTGTTAATAAGTCCAAAGTAATGCACATGGAAAAATGTTATCCAAACTACAGATACAAAATATCTTTCTTGAGTGGTAACAGCTATCTTGGAATCCTTGTGAATAGTTCCCTGAAGACATCTGTACAATGTGCAGTGGCAGTCTAAAAACTAAAAAGCTAACAGAATATTGGGAATCATTAGGAAAGGAATAGATAATAAGACAAAATACCATACTACCTCTACATCAAGTCATTGCATGCCCACATCTTGAATACTGAATGTAGATCTGGTCAACCCATCTTAAAAAAAGATATATTGTATTTGAAAAAAGGTACAGAAAGGGCAACAGAAATTATTAGGGGTGAGGAACAGCTTCCATGTGAGGAGAGATTAATAAGACAGGGACTTTTCAGCTTGGAAAAGAAATGACTAAAGGGTGAGGGGTTATGTTAGAGATCTAGAAAGCCGTGAACGGTATGGAAAACTAGAATAAGGAAATGTTATTCATTCCTTCACTAACATAACACAAGAAGCTGACCCAATTAAATTTATAGGCAGAAGATTTAAAACAAATGAAATGGACAGTAGGGGAAGGATCATGAGGATTGCCTCATCTGTTTATTCCTTCTGAAGAACCCGGCATTGACCACTGTTGGCAGACGAGCTACTGGGCTAGAAGGACCATTGGTCTGACTCAGCATGGCCACTCTGATGTTCTTATATAGAGCTGAACTATATCTGCCCTATGCTGTAACCCACTAGACCACGGGTGGGCAATAATTTTAGAAGGGGGGGCTACTTCACAAATTTTTGAAGTGTCCCCGGGCCACCCCAGAAGGGGTGAGGCCTTGGGGGAAGGGGTAGGAGCAGGGCCAGGACTCTTCCTTGCTCTTCTGCCCACAGACTCTGATGGCCTGGGAAGCACGTGAAGTCTTTGCCCCCCCCCCCCCCCATCACCTAGAGAGAACCACCAGCAGTCAGGAACAGTGGGCAGTTCACTCTAAGAGCTGCGTGCCCCTGATTGGCCTGGGGGTGGAGGAAGCACATGAAGTCTCTCGCCCCTGGCCCCCGGCCTGCAAGGGGCATGCAGTGCCTAGAGTGAACTGCCAACTGCTGGGGGTTCACTCTAGGCACCGCACACCCCTGGTAGGGACAGAAGACTTTGCACACTCCCCCTGTCTCCAGGTCTTGATTGGCCTGTGGGTGCAGGAGCAGTCAGGTGTCTGTGGGCTGGATCAACCGGCGTGGTGGGCCAGATCTGACTTGTGAAGGCTCTCTTGCCCACTCCTGCACTAGACCAACTCCCTTTCCAGAGCTGAGATAGAGACCCCCCCATCAGGACTCCTGGGCTCACTCTCTCTCTCTCTCTCTCCACAGAGTTAGTAACAAAGTAAGAATACACATTACAATTGTAAGGCTAACCAGTGTCCCTTAAGTGACTTGCCACAAGATGTCAGAAGATGCTAGTGTTAGAGCTGAGTGGGTCTAATATTGATTTAATTTTCTTTCTTTTATATAGGAATTAGATACAGTGCTCATGTCAGCTAACTGCTAAGTTGTCTGCAATAAAAAAAAGTAGAGTTTCCCCGTGCTTTAGTTGCCCCTGAATAGAGATAATGTGTGTGTGGGAGGGAGGGGGGGGAAGAGGGCAGATGGGGTTGGTGCATCCACAT